>CM031243.1:299958259-302358259 GCA_018340775.1 Taxus wallichiana var. yunnanensis | reverse complement strand
TCTTCCCCCAAACCACCACTTGGTTTCCTTCAAGCCACAAAGATGAACTGAGCCATCTAATCTTGAAAGCTTTCATTGTTTCTTCACCCATCACCCTGCTCAAAAGGATAATGGCATCAGAATAAGCCTCATGGAATTCACTCCTCAACAGTTCTTGGGAATACAGAAAGGCTTTCTTCCTTGTCGAGCCATGAACCAAGTGCTAGGCTTGGCGAGATATGAATCAATCTTCACTCACTCTTGTGAAGAAAATTTCTTGGTTATGATGACCATGTTGCTACTGGTAGGAATATGTAGGCATTGATAAATTCCCTTTGATGTTAGAACTGCTAGGAGTGAGTTGTCATTTGCTCGAATTGTTCGGAGTCAGGCATTGTAGTATTGTGCACATGTCATGACTAATTCAAAGGTGTTATAAACAGATTTGGTGGATGACACCATGCCCTGAATAGCCCGATTGAGAATATTTTCTCCTCCACCAGTTCACAAGATCTGCCAAGCATTCTATTTTTTCAAGTCTTCCAGATCCATATGGGTGACATAACTATCTCCCACACCAGGTATTCAGTGATCAGAGTTGAAATAAGCTCCAAACCTAAATACTCGAACTTCATAGGGTCAAAAAGCATCGAGATAGATGGAATGTGAATTGCCACAAGTTTTTGGCTTAAGTTGCACGACTTTCTATTTTAGTAGGTCCTATCTAGGACATCTATTTTTAGTAAAAAAATTTCACCTCCTTGTAGTTTTTTTCTTGTTTGGAGTATCGCGTGTGTCGAGATTTTATTATTTTTGGAAACTTACTATTTTTGAAAGGGTGCCTTCTGGATGTCGATTGCAACAAAATTGGTCTCATCTTTTAGCTTTTGCTATCAAACTCTCTCGCTCAAGTTTTTGAATTTTTTTCGTCATCCGAGTTCCATAGATCTAAAAAGTAACCTCTAGGTCTGAAATTTTCATATTGTTGTTGTAAATTATACAAATCATCAATGGGGATTCTCTCATAGTCAACTCAAAGGCGTTTTTGAGAGGAGTGTACAGGCAAAATTTTGTTGAAAACAGGTGCACAATTAGGGAGTTATGAACATCTTTCTGTTTTGGGACATGGGTGTCTGGTGAAATTTCAACAACATGCTTGGTAAAAATGGAGGTTTGGGAGGGTAGTTCAACAACACATTGAATGATGAAAATGGCTAAGTGTTTTAGAGAGGTGGAGAGTTATTCAATTTTCCTTTGCAATTTTTAACTCACCTTTGACCTAACAACTTAACCAGAGTTGGGATGAGGTTGAAGTGGGGTTGCACCTATGCAAGGGGGCAAAAGGGACACAAGGGACACCAAAGTGTGACTTGCACCAGATGGTGAAAAGTAGCAGCTTCAAGTGTCTTGTGTGCTACATGGGAGAAAGGGGGTCACACTTTTGTGTCCCCCTTGTCCCCTTTGCACCTTAGGGACAATGGGGACAACATGAGTGAAAAAGTGTGACCTGAGGATTGAGCTCATGAGAGGGGAACAAGGTAGAGTGCAAGGTAGTGCAACCTAGATGCAAAAGTGAGGAGGGTAAGTTGTGAAATACTTGGCCACTCGTGAAACACCTATTTGCTCACTCTAACACTCAAATTTGAGTTTTTGAGTGACGAAACCTCAAGAATGATGGGGGTCGCACTTTGGTGTCCCCATTGCACCTTGGGGACAAGCCAAAGGGACAAAGAGGGTGAAAAAGTGTGACAAAGGAGTTTTGAAGTGTTGATGTCACCCGTTGAGTGCATTTGAGGACCCCAGAATGCTTTTTCCACCCCAGAGCATGGGAGAGTGTTTTGGGGTCAAACCTTATATGATTTTGACTCCAAAACACCTGTTGAGATCATTCCACCCATTATCAGGAGCCAATTATGCCTTCTATTTCATTTTTAGGGCCTATTTCAATATGGACTTGAAGGTGCAGCTGTGGTGTCCTGGATTCTCACAGAATATTTCGAGTCTTGGAACAAAAGTGATGTGTCCATCATGTAGAGGGTTCCAAGAGATTTCCATTGATTATTTGTTTTCCTCCCAACTCCTTCCGGAACTCCCAGAATCATCCGGACAAGTTAGCTTTCACCATTGGAGCCTTCATTCCCTGTGCCTAAATTACCCGATGTTGCACAAGTTGTTCTTGACTTAAATTTATTCCACCAAATTTTCCTAAAATACCTTGGATGGCTTCAATGTTCTCTCCAATATCACTCCCTAATGATTTGAATTTTTCTTGTACACTTTCGGGAGGGGTTTGTCACAATGTAAAATGGCCAAAATGGCCCTTTCTAGAACTCCGCGAGCAAGTGCTTCTTCCTTGAATCGCAATGGTTTCATCAATCACCTTGGGCATTCATTTTGCACATTTAAACACACTTGAAAACCTTGTTAGCACATTCATCCGAGTCAAGATGAGGGTGAAACCAAGGACAAGTTGGCCAAAGGAAGGGTTCACAGTGACCGGGAGAGGAATTTTTCAAATGTGGGCTTTGTTGTCATGGCCAAAAAATTTAATTTTGCATGCTAGATATTTAACATGACAACACACAATAAGCAATTGAAATTATTATCTTAATTAGAAAACTTTAATTTTTTTATCACACCTAATTGTCTCACCTAAGCATGGGAAGGCCAAATATATTTAGCATACTTATACTTGTTATTATTTTAATTAGGTAATAATCTCTCTCGTATATAAAGGAGCAAAATGATAATTACTCTCAATTGTTGTCTCATGTTTTAAAACTCTCAAATTAAAAAGTAATCCTTTTTTAATCGTAGTGGGATACTTGTCATTGTGCAATCACATTCAAATTATAGACAACTTATTTGTGCACAATATCATTGACAAAAATAAATGTCAAACACATTATTTTCCATAAAATGTCGATGAAAGATAATATAATATTTTGCTACAAAGTTGATTAACATTGTGTCACTAGCCAATCACACTTTCAATTTTGGTCCATAAATTTCGCTGAAATTTTTCATACTTATTTCATAAGATTGGTTGGGTTGAATACTTGTATTAAGAAGCCACTATAATTTTGGAATGTTGATCTCGTAATGCTAACCTTGTTTTCACTATATAGTATTCCATTTACGTGTGTCAAAAGTATGGGTTTTTCAATTACCTAGGTTTAAAACTCGAAAATCTTGTTAAACTAAAAAAACAATATACTACTCATAAAAACTTGTACTCCTTGTGCTCTGATTTTTTGTCCTGTGAACATAAAATGGCCAAATAAAAACAAAACATTTATAAAATACGGAGTAATTGAAAAACTCACAATTAAAAGACAATTTTTGGAGGCCAAACCCATGCGGCCAATCAAAACGACATGAAATTTGATCCAGATCACAATTAATCACACGTTTTATGTGATTTATGCCATACCATGGTTCTAACAGATAGATTGCTACTTTGGGTCTTTCCTGCCTCTAGATTTTTTTGTTCTAGGTGTGTGTTTTTCTTTTTGTTTGGAGAGTCGATACCAATTGAACTCCACATTTTAAAATATATATTTTTTGGCTTGTTCGATTATGTTTAGAAAGCCAAAGTTTTGACAAAAACTCTATATTCTAACCAATAAGAAATAGAATATTACCATTACAATGTAGAAGCCATCTCAAGCATTTTACAGAAATGTTCACATAACTTTAATGTACACTAGCAATAAGACCATTTTTAGTCATTCAAACTTCTCAAAATAGCAATGTCACAATGACAACAAAAATTGTTTTACTTTTAACACAAGTGGCATTTCCTTTAATGCTAACAGTGAGTAAATTATATTAGTAAATAATACTACTCCTAGACCTCCTAA
Source organism: Taxus wallichiana var. yunnanensis (assembly GCA_018340775.1). Lineage (NCBI taxonomy): Eukaryota > Viridiplantae > Streptophyta > Pinopsida > Cupressales > Taxaceae > Taxus > Taxus wallichiana. The sequence goes on along the minus strand of CM031243.1, from coordinate 302,354,417 downwards.
TATTAGACTTAGCGTTATAGGAGCCAAAAGAATATCATATATCTGCTCAGGTTGATTCATTATGTGCACGATCCCAATTAAAAGATATTCATATATTTCTTATTCTCTTTGGCAATTTAATTTTGATAATATTTTTGCTTTCGCCTTCTCAAGGGCATGGAGGATAGTCATCCCCTCAAGCTAGTTGTTGAACTCCTATAGGTTACTGAGACCTCTGATTGGGATATGCAAGGCAAGATGTCTTGCCTCAACTTGGCTATTTTGCCCACCCAGCAGCAAGCAGTGGAAGAAAATGATGATCAAGCTACTAAGCAAAATGGTTGGGATCCGTAACGGGTTCTATGATGGAGAGCGATGGAGGAACAGTGAGTGTTGTGTTAGTGGTTCTGGCTGCAAAATGTATGTTTTCTCAGTCAAATCTGGTTGTGAAAGGGCTAGTTATTGACTCGAATCGGACGGTTGAAAAGCCGCTCACGCAGTTTGAGACAGAAAAGGTATCCACACCTATTACTTAGAATAAGATTCTCAAATAACCTCCTGGACAAGAATGTGGGTCCTCAATCGCCTGCAAAGGTGCAGTTCACGAGCGCGAAGGATAAGGAAGGTGTGATCCACCTCAGTGTGCTAGATGGATGTCTGTATCGAGCATTGGGTAAAGCGAATCTTACACTCGTGGGTAAGTTTATGGGCTCTAGACCTAATATTGATGCTATTAGGAAATGGGCTCTGAGAAAGTGGCAACCAAAGGGAGATCTGAATATTACAACCATGTCATGAGGTTTTTCTTGGCTAAATTCAACTAGCAGATTGATTTGCAATCGATGCTTCTGGGAGGGCCCTGGTGCATGGGTAATATGGGCCTTTTTTGAAAAAGTGGTATCTAGAGTTTGATCTCAATACTGAGAATATACACACTATACTGTATGGTGTAGACTTCCTGGTCTACCCCTTCAATTCTAGGATGATGAGATCTTGTTAAATGTTGCTAAATCTATTGGATCTCCGATTGGGCTTGATGGACCAACAAGGAATAGATCCAGACTTGCTTATGCAAGATTTTGCATTTCTCTGAAATGGAACAGAACTCCCAGAGCATATCATTTTACAGTCAAAATTTGGTACATGGCAACAAAATATTGAATATGAAACTTTTCATTTGAGGTGCAAAAAATGTCATAGAATAGGACACTTCACTAAAAAATGTCCAACCTTGGCCAAGCACAAGGATGAAGGGTTACTTCAGGCGAATATGATGGGTAAAAATGATATGGTAAATGATGGCTCTAAAGAGGCACCTGAAATAAGGAAAGAGAATGAGCCTAGGATCCCAACAGATGGTATTGAAAGAAGGGAAAAAGAACAAATGGAAGTGATTACTCTAAACCAGCCAGATCTGAAATATAAGAAAGGAAAAAAGGGGTTCCGAACTCCAATCAAGAAACCTCTGGTTTGTAGGAAACTTTGCGCCCTAAAACTCCAATGAACAAAACCAATAGGAGAATTCCCAAGCGCAAAAGGAGATCTAGTAGTGGAAACACCTGTGAAGGTGATTATGGAGGTTGATGAAAAGACTGACTACAGTAAGAGTTAATCTCATTTCCAAGGATACAGATTGCATGTTGAACATGAAAGATCAGATTGGATTGATGGATCGAGTAAATGAGAACAGATCTGAATCAGTGATAGAAGAGACAAAGAGGGGTAAGAATGATCCCTTATATATCATAGAGGAAGAGTTGCACGAGGAAAAAGAAAATAAGGAACCAGACCTCCTAATGGAGGAAAACTTCTCTATGACAGAAAATCTCTCGCCTGAAGGTGGGCAACTTCAATTCAGTAATAAAGCAAAAATTTCACACCATATAAGGATCAAGAATAGGGAGAAAAGGAGGAGGGTGAAGTTACACCATTCCTGGAAAAGACACTTTCTGATGTTGATACTGATTTGATCAATGGGTTTATAGAGGTTAAATCAAAAAAAAAAGAATGAAAGGATTTGAGGAGATCCCGAATACGCTATATAATGTTAAAAAAATTTGGAAACTGGGAGCCTCAACATCCAGAACAACTAGATCATCTACTAGAAGGATAGTAGATTTTGGAAGCAGTTCTAAAAAGGAAGACCTTCAAAGAAGGAACTCAGAAAAAAGAAAATAGAAAAAGATATTGCAGATGGAACTCAAAGTCAATTGAGCCATCCGGAAAATTCATCCCCCATATTATTTAGATGAAGATAATCTCTTGGAATATAAGAGGGTTGAATGGGAACTCTAAACAAAGAATACTTAAAGAGTTAGACTTTCAAGTAGACCTAATATTTTGATTTTGCAAGAAACTAAAATGAAATCAAATGTCCTTGAAAATTGAACAAGATTTTCTGGGATAACTTGAAAATTATTAATGTTGATTCTCAGGGAGCTTCAGGTGGTTTGGCTATTTTCTGGGATAAAAGCTTCTTACTTTGGTATGGTGCTTTCTAACACCAACACCCATCTTGTTAAGTTTCATGCTATTGATAATAATTTTACTTGGATCCTTTCAAACATTTATGCACCTAATACATCGTAAATGGAAGAAGGAAGCTTTGGAATGATTTAAAGCTCTTTAGAAGTCATCATAAAAATGACAATTGGCTTGTTATGGGAGACTTCAACTCCCCTTTAAATCCTGGAGAAAAGCAAGGGGGCAATTGGATATTCCAATGGCATGGATGAATTTGCTGATTTTGTCTCTAACTCAAATCTCATGGATGTGGGTAATCAATTCACTTGGACAAACAAAGCAGTGGGCAGTGACATGATTCAAGTTAGACTAGATAGAGCATTTATCTCTGCCAATTAGATTCTGCATCAAGTCTTTCATCTATCCTCTTTACCAAGAATTGGATCCGATCATAATCCGATTGTTTTAAATCGAAGCACTTTTTATGGCAGGGAATGGAGGAAAGATTCAGATACCACTTGGTGGCATGGGATCAAGTATGTACACCTAAAAGAATAGGTGGGCTAGGCATAAAGGATATCAAAAAAATGAATATGGCCTTAATTGCAAAAATGGGTTGGAGAATGCTTACTTGAGGAGAGCAACCTTGGATTGATTTAATTAAGGCCAAATATCTAGCTCAAAGAAAAAGTAACTTCTTTCCTTTATGATGGTCAACTACCTCAAGGTTCTATTTTTTGGAATAATTTGATACAAATCAGGAATTTCATCAAACAAGGTTGTAAATGGAAAGTGGGAAATGGCAGGGATATTCAATTTTGGAGTGATAACTGGACTAGCTTCAATTTAAATGATAAATTTGGTTCTGTCAAAGATATTTTAGAACACAAGTATGGAACTAAAGTCAAAGACTACATTGAAATGGAGGGTAACAGAAAAGATGGAAGCAACTTAAGGTGGAGAGGAATGATCTAAATTTCATAATCTCCTCACTTCAAGAGCAGTTGGATAACATACCCCTGAATCAAATTGATGTCAAGGATGAGCTTGTTTGGAACAACTCATGTGATGGAGAATACACTGTCAAATCAGGATACAATTCCTATTTTGAAAACATCCATTGTGATTTCAAATGGAGCAGGATTTGGATGCCTGAACTAACTCCCAAAGTCAATTTCTTTTTTTGGCTTGTTCTCAGAGGAAGAATACTCACAAATGACAACCTAATCAAGAGAGGCTTTATAATGCCAAACATGTGTTGCCTATGCAAAAAAGAGGCTGAGGACATCAAGCATCTTTTTTTACATTGTGAGTTTGCTTCAAAGATCTAGAGTTATGCTTTTTCAAAGTTCAATGTTTGTTGGATAGTGCCAAAGGAATTTCTTCAAACTTGGATACAGTGGGATCCTCCTTATAAGCATTGTATTGTTAGGAGATTATGGAAATTGGTTATGCCCCATATTATATGGAGGATTTGGAAAGACAGAAATGACATAATATTTAGAAACAAAGAGAAGACATGCAAGACAAGCTTTACTAAGATTGGTAATGCAGTTAAAGATAATATTGAAATATTTAAACCACCCAAGAACAAGAAATATCTAAACCACCCAATAACAAGAAATATCCTAAAGATAAAGAGTTTATACTTTCAAATTGGAAGATTGACATTGAAAATGTCCAAAAACATATAACTCCAACCATTGACAGGTCTTCAATTCATTGAATCCCTCATAATTGTTGGTATAAACTCAATTTTGATGGAGCCTCTAAGGGCAACCCAGGCAATCTGCTGGTGGAGGAATAATTCGGGATCATAAAGGTTGTTTAGTTGTTGCTTATGCTGGCAGAATGGGAAATCAGACCAATCACTATGCTTGAAGCTTTATCAGCTTTATGGGGACTAAGACTTGTTAAGGATTGCAACATTCAGAACATTATTGTTGAAGGTGATTCCTTGAATGTTATAAATCATCTTAATCAAATACATCCTCCAAGTTGGACTATTAAAGATTTCATTCAAGAATCTATTAATATATGCCATACCTTCAAAAGTATTAAAATTGGCCATACATATAGAGAGGGCAACAGGGTGGCGGACACCTTAGCTAATTATGGTACCAATAATAACTTCATCACTTGGAATAATGAGAAAAACACCCCTATTGAAGTACAAAATTCTATTACCAAGGATAAATATGAGCATCTACATCTTATGTAGAATCACTAATGAGATTTCGTGGGATTTAATGGAAAAGAAAGTTAGCACATGTGAGAGGAGTAATTATATTTATAATCATCAAAATTTGCATGCTCCACGGACTTGCAGTTGGATGATTAAAAACCGGTCTAGGAAAGACAAAAACAACTTATTTACGGGTGGTTTCAAGCAGGATAATCGCAGAAATCGCAGAGGAAGGAAAATGGGGGGAGCTCCATGTCAGTTAGAGCCCAACTATGATCCCACTTGGAAGGATAACGTTGAGATGTGGAATTATCTTCAAATGGGGGTGTCACCAGTTTTATTGAGAAAATCCAAGGTCACAACCAGAACATTTCAGTGCGTTTTGCTACAGATTGGAAAGAAAGGAAGGTTAGGTATGGAGGGCAAAAGTGTTGGTGAATGAGGAGCTTATTGCCGAGGTTACGGGTCTAGCTTTGGATGGAATCAGGTTTTTCAGCAAAAGGGTAGACAAAAATGTTAAAGCGAAGAAGTTTGTTGAAACAGGAGGAGCTCCTCTTTGTTACTGATGGCATTAAGGTAAGTTCCATACCGGAACCCTTTGATGAAATTACTAGAATGATGGTTCAGTTTATCTCCCTTGAAGGTCGGTACATCACTGTCCCCACAAAACACTTGATATTTCTTAATCATTTTAGGAGAAATTTTGTTGTTTTCTTCCCGCACTATCTCTTGAATTCAATGGAGCGTTCCATTCTTGACTTTCAAAAGCATACTAGGGCCATTCCCCTCCACCAGGGGCTCATCTTTCTCCTTCACAGGCATTGCCTCATCAATTTTCCTGCCATTCCTGCTACCCCCGGCGCCCGCCCATTCTCATTGTTAACCTTACCACCATTCTCAATCTCATAAATGTCAAGACTAAGAACCCTTCATTCTCTAAAGTGACCCCATCTCCCTCTAGTCATGTCCTTAGGAGCAACAAGGATATTGAAATAGCTCACAATCTATTACACATCAGTAATGCAAGGCAGGATAATGTTACTCAACAAGAGAGGGAAAATCTTCTCCTCATAATGGAAATGCTAGAAAATGAGGTGGAAAGTATTAAAAAGATCTAGCATCAGTTAAATAAGCAAAAGGGGAAAAGAAAGATGAATGAGGATGTTGGTATTGGGACAGATCAGATTGATGAAATATACAAGAAATTGAACTCCCTAGATAATAGACTTGGGAAATCTAAGGATAGACACGATCACAATATGGCCATCTTCAAAGTTATGTGATTTTCTTGATCAACAAGTCAGAAGCATCACTATGTTGAGTGGAGTCCCTAAGGACATTTGGGGTACAGAAAAGGAAAGAAACCAGGTCATCTCACAGTTGAATGTAAATGACCCCATGCATGTCACCACTCTGCGCTTTTTACCTCTCTGCAGACGATCAAATCAAGAATTGATAGGGCTTCGAAGAAATAACACCTTCAGGCAGGTTGGATGCGATCAAGTTGTTTTGTTGCTTGATAGTATGTTGTTTTTATGTTGTTTAGTTACAGTTTTATCCTTGTCTTGCTTTTTCTTAGTAGTTTCTCTTTTGACTACATTGGACTTATTGTAATATCTGGATTTAGATCCTTTTTGCTACTTTTTCATGTTTATCTAGTTGTTGAGCCTCTTTTGTAACAGGGTATAGTCCCTTCAAAACTATTTGCCATTAATAAAAAAATGGTTGGGATCCCATCCCGATCACCGCACACCTTCCTACCGGTGGGTCCTAGAGGTGAGTGAGGTGACAAGCTTGATAATACGCCACCACCTCGTCCACCCTCGGCTGGCCTGGTGGCACCTATAGCTTAATTTCTGCTGTGGAACTATATATGCTTTTTTGTGCAACCTGCATGTGACTATCATTCAATGTAATCTTTTGTTTTGCTTGTTGGCCTTGGGCCATGAATTCTTGCCCTTGGGTTTCTTTTTGGACTTGATTTGTCATGTGACATGCTTTTTGCTCGGGTGTGCTTTCATACCAACCACCTTTTTGATTGGGCATGAACCTTTTTATTTTTATTTTAAGAAATATATAGGCATGGTTTCAATATAAAAAGAAAAAAGTTACCAATGCTTCAGAGATCTATTTAGCAGGTTGTAGGTGCATCCTATCTAAATTTGTCATCTATTTTGAAACAGCCTGAACCAACTAATGAATCAAGAAGCTAAAAAGGTACAATTTTTTTCCAGCAAAGTGTGGTTTATAGATCAGGAAATTAAAGCTCCAGAAGTGCAACAGTAATAGCATTAACAAATAACAATATAAAATACAGTCACCACCAAATAAATCTCAATTATTATTTGATTTATTGTAACCAGGCATTGCCTTTAAAATTCTGTATCGAGCCATCAAGGCCATCTTATTGTCAGAACATGCGTTTTGATAATGTCTGATTGGCAAGCTAAGAACACTCAATACAGACCAGCCACAGAAAATATATCTAGAACCTGTCCAATGTTGTCGTTGACATATTATTTCACGCTGAAAATATTTTCTTATGATGTGATATATAATCCGTCAATGCCCCTCCCTGGATTTTGTTGCTCAAGTAAAACACAGAGAGATAATGTGAAAACAGAAAAAAGATGGACAATGAAGGGAATGTCCTCACATACAACAAAACAAGAAAAACTCACTTCTTCCAGAAAGATTATGTTTTGCTTCATAGAGAGTAGAAAATTAGAAACTTCCAAAACCACACCCCTGTCCATCTTCAGTTACAGATGTCCAAATTGAGAGTTAAAAATGTAGAAATTGTAAGTTACAGATGTCCAACTTGTTTGAGTAACTGGTAACCATACAATTTATACATCTAAAAAGTTCTTGAAACAAGAGCACTTTCAGCAGGACTGAGAATACAATTAGTCTGTTATTATGTTATATTTTCCGATCTTCCTTTAGATTTTTTACCCTTAAGAATTTGAAGAAGATAACTAAAAATACCTGTCAGATTTAATGATTGAACTGGCAGTGCCACCAGCAAAGTCCTCAGTGTTTCTAAGGTACCTGTTTTACACTCTTTCCCCTTTTGAAAGCACGAGGCTGTTCAATTTAATAAATAGTGAAAGAAAAACAACTTACTGATCCAGATTTGCATTATGCCAACCTTTAGCACAAGGTGGTATGCTCAAGAATTCATCGAACTCCTTTACATGAACATCACAACACTGCCACTGCAAAATTTGAAAAAAGGAATATCTGAGCATATCACCACAAATGTTTTTCAACTCTTGAACAATAACCACAAAGAGAAATAACCCAATGATTTAGAGAGCATCACAAGACTTTAAACAGTTTTTATCTGACTAGGAGGAATATACACTTACCCCTCTAAGCCTATCATGGAAAACAGCAGGCCCAGGATGATAATTGCATGCAGTCTCGTGATTATCCCTTTCCGTGAAATTCTGTCCACAACCTTTGTTTCTGCAAACCTGAGTTTCGTTTAAATCAATTATTCTTGCAGCCTTAGGTGCAGGAGGAGGTTCAACTTTTGCACTCTCTGGTGCTGTCAGTTTATAACGTTGAGAATTTGTAAGTCCCACTTGAGAACCTGTGAAGAAAACCACTGCCAGGTCATCATTGATGCGCAAAGAAAAAACACACTTCTAAATGAAAAAAAAAAACTTGCTTTCTCGAGAACAATATAACAAAACTAGCTAAAGATGGGCATTTGCATGAGAAAGCACCATGATTGGAACAGAAAAAGCCTTGCCGACATCTCCCACAAGCTGCTCTTGCTGCATCCAAAGATGCATTTCCAGTAACTGGTGAAATAATGGGCTTGTTTGGGCTTGGTGCTGCCTTAGTCTGTGGTTTCTCTGAAGTGTGTTTTCCCTTTTTACAGCTGCATCAGTAAGAACAATGGGTTAGTAGGAAACATGATTCAAAAAAATTGTGAATGAAATAAACCAAATACAAGCATAAACAGGGATCAGTGTCAGCCTTGCACTTAAGGAAACTATTTGTAGGCTGCCTAGGAAGCAATCCACTTTTTTATAATATATAGTTTCTCTTATTACTGAATATCATCCATAAAAGTCGTTATATACACACATTACTGAAAGTGATGCCTCAAAGCTTATTCTTGTTATCAACAAGTTTATATAGACAAAATATGATAACAAAGCTTAATCTTCATTAGGTTTCTTTAAAAACTTAAATGTTTTCCTTTTGTATTTTCCTTTGTACCATTCTGTTTTTTTCCGTATATCCAACAATAGCCAGTATACAACACGAGTTTCACCAGTGATGAGGAGATCAAACTAAGAGAGATAGAGTGGAAGCATAAGGGGAAGTGGCACAAAACACAAATTGAAAATGCAGTTGGGTGTGCTGTCTACTTTGATTGCTTGTCAAAGTTGTTGAAGCTACTTGCAAGGGAGCATTCAAAATAAGCAAACCCTTGCTTCAGTTTACACTTATTCTTGACAAAAGTAGGGTAAGCGATACACAGGGAGACCCCTTTGGAAATGGAATTTTTATGGGGATGATTGGAAGGCAGCACTACTAGAATTAATGCAATTGTGCACCTGCTGCTTTTTATGGGTCATGGCGTTAGTGTTTGACCAAAGGCTGAAATAGAGAGCTTGTATAGTGGGGACCATGCTACTACTGCAGTCTGCATATAGTAGTCTCACGGTTCAACCACTCTTCGAGGGCTTTTTCCTGGCATGCATCTAGGGATATTTCTACAGTTCGTAGAGTTTCTACTTTTCAGGTGGAATTGGTAGAAGAGTCATCCAAGGGGAAAGGAAGTATGGTGGATTCAAACCAGGATACAAAATTGTTTAATGTGCAGGCACAAGATGAGGCACGCGATGCCATTGGTAGAAAAAAATTTCCAATGGTTTCCCATTTCATGTTCTTCGGTGTGCTTATTACGGGGAGCCATTCTCTAAGGCATGTAAAGAACTTTCTTTTTATGTGCATCCTGGAGAAACCAAATTCAGAACCTGCATTCTTGACAAGAACTACTTGTAAGTTAATTTGTTGACGGATGAGACAAAGGCAACATAGGTGAAATCAAGTTGCTCTATTATCATGGATGGGAGCAAACATTAGGCACCACCCACTCATCAACGTTATTATTGCACGTATGGCATGTTCTTATTTCCTTAGGGCTATTGATTGTTCTGGAAAGTGCAGGTAGGCTGATTTTCAGTTTCAAATTTTGGAAGGATGCTATAGAGGAGGTTGGCCCTGCCACTTTTCTGCAATGAATGACACCCACAAGTTATGAACCTGCATCCATAAATAATCCTTGCAACCGCACAGCAAAAAGGCATCCCGGTTATAATCTGCTTGAAGTGACTCACCTTTAACTTTATTCAATCTGGTGATGGAAAAGAACAAGCTAACCCAAGGAATGAACTTGGAAAGGGAAGAAATGGAAATCATAAATATACTACAGTAGACAATTTAGATATCTTAAATACATCTATCTACAAGACACCGAGAGATATCAATCTCGAGGTGCCTATCTAACTTATATGAGAATTTCCACTATAAGTTAGATAGGCACCTCGAGATTGATATCTCTCGGTGTCCTTTAGAATCTAGATACATGTATTTAAGATATCCATACTAGTTTTTTTTTATTTATGATGTGTATAATTGATTGTGTGTATATTTTTTTATGAAGCAAACAAATATATAGAAAATACAATTGTATAAACTTTATTTTTGTATCATATTTTTATTTTTATAAATATTTTCTATAATTATTTTTAAAAATTTATGAACATATTTATAATTTCTTAAGAGAAATTTTATATTTAAAATTTCAACAATTTTTGAATGTTTGATTATATTTATATTTTTATTAATAAAAATATTAATTTATATGTTTTATTTTTAATATTTGTTATGAAGAAAATATAAATTGCATTTATTTTTAAATATTGAGTTGTGTTTAAATATAATTATTTATTTAATTAGTTTATTTGAATATTTGTTTGTTATTTTTAATGTTTGTTATGAACTAAATATATTTTGTATTTATTTTTAAATGTCTGGTTGTATTTATAAAATTAAAAATTTTAATTACAAATATTTAAAAATATTTTTTATGTTTTATAAAATACATCTAAAAGTAAAAAGTAAAACTACTCTAAATATTTATAGTGTATAGATATATGTGTTGCACATAGTTGATTTAGGGTTTGAGATACTAATATATAGCGATAATTAATACATAAAATAAAATATATAATTATATATTTATACACACAAATGTAATTTATTTTAAAAGTGTGGAAGATCATTAGTGCGGATTAAATAATAAGTGAAGAAGTGTGAAGTCATTACTGCAAAAGAAATTCACAATTGGTAAGTCACTATATTAATTCTTATTATTGCAATAAATAATATACATCAATAAGAATTAATATAGTTACTTACCGATTGTGAATTTCTTTCGCAGTAATGATCTTCACACTTCTTCACTTATTATTTATTCCGCACTAATGATCTTCCACACTTTTAAAATAAATTACATTTGCATGTATAAATATATAATTATATATTTTATCTTATTCATTAAACATGAGTCGGCATTATAATTTTATATATTATTTTAACCATCAAACATTAGTCAGGAAATAAAGAGTTTTTTCAAACACCGCACACCATTACTCTCCTTGCTTGCCACTGTAGGAACACCTCTCAGTGTAAAAAGTAGCTATATATGGACATGTAATGAAAAAAATTGCATACCCTGGTATAGCTAGAAACAAGCTAAAATCGTGGCTTCGTTGTTTGCAGCAGCTCCACTCTTTTGCACCATCATGAAAAAGGGGCTGCATGCATAGAAGAATATTTAAGATCCATTCACATCTTGAATATGTCCAACAACATCATAAGAAGCAGCACTGCCTTGAGAACTTCAAATGAGTTTGCAGCAAACAGGCACAGCTCTTTATTATGATAGATCCTTGAATGCAAAGTAATTGAGTAGTTTAGGTTAATGAAGATTAGAATGACAGATGTATAATACATGATGACCAAATTCCAGCAAAGATCATCTAAACAAAAGGATAGCTAAAAGGAATTAAATATCACAGAGCAATTAGCATTACTCTGTTACTAGTACTGGTGCGCAATTACTATTACTCCATTATCTATCTGTAATGAAAGAGCACAAATGCATCTGTAAAATGTCAATGGAACTTAACTCACCGGCTGTCAGTTGCACAGGTTCCAGACAAAGTAAACCAATACATGTAAACAACAACTTCAGTATGTCAGATCTTAAGGATAAAGAAGTTGAATCATACTTCATACATAATCAAACCTAAAAGGAACAATAACGTCTAAGTTACACTATGAAATATACATCATCTTTAACACAACGTGACAGAAGACAACATTTTATAATTAATTAAGAATATCAATTCATAATACAAATTGGCATGAAACATAAAAATCTAATCAATAAATTCTTCACTACATAGAAACAAATTATAATTCCAAAACAAATGGGGATAATCCAACAGATCAGCAATCTTGCCACAGTATACATGAAATCATCCAAAGGTTTATTGACAACCAAAAAACGTGTGGTAATTCAAATTCCAACGGAATTATAAAATATTAATGTAAACAGAAAAAAGTGGATACTTGAAATGTCAATCAATGCAATAAGATTTAACGATAGGATAGACCAGAAGGTTTAATAAAACTGATCGCAGATAGTTTGTATGATACATAAGAAAGGGGAAACCCAATAGATACGCAATCTTGCCACATCATACATGAAACCATCCAAAGTTTTACTGACAACCAAAAAGGTGTGGCAATCCAAAGTCCAATGGAATTATAATATATTAATGTAAACGGGAAAAAGTGATTACTTGAAATGCATGGTTACCAGGTCCGAAAATCCAGATCCATTTGTGAGGGGGTAAAATCCCAAAAATCCGGAACTCTTGAAAAAGTTCTGAAAATTTCGATGTGGAATATTATATATGAACATAATTTAAAATACGAAAAATTGACAAACACAAAAAAATATTAATAATGTAATATAAAATGTTAATATTATTTATTAGTAAATAATATTAAAGTATGTTGGGTGTATTTTTTATTGCCAAAAAAAAAATGGGAAAAAGGTAAGGCCAACCCGGACCAAATTTATTTGGGCCACCTGAAAAATCTGGATCCAGCCGGATTTTGTGCAGATCCGGCTGGATCTGGGAACTATGTTGAAATGTCAATCAATGCAATAAGATTTAAGGATAGGATAGACCAGAAGATTTAATAAAATTGGTCACGAATAGTTTTTATGATACATAAGAAAGGGGAATGTCATTATGGATGTCCAACTAATGGAAGGGAGAGAAAATAATGAGCTTGGCAGTAATATTGAGGTATCCTTTATGTAGGGAACTACAATAGCACTTCTATAGCCAAAATCTTGACTATTACAGATCATTTATGATATAAACATGTCAGTTAAAAGTTCAGATCTAGAGGGTTGGGGTTGTACACCATATTGAATGTACAACCTGAGAAAGCCTGATGGGGAATACATGTGTTCTCAACTCGTAACTGGTGAGAACAAACTATTCAAAACCTTGCTCTAGATGAGTTATGCCTTCATGAGCTAGATCTTGAGGAGTTCAGTTTACAAAGCAATGCTTTAGTTACAACTTATGGAAGGCACCTCCTCCGATTTTGGTAGATTCATTTATTCCCCGTGGCGGTGGTGCGAGCATTGTGAACTATGTTCTCACCAACAGATCCATCATCCCTCATATTTTTGGCTTCCTTATCTCGCCTCAGCTCCCCTTGTTGACCATGTCGTCTTGACATTCACCCTACATATTGGTTCTAACCCTTCCCCCACCTTCCCCTTCCACGACACCCCCCAACACTTGACACACCACAATCCACTTTGAGGATGATTACACCATTGATTATGTTGCTTGTCTCTCCCTTCTTATGTTTGGGTTTTACTCCCTCCCTCTTCCCACCACTAATTCCATGTATGAGTTTTTACGCCAAACCCTCTGGGATGTTGCCCTTGATTCTTGTCCCCACACTATTCATTACTCCAAATCCCCTACCCATCACGGAACTTGCCCCATGAACCGGTGGTACGATAATGAATGTAAATCCCTTCACCAGAGACTTTGGTTTTCCCTAACCCATGACCCTACCTCCATACCCACCCTTCGTAGGGAGTATTGTTGTCTTCTTTGACGTAAGAAACGAAAGTTTCTTGCATCTAGACAACTTTCACTCCTTGCTGATCTCCACCACTCTCCCAAGACTTTTGGTGCACTCTTCTCCCAAGAGAAACCACCATTTCCGACATCACACCCGAAGCATGGGTCTCCTATGCTAGTTCCCTCTATGATGTTCCAACCCATCCTGCTGCCATTGCCCCCACTCCACCATCCTCCTCTATTTTCTCTACTTCCTCAGTCAAGAGAGCTATTTTGAAATTACACACCAACAAAGCAATTGTGAAGGTCTCAAAGTTGAGTTCATCAAATATGGTGTGGATTCCCTTGCCTTTCCCCTTCCATGCTTTTTAATCAGGTGGTGTCTTTTAGGCTTCCCTCAGTCTTGGTCCCAACACATCATCTACCCTATTCATAAGTTTGGGGATCCCTCTATCCTTAACAACTATAGGACCATTATGATTGGGCATACATTTTCCTTATGCCACAATTGTTAGACATGCAGCTATCAGAATACTTAGAAAGGAATAATATCAAAGCTCAGGGGCAGGTGAGCTTTAGAAGGGACTACCAAACTATTGACCACATCTTTACACTTCGGGCTATCATTGAAGAAGCTCGTCACAGGTCTTCCAAAGTTTTTTGTTGTTTTGTTGACTTCAAGAAAGCCTTTGACTCGGTTTGAGACACTTGCTTTTTTAGAAGTTGAGAGATTTCAGCATCCTTGATTATCTGATTACCGCAGCTTGGAGGCTTTATGAGATAGTCATTGGGCAGCTTTGTACCTCTCACAATTTGTCTGACTTTGTGAAGAGTACCATTGGGGTCAAACAAGGATGTCCTCTCTCACTAACCCTCTTCAACATTTACATTGATGAGTTAGAGGAGTTTCTTCAACAACATACCCATATGGATGATGGTTGTCTTTTGCATGAGGTACTTATAGTCATCCTCCTTTTGCAGGTGATGTTCTCTCTCTCACACTCTGCAGAGGGCTTACAACGACAACTTGATGCCCTTGCTCGCTTCTGCGAACTCCAACAACTTGTGGTCAACCTTAGTAAAACTAAGGTCGTGATCTTCAATATCTCCAAGTGCTCTTTGTCCAAATTCCAGTTTTTCTACGAGGGGAACTTCTTGAGATCACATCAGCCTACACTTATTTGGGGTCCAATTTTCTAGTCCATGCTTTAACATGAAGTTTGCCGCTCAACCATGCCTTTGCAAGGGGTATGCCTCTCTTCTGTTTTGGAATGCCGTGTTTCCATATCCACTTCCAAGACATCCCTTCCAAGTTACGCTTGTTTGATACTATCATCAAACCTACAGTTTTGTATGGTTCAGAGGTTTGGGGACCTAGCCTGGGTAGCCATTGACTGGGCCTTATTGAGAGGATCTAGACTATCATGTTGCAGCACATGATTTGTTGCAAGAGAACAATTCCTTAGTGCATCACCCAAGTTGAATTTGCCGCCCACCCACTACACCTTGAGACTATCTTTAGGCTTACTTTCTACATCCACAAACTCAGATCCTTAGGGGACTCAACTTTTGTCATGAGAGGTACTTAGCACTTTGCTCTTCAAAGAGGATTGCTTCACTAGTCCTCACCAGACATCGGCATTGTTGGTACTTTGAGAGTAAGCCGCTCCTTTTTCTATTGGCATTTCTATTGACAGGCTACCCCCTTTCATGTATTCCTGACGCCCCTCCCGGGCTCCTTCCCACTAAGGATGTCATCACTAGGGCTTCCAGAGAGGACATCTACAAACAATATATCTAAACCACTTGGATCTCCCCCATGATCCACTTAGTCCCAAGCTTGCTTTCTATGCCACTCATTTCTTATAGGTGGTGGATGGTACTATTCGTCACCCTCACTATCTCCAACACCATTGGTCTCACGGCTTGAGGTTTCCCTTGGCTAGATGAGAGTTTGTTCCCACCAGTTACAAGTTGAAACGGATCATCACATTCTCCGTCAGGACTAGATTTGCTGTTTTTGCCCCTCCAAGAGGTGGAGACTAAGGACCACTTCATTTTCAAATGCCCCATTTATTATGAGATCTAGGAAGATATCACTGCCTCTACAGAGACTTCAAACACTCTAGCTACTTTCTTCATATACTTTCTTCAAATATACAGACCAGCAATGCCTGTCTCTTTATCTTTGTGAGGTTGTCACCCTTGACACAGATCTCTACAGGAGCGAGAGGCTCTAGAGCTCCCATATTGATCACCTCTTTCTTTCAGCCCATTCAGGTGATTGGCAACACTAAGCGTCCTTTGGACACCGGTACATCACACATCAGAGTTGATAGATCAGTTAGGCAGTGCTTCTCTTAGCACATCACTACTACTCAAACTACTTAGATCTCCAAGCCTGTTATTTTCTCTGGCTACTCCATCTGTGTGGCTCTACCCTCCCAGCGACATGGATCTACTTCTTACCAGCTTGCCCCCAAACCATAGGGGCAAACAAATATTACAAGCTTCTTTTTGTTGTGGGAGTTACACCGACCTTGGATGTTAGGAGTGATTCTAGAGGAAGTTTCTTGCTTCCTCCTAGGATCCCCCAACCTGGCTCCTCCAACCCTGTATACTCACCAGACAACATTTTCAAATCTCTCACAGTGATCGATAATGGCTCAAATGATTCCTCCACTTTTGGCACAAACAATGACATTCAATGAGATTTGCCTCCAGTCTTCATTGACACTTGCTCTTGGGGCTTTTGTTCACCCCTCATTACTATTTTTATTGGTTTCTTTGCCACTTGTGTTAGTGGCACGCTGCTCTATTTTATCTTTGTACTTTGCATTGTCGGTTCACTTCTAGGATTCTCTCTTCCTAGAACTTTCTATTGCTAATGGTTGTATCCTTCAGTCCCATTGACCTACTTTTGGTCATTTGTGGACATTAATATAATTTATTTATTTCTCAATAGAGAAGGTTACATGCATGATATTGGTATCTTGCTTTGTGGTGACCTAAAAACTACCTTTACCTTTTTACTATTGCAGGTTTGACCACTCCAAAATTTAAATACTTATTGAATTTAATGCACTAAGCATTACAGGAGAGTAAAATCCATAACATCATTAAGGTTTCTACTGAAAAACAATGTTCATAATGAATATTGGAACTTTTTCTTTACATTTTTCGACGCAGATGATACTTACTGGATATTGTTGCCAGATTTGTGGCGGACATAACGTACACCCATTGACCATGTTCAATCCATGTTCCATGGATTAAAAATTTGATAATGTGGCAGTTGCGAAATGCTTTAAACCTAAAATGAAGGTGACAAGGCAAGGACAACTGCAGTTCGGGAGTAACTTTGTCTGTGTATGTCAGCAGCAATGAAAGAAAACGATACATTAATGCTGAAATGCCACTGAACGACAATAAATATTAAAAACCACGAAGTGTTGATCATCCTTCCTAAAGCACCCATAACTGAATGAAAAAAGGACTGATGATAGTTGATTGCAGGGCAAAATTTTAGCATAGACAAAAAGATTTCAGGATTCACTGAGTAAAGAAGGAAAGTTGGCATGCAATAAATAGGCAAAAGCAACCCAGTAAGAATTCTGTTGATTGCCATTGATCTAATTCTGTTAGTCATTTAATCTAAATCTTGCCAATCTTATGTCAAAACTGCAGAGCTGCAAGAAACCCTCAAAAGACATTCCCAGAACTGAGAATATGTGAATTCTATGTGATAAATGCTGAGAACAAAGTTAATGAACAAGCCTAGAAAGAGTGTTTTTGTGAAGAGAACCAAAATAAAAATTGTCAATGTTTTCAAAATACTGCTGAAAGCACTAGGCCAAAAGGCCATCACATTTTTGTCAAATGAGATGAATTCAAGTTGTAAATTATCAGGGATTTCATGGCAGAGACCTGTGTTCAAATCTCCAAGACAACATGATAAAATGTACAAATGTTGAGTGTTGAAATTCGTAAGCTACCACATCCAATTCCGATTGTGGCGTGTATTCCAACAGATGAGGCCAGGTGCAAGTCCAAGGTGACAAAAGCTATACCCCTTGGTTTTGGCATCTAAACAGAAGGACATCCTGTAAGGGGAATTCACCAAATCAAAAACCATCACATTTTACTAGAGGTTATATCTTTAATGGTTGTGTACCTTCCATCAAGTTTGCATCTACCTCACTTCAGATGCAGCTAAGCATGAAATTTTATGAGCAATCACAAGTCTTGTGTCATAAAGTGTGTTGAATATAAAGTTGAAGTACAAGATGGACAATATAGTACTAGTATGCTAAGTCACAAGGTTCGAGTTCGAGTTCGACGAGGATAAAATTCGGTCGAAGTTCATCATTAGATGAAGTTTGAAAAAATCGCCATTAAGTTTGACTAATATATAAAATAAAAATAAAAAATAATTATAAATTTATAAATGTTTAAATAAATTTAAATAAAATTAAAATTAAAAACAAATAAATTAGATATAAAAAAATAAAAAAACAAAGATAAAATATTAATAAATATTAAATACGTATTAGTAAAGATATATAAAACAAATAAAAAAACTAACCGCATTATACTAATATTAATACTAAATATAATTGTACCTTGTGACATATATCTTTACTAATATTAATACTAAACAAAAGTATTACTAAAAACTTAAATCCCAAATCGTATATGCTTTAAAATAATTTAAAAAGCTCAAAGGCTAAAACTTAGAAATTAAAACATAATGTTTTATTTATAAAAAAACGTAAAACCTAAAATGTTAAATAAACCTAAAACTTATAATAGTCTGTGTTACGATGCGTTGTAGAAGAAGAGATGAGCACAAAACCAAAAACTCGATGTCGAAGCCGTGTTTCCCTCCCGCGTCATCCTGGCCTTCTCCGTCACCGTTGGTTGAGTTTGAAGCCTCATTCAGGTCACGTTTTGAAGCGCCTGAGTGGCTAGGGCACAGAACCCTCAATGCATTCCACAGGTAGACAAAACGCAGGTTACCTCGTTTCTAGCATGTGTGCAAATTGTTAGTTTTAGCTGAGCATGTCTGAAGGATTCTACCTTCGTCTTAGGGATTTTTAACGTTTTGTTGGAAAAAATAAGGAAAAATACATGCTGTTCGAATTTTTGACGATTTTGGACGAATTTTGGTTGTTTTAATGGTATTCGCCGAATTTCGAACTTTCACATTGAAATTCAACGAACCCTCTGACATACTAGTATGCAAGGACAGGACCAATTAATCTTTTCATTGTAAAATATTTTGTTTCATTGGGACTTGCTCAAAACAAAGCCTTTAATTATGACCATGAAATAGAAGATAATTGTGGTAGTCTTTTCCCTTAATGAAAAGACAAAACAACTATATATAGGGTATAGAAAGCCAAAATCTAGAGGCAGATAGCAGTTACAGATATGTACGCATAGAACTCAAAACAAGTTGCAATCAGAAGGTTGGATGGCCCCACTCACCCTTCAACATGGACACAAATTAAGATGAGTTTTAGATTTTGTGGTGGTGAAACATTCACTGGTTTTCCTTTGCAGATGGTAAGCTTGGTTGAGCAAAACATCCATGGCAGAGAAGAGACAAATGGAGAACATTAAGAAAAGATTTATCAAAAATGTCTCTATAGTTCAAAACATCATATAAATCTCTTCTAGCAAAGGGAGGCCTGTATCAACAGGGAAAATGTTAGGGTTAGTTGTTGAAACAAAGAAGCAGTAAACAGAAACAAGACTTGTATGAAGATACACTCAAAACATCGCAAAGAAGCAGTAAATAGAAACAAGACTTGTATGAAGATACACTCAAAAAATCGCCATCAATTGATTGATTGCAAAATAGGTTCTATAGACGCATCTATTTAAAACACATGAATTTGGAATGTGATGAGCTACGTGTAATTTTAAAATGACACATGCACAGAAGTCCTGTACAAAATCACAAATGATACCTACAAAGAGGCTTTGGTACAAATGACACAAACAAGTATTTGAATCACACTTATGCATAACAGTTATTAGATGGACAGTTTGTTTACTCTTAAGTTTTTTCAGAATATTTGAAAAAACGTTTCAGTGTTAGGCAGGAAAACATCCCCTACATTTTGGTGACGTCCCGAACATTTTGGGGACTAGGAAGAAAGGTCCCAAATGTATTTTTATTTTTGTAATTTAACAAAAAAACGGATCCTTGTACTCTAAAATACTGTTATTTTTACCAAAAACATCAACCCCTGATCCCAAAAGTACCTTAAAAACATTAACTAAATTATAAAGTTTAAACCACTATATTTCATTGAATACAGTTAAAATATTTAAATATTAAGTACACCAATAGGTATTATTTGCTGTAGGCATTTACCTGTTAGAACATGATCAAAGGTTTGAAATAAATATGTACACAGGCAAGACCACCAGACGATCTGTATCTGTCGATGTGATTTACAGTGTCAAGCAAACATGACTGTATAGGACATGAAGTCGTTATTTCAATCAATCAGTGTACATTGTGGATCACTTTATCAAATTTACCCATATTCTTGTCAAATCAGTCTATTAATTTTAACCATATTGTGCTCAAGCAGTCAATAAAATATGTCCGTGCAAGTCAGAGCAAGTCCTATTGCTACAGGTATTGAATATGTCGATGCATGTTGCAACCACTGTTACTACAGAGGTTGTACTGTTAAGAAAGTGCAGTTCATAAAATTTGGCACCTGTTGACTGAAAAAACTTCTTTGACAGCGTTTATAGTGGCACTGTGATTCAAAATTATAGAATATCTGAGTGAAAAAAGGTGTAGAATTTCACGCATTTCCACACTGGTTGAACCTTATTGTAGCTAATTTGCAACCTGTTTGTTCATGATGGGAGGTATTTAACAAGGCGTTATGCTATGGATTTAGGCTCAGAGCACTAAGAAATCGACCCGTTTGGGTGTAATCCTCTGTATTTTTATCAGTGCCATGTATTGCCCTCGTGTTTTTCGGCCACATTGAAACATATTTGTTAAACAACGTAATCGTGTTTACAAGTGCTTGACTTTGTCTCCTTATAAATACAAAGTAAATCCTATCTTTTGATCTTGAGCGGAAGGATATGGGAATGGGATTTCAAATCTGATAGAAAATCAGATTAGTATGCATCAGCTTTGTTTGCAGTGAGACCATCAATCAAGATTGTGAGGAGAGAGCAGGTCGTTGATCAGGGCTAGAGCATGTCGCAGATTAATTTGTGCAAACATGTCAACAATTGCAAGGAAGAGGGCGATCGTGGGTTTCGAATGTTTTCAGCAAGATCCTCAATCCAGAATCAACCGTGCTACTCAGAATGGTAATATTATGCTCTGGAATGTCTATGTTTTGGTATATCCTAAAAATGCTGTTCTAAAACCCCTTATAAGGGTTTTGTTTTTTTGAGAGTTTCAAGTACTTGTGACGATTTGTTGAGGTAAGTGCTTAGAGCCCACTGACAGTATGTAGCATAGTTACCTAAGACTCAGGGACGGCAGGACGGAGTTTCTGGGACGGCAAAAAAATCCAAATTTTGGGGACGGCGGAGGAATGAGTAAATAAAATAATATAGAATTTTTTTTTAAAAAAGCAAAATTTTATATTAGATGGTAATCAAATTTACATATTGGCTATGCCAAGCCTGAAAACTATTAGTCCAAGCAGTGGCATTATACAAAAGTAAAGCAGTAGCAATCATCATAGTGAAGAATCAAGATTGAGAATATATCTGATATCTTCTTGTAGCTGGTTGGACCACCATGTAGGAGGCAAGCCATAGCATAGGAGGTCCTTATCAAGAGCCCAATTAGCCAAACTGTCTGCAATTTTATTTTTATCACGTGGAATGTGTACAAATTGCACCTCTTGAAAATTCTCCTGCACTTTTTAATTTTTCGCCATTCGCCAATTTGGAGGAGGATTGGTTTTTTTATCAGATAGTACCTTGATAGCAGTTAGAGAGTCTGAACGAATTTGAATTTTCAGCCAGCCACTCTTTACAACCTCTTGCATACCTCTATAGACCGCTTTCAGCTCCACAATATTATTGGTAGTAACTCCCAGATTTTCAGCAAAAGGAATTGCACCTCACCCTCTTGGTTTCTACCAATGCCTCCCATAACAGCCCTACCTGGATTGCCTCTGGAAGCACCATCAGTGTTCAGTTGTCCATAACCCAAAGGAGGGGCCTTAACTTGACTATCTCTCATTCTTTCCTTGTTTATTTGAAAACGGGGTAAAGTGGCTTCACTTGGCTCAAGAGATAGCTGATTACAAATATGTTTCCATTCCATAGAGAGAGTATTGGGTAAAGGTATCTTATGTTTAAGAGTTTCAGCTATATTGATTTTTGTTTTTTCCCAAACATATGAACCATCTTTGCTACTGTGCTGAAAAATTCTATTGTTTCTTTCTTTCCAAGATGTTCCAAAGAAGAAGAGAAATCCCACTCCACAGTGCCGGAAGAAGCTTTTGCCCTGTAGGGAGCATCCTCTGCCATTCTTTGATAACCTATTCAAGGGAGTCAAAATTATCCCATCTCAAATTGAAAAGGGTCACAAATTGTCGCCAAATATGAATAACCCAAGGGCAAAGGAAAAAAGATGAGTAGAAGATTCCTCATCCTATAGAGCACATCTGAAAGGTCCATAAAATCCTTTCTTGATAAGTTGGTCTCCTGTTAAGACCCTTCTATGAATAAGGAGCCAGACAAAAAAACTAACTTTAGGCCATATACCCGAGTGCCATAAGTTCTTAAAGAGAAACTGAAGAGGATGAGGATTGTCTATCACCAAAGAGGCATAGCCTCGTAAATACAAAGATAGTACCCTAAGGATCTTGTCCCCATCCCAATTTGTCAGGGGGAGTGGGGATGAGGAAAGAGGGCGAGTATTCAAAACATTTTGCAGCAAAACCTGATCTTCATGTTGTATTACAACCGACCATTCGATGTCCGCAATCCATTCTTTTCCATTTTCCCACACACGGGATGACGGTCTCCCATAGTGGGCTACCTTTCTCCATCCAATATCTTGCATTTGCTCCATTATAGGGTTGAATTGAGGATATTGGAAGATAAGAGGAGGTTGTCCATCCCATGAATCAGTCCAGAAATTGGCTAACTACCCATTGTTAACTATCCAGAAAAATATGCTTTTTAATAATAATCTCTCCCATTTTAATAACCTTTAAGATGGGAGAGCCTTTAGTAGGAAGGGTTGATTGAATAATTTCTTCCGGGGGGTCATTACCAGCATACTTGGCTCTAAAGGTTGAGGCCCAAAGGTCGTTAGGATAAACGAGTAGCCTCTAATACAATTTTGCAGATAAGGCTTGCATCTGGCTAGGCGAGGATCTAAATCCCAAACCACCTTCTTTTTTGGCCGGCAAAGAGTTTTCCATTTAACTAATGACCATTTTCTCTTATCCTGAACTCCACTCCATAAGAATTTTTGGCAGATAGAGTCCACTTGTTTCAAAGTATTTCCAGGAATATATAACACAAAGGCAACATAGATGGGCATAGCTTGAAGAACCGATTTGACCAGTGTCATCCTTCCTCCTGAAGAAAGCCATCTGTTAGTCCATTTTTGTAGTTTTAATTCATACTTGTGGATTAACCAATGCCAGTCTTTTAACTTCTGAGATGCTAAAGGAACACCCAAATATTGTAAAGGAAGCACTCCCTTCTTGAAATGAAAAATATTTAGAATTTGCTCTTGTTTTTGGAACAATGAAAAAAGATGATGCTAGATTTTCCTTGATTGATCAACTGACCAGTGGCTTGTGAGAACGTATGAAGAACTTTATGAAGTTGTCTTGCTTCCGTAGAGGTAGTTTTTCCAAGCAATGTAGAATCATCAACAAACTGGAGATGGGACATAGAGGAGAATGTTTTTAGCCAACTGAATGCCATGAATTTTCCTTTCCTAACAAGCTTTCTTTACAAGTCTCCCCATACATTCCGCCAAAATAATGAATAAGAAAGGTGATAGGGGTCTCCTTGCCGATACCTCTAGAAGCTCCAAAAAATTCCGAAAGAGATCCATTGAGTAAAACAACAAAGGAGACAAATGAGACACGGGCTTTTAGCTATTGAATCCAATCTATAGAAAATCCGAATTGGGCTAGGACTCTACATAAAAATCCCTAATCAACCCTTTCGTAAGCTTTAGACAAATCCAATCTAATAAACATGGTCGGATTTTTTTAAATGTCCATAGAGTGCAGAATTTTCTGTGCTAACACAATTTCATCATGAATATGACGACCTGGTACAAAACCACCTTGTTCAGGGGAGATAATCTTGTGCAAAAGAGGTTTGAGTCTTTCCACCATAGCTTTAGTAATTACTTTATACATGACATTACATAAAGCTATTAAACGATATCTGAAATATCTTCCACCTCATTATTTTTTGGGATAAGAGCAATGAAAGTTTTATTTATTTGCTTAAGCATAGTTTTGGCTATTCTTACCTCCTCAACAACCTATAGAAGGTCCCTTTTGATGATATCCCAAAAATTTTGAAAGAATTCGATCAAAAAGCCATCTGGTCCAGGAGTTTTTCCGTTCTTCATTTTGAAAACAACACTTTGGAGTTTTCCTTCCGTAATGGGCTGCATCAACCTTTCATTATCTTGTTGAGAAATACAGGTAGGAATTATGGTTAGAAGTTGTTGTGAGTCCAGATCCAGAGGTTGAGAGGTGAACAACTGCTGAAAATATTGTTGGGCCACCTGTTTCATCCCCTGAATCGAATACACTTTAGTTCCATCTCCTTTGGAAAGGGAGTGGATATAATTATGGGCTCTCCTAGCTTGCAAAGATTTATGGAAGAACGCACAACTTTTGTCTCCTTCAACCATTGTATCTTGGATTTTTGCTTCCACATAATTTCCTCCCTAGTCTCCCATTCCTATAGTTCTACTTTCAGAAGACGTTCTTTTTTGAAGATATCTATAGAATAACCTGAATGCCGGTGAATATCATTAATTTATCTCGGCTGTTCCAAAATCCTTGTTTTTCATTCTCTAATATGCCCAAAGTCATTCCAGTTCCATTCTTTTAGTTTAGAATTAAAGTATGATAATCTTTTAACAAACATGAACATTTGAATTCCATACCTAGGCTTTCCTTCCAACCACCATTGTTGAACCAATTTATCAATATCCTTATGACGAAGCCACATAAGCTGAAATCTAAAAGGAGCTTTGCATGGTAGGGATTTACCTACTTCCAAACATACCGGCCAGTGGTCAAAACCACTATTATTAAGAATCATTGTCTTAGGAGTATAATCCTTAGCCCACCAGTCTTTTGATAGCAGAAATCGATCCAATCTCTCCAAGATACAATCCTGACCCTGCCTTCTATTAGACCATGTCATTATTCCATTAGCAGTAGGCACATCCACCAACTGATGAGTGTGCATGAAATAAGTCATGAGCCCCAACTAGCATCGATATGGGAAATACCTCCTTGTTTCTCTTGGATATTTAATATAGTATTAAAATCCCCCTTGTATGATTGGCAAGTGAGGAAAGGAATGAATAATAGTGGTCATAGCTTGCCATTGTTGTCTCTTTTCTTCCATCATTGAAGGAGCATAAACATTTAAGAATAAAAACTCTTGGTCCTCTGTTTTGCAATAGACATGTAAACATAAAACACCTTTACTCGCACATGAATTTACTATAGTAATCATTCTAGGATCCCAACATGAGACTAGAGTTCCCGAGGCTCCCTAAGAGCTATAGCTAAGTGTGTAGCTTTAGGCCAAAATTGTCAGCTAGCACATTCATAAGATCAATGGAAGCTTTGGTTTCTTGGATGCAAATCATCGTAGGATGCTCATTATTTAACATTCTTCTGAGTTCTTGAATTTTTGGGGGAACCCTTCAAGCCCCTTATATTCCAAGTGATGAGCTTCATTGGGAGGGTTGTGGAAAAATTGGGATAAATCCCATACTATTCCCATATTACTCATATTTTGACCCTCCTTCAAAGTTTAGCCTGATTTGACTTTCTACCAGCCTTTATATTAGTATCCATTTTTTATTTTTATTTTTCTCTTGATCCATACCTAAAGAAGACTCCATTTGATTTGACATATTAGAGCCTCTAACCACAAGGGCCTTATCCATTCCTTCTAACTCTTTTGTTGGCTGGTGTTGTTCTTGAAATTGCTCATGGTATTTATTTTTCCACTGATAACTTTTAACCAATTTTTCACTTGCAGACTTATTGGGTTGGGCTTGGAATATCACCATCTGAGTCTGATTTCCAGCATCCTGTTGAACTAGAATTTGTTGTTGCTTCTCCATCTGTGTTTCTGGTACCTGTGATTCTATAAGTGCATCCGCTTCCTCTTCCTCTTGTTCCTGTAGGGAAGCAAATCTGTTATTGTTGCTCGTTTCCGCCTTTTCTTTAGCATTTGTTCTAGCCATCTGTTTCTTCTTCGGTATAATAAAGTCCTCTTTGGTTTTTTCTTCCTCCTGTTCTGGAGCTTTATACTTACAATCTCTGATTAGATGACCATACTCATGGCATAATCGACATCTGAAAGGGATGTTTTCATAGTCTACTACTTGGTCCCATTTGTCTTCTTCGATGATTAGAGATATTTTTGTAGGCAGCGGTTTACTTAGGTCCATCAGAACACAAATTCTTGCATATACCATTTGTTCTAGCTGAAGAGAAGCATCCACAGTCATCATAAATGTGCCCAACGTGTTACCAATTGCCATAAAAACAGTCTGATTCTAGAACTCAGCGGGAAGCCCAAAGAGTCTAACCCATATCGGGGCTACAAGGGGAGTTCTTCCTCCAGCTTAAACATGGGGTGCCATGGTTTCATAAAAAGTCATGCCCTTCCCATGAACCAAGGTCCTCCTTGAAAGATAAGTTCCCGATCAGATGCTGAAGCAAAAAGATCAAGAAATATCCATTTGGATAAACCGAAACTAAATACTCACCTTTTGTGTTCCATACCTTTTTAGCCCAATCCTTAAAGGCTCCCAGTGAAGGTCGGAAGCCAAGAAATCAAACAATCAAACTCCAATTTTCCAATTTGATGCTATTGCTTTGAACATTTGTTTTCTGACGTTTAATGACTGGTGTTCCATCTGCTGCAAGCATACATCCATTTTCATTTTTCCTAGAATCTGGTCTAGGCATCCTCAAAGGAGTTTTCTAAAAAAAATTCCGTTGGAATTATTCCTTGAGGGGCCACGAAGAATCTCCTTGAATGTTGATTGAAATCCACCAACAGTGTTCAGCGAATCTTGTCCAGCAGTCTCCTTGTTAAGTTTAGCCATTACAACCCAAAACCCCAAGAGACTAAACACATGAAAATTTTGCACAAAAAATGCTCCACGCAAGGAAGAATGATGATGCTACACGAAAGGGATCTCGTCAAGGGTAAGACGAGCCCGAGAAAGCCTCGACAAGGTTATTAGGGTGCGTGAGTCGAAACCGGAGGATCAAAGCTAGGTCGCAAGAAGAAACAAACCCTAACGAAGGGCACTAAACGTCAAAGCAGCAGTCAATTCTCTATTCCGACCTAAGTCACCGCATTCGAATTCGTGTTCGAATTTGTGGAGTTTAAATTAAGTAAGAAATTTGTTATTAGAAAAATTTGAGATAAAATTCGTGATTAAATTCGACCAAGACAAATAAACATGTTTTAAAAAAATTGAAAAGAAATGCACTTGTTACATCCCTAAACAATTATAAAATGATATAATTATAAATGCCACTCGTGATTAATTATAAAATGATATAATTAATTTTTTAAAACTAAGCATTATAAATTATAAATGCCACTCGTAATTAATTATAAAATGATATAATTAATTTTTAAAACTAAACATCATAAATTATAAATGCCACTCGTGATTAATTATAAAATGATATAATTAATTTTTTAAAACTAAACATTATAAATTATAAATTCATATTGTATTACTGTAATATCTGGGATTTATGTATTGCTATAAATTTTAAACTAAACAAGATCTCAAGTCCCGACTAGTCCGTGTTTTAATTTGAACTCTCCAGCAGGCTCGATAATAAAAATTGGCCTCATTGACGTTATGTCACGTGCCTTTTCTTCCCAGTGGATACACATACACAGGATCGACTGAAGCAGGAAAGCAGTTGTTGGGAGATGTATAACTCGTTGTCATGTTTTGGTTGGTTGTGTTTCATCGTTGCATGGAATCACGGAGCTTTGGGGCAGAAACAGGTAAACAGCGCTGAATTTGTGAGCAGAAAAAGGCAAAATCACGAGTGAAAAAGGCACATTCGCAAATCGCGAGTAACACAGTGAACTGGAAAACAGCGCTTAAATACTGACGGGATGACCTCCAAAAAAACCCTAAAACGAAAGTAAATAAATTTTAACTACGATTTTTTACTATATTTGCCATTGACATTTATGATTTTGGATTGTACTAAATTATACGCGAATTAGGGCGATTTTTATTCCATTAGAAATTCGGCAAATTTGGAGTT
This sequence comes from Taxus wallichiana var. yunnanensis, assembly GCA_018340775.1. Classification (NCBI taxonomy): domain Eukaryota; kingdom Viridiplantae; phylum Streptophyta; class Pinopsida; order Cupressales; family Taxaceae; genus Taxus; species Taxus wallichiana. The sequence goes on along the minus strand of CM031243.1, from coordinate 302,326,023 downwards.
TTCAAGTAGATATTCGCCGAATGTGGTGACTATGATCCCAACCCCTACGGGTCGAGATGTGGGAAGGAGAACAGGACAACCCTTTCAAAGGCTAAACAGATTACCAAGAAACTGAAATGCGAAATTGAAAACCTTTTCAGTGATGAATTTCCTTCGTTGAGCTAACAGCATAGATATTTCAAGATGAGATTTTGCTCATCAATCCGACATCCACCTTCTATTATGTTGTAATAATATATAGTTTTTTCAAAATTATATATATATATTACAATTATAATGATTGTGTCAGGCCTCTCCATATACCACATAAGATTTGGTGCATATGCAGACATGTGTAAAGTGGTGTTCAAATTCTCCCACCTCCACTCAACGATGTGTTGAACATGCTGATGGTGGAACTCCATGGTGGGGTAAAACTTTTTGTGAGAGTCAAAAGTTCGAAAAGTTAATAGGATTGAGAGGGGAGGTTTATAAGAACAAAAGCTCTTTTTAATAATTACAAACTTTCAGACATTCTCCCACTCAAACATACAAAAGTTTTCACACGTGGTAACCATATGTGGACAGCAGTTTAGACTTGCTTTTATATTTAAATTGGACTCGATCTATACTATGAAATAAACATTAGTTTGGTGATGTATCTCTGCTGGAGGTTTGGTGCCTTATAATCTAAGTTGCCGCATTTGAATCCGTGTTCAAATTCGCGAGGATAAAATTCATGAAAATTTCGTTGCAAAAAATCAAAAATAAAGTTCATGATTAAATTTGACTATAAGAAATATACATTTAGATTAAATATTTAAAAAAGAAAGATAATTTCACATTTCAAAATAGAAAGATAATATCACATTTAAGTAACTATCATAATAATGTGATTGAAATGAAAAACTTCGAAAAACATGTGCTCGCAGCTGCATACCAATATTTAAAAAGTTTTCAAAAAGTGATGGATCAAAGTCTTGAACTTCCCTATGTAGTATGACTATGGGCTAAGGTCTACTTATTACATTAAAAAGCTCTAAATCATCTAGAGCACTTGGCTCAATCTCATCATCATTACCAACATCACTAGATTCACCCTCATGTTCATCACAAACAAAATTAAGATCATCTTCATCAGAAGAGTCTTCTAGGACATGTTGAAGTTTTTTTCTTTGAAGTGCATGCATCTTTTGCCACTTTTCTCGTGGTCAATCGCAAATTGCTACGAACGTAAACAAGGTCCCCATAGTTCAGGTGCCCAAATCTTTTGTGCCATAGTCAAAAACCTCTCAACTTCCCCGGATCTACCAGCCAACTATAGAGACCACCCTCTTAAACTCTCTTAACCAAGACTCGACTAGGCTCGGGGCTATGTTTCTTGATGATTACTTGTTGATCATCAAAGTCATCCTTACACTTCAAATCTGTTAGATAAGAGACTGAAAGGATATCCTTAGTCATACAGAACATATAGTACCTCATGCAACTCACTAAGTAATTGGCATCAACACCAAGCTCCACTTGACTGCTGGCATTCCTTCAATTTGAAGAAGGATACCCTATTCAAAGTCATGTCTCAAGGCTCCACTAAAATGTCCCGCCCAACACCTGAGACTCTGCTAGTGGAAGAGCACGACACCATGGCAAAGGTTGTGTCAATCCTGACAGTCAACCCGTCTACTCCTAAAGCTTCCGCACTTCCTAAACATTGTGTCTGCTGCAATCGTTGCTGCTTGTCCTTCCCTTTCTTCTTCCTGGACATTGAGAAGCATATTGGCCATGCTTATTTCAATTGAAATACTTGATATGACTCAAATCCTTCTTCTGGTGATTAGAGGACCCTAGTCTTCTTTCTTCTTTTGACTCATAGTTGACATACTCGCTGCGTACTTTGCAATATCCTAAGTACTCGGCGAGTTCCCGAGTACTCACGAGTTTTTTTAAATAAGTATATTATGCACAAACTTGTCATAAGTCTTTGCCAAGTTTTTGGACAGTACTCAGTGCAAGTGCTTGGCAAGTCCATGCAGATACTCATGGGATGCTTAAAAACGTGGAAAAAGGGAAAACCCAGGGATGTGGGCTTTTGTACTCGCATGATGATGCAATTTTGTACTCTATATGTATTCAAATCTAATCGAAAAAACACTTCCCCAACATTTACGAACTCATTTGATACATTTTCTAACTATATTTTGTATTAAAAAATTAAAGAAATTGAATAATTTTTAAGTTGTTGGGTATTTGCAGTATCTATTGAGTCGAAAAATAATGGTCTCTTGAGTATTTGCGGTGTACGAGTATGTGAGCCATGTTCTGACCATTCCCGAATCCTTTCTTTCCTCCTTCCTCGCCTTCCTGATGAGGGCCTGGTCTGGAACATCATCCTTAAAACTATTTGAGACTTGTTGTAGTCTCATCTCTTCTCCAATGAAAGCATCCCAAAACTGCTCAAAGTCAGGTAAATTCTCTCGACCACAGATAATTTTAACAAAGTTATGCCATGGTGGACTAAAGCCATTTAGAGAAATATGAACTAGCTCATTATTCTTTACTTTATCACCCACTGCATCAATTTGATCTCTAAGCTTTGTTATTTTCATCAGATAGCTTACCATTATATCTATCTTACTCATGCAGGTAGTGTTGAGCTTGTTCCTTAGAAGTATCACACAGGATACATTCACACTTTGGTACAAGGTTCCCAAGGCATCGTACATCTCCTTAACAGTCTTCTTGGTGGCAATATGAGGGATTAGATGGTCCTTCATTGAATGGTTGAGAATGGATTAAGAGGTAGGGGGCAGATCGGGGGTCCGGTTCTGGTTCCAGGGGGAAGGCCATAAGGGATAAGAGGCCCTCCGGTCCCGCTCCCACTTGATTGGTAGAGGCCTATAGTTCTAGTTCTAGTTGGCCCTCTCTATCCTATCTCGAACCGCGGCTCTTCTTTATCTTCTGTTTCTGGCTCCTGGTCCCGCTGCTCCGGTTCTTCTTGTTCTGGGCCGGCGGAAAGGTGGATCAATTCTGAACTAAACTATGGAGGGGGGCCCTATCTACCCTATCTCGCTCTGGGAGCCCGCCCTATATAGAGAGTAGTAGGGGGGCCTCTAGATGTCTATCGGCTAGCCCCTCCCCTATTTCAATATCTGGTAGCCAGGGGTTTTCTTTTTCTCTGTGCTCTACTCTCCTACTCTCAATTATAGAAGGGGGTGGGCAGCCCACTGTTGTCCATTCCCGGTAAAGAAAAAAATGCCACCGTTTCTGGTTCCTTCTCCGAGTAAGCCCTATCTATCCCATCTCCGCCCTATCTATCCCATCTCGAATCCGAGGGGAGGCAGGAACAGATAGAATAGATAGGGCCCGTTGTATCACGTATGGAATAGATGGTGGCATCACTATCATCTATAGAATAGATAGGGCCTCGGCCCTACCGGGACACCGGACCCCCACTAGAGTTTCCCGCCCGGGTTCACCCCCCTATCCCTATAGATTGTAGGGCAGAGGATCGGGCCCCTCTTCTGGATTGGGCAACTATAGGCCGGGCCCCCCCCCCTCCCCCTCCCCCTCCCTGAACTATATTATCTCTCTATGGGAGGCAGACTGACTCCATCCATTTCCACCCACCCCCTCTAGAATATACAAAGAGGTTTGGAATCTTGGTTTACAAATTGGTGGAATATTGGTCAATCGAAAAGAATTTTGGATTTTCTACAAGAAGAAAATGCTCTAGGAAAAATCGAGAAAATAGAAGAGCTATTTCTGTTAGAAAGAATGGTGGAAGATTATTCGGAAACACATTTGCAAGATCTTTACATAGAGATGCAGAAAAAAGCGATTCAATTGGTCAAAATATATAATCAAGATTGTATCCAAATAATTTTGCATTTATTAACAAATCTAATAGGTTTTGCTATTCTATGTGTTTATCTCATTTTGGGTAAGAAGAAACTTGGCATTCTTAATTCGACTCTCAATCTTATAAAGATGATTTACTATCGGAAATCTCTTTCCGAATGAAGAAGCTTGCAGAAAAAGAAAAATATAGTTCAGCAGAAAGTTCAAAAAACATAATTGAAGACAAAGTCATAGGTGATAAAGACGCCTTTTTGGATCTTTTCAATAAAGAAATACTAAAAATTAAAAATATATTATTTTATTTTTATAAGATCCCTCAAATACAAATAGATATTTTTGAGAAATGGGATTTGTTTCAACCATATACATCATGGTTTTTTACTTCCACAGGGTGGAAATATATGAAGAAGTCATTTTTGGCTACTTTTTGCTTCACCTTCATTGCCTTCTTGTTGTACTCTGCCAAATCTTTGGGATATGTGGTAGGTGTAACCTTCTTCACAACAAGGTAACATAATCATGTTTCTTCTAGGATATTTTGTAATCTTCAAGGATATTTTGTAATCTTCACTTCCCTGGCACATAGAGGATCCCTTCAACAAGTGACTCTCTCGCATATTAGGAGTTTCCATTGTTCAACTATTCAAACAAGCTTCAATCTATAATCACTGGATCAACTAGGGTTTCACACCCCATGACCCTTCACAAGTCCACGTGACAATTACTGACACAATTTTGCTTCGATCACTGAATCTTGGACATACAACCCACTAAAATCCTCTAACAACTCTACTCCAAATAGCTAGCCTCTCCATATGCACAATCTAGAAGATTTTAAAAACTATGCTTGGATACCATGTTGAAAATTCCTTTACAAAATGGTAAGCAAAATCTAATCTTAAAGAACCATCAACTAGATAGCTCAAAACTAAAAGCCAATCAAAAGTGTTGAACTTTAAATGCTAGAATCTACAACCAGATACGGTAGAGAAACGTTAATTGAAATTTACATAGATTTGTTGATTAGAAAACAGAAGGTACGATGCTTTAAAACACACTATAGAAAACCACTCACATAGAATGGAAAACTAAATGAATATAACACCTACCCTAGACCTTTATAGTTTAAGAAGAGACCATAAAAATAGCCTGGATCATAAAATTGAATCCATTCCAAAATTGAATCGACCCTTGACCTAATTTAATTCTAAGGATTTGTGCCCTTGAATAGAAAAAGTCAAACATTACAAAAGAAAGTTGATATTCCAAAACTAGAAAACAAACTACATAAAAACAACTACTAAATTTGGGCATCCAAGAAGTGGACTATTGTTCTCTATGACCGTCAACTCTCTTGAAGTGCACATTGCTTCCACACATGCACCCTATTGGAGGACGGATTTTGAAGTACCATAACATTGTTATCCATTCAAACCTAAAGACTTTTCATAAGATCAGCTTGAGGAGATTTAGAAGGACCTAAAACAGAACTCTACAGAGTCAATTTTGAGATTACGATTTGTTATATACAATTTTTCCATTCTAAGAACTCCATTTAGTGTACAAAAATTCACTAGAACTTTATCAAGCACATTTTTGGTCCACATAATACACAACCGCGAATCTTCAAATTAGTTAGAATTATAAATAAATGAAGAATAAATGTTGTCAGGTGCATTTGAAGAAAGGACAAACGATATCACTAAATTTTGAGGTCAAGAATCTAACTGAAGAAAAAAATTAACAAAGTGCAAATCACTTGGCAAATGCACATCCAATACATTCTACCCTTCTAAGATTTTGTAAGGTTTGAAATCTCCCAGTTGAATGATCTACCGCAAGTGATTTGATATCAAAACTTGTTTCTATGAACAACAAACACACCCTTTGTAATGTCCCATATGGGACAGATCTAAGAAATTATGGAATTTCCTAAAACCCTTATACAAAATATAACAGCAATCTGATTTTTATGCAAACCCGTAAGACAAAAAATACAGCAATCTGAAATCTTCCTTTATTTATCAAATAATCACAATACAAAAATACCTAGAAGGCCCAAAGCATCTAGAAACCCTCTTGGTACAAGTAGATGATGAAAAATAATTTTTCCAACCAAAGTCTGAATTTATTTTTATTTATTTTCACACCATAAAACAAGAAAAATACCTGCATAAGATTACAGCAATTTTCTCACAAAAGACACTCCAAATGACAAGAGGAGACCAAAAGGAGATGCTGCAAATTGAAACCAACCAATTCCGTCCATTGCTAATGCCCTAAACGCTGATCTGAAATCCAAAGAGGTGTAGACAACCCTAAAATGGCTACAAATCATGCCCTAGCTGTCCCTAACTAAAGATTAGTGGATTGTCTCTCCATTGGCTGATTTTTTCCACTTCAAATGCAGATCTGAAGCGGAAAAAGTAGAAAACGTGCCCTAGTTGAACTGCAAACTGACACAAATTAAAAATAGACGCGCCCTAGCTCTGATGATCCAAAATTACGCTCAAATGTGACCCCTGAGTGAAGTCACCAAGAAGATATTGAGGGTTTCCGTCCTCAAGTGATGAATGCAATGAAGGGTTTTCGTCCTCAATACACAAACAAGCAAAATGCTCAACATTTCCCAAAAGAAGAGAGATAATAGACAAAAGATATCTCCCAAACGACCCCACAACCTCCTTTTATAACCTTTTCGTTGCTTCTCCCAAGTGGGGCGCCACATATGGGCCTTTAACTTTATTTAATAAAGGGACTTTCTATTTAATCATTGAGTTCACTTAAAATAGAAAAGTCACCTTTATTTAATAATAATAACATAAGTGTCTTTTATAAAGTCACTTTTCGACACTTAAGTTATATTATTAATTTTTAGACTTTATTTGAAAAGGAACATGATAGTCTCCTTCCCCCAAATATTGTTTTTCCTCCAAAGAATGCTAAAACACCGGGATCCCAAATCCATCTTGGGGATTTGCAATTCCCAACCCTTGAAGTTGTTGGCTTTTGTTGCACCTCACTGATCTGATTAGGAAGCCCTGAAATGTGTGTTCCCTTCAGCTGAATCCTTCTACCCACATCATCCACAGATAAAATCCTCTGAAACTCTGCAAACTTGCAATTGTTCATGACTACTAACAGTAGTCCTAGGCTTGAGAATCCCAAGTCTAACAACATGTAACAACTACAAAACTGAAACTCCTCTTTGATTTGTAGACTAAGGGTGCACTCTTCCCAAAGCTTGAGGATATCCTCCATCTCTTTAAAGGCCAAAGGCTGCCCTATGATCTTACCACTATAGACACCTAAATCGACAACACGTTTTAATACTAAAATTGCACTATTTATCATTTTTCCCTTCTTTTTTGTTATGATTAGTGGTTTCCCACTAATTAGCTAACATTCCCTTCATCTCGGTCAATTAGCGACACTTCATTAATTAACTAGCTTCGTACTTCATCTGTGATGTTAATTAACATCGCTTCGTTAGTTATAATCCTCTTTTAATTAATTAATTGACTATTATTAATTAATTAAGTCTTTCAATCTCGTATTTAATCAATAAACCCTATTATTGGTTAAATCCCCCTCTCAAACCCTTCAAATTCTACTAATTTCCTCTAAATCATCTCCAAATGACTTCTATAAGCTTAATTTGGCCTATTAATTAATCCTAGTTGATTAATTAAATCACCCCAACTCCCATGAGTTGCTTTAATATTTTATTAATCTCTTCTAATCATACTTATCCCTTTCTAATTCTACTTTACCTTTATCCCACATTCACTAGGATGCAAACTTCTCCCAAAATGGAAAGCTATATAAGAAACCTAGTACCTTCCTACAATTTTTACACCACACCATGTCCTTGTAAGACATTTGCACTTGATAAGAGCATTTTCATGTTATTAGAAAGCTTTGTTCAAACCCCCTTTCTACTTGGCCAAGAGTAGTAAGAGAAGAACCAAAAATGGCAATCAAATATTGGTGAGATCTCTTCCTCTTCCTTGAAGAAATTCCTTAATCGTGCATAGTTGCGTTCGATTCACAAAAGAAATGTCTACAATTTAAAAGCACATCCAACGATTAAAGGAGGTTTGCATTTAATGTTTTATGCATAGTTAGATAAACTTTCCTTTATGCTTTATCATGATGTTTTTGTTTGGATTAGATTAAGCTAGAATCTACTTGGTGTTAGGTTCATGCATATGGCTTAGTGTTAAGCTAATACATGCATACAACCACCATGCTTATGTTGTGCCACTCTGTTACAACTATAAATTGAAGAGTGGGGAGTTTCCCATTGAGCATCATGATAATTTCCTAGAATTTTGGCAACCCTTACAACTGCACTGCAGGCTGATGTCCCCATAAAATGGCGCAAATCAGATTGTACATAGGTTGGAATGAAGTTGCAGCAGTCATAAATCATCTAAGACCATATCCACATCAGCAGTATAGGAGCTGGGCTAATCATTTTCATCAGATATAAAGACTGAAACCCGTCAAAAACATCACAATGCAAGAGAACCCTCTTAAAGTATGCAATCATGTAGTTGTAGATGACCGAAAACAACAGTCCAAAGTCAGAAACCCTAGAGATCAGCAAAACAAATATGGTACAACAGTAGTAATATTGGAATTCCTCTTTAAAAATTAGCCTGTTAACAATTTGGAGGTTGGAAATAACCCAACAAAGACTAAAAATCCTCCAACAATCAGCAACTCACTCATGAAACTCTCAAAAATCAGCAACTCTATGACTGGAAACACTTGTACAACTGCAAATAGTGAATTATAGTGGTTGGACATGGTGATGACAACAACACTAAAATTTAGTCTCATTGTTGTCCCAAATGTGTCAAGCAGCTCTTTTACCTTTGTTGCAGCATCATCTTCTTCCTCATGTGCTTCTAAGGCTTGTAGAAGCATCTCTTTCATCCCCTCATCTTCAGCTGCAACCTCATACTCTTCATCATTTGCTTGGGCTGATAACAAACTCAGCTGCTCTATCTCATCCATACCATGTGCAAAGAACCTTGCACTTTCCCTATCCATATGAGAACTATGCATACCTTGACTCATAAGAGTCTCTTCATCAATATCTACATGCTGCCGGAAGCGCGGGACAGGGCCCGTTCGGGCAAGAAACGCTTCAAAGCGTTTGGTAACGAAACGCGTAACGCGTTTCAAACGTCTTGCTTGTTTCTATGCTTGACAACATGTTTAAAAAAGCGAAACGCACTTTTAAAAAGTGAAAAATATTTGCATTAAATGCTGCGAAACCCTAAAACGGCTGCATACCTTGCTAAACACACTTCCTAAAAGCTATATAATGACCTCTTGGGTCCATTCTAAATCACACTCTCATTTTTCTCTTGCTAAATACAGTTTTCATTAAACTAGCATTTAGCATTGTGAAGAGCAAAGAGACATCAAGGAGCAGCTTGAAGGAAGAGTTTAGGACGTGTTGTTAAGCGCTAAAGGCTTCAAGGAGGAATTTCGAATCAGATTTGGAAGGTGGGATTGACTTCAAGGAGGAAAAACCAGGTATTTTTCAAGTTTTTTTTTTATTTGGCTAAAGAAAATGTTAATGTGATCAATGATCACGAATGATGTGTGCATTATGCACACATCATTCGTGATCATTGATCATGATGTCAATATGTAGGTTGAATTTAGTAATTTTAAAACTGTATGCTTAAAAAAATAAAAAAATGTAACATTTTCTTTGCGTTTTAAAATAAAAAACATATATTCTTTTTTTAAATTATAAATATCATCCAAACTCAAATATGCTCTCACCTCGCACCTATACGGTGACCTTGGTGATCAAAAGCATAATAGGATGTGTAGGGTTTTTAAATTTAATTCTTTTTTTTTTTTTTTTTAAGTTTATTTTGTTTTTTTAAATTAAAAAATCCGAACTCTGTGTATGCTCTCACCTCGCACCTGAACGGTGACCTTGGTGATCAAAAGCAGAATAGGATGTGTAGGGTTTTCAAATTTAATTCTTTTTTGTTTTTTAAAAAAGTTTATTTTGTTTTTTTAAATTAAAAAATCCGAATTCTGTGTATGCTCTCACCTCGCGCCTGAACGGTGAACTTGGTGATCAAAAGCAGAATAGGATATGTAGAGTGTGGTTTTATTTAATAATTTATTGTTATTTAAGTTTATGTTTTTATTTTTCAATGAAGGTTTGATTCAATGGCATCTAGTTCAGCTTCAGTGGGAGGGCATGGGGAAGGGGAAGAAAGCCAAAGTGGGGGTGTGGATCCTAGAGCTCCTCTTTGGAGACATGTGCAAATTTGTGGAGAACTTCTTATCCATTGGTGGCTCTCGAGTTTGGGTATGCCATCATTGCAATATACAATTCAAATCCTCTTACACCCGCCTCAAAGCTCATTTAATGGGGAAAGCGGGAATGGGGATTAGAAAATGTGCCAAGGTTGAAGGGAAACATATATTGGCATATATGAAAGAGCAAGAGGATTATTTAATATGGAAGCTTGAGCTAGATTTAAAACAGCTCCTTTGCAAAATAGGGGTTCACAAAAAACCCAACCCATCAAACCATCCTTTTATCCAAGTTGCGGTTGAAACTCCAACGGAGGAGAGCATTTGTCACGAAAGAGAATTTCCAAAGGCCCATTAGAGCGAGTGCATTTGCAAATGAGAAAAGGGATGTTGAGATGAGTTGGTTGCTTGATGCATTTATGCATGTGGGGTGCCCTTGATGTGTTGCGCTCACCTTATTGGAATCAAATGGTGAGAGGTATTAATGATGCACCGAAAGGGTATAAAAGCCCTAGTTATGAGAAGGTCGATTTACATTGTTGGCGAAAGAAGTGGCCCATGTACATACTTCTTTTGCCATGTTAGGGACTCATGGAAGGACTCGGGGTATCTATCATTTGGCTGGATGGAAAGATGCCTCAAAATAGACCCCTAATCAACATTGTTGCGTATGTGCCCCAAAGGGGCAATGTTCTTAAGAATTTATTGATTGTGAGGGCGAACTGAAAGATGCTCAATTTATTGCTAATATTTTAATTGAGGCTATTGAGTTGGTGGGCCCCCAAAAATGTTGTCCAAGTCATCACGACAATGCCAAAAATTGTAGAGCAACAGGGGTTGATTGTTGAAGGAGATATGAGCACATTTTTGGACACCTTTTGCGCATACTCCTTGAATTTGATGGCTTTGAGAAGATTGGAAAAATACCATGGATTGAGGAAGTTTATACAAAGGCAAATGAGATCCAAATGTTTATCACAAATCATCATGTCCCAGGCTATCTTTAGGAGGTTCTCAACATTGGAGTTGTTGAAGGTAACCAAACAATTTCCTAGTTTCTAATTTTTAATATTTATTTGCTAACTTTTTATGAAATATCAAATTATCAATTGAATTCCTTTTATTTATTTTTTTAATTTATTTTAATAGGTTGCTGAAACAAGATTTGCCTCTCACACGCTCGTCTTGAGACGACTTGTGAAGGTAAAACAAGCCTTAAGGCTTATGGTGATTGATGATGTTTGGTCTGTGTGGAGGCAATCAAACACAGAAAGAGCCATCAAAATAAAATCAGTGATACTTGATGATATTTGGTGGGCAAAGGTTGCATACTTGCTTAGTTTTACTGAGCCTATTTTATCTATGATTAGATATGCAGACACGGATAATGCTTGCATAGGGGAGATCTATGATGGCATTGACTCTATGCTTGAAAAAATTAGAGACATCATACAACAAAAAGAGCAGGATCCTGAAGAAAAATTCTACAGTGAAGTTAAGAACGTGATCATGAGAAGGTGGAATAAAATGACCACCCCATTGCATCTCCTAGCCTATGCCCTGAATCCCAAATTTTATAGTAGTGAAATACTTGCACTACAACAGTAGGCAAAACCATATGATGACCATGAAGTTTTCTCTAAGTGGAGCTAAGGACATTACAAGGCTTTTTTTCTTGATCCTTTCATGTAACTAGTGCGAGTCCTATCCTGAAATGACGCTCTTTGTCTCTTCATCTAATACTAGCATGGGTGAAATAGATCACTTTGCACTTCTCTTGTATCAAGATGACCCGTGCATGTGGTGGTGTGCACATGGCCATGATGCCAAGTGGCTGCGACCTGTTGCCATTAAAATCCTTTCACAGGTATCAAATATTAAAATGAAATCAAAAGTTTGTTTATTAATTAAAAATGTATGTTCGTACTTAGTAAATTAATACTATAGTATTACTAATTGAAAATTTCTAACTTCTTTTTTGTAATAGGTGGCTAGCAATTCCTCAACAGAGCGGAATTGGAGTACATATTCCTTCATCCACTCGCCCAAAGTCGGAACAAGTTAGCATCCAAGGGCCGAGGATTTAGTGTATGTGCATTCCATTTGCGATTCTATCACACAATGAGTGAAGCCTATGTTAGAGGTCCCAATTCAAACTTTGGGATATTGATCCCGAGACTAGCACTTTGATGCTTCGCTAAGTGACTCTTAGCCAACTTTCATTTGGTATTGATGAAGAAGAATCGGGATCTTTTGCGAAACAAGGGAGAGTGGAGCTAGTGGGAGTGGAAATGTCGGTCTTAGTGGTGTTCATGGAGATGATTATGACTATGAGGAAATCTAGATGATATATTCTAGAATCTAGATTATTATTATGTATATGCGAATCATTGAAATTGTAACCATGTTGGATGATGACTCTTTAGAACTTAGAAGTTCAAATTTCAATGAATTCAAAATATTTTGAGTGCTTTATCAATTATCTCTTATGGTCTACAATTATAAAATGAGTGTATATGCATATATATATATATATATATATATATATTTTTTTTTTTTTACTAATATATTGTAATGGACGTTTCCGTCGGCGTTTTTTTGTATCCGAGGTTTTTTCAAAATTGCCGTTTCTTTTATGGAATTGTGTTATCCTTTCCGCAAGTTCCGTTTCCGATTCTTGCAACATAGTGATATCTAATATGGGTTGTGTCGTTTTATGCGAGTGTGATTCACATCCTTGAATCTTCTTGTAGAAACATGTCCACCGTCTTCGTCTTCTTGCTTGTCTACTATGCTACTTGAGCGACATTTTCCATATCCACTTGTCCTAGTGCTCCTTGGATCCACCTTAATAAACAATTTATGAACTTTGTCTTCTACCATTTCTGGACCTGCACATAGGACAAACACATTAAGGGAAACAAGAGCTTTCAACAACACTCCTTCATCTGATTCATCATGCCTTATAGACATGTTAATTAGCTCTCTTCATTGCTTGCATTTTCCTCATAATTTCCGCTCATATGATGAACTCTCAAAGGTCCATTCATGTTGCCCCAAGCACGGCTGTAGCCTTCCATTATCTTTCTCAAAATCAAAATGGTATTGGCTGGAAGTAACCCAATACTAACTGGAAATACTTCAACAAACTGAAAATCACTCCATTCTATGACTAAAACCATTTGTGTGGCAGTAAACAAAATATTGGGCAAGCTCGAAATGTGGATAACAACAGTATAAACATTTGAGAGAGTACTCTTCAAAAACCACAAGTCAAAGCTCTCATCTCTCATAATCATGTGACCTTTGTCATGCTGAATTATAAAGCTTTGGACAGCAAGATAACACCCATCTTGCCTACTTCCAATCTTTGAATTCATGAACTCAACATCTACTTTTATGGAAGGACTTATTCCAAGAGTATGCTTATCAGTTAGGAGCTGAAAATCTCTATGACATGACTGTTGTTCTGAAAATGAAAGTGTGGGATTTACCTTGTGTCCACCCCTTATACCTCCCCAAGCATTGAAGAGTTGTTGTGTCTCCATGGTGTAAGGAATGATGAAGCCCTTTTGTAGTGACTCATCCTTCATCATGTTGTTAGAATACACAACAAACTTTATGTGACTCTTCATAATTCTTCTTTCATGCCAAGTGCAAGAGATGGAGAACTCAATAGTGACATTTACCTTGATCCTCAAAAGATCATCTGGATCCCATACGCAAAAACAACCTTGGACTTGAATTGAAGAATCTACAGGCCTACAGCTGCAAATTGTGTCCTTGACCTTGACACCCTTCTTAAAATACCTCCTAGGTGCATGCTTATTAGCTGAATCAACGACACTATGAGAGAAGAATGTTGTTGTCCTATCTAGCATTCCATGGATCTTGACTAGAGGGTAGTCATCTCCAAACACCAAAACATATGCAATCATAGCTTGGACATCAAATCTGGAACCAACAACCTTATTCTGAATTTGTTGACCTGAATTTGGAGTTGTTCCATTGCTGCTCGCTTTGAGAACATTTTTTGATGTGAGGTGATATGTCTTTGGACTTACATTTGTCCCGTGAGTTGTAACCACTAAGTTCATGATCTCACTAGTGTTCACAACATATTTCTTATGTTCCTCCTAAGGTGAAGTTTGATCTTATTTTTAACCAACATGTAATGATGACATTATCAGCCATACTGATTCTGAAATCGGAAACTCTACCTTTTGTGGTTTTCAACATAACACTGGAGTCCCACATATTATGCTCAAAATATTTTGAATTTGAGCAAAAGGATCTATGTGCTCTTCACTAACCCCTTTTCCCTCCCTAGAATGATGGCAAAACTGGAATAGTTCATTGTTGTCACCATCATCACTTGAATTGAGATTATAAGAGTGTTTACCCTCTTGACACAAATCTTGAAATGCCTTAGTATGGAACACCTAATATGGGGTATGACCCTCATACCTTGGGCTGTCATCACGATGCTTAACCCCTTTGCTTGAGGTTGAAGCTTTCAGTTGTGTTGCATCAACACCACTATTCTTTTCAAGTGTCTTCCCATCATTGTCCTTAAAATCCACCTCATAGGATAATGATTCAATCTTTGGAGTGATAGGTGCTTCTAAGGCTTCCATGGGCTGCTCCTTCTCAATGTCCAGCAGCTCCGATTGTTCCTCACCCTTCTTAGGTATTCACACAGCCTTCTTTTGTTTGGATCCCTCATTTCGAGTAACTTCAAGTAATCATCAAAGGGGACTTCAACTTTAAGATGATCAGCCATACCTTGATACTGGTCAAGGATTCTGAAGCCCTCAAGTTTGTACCAATCCTTGTCCTCTTGAGATGGTGATGTGTCTATTTTCTTTGGCGGTTCTTCCTCTTTCTTCAAGAGAACCTCCTTAGGCTTTGGATCCTTGGCACATTCTTGTGCCCTAAGGTTTGACCTTTCAATATTCTTCCTTTCTACCTGATGTTTTGCAACATGTCAGACAAGACTCCCTGTAATGTCTTCATCTACTTGTCACTGCCTTGTACAAAGAAGAAACCGCAAGACCCTAACCCTATAGCTGGCAAGGAAAATTGCTTTGTCTCTTACCCTATATGCTGGCAAATTTTGTGCTTCGATACCACTGTAATGTCCCGCACGTGACAGATCTAAGAAATTCTGGAATTTCCCTAAAACCCATATTCAAAATATAACATCAATCTGATTTTTATGCAAACCCATAAGACAAATAATACTGCAATCTGAAATCTTCTTTTATTTATCAAATAATCACAATGCAAAAAAACCTAGAAGGCCAAAAGCATCTAGAAACCCTCTTGATACAAGATAAAAAATAATTTTTCCAACCAAAGTCTGAATTTATTTTTATTTATTTTCACACCATAAAAAAAGAAAAATACCCACATAAGACTACAGTAATTTCCTCACAAAAGATGCACCAGATGACAAGAGGAAACCAAAAGGAGACGCTGCAAACTGAAACCAACCAATTCCATCTGCTGCAAATGCCCTAAACGTTGATCTGCAATCCAAAGGGCTGTAGACAGCCCTACAAATGGTTGCAAACCATGCCCTAGTTGTCCCTGACTGAAGTCTGGTGGATTGTCTTTCCACTTTGGCTGAATTTCTTCGCTTGAAACGCAAATCTGAAGCGGAAAAGTAGAAAACGTGCCCTAGTTGAATTGCAAACTAACACAAATTGAAAATAGACATGCCCTAGCTCTGATGATCCGAAATTACGCTCAAATGTGACCCCTGAGTGAAGCCACCAAGAAGATATTGAGGGTTTTCATCCTCAAATCTGATCACAATGAGGGTTTTCATCCTCAAGTGATGAATGCAATGGAGGTTTTCATCCTCAATGCACAAACAAGCAAAATGCTCAACGTTTCCCAAAAGGAGAGAGATAATAGACAAAGATATCTCCCAAATGACCCCAACACTTCCTTTTATAACCTTTTCGTTGCTTCTCCCAAGTGGGGCACCACATATGGGCCTTTAACTTTATTTAATAAAGGGACTTTCTATTTAATCATTGAGTTCACTTAAAATAGAAAAGTCACCTTTATTTAATAATAATAAAGTGGTTTTTATATAGACACTTTTCGACACTTAAGTTATATTACTAATTTTTAAACTTTATTTGAAAAGGGGACATGACACCCTTGCCAGAACCTTTATTTATAGTTTTCAAAAATGTCCACTTATGTCGTGTTAGGAATTATGTTAGTTTTTACCAAGAATCATTTTTGGTACATAAGGCCAATTTATGATGCAACATAGAACTCTCTTCACAGTGATAATTAACTTGATACCTTAACACATGTTTCATAAGGTTTTGTACACTACCTACCTTAGTTATATGCTTCTTGCTTGACTTTAAGTGATAAATGCAATCTTCACGAATGCAGTGTGCATTGCTGAGGTGGTTTGTTTAAGGATGGATTTCAACAATGGTATGCGTGAATGAAAGACATGAGGAACATGTGAAATGCGACCTGACTGATGGATGTATCAATTTTCCAAGATGTTAAGGAAGATCTAAATTTCTATTTAGACGATAAATTATTCAAGGAATGTGTCGAAAGAAAGCAGGAATTCAATATAAAAAGTTTCAACAAAGACTGTCACACACACCATAGAAATACTCAAAATAATAAACATGCCTTTGCAAGAAAATTATTGATGCCACAACTACAGGCAAGCACTCTTGAAATTTACTTTCAAGTCGAAAGCTGGAAAAGAGAAATAAAAATAACCAGATGGCAGATTGTGTCACAATTGCAAATCCAAAACAGCAGAACCTGAATAACACTTTATGTAGTTATATTTCCTAGGAACAACAATGAAATAAAGGGATGCTTTCAACACTAAACATAGAGTCATGGTCGGGTTGTTTGGGGGTCAAAAGATGGAATGATAGGAAGATTTCCTCCGTAAGGAAAAATTCTAGACAAGTAGATGATGCTAGTAGCTAGACACCAACCACCCTGACAATTCCTCATACTATCTCAATTTCCTACAAAAATCCACACATTGGCATATTGTCTCCTTCTGCTCATGTAAATATAAGTTTCACATTCCATATAGATTCCTTCTTAGATACACAGTATCACCATGTACTGATTAAACCTTATGATGTTTGGAAAGCTGGTTTAAAGTCGAAAGAAGGTTTTCATGGAATGGCTAGTCATGACCTTTAGCTTGGCCAACTCACATGCATTCATGAGGATGATAAATGGCAATCACACCCATATACAAATTCTTTTGTTGTATATTTTGACGACATGCCGATTTCCAACAAGACATGAAGTACACTTGAACCAAGTTCAATAGGTTTTCCAAACCTTGCACCAAGCTCATTTTTTGTGAAGTTTCGTACTTTGGATGCATTATCTATGGAGGAGTTTGCCTTGATTCAAAGAAGATGTGGCTGATTAAAGACTAACCAACACCAAGGACCTTCACACTATACATTTATTTGTGCCTACCTAACTTTTATTATAGCTTTATATTTGATTTCTCTTACAATGGATAGTCTCTAGAACAAACAGCTAAACATATCCACAATGAGACAATTAGTTAAAAAATATCCACTTTTTGTTAGGTAGCTATATGCCATGATCCAAGCTTGCAAGCCATGGAAGCATTACATTTTGGGAAAGCAAACTATACCACAGGAAACATCCTTGCCTTGAAATGTACTAGGTATGATCCAGACGTACCCGTGACTTACCCAGAAGAACCCAGACGTACCCGCGGCGAACCCAAGGAGAAATACGCCTTTTAAGGCATTAAAACTTTTTTTTTTACTTAGTCAATGCAAAATAATGAACCCTAACATTTAAATGAATAAAATATTAAACCCTAAACACTTCAAAAAGCTATAAAAAGCACTCACCCCTTCATTTGAAATCACACAAACAATTCATTGTTGGTTTTTGCAAGTGTATGAGCAAAGAGCCAAAGAGGAATTGAAGAGCTTAGAGGAGGCAAAGATTGCAAGGAGGAGGAGATTGGGGGCAGCCATTGCTTGTTTTGTTTGGAGTCCACCATTGCAAGGAGGAGAAGGAGAGGAAGCAATTGTTGAGACTTGAGAGGAAGAGATTGTTTTAAATTTATTGTTCATTCAAAACTAAAAGAGTAGACATCACATTTGGTCCTTGGAGGTAGCATTTGTTTGGAGGCAACAAGGATCTATTGCAACAAGGATCTACACTACAGGTATTTTTATTTAATTCATCCTTTTATTTTATTTTTTTACAATTTTTTATTTATTTATTTTGTTGCATTTTTTTAAAGTTTAGAGTTTAAACACATCCTAAATTTGTGTATGCTCTCACCTCGCACCTTTATGGTGATCTTGGTGATCAAAAACAGATTAGGATGGCATGGTTTAGGGTTTTTAATTTAATAATTAGTAAAAATCATTTTTTTAATTTTTAAATGCATTGTTCAATGTTAATAAATCTATTTTTTTATTTTTTTAGCTTCCTAAATTTGTGTATGCTCTCACCTCGCGCCTTTATGGTGATCTTGGTGATCAAAAATAGATTAGGATGACATAACTAATTTATTTAAGGCAAAATATTTTAAATTTTTAAACATCCTAACTCTGTGTATGCTCTCACCTTGCACCTTTATGGTGATCTTGGTGATCAAAAATAGATTAGGATGACATAACTAATTTATTTATGTAAAGGTAAAATGTTTTTAATTTTTTAAACATCCTAACTCTGTGTATGCTCTCACCTCGCACCTTTATGGTGATCTTGGTGATCAAAAACAGATTAGGATGACATCACTTAAAAATTAGTAAGCCATTGTTTTTAATTTATTAATTATTATTTATGTAAAGGCAAAATGTTTTTAACTCTTTTAACATCCTAACTCTGTGTATGCTCTCACCTCGCGCCGTTATGGTGATCTTGGTGATAAAAAACAGATTAGGATGGCATCAAGTTCTGCTTCAATTGGAGTGCAAGGCCAAGAAGCTTCTGAAAACACATCAGTTCTGTGAAACATGATCCTAATTCCCCTCTTTGGAGACATGTGACAGTGGTAGACAACCTTGTTGGTGGTGGGGGTCGGATTTGGATATGTCATGGTTGTCATACTCAATACAAATCCTCATATAGCCGACTGAAAATCCATTTGACTGGGGTTGGAGGTGTGGGGATAAAGAAGTGCCCTAAAATATCAAATGAAAAAATGGCAGAGTACCTGAGAGAGCAAGAGGAGGCTGATAGACAATCTGAAAGAAATAGATCTAGAACAATTCCATTGCAAAGAAGGCCTTCATCACGACCACCCACACCTAAATCTACTACTCATCCTTTCATCCAAACTCAAAGTCAACCACTTGATTCCCCTTTTGATGAAGAGAGTCCAGAGACCTCACGAAAAAGGCCAAAAGGAGCATTGGAAAAAGCATTTAATATTGAAAAGAGGGAGGTTGTTGATGAGGTTGTTGCTCGATGCATTTATGCATGTGGGCTGCCCTTTAATGTATTGAGGTCTCCATATTGGCATCAGATGGTGAAGGTTGTCAATGAAGCTCCACAAGGGTACAAATCCCCAAGTTATGAAAAGGTTCGAACCACACTCTTGGGAAAGGAAGTGGAACACATTCACACCACTTTGCAGCCAATCAGAGAATCATGGAAGGATACAGGGGTTTCCATCATTTCAGATGGATGGAAAGATGCTAGAAATAGACCCCTCATAAATGTTGTTGCAATATGCCCTAAAGGGGCAATGTTCCTAAAAGCCATTGATTGTGAAGGGGAAGTCAAAGATGCACAATTTATTGCCGACATTTTGATAGAGGCAATTGAGTCGGTGGGCCCCCAGAATGTTGTCCAAGTCATCACAGACAATGCTAAAAACTGTAAAGCAAGTAGGAATGATCATAGAGGGTAGATATGAGCACATTTTTTGGACCCCTTGTGTTGTCCACTCCCTTAATTTGATGCTCCAAAAGATTGGGAAAATCCCATGGATTGAGCAAATTTACACCGAGGCAAATGACATTCAGATGTTTATCACAAACCATCATATGTCACAAGCCATATTCAGGAGATTCTCAAGGTTGGAGTTGTTGAAGGTTGCAGAAACAAGATTTGCCTCTCACACGCTCGTTTTGAGACGACTTGTGAAGGTGAGAGAGGCTTTAAGCAGTATGGTGATCAGCAATGTTTGGACAATGTGGAGGCAGTCAAATACAAAGAAAGCTTCAAAGGTAAAATCATGGGTCCTTGATGATGATTGGTGGGCCAAGGTTGAGTACTTGCTCAGTTTTATAGAGCCCATTCTCTCCATGATCAGATTCGTAGATATTGATGCAGCATGCATGGGAGAGATATATGATGGAATAGATTCTATGCTTGAACGTATCAGAGATGTAATACAAACAAAAGAGCAAGATCCAAAAGAGACCTTCTACAATGAGGTCAAGAGTGTGGTCATGAAGAGGTGGAATAAAATGACCACCCCATTACATCTCCTTGCTTATGCACTGAACCCAAAGTATTATAGCTCGATGTACTTGGGCTACCTAACAGCAACCACCATTCTCTGACTCCAAAGTTGGAAATGGAACCAGGGCAGCATTCAAAAGACTTTTTCCTGATCCATCTATAGCCAATCTGGTCAAAAGTGAAATGGGCATGTTTGTTGCTTCAGAAGGCAACATGGGAGTGATTGAGGCTCTTTTCGACAAGAGCAACTTGAGCCCAACCACATGGTGGCATGTACATGGCCATGATGCCAAGTACTTACGTCCTATTGCTATAAAAGTTCTTTCACAGGTATAACATTTATAAATTTATAATCATTGAATATTTTAAATTTTATTAAGTTAGTAGGATTATTTTTCGCACATTCTTAGTATGTTACTAATTTGAATTTCAATTTTCTAACTTTGTTGTAATAGGTGGCTAGTAATTCTTCCGCAGAGCGGAATTGGAGTACTTATACCTTTATCCACTCAGCTAAACGAAACAAGTTGGCATCTAAAAAAGCTGAGGATTTGGTATATGTGCATTCCAATTTGCGCCTCTTGTCACACAAGTCTAAGGACTATGCTAAAGGGCCTCACAAACTTTGGGATCTTCTTCCAGAGACCACAGACTTGGATGCCTCTGCAGCCACTCTTGCCCAACTTTCAATATTTGATAGCGAAGATGACATTGGCCGAGTCCATGGCAAAGTGGAGAGTGGAGCTAGCACAAGTGACACACAAGAACTTGATTTTGAGGAAAATCTAGATGATATAATCTATATTTGTTTGTATTCATGTTGACATGATATGCCTATATCATATGTATGGCAGCCACATGATCGATGAAAAATAAAATCTTAAGTATATTGTATGTTTTGAAAATTTGAACATTGATCCTACTATATTTTTCAAGTTTTGTTTATATTCATGTTGACATGATATTCGTATATCATATGTATGGCAACCACATGATCAATGAAAATGTAAAGTCTTAAGTATATTGAATGTTTTGAACATTGATTCAAGTTTTGTATTATTATTTCAATTTTTATGGACTAAAAAAGGAGTAAAATGAGTATATGTATATATATAATTTTTTAATATATATGTATGGACGTATCCAAGACGTATTGTACCCAAGTGTTTTTTAAAATTGACGTATCGTACCCAAGGGTTTTTTTAAATTGACGTATCCGCATATCGAACCCGTACTCGTATCCGTATCCTGGCAACATAGATTGCCACTATGAAATGCTTATGAAACATACTGGAAATGCAGTAATTTCTCGGGCACATGCCAGAAATGACATGGAAAATGATGTCATTTATGGCACATACCTAGGTCATTTCCAGCAGTGCATGTTCTTTAAAACATCAAAAAATAAAATAAAAAATAGTTAATACATTTATAAAAACCTAGCCTTGTATAACTTTCTTGTACTTTGACAAATGCATTAGCAATATTGTTTTTAAGGACAAGATGGTTTGGAGATGCCTTTGGGGCCTTGAAGCTTCCATATGCTGTCAAGCACACATCAATACCTACAAATTGATAACAAGACCAACAAAACAAAGAATGGATACTTTGAAAATGAACCTATAACAAATGGAAACCCCATACACATGATTTTTTTTTTCCTCAAATGAAGTTAACTCTACCCTAAAACTATGAAGCCTCTCCACCTCCATGGCAAGCTTTAGCTTGAGAGTCCGTGGAGGCTAAGTCACAAGGTTTGTCAAAATTCAAGGAAAAGGTTCAAAATCCCACGAACTTCAAAGTTGTTCAAAAAAATCGCAAATATTTGGTAATATTCGGCAGTAAAAAAAAACCTTAAAAGTCGCAAAAAACCCAAAAGTTGTGCTCAACATCTTGAGGAAAAACCCCTAAAATCTCTACCTATCAAGTCCATGCGACAAGATTCTGAATCTATTTAACTTGCATCGAAGGGATTTCAAACTGTTTAACCTGTGTGTTTAGCATGGCCTGCAAGTAAAGTGGTGTCAATGGCTTGCGAGTAGAAGAGTGACATCAAGGGCATGCGAGTAGAACGAACCTTGTGCATATAGCTGGTGTGTGAACCACCAAACCCTGAACCTTTTTGCAAATATCTATGACCCTGCTCGAGAGGAGCTTGCCCGCCACCAATCATTCTCGTAAAAGTTTTGTAACAGTCATTGTGATTGAAGTTTTGGATCAAATATTTATTCATTGGGAATTCTTTAGTATATACGACTTAGGTTATTTTTTTAAATTGTATATTGTTTGTTCTAACTTTACTTTTTAACTTTTCATTAGTTTATTTAAATGTATAGTTTTTATTAGATTTTATTTTATTTTGATTTTATTATTTAACTTTTTACTTTTTAATATTTAAAGAAATAGTTTTAATATTTATAAAGATTAAAATATTAAATAAATGATGATTTTGAATTGAATTTTGTGGATTCTTTTCTTATATCCAAAAATAAATTGCAAATTTTATATTAGTCGAATTTAATCACAATTTTTTTTCCAAATGTTATCTTTGCCTAATTTAACCTGAATTTTATCTTTGCCGAACTTGAACACGAACACCAACCTTGTGACATAGTACACTAATAAAATATTTAATACTATTTGCCACTAGGGCTGCACTTCACTGGTAAGTCTTGAGGAGGCTGAACATTATCAAACTTCCTGCAGTCTGCCTCAGCTGTATGACATGTAAAAAAAAGAAATGAGGCTGAAAGAAAGTTCTGGTAAACGTTGGGGGATAGTGACCGTTCAGACTTTGTATCCAAAAGGAAAGAAAATTTCATATATGTGACGCAGTCCCTCAAGATAACTGTTTCAAAATGCTCACTGGCCAAAGTTCAGACAACCAAAAAAAATCAGCACAATTCAATTCAATTTAGTTCAACCACATCCAGCAGTCCATAGTCTAGTGGTAAGGTGGATGCCATGATAATGACCTGTGTTTAAGCAGCACCAAGAATGTCTTCCATGTTAAGCATGTTAGAAGACGTTATCAAAGAAAGGAATGAAGAGGAATTGGACTGCACACCAAATGAATGTGTGTGTATGTCCTTCATTTTACTATGTTGGAAGTAGTTACAATGTAGTTGGAACAGTTTTGAGACAATTCATAGCTGATTACAGTTAGGAACTACCAACTAACATGTATGTGTATAAATATATTCATTATATTCAATGCCCTTCCAGTGACTAAACCGAAAACAACTCCAAGTTTGTTCCAGAGTTTGATTCCGACAAAGCATCTTCATGTGTGACTTCCTGCAAAGATTTACAAGGACTCAAATTTAGAATATATACTGCTATGTTTACTACTTCTCCCCAATATTTGAATGGCACACCTCGACTATGCATCATGCATCGAGCCATCTCCATGATGGTCCTATTTCGTCTCTCAACCACCCCATTCTATTGTGTGGTATACGGGGCTATCAATGGATGATGAATTCCCTCCCTTGTAGCAGTAATCCTTGAACTCTTGGAAGTGAATTCCCCCTATTATCGGATCTCAATGTCTTGATCCATCTGCTAGCCTAGTTCTCCACCAATGCCTTGAAATTTTCAAAGGAGGCAAAACAGTCAAACTTTTTTAAGAAGTAGACCCACATCTTTCTAGAATAATCATCCACCAACAAGAGAAAGCATTGTGTGTCAAGCACTGTGGGAGACTTCCACAATGGCTCATAAAGATCGGCATGAACAAGATATAGAAGCTCCTTTGCATGCCAAGGACCTTTAGTTGGAAAATACTTCCTCTTTTGTTTCCCAGCCTAACATGTTGCACACATATCCTTCTTCTCTTGGATACTAGGCAAACCACTCTAATAAATTTGGCGAGATATTGAAGGTTGAGATGTCCATATCTCTCATGCCACAAAATGTAGGCATTACTCTCCAGAACTAAGGCATGTAAGTTGACCATGGCAGGGTCAACCAGCCTATACAAGCCTCCTTGCCCAATACCAAGGGCAACAACTTTGTTTTGTTTTACATTAGACACAATGCATTTCTTGCTAGAAAAGTTTACAGAAATGGTGGAGTTTTCTATTACTTGACTTACAGATAAAAGATTCTTATTCATGTTAGGAACATATCTAACATTTTTAACTATGAATTTGGCATTATTATTTAATATGATGTGAATATTCCTATCCCTTCTACTACATGAGATCTTCCATCCCCTAATGAAATTGAATCAAGAACTAAAATTTGTATGAAAGTTTACATACCAATCTTTTTGACACATGAAGTGTCTTGATGCTCTAGAATCAAAGAACCAACACCTGTAGGGCTGTCATCCGAGCATGATGCCATGAGGGCATACTCTTCTTCAGACTCTCGTTCAACTATTGCCACATTTGTTTGTCCCTTTTACTTTTTGTTATTAGCAAGGGCATATTGTCTCTTTCGACAATCCTTCTTCACATGACCAAGTTTATGACAATAGTAACACTTTACTTGATATTTAGGAGATGATCCTTCAAGTTGATGTTTCCACTTCCCTTTGGATTGAGTGGCAAAAGCACTCTCAGTTTGTCTAGAACTGGACTCAAGTGTCTAAGTTTGTCTCCGTTCCTTTTATAACAAATAGGAACTGAAGTTATAAAATTTGAAGTATGGCTTTCAGCCATCAAATGGAGGGCTTCCACAAATGACTCATATGAGGACAGAAAACTGTCCAGCACCAATGCCACCAAATCATCACCATCCACCTTTATGTTAATGGAAGCGAACTAGTCTCAAAGATCTTTCATCCGAAGTAGGTGCTCTGACAACGACCCACCCTCTTGCAACCTTGTTGAAAAAAACAAATTCTTTAGGTATAATACCCGACTCTTCTCTGAAGTCATGTATTTGTCCTTCAGACTGGTCCATAGATCACCTACCACAACGATGTTTTGGACCTTTGGTATCAAATCATCAGATACCGACAACTTCAGCAGCAACAAGGCCTCCTTATGACATTTGTCATAATCCGCAAAAAATGACAACTAGCCTTCCTTCCATGCCAAGTATTATTTTATCACAATATCGATATTCAGCAATAGCCAGAAACCTATGACTCCAGACATTACAGTTTTGACCCATCAACTTCTACGCCTCCGGCAGAACAAGGCTTTGGATGTTTGCCATTTTTCACACCAATTTTAATGTTTGACCCGCAAATTAATGCAGCAAAATGAAAAATAACAGTGTATTTTCTGACATCAAAAGTTTGTTTCTTCTTTGCTGGACTTTGCCCTAGAGACTGGATTTCAATCTCTTTTGCGTGCCCTAGTGACTGGATTTCAGTCTCTTTCACATGCCCTGGTGACTGTGTAAAACTCCTGCTGCGCAAAATAAATGTCGCCAACTCTCTTGCCCTAAACCACTTTTGTTTTGATCTGAAACTGTTCTCCAAATACCACTGAAAAATGCGACAATGTGCTTCTGAAGATCGTGACAGGCAAAATATACAGGCAAAAATACCTTAGAAAAAAGTCGCGACAGGCAGAAAAACAGGCAAAAATGCCCTAACCAATTGTTTTTGCAAAAATCGCAACTGTTTGAAGACTTTACTCGCGATTTTTGACATGCCCTAAACATCCTCATCAACTCCAGTTCGTGCCCTAATGCAGGGCTTTCTTGAACTCGCAAATCTTCTGTCATGTTGAAATATGTGCTCCTTCCGCAAACCTCCTCGGATTTCGAGTCCCTTCAAGCACTAATGGCTCTTACACCAATGTTAGAAGCCATTTCAGACAGAACGAAGAGGAATTGAACTGCACACTGAATGTCTGTGTGTGTCCATTTTATTATGTTGGGAGTAGTTACAATGTAGTTGGAACAGTTCTGAGACAGTTCATAACTGATTACAGTTAGAGAACTGCCAACTAACATGTAAGTGTATTAATATACTCATTGTATTCAATAAAGCAGCCAGGATAATGTGTGTTTATTTGCTCTTTTTAATCAATTTCTAAATTATAATAACAGTAGTAGTAATAAAAAACACAAAAATCATAATTGTTCAAAGGAAAGGAAAGGTCCATTTAAGGTCAATGATGCACTGTGCCCCAGCAGTTCTGCATATGAGACTAACCCGATCACCTGATTGTATTTGGGCAACGAGGCACACATAACCTGATCTCCACTGGATTCTAACCTGTGCCTCCCTCAATCAAAGCAAGTTGTCTTCACTATGATCAAAACACGCGTACATTTCGACTTTTGAAATAAAATTTAGCCCGGGGCGCAATTGTTTAAGATAATCACTCAACTCGTTACAGATTTCAAGCGACTGCTTTGTATGAATTGCTCAATAAGAATGTCTTGACAAAAATTCTTAATAAATTATATCCAGCAAATCTCATTCAACCTTTACCTTGTTCTAAATTCTTCATCTACCACTAGGAACTAACAAGCTAATCTAATCAAAATTAAACCCTCACAGAGTGCTTGCAGGAAAGTTTCCATTAATTTATGTGCCAAATATTACTGACCTTAAATTAATACATACTCAAAAAAATTGAATTCGGTATCATAGCCTGCTCAAAACTTTACAAAAATAAACGGGCACGCAAAAGGATAAGAAAAACCACATTTTTAGCCCTAATTCGTAGCGCGCAGATTTACGAAAGCTGTAATTTATCCTGTGATTGAAAACAAATTTTACATTTGTAGCTTTTGCAGGTTTCAAAAAAAAAAAAAACAGCAAACAAAAAAAGAATTGAGAAATTCGTTAAAGTTAAAAGGAATGCTTACACCATCGTGGTATTGGCAGGACTCTTCTGTATTGTCGTCATCTGTGAAAAAGGCATCGCAAGCTATTCGCTGGCACCGAGTCTTCGGCTTCTCTGTCGCCATGTGAGAGCAGGAAACAGAAAAATGCAGTTCGTGTGAAGTGACGGAATGAGATAGAAAGCTGTTTGGTTTTTTTAACCAGACAGCGTGCCGTTTAGATACAAACGCTTGGTCTGTAGTGTGTGGAATGTAGCATGTGTTCGGAGGGGGGAGAGAAGAAAAAGCATGTGCTTTTCTTAACATTGGATTCGATTCCATCACCAGAAGTTTCCTTATTGGCTTTCATAAACTTCAAGATTACATCATACATAAGGTTATTTTAGAATTATTCGACTCTACCCATATAAGGGTTGCCAAAATAGGGTCGCACACAAATAGTGTCATGGAGATGTCAAAGGGAATGCGTTGAAGAAGTTAAATTTGTGGCAAAGTGGAGTATTTCAAGAGGAGTAGGATCGATGAAGAATGGGTTTGAGGGAGGAGAAATCTAGGATTTGCAAAACATTAGGAGAAACCTATGTGAAACTCTTCTTTCTTACAACCAAGCACATATGAACCATGTGTCATTTTTGTCAATTGTTTGAAGCGGGAAAATTTTTGTTTACACTATCAACCCTTGTGATTTTTGAAAGGGGTGTGGTGTAAATTCATTTGCACGTGTCCAGGGACACTTTAGGGATAGGGATGTGTGGAATGGACTCGGCATCCCATGTCAAGTCGGTGTAGTAGTTGAATGTGAAAACCAAAATACATGGTCGCTCAGGTGGTTTTGCACCATCTTTATTGACAAGTATCTTAAGACATTCTTTGCATTTGCCTAAGTAATAACATATATCACCACAACAATTTTCCTTGTGGATTTGTAGTTAGCATTGTCTCTTAACACTCTAATTTCTTAATAATCATTAAATTTGAAGCATTGTTGTGTATATTTATATCAGGCAAGGTTTTCACAACCACCACTCTTTCATCGAATTCTCCACTACTAACAATGTTATCATCAAGGTTTGAACACACGATCTGATATTACTCTTATAGCGATTACCCAACTAGCTTGGTCGACAAATAAAGGATAAAGCTAATTAGACTTTCAAAGGTGATATGTCCATTGTGTAGAAAGGTAGGTCGGATGGTTGCATTGGAGAGACTCCTTCGCCATTGCATGTAAATAGGGAAACTTGCGTATGTTCAAATTTAGAACTATGCATATGTTGTAGACATGAAAACTTTGCATTTAGGGTCATGTTGGAACTCAAAATTACACCCCGCCTTGAATCAACATGAGAGACCCAGGATTTTGAGGCAACGTGGGATTGTCTCCAAGTGTGGGACTTACTACTTGAGACAGATCTCCGAAGAAGGTCGGTGATCTATTTCTAACACTAAAACTACACCTACTGCATGAAATACAACTATCTAATCCTAATATAAGCATTCACAGGGACTAGGGAGAGAGGGAGATGCATAAAAATGGAAATCCTAAGCTAAAGAGAGGTGATAGCACCAAAAAAAGGGGGAAAGACACTCTTAATGAGGGAAAAATGGGAGGAAATGATGATGAAGAGGGAAAACATGAGTGCCACAGATCAAAACAACACCTTACCTTCCATTGTTAGTGTAGTATATTCATTTTCCTTGTATTTTTTATTTACTTGGAGCTTTCCTACACTCATGGGATATGTTTGTTTAGGTGTACCAGTTGTGTTGAGTTATCTTACTAGTTGTGTGGAGTCAAATCTACTTCCAATAATCGAGTTAGTGAGAGTTATTCACCACTGATCTAGGTGGTAGTTGCACTTTCCTCCTCTTATACATGTACATCACTTGCATCATTATATGATATGGAGAATTTGAGTTGATTTGGAGCCATTCTTGCCTTGTGAGTTCTTGATCATATTGCATCTTATTGTTAGTTATTTCGATTTCGAAATTGCTCGTGCATTTGTTTTTCATCGAGATCTGGAAACTCTAATATGGTATCGTAGCATTGATGGTGAAAACATTTTCTAGTTTTCGATTGGTTGTAGTTTTAAATACTTCATCTGTGAATAAGTGCAAGAAATTTGACTTTGTCTTGAATAAGTGCTTATTTTGGGTTTAATGTTACTTATGGGAGTGTTGGTGTTTGCAGATTTTCATGTTGAGGGTTCAAAATTTATGGGTTCCAAAATAATGAAATTAAAAAAAAATGTGGGGGCTTTTCTAGGATTTTTGCAGCTATAATAGCTATTTATGGCTAAACCTAGTGGAACCACTATATTTAGTGGATTGTGTGTGTGTATGCTTCGAGGTTGAGTGTCTTGCAGGGTTTTCACTGTCCAGCTCATTGCATTCTTAGTGGTGACTTGACTCTTTGAGTTCAACATTGGTCCTTGATGACTCAGCTTGCATGCTCACACAACCCTCTTCACAGGCCCAACTCACCTTGGCTCTATATCCAACTCGCATCCAACTCGCATCCGACTCGCTCAACACAACCCTACATAGACAAAAAAACTTGACCCTAGTCAACTTAAAGCTTTTCTCCACGGCTCAACCATCATTGATTTGAATCAAACCTCCACCGCACAACTCAAACCCTTCCTCCTCAACTCGCGCACCTGTTTTCCTCGACTGCTCCTCTATCTAGTTTGCCCTCTACTCAACCTTAGCTCCTGTCGACTAGTTTGGAGCCTTCTCGACATCAATCTTCAACCTCATCTCTCGGTTTGCCTTGTGCCACCATTCTTAGCTCGGTACTCGGTTTGTCTTGATCGGACTCGGCCCGAATTCTTGAAACTCATAACCCAACACAAGGTTTCTCGGATCGCCAGCCCAACTTAGGGGAACTTGGTTTTGCTAGTTGGTATGATCAGTTGAGGTAGATCGACCTGCATTTTTTTTTTGGCTCGGAGGAATGTCCTAGGCCCTAGCTCACCTTCACATGGGCCCGTGCCCTAAAAGATTTTTGTAACCATTTTTGGTCAAAATCTAACTCTTTGTCCACCTTGTTGTTTTTAAAACTAATGTTTTCTTTAAATTGCCCTATTTTAATTATTATGGGTTAGTTGTTTTTCCCTTCTAGAAGGCACTATATTTTATTTTATTTTGTATAAAAATAATATCATTAGCATTTTAGAGGATTTATTATGATGATCATATACCTTCCCATTATTTGCATGTCAAAGATGGAGGGCAAGGCCCGGTTTGGCAAGTGGCCAAACCCCCTATATAAACACTTTCTCCTTATCTTGCACATGGACACATTTTTGGCTGAGCCCAATGTCCCTTGATGTTCATCATCTTGTCTTGGTTCCAACAAGTATATACACAATGCCCTTTTCTATCATTTTTTTAAAATCGGTTTGCAAAAATTTAATGAAATAAGCCATTAGTTACGTAAGAAATGGTTTTTGCTATAACTTTTGACCAGTAGCTCGGATTTGAGCATTGTTGGGTCAAAAGTGCATGTTTTATCGTGTTCTATATGATGGATTCATTTATTTTTATAAATGAGCTACTTTATAAAGTGCCACATTTTGGGGGTTCTTGCAAAATCTTTGGGACTTGTACTTTTCACACTAAGTTATAAAGTGCCATCTGGGATAATTTTAGGGGTTTATCTACATTATGGAGTTTCACCATTTTGTTTTTATGCTTGACTCTAGGAACTTTTTGTCTTGGAAGGTAGGTATTATCAATCATTGCATTGTGCATGGTTTGTTGCCCTACCTCTCGTGGTATTATTTTTAGCCTAATGAGCCTTTACGAAGGATGAGTGGTTTAACCACAATGATGGGGTCTATGGCCTTCTCAATCTTACTATATCTAGGGATATATTGTGTTTGTTCGATCACACCGAGTGCCCTTTCACTATCTCGGACCATTATACAACAGCATTGCATGCATGACGATCTTGTTTCACCATCTAAGAGTGACGCTTCCTTGGACCACTCCAAAGTGCCACCATATATTCTCCCCCTTATCACATCCCTTTCATTTCTAATTGTTCTTCTAAACTTGTAGCTACTTATGAGTCCCATGTTGACCATTCACCACATGATCTTGTTATTGAGCACACTCTCCCTATTGTTACCTCCAAATAGCTCATTTTTGCCCCTAAAGAGCTCATTGTCACCCATGTTCATACTTCCATTCACTCTTCCCAGCAGTGTTCTATTAGAGAACTTTCCTTTGAGACAGATGTGACCATTGCCTCTTGTGTTCCATTGCATCTTGATTTCTCAATTGACGACACTCCACATACATCGATTCTACCTTTGAGTGCAACATTGCTTCATCTTGGAATTCCAACAACTCTTAACAGATAGTCTTCTCCTCCTACTTCATGTTGTGATGCCAATACATTCTTGTTAGACATTTCTCTCATTGAGAAACCCCATTAGGACAAGTATTTTCCCGACCTGAGTTGTCTATTTGCATATTTTACTTGTGTTTCATTACAAGAATATGCTCTGATTGAGCCATCACACATTCTGGAGGACCCATTCATCTCTCTCATTGGGAGTTCCCACATTGGGACATTTGTCACTTCCACTTTTTCATAGATGTTTCATGATCCATCTTCTTGTGAATCCCTTTGTGAGGGTTATTAGCCCCCCGCCATTTACTTTCTTTGACATGTATGTTTAAGGTGGTGTTCGATTAGGTGCTATAGATGCAAAAAATACCAAAAACTCAAATAAACAGGGTTTACCGATACCTGCGCCGATAATCGTAATGTTGGGGTGATAGAATACACGAGAAATGGAAGGGGCTCTCCTCCTTGAACACCGAGTGAGAAGACGTGTATGCAAAGACAACTAAACAAATGATATTAGATAAAGATGATAACGAGTTCCTCAACAAATGTTGATCCCAGGATATCCAAGGGACTTCTTGAAAGGTATCAACTCATTTGATACAATTAAGTTGTTTTGATAATAATTAAATAAAATAATAACAATGATTTAAAACTCTAGAGAAATAGTGATACCTTGTTCAACTTTGTAAGTGGCCCAAGCTAGGGTGGTAGTAAGCTCAAAGTTCTTGAAGTAGTCATACCAGAACTCTTCAGCGACTATGCGCTCTTCTTGGATGATCTCTATTTGATATTCGATATCTTTAATGTTTAGTGTGAATGCAATGGCAGCACAAACCGAGTTCATGGATAATATCAAATTGTTCCCACATGAACGACTGCTTCGATGATCAAGAGATTGTATATCTTTGGTGATAGGATGTGACAAACACTGAAACAATCATCTACATAAGATACATCTTATAAATAACTTGTTAGACTAGAATTAGATAGATATAAATATGATAATGCTAAAAATGATTATAAATGACAAGGATCGACAATGATCAAAGACAAAATACTTGTTTTGATAAAGGATGAATAAAACTGATAATAATAAGTGTTAGAGAAAGAGTAATGATGCTAAGACAAACTATGTGGAGCCTATGAGCCCGTGAAAATCGTAAAGCGAGATATTCACATGTGTTTGTAATATTAGGACCGAGATATTAATTAACTATATAACATATTAATTAAATCAACCAAACATTAAACATTTAACAAAGCAAAATGAAATAACACATTTACACAATGACACAAGATATAACGTGGAAAACCCCAATGGGGTAAAAACCACGGAAGAATTTGCCATTAAATGAGAAAGTATTAACCACTAAGAACTCCCTTCCTCACTTCCCCGCTTCATGTTTTTAACCTAGTGCAAAAACAATACAACCAATTATGGCCCACGACCATATTTAAATAACCCAAAGGGTTATAACTATTAAGTGACGGGGTACACCCCGATTTAATAAATAATTAGTTATTAAATAACTAATAAACCTAATATAAATTTTATATTAAATAATAAAGAATATAAACTATATTCTATATTATTTAATTATAAACTAAATATTATGAGCACTTAATATTATGTTCTAACACTCCCCTTAATATTAAGTGGGGATCCATATGCCAACATTACCTATTTGTACAACAAGATTTACAAATCCATAAACCATTAGTAAAGGTTTAGGCTATCATATTTACTTTTGAAGGAATTATAACACCTTCATCATGCTCAACTTACCTTTTGGTACAAAAAGATTTGGAATCCATAAATTATAAGTATGATTTAGGCTAAGCATGATTTATGAGACTACATCCCACCGTTTCTCATGGAAAATTTCTTAAAACCGCATCTCTAGGAGCCTTTTATAACACAAGGACCTCCTTTACAAATAGATGCAACATACTAGACTGTATACCGTAAACTCTATTAGTTTACATAGATCATAAAAGATCTTTTTACAATGCTTTATACCATATAAAAGTATAGAGAAGAAGGAGTCAACAACTGACCGACCATTAGGATGTGACATTACATGCACACTCCCCCTCAATGGCAACTCTGAAAGGCCAAACATTACACAAAACTTGCAGTATTTTATAACACACAATGGCTCGTAAACATATCTACAATATAATCTTCAGTCTGGTAGAACTGGAGATCTTTATCATCACAGAGAACCTTTTCTTAGATAACATGCATTTGAACTTCAATATGCTTCATTGTCGATGTTGCAAGAGTAATACAACTCTAACCACCACATAAAAAAGGAATACTTCCTTCAGCTTCCATGTGTATCTCTTCCAATAACTACTTCAGCCACATGGCTTCTTTGTTGCTTCCATTGCACTTCTATATTCTACCTCAGTAGAAGAAATGGAGACTGTTGGTTGCTTTTTCTATTCTAAGTAATGACACTTGGTACTAAAAACTTGAACACAAATCCAGATGTATATTTTATATACAACACAACATCAACATGGTTAGAGTCATAATATCCATATAAACATCATAATAAGCATAATATAAATCTTTATTGATTTCACTTTTAACCATCTATAAAAGTTAAACACTAGTTGTATAACAACTAACATAACAATATGCTTAACAACCAACTATGTTAAAATATGTTGAAAAAATTCAACGTATTATTCTTGTAAAATATATATTAGATGCGATCGATGTTGGCGTCTCCATACAAACACAACGACATCCCCAACTATTGTTTGATATGCATATAATAATATTTTAGTAATCACATACTAAGAAATGTTTTATCAACAATGTATATGCAGACACCTAAATTCCGCTTTTGCAATCTTATTGTCAAAACACACGCAAATCACTTTCATTCTCACCAATTCTGTTATAATTAGTAATCTTTACTAATTAACTAACGTTTCTTACCACTTTGGTCGGTTAACAAGCACTTTGTTGATCACCAAACCTCTTTCACATTTAGGATGCCACTTTACGATGAATCGTAAGTCAAAATCCTCTTCAAAATAGACAATTAGCATTTATTAGCTAATTAAGCCTATTTTGCCCTTGATTTGGTCAATATGCCCCAATGTTGACTCAAACCCCTCTTATGACCACTCAAAATCATCCCATTCACCTCCACAATGTCTTGACAAGCTTCAAAAGCTTACCCTAACCTCCTAGTTGACCCTAAGTGGTTGATTAAAGCTTTATACCTCTTAATCACTTGGTAATTCACTAATTTTGATTAGTAAGGCCTAATTGTGATTAGTAATTCTAATCTAATTTGGGACTTTTAGTCCCACATGCACCAAAATACAAGTTTCTCCCAAAAGGAAAACAATAAAAATAGTTCACCTCTTACCTTAATATTTTACACCATGCTTTGATTTGAATCTCATATAATAAATATGATATATAGCCAAGTTCAATCCTTGCCTAAAGCCTTCAACAAGGTTAGTAGATGAATATCTAAAGTGACTTAACAAGTCATTTGGAGAGGTCATTTCACCATTGTTTGGAGTAGCAACCATACCCATTTGATTGCCCTCTTAGGTCTATTTAGGCCCATGTTAGGTAATTGAGCATATTAGTAGGCATGTTTAGTTAGATTTTGCATTGTTTTCATACTAGTTAAGCATTCCTTTAAGCTTCTATCTTAATGTTACATTCCTAGACTTAGAGCCCTAGCTAATTAGGTGGCAATGGTGTTAGCCTTCCTTGTTTAGCTTTGTTATTTGCTTTGTAGAGTTTGGGGTGCTTTCATTTGGCATGCCCGGTGGGACAAAACCCCATTGCATTCAATTTTTAAAGCTTTTAACTTAGTTTCAAAGTTTTTCATTTTAAGTTTTTAGATTAGTTTCAAGTTTCCTAGATTAAATTCAAGTTTTCTAGTTTAATTTCAAGCTTTCTAGAGTACTTTCAAGCTTTTTAGATTAGTTTCTCAAGCTTTTTAGATTAATTTCAAAGTTTTAGAGTAATTTTCAAAGTTTTTGTAGATCAATTTCTATTTTTATAGTTGTTTCAACTAGATTAGTGGTAGAAGTTGTGTTTTCATGATCTTTATAGGATATAAGGAGGTGAAGCCCTGTCAAAATTGCCTCAAAATACCAAAGATTTGACCTTTTTGAATAAATTCTTCTCAAAACTCATATTTTGGTCACCTACAGGAAAATTTTGTGCATGTGCATTAAGGGGTGCGCCTGTGCATCAAGGAGTGTGCCTACGCTCCAAAACTCGTGCATGTGCACTAAAGTTTATGCATGTGCCTCTCTAGATGCGCTTGTGCAACACTGTAGTTTGTGGCTCTGAGTCTGCCTTGCGCTTGTGCATTGAAGTCTACACCTACACCTCTTTGGCCACGCATGTGCATTATTGACTATACAAATTTAATAGAGGTGTGCCTACACTCTCAAGCTTGTGCTGTGCTCTAAAGGGTGCGCCATGCTTCAAACCCATGCATTTGCACTCAGGTAAATTTTTGTCCAAGTTCATGATTTTTGTTACTATTTTTAGGATATCTATCATTTTTTAGAGGATTTTAGTTGTTGTTTTTGTCGATTTATTGATTTTAGAGCAATTTTCCTAACAAAAATCACTTAGGGTTTGATAAGTAATTCTTATTAAAATCAACCTAGGGTTTGATAAGTGATTTTTCATGCTTTATTTGTGTTTGGAATAGGGTGTTTATGCTCTTCCCTTGCACTTAGCGTGATCTTGGGAATCAAAATCACTTCTAACCCACTTTTGCTATTTTAGAGTAAGTAAGAAAAATCATCATTTCATTGATATGTTTGATCTTTTAGTTTAAGAGATTTTTCACTTGATAAATAATCAAGGCTAAAATTTGTGTATGCTCTTCCTTGCACCTAGTGTGATCTTGGGAGTCAAAAAAATTGTTCTTTCATTAAGAAGCACTTGGATTAATTGGGAATAAACCTTATTTTTGACAAAATTTGATGGTAGTTAGTTGATTTACAAGCATTTTTCATTGCTATATTTCTATGATATTGTGAATCTTGTTGAACTACTAACCATTTGTGTGAAGGACCTAAAACACTTGTCAAATAAATAAGGGCTCTCTTCAAACCAAATTATAACATTCACATGTGTTGTAGGTTGCAAAGGTGGTCTAAACCAAATTGCTTAATCCAAAAGATAAAAACACACCAACACACAAATTCAAAACACCGTATTGCAGGTTTCGGTTAAGAGCTACGGCTCGTCCTCTTAAAACTAGGACCTAGCCCCTTTGACATAATCCTTAAGCTAAAATAATAGGAGTGGTTCTATGAAACCTAAAGTAGTGCACACAAGAAGAAACCTTCCGAACGAAACAGAAAGTGCTTCACACTACCAACT
The DNA here is from genome assembly GCA_018340775.1 of Taxus wallichiana var. yunnanensis. Taxonomy (NCBI): domain Eukaryota; kingdom Viridiplantae; phylum Streptophyta; class Pinopsida; order Cupressales; family Taxaceae; genus Taxus; species Taxus wallichiana. Next base: position 302,288,887 of record CM031243.1, on the reverse strand, counting down.
GGTATAGTATGCCTTTGTGAGATTAGAGTCAAATTTATTTCCATTGCGACCCCAGTGAAAGTATAACTGAACGCACTTTGGTGCTCATTATAATAAAGGGGGTAAAGTAAAGTTGAGATACTCCTTGGGAAACCTCGGTAAATCGAGCTCACAAAAGTAAACTTGTGACACATAGAGAGAGAACCACCTAGGAAGCTTGTCGGCTTAGAGCCATTGTTTTTGTCTTAGTTGTTATACTTGAGAGCTCTCACAAAGTGACAACTTTGTTAGATTCAAAATCTTGTTTTTCAAACAAGGAAAGAATCTCTTAAAGTTGAAACCGCATGATTTTCATCATGAAATCTACTTAGTGTCATTTTTTCCTAGTTTTTCACTTGTCCTAAGACAAGGCGAAACTCTGCCAAAATAACACCAAGTTTATTTCAACACCACTTGGTCTACACCCTTGTTTTCTTGTTGCCCATTTTTGGAAAAAAAGGAAACAACATATACCAGATACCACTAGATATCACGTGTCCACCACTTTTGTATTCTACTTGCGTGACTAGGTTGCAATGCCGGAGCGCAAGTGTTGAAAGTGTGCATGGTATGTACTCATGATCTAGTAGGCCCCCTTGTCTCAAAGACCCATATTTGAGACTTATTATCATCATAGTTAGGTGATTTCATCTTTTTCCTTCTTTTGAGTTATTACACTTTGATCACATTATAGCCATACAATTGAGACATTTATGTCTTGTTTCCATTGTGAAACTTGACCTAAATCTCTATATTGTATCATTACGTTGCTTGCACGCATAACAATTCCTTGTTATATTTAGACATAGTTTTTACACCCTAGCTTTATCTTGCGTTTTGTGAGTGTTGAGGATACATTGTTAGCATCGTGATAACATCATTTTGACACTAAAAATCTTTCTTTTCTGAAAGCTTGGTTCACATGTCCAAATAGTGTTGTTATGCTGCTCACATTGTTATCATCCATTTTACAAGACTTAGATTTTGTTAGTGTTTAGAAACTGGTTTCTAATATACCTTGTTAGAGGATCGCGTCAACATTATCTTACCATTTAGGCCTTGTTTGTTACAAACTTGACCTAACTGGTGATATTGTGTTGTCACTATTTGGTTTCAAACCTATCTAGACAAATCATAGGGAGTAAAATTTTTGGTGTGGCTAAATTTAAGTATTAGACATCATTGTATTATTCAAGATAAGCTTGTGTCGTATATTACCTTGCTAGGTTGGATTATTGTTTATTATTTGGTTCTTAGGTCACATTGACCTAGTGGATTTGTGGCTATTCTATAGTCACCATTCTTTGAGACAACATTAGCGTCGTTACATTGTCAAAATTTGAATAGGGTCCATTTTTAGTAAACCTTAGTGGAAGTCATTCATGTTATACCTCCTACCTCAAGTATTCCTACTACGAGAATGGGATCCTGAAGATTAGGAGTTGATATATTTGGAGGAGATAACCCTCTTTTAGAGGATAATATCATGGTTGACCATAGTGGTGGAGAGGAAGATTCTCCTCGTATGAATATAGAACATCCTCCCGCCAATTTTGATGATTACATTTTCCAAAACAAACATGAAGTACTCATGCGTGTTATGGAATTAGGAGCTAAGTTACCTTCCACAATAGACCCTTCTCTCATTTTTGGAATGATTCGTGGAGAAGAGGAAGTAGACCGACCTCATTGTATTGTTAATGAAATTTTAAATCCAAGTCATGCCTCTACTTCTGCACCATAGAATAATGAGGAGGTACCATTTGAAAATGACGGAGACTATCATATACCTATAGTTAGAGTATGTTGTGAAGACAACGAGGAACATGCTCATCATGAACAACCTCCCCCTAACGAAAATTTTCATGAAGTACCTATTCAAGAGGTGATGTTAGAACAACATGTCCAAGCCCTTACTCACCAATTGGAAAGTTTGGCTTCACACATACAAAAGGAACAACCCAAAGTTTTGAAACAAGCTATACCGAAAGGAAAACCTAAAGCTTTGTTTCACGAGTTCCCAATAAACACTCCTCGACGGAGGTACAAAGAGATCCTCACGAGAAAATAAGGGTGAGAATACACCTAGATTTAATCCTACGTATAAACCTACACCACCCACACAAGATCCACTTTTCAACCAAGAGTGGTCAATTATGAAGAATGCCCTTCTAGCATTGTAAGAAGGTAAAACTGGTAACAATAAGAAATACCAGTTTGACGAGTTGTGCCCTTATCTATTTGATAGGGCCATGCTCTAGGTACCTTTTCCACAACACTTTGGTTTTCCAAAATTTGACAAGGGAAAATGTGACCCTCCTGACCATATAAAGAAATTTTATATGGCATGCCAAGAGGTTGCATATATAACGATAATTATCTTATACGTCTCTTCCCATGGAGCTTAGGAGGAATGACATTAGAATGGTTCTTACACATTCCCAAGGGATCTTTATCCACATGGCTAGAATTAGTGGAACATTTTGTGCACCACTTCTCATTCAATATTGAGAGCGACATCACCATGATAGATCTTTGCAATGCCAAACAATGAAAACTTTGTTGCATTTTTACAAAGATGGAGAGGATTAGCTAGCCGCTTTCCTTGCTCCATACCCGAAAAGCAATTGATAAGTATATTTGTTCCCAACCTCCATCCAGACATCACATTCCACTTGTAAATGCATTGTGGCAACACATTCAAAGAGGTAATTGAAAAAGGGAGTCAAATTGAAAAAGCATTGTTAGCTAGGGGACTCTGAAACCTTGTCTCCCATGATCATAATGATTCTAAATCTAACAATAAAACAAAGTTTGTTCCTAATAAAAACAAAAATGTTGTTAGTGATGGGATAGTATACTCTAAGCAAGTACAAGCCATTCAGAACCACACACCTTTGAAACTTGCAAAAGGCAATCCACCTCAGAGTATAAACACCATACTTTCACACCTCTATCTGAATCAATGTCGTCCATACTAAAATAATTAGATGTCGTTAACATGGTTAAGTACCCCACAAACATAACCCTACAGAGACGATGCACCTAAAACATCATGATTTAGGGAGAATGAATTCTTTGGGTTTCATCGTGTAAAGGGTCATAAAAGACAAGTGTTTAAGATTAAAACACTATATTTAAGACCTAGTCGACAGTGGTGATATTGAAGTAGACTTCCCTTCAGTGCAAAATCTCCAAATGCAAACTTAGGGATATTCAAAGAGCCTTTTCCTAATCACGAAGAAAATAAAAATACGGATCAGGGATATTCATCTCAAAATAATAATGCTAACTATATGTCCAAAAAAGACCGTTTTGATGCCTTGATAGGTTGTGTTGATCCACTCGTTGAGCAAACCAATACGATTATAGTTAAAATAAGAGAGTGCATCATCATAACATGATGGGCTCACCTTTTTATCTCCAAACTTACTCCCCCTCCTCCACAAGAGAGTCACTCGATGTGTTAGATCAACTAGAAAAGACTACTGTTAAGATTTCAATCTTATACCTTTTAAAGATCTCCAACGTCCATAAGGATATACTTTTCAAAACCCTACAGGGATCAAGAGTATCGATTGATGTTAACCCAATACATTTATAGGCCACGGTAGCATAAATCACTCCTGTAAGACACATTACCTTCAGTCCTATAGAGGCCTTCACTAAAAATTCTTCACATAACCTACCCTTACATATTCAGGTAATAATCAAACGTATGAAGGTCAAGAGAGTGCTTGTGGACGATGGATTGGGTCACAACATTTGTACTCTTAAACTATTCCATCAACTAGGTTACACAGAAGTTGATTTGGAAATAAAGGTCATCACTATAAAGGTGTATGACAATGAAGAATGACAACCACTAGAATGATCACTCTCTCATTGGAAGTCGGTCCAATAACCCACGATACGAAGTTCCATGTCTTAGACACCGGAGCTCCCTTACAATATCTTACTCGGTTGCCAATGGATTCATGCCATGTAATACATGCCATCTACATGTCATCGTGTGTTTAAATATATATGAAGGAAAAACACTTACTATATGTTGTTGTGCAAATGTGCAACAGGAAATTAACAATTTCCAAGCATGACAACTATACCCCAATGTCAAATTTTTCAAGTCCTATCATTTCAAGATACCCCGGGTCAAATCCATCAGTTTGGTCACCCCCTATTTGATGTCAAATTGGTCCCCTAGGTGATTTAGGAAATTCAATTTAATCCCCCATGTGATTTTAGGAAGTTCTGAAAAGATGTTATCTTCTGGCAGTATTGGGAAGGGCTATCGTTGGCCTTCCCAGGACTAGATCAACCCCTGGAGCGAACGGAAGGGCCAAATTCAACATGGAGGTGAATTGAAGACCTTAGAACATCATGGAAATTATTTTGGAAGGTTTGGAGAAGTCTGAGTAAAAATAGGGTTCACAAGCCTATGTAGTACACAGGCCTAAAACAAGCAGTTGGGATTTAGAAGTAGATTTCGAGAGCTCCTGGATGGAGTTAGAAGTAAAAAAAAACATCACCAGAAATATTATTCCAATACCTACATGATGGTGAAATCATATTTTTCACAACACCTTGGCGCATAGGATTTGCAAGCAGTTTTTATCAAGTAAAAGTTGAGTATCAAATCACAAATAAGATTTTTAGGGATAATATGGATGAATAAAGACATAATAACCCCATGATTGGATTAAAAATTCCATTTCTAGTCAAGATCATATAAAATTTCACCAAGAAATTCCACCGAGCTCAAGTTATCATCGTTCCAAGTTACCCTCTCAAAGGCAATTAAGGACTTAGTCATTTTTTTGGAGGACACGTGTCAGCACCAGGAGCTTGGTGGGATTTTATGTCCCTGAAGTCCCTAAGGTAAGGTATAATAACCCTTGAAAAATGTACCTAGCCCCCCATGATATTTGGGACCCTCATGTGACCTCCAAACTTGACAGTTCAACCCCTAGGTGCATTTTTGGAGCATATATTCCCTATTGTCAGATCAAGCACCACTTGTCAGCTCTAGGACTATTGTGGAAATTGATGTCCCTCATGTCCCTGAGGTCAAGGACATCAAGCATGGAAAAATACACCCAACCCCTACAGGGATTCTTTTGGTCACCCACGTGACCGACTTTCAGCCCCCAAGTGCATTTTTGGAGCATTCATTCCTTACCGTTAGATCAAGTGCCACGTGTCAGCTCCAGGACCACCGTGGAAATTGATGTCCATCATGTACCTGAGTTGAGGGACAAAAAACATGGAAAAATTCACCTAGCCCTCTAGGAGAGTGTTTTGTTACCCATATGACTAGTTTCCAGCCCCTTTGTGCTTTAAAGTTGATTTTGGAGCACTCATTCCCTGCCGTCGGATTGCCGCCATGTGTCACCGTCTTGCTCATTGTGGAAATTGATGTCCCTCACATCCCTAAGGTCAGGGAAATTAGGGAAAAAAAAGTGCGCCCAACTCTAACTCAAAAATTTGAATTTTTTTCTAACTATTGGTTGCTTCTTGTTGTTTCTCGCTACTTCTCATTACTTCTAACATCCGTGTGCACAGACATCTCCATCTCCTCCTTTGTAACTCCTCACCATCATTCCTCCATTGCTGAAACTCAAACCATACCTGCCATAGAGGTACTTCCCTTCACTCCATGAAATCACGTAGGTCCTAGAAGGAAAATTGGAGCAAACACAGAAGGAGAAGCACAGAAAGAAGAAGGAGAAAACAAAGAAAACTCCATGGCCATGAAACGAGAAGTTGAAGAAATCTCCCAAACAGATGCATGAAACAACAAGTTATATTTTTTGTTCATTACTCTACCCAAGGCCATAAAGAAGACACCTTAAAATTCTCCTCTCATGCAACAGAGCATCCACAACGAAGAAATCCCACTTCTGGCTCAATAAAGAAAAAATCCAATTTCATGTCAAACCATTGGGTGAAACGAAGTAGAATTACACATGAAGCATCAAAAGAAGAAACCTATCACAATGAAATTTATTTCATTTCAAATGGAGGAGAAAACCATTTGAGGTCCATTAATGGTTTCCGCATCTAGAAACATTGTTAGGTCTGAAATTTGAAAGTTTAAAATCTCCTAGACTATTAAGCGGGCGGGCCCAAATTTTTGAAGGGGTGATATTGGGAAAAAACCCATATCAAAAAATGTTTTTCCATGAAAATATAACTCCAAGAAGCCAAATTTATAAAAATAGCATGTCTACTACATAGGAACTATTATTTCGGGAAAGTCATCGACAAAAGAACCAGTGAAGCAGGTGAAGACATTGGAGGTGCACTACAACTGAGATTTAATCGGAATAGACATTTTTGACACTTAATAAAAATAGTAAGTGGTCCCACGGACACTTGCTAAAAATAGAAATTCACACTCAAAGAGTAGTTTGGTACTATGGGATGTACAAGGATAATCATTCAGGGGGACATCATTATTCAGGATCATTCTAGTCATTTTTCATAGGGCATTCAAGATCCATCTTAGTTCATTCAACTTGGCGAGAATTCGTGAGCTAATTGGAAGGAGTTTCACAGTGTGCAAGGAGTTCAAAGATTCAGAGTTTCACTGCATTTGGCACTTTCCATCGACGAAGATCAACGAATTCATCGAACGACGTCTCCTCTTCTTCTTCTCTCCCTCTTTCTCTCTCCTCTTTCGCCCAACTTTCTCTCACTTTCAAATGTTCTAATTATTAGTTGGGGTTTGCACTCTTTGATATGCCTTTAAGTCACTTAAAAGTGACTTTAGAAACATAATGTAAATTTAGTCGCCTTGATTTTATAAAAGGGACTTAAATATTTTATAGGAATATGAATAGTCTAAAGTCAGAAATAAGGCATATGGAGGGTCATGAGGAAGACGATAAGTCACCTCTCATTCTATAAATTGTAATGCCATTTCCATTTCAAAGGGTTAGTGATTGATCTTGTAAACTCAAGAGTGCATTATACCTAGAGAAAGCAAAGGAGATAGCCATTTTCTTCTACTTTCCTCCACTCTCAAATTTCTTCCATTCCCACACTATGTACAACTTTTGTTTAAGCATCAATACAAGAAGAAGGATTTTGTAGCCTTTTTGATGAGGATATTTTAGAAACTATGAGTTTGTAATCTTATCTCGTCTCTTGTTGCCATTTACAAGGTTGTTTCTTCTCATAAATACATGTGTTGAAGTTTCTAACTAGTGTGTGTAGGAATCTAATTTCCTACCTACAACATTAGTTCCCCTATCTCATTTCTCACTCCCCTTTCCCACTTTATAGACAAAGTCCTCTCTAGCAAGAAATTACTAGCTTTGCCACAGGGTCAGTGGAGTGCCCCTGTTGGATCCCCGGTCGAAAGGCCACCACAGAAATCCACCTTTTCACATGCATGCATATATGACAGTTGCACTAGTTAGTTAAGTAGAGGATTTAGATTCCCGAGTATTGGAAAGAAATCCATAAGTTTATCCACCCAAAAAAATTTCTCGTCAATATTTTGACACCTATTGTGGAGTAGATTTAGCAACATCTGCACCCAATATACGACCACAAGGTCTAAAAATTCAAAAAAAAAAACAAATATTGAAAAAAAAAAAGAGTTCATGAAATTTCATTTCCGAAAGATACACTGTTGATTTCTGCACGTGACTTTTCACATTCCACAGTGTCCTTTCATGTTCCCACTGTGCAAAAGTTTCCAAAAGTTGAAGGAAGATACACTAGGTTGAGTAGGTCGAGAGGTGTTGATTCTAATTTCAAGGCTTTGTAAAATCAGCAAGAACAAATTAGAGATAATCCATACTTCTTCTCTCAAGCCTCCTCTCCATCCATCTCTTCAAATAGTTCACCTGACAATCCTGTCAAGACTCCTGTTGATACCTCCCCTTCAAATTCTCCATTTTTCAACTATCATTGGTCAATGAGTTCCTAGAAGAAGAAGAATTTGTAGAAGCAAGAGAAGAAGCAAAAATGAAAATGGAAGATGAAGAAGAAAGACCTCAACCCATTGTTCCATGGGAAGGAATACAGTGCGCTTTCTCTTGAACCCCCTCTTCACGACCTACTGGGTTCCCATAAGAACTTTCCAAAGTTCAAAGGTGACAACGCACAACATCCTGAAGAACACATCGCTTCTTTCACAACATCATGTGGAATTCTTGGTGTCCAACATGAAGACGTTACTATGAAACTATTCATAGAGTCCCTCCAAGAAAAAGCATTAGAATGGTTTTACCTCTTACCTGCCCTGTCCATCACAGGTTGGAATGACATCAAGGATGCATTCGTAGAGAGATTTAAATACATTGAATACTACCATGACCTCCTAGTGTAGTTGGCTTAAATGAAAAAAGGAGATAATGAAACCATGAGAGACTTCGTAGCTCATTTCAAATGGTTGTTTTACAAGATACCTGAAGAAGATTCATTATCTCAAAACAATGTCAAGAGATTCTTCCTCAATGCTCAATCATCAAAAGAAGGATTTTTGTTGCGAAGATCGTAACCAAGGAACATTGTAAAAGCAAAAGGATGGCTATTGAACTTGATGACGATCTCATCCTCTCTAAAAAGATCAAGAATCCATCAAAGGGAAAGACCCAACATCCTGGAGATGAGAGAACCAATCCATTGCTGCAAAATTTGGCGAATGAGATGGCATCTTTGAAGAGGGAATTATTTGAATGAGTATCTTCTCAAAGAAGCAACATAAATCAGATTGCAGGAGCACCCCAAAGTCTTGCCTTAGAGGCCCCACCCATGAATGTAAATTGCAGATTTCAAGAAAGTGAAGAAGAGATTAAATAAGAAAGTGAAGGTGGTAATTTCCTAGAAAGTCATGAGTTTGGAAACAACACACAAATCAATTTTTTTGAGTATTCTATATATGATGAAGAAGATAAAGAGGATGCGCCTAGTTTCTCATGTGCGGTATTCACTTGTTCTTAGTCGAGAAAAGAGCATCTCCTCCACCACTACAAAAGAAAAGAAGGTTAATGATCCTCCCGTGTGGCGACTCCACAAAATACAATAATTAGTTGAGGATCCCCACTTCCATCTTCCATGAATTTTGCATTGTTGGAGCTGACCTTATAGAAGTAAGAAGACTTCCATGATCCCAAGTAAGTCTTCTAATGTATCTTCCAAGTCTAAATCTAAATATGATCCTATAAAATCTAGTACTTTGAAAGCTCCTAGTGTACCTTTCAAAATACCCTCCATTCCCAAAAATCAAATCCTTCTCCCAAGCCTATCCAGACTCCAAAATCAGTCCCTTCACCCCCTTGTCCACATCTTCTCCCTTTGACTTCATAGAATATGCAAACAAAGCCAAAGTGCAGATTACAAATCGAATATTTACGGACTCATCTTGAACAATTTGAGAGGTTCATTCGATATATTAGGAGTGGTAGTATAACACCCAATGTTGTAACTTCTAGTTCCAAATGCATGCTACCAAAATCACCTACACCTCCCTCATAGAACATGCTTTCTCTGAGTGCATCAAAGACTGATAAAGTTGAACCTTTCTACATCTCCCTTCTTGTTGGAGAATATGTACTAAACAATTACATAATAGATTATGGTGCCTCGAGACAAAGTGATGCTTTTTAAAAGGTCATAAAGGCTCTCAAACTTACCATGACTCCACCTAGTGGCTCTTGTTACTCTTTGGAATCAAAAGATGTCTCACTTGTAGGGAAGGTCAAAGATGCACAAGTGGATCTTGCCAGAATTCCAGATAAGAAAGTTTCAGCGATGATTTTGGTAGTAGAAATCCTAACCTCGTTCAGAATGTTCTTTGAGTAGAAATTTCTACCGAGACTTGGGAGGGAGAATTAAGATGAATTGGTCTTCCAGTAACTATACCAAGAAGGGAGACATGGAGAAATTAATTCTCGAGAAGAATATGAGGTACATGGTACGAAAATCGGAAGCCTTGAAGCTAACATTTTGTACAAGGGTAGTAGGCAAATGAATCACTTTGTGACAACTGAGGAGGAAGAGGATATTCCTTTCTTGATAGGTCCAGACATGCCTTCCCAAAGGGATTTTAACTTTGAAGAAGCATCAAGGATATTTGAGTTATAAGAAGGAAACCCCGAATTTACTGGATGATGCAAACCATGAGGAAGAGGAGATGGTTCTTGATGATTTGCAAGAAGAAAAATCAGCTTATATGCTTATCTAATATGAGGAGTTATTCTCATTCCTATTTGGGGATGAAGATGATCTTAGTCAGGCAATTTATGGAGAGAAAAGATCAGCTTGTGATGAGTCCATAAAAGGTTTAAAAGAAATGTTTGTAAAAGAAATGCTTAGAGTTGCAGAAGAAACTGAAGATCCAGAGCTCAGTCTCGAGCTCCTGATGCAAACCACAAATCTAGAAGACAAGCGTGAAGCTGATTTGGAAGCCTTAACCAATGTGAAGGTTAGGCATATTGAGATAAGGCAAGATGAAAAATATGATGCCGCTCTTGAGCTAATGATTGATGGATGCAATAACGAAATGGAGATATTTTCTTTCCCATTTGAAGATGAAGACTCTTTCCATGACGAATAAATTGAAGTAAGGAGTTTTGAGACCTCTGAAGATGAATCTCTTTTTGATGAAGGATTGGTAGAGTGCAATGATTCCCAAGATGATGAGGTAATCCCTCCAGATAGTTTCCTTGAGTTATAAAATAAAGATTCTTCAAAGGCATACAAAGAGGAGCTGCAGGAAATGACGAAGCATAACTCATGCAAGAAATATTGGATGCATTAGAAGTTGTAGAAGACCCCAAGCTGATCCTTGATCTCTTCACTCATGCCATGGACATACAAGACAAGTATGAGGTTGCATCCAATCCTTCTCATCAGTACTCAAGCACCTCACAGTGGAGTAAAGGAAAAGGATAAGTTTGAAGTTTCTCATGGCCAAGAGGTCAATGAGCATAGACCTGGGAAATAAAAGAATATGAAATGTTCAAGTAATTTGAAGAAAAATGAGCCTTGGGGCAGTGATGAGATGCTCGATGGAGAATCAACTATATAGATAAAGATGGAATGCAACTGGCATTATGAGACCGACTTTAAAGAGGATAAAGGCAATGGAATTTCTAAGCAAAGGCCTGAACATCAAGAAGCTCACATGGAATCAATCCTACCAAGCACATAGACAATTTTGAAAGAAGCTGACTTTCATAAGCAACTAAGGAGGGGAGGCTACTTTCTGGAACCTGTCAACAGCTTTGTAGAACACCATCATTCGATGTTGCCTCTTTAGGGTAACTTTTAAGAAATGAAAAGTGCTTCAATGAAAATTGGGTTTTCCCCTACTTGTACCATAGGTGATTTCTAGGTGTTTTTACCTTCTTGTTGTGTGTGTCATTTCCTTTTCATGGGCATGTGTGTGTTTCCTTCTTCGCTCGCTTTCTCTTTTGTAAGTTGTACATGACTTCAGGCCCAATGGATAAGGCACTGTCAACGAATTATATGGTCTAAAGTTGAGATTCTAGGAGTTCTCATGCCATGTATTTGTTGTGCTCAGTCCATGTCATGTCCCCAAGCTAGATCTAGTTGTTTTCATGTAAATGTGCAATAGGAAATTAACAATTTCCGAGCACGACAACTATACCCCAATGTCAAAATTTTCAAGTCTTATCATTTCAAGATACCCCGGGTCAAATCCGTCAGTTTGGTCACCCCTTATTTGATGTCAAATTGGTCCCCTAGGTGATTTAGGAAATTCAATTTAATCCCCTAGGTGATTTTAGGAAGTTCTGAAAAGATGTTATCTTTTGGCAGTATTGGGAAGGGCTATCGTTGGCCTTCCCAGGACTGGATCAACCCCCCTAGAGAAGAACAGAAGGGAAAAATTCAACATGGAGGTGAATTGAAGACCTTAAAACATCATGGAAATGATTTTGGAAGGTTTGGATAATTTTGGAAGGTTTGGAGAAGTTTGAGTAAAAATAGAGTTCACAAGCCTAGGCAATACATAGGCCTAAAACAACTGTTGGGCTTCAGAAGAAGATTTCAGGAGCTCCGGATGGAGTTAGAAGTAAAAAAACATCACCAGAAATATTATTCCAATACCTACATGATGGTGAAATCATATTTTTCACAACACCTTAGCACATAGGATTTGCAGGTAGTTTTTATCAAGCACAAGTGGAGTCTCAAATCACAAATCTGATTTTTCATGGATCATATGGATGAATAAAGACATGAGACACCCACCATTGGATTCAAAATTCCATTTATAGTTAGGATAATATAAAATTTCACCAAGAAATTCCACTGGGAGCTCAAGTTATCATCGTTCCAAGTTACCCTCTCAAAGGCAATTCAGGACTTAGTCATATTTCAAGAAGACACGTGTCAACACCAGGAGTTCCTGGCGGGATTTCATGTCCCCAAAGTCCCTAAGGTCAGGTACACCAACCCTTGAAAAATGCACCGAACCCCATGTGACCTTTGGGACCCTCATGTGACCTCTAGACTTGACATTCAGCCCCCAGGTGCATTTTTGGAGCATCCATTCCCTACCGTCGGATCAAGCGCCACTTGTCAGCTCTAGGACTATCGTGGAAATTGATGTCCCTCATTTCCCGAGGTCAAGGACATCAAGCATGGAAAAATACACCCAGCCCCTATGGGGATTCTTTTGGTCACCCATGTGACTGATCGCAACCCCCATTTGCATTTTGGAGCATTCATTCCTACCGTCTGATCAAGCGCAATGTGTTAGCTCCAGGACCACTTTGTGGAAACCGATGTCCATCATGTCCCTAAGGTGAGGGACACCAAACATGGAAAAATGCACCCAACCCTCTAGGAGAGTGTTTTGGTTATTGTACGTACCCAAAATTGTAAGGTACTTTGTCTTTGCTTAAACAATGTAACAAGTGCCCCAATGATGATACAGGTCTCCTCGCAAGGTGTTCGGGATCCGGAAAAGCCCTCGGAGTATGCGTTAACATCCCACATGCCCCGCTTAGCCCCCGCACCCTTTGTTTTCCCCTTTTTCCCTCTTTCCTTGGCCTCTTGATCTTCAGTGACGAAACCGCCGCCCTGCTCAGAGCGGCGGTCCTACGCGCATTTTCCAGAACGTTCTTTTGACGCGACTCGCATGAAATATCACGTTTCACCAGCTTTTCCTTGCTAACTTGAGCATGCATTTATGTTTTTGGTCCCACTGAATAGTGTTTTTCCTTTGTTTATTGTTTAGGAGTTCAGTTTGGTTTTGATTTTTGGGTGATTGAATTCCTATAAATGCATGGCTTGTGCTCAAACAAATGGGCTGGATTTTGAAGACCGATCTTTGCTCTCATCTCCTCATTTTTAGTATTTTAGCTTGTTATCTTGTTTAGAAGCCATAGTTTCAATTCACTTGCATCTTTAGTTAGATTGCAAGGTGTTGGTAAGCCACATACCCATCTTGTGCGCAGTAGTGTTGTCATTTCATCCAAATGTCGAAGCTTGCCTCACGAATTTCTCTTTCTTTGTAGATTTAATTTTCATTGTTGCTTAGAGTTCTTAGTTCAGTTCATTATAGGCTTGGTTAGCTTCATTCAAATTGTTGGTAAGCCACATATCCAAATTTGTGCAAACAATGTTGTTGTTTTATCCAATCCATTGGAATAGAATAGCTTAGGAAGCCATTAAAGTTGCAGGTTTTTCTCTTCGAATAGGAAAGTTTCAGGTTCTGGTCACTTTGTGTTGCATGACTCACAGTAAAATCCCGCTAGGAATCGCATAAGCCTAGCTCTCACTCTTGCGCTATCCCTCTCCTACTCGCATTTTCATGCATTCTGAGTTGTCCTTGTCCCAATATCTACTCATGCCGATGCTAACATTACACACTTTTCTGGATCCATGTGAACACGAAAGAACAAGGAGATCACACTGAGGGGACAAGATCGCACACGCCATCGGATTCGCCACTGTTCTGCGGAATCCAGGTTTTAACTTTCAAAGTTTTAGTTAGAATCATATCAAATAGAGTAGATAATTGCTTCATTTCAGTGACTTTTATTCTCGATATTGCCAGGGAAGCTGTGAGGATTGATAGTTTCTGAGAAACTATGATTCACTCCTCACTTCTGAGGTAGGATCGAGAATCTTGCAGATAGATTAGACGAGCTATTTTATTTATTTAGAATAAATCTACAAATTACACAGGCTGATAACTACACTCGGTTATTTTGTCTGTTTTAAATTATTGTTTAGTTGTTATTTCTAGATACGCTTAAAATAGTTTGCTTTCCATTGTATTCTTGAAAGGTTTCTTAGAAGAATAGAAGTTATATATATGTTTTAGATTTATTCCACGTAGTTAGAATTTGCTTCGTTACAGTTAGATTTACATTTTATTTTGTATGACAATCACGGACCTCAAGAGCCTGGGAATATATATTTGAGCCAATCATGCCTCAACCAAACCTCGTCACAACAATAGTTGACATAGACCAAAATCTCAGAATATAAGTATTCCGAACAACCACATATTTACAATTGATCAATTCTCAGTTAAGAGGGTTAAACATAGAAGACGACCAAGCACACATGTTCAGTCGAACCAACCAAACTACAGATTGCCCTAGGTAAAGCACTCACATGACTGTAGAAGGGTTCGAAAGAGAACAAACCTTTGGCTGTGATCCTTTGGTTCCGCAGCCGGGTGCAGGAGACACTCTCACAGACATAGACATCGGTTTAAGGATCCAAGTTGCGCGAACACCTGTGAGATATTATGAGAAAATCACACAGTTATTGGTCCTAAACATAGAAGCTGAGAAAGCATATGATTACTAGATACTAGGGATTAGAACTTGATTTAGCGTATGACCATAACAGGACCGCAACAACCAAGAGTCTATGGTTGTGATCCACAGATCCCACAGCCCAACGAGTCCACAAGTCAATCAGATATAGACACTAGCCTACGCACCTTGGTATTCAGATCCACTCCACTTCCACCCATCATCATCGAACAATTGTCCTTACTAGATATAGCGGCTAACGAAGCTACAGAGTGCTGACTAGGCTAGAGAATCGTCCGTAGAGTCAATTATATTCACCATCCACTATATGACCTTATCAGGAGACATACACGAAACTATCCCAGGTCATTTTCCATGTATTCCACAACCCATAGATCGAATCACGCCAGAGCTCGATATTGATTGGAGCCTTCGAGCAGTCATCCTTTCCGATCGATCTATCACACCAGTCCAAGTTAGAAGGGCCTTCTTTGCCTTAGATTCACAAATTCCACTAGTGCGTGTCGAAGACATTAGACTGCCTAACTAGTTTGTCTGAATCCAACGCATATTCTACCCCCACCGGCTATCTCGGCACGACCTCGAGAGGTCGGGTACGCGGAAGAGTCACTTTTAGATTCTCACGCTCACCTGTCACTTTTCTGGCGTACGCTTACCCATATGACTAGTTTCTAGCCCCTATGTACTTTAAAGCTGATTTTGGAGCACTCATTCCCTACCGTCGGATTGCCACCACATGTCGCCGTCTTGCTCATTTTGGAAATTGATGTCCCTCATGTCCCTAAGGTCAGGGACAAAAAGTGTGCCCAACTCCAACTCAAAAATTTGAATTTTTTTCTAATTGTTGGTTGCTTCTTGTTGTTTCTCGTTGCTTCTCGTTGCTTCTAACATCTGTGTGCACATACATCTCCATCTCCTCCTCTGTAACTCCTCACAATCATTCCTCCATTTCTAAAATTCAAAACATACCTTCCATAGAGGTACTTCCCTTCACTCCATGAAAGCACGCAGGTCCTAGAAGGAAAATTGGAGCAAACACAGAAGGAGAAGCACATAAAGAAGAAGGAGAAAATAAAGAAAACTCCATGGCCATGAAATGAGAAGTTGAAGAAATATCCCAAATGGACGTGTGAAATAAAAATTTATATTTTTTGTTCATTCCTCTCCTCTTGTGTAACAGAGCATCCATAGTGAAGAAATCCCACTTCGGCTCAACGAAGAAAAAGTCCAATTTCTGTCAAACCACTGGGCAAAATGAAATAGAATTACATGTGAAGCATCAAGAAGAAATGTATTACGATGAAATTTATTTCATTGAAAATGGAGGAGAAAACCACTGTAATTTTGAGGTCCATTAATGGTTGCCGCATCTAGAAGCACTGCTAGGTCTAAAATTTGAAAGTTTAAAATCTCTTGACTATTAAGCGGGCGGGCTTGAAATTTTAGAGAGGTGATAATGGGAAAAAAACCCATATCAAAAAACTTTGTTCCATGACAATCTGACTCCTAGAAGCCAACTTTCTAAAAATAGCATGTCTACTACATAGAAGTTGTTATTTTGGGAAAGTCATCAATAGAAGAAATTTTGAAGGAGGTGAAGACATTGGAGGTGTATTAGATTTGAGAATTCACTAGAACAGACATTTTTGACCCTTAATAAAAATAGTAAGTGGTTCCATAGACACTTGCTAAGAATAGAAATTCACACTCAAAGAGCAGTTCTGGAACAATGGGACGTACATGGATAATCATTTAGGGGGACATCATTATTCAGGATCATTCTAATCATTTTTCACAGGGAATTTGAGATCCATCTTATTTCATTAAACTTGGCAAACATTTGTGAGCTAATCGGAAGGAGTTTCACAAAGGTGTGCAAAGAGTTCAAATATTCAAAATTTCAATACATTTGGCGCTTTCCATCGACAAGGATCAATGGAATTCATCAAGAATGACATATCCTCTTCTTCTTCTCTCTCCTCTTCCCCCCAAATTTCTCTCACTTTCAAATGTTCTAATTCTTCGTTGGGGTTCACACTCTTTGATATGCCTTTAAGTCACTTAAAAGTGACTTTAGAAACATAATGTAAATTTAGTCGCCTTCATTTTATAAAAGGGACTTAAATATTTTATAGGAATATGAATAGTCTAAAGTCAGGAATAAGGCATATGGAGGGTCATGAGGAAGACGATAAGTCACCTCTCATTCTATAAATTGTAATGCCATTTCCATTTCAAAGGGTTAGTGATTGATCTTGTAAAACTCAAGAGTGCATTATACCTAGAGAAAGCAAAGGAGATAGCCATTTTCTTCTACTTTCCTCCACTCTCAAATTTCTTCCATTCCCACACTATGTACAACTTTTGTTTAAGCATCAATACAAGAAGAAGTATTTTGTAGCCTTTTTGATGAGGATATTTTAGAAACTATGAGTTTGTAATCTTATCTCGTCTTGTTGGCATTTACAAGGTTGTTTCTTCTCATAAATACATGTGTTGAATTTTCTAACTAGTGTGTATAGGAATCTAATTTCCTACCTACAACATTAGTTCCCCTATCTCATTTCTCACTCCCCTTTCCCACTTTACAGACAAAGTCCTATCTAGCAAGAAATTGCTAGCTTTCCTGCAGGGTTAGTGGAGTGCCCCTGTTGGATCCCCGGTCAAAAGGCTACTAGAGAAATCCACCTTTTCACGCACATGCATATATGAAAGCTGTCCGGTTAAGTAGAGGGACTTAGATTCCTAAAGCGTTGGCAAGAAATCCACAAGTTTGTCCACCTAAATTTTTTCTTGCTAACACTATACAAGGGGATCCCGAACCATTTGCTCATTACAGAGCATTGTCAAGTTATTTTCCCACTATCTACGAGTGTCCCTCTATGGAGATTGTTATCCCTATTCAGCCTGAAGCCCTTACTTCATGAGTGGATTCAGACACCCTAACTCCTAGTAATAATGATATGGCTACATTGGAATCTCCTTTTGCTACGTGGGAGATGAAGGTCATAAACAATGGTTGTGGAGAGTATAATCTCTAACAAGCCCTTATGATTCAAAACATTCCTCTATCGGCTAAAGCACATGGTAGACCATGCTAAAAATTCAAAATATCAAGGAATAATTTCCCTTTCAAAAATTTGACTTTAGGTGTCTTGCTAGAAGATGAGAAAATCCTCAACGACACTATATTTCATCCTCAAGATGATGAAATGGCTTTATGTTACAAGTCATCTAGGTATGTTATTCCTAACAGAATCATGCTTACTATGAGGTATCAAGGACGTGGTTGTGACCACTACGAGCAAGGGCCATTATAATCCCTTTCAATACCTCATCGCATACTAGGTAAATTAGGTATCGACATCCATTTGTATGAGTCTCACCCTTTAGATAATGAGTATGCTTCTTCTGAGAGTGAGGATAGTTTTTTCGAAAATGAAAGCGAAATAAATTCTGGTGTAGTCTTTACAAAGACCTCACCTCTACAAACTTATTCTCTAACATGGCTATCCTTACCATAACCCCTGTTACACCCATCGTAACCCCTATAACTCAAACATTAACTCTCATCTACCCATCACTTGTGAATTGGGATCAACAACAACATGTGCCTATTGACGTGTTTCAGAATGATGAGGCTATTGGTGAGTTCCTGGGCATCAGAGATAACATTCCAAGAAATGATCACAAGAAAGGCTTCTCCATTCATCTCAATGCATGTGCGTACTTTAGAGAGGAGGTAGAATTATGTGGACACTTAAGTAAAAAAGTGAGCAAGGGAAAGATTCCTACAGAAAAGCCTTGCGGAAAGAAAAAGGGGAAGTCCTATAGTGAAAACCTCTTTGAGGTGCTTGTGGAAAAATAAGTAGAACAACCTATGGAAAAGATAATTTACCCATATAAAGACGAGGAGATCCCCGAGCCATCTTTAGTAGAAGAGGATCTCAATATTCCACCGGATCCTATGTGCTTGGGGGACGAGTCAAAGCTACTAGTGGAAGATACAATAGATGTTAACATCGACACAAAGTAACTGACGAGGATAGTTAAGTTGGGAGCTTCACTCTCAGCCAAAGAACAAAAAACATTTACAGGACTCTTGAGAGAGTATGCAGACATCTTCACTTGGTCTTATGCTTTGACATGTCAGGACTTGATCCTGCATTAGTGGTACATAACCTAGTTTTGCATCCAGACACCAAGCCCATCAAACAAAAGCTCCGAAAGATGTATCCTCGTGTCACCTTGCTAGTAAAGACAAAGCTTGAAAGGTTATTAGAAGTAGGCTTCATTAGGCCTATCGACTACTTAGAGTGGATTTCTAATGTGGTACCAGTTCAAAAAAATCTAGTCGGTATTAGAGTGTGTATTGATTTTAGAGATATTAACAAATCTTGTCCCAAGGACGAATTTCCTCTCCCTAACATCGACATGATCATCAATTCTACTACTGGTTATGAGATGTTATCACTCATGGATGGCTTCTCAGGTTATAATCAGATAAATATTGTGGAGGAATATCAACACAAGACAACTTTCACAACCCCATGGGGAACGTTTTATTACCAAGTTATGCCCTTCGGCCTTAAGAATGCAGGCACTACATATAAGAGGGAAATGACTGTAATATTTCACGACATGATAAGTGACATCATGGAAGATTACGTAGATGATATACTAGCTAAATCTAGAACTCGAGAGGAGCACCCAAAAATTTTATGGCATATCTTTCAGCGCCTAAGGGACTATAAAGTCCGTCTTAACTCGAAGAAGTGTGTCTTTGGTGTGCTTTATTTGGGAAATTACTAGGATTCATTGTGTCAAGGAGAGGAATAGAAGTGGACCCTGCAAAGGTCACGACTATCATATAAATGCCTTATCCTAAGAATATTAGATAACTACATAGCTTACAAGGGAAAATTTAGGACATAAAAGGTTTATTTCACAAATAGCGTAGAAAGTGTCATACGTTCACACATTTTCTTAAGAAAGATGTTAATTTCACCTCGGGGCCGTAACAAAACAATGGTTTTCTTTGCTAAAATAATACTTAGCTAAATCCCCCATTCTCATGCCACCCATGGTATGAGAACCCTTGTTGTTGTACATCTTTGCTACACATTTTGCAATTGGGGCATTATTGGCCCAGTATGATAAAGAACAAAGAGAAAAACTATATACTACTTGAGAAGGACATTGGTTGTATATGAGCTCAACTATCCGTAGATCGAGAAGGATTGCTTAGCCATAATGTTCACTTTTCGAAGCTATGCCACTATATGCTCAACAATAAAACCAAGTTTATTTCAAAGGTTGATCCTTTAAAATATTTACTGTCAAAACCTGCCCTAACTAGAAAGATGACTAATTGGATCCTCTTATAAAGTGAGCTTGACATTGAGTACGTTCATCAAAAGTCAATAAAAGGATAAGTCTTAGTAGACCACCTCATGAAGCTCCACCGCTTGGTACCAAGCCCTTGAGTTTAGAACTACCAAATGCATCTATCATGTACCTTGAAGAATTTATCGTTTGACAACTATACTTTGATGGTTCCTTTACCTTTCATGGTTCAAGTGTCAGATTTGTGTTAATCACTCCTATGGGAGACTTGATTCCCAAGCATTCTGTCTCAGGTTCCCATGTATGAATAATATAGCAGAGTATGAATCTCTCATCGTAGGGATGAAGCTAGCCATCAAGTGGGATATCAAACAAGTCAATTGTATTGGTGATTCAATGCTCATTATCAAACAGGTCATAGATGAATATAAGGTAAAAGATGAAAATATCCTCCCATACAAGAGGATGGTGGATTATTTGAAATAATACTTTGAACAAATAACATTTGAGAAAATACCAAGAGCATAGAACATAGCAATTGATGATATGGCTATAGTGGGTTCCATGTTAAGTACTCCACCAGGGAACAACGATATTCCATTCTTTGTTGAACATCTAAGAACGATGACATATGACGATTGCGAGTCTTGTTTGGTAAGTGAAGTTGTTGGTCCTTTTTCCCTATGGTATGCTGAAATACTTAATTACCTCCATGATGGAACCTTTCCCACTAACATTTCCCATATTGAAAAATGTACCCTCATCTAGCGTATAACACATTATACCCTACTTGGGGGAACCCTCTTTCGTTGAGGCTACGACAGGAATCAGTTGTGCTATTTAAATTCAGATGAGTTTATCCAAGTGATCAAGGAGGTGCACATGAAGGCATATGTGGATCCCATACTAATGGGATCGTCCTTGTGAATAAAATTCTCAGAGTAGACTATTATTGGCCTACCATGGAGCATGATTGCTATCAACATGTGAAGAAGTGTGTGGATTGTCAAAAGTATGACAACTTGATACATGTGCCGACACAATCCTTACAACCAATCATGACACCCTAGTTGTTCTCAAAGTGGGGTCTCGATCTAATAGGGAAACTTAATCCTATCTCCTCGGATGGCCATAAATTCATTATAACTACCACAAAGTACTTTACAAAATGGGTAGAGGTTGTTCCTCTTACCTATACAAAAGGTCCCCAAATCTCTAAATTTATAATGAATCATATCATCTGTCGATATGGTATCCCCTCTACTATTATCACTAATAATGGTAAGTAGTTCAAGAATAAAAATGTGAAATCACTCTGCAAACGATTTTAAATTTCCCTTAAGTTCTCGACCCCCTATTACCCTCAAGGTAATGGGCAACCCGAGGCTTCTAATAAAACCCTAATTCACATTATGGAGAAGATGGTGAACAATATAGGGCGTGATTGGAATTTACAAATTCACCCTGCCCTCTGGCATATAAAACATCTACTCGCACCACCACAAAAAGCCACTCCATACTCCTTAGTATTTGACACTGAGGCCGTACTACCTTTAGAGATCGAGATCCCTTCTTTGCGCATTGAGCTAAGGGACTACCTGAATGAAGAGGACTACATAGTAGCTCGACTGATAGAGTTAGAGCTATTAGACAAGAAAATACTTCACGCTCTCAATCACCTTAAAGTGTATCAGGATTGAGTGTGGCAAAGCTACAATAAAAGAGTCGTACCTTGTCAATTTGAGGTAGGGGATTTGGTGTTAAAAGACAATAAGAAGAACACCAATAAGGAACGTGAAAAAAAGGGAAATTTGAACCCAATTGGTTTGGACCATATGTCATGGTTACCAAGTTCATTTCAGGTGCCTATAAGCTAGCTCATGCAAATGGCCAAGAGATTTGAAAACCCATGAATGTAATGCATCTCAAGCACTTCTATGCTCAAGTATGGGGTCTCGCAAATGTCAATAAAAAAAGTATAAAAATAGAAAAAGAAAAATATAAATAAACAAGTATGTCCAATAGTGAAAACCACGCAATGGTGGCACTTTGGACAAGTCCTTTGGTGAAAATGGTTTTTGGTTCCAAGTGAGGGTTCATTGTTCACAATAAATTTAGGTTTAGGAATATCACAACTTTGTCCTATGTTGGCCTTTACCTTCATTTGAGTCCCCTGTGAGCCTATCCTTCTTTGCCCTGATCCGACTAATCTAACCTTTTAAATGTGGAGAAATGCAGCTTTGGCTAAACTCATCTCATGCTGGGGGAACTTCATAGCGTCACTTTTGGCACATAACACGTGGCATTCTACCCTTGTATATCCCATCTAATGTTGGGGGCATCCATGTTTCTTCATTTCCTTACACGTTCACTTTGGAAAACTATTGAGAAAACATAAAAAACATTTGTATAACTTTTGGAAAACCCCAAAACATACATATATGTTCCTTGAAAAACAAAAACATTCAAATACATTTCATAGAAAACTCCAAAATAATAGAAAATTGTCTTAGAGATAATACTAAAAACAATGAAAATGTCCCACAAAACAAAGTAGTAGTTTGCTTACTTTTAGTTGTTGGTTTGTATGGTTTTTAGTTGCATTGATTTTTCATATTGTGTGCTTTAAATTGGATTCACTTGTTTACTTAGATTGAATGTTGTTTTAATATGTAGTTCATTGCTCTGAGTTCATTTTATCTTGCATACTTGTAAATAAATGTGTTGCTTTGATTAGATTTGTTTAACTTGTGCTTGTCAATTTTTACTTGTACATTGTGTTATCACTTCATCATCATATCACATATATTCATCACATCTATACATCATATATCAATAAATGCTAAGTCTACATCATGCATGTATGCTAAAGCTAATCATCAAGTACCGTATCACCAATGGGGCAAGAGGGGTTGTGCATGATCACAAATCTATCCCCCCACACCAATATAAAAATATAAACATGTTTTACTCAAAGTATCTCATCAACATGCAATATGATATCAGCTAAGGCTATCTCATAATCTAACATGTGATATAAACATAAAGAAATAGATTAAACATGATATCTCATAAACAACATGTGATACATCGGTAATCCATCTATCATCATACATCATCAAATATAAATGTTTGTGTACAAAACAACATGTCTCAAAAGTACATCCAATATAATGAGCCATCATGGGCATCTATACAAAAAAATGTGCCTTCATCATGAGGCATAATAAAAAAATATATTGTACATTTGTACAAAAATGTGCCTTTATCATGAGGCATAATATATATATATATATATATATATATATATAGCCGTATAAAAGTATGCCTTCATATCGAGGCGATACACCAAAAATATGCATCTAGTACATCAATAAGTAGAGTCGCCATGACTCGAGCCCTCTCTCGGGACTATTTGGTGTGGATATTCCACTAGGCGGGGGCATCTAAGATGCTAGACTTAAAGAAGGTGATGTGCCATGTTGTAAAACCCATGTGCTTAGAAGCCTACCGTCCCGAAGGACCATGTATGGATCACACCGATTATGATTGCCTCGAGATCTAGAATGAAACGAGGTGCCTACTATCTCCGGGTATACTTAGGAAATCTTTGATCAACCAATATGAATGCATAATAATGTATCCTATAGTATGTAGCCTCACCTGCCATAGTGGCACTATGCCCAATCAATTGTTGTAAACTTGAAGTAGTGTCGCCCCGCCAGTACATCACACTCTGCTCTCATGTCTTGGCTAATCAGTATCCGTAGCTACTTTTACTCAACAATAGCTCTCAGTATTGCTCTAAAATAATCCGGTCTCTCTCGATCGCAATCAGTAACCCATCTACGGTCTCGCTCTATCAGGGTTCTGTATCCTCTTTGCCCTAGCCCTTGGTCTCACTCGGTAATGAGTTGGTCTCTCTCAGTGATCACCAAGTCCCTCTTAACTATGGCATGAAGTTGTAAGGCTACTACTTGATGTAGCAATGAAACCACCTATCGACTAACCAATATATCCTAAATATCCTCATCCATCTGTTGTTTAGCCACCTACTCACCAACTAGTATGTCCTCCTCCATCTGCTCGCTCTCCACCCCCACCATCTCCTCCATCTCTTGGTGGACTATGTGGTGGACTCACGTGGGGGGGTGATGGAGGTTCCTACAAGAGTGCCCGTAATGGAGCCTACTAGGGCATCCGTGGTGCCAATACCTATGGCCGCACCAATACTTGTTGTTGCACTACAACCTGCTGCTGAATGAGCACCTGTTGTATTGGTATTTGCTGTCATCCTCCTTATGGATCTGCCTGACCCTGTGCCTATGCCCTAGGAGGTGGGCCATGAAATCCTATACAGTTACATCCAGTACCTCCTGTAGAATGGTCAAATGTTAAGGTAACATTGTAGCATACCAAATCGTATAGTCTTCACATGCAAAGTACTAGATCCACTATCCCAAGCACGTTGTCAGAAGGATGAAAAAACACCTTAAAAAAAATGACACGATCTCGACCCAATCTAATCTCGAGGCTCCATGTGAAAGGCTTCTTTATATCTATGAGCATACCACATCTTAGTACTAGGTATCCCCTAAATGAGTCCAAAATGACACTAAACATGGTCTCAGCTCTGTACCACTCCATAATGTGGCTCTTTCTCTCAAGAAGGAAGTGATCAACCATCAATGTAAAAAGCTCAACAACATCCACAAAGCCCTTTGGTATAACCTATATGATTTGCTGGTAATCATATGAGGATAAAGCTCATCAAACTCATGTCAGTAGAATTTGGTATCCCCTAGCCGATAACATACATCCTCTTTGACTGAAATCCAACCCATAACAAAAGCCTCTGCAATAACTCAAGATCTCAAGGTTCCTGTAGGGTGGGCAATCACAATATGGTCCTAAGTCTATATATGCAGCAAAGTAGCAGGACACATGGGCTTCCTTCCATCGTAAGCTATCAAATGAAGATCCGTGTATAAATGAGCAAGTATGCACTAATTTTTGGGAATTTGGGACTGTAGAATAGTGCTATGATTTAATAACAAACAAAATCATGCACACATGATCTAAACAATTCCCCAAAATTTATAGCAGTGGAAGTATAAACTAGAATAATCCAAATCAAAACAAAGTACACACACATAACACAACATGTACCGTAGTTCACCCAATGTGGGCTACGTCCACCAAAGATAGAGATCTCATATATATAATACAACAAGAGTATAAACCAACTCTTCAATACAAGAGTACAATGCATCTCTCTAAGAGTATCTCCTCTCCTCCAGATCTCTAAACAGATCTCCATGAGTGCACTACAACCGTGCCTCCAAACACCACCACAGATCTCGGATAACCAGAACTATTGTATCTCTTGAATTGCGACCAAGTTCTCCGTGGATTTGCAACAAAACCTCTCACATGGGTCTACTATATGTGCAACTATAATTATGCACCAAGAAGTAAGTTTGTCTCTCCATCACTGCATAACTTGTGTAAACATGAAGACAACCTCCTCTACAATATATAGATCTACATGGATCAATAATACAATATGATCTCATGGATCTACAATACAAGACTAGATCTACATGGATCTATAATACAAGGTCTCACCAACATGTGGATCTACAAGAAGAAACTCTATGTGCTTTGCATACTATGCAAGCTATTACAATAAGACAATAACTATACAAAGGAAATACAATAAAATATGTTACCCTCTTCTCACCATTCAGATGTACCTGCTATTTCCTTCAGTCCAACTCCTTTCTATGGAGACTCGTCTTCATGTAACATGTTCTTTTTTTGTCTTCTTCTTCTTCATCCTCTCAATCTAGGAGAATCAAGGATCTAATTCAATCCTTCTCTTAATTCTCTTACTTACCCTCATACAATGCATACATGCATATATATATTTTTTGGGTAACTTAAATTTGCTTTTACAATTAATAAATCATCTTTAAAATAATTGATTTATTCTAATTTTTGTCAAAAAACAAAAATTGCGTTGCTCGCATAAGCAATCCTAGTTCTTGCCAACCGGCATTGGTCACTTCCCGACTGGACTAACGATCTCGGTTACACCTTGACCAATGTTGGTTGCACCTGCACACGAATGATGTCGATTCTTTCGTCGAACCAATAACATGTAAAATTAAGTTTCTTGTGAAGCAATTAAGCTCCATTCTCAACACTTGATCCTAACAAAGTAAGTCTCTCCTTGTAGAAGGCCATGAATCACTCCAATAAGGCCAAGGGAAATCGAGCACTAGTCTTGTCAGGCATCGGTATGCCACTGACAAGAGCTAACAAAAACACGGGGACTCGGCCTAGCTGCTGATCAACCACACACCTCCTAATAAACATTGGCATACCTCGTTAGGGATATCTGTCACTCCAAATATCATAGTTGTGTAACACTCAATACGGTAGAGTGACCATCGTAAGTGATCAAATGACCTTAGATAGGAACTCACAAGATCTCGCCACACGTCCTCTAGGGTAATGCTCATCTCGCCAATAGGTAGATGAAATGTCTGGCTCTCGCTCCACCATCTCTTGGCTAAGGTCGTGAGTAGGATGTGGTCTATAGCAATTTGGGGCATGTGTGCTACATGTGCTAAACCAGTCACCTCTAGTGTGATCTCCAGAAAAATCTACTCACGACGACTAAACGTTGCCTCGTAGGCCCGAAGCCACACATGTCACTCCCACATCTCTAACTTGTCTAGGTCCTCCTGTAACACCAATCGGGTCATTTAATTATGATCCTATTCTTCTATTCTAACATCTTCTAGTTATTCTTCTACTCTATCATTTAATTTTTCTATTCTACCACATTATTCTTCTATTTTTATACAAATGTCATCTTCACCTAACACCTAGGGTTTGCTAAAACCTTAGTTTTTGAACCAAAAGCTTTAAAAAATGACTTTTGTGCACTAGTGCACCCCCAGCGGAATCGGTGCACCCCATAATGCATGCACACACTCCTTAGTGCACCAAAGTGCACCCCTCAGTGTGTAGGCGCATGCCATGCAAATTTCTAAATCTTAGTTGTGCACTAATGTGCCCCTTGTGTGCTTGGCGCACCCCACACTGCGTAGGCACATGCACACCCCTACCTAAAGGAAAATTTTTGTGTAGGTGCATACCCATTGTGCATAGGTGCATGCACACCCATGCATAGTGTAGCACATGCGTGGCCCTATGCTCATGCTTGCATTTCCTCTACTAAAAATCCCTAAATCTACCCTAAAAACATGTGCAAAATAATCAAAATTAAATGCTAATAATTCACAAGGGTAAAGGAGAGATTTGTGTACATGGGGTCCATCCGTTGGGAGCCTCATGTAATCTCTCATGTGATCCACACGATGTTTTTGGCTCTGCATCCTCGCCATCTTCTCCCGTAGGTCAGAGCTCCGATCAACGGTAAATGGTAAGTGAATGTGGTAAATGAATTGGCCGTGATGGCCTATATACCCATTTTTACCTCCCATGACATGTTTCTTGCCCCCGAGGTGCCTTGAAACCATCGTGGTTCTTCTAACATTGGCCATGATGATTATTTTTAATAAATATTTATTTTAGCGCTCGTTTAATTGCCCTGGGGCATGTTTTTGCATCCCAACAACATTTTTTGTGACTTGGGGCATATTTTTGCATCCCAATGACATTTTTTGTGACTTGGGGCATATTTTTGCCTCATGGTCACTTTTGGCAATGTCTCATGACTTCTTCAGTTCCTCCATACTATTTTATTCTGTAAAAAACAAAAAAAATCAATCAAAACAATAAAAAAATTTCAAAAAAATGATAAAATCATTGAAAATCCAAAAATGTAATTTTAATTTTTTTTTCTTCAAAAAATGGTAAACAACATATACATAGCTAAAGCCTGTGTTAATCGCATTATCCTTAAACGTCAAAATATGTCTTACAAAAACATATTTCTACGATTCTTGCTTGTTTCGGTCTCAAACAACTTACGGATCTTCGTGATTTACCTTCATTAACAAAAGCTAGGCTACATGCTATGTCAGGACTCACATGCAAAAGTGAGTTGTTAGAGACTGTGTCATAGAGCATGAAAGCTTTTCCATGGGACTATTCATGTCCTCTATTATTCCCTTCACATGTATCCTTACTTGGGCCACCATTTTTAACCCTTGTCATTACAACATGGACATTCTAGAACTATGACTTGATAAATAAAACATCGGTGCATTTGTCTTAATCGTTGTTTGTTTGAGAATGTGTGATTGTATTGGTTTCTATGTTTGGTTAGCTGGTTTACTTTCTCATATTGCATTGCATTATGTATGTTGCATGGAGCTAAATATCATTTTACTTTCTCGTATTGTATTGCATAATGTATGTTGCATGGAGCTACGTTTTTTTAGTAGTAAATAATTATTAGTAATTTAGCTTTTCATGTTATCTTACACTTTTGTTTATTTTTAATAAAGGATGATGATGTAGACATAAGGGAAAAATGATATAAACAGGTTGCTTATTGAAAGGTTGGATGCAAATATTGGGCTTGTCCTATATTCTCCATTAATAATTTCTTCTCCATTATCATTTATTACGATTACTAATTTTTATTCCAAATCACCTGGGGCAATAAACAACCATGTTTATCACTATCATTTTTTCTTCTAAAAATAATCAAGGGTTTTGTGGTGGTTTTTACCTATTTTCTTCTACCCATTTTAAATCATATTTTTATCGTCGATTGACTTCTTCTATCACCCCATCGAAACTCGAGGGGGCATCCTTCATCCTACTAATTTTTCTTCAAAAATTTACATGTTTATGTTTGTCTACTATATTTTAAGTGAAGTCACTAACTTCACCTCAAACAAGGGAAAATGTAGACACCTAAATTCCACTTTTGTAATCTTATTGCCAAAACACACACAAATCACTCTCATTCTCACCAATTCCATTATAATTAGTGATCTTTACTAATTAACTAACATTTCTTACCACTTTGGTCAATTAATAAGCACTTTGTTGATCACCAAACCTCTTTCGCATTCAGGATGCCACTTTACGACAAATCATAAGTCAAAATCCTCTTCAAAACAAACAATTAGTGTTTATTAGCTAATTAAGCCTATTTTGCCCTTGATTTGGTCAATATGCCCTAATGTTGACTCAAACCCCTCTTATGACCACTCAAAATCACCCCATTCACCCCCACACATCTCGACAAGCTTCAAAATCTTACGCTAACCTCGTAGTTGACCTTAAGCGATTGATTAAATATTCACACCTCTTAATCACTTGGTAATTCACTAATTGTGATTAGAAAGGCGTAATCATGATTAGCAATTCTAATCTAATTTTTGGGTTTTAGTCCCACATGCACCAAAATATAAGTTTCTCGATAAAGGAAAACTATAAAAAGAGTTAACCTCTTACCTTAATACTTTACACCATGCTTTGATTTGCATCTCATATAATAAATATGATATATAGACAAGTTCAATCCTTGCCTAAAGCATTCAACAAGGTTAGTAGATGAATATTTAAAGTTACTTAACAAGTCATTTGGAGAGGTCATTTCACCATTGTTTGGAGTAACAACCATACCCATTTGATTGCCAATTTAGGTCTATTTAGGCCCATGTTAGGTAATTGAGCATATTAGTAGGCATGTTTAGTTAGATTTTGCATTGCTTTCATACTAGTTAAGCATTCCTTTAAGCTTCTATCTTAATGTTACATTCCTAGACTTAGAGCCCTAGCTAATTAGGTGGAAATGGTGTTAGCCTTCCTTGTTTAGCTTTGTTATTTTCTTTGTAGAGTTTGGAGTGCTTTCAATATATATCTTCATTATCTATTCTAAGCCCTTTAAAAAAGGTGATAAGACTTGATAGATAACATATCTGAACAGATAATCAAATCATGCAAGAATAATCACAAAATTCACTGAAAACATGATCCACTAATTGTGGACACTTCCATGGATTTAAGTGAAGTTTTGCTTCAAAAATGATCATGTAAGCACCCTTCAATACATTTCATAGGTGGAAAATTTAAGCCTAGACATGTCATATATGATCAATTTTTCATGCCAAAAATGAACAACAGTTCTATTTTTGAATAAACTACCAAAAAACGAAGCAAAATTTTAAAGCATATATAAGCCATTTTTTGTATGTTTTCAGTTGTAGCTACTTCTAGTTTATTTTACTAACCCATCTGAGTTAATTATGAATGAAAAACAACTCCTTTTTCAACAGTATATTCAAATAAATCATATAATTTTCATTTAGAAGTAATAGAAGTAGTTTATAAAGTTACTATATTAGCATTATGATTATTCTCATCATCTTCATCTTGATTTTGATTTGATTTATTCCATTTTTTATTTTTGAAATTTGACTTGTTTTTTGATTTACAATATTTTTTCTTATGGTTAGCTTGCTCACAGTTATGAAATTTACCATCAAAACTAAATTTTAAGTTTCTTGGTTTCTTGTTTTTACTAGGAGTTTTAAAAGTTGATTTTTGATTCTTGTTGAACCTAGAAGGTTTAATTTTTTTATTTTTGAGCAAGAAGTGCTTGAGTGACATTCTCTTTTGAATCAAAGTTTGTCATAACTTTCTCTTCCTGAACCAAAAGAGCACTAAGGGTTTGCAAATCTAGAATGTCTTGTTCTGTTTGATATTTAGAATTCAAAATTGAAATGAAATTTCTAAATTTTTCATGAATATTCAATTGAATAATGAAATAAAGTAATTTATCTTGAATTAAGTTGTAATTGCATCCATCCAATGAGACTTAATATTTTTAATTTTTGTCAAATAATTAATTACTTTTTCATCTCCCTTCATGGGAGTTGTCATTAGTTCTAAAATCAGTTTAATGATTTTTGATAATCACGTACCTTTGTGCATTGATTCCAATTGAGTCCAAGCCTCACTCGAACTTTCTTGATTCCTGATATGAAACAGAAAATCATCTTGCACGCTTCGCAAAATAATAGACATCACTTCTTGTATTTTTGTTGATATGCAACGACATTGTCTACAATTGTTTGTCTTCCATCGAGCCTTCTTAGTTCCATTCACAACCGACCCATAGTTTGTGAGCCATGAATTACGCTCTCAATCAAATTTTCCAAATGTTGTAATTACTCCCATTAAAAATCTAATATTTATCAATCAAAACTAATTAGACCCCATTTTCGCGTAAATAAAATTACATAATAATGAGGATTAAAATAACAATCAAGGTTTATGAAGATCCCCTATCATTGTTTTAAGCCTCATAATCGAAATTCGATGAATTTACGTCCGAAAATAGGGTCATGTCAAGCATAATATCTACACAAGAATGAATTAGTTTGACAATAATAATATTCAATAGAAATGTGGGTGAATTATTTTTGTTTTCTAAACAAAAAATGACGACGATTTAGTTGTGTCACAAAATCATCATATCGAAAAAATTATCCCATCTAATTAAACTAATTATTTTAAATATTTTTTTTAGTTTAAAACCTAAAAGAATTAAATTATATTTAAGTTTTAAAATGAGAAAAAAATATTAAAACAGATTACATATATATAATTTTGGAGTTATGTTCATTTATATGTGAATGTAAGCATCTCGTTGAGTTGGTCTCACCAACTCGACGAGTTAAGTTTATATACCACCAATGTTTATATACAATGTTATATATTGAGTTATATTTATATAGTGTGTTACATTGTGCAGAGCTAGCTCGACTGAGCTATGGAGTTAACTTGGTGAGCTAGCGATCTGTATTGCATTGGACCCAACTCGGTAGGGTGACCAAATCCCCAACCAAGTTGACATTATCTTCACATTGTTCACCTTATCTTCATGAATTGGGTGAGTTCAATATATCCACATATCGATCGTCACCAATATATGTGGGCCTTAACAACAATGCAATGCGGATGTGGCCTTAATAACTCGGGCATTCAAACAAACTCATGCTAGCCTCCAACGTGGCATAATAAAAACACGGCCAATCCTTATGTGGAGGAAAAATAAAGCACAATGTGGCCGCAACCACATTACAGTGGTTAAACAAATGTATTTAAACCCAAGAAACTTCTCTTTCCCCACCAATGTGGGACAAAAACTTAGCAAACAAATTTACGCCCATCCTTGACCGTGTGTTGAGGAAGACCAAGATGTGACACATGAAAGCGGCAGCAGTTGAAGGATTGTTGTTAGACCCACATAGAGGTAGACACACCATGTGACATCGTAGGAATGGAATAAGGGGCGATCGGCCGCTGATGGTCACATGGTGGCACAATGGAAGGGTTATGGTTGAAAAGGGGTCACCTCACCGTGGGTTGAAAAAACATAAAATATAAAAGGAGCTCGAAAATCGTATATAGTTTCAAAATAATAAACATTAATCAAAGGCCTTTTAAATTTGATTTTGGCCACTCCCCATAAAAATAATTATTAAAAAAACACTATAGTATTTACACTATAGGTAAAAAATAAGTTTTTAGATTAAGCTTTGAATGATTATATTTTAATATATGCCACATATAGATTTATATAGATTATAAACATATAGTTTATAAAACTATAGTTTTGTTTAAAGCTTATATACTAACTAGATCAACAAACTAAATAACATATAGTTTGTAGACATATAAACTATAGTTTTGAAATAATTATTTCAAATTGTAAATAATTTTAAACAAAGGGTACCTGAAGGAGACATGCTCGATTATATTTACCAGGTTATATTAACCATCGGGGAACATTGAAACAACATAACCCAATAGAAAAAAATAACATTTTCTATTCTTATGGGGTTTGTCTCATGGCCTCTGAAACCCTTCTTTTTACTTGAATTTACCCTTTGATATTTATCTGCGCACATTAAACTATAGAGACAAGAAATATTTCAAATATAAATGATCTTACCTAGTCTCGTAAAATGTTTTCACACCTCAAGTAAGAATGGAATCACCCAATGCACACACCAATATCCAAAAACATGTCCCAGAGAGGGGAAGGGAGGTAAATAAATTCTTAACCAACCAACCAACTACCCAAAAAACATGTCTATTGGTTAATTAAATTTATAACCATTACCTAACCTTTCTAGTACCATATTAGAACCGAGATATTAATTAACTATATAACATATTAATTAAATCAACCAAACATTAAACATTTAACAAATCAAAATGAAATAACACATTTACACAGTGACACCAGATATAACGTGAAAAACCCCAATGGGGTTAAAAACCATGGAATAATTTCCATTAAATGAGAAACTATTAACACCCAAGAACTCCCTTCCTCACTTCATGCTCTTTGTTTTTAACCCGGTGAAAATACTATACAACTGATTATGGCCTACGACCATATTTAAATAACCTAAAGGATTATAACTATTAAGTGATGGGGTACAACTTTGTGATTTAATAAAAAATTAGTTATTAAATAAATAATAAACCTAATATAAAGTTTATATTAAAAAATAAATAATATAAACCATATTATATATTAATAAATTATAAACTAAATATTATGAGCACTTAATATTATGTCCTAACATGTAAGGCTAATGATAAAACAAGGTGTTATGTATATTGATCAACGGAAATCGGGAGTCGACAAATATTGGGAGAAAAATTGCTAAGCGTATGGATGAAAATTGACATGCAACCTTCAACCACACTCGACCCCCCGAGGTCGTGCCAAAGAAGCCAATGTTGAATGTGTGTGGCTAACTATAGGAGGATCAGTGACTAAGATTTGGTAGTGTGATCTCTTGGTAGCTGAGTTGGCAAAGGGGAGATTTAGAGGCTATGAACAGGTAGCATAAATTCCCTATGGTTTGTTTTCCTAACTTGGATCTAAGTGCTAAACTAGTTTTAAGTGTCCATGTAAACTGAATGAAATTAACAATCTATGCTACTACTAAAAGGGAAACTAATCTAAACAAGTCACAAAACTAAAATATTACAATCACAAACAACAATTTACTTCTATTCTAAGTAATTAAAATATTTCTACACTAAAAATAAACAAGCAAAATAACCCGGTGTGGTTATTCACCTGTGTTGAGTGTATTGAAACTAAACTAAATTAAAATAAGAACTTTTCCAAATGATCTATGGTGTGTATACAACCTCCTATAAATATTCTCTCCTTCAGATCCACAAGGATGGGAAGAAGAGGATCCATCACCGGGAGCTACTATTAATGATTTAAACCCTCTTGGAAATCAACTAATTACTTGTAAATGAAAGGAAATTTATTTCTACTCTATTTGATATGATGTAACAATGATAAATTGCAAGAATGAAGGAAATCAAACAACAAATCCAACCTGGAATTCACATAACAGAGGTAAATACATATATGTAGTAATTTCCCCCTTAGTCTATCCTTTCTTTCTTTGTGTGTCCATATGAGTCCAAGGAATTGGTAATGCAAAGATAAGCGAGTGGAGAAGGCACTTGAGCAATGGCAACTTGAAGGTAGTCAGTTTACAATGCAAGTGGAAGAGAGATAACACAAGTGAACAGAGCTTGGCTATGTAATTTCCAACAGGATTGTGGCAATAATACTATGCAAGATACACAAAATTCTCAGGCCATTTGCTTGAATACAAGCATGGAATATATAAGAATTGGTTGGGATGTGCCTTCATGCACAAGGCAAGAAGAGGTAGTTCAAACTAATTAAATCTATTTAAAAATAGAAGAGGGAAGGAAAACCAAGCAATCAAGACTATTTTTAGACAACTTGGTTCATAAACACATCCTAAAAGTTAAGATAAGTGAAACGTCACATGTCAAAAACATGCATGATGGATTACGGAAAAGCACTTCAGGACCACCACCACTGCTGGCGGTGGTTTTAGAACCATCGCCTAGGTAGGGTGGCGATCTGGCACTAAAGGTCAAAACATGCACAAAATGAAGCGGGAAGTTGGAAAAAGCATGGAAAAGTTAAGTAAAGATGTCTAGGCTACAAATATACACTACGAATGGGTTTATGAGCTCAAACATATTTTGAAAGGACATGAATCATCATTGGGAACTTTTGTAACCATTTTTTGACAATGTAGCACATGCAATTTTGGGGCGTACATATTGCCCACTTGGATAACCGTTTAGCCATGAAAAGGTGTAAAACGTAGAGTTTGAGTATGGTGTTTCTGAAATAGGGAGTTATAAGCTATACGACATGCCCGTGTGTCGAAATGTCATCGTTTAAACTCCCGCTACTTGTAAGATGAAGAGAAGACTTAAGTGCAGATAGATAATATATCAAAAAATAAACACTAAATTAAAATGACAAGAGGACTTACCATTTGTGCAGGGATATAGAAATACACCTGTGCCAACACTCCAACCTTGCAAACATATGCACTCAAAATGAAGTTATAACAACATATGTATCAAAATAAACTCATTTTCCAATTCATTTGCACATATTGACTTGGTGATTTTTGAGCTCTGGGCCCACAGTGACCATTTTTCTTACCGAGTATGGCTGAATTTGAATGTATTTAGGAATGGTATTTTGCATTGGGCTTGGCCCTTTCTTTATTTGAATGCTTTTGAGAAGAGCTCTTAAGAATTTCGTAACTAGAGTGGTTATAAGGGGCCTCAAAGAGGCAGATAAGCAAAGTGCCTTTACTGCTTAGTATTCATTTTGTGAGGCATATATGATGTTTTGGTATTTCATGCTCATTGTGAGCGTTTTGACCATGCCTAGTGCATGATGACATTGTACAAAAATATGACTCACCATGATACATACAAATATCTATTTTTGGTTTGGATTGTCCTTGCACTAGAGTTGTCTTCTTTTATGGTTTGCTTCACATGTGTACTCTTAGATGCTTAGAATTTTTGTTTTTTAGAATGTATGTAGTGGATATGAATGCTAACAGAATGATTTTTTTGTATTTTGTAATGTTGATACATGATAATGCAAATACACTATAATGCTGAACTTTAGTTTCTCTAAGCAATTTTGATACTTCGTATTATTTTGGCAAAACATGGTGAAAGAGTGATATGATAAGTGAATGAACTTTCCTTGCTCCTAACTCCACACAACTAGTAAGATGCGAGGGCTCAACACCAAGAGCCAGAAGGGGCACAAGTTATGGAAATTTGTTGAATGGTAATGATGAGAGAAAGACAAGGATTTGGCAAAACCAAATTGAGACACTACAACCTCACTCTACTCAAGTTTGCTTCATAGTTTAGAATGTGAATTGATTTCCAGTTTATCTAGACTTAGATCTGTAGATGGCCACTTGGTTGACAAAATATGGTTTTGAGGTTTTAAAATCTTTTGGAATTTTGGACATCTAACTCACTTTGTTTTGATTTATGATTTCACAACATTTGAATGAACTGTTTCTAATTTTCAAGTTTGTCAAAGAGACCCCTACACCTTGCCCCATGCTACTAGTAGGAAGTATGGGTTCATCACCATGGACAAGACATAGGTGAGTAAGGGAACTTCTCTCCTTTCCCAACCCTACATCACTAGTAAGAGACACATGCTCAACACTGAAGGTTGGTAGGGCAAAAGAAATGTGTAAAATAAATTTTTCAATGGATTTGTATTTGACTTATTTATCTAGGCAAAATGTCTAGAATGTTCTTGTTTCCAAAGAGATGTTTATGGGATAGATGTGACACCATGAAGCTTCTAGAAAAGACTATACACAAAGACACCTAACCTAGAAGAAACCATAAAAAGAGAAAAGTATGTAGGCCTTGGTGTGGTTACCGTCAAAGCTTTGTCTTATCTTACTTGAATTGATGCAATGATTCGAAACAATTGATGACACCATGGAGATTTGTAGAGACATGATTTGAATGTTTTACCAATGTTTTTAGAAGTTTTTAGGAATTGTTATAAGAATAAATCCCTTGATCACAAATTTTACAAAATGAATTGGCAGATGAAAATGCAATGCGGATGTAGTAATA
Source organism: Taxus wallichiana var. yunnanensis (assembly GCA_018340775.1). Classification (NCBI taxonomy): domain Eukaryota; kingdom Viridiplantae; phylum Streptophyta; class Pinopsida; order Cupressales; family Taxaceae; genus Taxus; species Taxus wallichiana. Next base: position 302,251,739 of record CM031243.1, on the reverse strand, counting down.
TACATATGGAAATGTAGGTGAAACTACATGTCATGATGGCTAAGGTGAAGAAAGTTGATGAATATCAAATTCTTCACCCCTAAAAGTACACAACAGAGAACCATGATCCTAAAATTTTCGTTCTTTTGACAAGGGCCTACCATTCTGGGTTTAAACTTACAACCCTTTCCTAGAAGTGTATATGTCCAATCATTAAAATCATTTTTCTAAAAGAGGTGTTCATGCACCTCTTTGTCATGTTCTTGAGACATGGTGTGTGGGTGAGCATGACTATGCTACTCGGCCTTGTTTCTTATGTAGAGTGTTGTGTTTACTTGTGACCCTTGTTGAATGATGAGGCCTTGCCCCATGGATATGAAAAGCTTAGTTTTAGATGCACATGGGTTGAAACCGGGGTTTATAATAGAACAACCCTCAAAGATGGTTTTGATGGGCATCATTTTAATCTCAAATTTCCCTTCTTCGTTTGTTAATTATATCATGTTTACACCTAGACCTAGGTCATCGGAGGGAAGAGATGCTAAACCGAGAAGACCGCCCATCCTGTTGTTCAAATGGAAGGAAAATCAAATCGTCACTCTCCAAAAGTTTCATAATTTTTGTTGTGGTTTTAGTGGACACTGCTTCCATAGATATTGATTTACCTTTATCTGTCTTTTCCACCTTAAATGTTTTTGGGTCAACAACTTAAGCCTTGGGCGCCCGGGTGATCATGGCTAACTCCTTTGATGGAGGTGGTTTGTTCAATTTATTCACAAGAAGTTCATACTTTGTATGGACTCCTTTCTTCTTCTTGAGGTTTTCTAAGTGTATATCAAAGGGCTTAGGATCCCCTTAAGTGATGAATACCTTCCCCAAATGGAGGAATATAATCTCCTAGAATAGGTTAGAGGGGATAACCTTCATTTGATGAATCCAAGGTCTCAAAAGGATCATATTATAACTTGTTTCCTTGTCGATAATGTAAAACTCATCAAGATGGTTTTTGGACCAAGTGTGACTGGAAGAACTATGGTTCTAATCGAGGTTGCTTTAAGATTGTCGTACCCTCGTAATGTGTTTCTTGTAGAGGAACAATTTGTCTCTCCATATCCCAAATTCTGCAAGAAAGAGAAGGGAACCACATTTACAAAATCCTCGTCATCAATCATGGCTCTCTTAATGCAATTTTTATAAACCCAAACTTGTAAAAATAAGGCAGGATCACCTCTTCAGAAATTTCAGCATTATGTGACATCTTATCTATATAAAAACAAACCCAGTATCCCTATCATTTTGTCTTGAAGGATGTATGTCAAAGTCAATATGATTTATTTGAGTGCTAGGAGGTGGCGTAACATGGATTAGATGACCAAGACCTAGTGCATTGAGCAATGTAGAATGATGCACAGGTGAATTCTTGAAAATCTAGAAACGAAATGTGAGAAAAGGTCTTGTTCAAATATGATATTAAATCATAGGCTCCTACTAGTTTTGTAATTGTAGGAATGTCATCTTGTGGGAAGGAAAGAGTAGGTAAGGGTTGTGAAATGTACTCCTTGTCTAAGTTGTTGCATTAATTTCTGGCTCAACCTCTAGCTCAACTAATCCCAAGATTTTTGTATTATCATTTGAACCAAGGTTAGGAGTGACTCGAGAGTTATCAGAAGTTGAGGCTTCAAGGTCGTTGTTTCTTATAGGAATACCTTGGTTTATATTTTCGAGGATTCAATTGGGGATCCCTAAGATGTTTAGAGTTCACATTTTGAGGTGCGACAGTGCAGTATGACTAGGCTGTGGGTTTGTTTCAGGATTTTCTAGGAACATGTCTACAAAGAGTTGCCTTTGGTTTTTGGGAAGTCTTTACAGAAACTTGTTGCAATCACGACAAGTCCTATCATCATGACCTCAAACCTTATGGAAACCACAATATAGGTTAGGGTCGTAATCTCTTGGCCTTTGATAAGCATCTTGTTGTTGTTTATTATAACCTCGATTGTAGTTTTGAAATTGGTTGTTATAACCATGATTCACTGCCCCTTGGCCAGAGTTTTGATACTAGTTTGGGCCTTGGGTTTGATTTTTCTTTTGTGGTAGATGATTTACATCAACTGTGTTGACAGATGACACAATGTTAGGGCCTCTTTGATTTTCGAGTTGTTGTTATTATTATTTTTGCCATTGTTTAGAAAACCAACGTTCTTGGCTTGATCAATAACACTATTCATGGTAGCACCATGATTGTGATTCACACCCTTAGGTCCTTGGTTATTGGCACCATTGTTTTGATAATTTGCATTATTTTGATTTGGGGATACCAATTTCCATTGGGACCATAGATCTTATGCCCACTATCAATTGTGGCTTGGTCAATTCAAAGCGCACCTTCCAAAACTTCCTCATAACTACGGAAAGGAAACTTTTGGACTTCCTCCCTAGTCTCTCGATTGAGCGAGTGAAGGAAAAGATCGCAAAGTTCCATCTGGTCCATGTTGGGCACACTTGCAGAGGAATAAAGAACTTGGCGCCATCTTTGGATGAAATGGGTAGCATTCATTTTGATCCTGTCTAATATGTAGAACTCCCTAATCCTCGTACGCAACAACTTGTTCATGTCAAATGATTTGATGAACTCGAAATAAACTGTTTAAAGGAATGTATAGAAGCTTCTAGAATATGATAATATCAATCCAATGCGATTCCTTCGAGATTATTTGGAAAGATATTAGCCACTACAACATCCCAAGGAAGCAATTCCCGATAAGCGATAGCAGTAGCATAGGCCTTGATATGAGCATTCGGGTCTCCTTCTCCCTTAAATTTTGGAAGATCCAAAATGGGCGTGGAAGCATGACACCATGTATGGTGAAGTCAAGAGGCTCCTTTAAGTACTCAACGTATGTACCCATTGCATAAGATTCCACCATTGAAGATCCTTGATGAGGAGGTGGAGGAGGAGGAGTTGGATAAGCTGCATTATAAGCATTGACGAGAATGTATGGGGTCCCTTGATATGGCATGTAGGGAGTAAGAATGGTATATGGGTCCATATGGGAGTCTTTGAATACATATGCATGTAAGGTGGGATAATACCAGGATATGGACTATCGGGCGTAAGACCAGGGAATGTCACATTTCCTGTTGTGGTAGCATTTGAGAACGTACTTCCGACCAACCCTTATGTAGGATAAGTTTGAGAAGGATGAGGACCCTTCCCTAGTGTGTCTAATCCTGTGAGAAAATCACATGGATTTGAATGAACCACATAACCTTGTCATACATGATATTGCGTTGGTTTCTCATTAGAAGGGATGTATCCTTTATTGTCAACTAGATACCCCATGTTCTACCCTACTGCATGTGTTGATTATGAAGTTTAGGCACTTTCTAGTTCTCTAATCCTCCCTACTAAAGTAGAAATAAGATTGTTGGGAGAGGATTGAGTCCCTTTTTGGGGTGCCTGTGGCATAGGGTTTGATTGAGCAGGCTCATGATACCCTATTATGAATTGTTCAGTGTTATAATTCTTGTCTTCCTTAGAAGTAATAATCTTAGGATAGGCATTCGAAATATTAGAGGTTGTAGCCTTCATTCTATCTAAAGACTCATCTATCTAATGAAGAGGATTAGCTATTCGTGCGAATGTATCATCTTCTGTTGATTGCATGAAAATGTGAGGTCTTGAAAAGACTCTATGGTAAGAACATGTTCCATTTGTGATAACAACATGGTTTGCATTGGGTTGACCATATTGCATGTTTAACGATTGATCAACCTCCTCCATCCTTACATAGCTAATGGGGTTTGAAGTGTAACTAGGGAGGTTTGAATGTTGCTTGTGTAATTGTTACCCCATTTCAAAAGAGAAGGGAACTGTTGTGGTTGAACGTTGGTGTAATATCTATCAGAGCCAAATGGCCCACCAAAATCTCTTCTAGACATATTTTAGAAAGTATAAAATACCTATCAAAATAGGGGAAGAAATGGAGAGGTGAGGTAATAACAATGAAATAAAAGGAAACAAGAAGGAATTAATCCTTCATGTTGGGTTCACCAATTTATACAGATGAAAATTGACATGCAACCTTCAACCGCACTCAACCCCTTGAGGTCGTTTCAGAGTAGCCGATGTTGAATGTGTGTGGCTAACTATAGGAGGATTAGTGACTAATATCTGGTAGTGTGATCTCTTGGTAGATGAGTTGGCTAAGGGGAGTTTTATAGGCTATGAACGGAGTAGCGTAAATTCCCTATGGTTTGTTTTCCTAACTTGGATCTAAGCGCTAAACTAGTTTGAAGTGTCCATGTAAACTGAATGAAATTAACAATCTATGCTACTACTAAAAGAGAAACTAATCTAAACAAGTCACAAAATTGAAATATTACAATCACAAACAACAATTTGCTTCTATTCTAAGTAATTAAAATATTTTTACACTAAAACTAAACAAGCAAAATAACCCGTGTGGTTATTCACCTGTGTTGAGTGTATTGAAACTAAACTAACTTAAAACAAGAACTTTTCCAAATGATCTATGATGTGTAGACAACCTCCTACAGATATTCTCTCCTTCAAATCCACAAGGATGGGAAGAAGAGGATCCATCACCGGAGCTACTATTAATGATTTAAACCCTCTTGAAAATCAACTAATTACTTGTAAATTAAAGGAAATTTATTTCTACTTTATTTCATATGATGTAATAATGATAAATTGCAAGAATCAAGGAAATCGAAAAACAAATCCAACCTGGAATTCATAGAACAGAGGTAAATCCATATATGTAGTAAATTTCCCCCTCAATCTATCCTTTCTTTCTCTGTGTCCATATGATTCCAAGGAATTGGGAATGCAAAGATAGCAATAGGAGAAGGCACTTGAGCAATGGCAACTTGAAGGTAGTTTGGTTACAATGCAAGTGGAAGAGAGATAACACGAGTGAACAGAGCTTGGCTATGTAATTTCCAACAGGATTGTGGCAATAATACTATGCAAGATACACAAAATTATAAGGCCATTTTCTCGAATAAAAGCATGGAATATACAATAATTGGATGGGATGTGCCTTCATGTACAAGACAAGAAGAATCGGTTCAAATTAATTAAATCTATTTAAAAATAAAAGAGGGAAGGAAAACTAAGCAATCAAGTCTATTTTAAAGCAAATTGGTTCACAAACGCATCCTAAAAGTTAAGTGAAGCGTCACATGTCAAAAACACACCTGAAGGATTCTTTAAAAAGCCCTAGGACCATTTCCCTACCTAGGTGGTAGTTTCAGAACTACCTCCCCTGTAGTAGTGCGAGTGGTTCGGCACTAAAGGCCAAAAAATGCACAGAATGAAGAAGGAAGCTAGAAAAAAGCATGGAAAAGTTAAGTAAGGATGTCTAGGCTACAAATATACATTGCGAATGGGTTTAGGAGCTCGAAAATATTATGAAAGGACATGAATCATCATTAGGGACTTTTGTAACCGTTTTCCAACAATGTAGCACATGCAATTTTGGTGCATACACTAACCTTGATAACATGTTGGTAAAACAAGTCTTGATTAATAAGAAAAGAGTTTGAGAATGTAGAGCTAAACTAAATGGAATCTAGGAACCTTTAGGACTTCAAAAATGAAGATTTAGGAGTGTTTGGAAGGGTAATAAATGAGGAGGAGGTTGAGGGCCTCGATCGATGATGATCTTTGTGGATTTTGAAAAATATTCTAAAGGTTGGTTTAAATGATGGAAATGAGAGATGTAACTCAAAAGGGGATGTAAGATGGAGTAAATGATAGACTCATAGATTATAAAAAAAGTAAAACAAATTGATAAAATGATAAAAAATGAGGTACTGTACATACCCAAAATTGTAGGGTATTGCACCGCCAGAACGATGTTACACATGCCCCAATGATGATACAGATCTCCTTGCAAGGTGTTCGAAATCCAAAAAGGCTCACCAAGTATACACTTGTATCCCACATGCCCCGCTCAGCCTCCACATGCTTGGTTTTTCCCCTTTTCCCCTTTCTTCTTGCATTTTTGTCTTCGATTCTGAAGAACCACCGCCTTGCACAGGCGCGATCCCCGTGACCACCGCCTGGGACGCTACTCGTGGTGGTTTTGTTCACATTTTCCAGATTCCTCCGATGATTGCGTCAAACATAAATCTTCAAATTTACATGCTTTCTTCAACAACTTTGGCTTGCATTAATGTTTTTGGTCCCCTGGTAATAGTGTTTTTCCTTTGTTTATAGTAAAAGAGATCAAATGGGAGTTACCCTCTGGTAAATGCATTGGTTATAAATAGCCAGCTTGTTTTCAAGAAAATGGCCCCTCATCTTCTCAATTCTCTTATTCAGTCTTTCAATTTCTTGCTTAGAATTATGTTAATTTCATGTTTTTCTTCCATTGTTGGTATTTTAGAGGTCATATGATCTTCTTGTTTCAGTCTTGTTCCATTGTTGCTTCATACAATCAGTTTAACATAGAATAGCTTCATTTCTAGACTAGAATCCATTAAAGTTGCAGGTTTTGTTTTGTCACAAGGATAGTTTCTGAAACTCTCGGTACACTTGTGTTGTATTCCCGCAATAAATCCCACTAGGAATTGCATAGTCAAGCTTTGTTCACTTGCACTATCTCTCTCCTACTCGCATTGTATTCGGTCTATATCCAAAGCTGCCATTGTTCGAATGCTATCTTCTATTGATACTATCATATACACACTTTCTGGATTCACGAGGACACGAAGGAACGAGGAGATCACACTGAGGGGATGAAATCACACACAACTAGATTTACCACTGTTCTGTAAATGCCAGTTTGAGCTATCAAAGTTCTAGTTACAACATATCAAATAGAGTAGTGAATTATTTCATTTCAGTTAAAAGTTCACTCTCGATATCACCAGGGAAGTTATGGGGATTGATAGTTTCTGAGAAACTATGATTCATTCCTCACTTCTGAGGTAGGATCGAGAGCCTTTCAAATTAATATATTTAGTTGCTTAGATATTTAGGATAAAATCACAACTCGCATGGTAAATAGCCATACCAAAGTGCTACTTTTCTTGTTTTTATTACATTTCTAGATTAGTTTTCCATTTTATAAATATACTAGAGTAGTAATTTCTTCAATTTCATTGAAATACATCATCAAAAATACAAAAATAGAAGAACACTTGCATAGTGTAAATATATCTTTCGTAATTAGTTTATTAATTTTAGTTAAAATTTGAATCATTTTGTATGACAATCATAGGACCTAGAGAGCTTAGAGAATATATATTTAAACCCATAGTGCCTCAAATCTAAACTACCCACAACATTAGCCGATATAGATCAAGACCTTAGGATACGGGTATTTTGAGCAACAACAAACTTACAAGCAATTAGTGAGCAACTAAGAGGATTAAACATCGAAGATGACAAAGCTTACACATTTTGGTCAAACCACCAAACTATTATAGACTGCCTTGATAAAACCTCTGAATGACTATGCAAGGATTCGAATGAGAGTAAACATTTGGTTACGATCCTTTGGTTCCACAACCTAACGCAGGAGACCTCCTTGTCGACATAGACACTAGCTTACGTATTCAAGTTTCCAGAAACACTGTTAAGTATTCTCGAGAAAATCTTACAACTTCTAGTTCTAAAAATAGAGGATGAAAAGGCATATGATTATTGGATAGTTGGGGGAAGGGATTGATTCTTCACATGACCATAACAGGTCCACAACAACCATGAACTCACGATTGTGATCCCCAAGTCCCACAACCCAACGAGCCTACAAATCAGTTAAGTATTGACACCGGCTTGCGAACGATGGTATTTAGATCTTCACCACTTCTGCTAGATATTATAGTATAGTTCTCCATATTAAACATAGAGGCCAATCAATCTAATATTTTTGGGCTAGACCAGAAAACCACCCATAGTTAACTATAAATCCACTAAATCGCCCATCACTATTTTATGACCTTATCTAGAGATATATACAAAGCTCCCACATGCCACTTCCCACGTATCCAACAACCAAGAAATAGGATCTCAGTAGATCTCGACATTGATTGGGCTCCGAACAACCATTATATTCGAACGAGCCTTTACACCAATTTAGGTTAGGAGGGCCTTCTTCGCCTTAGATTCACATTCTATTATTACGTATTAAGGATTTAAGATTAGCTGATTAGCTTTTCCGTATCCATTCACATTCAAACATTCATCGGCTATCTCGACATGACCTCGGGAGGTCGGGTACGAGGAAAGGGCACTTGTAGATTTCCATGCTTGCTTGTCACTTTTCCATTGTACAAAATTGGTGAACCCGACATGAACAAACAAATCTTCCTATTTTATTTTTCATTTCTTTCATCCACCTTCGCTCTTTCCCATTATTCTACGGGTATTCATATACCCCTCGAATATGTCGGGATACGATGCATATGGCAGACCTCTCTCAGGTCTCATAAGCAAATTTATAGCCAAACAAATAGACAAACATCACCCTCACTTTCTGCATGGGTTGATAACTATTCAAGTAATTACTTGTCATCTCAAACTCCCCCTCACAGGACTAGTTCTAGTTCTTCATTCCGAATCGAGGAGTTTGATCAACTCACACAAACACAATAGCCATAGCCATCAGGCTCTAACAATATGACATTTACTTGGAGAATCCATTTCATCTCCTCGAGTCTTGTTCAGACCACAGATCAGTAGACAATCAGACTCACTCCCCTTTTTGGATGAGGAGTACTTAGCATGCTTTGCTAAAAGCAAACAACACTTCCAAAATATGTATCCACCTATAGGGAATTTACAAATATAGTCTGATTACCCTATTCCAGAGAACATCCCCATTCCTCCACCTATGGGAAATACCCTCGGTGAAGCTTGACAAGGTAACAATAAATTCATAGCAGGGTATCATACCCCTTTACAACCTCAAGCTATACAACAAACACCTTTAAGGAAAAGCACTGTGTCTTCACTAACGGAGGTCATTTCGGCCTTAGCTGAAAAAGTTAGAGGGTTGGAACTCACTCAAGCAAACCAAAATTCATATTTTGGGCAAGCAGGAATCCCCAATCCTCTGCATCATCCCAGTCAGGTCGACCTCCTTACAGGAATAGGCACGTTAGGCATGCCTCCTCAAAATCCTTATAATTACCCATAACAAACACCAACTAGAACCGCATTTTCAAACACCGCTCCAATTGAAAGCATGACACCTCCCGACTTGGCACCAAACAACCCATACTAGAACAATGCTCCTCCTTACTTAAACATTTATTCAAAATCACCACAAGGAGACATGTTCTCTTCTCCCGAGATGTTCATTCAACCACAGGGATTCCCTTATGTCCCTACAAATGCATATGCTATGTCATATCAACAACCCATTCCACCTCCACCCCCCCTCAGCAAGCACCATCGATGGTCGAGGCTTACGTAGTATGGACTTACTTAGAATATTTGAAAGAACCCTTAGACTTCACCATACGAAGCATTATGCTTCCAAGACCTCTTCCCGATTTTCCCAAATACAAAGGGGAAGGGGATCCAAATGCACACATTAAAGCCTATGCCACAACCATATGGGAGTTACTCCCTTGGGACGGGGTTGTTGCTAAAATATTTCCTAAGACCTTAGAAGGTATTGTCCTTGATTGGTATTACAGAATACCTGAAGCCTCGATACACTCATTTAAACAACTCATGTCAGAATTCATCAAAGCTTTCGACATGAACAAATTATTAAGAATGGGAATCAAGGAGTTCTTGCATATTAAATAAGAACATAATGAATCCACTGCTCATTTTATCCAAAGATGGCGTACGGTTCTCTACTCATCAACGAGTGCTCCAAACATGGATCAAATGGAACTATGCGATTTATTCCTTAATTCTCTCAATAGAGAGATAAAGGAAGAAGTCTAGAAGTTCCCACTAAGAACTTACGATGAAGTACTCGAGAGTGCTCTCCGAATCGACCAAGCAGCGATAGATAGTGGTCGTAAGACATATGGGACAAATGGAAAATTAACTACTCCCAATCAAAACACCGCAGCCTATCCTAATGCTGGGAACGCTAATCAAGGACCTAAGATCCTTAACAAGAACCGTGGGGTTACAACAGATGGAGTAACTGACCAAGTTAAAAGGGAAAATGTTGTAAACATTTCGCCACCTGTTAATAATCAACGAAATAACAACTTTACTCCAACAATCAACATGGTGGATTTTAATCATCCACCACAACAATAACAACAACAACAACAATAACAACAATGAAAAATGCAAACACAAAGTCCAAATCAAAATCCAACTGGATATCGAGTCAAAATCAAAGGCAACAGCCTCAAAATTTTAACTCTAACAACCAACAACCTTATTAGAATTTCGGGCCACAACAGATTATAAATCAACAACCTCAAAATTATAATCCCAATTTGTATTGTGGCTTTCAAAAATTCAAGGCCACGATACTAGGACTTGTCATGAATACAATAAATTCATGCAAACTTGCCAGAAGATAAAAAAACTCTTTATAGATATGTTTTTAGAAAATTCTGTAGTACCCACACCAAATGCTTTTGCAGGGGTAGTTTCCCCTCAAAATGCACCCCTCAAAATATTTAATGATCCGCTCCCAAACCATTCTAACAATAACAGGTTAGATCCTAATGGAACAAACAAGGGTGTCATGATATGAAATAATGATCATGAAGCTTCAACCTCATTAAATCCACCAGTTGCACCCCAATTAGGAACTTGACCTCAAACTAAGATAGTTGGTTTGGTGGAGTTAGACACCGAACTACCCATAGAAACCATAACAAGAACATGGGATTATTCATCCCAACCTACTCCAAGTTATTCATTGGAACCAGACAATAGTCAACAAGCATTGGTAAAACCCATAGGCGCCTATGACTTAATCAATGATTTAACTAAAACCTTCTCTCACATCTCCTTTTTAGATTTGTTAAAGAACTCTCCCACCCACAGAGCTGCCCTCTTAGAAGCATTAGGCCTTGGCCATTTAATTAACATCACTCCTCCCCGAAACACAAGTAAACCATGTGGATTTTGACATTTATCCTCCAGGGCAGCCGGATAGGGATACTGAGTTTATATTCAATATAAGCAAAATGCCGACAGACGCTGAAATTGCATGAAGAGGCGACCCAACTTTACATTTACAAGTTTGGGTCTACAATAATTATGTTAAACGTGTAATGGTTAACGATGGGGCAGTAGTTAATATAGTCCCCTTCACTTTTCTTCAGAAGTTAGGATATGGAGAGACAAACTGTTCCACGACGCGAAATACGCTAAGAGGTTATGATAGCCTCAAAGCCACTTCGATTGGAACCATAGTTTTACCAGTCACTTTAGGACCCAAGACGGTCCTCACCAAGTTTTATATTATAGATCGGAAAACCGATTATAATATGATCCTTGGTCGGCCATGGATACACCGCATGAAGGCAATCCCTTCCACGCTATTCCAAGAAATAAGATTTCTACACTTATGAAAATATTCATGGCACAAAGTGACCCAAAACCCTTCGATATACATCTAGCTGATTTGAAGAAAAGACCAGGTGTTCACTCCAAGTTTGAACTCCCAACAAATCAGCTTTTCAAACCAACTAATGCACAACCAAAAGAAAAGTTGATACCCACCACAGAGTTGGAAATTACAAATCCAACCGAGGACATTCCAGTACTCAAAAATGAGACCAATGTTATAAAAATGGTGTCACTAGGGACTACCACAAAAATTGTCGAGTTCTTGGAAAAAGATTTACCTATTCTCCTACCATTTGATTCCATGGGTATGGGACACACCCTGGGAATCGCTTCTCTTCCATCAGACAAATTTTTTATGGTAGAGGTAACCGAAGCAAGAGAAATAGTTACGACAAATATCTCAACATCCATTTTTCCAAACAAGTATTGGAGTCTCCACTTCGATGGAGCTAGATGTCACTTTGGAGCTGGGGCGGGAGTGATATTTACTTCACATGAGGGAAAGATCCTACCTTTCACCTTTAAATTAAACTTTGAATGTACAAACAATGGGGTTGAGTACAAAGCTCTCCTCCTTGGCTTCATTCTAGCTAAAAGAATGGGTGTCGACAACATTAGAGTGCTAGGAGACTCACAATTGTTACAAACCAAGTCTCCGAGGTATATGAAACTAGAGCTGAACATTTACAACTATACAAAACAACGGTGTTAGATCTAAGCAAGGGATTCAACTTCATATCAATTAAAGCAATCCCATGAGAGAAGAACCTTCTCGTAGACTCAATAGCAACCTTAGCTTCCCATTTTACCCCAAACAGTGAGTTGGAGGATACAAATTTCACGATATCACTTCACCAAACCATTAGTGCATAAAATACCAAAAAAATCACTCCTACTCATGGAGAAGCTGAGGATGATTTTTCTATCATGGATCACTTTGATGATGATAGAATCACTCTCGAATATCTAAACGCCTATGCGGAGCTACACTTGCTCACCGTATAGTTGATCTTTCCCTAATACCACATTCCTCTTCCTATTTTGGAAATCCCATGGTAGAGTCTCCTCCACAGAAAGATCTTGATATCTACGAGATAGAAAATGGAGAAAGCTTGGAACTACCTCTAACCCCACCTAAATTTGAAGAAGGTAATGCTTCTTTGATAGAAGAAACCATTGACATAAACATTGGAACGGAGGAAGAACCAAGAATTTTGAAGTTGGGATCCTCGTTAACTCCGGAGGAGATAGAAATACACACCCAAATCCTCAAAGAACATCAAAAGGCTTTTGCATTTAATTATAAAGAAATGATAGGCATTGCACCACAAGTCATGGTACATAATCTTGTCACTAAACCAGATGTGAAACCAATTAAACAGAAGTCAAGACCAATGAAGCCAAAAGTGGCTCTCATGGTAAAAGAGGAAGTAATAAAACTTCTCCAAGTGGGATTCATCAAACCCATTGACTATTCACAATGGGTATCTAATATCGTCCCTGTCCTAAAAAAGAATGGGAAGATACGCATTTGCATAGATTTTCGGATATTAATAAAGCTTGTCCCAAGGATGACTTCCCATTACCATCCATTGACATTATCATTGATGCAACAACTGGATTTGAACTATTATCCCTCATGGATGGGTTCTCAGGGTATAATCAGATTAAAATATCTGAATGGGATCAAGCCAAAACTACATTCATAACTCCTGGGAATATATTGCTACACTGTCATGCCATTTGGTCTTAAGAACACTGGCACTACGTGTCAGCGGGCAATGGCTTACGTATTCCATGATCTTATCCATAAAATTGTGGAAACCTATGTGGATGACTTGTTGACCAAAGCCAAGAAACGATGTGATCATTTGGAAGTGCTCCATATCATCCTCTCACAACTAATCGAATATGATGTCACATTAAACTCAGAGAAGTGCGTGTTTAGTGTGACAAGAGGTAAACTTCTGGGCTACATTATATCTTCACGAGGGATTGATGTTGATTCATCAAAAATACGGGCTGTTCTCGAAATGATTCCACCATCGACAAGTCTAGAATCAGGTCATTTCTTGGGAAACTCGGTGCAATCCGAAGGTTCATCCTAGATTTAAGTTTTTCCATTCATCCAATCAACAATCTATTAAAGAAAGATTATAGCGTTGATTGGACTGAAGAATGCAACGAGGCCTTCAAAGTAGTTAAACGCTTCTTGTTGTCTCCACCCACGCTAATGCCTCCCAAGCTAGACCACCCTTTGATCCTATACTCATGAGCCACTCATGTCTAGCTAGCTTGCATGCTGGCTTAAGAAGACATTGACAAGTGAGAATATGCGGTCTATTTCATTAGCCAACGTTGCTCAATTATGAGACACGTTACACATAGGTAGAGAGAGAATACCTTGGCATAATTTTTGCAACAAAATTTTTGAGACATTACATGTTAAACCAGGAAACAAGGGTCATTGTAAAGACAAACCATTTACAAACATTTCTCACACAAGGATCTTTATCTAAAAAGGCTGGTGTTTCATAACCTTAATGGGAGAATTTGAGTTAACATTCGTGAACCAGAAATCCATTAAGGGAAAAATCATTACAGACTGGTTAGCTAACAATCCACTAGATGGAGGTGAGCTGGTAAATCTAGAATTTCCCGATGAGTGTGTATACTTCATCAAAACCAGCCCCCCATTTCTACATGTCCTTGGTATACTGATATCATCAATTTTATCATGGACCGTACATACCCGAAAGGTGCCACATCACAACAAAGAGGTGGTTACACATTATTACTACTAAATATGTTGTTCTAGACTAGGTACTCTATCATAGAGCCTTTGACGGCATGCTTCTAAGATGCGTCGACATAGAAGAATCCAAGAAGATTCTTCATGAATCCCACAGTGGGATATGTGGAGGCCACTTTGGTGGTCATGCCATTGCTCACAAAATACATCGGATGGGTTACTTTTGGCCCACTCTCGAGCATGATGCAGTGGAACTCGTACCTAAGTGCCATAAACTCTAAGAATTCTCTCATGAGATTCACATGCCAGCACAATCCTTGCAACCAATAGCGACCCCGTGGCCCTTCTCCATGTGGGGATGGACTTGATAGGGAAATTCTCTCCCTCATCAACCGATGGCCATAATTTTATAATTACAGCCACATAATATTTTACCAAATGGGTGGAGGCCATGCCTCTCACCACCATACCAGGTTCGGTAATTGCCAAATTCATTCTAAATCAAATCATTTGCAGGTATGGTGTCCCACAAGTCATTATCTCAGATAATGGCATGTCCTTTAAAAATGATGAAGTCCATGAATTATATAGAAAATTCAAGATAAAACATCACTTGGCCTCTCTTTACTACCCTCAAGCCAATGGGCATGCCGAAGCAACAAACAAAATGTTAAAATCTATTCTCGTCAAAATGGTCAAGGAGAACAAATGAGATTGGCATTTAAAACTATATCCGGCCTTGTGGTCCCATCGAACCTCAATAAGAACACCAACAGGAGCAACTCCTTTCTTGTTGGTATTCGGAGTAGAAGCAGTTCTCCCACTTGAGGTTGAAATACCCAGTCTCCGCATCTCATTACAAGGGATTTTGGATGAAGAAGCTTATAGGGAGGCACGCCTCTCTCAACTAGAAAGCCTTGACAAGGCTAGGTTAAACGTCAAACAATGGGACAGAGCCTATGCTGACCAGATGTGCCGGTAGTACAACAAAAAATTCTATGAGTGAGAAATATATGAAGGAGATCTAGTTCTAAGACTAGACAGTTGGATCGATAAGAAAACCGGTGAAGGAAGAAAGTTCTGGCCCAAGTGGTTGGGCCCATACCAAGTCATGAAGGACTACGGAAATGATGCGTATCTTTTGTGCACACTAGAAGGTGAGGAATTCAGTGAAACTGTCAATTCCTTGCATCTTAAATGGTTTTACGCATAAAACATCAAAATCACCACTTGTACATTATAGCTACCTACATTGCATTAGTCATTCAACTGTTTCATTTTGTCCATTTCGTAAAAGTAGTAGTCCAGGAGCTTACTCTTAAACAATCTGTTACAAATTTATGAAAATATTGGCAAAAGCATTCACATCACATCTCTTCGAACATCATCAACTATTTTCAAATCTTCTCATCAAGTTTGGCAGACAAGTATTGACGAAAACCATACCAAGGCCTGCATACTTAGGTTTGCTCTTTCTTTCTACTAGGTAAAGTTGTCCTTGCCTACGGTCAGTTCTAGAAGTTTCTTGGTGTCACATCTATCCCTCTTAAATATCTTTAAACGAAAGGATATCCCAAAGTCATAGATCAGAAATGTCAAAATCAAATGAAATCAAAAGCACCAAGCAAACAAAATATTTTATTTTACACACTTCTTTGCCCCATCAACCTTTGGTGATAAGCCCACGTCTCTTATTGGTGGTGTGAGTTTGGGAAAGGAAAGAAGTGCCCTTACTCACCTATATCTTGCCTTTGGTGACAAACCCATGCTTCTTACTAGTGGTGTGAGGTAGGATGTGGGGTCCATTCAAACAAGTTAATAAACCTTGGTATGCTAAAAACACAAATCAAATCCTTTTAAAAGAAAACAAATATCCAAATTTCAAAGAGATCAAATCCTTAAAACTAGATTTTGTCAACCAGTTGCCATTTATAAATCTAAGTCTAGATAAACATAAAAGTAAGTGGCTTTCTAAGCATGGTAGTAGTTCCGAGTAGGGTAGGTATGTGGGTCCAAATTTGGTTTGTGTTACTGGTTTGTCTCTCTCATCATTCCATTCAGTCAAATTCATATAACTTGTGCCCCTTCCTAACTCTTGGTGTTGAGCCCTCGCATCTTACTAGTTGCGTGGATTTAGGATTGGGGCAAGTTCATCTCTTTATCACTATGCATTCATCACATTTTTCCAATATAAGAAGAAATCAAACATTGCCCAAAGAGTTCAAAAGTTTAGCACTACCATATGTTAGTATCATCTCATATCAACATTACAACAAACATACAAATTAAAACATTCTGTTTACTATCATTTGTTATCCATTGCATACATTCTGAAAACATGAAAAATAGTATTCTAAAAACATCTAAGTACACTTGTGGAAATGAATCACAAAGATCTAGACACCAAGAGTTTGGATCAAGAAGAGATACATACATATATATATATATATATATATTCAAAAATCAAGTTTCATATACAATGCCATCATGCACTGGGCATGGTCAAAACACTCAATGAGCCCAGAAAGTACAAAAACAAACATATAGACATCTGAAAAAATACTCTCAATCCCTATGGGATCCCTCAGAGGGTGCGTGGCCACGCCTAGGACTCTGGCTACGCCAACTCTCCGAATGCACCGAGGGATCGCGGTCACGAATAGTAGCCGCCGTCTCACTATGAGAGTGACTCCTCCTCATCAAGCACTCATCCGTCCTATATCCAACCACCTCAGCGCGAAGAGAAGTCATAATCTTCGCCGCATGCCAGATAGAGGAAAAACATTAGTATGCCTACCGGCTGCTGAAGGCTCCCCACATCCACAAAAGCTCAGCATGGGTCTTTTCCAGGGGAGAAGCAAGGTATCATTGCATACTTAGTGAATCAAGTCTCACCACTCATCAACAGTCGCTGCAAACAAAGGAGAAAACAAGTTAGAAAATGATCAAAAGATAAAACCAAGAGTAAACAAAACAAAGAGAAATAACAAACTAAGATAATTCTAACTAAAACAAATAGAGAAGAGAGACAACTCACTCGGATCTCCTGGGCCTCCAAGAAGGATCTCTAGGATCCGCACCTGCCACTGATGCCACCACTGACTGGTGTCCCTCTCCCACATCTGGGGCAATGTGACGGCCTACAACAGACTCGCCATCTCCACCTAGGTCCCGAGAGAGTAACTCCTCTAAAACCAGAGTCACCCTCTCTACACTCTGCTCTACCCTCTCGGCCTACAGGATCTCCTAGGTATCATGCCACTCAGGATCACTTTCATCCCCCCCACCTATCTCACTGATCTCCATCTCCTCTGTCTCCTCCTCGGTCTCTCCCCCAGTGAAATCCTCAGACTCAGAGTCCACATCCATGGGCTAATCACTGCTATGAGTGGAATCGGCAACAATCTGAAGTAAGGGGGCCTAAGGAGCACCGGCTCTCCCTCGTGCACGTACCACCCTCCTAGCCACAATAATAACACCAGGCATAACAATAGTCCAACCCCGGCCTCTAGGACCTCCTCGAGCCTCGCGAATAGATCTATACACTAGCACCACCAAAGGAAGCATGTCACTATAGGGGAGACCAAACTACTGTGGAACTCGGTCAAAAGGGGTGTATCTCTAACTTCCCCTCCCTGTCTATTAATTGGCTGGTAGTCTGGCAGGAAATTAGTGTAATGGTCTCCTCTCCCCATACCCATGCCATGGCTTGATAAGGAGTGGCCTCCATGTCTACAGTGGTCAGAGAGGCCACTGGCTGGTGGGGTGCTCTAAGAACTATCATCCCCGTCCACCTCACTGCCCTGACGGCCCCAGGATCCTCTACCTCTACACATATCGCATATGGGATAATGTGCTCATACACCCATCTCATGATAAGAGTCGGGTGGCTCAGTGACTGTCCTTGTAAATGGACTACCCTGTATAAGTCATGGTAGGTAGTCTGAGGATATCTGCTCCCCAAGCGTAGACACGTCCATGGCCCTCAATCAGTGTAATAATAGGGGCCCAACAATATAAGAGGGTGTCCCCTCCCTTGTCCCCAATCAGTCTAGATGCAAGGATGCCCATGATGGCCTTGCAGAGAAAGGGAATGTCTGACTCAATGATAGAGCAGATCCTCACGCCCTTCTTCGATCCCATTGATATAACTGCATCTCCCATGTAGGTGGCCCACTGAACCACCTGTGATCTCGATACTGTTGTCTTAAGAGATAGCCACCGCCCAAGGATCGAAACCCCAAGTATATGGTAAACATCCTCTAGGGTGATGGACCACTCACCCCTAACTCTTGACAATCAGAAGGTGTTCCGATCCACATCCCAGTATGAAAACAAGTCACACAGTATGTGACCTGCAGCGTGTGCAACATGAGGAACCCGTGCAATCCTCCAAATACCAGCCCTTTGGAGAGTATCCCGCTCTACCTGGGAGAGTGCCTCTAAAAATCTTTGAGAGCTAATCACATTCCCTCTCCAAGATCCATCTAATGTACTCCTCCTTCTACATACACCCAAAAACACAAAAATAAGTGAGTTAGTATCAAATCCGAATTAAAAAGACTACTAAAAACACATATAAATGCTAAAAATGCAAACACCATAAGGTAAGGCATTGTTTTGTCACTCTGTCATGGACCACATTCCCGTGCAGAGCGACGCGTTCCATAACCGCCGCTTTATGAGGCGGCGGTCCCATAACCAACGCCCTACATAGGGTGGCGGTCTTGTCCTCGCAAACCCAAACGGGTCGTATACCATAAAAAATGCTTAAAAACAAACAAATACACCATTTTTTCTAAAATGAAAACCTACCCTATGGGCGCCCCCTAGAGACATGTTTAAAAGTAATATTTTCAAAAATGACCCCACGAGAGAAAGATTTCATGACTTCTACATTTTAGGTCTAAAAATAATAAATCAAGAAGAACTAACTTGAGACTTTGCGGGTCGATGTTCCACTCTCGAGGCATGATCGCTATCTCACCATGAACATTTTGACTATACTCTCGTCAAAAACCATCACCGTGGGTCCCAGAGCTCAAAAATCTATCAAATCAATCCACGTAAATGAATAGTAAATTGACTTCGTTTTATATATATAACCTTCTTAATTAGATTTTGAAAGTCTTTCGCAGGTCGAGAGCCGATGACGGAGGTAATCTCTAAACCCCGCATAGATGGTAAGTCCTCTTTTTATATCAATTCAGCCTTATTTCTTAATTTATTTTATCTATCTGCACTTGAGTTCCCTTTTCATTTTTAAGGTAATGGGATCTTGGATGGCAACTTTCCAGCACATGGGCGTGTCAGGTATAGCTCCTAACTCCCCATTTCGGGACCACCATACTCGGATCCACCGTTTTACACCTCTTCATGGCTAAAACGCTTCTCTAAGGGGGCAATATGTACATACCCAAAATTGTAGGGTACTACACCACCGGAATGATGTTACACATGCCCCAATGATGATACAGATCTCCTTGCAAGGTGTTTGGAATCCAGAAAGGCTTGCCAAGTATACGCTTGTATCCCGCATGCCTTGCTTAGCCTCCGCATGCTTGGTTTTTCCCTTTTCCCCTTTCTTCTTGCATTTTTGTCTTTAGAAACGGAACCACCGCCCCTACTGGGCCACTGTCCCATGATCGCCACCCAGACAGGCGGCGGTCCCAGAACCACCGCCCCGCCAGGCAGGCGGTTTTTTTGTTCGCATTTTCCAGATTCCTTCGATGAGTCGTGCCAAATGTAAATCTTCAAATTTACACACTTTCTTCAACAACTTTGGCTTGCATTAATGTTTTTGGTCCCCTGGTAATAGTGTTTTTCCTTTGTTTATAGTAAAAGAGATCAAATGGGAGTTACCCTTTGGTAAATGCATTGGTTATAAATAGCCAACTTGTTTTCAAGCAAATGGCCCCTCATCTTCTCAATTCTCTTATTCAGTCTTTCAATTTCTTGCTTAGAATTCTGTTAGTTTCATGTTTTTCTTCCATTGTTGGTATTTTAGAGGTCATATGATCTTCTTGTTTTAGTCTTGTTCCATTTCTACTTCATACAATTAGTTTAACATAGAATAACTTCATTTCTAGTTTAGAATCCACTAAAGTTGCAGGTTTTGTTTTGTCACAAGGATAGTTTCTGAAACTCTTGGTACACTTGTGTTGTATTCCTGCAATAAATCCCGCTAGGAATTGCATAGTCAAGCTTTGTTCACTTACGCTATCTCTCCTACTTGCATTGTATTCGGTCTATATCCAAAGCTGCCATTGTTCGAATGCTATCTTCTATTGATACTATCATATACACACTTTCTAGATTCACGAGGACATGAAGGAATGAGGAGATCACACTGAGGGGATGAAATCACACACAACTAGATTTACCACTGTTTTGTAAATGCCAGGTTTGAGCTATCAAAGTTCTAGTTACAACATATCAAATAGAGTAGTGAATTATTTCATTTCAGTTAAAAGTTCACTCTCGATATCACCGGGAAGCTATGTGGATTAATAGTTTCGAGAAACGTGATTCATTCCTCACTTCGAGGTAGGATCGAAGCCTTTCAATTAATATATTTAGTTGCTTAGATATTTAGGATAAAATCACAATTGCACGTAATTAGCCATACTAGTTTACTTTGCTTGTTTTTATTCTCGTTTCTAGATTAGTTGTCCATTTTATAAATATACTAGAGTAGCTCTTCAATTTCATTGAAATACGTCATCAAAAATACAAAAATAGAAAAATCTTGCATAGTGTAAATATATCTTTCAGTAATCGCTTTATTAATTTTAGTTAAAATTTGAATCATTTTGTATGACAATCACAGGACCTAGAGAGCCTAGAGAATATATATTTAAACCCATAGTGCCTTAGCCAAAACTACCCACGACATTAGGTTATATAGATCAGGACCTTAGGATACAGGTATTTCGAGCAACAACAAACTTACAAGCAATTAGCGAGCAACTAAGAGTATTAAACATCGAAGATGACAAAGCTTACACATTTTGGTCAAACCACCATTATAGATTGCCTTGATAAAACCTCAATGAATGACTATACAAGGATTCAAACGAGAGTAAACATTTGGTTGCGATCCTTTGGTTCCACAGCCTAACGCAGGAGACCTCCTTGTCGACATAGACACTAGCTTACGTATTCAAATTGCCAGAACACCTTGTTAAGTATTCCGAGAAAATATTACAACTTCTAGTTCGAAACATAGAGGCTAAAAAGGCATATGATTACTTGGATAGTTTGGGAGAAGGGATTGATTCTTCACATGACCATAACAGTCCACAACAACCATGAAATCATGGTTGTGATCCCCAAGTCCCACAACCCAACGGCCTACAAATCGTTAAGTATTGACACCAAGCTTGCGAACGTTGGTATTTAGATCGTCACCACTTTGGCCGATATTATAGTACGCTTCTCCATATTAAACATAGAGGCCAATCAATCTAATATTTTCTGGCTAGACCAGAAAACCACCCATAGTTAACTATAAATCCACTAAATTTCCCATCACTATTTTATGACCTTGTCTCGAAGATATATACGAAGCTCCCACAGCCACTTCACATATATCCAACAACCAAGAAACAGGACCTCGGCAGAGCTCGACATTGATTGAGCCTCCGACAGCCATTATATCCGAACGAGCCATTACACCAATTTAGGTTAGGAGGGTCTTCTTCACCTTAGATTCACATGATTCCATTATTGCTTGTTGAGGATTTAAGATTACCCGATTAGCTTGTCCGTATCCATTCACATTCAAAAATTCACCGGCTTTGTCTCGACATGACTCCGGGAGGTCGGGTATGAGGAAAGGGTACTTGTAGATTTCCATGCCTGCTTGTCACTTTTCCATTGTACAGTACTAACCTTGATAATTATTTATGCAAATGATAGAGATCCCAAAAGATTGGTTGATGATGTGAAAGGGTCCCTAAAGGCTTTGGCAAAAAGTGTTGATAATCCCGAGTGCGGTGATGTTGTCACACAGTGTAACAATTCATTCTCAAAATTGAATTCGACTAGCTAGGCAAGGGAGCAAGAGGTTGGCTAAATAGGATTGATGACATCTACAATAATCACTTTGGTGATCTTATATCGCCATCGATTTGTCCCAAGAGGTTACAAACTGTAGACACCTAAATTCCACTTTTGCAATCTTATTGCCAAACACATACGAATCACTTTCATTCTTGCTAATTCCGTTATAATTAGTATTTTCTAATTAACTAACATTTCTTACCACTTTAGCTAATTAACAACATTTTATTGATTATGTAACCCTTTCACATTCAAGATGCCACTTTTTGATGAATCATAAGTTGAAACCCTCTTCAAAATAGAAAATTAGTGTTTATAAGCTAATTAAGCCTATTTTGCCCTTGATTTGGTCAATATGCCCTAATATTGGCTTAAACCTCTCTTCCAACCACTCAAAATCACCCCATTCACCTCCACAACATCTCAACAAGCTTCAAAATCTTATCCTAGCCTCCTAGTTGACCCTAAGTAGTTTATTAAGGCTTCCATACCTCTTAATCACTTGGTAATTCACTAATTGTGATTAGCAAGGCCTAATCATGATTAGCAATTCTAATCTAATTTGGGGCTTTTAGTCCCATATGCACCAAAATAAAATTTTCTCCCAAAAGGAAAACTATAAAAAGAGTGCACCTCTTACCTTAATACTTTACACCATGCTTTGATTTGCATCTCATATAATACATATGATTTCTAAGCCAAGTCCAATCCTTGCTTAAAACCTTCAACAAGGTTAGTAGATGAATATCTAAAGTGACTTAACAAGTCATTTGGAGAGGTCATTTCACCATTGTTTGAGTAGCAACCATAACCATTTGATTGCCCCTTAGGTCTATTTAGGCCCATGTTAGGTAATTAATCATATTAGTAGGCATGTTTAGTTAGTTTTTGCATTGTTTTCATACTAGTTAAGCATTCTTTTAAGCTTCTATCTTAATGTTACATTCCTAGACTTAGAACCCTAGCTAATTAGGTGGAATGGTGTTAGCCTTCCTTAGTTTATTCATGTAATTTTCTTTGTAAAGTTTAGGGTGCTTTCATTTGGCATGCCCGGTGGGACAATACCCCATTGCATTCAATTTTTAAAGCTTTTTAACTTAGTTTCAAAGTTTTTCATTTCAAGTTTTAGATTAGTTTCAAGTTTTCTAGATTAATTTCAAGTTTTCTAGTTACTTTCAAGCTTTCTAGCTTTTTTTAGATTAGTTTCTCAAGATTTTTAGATTAATTTCAAATTTTTAGAGTAATTTTCAAAGTTTTATAGATTAATTTATATTTTAAAAGTTGTTTCAACTAGATTAGTGGTAGAAGTTGTGTTTTCATGTTCTTGTAGATATAAGGAGGTGAAGCCCTGTCAAAATTCCCTCAAAATACCAAAGATTGGACCTTTTTTCAAGAAATCTTCTCAAAACCCTAGTTTTTTGACCACATACATGAAAAAAAGTGCCATGCATTACTTGTGAGTGCTTGTGCATCCAGAGGGGTGCATGCATGCACTGCATGATGACATGACCTTCTAATTTAATGACAATGTGAGTGCCCTTGCAACACTAATTTTTGGTCCTGAGTGAAAAATGTGTTTGTGCATACATAGGCAGCACCTGTGCCTTACTGGAAGTGCTCATGCATTAATGAATGTGTAAAAATGACAAAAGAGCACTGCATTGCATGTGAGCAGCATGAGCACTGCATGTGCACATCACCAGAGCACTTGTGCATCTAGAGGGGTGCCCACGCATCAAGGTAAAATTTTCTCAAACTTAAAAATTTAAAATTCTGTGTTTTTAGGATTGTGGTCATTTCTAGAAGGGTTTTTAGTTGTTGTTTTAGTCAATTTATTGATTTTAGAGCAATGTTCTAATAAAATTCACTTAGGGTTTGATAAGTAATTCTTGTTAAAATTGGCCTATTTTAATAAGTGTTTTCATGCTTTATTTGAGTTTGGAATAGGGTTGTGTATGCTCTTCTCTTGCACCTAGTGTGATCTTGAGAATCAAAAACACTTCTAAACCACTTTTTACTATTTTAGAGTAAGTAAGAAATCATCATTCATTTTTTTTAAGGGAACAAACATCATTTTTGACATATACTTGATCTTTTAGTTTAAGAGATTTTTCATTTGATAAATAATCAAGCTAAAATTTGTTCTATGCTCTTCCTTGCACCTAGTGTGATCTTGGGAATCAAAAGTAATTTTAGTCTTTCATTAAGAAGCACTTGGATTAATTGGGAATAAACCTTGTTTTTTTAAAAGCTTGATGGTAGTTAGTTGATTTACAAGCATTTTCATTGATATTTTATATGATATTGAATCTTGTTGAAACTACTAACCATTTATGTGAAGGACCTAAAACAATTGAGAAAGAAAGAAGGGTTATCTTCAAACCAATTTCTAACATTCATATGTGTTGTAGGTTACCAAAGGTGGTCTAAACCAAATTACTTAATCCAAAAGATAAAAAACACACCAAAAAACAAATTCAAAACATTGTATTTGCAGTTTTGTTAAGAGCTACGAATCATCTTCTTAAAACTAGGACATAACCCCTTTGCATAAGCCTTAAGCTACAATAATGGGGGTGGTCCTAGGAACCCTAAAGTAGTTCACATAAGAGGGAACCTTGTGAACGAAATAGGAAAGTGCTCCACACTACCGACTTGACTAGTACGCCTTGTGAGATTAGAGTCAAAGTTATTTCCATTGTGACCCCAGTGAAAGTATAACTGAATGCACTTCGGTGCTCATTATACTGAAGGGGGTAAAGTAAATCCGAGATACTCCTTGGGAAACCAAGGTAAATTGAGCTCATGCAGAAGTAAACTTGTGACACATAGAGAGAGAACCACCTAGGAAGCTTTCGACTTGGAGCCATTATTTTTATCTTAGTTGTTATACTTGAGAGCTCTCACAAAGTGAAAACTTTGTTAGATTCAAACTCTTGTTTTTCAAACAAGGGAAAGAATCTCTTAAAGTTGAAACCACATGATATTTCATCATGAAATCTACTTAGTGTCATTTTTCCTAGTTTTTCACTTGTCTTAAGATAAGGCGAAACTCTGCCAAAATAACACCAAGTTTATTTCAACACCACTTTACCACTTGGTCTACACCCTTATTTTCTTATTTCCCATTTTTGGACAAAAGGAAAAAAATATACTAAATACTGCTAGATATCATGTGTCCACCACTTTTGTATTCTACTTGTGACTAGGTTGTAATGTCGGAGCGTAAGTGTTGAAAGTGTGCATGGTACATACTCACAATCTAGTAGGCCCCCTTGTCTCAAAGACCCATATTTGAGACTTATTCTCATCATAGTTAGGTGATTTCATCCTTGTCTTCTTTTGAGTTGTTATGCTTCCCATATTATAACCATACAATTGAGATATTTACGTCTTGTTTCCATTGTGAAATTGGGCCTAAATCTCTATATTGTATTGTTACGCTCACACGCTTAGAAAATTCTTGTTATACTTAGACGTAGTTTTTACATCCTAGCTTTGTCTCGAGTTTTGTGAGTGTTGAGGATACATTTTTAGCATCGCGATAACATCATTTTGACACTAAAAATCTTTCTTTTCTGAAAGTTTGGTGCACGTGTCCAAATAGTGTCATTACTACGTTGCTCACATTATTATCATCCATTTTACAAGACTTAGAATTTGTTAGTATTTAGAAATAGTTTTTAGTATACCTTGTTAGAAGATCACGTCAACATTATCTTATCATTTAGGTCTTGTTTGTTGCAAACTTGACCTAACTTGGTGATATTGTGTTGTCACTATTTGGTGTCAAAACCCATCTAGATAAGTGTTAAGGAGTAAACTATTTGTTGTGACTAAAGTTGAGCATTTTACATCATTGTATTGTTATAGAAAAACTTGTGTTAGATATTACCTTACTAGGGTAGCTTATTCTTTATTATTTGGTTCTTAGGATCACATTGACCTAGTGAGATTTGTGGCTATTTTATAGTCACCATTTTTCATGATGACTTAGCATCATTACACTGCCAAAATTTTCCTAAGTCCATTTTTGGTAAACCTTAGTGGAATTCTTTCATGTTGTACCTCCTATCTTGAGTATGCCTATTACAAGAATGGGATCCCAAAGATTAGAATCCAATATATTTAGAGGTGAAAACCCTCTTTTAGAGGATAATCTCATGGTTGACCATAGTGGTGGAGAGGAGGATTCTCCTCATTTGAATCTAGAACATCGTCCCACCAACTTTGATGATTACATTTTCCAAAACAAACATGAGGTTCTTATGTGTGTTATGGAATTAGGAGCTAAGTTACCTCCATAGTGGACCCTTCTCTCATTTTCGAAATGATTCATGGAGAAGAAGAAGTAGACCAACCTCATCATACTATCAATGAAATTTTAAATCCAGTCATGCCTCTACTTCTACATGATAGAATAATGAGGAGGTACCATTTGAAAATGACAGAGATTATCAAATACCTATTGTTAAAATACATTGTGAAGACAACGAGGAACATGTTCATCATGCACAACCTCCCCCTAATGAAAATCATCATGAAATACCTATTCAAGAGGTGACGTTAGAACAACAGGTCCAAGCCCTTACTCACCAATTGGAAAGTTTAGCTTCATATACAAAAGGAACAACCCAAAGTGTTGAAACAAGCTATACCAAAAGAAAACCTAAAGCTTCATTTCACAAGTTCCCAATAAACACTCCTCGATGGGAGGCACAAAGAGATCCTTATGAAGAGATTCTCACAAAAATAGGGGTGGAAATACACCTAGATTTAATCCTACGTATAGACCTACACCACCCACGCAAGATCCACTTTTCAATCAAGAGTGGTCAACTATGAAGAACACCCTTCTAGCATTGTAAGAAGGTAAAACTGGTAATAATAAGAAATACCAGTTTGATGAGTTGTGCCCTTATCCATTTGATAGGGCCATGATCTAGGTACCTTTCCCACAACACTTTGATTTTCCAAAATTTGACAAGTATAAGGGAAAAGGTGACCCTCGTGACCATATAAAATATTTTTATATGGCATGCCAAGAAGTTGCATATAACGACAACTATCTTATCCATCTCTTCCCACGAGTTTAGGAGGACATGCGTTAGAGTGGTTTGTGCACATCCCCAAGGGATCTATATCTACATGGCCAAAATTAGCTAAAACTTTGTACAACACTTCTCATTCAATATTGAGAATGATGTCACCATGTTAGATCTCT
This sequence comes from Taxus wallichiana var. yunnanensis, assembly GCA_018340775.1. NCBI lineage: Eukaryota > Viridiplantae > Streptophyta > Pinopsida > Cupressales > Taxaceae > Taxus > Taxus wallichiana. The sequence continues at coordinate 302,224,184 of CM031243.1, read as the reverse complement.
ACAATGCCAAGCAATGAAATAACAAAAACTTTGCTACATTTTTACAACGATGGAGAGGATTAGCTAGCCACTTTCCTTGCTCCATACCCAAAAATAGTTAATCAATATATTTGTTCCCAACCTCCATCCAGACATTACATTTCCACTTGCAAATGCATTGTGGCAACACATTTGAAGAGGTCATCAAAAAGGGAGTCAAATTGAAAAAGCATTGTTAGCTAGGGGGACTCTAAAACCTTTCTCCCAATCATAATGATTCTAAATCTAATGAAAAACAAAGTTTTCCCTAATAGGAACAAAAACATTTGTTAGTGATGGGATAGTAGATTCTAAACGAGTACAAGCCATTCAAAACAACACTCCTTTGAAGCTTGCAAAGGGAGCTCTACCTATGGAGTATAAGCGTCATACTTTCACTCCTCTATCTGACTCAATGTCATCAATACTAAAATAGATAGAGGTGGTTAATATGGTTAGATATCCTAAACTACACCTTATGAGGATGACGTGCCTAAACCATCATGGTTTAGAGATAATGAATATTTCCAATTCCACCATGTTAAAGGTCACAAAACAGATAAGTGTTTGAAGTTGCAGCACTACATCCAAGACTTAATCAAAGTGGTGATGTGGAGATGGATTCATCCACTCCTAAAAAATCCCCAATACGAAGACTTTTCCTAAACATAATCAGACAAGAATGTTAATTATGTGTCTAATGAGGAGAATCATTTTGATGCTCTCATTGGTTGTGTAGATACACTTGTTGAACATGTCAACACAATAACCCCTGTGATATCCCCTGACTATCTATGTCTAGGCATGTGCCGACAAAAGACTAATTATCATGCAGTTCCACATACTTATGATAGTAAGGAACCTAGGTTTCAACATTCCCATCAAAGGATGCCTATCACAACTAGACCTCATTTGATTCTTCACGTGCTAAAGAACCCATTCACTTACCTCTTCCCCCATCTTCAACTCATGGTAAGTGGTATGATTCTGATTCTTCCAAAGATTCCAATCCCAATGATTCTAAGTCTTCTAATTCTTCTAATATTCCAATCCAATTATTCCTCTAATATGACTCCTAAGTCACGGTCCTCCCTATCTTCACAGACCCCATTTCTCAGTCACCTCAATGACCCCTTCTTCCATCGAAGAGCTCTCTACTCAAAGTCCTTCTAATCAATCATCCAAGTCAACTCCCATGTCACATTCATCCAATCAACCTCTTGTGGTAGAACAACTACCCACACCGATTGATTCATTTCAGAATGAAGAAGCCATTAGAGAATTTATGAGGGTACATGAAGACATTCCTCTAGAAGTTTGTGAGCAAGAAACCTCTTTAGACCTCGATACATTTCACATATTGGGAGGAAGAGATTGATGCCTTTTGTCAAAAAATAGAGGAAGACCCTAAGATCACGTTCATGTATTGGGAGGAAGAGATTGATGCCTTTTTTCAAAAAATAGAGGAAGACCCTAAGATCATCAAACATGATCCTCCTCTTATTCTTCCATCTTCACATTCTTCATTGGGTGATGAAATTCCTGGGTCTAACATTGATCCATGACCTATCTTCTCATTACCTAATCATTCTTTATCTATCAAGATTCCTCCATCGCAATCTTACCTTGGTCACCACCTGGTATCCCATCATCTTCTTCTATATGTGGGCCACCTCCAAGTAGCCCCACATCATCTATATGTGGCTCACCTCCTGGTAGCCCATCTTCATCTATTCTTGGGCCACGTCCTAGTAGCTCATCATCTTATATATATGGGACACCTCCTAGTAGTCCTTCCTCTTCAGTCTATGGGACACTTCCTGGTAGTCCAAACTTCTTCTGTATGTGGCTCACCTCCTAGTATCCCATCTTTGTCTATACTGGGGGCATGTCCTAAAACCCCTCATCTTCGATTCTTGGGCCACGTCCTAGTATCCCATCATCTTCTATCTATGGGACATCTCCAGAAATCCTCATCTTCAATCTTAGGGCCACATCCTAGTAGTCCTTTATCTTCATTCTATGGGACACCTCTTGGTAGCCCATCCTCTTCAATTTTTGGACCATACCCTTCACATCCATCACATTTTCCTTCTATCAATGATTATGGAAAGCCCACTATCATTCCTCACATCAATTCTATTCATCCACTTTCTTCTCCCACTTCTTGGGATCAGAAAAGTCACATAGTAGCTTATAAGAAACCCAAACAATTTCTTCATCAGACTAAGATCAAAACTTCCAAGAGCTCCAAAGCTCCCAACAATTCAAACAATCTTAAAGTTTAGAATCAAACACACTTCAAAAATGCACATCAACGCACCCATCAAGTATGGCATAAAGTGTAGAAACCTCTGGATAGGGACCTCAAGCTCCCACACACAAAATCCATGTTTCATGATAAAACACAGTCATCTATTGAGTATGAGCTCACCACGATCATTGAGATCGGGGATAATATGAATCTTGATAAGAAAACATGCCTAGTATTCCTTATCAAGGAAATCACTAACATTGTTGTTGGATCTTATCATGTCAAGTGACCTTGTCGGTCCCACCTTTCAAAAAAGACAAAAATACAAAAAAATGAGAAAACATTTCAAAAAATCAAAGGTAAACAAACACACATTGCAATCAGGTATTGCATACACATGGATGTTCTTTCTTCCCTTCCTTGCTTCTTCTTCTACAAGTCTTCCTACCATTTTCATCCCTTTCGGTGATATTTTGGTTAGCCTATTCACACATGATTTTTGACATTTATCTCTATGGTATCCATTTGACCTTGGTATTTTATCACCTTGGTAAATTAAAGAACGATTGACCTCTTAGAGATCCTATCACAATCAACATCTAAAAACTTGTTGTGAAGAAATTTTGGATATATTTGTTGACACTAGCCAATGTCATCATCACAATCACTTCCACCTCCTTCCATCAAGCCATCAATGGTTCTTAACCCCTTGTCAAACAAGAGAGCTGAAATAATTTTTAAAAGCAAAAGAATCAATCAAATCAAAAAGCACAAAGTTAAAAGCAAAATGCTAAAAGAAAAAAAAGCAAATTGATATATAACTCTCTCTTGGGGTATTTCCAATAATCTCTACCATGCGGATATGGATGCCTGACTGGTAGTAGAGAAATTTTTTGATTAGAATCAAATGCATCTCCATCGGGCTATGGATGCTTGGCTGGAAGCGGAGCAATGTACTGGCTCTCCTTCCACAATCCATTCAAAAAAAAATCAACTTTGAAAAATAAATCATTCCTACACATTGGCTAGGTGTCTTCACTTGTTGTCTATCAAATCTTCCCTCCAAGAGGTAATAAATTTCCACGTGCACACACTGGATCTCTATGAGAAAACAAGATTAATATGTTACCAAGTGTCTTTTTTGGACCTTGTTCAAACTCTTACTCTAGTCCGTATCTTGTCTCATGATTCATGCCTTTGCTAATCACTTCTTCATCACGAGGCTTCTAAGCTACATTCACAACATTCACATCATTCTTCTACTTCATTCAAAACATCCATGTGTATAATATTTCCTTTTTCCATGTTTACGGGCACCTTTGTCCCCTTCACAAAAAAATCTTCCACTTCTTTCTATCATGTGCTTCTTGGCCAACTTACGCTGGGGGCATCCTTGCTCCTTCCTAACTGTCATCATCAGGTTACATTCATCATCATGTTGAACCTATCCATATTGGCCCTGATCCAACTTCTACATATGAAGATTTTTCCTTTGAATATTCCCATCTAACACTGGGGGTAATTTCACATCTTCACTTTCTTGCGCATACGCATGGCATTCTACCCTTGTGCATCCCATCTATCATGTCAGGGGCATCCATGTTTCTTCATTTCCTATACATAGCTTCAAAAAAATTCTCAAAAATCAAAAAATTTAAATATGTTTCAAAACTCCCAAAACATTCAAATATGTTAGTCGAAAAAGTCAAAACATCCAAATAAACATCAAAAAACCAAAACAAATTGGTAAAATAAACATAAAAAAACCAAAAAAAAAAATTAGTAAAAAATTTAAAAAAAAAAAAATTGGTAAGAAAATTCAAAACCCAAATTTATCTTACCATTGTGTAGTTCTCTTCAATACCTTTCCAACAAAAAAAAATGGAGTCATTTTGAGGTCGGGAGCAAAAGTTATGGCCTCCAAAGATAGTTATGCACTTAGTGTTACACAGTGCACACTAGCTAGCCCTTGCATTCATGCAGATGCCCTTGCACCTTGCATTGCACAACCCCTTTGCATCAAAAAAGGCTTTAGCACACAATGCATTGTACATCATGCATGCACTCAGGCATAATCTTAAGGAAGTGAACCCTTGTGCATCATGCATGTGCACCTAGTGCAGTGCTCTTACATTTCTTCTAATGGTTGTGTGTGAGCTCACTAAATTCCCTAAATTCATGGTAACTCTAAAACCCAAATTTTATCTTACCATTGCGTAGTTTTCTTCAATACATTTTTGGTAAAAACAAAAAAGAGTCATTTCGAGGTCGGGAGCAAAAGTTATGGCCTCCGGAAGATAGGTTATGCACTCAGTGTTGTCCATGCACCCATTCACACAGCACCTACATAAGCACCTTTTTCTTCTGCAACATGAGCTTTTGAGTGCTCCTTTTTTCTCCGTGTGAGAGCTCCTTTTCCTCCCGACATGTTTTTCTCCCTAAAAAGTGCCCCTAAAACCATTTGTATTTCTTCTAAAAGTCTTCTAACACTTGCCGTAATGATTATTTTTAATAAATAATTATTTTTGGCATGTTTTCGCTACGTTGGGGCATATTTTTGCTTCCCAATGGCCTTTTCTACTACCTGGGGCATATTTTTTTCCTTATGGTCACTTTTAACATTGTCTCACAACTTTGTTATCTCTTCTATAATATTTTCTTCCGTAAAAAAAAAAAAATTAAAACAATCAAAAATTTTTTTCAAAATGATAAAATCATTAAAAATCCAAAAATTGTAAAAATTTAAAATTTTTAAAAAATGGTAAACAACATATACACAACTAAATCATGTGTCAATTGCATTATCCTCAAACATCAAAATATGTCTTACAAAAGCATATTTCTATGGTTTTTTTTTTTTGGTCTCAAATGACTTGCATGATCATTCATGATCTACCTCCATTAACAAAATCTAGGCTACATGCTATGTCTCGGTACTCCCATGCAATGTGAGTTGTCAGGACTGTCATGTCAGTCCATGAAAGCTTTTCCATGGGACTACTTGTGTCCTCCATTATTCCCCTCACATGTATCCTTTCTTGGGGCACCATTTTTAACCCTTGTCATTACAACACGAACATTCGAGAACTACAACTTGATAACAAAAACATTGGTGCAACTGTCTTAAATGTTGTTTGTTTGAGTATGTGTGATTGTATTGTTTCTCTCGTTAGGGTTAGTTGGTTTACTTTCTCATATTGCATTGCATTGTATGTTGCATTAGAGTTAGCTCATTTTACTTTCTCATATTGCATTACATATGTATGTTGCATGGAGTTACATATTTTTAGTAGTAAACAAAAATGTTAGTAATTTAGCTTTTCATGTTATCTTACATTTTGTTTATTTTAATAAAGGCCGATGATGTAGACCTAGGGGAAAAATGATATAAATAGGTTGCTTATTGAAAGGTTGGATGCAAAGATTGGGCTTGTCCTATATTCTCCATTAATCATTTCTTCTCCATTATCATTTATTACCATTACTAATTTTTCTTCCAAATCACCTAGGGCAATAAACAACCATGTTTATCCCTATCCTTATTCCTTCTCAATACCTAAGGGTTTCACACCCATTCTAACCTATTTTCTTCTATCCATTTCAATCATATTTTTGATCATCGATTGACTTTCTATCATCACCCCATCGACACTTGAGGGGGCATCCTTCATCCTACTAATTTTTCTTCAAAATTTACTTGTTTATGCTTGTCTACTATATTTGAAGTGAAGTCACTAACTTCACCTCAAACAGGGGCAAATGTAGACACCTAAATTCCACTTTTGCAATCTTATTGCCAAAACGCACACAAATCACTCTCATTCTTGCCAATTCCATTATAATTAGTGATCTTTGCTAATTAACTAATGTTTCTTACCACTTTAGCCAATTAACAATGCTTTGTTGATTGTGTAACCCCTTTTCACATTCAAGATGCCACTTTACGATGAATCGTAGCCAAAACCCTCTTCAAAATAGATAATTAGCATTTATAAGCTAATTAAGCCTATTTTGCCCTTGATTTGGTCAATATACCCTAATATTGACTCAAACCCCTCTTCCAACCACTCAAAATCACCCCATTCACCTCCACAATGTCTCAACAAGCTTCAAAATCTTATCCTAGCCTCCTAGTTGACCCTAAGTGGTTGATTAAGGCTCCATACCTCTTAATCACTTGGTAATTCACTAATTATGATTAGTAAGGCCTAATCATGATTAGCAATTCTAATCTAATTTGGGGATTTTAGTCCCACATGCACCAAAATACAAGTTTCTCCCAAAAGGAAAACTATAAAAAGAGTGCACCTCTTACCTTAATACTTTACACCATGCTTTGATTTACATCTCATATAATAAATATGATATATAGCCAAGTTCAATCCTTGCCTAAAGCCTTCAACAAGGTTAGTAGATGAATATCTAAAGTGACTTAACAAGTCATTTGGAGAGGTCATTTCACCATTGTTTGGAGTAACAACCATAACCATTTGATTGCCCCTTAGGTCTATTTAGGCCCATGTTAGGTAATTAATCATATTAGTAGGCATGTTTAGTTAGTTAAATGGTTGAATCCACTTGCCATCCGAAATGTTAGGTTGTTGGGTAAATGGTGGGAGGTTAGGTATTTGGTTAATAAGAGGTTAGAGGGTTAGGATAGGTAGGGTAATTAGGTTAGGTTGGTTTTAGGTGGTTAATGAATAGTAAATAAGAGTTACGTGGGTGATTTATATTTTACGACAATGATTTTGAAGTGTACTTAGGATAGTGATAGTAATGATGTTTATGATAATGTGTTTAATGTTTATTGGGTCACCTAGGGGTGAAAAAGTGATGTCTACATTTGCCCCTTTTTGTTGAGTTATCTGTAGGCACATGTTGCGAGACAAAAATAACACGATGATGCCCCAATTTTTGTGATACTTGATCTTGTGATATCGTTCCCCCCTTAAGACAATGAGTGATTATGTTAGTCATTAGATTGAAGAGAGTTGATTATTTAGATAAGTTTTCTTTAAAATGCTCCAAGATTTTGATTGTAGTCTGAAATGACCATGTTGGAGAAGTTTGTTGGTAGTAATCTTGGAAACACTTGGTAGGGGACGTATAATGTGGAATGCCTACATACACGTGCTTTAGGAAGGCTACTACATGTAAAGGGTCCAAAGGAAGCGCTCTCGGGATGTGTCAAGCTCTGTGTGACCAAAGGGTTAAAGGTAATCCACGGGGTGTGTAAACTTGATATATGGTTAAAAAAATTATTTTGACAAGGTGTTGAGCATCAAAGCAAAGGCATGAAGCTTTTGATAAAGTTGTGATGTGATGGGAAAGTTCCAAGTGACCGAAATTGATAAGTTTGAGTAAAAATGTGAAAAATTTGGCGTGATTATGGATTGTCGGCATTCGAGACGGGGTCGCCAATGATTTAGGATCATTGGTGATTCCCAAAAAGACAAATATATAAACACGGAGGGCCACACAAATATTTCATTTGTGACATGTCTAAGTGCGATTTGAGAGCTTTGAGTTGTGATTTTCAAATGTATTTGAGAGTGTTAGGTTGTGGAGCTTGTTTTCATGTGTGAAAGTGTTGAAGACTGTACACTAAGAGTATTGTACACTTTTCATGTATCCTTGTTGGGGTTCGGGGCCGGGCAGTAGCCCCAAATTTTTTAGGCATACATTTTTGGCCTTGAAAAATGCACCCGACATATTGGGAAACGTGCTCTTCTCATATAGGTGAGTTTTTTGACCCATAGGTTTATGGGACGGGTTTTGCCCATGGTTTTGATACCCACGGTTTTGTAAAACTGCTTAAGTAGTTGTCTATTTATATGGTCTTATGCATATGATAGATGTACAAGTAAATGTATTGCAGATGTGTTTTGAATTCGGGTGTGAATTCTATAGAGTTTGTTGAGCATAGCTCCAAACGGATCTAGGTATTGTATTGAGAGAGTGGAGGCTTGTAATAAAATCTGAGCAAGTGATTCTTGGTGGACGTAGCCCAAATTGGGTGAACCACGTTAAATCTTGTCTCTCTGTGTTGTGTTATTTATTCTGCACTTTTATTTGAGATCTGTAATATTTTCTAGCATATTAGTTTCTACTATTGCGATTTTGTAAGGGATTATTCTGCATATTTTATCTCTTATTTCCTAACAGAGAGAGATGGAAGCAAATGACAACAACATGAAGAGGCGAGAGGACCGGGAGAGGGGTAAGTAGGCTTGAATTTGTATTTTATTTTGAGTGTTTTATTTGTTTTTTAATTTTTAGGATTTTTGAAATTTTGGAGCGAACACTTGATGGCACCGATCGGGTGGATCATCATCATTTGGATAAGCGTAATCGTCGCCAATCAACAATCGAGAGGTGACTAGTGTGATTTTTGACAAGGTTTCTAACGGTGTGTCTATTTGTGTGGTTTGCGGATAAGGGATACTATTTATCTCCATGATAGAGTCTCGAGAGATGTTTGAGAGGATCGAGGTGATGTAACTAATGCATAGTGGGCCCATTTGATAGCCATTTGATTAGGATGATTCTACCATTACTAGTGGATTCCTTAGGATGCAAGGCTGATGATAGCTTTGATTTATAGATGGGATTTGAGCACTTTGGGACATTTTGGTTTTGTACCATGAGATGACGATCACCCTAGAGGATGTGTACATGATCTTGAGATTATTTATCCAGGGTGAGCAGGTGGTACCGATCACCCGAGAGGCCCATCTTGATACTATGAGGTGGCTATATGGTGATGATGCCCCAAACATTGGATATACGGTGGGGGTTTTCACATTGAGACTTAGTATGATCTAGATGTTTTAGATATTGAAATAGTTTTTTTAGATGTGCTTGATATGATGTCGGATGCGTAGATGTTTAAATGTGATATTTGATATGATATGTTGATTTTGATGTTGATATGATGTGACTTCAAATATAGTGATTTTGATATATGTAATTTAATCATGGTTAAGAATAAAATGTGAATTGTTTTCTTTTAGACTAGATTTGATACATATGTAATGTGATGGTATTTTAAATATATATGACAATGCACTTGAGGCCTTGTAACAAATGTTAACATATAACTAACAATAATTAGTCACATGTGGGATCTTGGATGTAGATGGAAATGAGTTTGTATACCTTCTTTCAACATGGGAAGGGTTGACACATGTAGTTTGTAAGTGGGAAGTAGGTTCTCCTTTTGATGGCTTATAGGCATTTGCCCTAGCTAGATTCTTATTAAGCAAACTGATCGATGATGGAAGTTTGCTTTAATGGGAAAGTTGATCAATGCGGGAAGCTTTCTTAGGCTGATTTTTTTGATATTTTTGACTTTTAGATGAAGGATGATCAATGCAGGAATCCATTTCTTTTTAATTATATGTGTATCCATCCTACCTGGGAGTGGTCTACAATTTTTTATTTTTTATTTTTGATAATTGTCCTTCATGGGATCGATCTATATTTTGATTGAAAACTTTCCTTCGAGGGACTAGTCTGTATTTGATAATATGATTAATAGGCATCCTTCGAGGGATGAATATATACTTTTGATAATGTGCATTCATAGATATTCTTAAATTTTTATTTTTACATTACGGGTAGACCTAGTAGACCATTTTGAGGAGGGAAAAGATGTGTGTACCAACTACACATGCATAACTTATAACATGTTTTCAAATGGTAGACAAGGGAAAGATGAGATTAATGATTGCAAGGTTCATGCGAGGAGGAACATGTCCATATAAAACATGCGATGAAAAAAGTCATTGTGTTCACATTTAAGGTCAAAAATATAGGATACTGATGACAAACCGCATATTTGTAAATCATTACAATAATAAATGATAGGTTGGTGGTGGAATGGGATCTTTGATGTGACTAATATAATGAAAGTAGATATGTTAACAATAAAAAGGCCGTAAATGTAAGGAGTTTAAAGGTTCATTTTTAGGTGTACCATCAAGGGAGGCTAAACGATAGGCTCCCAACCCATACTTGTGAGTGATGACATATGGACCGATCCAGTTAGGGGAAAACTTTCCACATTTACTCCTTTCTAGAGTAGTGACATTTTGATTCTCTTTGAGGACAAGATCACCAATGTTGAAGTCATGTTCTTTGACATGTTTATTATATGCTCGTTTGATGCGTTATTGATAGACATGATGATGTTTGAGAGCTGTTAGATGAAACTCCTCTAACAATTCAAGTTGTGTTAGATGTACTTGGTAATACTCCTCATTAGAGATAAAATCTCTGAGGGATATACAGAGAGATGGAATTTGAATTTCAAGGGGTAGGACCACCTTGGAGCCATAAACTAAATAGAATGGCATAAAACCTATATGAGTATGGATGCTAGTTTAGTAAGCCCATAAAGCGAATGAGATTAAGAGATGCCAATTCTTACTGTTTGGTTAACGTTTTCATGAGGATTTTGTTAAGTGTTTTGTTATAAGCTTCCACTTAACCATTTTCTTGTGGATAATAAGGTGATGAAAAGCTTAGCTTGATGTTAAATGTGTCACATAATTTCTTCATTTCTTTATTTTTGAAATACTTTTCATTGTCTATGATAAGTTTGTGAGGGATTCCAAAGTGACATATAATGTGTTGATAGATGAAATTGTCTCTTTTATTCTCTTTACAAGATCTTAGAGGAATAACATCTAACCATTTAGTGAAATATTCAATAGTGGTGATGATGGAGTAGTGTCGATGTGACAAATGAGGATTGATGAGGCCTAGGGCCTAACTTGGTATGTGAGTGAGATTGGAATGTTGTTGAAATTTAACGCATTTCTTAACGTATGTGCAATAATCTTGATTTAGGGTAGGCCCGTAATAGCCCATATGTAAGATGTGTTTAACAAAAAACATACCGTTGAAGTGTCCGCCACATATGCCATCATGTAATTCTTAGATAGCTTTAGTGGATTCATGAGATTTGAGGCACCGTATTAGAAGGTCGTCAAATATGCATTTATAGAGAACACAACCTATAATGACGTATCGGGTAGTGCATTGAAGAAAATATATTTTAGAATTTTTAGATAATGCAGATGGTATTTTAGATTCAGAGAGATGGTCATAAGTCTGCGTGTACTAGAGGTCTATTTGATTGTCTTTGATGAGATTGATAGAGGGGATTTCGTTGGTGTGAGATGGTTGATCAAGTCTATGCACAACAACAAACAATTTGGAATTGTTAGTTGATAATGGGATGAGTGATGCTAGAGAAGCCATGGTGTCCACGGATTTATTTGAAGATCAAGGAATGATTTAGAGAGTATATTGATTAAAAGCTTCTAAGAGGAATTCAATAATTTTTTAAAGTTTCATTCTTGCATTGATAAATTCCTTTGATTTGGTTGATGACAAGTTGAGAGTCTCCATAGATGTCCAAAATTTGAACACCAAGCATGACTGTTGTTTGGAGACCCATGATGAGAGCTTCATATTTGGCCATGTTATTAGTGCATTCAAAGTTTAATTTAAAGGATAGAGGGATAGGAGTCCCCCGGGAGGTATGATAATGATACGGCACCTCCCTATTGACTTTATATCCATCGAAGAAAAGTGTCATTATGATATGAGTATATTCTTGATTGATGGTGTTGATGGATTCATCGGGAAATTGTTCGTGAGGTAGTTGATTACCAGGAATGGGAGCTTATGTGAGCTGGTCAACGATAAATTTTCCTTTAATAGATTTTTGTGACATGAACTCTATGTAGACACCCTAAAATTACACACTAATTCCCAATACTATTCCAATTCACTTCCTAGTTCATACCCCCTTTGTGATTGATTAATAAAATTAATTAATCATGTGTATACACCCTTGGATTAATTAAATTAGTCCACAATACCACTTTAGCTAAGTTAATTAACATTTATTAAATAAATGATTAATTAATTAGTGTGCACATCCTAGCTAATTAAATTAGTTATCTAATTAGGAAAATACACTTATTTTCCTAGTCAACAACCACTTCCTCATTCCTAGTTTACTCCTAGTTGAGCTTCACTTCCTCATCCCAGTTAACTCAACTTGGAACTCAATTCCCTCATTCTAGTCAACTACACTTGAACTACACTTCCCTATCCCACTTAGACTCCACTTCTAGATTCCTAGAAGTGTGGGAGCAATTGGATTGTACACACAATTCAATTTCTAGATGTAACTTCGCTTCCAAATGTCTATTGCCCCTTGAAATATGCAACTCCTAGACCAAGTCTACTTCATATTCTGGGTGACTACAATCAATAACCTAGAGCTTAGTCAAATTTTCATCCACCTTCCATGGCTCTACCCTCAGCTATGAAAACAAGCCATCTCTTTTGTAAATCCATCCCTGAAGCTTTGCTCAAATTGCATCCAATTGCTACTAATTTGTTTCCCACATCCTTGTGAAAACTACTTGTAGCATTTGCATCTCCATTTGGAGATTGAATCAAGAGCATCCACAAATCAAACTTTACAAGATCAACACAAGTCTAAGCACTTCCACAGGTCTTACTTGAGGTTTGCAAGATCATTGCAGTGAAGGTATAATTGTTTGTGTATTCATTTGTCTTCATTTATCTGTGATTTTCCTTGTTCACATTTTGGCATGCCCAGTGGGACTCGCACCCCCATCTTCATTCATTCTCATTTCATTTGTTATTCATATTGTATTGCAATTTTTTTACATTTCACTAACATTGTATATCTAGTTTTTATCGATTAACATTATGTTTTTAGTGTGTTTTGTTTGTTTGTTGTTGTTACTTGTTTGCAAGATATATTGTGGGAGGATTTGATAGTAGAACTTCATTTCAAAAATCATAACTTTTTTTTTGATTATTAATCTATGTGTGGAAGCTTTACAAGTGCTTATTACAGGTTGAAAACGAAAATCAAATCAGTAATTTGACTTCTAAATTTAGTGGGGTTTAAAAATATGGTTTGATGTTTAAATTATTCTTTGGTTTTTGACAAAAACAAAAAAGTTATTTTAACCTCTACTAGAATAATGCTAAAATCCTACAAAACACCTACAAAAATAGGCAAAAAATTAGTTTTTTTATTTACAAAACAAAAAAACCTAGCTAAACCCTAGCTACCCCACCCCTAACCCCCTGTCAGCCCCAGGGTGAGTTGGCTCACGGAGCCAACTCCCACCCCACTTGTAACTCGGTGATATACCTCGGCCTGCCCCTACCTAACTCCCCACGCCACCCATAACTCGGTGATCTACCTCGGCCCACCCTACCCAACTACCCTTTTCCCCGATCTCGAGCACACACGACCCCATTCGCCCACCCCATTAACAACACACCCTCCTTGGCTCGCCGTCAAGCCATAAACTCCCCATGAATTACACGCTACCCATGACCCTCCCTTGAGCCCTTTACCCTCAAGCCCCCCATGCGTACCCCCCACCCAAGAATCCCAACACCTTGCATGCATTACTATAAAAATCCCCACCGACTTTGTGCCTTGGCTCTCCCCTTGAGACCATCCCAACCAAGCACGTGCCTACACACCTTTTCACCGTATTACACCTACAAAACACCGCACACACACACACACACACACACACACACACACACACACACACACACACACACACACACACACACACACACACACACACACACACACACACACACACACACACACACACCCACACACACACTACATCATACAAACCCAAAAATAAAAAACAAATAACCCATGACCCACACTAATGTAAAATTAGGTTATTTTATTTGATTTTAGGGTTTTTGATTAATTTCATTCCCCCATGTCATGAATAAATCATACCATAGTCTTAACCTTAGGTTTATTTTAATTAAGTTTAGCTTGGGTTAAACTATGTGTTAAGTTTAGTTATTTTTATTTTTGTATGTAATTTGTTTATTATTATTGAGAATTTCTTTTCCTTAGATTATTTTAACTAATTAATGTAGTTAGTTGATTTTTCTTTTTTAGCTAATTATTTTTATTTAGTTAATTAATTTGTTTATTTAAATTTGTTAGCCCTTTTTTATCCTAATTACCTTGTTTTAATTAATTAGTTTAATTACTCAAATTAGGCATTTAAAAAAACTAAAATAGGACCTTTTTATTCTTTTTTTTGCCAATTTTTCGTTAACCTAAACTAATTGTACAAATCATTTTTGTAGGGTTATTGGGCGTTCTAGTGTGATTTTGTCACTTTTTAGGTGTTTTTCTAAACCTTTCATCATGTTTGAATTTCTATTAACAATTTGTGCTTGTTTTTGCTCATGTTATTCGTTATTTCTTCATTTTTGTACAACTAATCATGATCACGCATATGCTTTTTCCTCGCACTTTCTAAGCGATCTTGGAAATCAGAAACATGATCGTTTCTATTTGTTTTGGGAATTAACCTTTCTTATTTTTTTAATCAAGCTTGTTTTATGTGTATGCTCTTTCCTCATGCTTTTTAAGCAATCTTGGAAATCAAAAGTGTGAACTTGCTTCTATCGTCTTGTCTTCTACCTACCTTAGGAGAACATTCTAATCTTTACTTGTAGGACCCGCTCTCAAGAAGGTTGATAAAACACTTAAAACTACTAACTACAGGTTGCCTTTGATCATGAGCTAAGAAAACTACTAATACTTTGTGTGTAGGGAACCTCTTTAAATAAGATAAAATGAATATTTCTACACATTGTATTTGCAGCGCGGTTAACAAGGCTATTGCCCAACTGCCATAATTATGGGAAGTATCTTGGCATAATCCATAAAGTCCATTGTGAGGTTTACCATAGGACCACCAAAGTAGTCAGCACATTGAAGGAACTAGCGAGGAAATGGGTACCTTTCATCCTACCTGACTAGTAAAACTTGTGAGATTAGAGTCACGAATATCTAGTAGTGGTGACCCCAGTGCGATTCATTTTGAGCAAGATATTTTCTCAGGGTTTCAAAGGGGGTAAATTAAATCCAACAAATATCAATAACACTACACTCGCTTGGGTATAGTGCTGACACCTAGTTGAGATAGCCACCTAGGAAGCTACACACTGTCCAAGCCAAACTAAGGTAGAAGCCAAAATAAACCATAAAAAAATTCTTTTTTTTTCTTTTCTTTTCTTTCTTTTCGTAGTAGTGTTCCAAACTCATACCTACATTTTCACTTTCATATTTCTTCCCATCTTCCAAACACTCCTTATTTAGATTCATCTTTCATATCATTCTAATCTTTCCAAACACTTCTTGTTTGGATTCATTTTTCATCTTTCTTTCACCTTCTTTTTCACCATCCCAAATACTCCTTATTTGGGCTCATTTTCATTTCCTTCATTTGAAGTCACTCATTACCTATTTTTCATCTTTCCAAAATTTATTTTGGACCATTCATCTCTTAATCCATATTTTAATCATTCCCTTCATTTGGAATCTCCATTTCATTTTCATCACGCTTCCCAATTTTTTCTATTTGGGTTTGCCATTATTCTCCATTTTAGTCTCCAAATAAATCCTTATTTGGTTTCTTTCTTTCACCACTTTTCACAAATCCTTATATCCCATTATTTGGATTTCCCATCATCTTCAATTTCATTCCAAATCCTTCTCATTTGGACCTTTCTCTCACTATCTTTCATTTGATCTCATTCCATCCCTTTGGAATTATCATTTTCCCATTTGGGTCTTCCTTTTCAAAATCATCAAATCTTCCCACTTTCAGATTTCCTCTCATCTTGAGTTCATCCCCATTTCATTCTTGTCTTAAACCTTTGGATCAATTTTTTTCCCAAAGTTTCATTCTCTCATTTTTATGAAAGTCTTGAGTCATGGACATGCACGTCCTCGCTCAAGCATCCTCGTTCGTGACTTACATCTTGACATTGTTGTATCTACTTTGTCTTGATTAAGGTCCTTTCCATCTCATATTTCATCAAGATTTAATCTTGTCATCATCTTCTTACGACCTCTAGTTCGACACCATCCTTATTGAACTATACATGTTCATTCATTTCACATCTTTGATTTAGAAATTCCATTGTTAAATTTTAGACATTATCATCATCCCTTTTCTCATCATTCACATTGATTGACAATTGGGTATTAATCCTATCATCACTAAAATCCTCTTCCCATCTAGCATTCACTTTGCTAGAGGTAGAGTAAATTCGAATCTTTATCCTCACTCCTCCATTCTAACATTCACATTGTTAGAGGTTGAGAAAATTTGAACCTTAATCACAAAAATCTCTTCCCTTCTAGCATTCACTTTATTAATGGTAGAGTACATTCGACATCAACCTATCCTCACTCCTCCATTCTAACATTCAAATTGTTAGAGGTTGAGAATGTTTGAAATTTAATCTTTATTATCCTAATCCCATCTAGCATTCAGTTTTCTAGAGGACATGATCTTTCAATCACACCTCTATTCCATCTTGGCATTCAAGTTGCCAAGGGTTGAGATTATCATCATTTTCACATGCTTCTACATTGACATTCAATTTGTTAAGGGACGTGTAATCCAAATATTTCAAGCACCTTATCCATCTTAGCATTCACTTTATTAAGGGACAAGTTATCCATGAGCCTAATTGTAAAACCCTCTTCCATCTTAGCATTCACGTTGCTAAGGGTTGAGTTACCTTTCACGTCTCTCTTTCTTCTCCCCTCTTTTAAAAATGGTGGAAACTAGAAACAGATACTACAAGTAATTTTGGAAGAACTCAAAAATTCCAAAATCCTTTCAGCCACTTTGATAGTGAAGATGAACAAAATGAAGAGGATTCTCCAAATGATATTTATCCTGAGGAATAAGCCCACGTTGAAAAACGTTTGTACTTGAAAAAGACCAACTTTTACTTTTTCTCCTTGAGATGGGAGAAAAATTACCTTTTGATTTTGACGAGGATGTTTTAAGAACATTACTCGAAAACCCAAGACCAAAAAGGTTAATCCATTCATGTCAAATAAAAATGATGATGAATCTGGCCCTAGCCACACAAATAATGAGGATAAAGAAAATCCACCTCAAACAATGACAATGATGATGGATCGGGCCCAAGTAACTCAAAATTTGGGAACAAAGGAAAATCTATTGATTCGGCCATTGACCCCACTAAATCCCTCATGGATCAAATCAATGAAATGGAAAAAACCTTTCCCTTCTATATTTCAAAGTCACTATTGCCAAAAAGACACAAAATTCAAGAAAACTCATGACAACTCATCAAAGAGCCATACTGCACCCAACAAAGAGAATAACAACTCTAAGAGTGATGGTTCATCATCTATCTTACAAAATGACTCACCATTTTCTCACAAATGATAACACATGAAAGACACTATCTTGGGTATGCAACACCAATGTAAACAATTTAGTTTTTTTGAATTGTATCCTTACTTGTTTGATAACGACATATTACGTGTACCCTCTCCTAAATAGTTTGAGATGCTCAAGTTTGATAAATATAATGGAAAGAACGATCCTAGAGAAAATGTCAAGGAATTTTTCATGGCTTGCTAAGAAGTCACATATAGTGATATCTTCCTAATGCATCTCTTTCCACGTAGTATAGGGGAAAAGCCTTGGACTGGTTTTGACACCTACCTTAGGGTTCCATCCATACTTTCGTGGACCTCTCAGAGAATTTTATTAAACATTTCTCATTCAATCTAGACTTTGAAATCACTATGATGGATTTGTACAATGCTAAACAATGTTCCAATGAAACCTTTGCACAGTTCTTACAAAGATGGCATGGAATTGCAAGACGATTCCCATTCTCAATTTCTGAAAAACAACTAGTGAATATTTTCGTCCCAAATATCACTAGCGAACTATCCTTTCACATGTAAATGTACTGCCTTAACACCTTTAAGGAATTTATTGAGAAAGGATAAAAATTGAAAAATCCCTTATCACAAAAGGTTTGATCAAACCTCACTCCAAAGATAGCGGGCACCACAAAAACAACAATAATAAATCTCACAATGAGAAATATAAGAGCTTTAATTGAAATCACAACATGGTCAATGATGATGTCATGGATATTTGAAATGTACATAACATTAAAAATAATCAGTCCAAACCCAACAAAGATAAACAACCTCTTGTTGTTTCAAGCAGAGAGGCTTCTTCTTCTCATGATATTAAACGATGTCGATTCATTCCTTTGGGAGAGCCTCTCTCAAGTGTCCTATGAAAAATTGTTAATGCCAACATGGTGACATATCCCATTACGAAGCCTTGGGTTGAAGGTGAACCTAAACCCACTTGGTACAAATCGACACTTATTGTGACTTTCATCGCATTGATGGTCACCAAATGGATCATTGTGTATGACTCTATCACTTCATACAAGATCTCATTGACAATGACGACATTACTATTGATGATCCTTCATCGAATAAAACACCAAATGACAATATTAAAGTGTTTTCAAACCCATTCCCTACACATGGTGGTGACAACAAGAAAGCTGACAAAGGACAATCCTCTAATAATGTTGATTTTGAATCAATTATTTCATTTATAGAGGAAGTTCCACCTACAATCACCACCATCAAATTTACACCTTCGAATAATGTTACAACCACACACAAAAATAAATTTTGGGCTCCCATGATAAACCAATCATCTACGTCCTCTCTGAGCCTCAAGTGTCTAAACCCATAACTTTGTTAAACCATAAGTCAAACTCCAATGTTAAATATTTTGTCTCTGGTCAATATGACCTATTGAAACAGTTGGCGACAACCCCTATGCATGTATATCTAATAAATATATTGAAAGTGTCACCCAAATTATAGGACATCCTTACTCTTGCTCTTCACAAGGCAAGTGTTCCTTTAAATGTTGATGTTCAACAATTTAAAGCTATGATTGCTAGTTTATCACCTGAAAGTCCCATCTTGTCTTTCGGTCCATAGGATATATTGAACACTAATCTTTTTAACAATGAATATTTGTATATCAAAACCTATATAACAAATCATATGGTCAAAAGTCTTCTTAAAGACAACCAAGTATCCTCAAACATATGCTCTATGAAAATGCTACGTTGTCTTGGTCATACGAAGAGTGATTTAGATGCCAATATCATTACCATTCGTGGTTATGAAAGTACTTGAGTGACAATCCTCTGATACTGTCACCCTTCCTATATAAGTTTGGCCTCAACTTCTAAACACTATTTGTCATGTGGTCAATGTAGAAACATTGTATAACCTCCTTTTAGGTAGACCTTGGATACACATGATATAAGCCATGCCTTCCCCCTTACATCTATGTATAAAATTCCCTTACAACGGAAAAGTGTTTACCTTGCTTGATGATGTCAATCCCTTTGAGTATTGTAAGTGTTTTAAAGAATAATATAAAAATGGAAATTACCATCCATCGATATTGGATTTGTTGAACCTCGTGTCATCCCAGTCACTAATAATCGTGTTGATCCTAAATTGTTGCTACCTGTAATGTATCCATGTATTATTTAGAGGCATATGCGTCTAAACCGTCACTTGAGATCAAATTCCCTCAAAAGGTCCTGGGAAATTACATACTAGATAATGCATTTCATGTCGGCCAACTTCCATTATTGCCGTGTAGTTATGGATGCCCTAACACTCCCCACATATGGGAACCTCCAATTTACTCCTTGGGAACTTCTCTTTGGAGATGATATGGATATTTAGAAGATGAACGCATTCAAGGCTCTCAACTCTTGGATATATGAGGATTGGATGATTGAATTCTATGAATCCACTGATTACACCAAGGCCCATAGAATGATAAGACATATGAACTAGAAAGGTAGAGGAATTGGTCCACAAGGTCAAGGCACTCTTGAACATGTTATAATTAAATATAATCTCTACACACATGGTTTGGGATATGAAACATTTGAGAAGAGGCCCATAATATTCAATGTATTAACTAGTGATGAGGACTCAAACTCCGAAGTTGAGACCGGTTCCACACATAGCCTCTTTGAGAACCTTGCGAAATTACCATATGTAATGAACATTTATCCAATCACACCCTTAATGTTGTCTACCCTTCACTCATTGACTAGGACCAACAATGTCATGTTTCCATGGACCTCTTTCAAAATGATGAGGCCATCCAAGAGTTCCTTGGGGCTCGAGACCATTTCCCCTTGTCGGATCACAAGAAGGGTTTCAATATTAACCTTGACACTACCACTTATTTTGGTGAGGAATTTGAAATCTCTAGTCTAAAAATAAAAGAAGTCAAAATTAGAAAAATAAAAATCATATCTTGCATACTGAAAACATTTCTAAGGCATTATGCGAGAAATAAAAAATTACAAAAAAATGATGCATTTCCTAGTGAAAACATTTTAAAGGTGCTAGAGAGAGAAAATTCAGATATGGAAATATTTGAAAACCTACACAAACCCATAACATCATTTCAAGATAATGACACCTCTAAGCTGTTGGTGGAAGCAAAAAAACTATCAACAATGGTATAAAAGACCAACCCAAACTGCTACAACTCGGTGCTTTAGTCTCTAAGACACTAAAATCAAGGCATTCACAAAGCTTCTAATTAAATTTTAAGATGTCTTCACTTGGTATTATAAGGACATGCCAGGCCTCGACCCTTATCTTGTGGTTCATCACCTTGTGGTGCACCCTAATGCAAATCTTGTCAAGCAAAAGTTACGTAAGATGCATCCCAAAGTTGTATTTCTTGTCAAGGCCTAACTACGTAAATTGTTAGATGCGGGATTCATTTGGTCCATTGACTATTCGAGTGGATATCAAACATGGTAGTGGTTGTAAAGAAGAACCCAAGAATTTACATGTGCATAGAATTTTGTGACATTAATAAGGCATGTCCCAAGGATGAATTCCCTTTTCCCAACATGGAAATGATCGTCGATTCTACTGTGGACCGTGAGATGTTATCTCTTATGAATTTTTTTTTAGGATACAATCAAATTCAGATTACCGAACAAGATCAACATAATAATACTTTCACAACCACATGGGGGCCATTCTATTACAAGTTCGTGCCTTTTGGCCTTAAGAACACCGATGCTACTTACCAATGTGCCATGACTATCATTTTCCATGATGTACTACATGACATCATAGAATACTATGTCGATGACATCCTTGCTAAATCAAATACTAGAGTTGAACATTCGGTTGTTCTTCGGTGCATCCTTAAAAGATTAAGAGAATATAAAGTTCACCTTAATCCTAAGAAATGTGTCTTTGGTGTACCTTTGGGGATACTGGGTTTCTCTTGGGTAGCAATTTGCACAACAAGAAGATAGTACTCTAATTAAACTCGCTTGCTACTTTTAATTTTGCAAATGTGGAGGGCTATTATATAGCCATAGATATAACAAACCAACTTCCTAATTAATAGGAAGTACAAACAAATGACATGTTAATAGTGATATGGGTATAACCAAATAACAACGGAATATATTTTTATTATAACAATATATTTTATTAACAAATAACTTACTAACAAACTAGTAATTACTAATTTACCAAATGGTAAATCACCCACAACCATGTAAATATTAATATTCATAACATTCCCCCTTAATGTTTACATGGTAGTAAACAACTGTCACACATATTTTGTAGCTTGTCGCCCATGCTTGCTCATGATCTTGGTACAACACTCAAACTGAAGGTAGAAGAAGGAACACATAAACTTCTTATCAACCATGCATTGTCGGAACACATCTGACCGATGAGGATGGGAACACACTCATGAATCATCTAATTATCAACTAGTCACTCTAGGGAACACATCTTACCTAGTAGTGTGGGAACTCAAGCAGGAACACATCTGAACAACCTTCAATGGGTTTCCAGAGGCTAACCACAAACCTAGGTATGAACAAGAACACATCTGACTGTTCAAACTCTTCAAGACTCATGGTGCTATATTTCATTATGCTATCTCATTCTTTATTATTTTATTACATTAGGGAATTATGTAGGAATACTCACATACACAAGTGAACAGAACATACCACACCTGTTCTTATTTTTCACACCTCGCTGAAATCCACACCAAACTAAAGAAAAAGCACACATGTGCCACCAAATTAATGAAGCGGCCTTGTCGTTAGCGATGATGAGAGGTCGCTAGTTGTCCTCCAGTTGTCGCTGCTTAGCTCAACTGAATTTGTCTTTGAGGCTCATTTGAAAATGCCCCTACTCAAGTTCAACTTGGATGTCAGATTACACTAAAAATGCGTCTAGTTGACATGCCGGAAATTTATTATTATTATTATTTATTTTTTAAATATAATATTTGACACTCTGACACTAAAACAACAATTTGATTGTTTACATTGACATGAATTTAAATATAACTTGATGATACAACAAGGACCCAACAATCTAATTGACTCTAAATTTTATACCTAAATACTATGGACTTCAAGTCATACTGATTTTATAAAATACCCTAGATCTTTAGACTTCGAGATTTAGCATCCAATACATGGCGTTAAGACTCCTAAATAACAAAAAATTTTTAAATAACTCACAAATGACTTCTATAACACTTTACGTGGAACACACGACGATAATATACAATTTTTTTATTTTTACTTCCTAAGACATACCTGTGTACATTGAAAAAGAAGACTTTATAAAAATATTGAAAAAAATAATACTTGATCATCTATGAAAATATTTTTGAAACTTAGACATTAAAAACCAAACCAAATACCATGAAATTAAATATAAAACCAACCTTTATAAAAGCAAAAACAACCAAGCATGTGAAAACTTCTAATGAGAGGATTCACATATAGTTGAAGATGTTTTGCTCATATCTTGAGAACCAGAGCTCTGATTTGTAAACCGTTTGATGCATCTGAAAGCTTGTTCCAAGAGATTCAAAATGATACTGAAATTAGAATATATTTTTAGACCATATAGAAGTTGTTTATGACTGATATCACAGCTTGAATGTTGTTGTTACCAATTCGTATTAGCTACTCCATGCACAATGAAGAATGCAGATCTTAACAATTAATTTACTCAACATGGGCAAACAAATCAGAATGGTCAAAGACTAATGTTGAACCTAGGCACATGATCCAAATCACCTCCATTTGGTTGGTTCTATTTCTACCGAACTATTAAGTTAAACTGATCTCGTGACATTTTCCGTTGAAATTGAATCATATTTGGCACATATGCAATGAAACCAATTAAAAATTCATATCAATTTGATGTGGGTAGCTCCAAACTAGAGATCGACTCAAATGGTAGAAGAATATTAATCAACAAGCTTTACACAAAAAATATCATTAGTTTCGGTGCACGGTAACTTGTAGTAAAATAAAAACGCATAGGTCTCGCAACACCTCACAATATGTGGTTGGATACGTCCAATTAGGGGCACTAATAATGTATCAAAGAATATATGAAAATGTAACTCTACATAATAGACACCGGACGTATTGGGCATAAATCTAGATATAAAGGCGTTAAGATTACACTCAATGCCGAATGGAAAGGAATTCTACGCTATACGGGAAGAATTTTCAATGAATATCGGTGAAAATTCCAATCTTCTCTCAAACTATAAATCTCATTTAGAAAAAACCTTAAACCGCACACATTTGCGGCGTAGAGGAATTTACATCGGACGAGAAGTATGAAGGGGAATCGAAGTGGACCCTACCAAAGTCAAATCGATAATGGATATGTCGCCTCCACAGAACCTAAAACAATTATGTGGATTGAAAGGTAAAATTCAGTCTATTCGGCGTTTCATCTCTCATCTTGCGGATAAATGCCACCATTTCAACCAACTGCTTAAGAAGGATGTCCAATTCAAGTGGACACAAGAATTTCAAGAGTCTTTCACCAAGTTGAATGAATATCTATCCACTCCACCGGTGCTCATGCCACCCATCCAAGAAAATCCCATGTTGTTGTACACTTCAACAATTGAACATGCCATCATGGGAATTATTGACGCAACACAACCATAAGGGGAAAGAACAAGCCGTATATTACCTCAATAGAACACTCCTTGAACATGAGATTAAGTACTCACAGGTTGAAAAGTCTTGCTTGATAGTCACTTACACTTTTGGTAAGTTGTGGCACTATTTGTTAATTCATACAAGGAAGCTAATTGCAAAGGTCGACCCTCTCAAATACTTACTTTCAAGACCACTCATAACAGGATGAATTTCTAGTTGGATTGAAGGCTATAAAATGTCAAGCATTCGTAGATCAACTGGCTACAATGCCACTATCAGGTTCATAACTGTTAAACTTTGAATTTCTAGATGAAGACCTATTATACATAGAAGAAGTCCCCTCATGGAATTTATTCTTTTATAGATCTTACAACATTCATGGTTCAGGCACTGAAACCGTATTTATGTACACATGATGGGGATCTAATTCCTAAATCTTTCCACATCAGCTTCCTTTGTACCAACAACATAGCACAAGTATGAAGCACTCATAGTAGGCTTAGGATTTTATATCTCCTAATCTACAAGAATTAACAGTCTTCGGAGACTCTATTCTCATTATTAACCAAGTCAATGGTGTATATAAAGTTAAGAATGAGAAGATTTTACCCTAAAAATGCATGGTTGATAGTTGTTGTCCCCTCAAAATATTCCTTCTTTTTCCTAAGTCCTGGACTTAGAAAGTTTTGAGTTGTCACCCTTTAAAAATGGTTCAGTCTGATTTTTTTGAAATATAGCACTTCCCAAGGGATCAAGGATTCTTAGAAACACCTTCATCAGATAGAGAATTCTCTCCCCTTCCTAGAAAGGTAAGGAAGTTCTCCTAACTCCCTGTATTTTGCAAGTTATGGCTCGACGAAGTTTGGAGGGGAAATTTTCCCTGGGCGGGCCCGCGGAGAGAAATTTTACACTTAGCCATTTTGGCTAAAAAGTGCAAGAGTCACCAAGTAGTCCACAGACCTACGGAGGAGAATGGAGAAGCACATGGTAGAGCGGTGGGGTGTGGAGGTAAATTAGGAAATTTTCCCAATGTAAAATTTCAAAGGAAAAAATGGAGTCGTCGGCCCACGGATGAATCAGAAGGTGAAACATGTCTCGGAGTGGCGGGGCCGTGGAGAATTTTGGGAAATTTTTTCAAAAGGGAAAAATTTGAAGTTTGACATCGCCAACCCTAATTTTGATTCTATATTTTTCCTTTTTTCCCTAAATCTTCAGAGGGCCATATCTTTCGAACCAGAGCTCATTTTTTCACATTTTTGATATCAATGGAAAGTTGTTGAAATTCTCTACATGATGGACACTTCAATTTTAAATTTTGATGGATTTTTGTGGGAGAAAATTGAGAAAACATCTCTGGCATGCAAAAAATAAAAAAGTTCCTCCCGACTTCACTCCAATGTTCTCTTGCCACGTGGATGGCCCGATTTCAAAGCAATTAGGGCAAAGGATCAAACCGTTCATATGAAAATTGGAAAATTGAAATGTGAAAGACATAAGCTCATTTTTGTCTCGTCAAAAGATTTTTCTTTGCTACAGAGGAATCTAGAAGAGGGGAAATGATCAAATTTGTTTGCAATGGCCCAAGATCCAAACACATGGAGCAAATCTAACGTCTTATATTCAAACTAGCAAATTGGGTGTAACGTTTGCTCACAAGATCTAGTTTTTGACACGACATGTGAGTTGTTCTTTACAAGAATTTTTAGGTTTGTAACCATTTGAATTTGGGGAATATAATGACCCTTCAATGTCATTCGCGGGGTTGGCAATCGAATTTGAAAACTGGAAGCACGTTTTTGCAAACAGATGGACAAAAATGACAGTCAGTCTTCTTCTATTCTCCTCCTCTACATTTTTCTTCTATTCCCACTTGTGTACAAGTTTCAACTCTGAGATCAATAAAAAAGGAAGGAATTTTATGTCCCCCAATGGAAAAATTGATTGGTGCTTTGTGACTAATGTGTTTTATTCTGTCTTGTGCTCAGAAATTGCAAATTTATCTTTCTTCTATTAGTTAATGCATGTTATGAACTTTTTGATCAATGCATATAGGCATCTGATATTCTACCTGTATCATTGACCTTCTTGCCTTCTTTCCCACTCCCTTTCCCATACTTAGATTAATTTCTTCCCTAGCAAGAAATTGTAGGCTTTGCCATAGGGTCAGTGGAGTGCCCCTATGGATCTCTAGTTGAAAAACCACCATTAAAATCCTTCGGTTTTACATGCTAAACAATGGGAGCTACACCATTCAAATGTAGAGGGACTTAGATTCCCATAGCATTGGCCTAAAATCCATAAATTTGTCCATAAGAAATTTTTCTAGCCAACAGTTTTTGGCACCCACCGTGGGGCAGAGTTTACAACATATGCACCTTAAAATGACCACAAGGTTTTAAAGTATTTGTTTAAGTTTTGAATTCTGAAGTTCCTTGTGATCTACATGAATACAAGTATGAATATTCTTGCAAATCCTTCAAGAGACCTTCTTCATTCTTTCACATCAAAGAAGATATCATTTCAGACCTGAAGGAGGATATTCGACATAGTAGGTAGAGTGTAAAACATTACTCTGTTACTACAAAGATTTTGGACTGAGAAGAAGAACCTACTTTTGAGTTGGAAGAGAAAAAATAGATTCCAGCACCTCAGAGAAGACAATAAGCCTTCAAGCTGGCTGATAGAAGGTATACTCGCTAGCTGAGGCAAGGAGGAGTGATTGACCCTACTTTTGAGGAGTTGGAGAGAGAAGAAGTAGAGGTTATAGCTTGGTTTGATAGAGAGGAAGAGATTAGAGCTCAACTTGAAGAAATTGCAAGACTCCAAGATGCAGCAGAGGAAAGAGAAGTAGCCCTAGCTGCTGAAGAAGACAAACATAAATAGAATGGCTGATAATGAATGTGAAGCACGTACACCCAATGTACCATGGGGAAGAAATATTGGTCCACTTGCTCTCCCATGAATACTCCATGATCTTCCAAGAGGTTCGAGAAAGAATTTTCCCAAATTCAAAGGAGATGGCTCCCAACTCCCTGAAGAACATGTAGCAACCTTCATCACTGCTTGTGGTGTGTTAGGTGTTGAAGATGAAGATGTGTCGGTTAGAATTTTTGTGGAGTCACTCTAAGAGAAAGTTGCTAAATGGTTTTACATGCTTCTTGCAAGATCTATTACTAGTTGGGAAGATATTAGAAAAGAATTTGAAAATAGATTCGGGAGCACCAAGATGGTCAAGAGATGCTGATGCTATTAGTCCAAATAAAGAAAGAAAGCTCAATATACGAGGGACTTTGTATCAAGGTTTGATAGATTGTGAAGAGTCCCTTAAGATGTGCTACCTCCTAAGAACCACCTGAGAAGATTCTTCATCAGTGCCTTACCATTAGAAGTTGGTTTCTTCCTCAGAAGATCCCAACCAAACACACTGAGGGAAGCTCAAAACTTTTCCATTGAAACTGATGATGACTTAATCCTCTCTGGAAAGGTGAAAGGTCCAAACAGAAGCGAGAAGGGTCGAGTTCGGCTTGATAACTATAGATCATATGTTCCAGAAAATGCCAAATGATTTGGTTTCCTTGAAGAAACAACTATCCCAAATGACAATGAGAAATGCTCCAAGGAGGAAAAACTTCCCCGATAAATAAATAATTGCACCAATTCCTCACCAACTTGCCCTTGAAGCACGTCCTATCAATGTTATCTGACACTAGAGAAGCAATAGAGGATTATGAAATTGATGAACTTGAAGGAGAAATAATAGAGGATTACAAAGGCTACCTTGAAATTGAAGAAGTTGATATGCACAATGGCTTGTTTGAATTTGTGGATGATGGGGAAGAGGAAGAGGAAGCCCCAAGCTTCTCATGTGCTATCTTTACTCGAGCTCTATCCAAGAAAGATTCTCTCGCCTCTATTGCTCAAGAGGAAAAGAAAACTAAAGAAGATCCCACTCTAGAACCACACAAAAGAAGATCATCAGCAGAGGCTCACCATTACCACCCTCGATGGATTCAACCAAAATGAAACTAGGCCAAATGGCTGCTAGAGATCAGGTTGTTATATCTAGTAAGTCACCTTTTCCTTCTTCTAGCTCACAAGTTATTAAAAACACTCCTCCCTCTAATGAAGTCTATCCTAAGTTAGCCAAAGTTCCTCAAAGACCCTTACCATGTAAACCTTCCCTCACTCCAAGAACTTCCCCCTCATCCAACATTGTCCCATTTGATTTTGTGGAACATGCAAGTAAGACCAAAGTGTAGCTCTTAGAGATTGAATACTTGCAAACACACCCTGCTTAGTTTGATAGACTAATCAATGTTGTTCAAAGCAACAATTCTATACCTTCAAGTTCAAATTATAAAGGTATGCTCCCAACACCATCTACACCACCTGCCCAAAACATGCTAGCCCTAATTGCTTCCAAAAGCAGTATAAGGTAGAACCCTTCTACTTGTCTCTTCTCATGAATGGTTTTGAGCTCAACAATTCCATCATTGACTCTGGAGCTTTGGATAATGTAATGCCACTCAAAGTTACCAATGCTCTTGGCCTGACACTAAACAAATTTAATGGAGCTTGTTACTCAATGGAATCTACGCAAGTACCACTAGTAGGAAGGATAAAATATGCACAAGTGGCTTTGGCTGAATATCCTGATAAGAAAGTACTTCTAACCATCTTAGTGGCAGACATTCTAGCATCTTTTGGCATGCTCTTGAGTAGAAGTTTTTGTAGAGATCTTGGTTTAGAGATAAAGATGGATTGGACCTCTGCAACTATTCCACTAAAGGGTGAGATGAAGAGGTTGCTTCTAGTAAGAAAAATGAAGTTTACAATAAGAATTTCTAGTGACCCAAGAGCTAATATCCTCTTTCAATATTGTGGATTAGGAAACTATTTCCTTACTTCACAACGAGAAGAAGAACTGCCACTTTACTCGAATCGGAGAAAGATCGGTAATGGACTATGGAGTTTGATGGAAGCCATTCCAAAGCAAGCTCAGGGGCTGGTGTTGTGTTGTACTCTCCTTCCAATGTGATGCATCCTTTTACATACAAATTACAGTTTGAAACACCAACAATACAACAAAATATGAAGCTATTCTCTTATGCATAAGTGTAGCAAAAGACATGGGAATCTAAAAGCCGAGATGCCTTGGTGACGATGATAGAGAAGAAAATTTTCCAGCAATACTAGGTGAAGAACCCAAGGCTCAAGCATTACAGGGAATACATTGTGTGATTGCATTGAATTCTTTGATGCATTCTCTATTGAAGCCATCCCAAGCCAACAAAATGAAAGAGTTGATTCTCTTGCAGTATCAACATCCCTATTGACTCCTCATCCTTCTTTTGGGAAGGATAAAATAACCTTTGAGATGGTTTTCAAACCAAGTGTTCCCGATAACGCAGATCACCGCAAGTTTTCAATGATGATAATAAGATTTTACCCTTTTTGGAGCAAAGAGACAACTTCAATAATATTTTCTTTGAGGGAAGTGTTAATCCACATAGAGAAGATGTGGTGAAGATGCATCAAATGAAATTGAAAGAGTGGATGATGAAAGCATGATAAGATTGAAAGGTAACAAGATCCCTAAAGGTCTAGTCTCTTTGGAGGACCTATTTGACAAGCATGACATATTTATTCGTGAAAAGAAAAGCTATCTTATCGCTGTCCATATAATTTTAACAAGGAAAACATCAGACTTCAAGATCCAAGGATGGTCAACATTGAAAAATGCTACTTACTCAAGAGAAAAGGAAGTTTTTGCTTTGTTTAAAAAGTACTCTAATGTGCTGGCCTACTCTTATGACGAGATCAAATATTTTCAACTAAAGGAAATGTATCATTCCATTCCTCAAGTAGGATGCTAGGTCCTTTAGGCGAAGCAAAGACCATATAATCCAAAGATTGCTGATGTTATCAAGGAAGAAGTGAACAAGATGCTGAATGCCGATTCATTTTCCCCATTCACCACTCAACATGGGTGGCCAACATTGTACCAGTTAGAAAGAAAAATGGGGAGATTAGAATATGTGTAGATTTCAGAAATCTAAATCAGGCATCTCTCAAGGACAATTACCCTCTTCCGATCATGGATCATATCCTACAAGCAGTTACTAGATCTGAGATGCTCTCTTTGCTTGATGGCTTCTCAGGGTATAATCAAATTAAAGTGGCTGAAGAAGATTGTAGCAAGACAACTTTCACAACTCCTTGGGGCACTTTTGCTTATAGTAGGATGCCTTTTGGCCTAATCAATGCGGGATCCACCTTCCAAAGATCCATGGACCTAGCTTTCAAATATCTCAAGCATTACATTGTCATATACCTTGATGACTTAACCGTGTTTTCAAAGAAGAGAAGTGAGCATATCTTCCACTTGGAGAAGATTCTTGCAAGATGTAGAAAACATGGCATTTCTCTAAATCCCAAGAAGTGTATCTTTGGAGTCACAGAAGGCAAGCTATTAGGACACATCATGAATAAGCATGGAGCACATATTGACCCTGAGAGGGTAAGTGTTATTCAAGCACTATCTCTTCCCACCAACAAGAAAGGAGTGCACTCATTCTTTAGGAAGGTAAATTTTCTTTTCCGCTTTGTGCCTGAATTTTCTGAACTAATAAAGCATATCACCTCCATGATGAAGCCTCAAACAAGTTTCAAATGGAGTAGTGAAGGAAAATCAACATTTGAAGAAATCAAGAAGGCCATTGCCAAAGTTCCAACACTAGTATCTCTAGATTTCAGCAAGGACTTCATCATGTACTGTTATGCCTCAGAGCACACTCTTTCTGCTTTCCTAGTTCAGAAGAATGATGAAGAATTGGAAGCACCGATTGCTTTCATGAGTTGCCCTTTGAAGAAGCATGAAATAAATTACAATCAATTGGAGAAGCATGCATACATAGTGGTTAAGGTCGTGAAGAATTTTAGATTTTACATAGTCAACTCTCACACTGTGGTGATGGTCCCCGAAAGTGAAATCAAGTCCATTTTCACACAACAAGACCCCGAAGACAAAAGAGGAAATTAGATTGCAAGGATCAAAGAGTACGACATGGAGATTAAGCCCTCTAATCTAGTAAGAGGAAATGGTTTGTGCAAGTTGATTGCTGAAGATGAATCTCTCAAAGTTCAGCTTAGAGAAAGAGATAACACTTGCCCAACCTACTCAGAAGATTGCCCACAAGTTCTCTTTGTGAACACTATAGAGGAATGGTATGCAGAGATTGCTTTCTTTCTTACCTATGGGGACCGACCTCCTCATTTATATTACAAGCAGCGAAGAACTCTCGGTGAAAGCAACCAAATATGTGATTTAGAATCATGCACTTTACAAGAAAGGGATAGATGGCTGTTTTCTCAAGTGTGTTGATAAGGAACAACAAGAAAAAATCCTCAAATCCTATCATGATCAAGCTTGTGGTGGACACTTTTCGACATGGTGACCGCCCAAAAAATTCTTAGAGGTAGATATTATTGGTCTTCTCTTTTCCGATACTCGTAGTGGGTTTCTAAATGCAAAGCATGCTAACAATTTGTTGGAAAACCACAAGTTAGTGCATTGCCTCTTAGGCCTGTGATTATTGAAGAACCATTTCAACAATGGGGGCTGAACTTTATTAGTGTGTTGAATCTGCATTCAAGTTCTGGGCACACCTATGTGCTCACTGCCACCGAATACTTCGCCAAATGGGTAGAAGCCATTCCAACCAAATAGGCCAGCTCTGAAGTTGTCTGCAATTTCATAAAAGAGAATATCATTGTTCATTTTGGAGTTCCTCAGAAGATTGTAGTAGACAACACTACTTATTTCTCTTCGAAGGAATTGACATAATTCTGTTATGGCTTCAGGATTTCTCTTGCTCATTCTTCTAACTACTATTAAGGGAATGGTCAAGTTGAGTCAAGTAAAAAAAAATATTGTGACCATTATCCGTAAGCTTGTTGATGAGAATCAAAAGAATCGGCATAAAAAGTTATATGATGCATTGTGGGTTGATAGGATCACTCCTAAGAAGGCAACATGCATGTCACCTTTTCAACTGCTATATGGAGTTGAAGTAGAAATTCCTATTACAATTGAAATGCCAGCTCTCAAGCTGCTTCAAACAGTGGAAGACAACCAATACAAAGATTCAATTGACAAGAGGATCCTTTTCCTTGAGAAGCTAGAAGAGATCAGATCCTAGGTAGTGGACAGAATCAAAGAACATTAGCTGAAAGTGAAGAATCTCTTTGTGAAGAGCCAAAGCAAGGAGTTCGAGTTGGAGTTTTGGTCCTACTTTGGGACAAGAGGAGAGAGCCAAAGGGTAGTCATGGTAAGTTTGATTCTTTGTGGTTGGGTCCATTTCAAATTTAGGAAGCTTGTGGTGAGAATGCCTTTCTCTTATCATACTTAGATGGAACTCCATTAGGATTTCCTAGAGTGGGAAATATTTGAAACTTTATCATCAGTGAAAGTGAGTTGTCCCTCACCTTGTACCATAGTTTTTGTTGTTTCCCTCTTTTTTTGTGTGTTTTGTTTTCCCTTTTCTGTTTTGGTGTGGTTTTGGTTGGTGTGTTTCCTTCCTTCCTTCTTTCTTTCCTTAGAATTGTACATGACTCTGCAAGGCCCAATGGATAAGGCACTGGTCAATGTTATATGTTTTAAAAATTGAGATTCTAGATCCTCATGCCATGTTTTCTCCCTATTTAATCCATGCCATGTCCCCAAGCTAGAGCCACTATTGTCCCCTCAAAATTTTCCTTCTTTTTCCCAAGTCTGGACTTAGAAATTTTTGAGTTGTCACCCTTTAAAAATGGTCCAGTCTAAGTTTTTGAAATCTAGAACTTCCCAAGGGATCAAGGATTCTTAGAAACACCTTCATCAAATAGAGAATTCTCTCCCCTTTCCAGAAAGGTAAGGAAGTCCTCCTAACTCCCTCTATTTTGCAAGTTATGGCTCAACGGAGTTTGGAGGGGAAATTTTACTTGGGTGGGCCCGGAGAGAAATTTTACACTTAGCCCTTTTGGCTAAAAAGTGCAAGATTCACCAAGTGGCCCACAAGCCCGTGGAGGAGAATGGAGAAGCGCATGGTGGAGCGGTGGGGCACGAAGGTAAATTGGGAATTTTTCCCAATGTAAAATTTCAAAGGAAAAAATGGAGCCATCGGCTGCGGATGAATCAAAAGGTGACACGTGTCTCGGAGTGGTGGGGCTGTGGATATTTTTGGGAAATTTTCCAAAAGGGAAAAATTTGAAGTTTGACCCCACCAACCCTAATTTTGACTTTGTATTTTCCTTTTTGCCCTAAATCTTTAGAGGGCCATATCTTTTGAACCAGAGCTCGGTTTTTCACATTTTTGATATCAATGGAAATCTGTTGAAATTCTCTACACGATGGACACTTCAATTTTAAATTTTGATGGAGTTTTGTGGGAGAAAATCGAGAAAACATCTCTAGCATGAAAAAAAAAGTTCCTCCCGACTTCGCTCCAATGTTCTCCTGCCACGTGGATGGCCCGATTTCAAAGCAATTAGGGCAAAGGATCAAACGGTTCATATGCAAACTAGAAAATTGAAATATGAAACACATTTTTACACACAAAAGCTCATTTTTGGCTTGTTAGAAGCATTTTATTTGCTGCAGAGGAATTTGGAAGAGGGGAAATGATCAAATTTGTTTACAATAGCCCAAGATCCAAATGCATGGAGAAAATCTAACGTCTTATATTCAAACTGGAAAATCGGTGTAACATTTGCTCACAAGATCTGGTTTTTGACATGACATGGGCATTTTTCTTCGCAAGGATGGAATTCAAAGAG
This sequence comes from Taxus wallichiana var. yunnanensis, assembly GCA_018340775.1. Classification (NCBI taxonomy): domain Eukaryota; kingdom Viridiplantae; phylum Streptophyta; class Pinopsida; order Cupressales; family Taxaceae; genus Taxus; species Taxus wallichiana. The sequence goes on along the minus strand of CM031243.1, from coordinate 302,190,088 downwards.
GCATGGATAATTTATAGGTTTGTAACCATTTGAATTTGGGGAATATAATGACCCTTCAATGTCATTCGTGGGGTTGGAATCAAATTTGAAAAATAGAAGCATGTTTTTGCGAATAGATGGACAAAAATGACAGTCAGTCTTCTTCTATTCTCCTCCTCTGCATTTTTCTTCTATTCCCACTTGTGTACGAGTTTCAACTCTGAGATCAATAAAAAAGGAAGGAATTTTATGTCCCCCAATGGAAAAATCGATTGGTGCTTTGTGACCAGCTGTGTTTTATTTTGTCTTGTGCTCAGAAATTGCAAATTTATCTTTCTTCTATTAGTTAATGCATGTTATGAAATTTTTGATCAATGCATATAGGCATCTGATATTCTACCTGTATCATTGACCTTCTTGCCTTCTTTCCCACTCCCTTTCCCATACTTAGATTAATTTCTACCCTAGCAAGAAATTGCAGAGCTTTGCCATAGGGTCAGTGGAGTGCCCCTATGGATCTCTAGTTGAAAAACCACCATTAAAATCCTTCGGTTTTACATGCTAAATAATGGGAGATGCACCATTCAAATGTAGAGGGACTTAGATTCCCATAGCGTTGGCCTGAAATCCATAAATTTGTCCACAAGACAAATTTTCTAGCCAACAATAGTCTAAAAGGGTATTTCCAGTTATCACTTTTGAACAAGTTCCTCATGTGTAAAATAAAGCAACAGATGCCATGTTAACTATCATATCCCTTCTTGAATTCAACACCAATCAAAATCACAATGAGTTCCTCATTAAACATATTTTGGTTCCCGCATACGAATTGCTGGAGTCCACCATAGTCTGTGAGATTGTTAGTCCGGATCACTCCTGGTATCATGATATATACACATTCATTAAAACTAAAGATTACCCTCTAAACATGACCTTCACCAAAAATAGCCTTGGGACAACATGCGATACACTACACTATCCTCATAGATACCCTATAATGAAGAGGTTGTGATGGGCCTCTCTTAAGGTGTTTCAATCAAGAAAAATCTAATAAAATGCTAGCTGAAGTACACTCGGTATTGTGGTGCACACACCAATGGCATGGTCCTTACAAATAAGTTTTTGCATGTTAAATACTACTAGCCTACAATGGAAACAGAAGCATGCAACTATGTAAAGAAATGTGAAGCATGTTAGAAGCATGATAAATTCATTCACGTAACTTCCCAAGCTTTGTAGCCTATCACCTCACCATGGCCTTTTTATAAATGGGGGCTCAATCTAATTGGAAAAATAAAGCTCGATCCTTCGACACCATACTTTCATCACAACCGCCACTAAATAATTTATCAAGTGGGTTGAGGCTTAACCAGATTACCTACATTTCTCGCGTGCAATATTTCTAAGTTCATTTTCAACCATATCATCTATCATTTTGGCATTCCCACTGTCATTGTCATGCAGATAATGGTGGTTCCTTCAAGAATAATAATTTCAAAGCATTAGCCAAAAAATATCATATTCACCTCAAATGGGCTACATTGTACTACCCACAATGCAACAACCAATCCAAAGCTTCCAATAAGACCATCAAATCCATTTTGGAGAAGACGTTTCATAAACACATATGTAATTGGTATACACAATTATATCCTGCCCTTTGGGCTTACCACACTTCTTTCTGGACTCCAACTGGAGAAACCCCTTTCTCCCTTATATATGGCTCCAAAGCCATATTACCCATCGAAGTCAAACTTCCTTTATTAAGGGCAAATAGTTTTGAAGGGACTATACCACGTATACAAAAGGGCTCAAAAGCCGATAACAAAGGTGATAGAAACAACCCGAGAGAGGGCAAAATGGCCAACCAAAGAGGGCTCAACAGCCAAATATGACAATACAAGTGAAGAAAGGATCCAAACGAACAATGATCCAAAAAGAAGCAAAAAAGATCAAAAAGCAACCAAAAGAGAAACAACATATAAAACTCCACCAAAAAGTAGCACCAGAACTCCAGCTGATAACAACAACTTCGTAGCCAAAAATAGCAACACAACAACCCTTTACTTGATAGCCCTGTCAATCTTGGTCTTGATAGCCTGCAGCGACATGAAGAAGGCAATGGCAGTGGCCTGAGAGGAGTCTCTCATATCCGCCTGAGCAATTGCAATATCCCTTTTCTCTTTAGGGCCCCAAATGTCCTCATTAACCCCACTTAAACTGCAGACACTATGAACATGTTGTTCAATGAAATTATAAATGCTTTTAAGGGTAGATAATATGCAGTCATTGCAATTTTTGCATTCCCCATTCTACCATCCAAGGACTGTAACTTCTTGAAGACTTCAGCAATAACCCCCTCTTCATCATCACTTTGAAGAATTCCTTTTCCCTTAGCTCTTTCCATATTTTTTATAGTCCCTTTGAGCTCTTGTATCTCCTTTTCTAACCTGTCCACTCTGTCCATCAATTCCTCCTCCTTGGGCTCCTCCATCGGTTTACTGATATGCAGGAGGTTCTCAGCAAGTTCTAGGTCTTTGTGGCTCCTTAGGACCCATTGGGAAGAAGGGATTTTAGCTTTTATGCTCTTGCTTTTCTTGCTGGAAGTAGCAGCTTCAATCTTCTTTTCAGCAGGGGGAGTGGAAGCGGTGCGAGCAGGTGGAGGTATGGAGGAAGAAGGTGGGGTAGGATTCATGGGGGCAGCTAGAACAGTGGCGATGGATCAGGAGGATAAGCCCCTGGTGCAAAGGGACAGCCCTAGAGTGGCTCTGAACTTCCCTAATTGATTTCTCCAGTGAGTTTATCAAATAGTGAGGAAAGTTGATGATGATATTTCTACGAAAGTGATTTAGAAATATCAAATGTTTTTGAGGTATAGTCACAAATCTTCCTTCAAGAGTTACATACCTAACAACCATCCTGGCAAGCTCAGCAAAAGGCTCAGGAATCGACGCCACCTTGATGCCAGAAGTCATGAATTCAAGATTCTCCCCATCGTCCAGGAACTTCTTGGTCTCCACCTCCCTGTCCACCTTCTTACTGAAGAATTTGGTGCCCTCCAGGCTGAGGCCCATGATCTGGGTGATGAGCTCTTCCGTGATCTCAATCTCCATGTTATTATATTTGACAATCCGATTCTTCCATCCCTGGGTGAATCTGATAGAAATGTCTTGGTCAAATCCTTGAATCCTTTCAATTAAATTAGACAGACCCCCGATTTGAAGGTAATTCCAAAGCACCATATTCTCTTTCCACGCCGGATTGTGGGTCGGTTCAGTTTTGCAAGGCGGACCCCCCATGTTTCCTCTGTTCCTTTTCCTGTTCTCAATGGTAAAAATGCTATCACTATGCGGGACAGGCAGAGCTTTGATGTTGGTTTTTGAATCTTTCCTTTCCGTGAAAGCAGGTTTAATTATTATACCATACTTGTAATTATTGCCCCGCTCCTCGGCTTTCCTCCTATGCCTAGAAATGATGACAGTCCATCTCGCACATATCGCATCAATCATCCATATCTTATGTGATGTCATCATATTGTACTTGAGGATCCACACATTAGCGTCCAAATTACAGCCATTAGTGCTGATTTTCACGGCCATGTAGATCATTGATTATGGCTTTATTGATTTGAGTGGGCAGAACATCCCCCCTAAGCCAAGTTTGAAAGGTATTAGTAACACCGAGGTTAGCCAAACTATCTATGACCCTATTTCCTTCCCGATAGGTGTGGGTGATTTTAACATTTTCAAAGCTCTTGCATATATCAATAGCTTCCCCAATGAAATCTCTGATAGACCAGCTGGGGTGTTGCTTTTTGTTTAATAAATTGATGATATTCAGAGAATCACCTTCAATTATAATATTCGGAATATTACAATCTCTGGTAAGTCTTATACCCCAAAGAGCCGCCAGGGCTTCAGAGTAATGATTAGTTTGCCTGCCCATTCTCCCGAAAAAAGCAACAACAAAGCAGCCTCTTTGATCTCTGATGACTCCCCCTCCTCCAGAGTCCCCCAGATTACCTTTTGAGGCCCCATCAAAATTTAACTTGTGCCAATCAGTGGGAGGCTTAATCCATCGACCGTGTTTCTATCAATACCATTATTATTCTTATCGATGAAGTGTCAATATTCCAATCGACAGATGTATTCTTCCTTCTCGTGGTAAAGCCTATTTTTAGGAGGTTTAAATCTAGCAATATTATCTTGCACAACAATGATAATTTCCTTATAGACTTTGTTACATGCCTTTCTATTGTTTCTGAAAATGTTATCATTACGAGCCTTCCAAACTCTCCACATAGTGTGGGGTAAAACAAGTTGCCACAATCTTTTCACCACACAATGCTTAAACAGAGAGTCCCATTGTTCCCAGGCCTGAAGACAGGTAAGGGGAAAAATCCATCTCTGATTAAACTTTGCAAAAACAAGCTGCCAAATTTTGGAAGCAAACTCACAATGGAGGAATAAATGCTTTATATCTTCTACCTCTTTCTAACACATGCAACATCTATTCGGCATGATGAATCCCTTCTTGATGAGGTTGTCATTAGTTAGGATCTTTCCATTAATGATTAGCCACCAAAATAAGTTCACTCTAGGGGTTAACTCCGGCATCCACAACTTGTGCCACTTAATTTCACTTTCCATGGATACAAAGAAAGAATTATATCCTGATTTAACAGAGTATTCCCCATCAAAAGAATCTTTCCAGATGAGTTCATCCTTAAGATTTTGATTACTTATATGGATTAGAGAAAGTTGATTCTGTAAAGATGAAACATCAGCCTGTACATTATCATTCTCCACTTTTAGCTATTTCCATTTTCTTTTGTTTCCATCCCTCTCAATGTACCCCTGGATTTTGTGCCCATACTTTGTAATTAAGCTGTCTTTAATGTGATCATAAGCAGAAATCCATTTAGAATCACCCACTTATCCGTCCGTAAGTTTATGTTTTGCCCATCCCCAAGCTTCCAACTACACCCCTGAGAAAGAATGTGTCTGCTGCAAAGAAGGTTGTTCTAGAAAATAGAACCACTCGGAAGAGACTGATCATATATGAAGGAAATCTTGTTTTGGTTTGAAAGATATTTGATCTTAACCAACTCTGTCCAAGGTTTGTGCTCTTTTATAAGCCTCCAACCTAATTTTTCAATAAGGGCAGCACTCATATGTTTGATATCTTTGATGTCTAACCCCCCAAGTCTCTTAGGTTTACATACCTACTCCCAAGCCACAAGATGATATCTGAATCTGTCCTCAGTACCGTGCCATAAAAAGTGCTTTTGAATCTTTTCAATACTGTTCATCACTGCTGCAGGTATGCTGAACATTGACATGATGTAAATAGGCAAGTTTTGGAGCGTGCTTTTAACCAATAGGCACTTTCCTGCACTTGAAAGTACAGCTCCTTTCCAACCAGCCAACTTTCTTTGAAATCTCTTAATAAGATCATTCCATACCTCCACAGAAATCTTTCCAGTACTTAAAGGTAAACCTAAGTAAGTAGCTGGAAGAGAATTAATAGTGCATCCTAGAATATTAGCAATCTTTCTTTGCCTTTCCAAAGGAGTATTGAAGAAATAAATAGAGCTTTTGTCAAAATTAACTTTTTGTCCCGAGGCTTCCTCATAAAATCTAAGGACAGTTTTGATAGCCTTTGCCTCAATGATTGAGGCCATCAGGAGAAGCAGAGTGTCATCAACAAACTGTTGGTGTGAGGAGATCTGATTGCCAGAAGTTGGAGGAAAGCCTTTTATCATGCCAATGCAAATAGCTTTGGAAATAGATCTGCTTAAACTATTAGCCATAATAATGAATAATAGAGGGGAAATTGGGTCGCCTTTTGGATACCTCTATTGCTGAAAAAAAACCCACAGGTTCCCCATTAACAACCACTGAGAATCTAGAGGTAGAGATACAAGAGTGAATGATTTTTTTGAATTTGATTTGAAAACCAAACTTGGATAAGACCTCATCCATGAATCTCCAGGAGACTCTGTCGAATGCTTTATGCATGTCCAGCTTGATAGCCATCCCCACCTTTTTACTTTTATCCATAGAATGTATAGTTTCATGAACCATGATAATTCCATCTTGAATAATTCTTCCCTGGATGAATCCGCTCTGTTGTTGTGAAATGATCTCCATAAGAATAGGTTGCATTCTAGTGGTGAGAATCTTTGTGAAAATCCTATATATAACATTAACTAAACTGATAGGCCTAAAATCTTTGAAGTCCTTTGCATCCAACTTTTTCGGGGCAAGCACAATGTGTGTATTATTTAGTTCTTTAATGAGATTTCCCATTCTGTAAAACTCATTAACAGCTTTCAAGAGATCTTCAGAGCATATTTCCCAACATCTTTGGTAAAAGTTAGCTAAAAAGCCATCCGGACCTGGAGCCTTATCCCCTTCTAAAGCAAAAACAACCTTTTTTAATTCCTCAATGGTGATAGTTTTTGAAAGACTTTTAAATCTCTCAACAGGTATCAGATTATTAGGAATGGAGTCTAAGAGGAAAGAGGCCGCTTGTTCATTGTAGGAGTTATTCTCAGTGAGGAGGTTCTTGTAAAAATTAAGTGCTTCTTTTGATGTCCTCTGGATCCTTAGTAATGTTTCCATTGCCTTTAGCAACCTCAGATATTTTGTTACAAGCTCTATGTTTGAGGGCTGTCAAATGAAAAAATTTGTATTCCTGTCACCTGCTTTAAGCCAAAGGGCTCTAGACTTCATTCTCCAAAAGGATTCTTCATGGCTGTTTATATTATGTAGATCCGAGAGGAGTTTTTTTCCCACTGATGATCCTCTAGAGACATACCTTTCATGGAAACATTTAGCTCAAGCTCTTCTAGCTGTTGCTTAAGTTCTTTCTTCTTTTCAAAAATGTTTCCAAAAACCTCTTTATTCCAAATTCTAATCTTTTGTTTAACATTCTTCAACTTCTGCAAAAGCCTGAATTGGGCCATCCCTGTGCCTTCCCAATACCACCACTCTTTAATTCTATCTAGAATATCTTCATGCTCGAGCCACATTTTCTCAAATTTGAAATTGCCATGAAAAGGTTTTGTCCAATTGAAGAAATTTAGGACAATTGGATTATGATCAGAGCCCGTTCTGGGGAGAGAAGAAAGATGAAAATTCTGGTCCAGAATCCAATTAGTAGAAATAAGAGCTCTGTCAAGTTTAACCTGGATTAAGTTCTCCCCAAATCTTCATTGGACTAGGTAAATTGATTTCCATGAAGCTCTATGTCCATAAGATTAAGAGTCGAAATGAAGCCAACAAATTCTTCCATACCAAGGGAGAATTTAGAGCTTCCCCCAAATTTTTCTCCCGATTCAAAGGAGTATTGAAGTCTCCCATAACCAACCAGTTCATGTTTTCAACATTGCTTTGGAATAAGGTTAACTCTTTCCATAGATTTCTTTTACCAGTAGCAGTATTGGGCGCGTAAATATTAGACAGAATCCAACTATGATTATTTTCAAGACTTTTAAAATAATAGCTAAATGGTTATGGGTGGAGGAGAGTACCTTACCGTTAACAATCTTGGTATCCCAAAAGATCGCTAAGCCTCTAGAAGCCCCTTGAGAATCAACAGCAGCAAAGGCAACGTTCTCCCAGAAATATCTTTTGTAGTCTTCAACTGCCTTACTTTTCATTTTAGTTTCCTGAATAAGAAGGATGTTGGGTCTATTTGATCTTTTAATTTCCTTTAGCATTCTTTGCTTAGGCCCCCCATTGAGGCCTCTGACATTCCAAGAAATAACCTTCATTAAAAAAATTTTGGAGATGCATTTGCCGGATGGTTCAAAATTCTTTGTGTACCATCTGCAATTTCTTTTTCAGTCTCTTTTTCTCTTGCTTCTCTCTTTGATAGCCTACCTTTTCTATATGTGACTCCAATATTTGTAGTTCTTCTAGCAGTGGCCCTTGTGATTCTTGAGGTGGAAGCTTCCCAACTTCCAATCTACTTCTTTTTATCACTATAGAGTGATTCCAGACTTTCTTCCAGACTTTTTAGACCTCTTTTCTTTCTTCTCACTAAGATGAATCCATCATTATCACAGTCTGGTATATTTTCCTTGCTAATGGGGGTAATTTCCCCATCCTCTTTTCCTGTGACAATATCAGTCTGTTTATCCAGTTTAGAAGCTAGCTCCTCCATATCAGTATCCTCTTTATCTTGGTTTAGATCTCGTGCAATGGATTCCAGATCCTCTTTGACTTTTCCTTGTCTCATTTTGAGTTTCTCCAGAGAGCTGTTTCTATTTAACAGCTCTTGATGAGTAGTGATTTTTTCCATCTCTTCTTCCATATAAGAAAGAGAAATGATAACTTTTTCATTTTCTTCATCAACCTCCATACTCAACTTTACCGGATTTGGTGTCAAAGTGTTCATTGCTGAATCCACTGACATCTCCCTTTTGCTTTCTTCCTCTTTCGACCCAGATCAATTTCCTGTTGAGTCTCAACCAGTTTCTTAGGTCTCCATAGTTTTCTATAAACCGGTGGCCTCTTCACCTTAAATCCTTTTTTCCTTTCTTTTAACCTGGAATGCCTCTGCAAACGTCTATTTCCAGTAGCTGGATCAGTTAGCGGCTCTTTATCAGCCTTATCCGTCTGTTTCTGTCTTTGAGCTTCAGATATATCTGAGAGTATTTCTAGCTTTTGTACTATTTGTTCAGGGCATTTGCTTGGCAAAGTGGCCTAATTTATGGCATTTTCTACATCTTAGTTGGAAAGCTTCATATTCTATTTGTTGTTTCCATACTCCAAATTTGGACTGCAGAACAATGTGATCAGGAAGCTCTTGATCCATTTCAGTAGAGACACAGAACCTAGCAAATGCCAGTCTTGACCTATTTCTCATGGGCCCATCCAGCCCAATAGGTGAACCAATCGATTTGGCTACATGAAGGAGGATTTCATCATCCCATAAATGCAGGGGTAGCCCTGGGAGTCTACACCAGATGGGTATGGCATGAATGTTCTCAACAAATGGATTGAATCTAGGATACCATTTTTTTAGAAATAGTCCCATATTACCCAGACACCAGGGACCACCCAACAAGACCGAGTCAACATCAGATTGGAGATTAAAATGGGCCAGAAAAAATCCCTTTGCCATGGTGGTGATGATCAAATCCCCTTTTGGTTTCCATCTGCGAATGGCCCATTTTCTGATAATGTCCACATTGGGTCGTGACCCCAAAAATTTTCCGACAAGGGCCAGATTGGTTTTCTCCAGTGCCCTATGCAGACATCCGTCAGGCACCTGTAAGTGGGTCACCCCTTCAACATCTTTTGTACTTTTAAAAATCAGATCACATGCAGGCTGAGGCCCCACATTTTTGTCAGGAGGAATCTTTACAACATCCGCCCAGGCTCTAGATCCAAAACTACCACCAATGGTCGATTCTTTCTCTTTTACCGGTGCTTTAGCAACTATTACGTAGTCCTTTGAAAGACATTCAGCAGCTAGAGCTGCTGAAACCGCGCTTTCAAAACCCTCACGCAGCCCGCCCACATTTTCAAACACCTTTGAGATTGGTGACTTGGTCCTAAAATAAAATCAAAATAACACAACCAAACCACATGAGAAACAAGGAAGTTTTGAGTCTAATTGGTTGGGTCCTTATGTCATCACTACAAAGTTTGATCCGAGCATACAACTTATCCAATAAGGATATCAAAGAGTTTAAAGAACATATGGATGTCATTCATCTAAAAAAGTTGTACTCTTGAGCCTCTAAAGAGTAACCCTTGTGTTGGGGGCATATCAACGTGCTCACTTGCTTCTCCATTTCACCTTGTGTTGTGTGTTCTCCTTGTCGGGTCATCTTTCCTAGGGTCTACCAATTGTGTTCACCTTCCTTAGCCATGCTTCCACTCACCTTTTTCATATATGCCGTGTTGGTTGTAGTCTAGGAATCCCTTTTCCCCTCTTATTTGACATGTGGTTAAAATCAAAAATACCAAAAACATTCAAATATGTTTCAAAAATACCAAAAACATTCGAATATGTCTCAAAAAATCCAAAAATAATTTAAAATTGTATCACAAAAATACAAAACATTTCAAAATCTTCCAAAAACATTTGTAACTATATGACTCAGTTTGTCAATTTTGTCATCTGGTTGATCCAAATTATTTGCATTCTTTAAATCAATCATTTCACCCTTCGCAATGTAACTTTTCTTGGGGGAACATTTGTCTTTGGCTTCATAAGATCACACTTCTATGGGATCTGACAAGATTATCTTTTGATTATCTAATTATCACTCTACTCTTTAACTCAATCCAATCCTCTCATGTTTCAAGCTATCGCCCGAGGGAAAATCCAAATCTATCTAGTTCTTCAATGTGGAACACATTCAAAGTGTCATTAGATGTCATTATTTCAAATTGTGTTGTACTATTACTCATTTGTCAACATTGTGATGATACTTTTTCTTCTTTTAAATTTGTTTCTTTTATGTACTTTTTTTACATTTACCATAGACCAATTACAAGAAAAATCTTGACATCTTAGTTCACATATAACTTTGGTGTCATTCATTCCTATTCATATTGGGTTTATTTGCAATGCTTGTATAATGTCTTTTTGTCACTTATTTGTGTTGTGTTTTCCTCTTGGTTTATTAAATAAGCCATAGTGTGTACCTTTATTTTTTCTCGTGTTCAAGCTTGTTTACATTTCTTTGTATTTGTATTTCAATATTTTCAAAAATTCGCAAAAGTCCAAAAATCATATATTTTGAATAAATTCAAAAAAAAAAAAATAGAAAATCATAAAAATATTTGAACACACATTCACTCATCATTGAAATCCTATAATTGGAAAACCCAAGAAGTGAATATTTCCACATTTCAATACAATCTTGATAAACTCATACCTTCATCTACTACCCTAGTGATCAATCCAATCTTACGGCTATCACAAACAAACTGTTTTTCCTTCACGATATAACTTCTCCCGGGCAATTTATTTCAAATTATTTACACAATGGATCCAACAAGAGTGTCATGAGGAGTAACTTTACTCCACTCTTCAGTATGATCATATTCCCACCTTGGGAGAATTTTCATCTACATAATCATTCATTGTGGCATGCATTAGGGGCATAGCTGATTGTCTTCTTTTATAACACTATGTTACATTGTTGATGTTTACTTATTGTACCAATTGTAAGTAGTGTGATTGCTACGCCCTTAACCTATTACTTGTATTAGAATATGAGTAGATGACTTGTGGCTTACCATATCATTTTATTATATCATTTATACTTTCTCATGCTTAATAGTCCGGCTTTGGTGATGGCCATAACATATGAATAGTATATATAGGGGATTGTAGGTAGTAGTTCATTATCATTTGAGCATTTGAGTCTTATTATATGGTTTGGAGGTTGCCCCCTCGAAGTGGTGAAGCTATTCTAATTGCATATTGAGATCATTATTCTGAAATATTGTGTTATTTAGTGTTATATTGTTGCTCATAATCTGAATTATACTAGTAATTTCATTACAAGTGGTATCCGAGCTGTGACTTGGGCCAAAATTAGGGCAAAAACCATAATTTTTTTGTTTCCGCCACATATTGCGAACCAGAGAGAATTGGTGGGAGATATTTTTAATATAGTTGCAAGACAATTTAAGTAAGGTTCCCTAAAAATTTCATACTGTTTTGATTTATTTTGCACAAGTTATTACAAATTTAGGGTTTTTCATAAAATCACTCCCTAGGGTGCAAATTGTGGAATTTTTTCAAGTTTCTTACATTTTAGGAAATATCTCAAAAAAATAGTATTAGTATCTTCTCTATGTTTTTTCCTATTCAGCCTAATTTGTATCTAAACCCTAAACCCTAAGGTTTGACATCATGGCGGGGCCTTCCACAAGAGCAAAAAAGAATCTGATTACTCCGGGTAAAACCCCAGATAAAGATGGGGTAGTGATTGAAGAGATGGATTCAGAAGGGGTAAATACAAATTCCTCAACACTAGGGTTTACCTCAGTTGATCATAAGGTGAGCCAACTTGAGTATGAGTTATGAAATGTACAATCTGAGATGGCCTCTAAAGGAGACATAGACCAAATCAATCATCGGTTGGATGATATCATGAAACATGTAAAGGGTAAATAGTATGGCCCAAATCTGGCCCATATCAACCAAGGAGGATCTTCAATTCAAAATCATGGAAAAAATAACCATGTTGGATCACTTTTCCAGCCCAATCAGAATCCAACTTATTCACAACCACGGAACATGATGCCAAAAGTGGATATGCACAAATTTGATGGTAAGGATCCCCTGAATTGGATAAATCAAATGGAGAACTTCTTTGAGTTACATCAAACACCATTAGGAAAAAAGGTGACATTGGCATCCCTGTATCTTGAACCATGACCAATTCGTTTGGTATCGATGGTTATGTGCTCAAAGGTAGAAGAATGGTCTCGGTGTCACTTGGACAATTTTTATCGAGGAGTTGCAATTGCACTATAGTTCTAGTGTTTCAGAGAACTAATTTAGTCAATTAGCAAAGTTACAAAAATAGGATTAGTCAAAGATTATGTGCATCAATTCCAAAACCTATCCTTAAGGGTGGAGAATATTCCAGAAGAGAATCTGAATGACCTATTTCTTGGGGGTCTTAAGGACCACATCGAGCATGAGGTACGTATGTTTAATCCACTCAATCTTTCTGATTCTATTATCATGGCATGTCGAGTAGAGGAAAAATTTCTTTGTAGTAGGAGGCCACCTTTCATTAACACCAGAGACCGTAGTATCTCTTCCCCTTCATTTTCTAGGCCAATTAGATTGACTCCTCAACAAATGGAAGAAAAGAGAGAAAAAGGATTATGTTTTAACTGTGATAGAAAATATGGACCAGGACACAAATGTGCTAAGAAGAAGTTATTCTATATTGATGGAGGTAATGAGGATGATGAGGAAGCTGAAATTATAGGAGAGGCTGAGGAACCAGTAGAAGATGAAGTGGAGGATCACCAATCTACAATTTCTTGCCATGCATTGTCAAGTATTAGTACTCCTCAAACACTCAAGGTTAATGGTTATCTCAAAAACAAAATGTGACGGTGTTGATTGACTCGGGGAGTACTCATAACTTCATAAATAGTAAGTTAGCTACCCGCCTCAATTATTTTATTTACCCAACTCCATAAATACAAGTTATGATTGCTGATGGTGGGACAATAAAGTGCACATGAAAGTGCCATAGTATCAAGATTTCCATGGGAGACTACATGTTAGACTCATCTATGTTTGCTATTTCTATGGGAGGGGCAGATATTGTTTTGGGTGTCCAATGGCTCACGACCTTAGGTACTATAGAGATGAATTTCCAAGAATTGTTCATGTGATTTCATTCAGATGGAAGGAAAATATAATTGAATGGGATGGTAGCTAAGTCTCCACATATTATTATCTCTCATCAAATGCATAAGGTTCTTAGAAAAGGAGTAGATGGATTTATAACAAAGTTATTTTCCATAGAAGTACAAAATATAGAGTCTTCAATGCCACCCGATCTTCTAAAATATTGTTGATGCTCACTCATCTGTTTTTGATGTAATTCCAAGGGGACTACCACTAATTAGGGATCATGATCATGCCATTCAGTTGATTCTAGGGATCCAAACACCTAACATTAGACCATATAGATACCCATATTCCTAGAAAAGTGAGATCGAGAAAATGTTTCAGAAATGTTGAAGGCAGTATCATCGTGCCCAGCCAGAGTGCATATTCTTCACTAGTGGTCATGGTATGTAAGAAGGAATAAACATGGTGGTTGTTTCCAGATTACCGAGAACTCAAGAAGTACATCATCAAAGATAATTTTCCTATTCCACTAATTGATGATTTACTTGATGAATTTCATGGTGCTATTTATTTCACAAAATTAGATCTTCGTTTGGGGTACCATCAAATTAGAATAAAAGAGGAAGATGTTCATAAAATGACTTTCAGGACTCATGAGGTCCATTATGAGTTTTGGTAATGCCTTTTGGTCTTACAAATGTGCCTTCAACATTTTAAGGCTTGATGAACACTATTTTTAGGCCATTTTTAAGGAAATTTGTATTAGTTTTATTTAATGACATATTGATTTACAGTAAGACATGGGAAGAACACTTACAACATGTATATAAAGTGTTGGAAGTTTTGGAGAAACATACTCTCTATGAAAAGCCATCCAAATTTTCTTTTGGTGTACAAGAGGTAGAGTACTTGGGTCATATTGTATCCCATGAAGGCGTCAAAGTTGATCCTTAGAAGATCAAAGCTATGGTGGAATGGCCAAGGCCCAAAAATCTCAAAAATATTCGTGGGTTCCTAGGACTAACAGGGTACTATAGAAGATTTGTGTGGGGATATGGTAGAATAGCAACCCCACTCACTGCATTGCTAAAGAAGGATGCCTTCCATTGGACATACGTAGCCACTAAATCCTTTGAGCAGCTGAAGGAAGCCTTGTGTAGCACCCCAGTTTTGGCTACTCCCAACTTCTCAAAAACCTTCATTGTTGAATGTGACGCTTCAGATCAGGATTGGGAGTAGTTCTAATGCAGGAAGGAAGACCAATTGCATTTGATATTTTCTAATTTAAAGGAACATATCTACTCAAACCTGTCTATGAGAAAGAAATGATGGCTATTCTTCACACGGTAAAGAAATGGAGGCCCTATCTCATGGGTAGACACTTCAAGGTAAAAACTGATCATGATAGTCTCAAATATTTTGTGGAGCAAAGGTTATCATCTGAGGAACAAAAAAGTGGGTAACAAAAATGTTGGGTTATGATTTTGAAATCATATACAAAAAGGGTAAAGAAAATGTAGTAGCTGATGCGTTGTTCAGAAGGGATACATCCGCAGATGCCTTACTATGTGGAATGTCCATGTTGACGGCTGATTGGGTGGATGAAGCAATATTGGAATGGGATCAAGAAAAGGATACAAAATCTCTAATATAGAATATCAAGAAAGGATATATGACATCTAAAAAATTTGAGTGGAAAGGTAATTCCTTATGGTACAAGGACAAGTTATACTTGAGTAAAGATTTTGAGTTGAAGCATAAGATTCTTGTAGAGCTACATGCCTCACCTGTTAGAGGACACTCTGGGTTTTTGAAGACATATCATAGAATAAAAAGAGAATTATTTTGGGAAGGATTCAAGGGGATGTAAAAAAGTTTGTATCAGAGTGTTTAGTGTGCCAAAAGAATAAAGGGGAAATAATTAAGACACCAGGTCTATTGCAACCCTTACCAATTCCTAGCTAGAGATGGGAGGAGGTCTCTATGGACTTCATCACTGGATTTCCTTGTTCAGAAGTTAAGAATGTTATTTTCATGATTGTGGATAGACTCACAATGTTTTCCCATTTTTGTGCCCTATGACATCCATTTGCAGCCAATACAAATGCAACTATTTTTTTTGAGACAGTTAAAGGCTACACGGAATCCCAAAGATAATTATAAGTGATCGTGATCCTATTTTCACAAGTAATTTTTGGACATAATTATTTTCATGTTTGGGTACTCACTAGCTCACAGTTCATCTTATCATCCTCAAACTGATGGAAAAATGGAAGAGGTCAACAAATGCTTAGAGGGGTATCTACGTTGTTTTGTATCAGATAAGCAAGAAAGGTTGATTAAATGGCTACCACTTGTAGAATGGTGGTATAACACATGGTTTAATACCTCTTCTCAAATGACCCCATTTTTAGCATTATATGGTTACCATCCACCTTCTATCACTTCCTCCTTGAGGGTGCAAACTAAGGTCAGAGATGTTGAGGAACACATTCAACATCAATAACATGTTTTGGCTAGTTTGAAGGAGAATTTAGCATTAGCACAAAACAAGATGAAATAACAAGTAGATCAACACCGTAGTGAAAGACATTTTGAAATTGGTGATTGGGTTTTTTACATCTCTAGCCTTATAAACAGATGTCCCTAAAGCAACAGAAAAAGGAAAACAAACTTGCTCCTAAATATTATGGCCCTTATTAGGTTCTACAGAAAATTGGTAGTGTTGCTTATAAACTAGAGTTGTCTCCATCTTCACACATACACCCAATATTCCATGTTTCATGCCTGAAGAAGGTTATTGGACAGAAATTTGAAGCCCATAATGAGTTACCAGAACTTGATGAGGAAGGAAGAATCATTTTGGAGCCAAAGAAGATTCTATAAACACATACTAAGAGGCTGAGAACCAAAGACATTAAGGAATATCTGATCAAGTGGAAGAATTTGAGCATAGAAGATGCAACCTGGGAGGATGAAGGTTTTCTGTAGCAACATATAAGATTATTCAACATTGAGGACAATGTTGGTTTGAAGGAGAAGGGAATGCTACGCCCTTAACCTATTGCTTGTATTAGGATATGAGTAGCCAACTTGTGGCTTACCATATCATTTTATTATATCATTTATACTTTCTCATTCTTAATAGGTTGGCCTTGGTGATGGCCATAGCATATGAATAGTATATATAGGGGATTGTAGGTAGTAGTTCATTATCATTTGAGCATTTGAGTCTTATTATATGGTTTGGAGGTTTCCCCCTCGAAGTGGTGAAGCTATTCTAATTGCATATTGAGATCATTATTATGAAATATTGTGTTATTTGGTGTTCTATTTTTGCTCATAATCTGAATTATACTAGTAATTTCATTACAGTGATAACATCTTGGTTCCTTTATAACCCTGATGCATACACCTACTATGCTCATATTGGGATTGTTTTCCTTTTTCTCTTGTCTTTGCTATGTGTGTGTTTGTTTACGCACATTTGGGTTAACCATATTGATTCCTTCATAATCATGGTGACAACTCTGTTGTGCAACAACAAAATAAAGGTTGCTCTTATATATTTAAACTCTCCAAATGATGATCATGCTACAAGCAAAATCCTTCTTATTCTTCCCATCCTTGTCCAAAATTCCTTTATTTTCTTCCTATCAAGTAGCCATCAACCGCCTTGCTGCATCATCCAACCGCTTGAGGAGTGTGTGTTCCCTCTACTATCCTACTCGTTGGGGCATCCAAATGCTTCACTACTTCCTACTAGCTAGGTCATCCAAATGATTCAATCTTTTCGCTCACTTATCTCGCATGTATCTACTATCTTCAAAACACTATTACTTTACAATAAAACTTTAATGAGGGCAAATTTAGACATCCCTAAATTACACACTAATTCCCACTACTATTCCAATTCACTTCCTAGTTCATACCCCTTTGTGATTAATTAATAAATTGTATACACCCATTGGATTAATTAAATTAGTCCACAATACCACTTTCGCTAAGTTAATTAAGATTCATTAAATATATGATTAATTAATTAGTGTGTACTTCCTAGCTAATTAAATTTGTTATCTAATTAGGAAAATACACTTATTTTCCTAGTCAAAAACCACTTCCTCATTCCTAGCTTACTCCTAATTGAGCTCTACTTACTCATCCCAATTAACTCAACTTGGAACTCAACCCCCTCATTCTAGTCAACTACACTTGAACTACACCTCCCTATCCAACTTAGACTCCACTTCTAGATTCCTAGAAGACTCCGCTTCTAGATTCCTAGAAGTGTGGGGGTGATTGGATTGTTGGCACAATTCAATTACTAGATGTAACTTCGCCTCCAAATTTCTATTATCCCTTGAAATTTGTAACTCCTAGACCAATTCTACTTCCTATTCCTAGGTGACTACAATTAGTAACCTGGAGCTTAGTAAATTTTTCATCCACCTTCAATGTATCTACCCTCATCTATAAAAGCAAGCCACTTCCTTTGTAAATCCATCTCTGGAGCTTTGATCAAATTGCATCCAATTCTTGCTAATTTGTTTCTTGCATCCTTGTGAAAACTGCCAGAAGACTGTCATTCCCATTTGGAGATTGAATCAAGAGCATCCAAAAATCAAAATTTACAAGATCAACACAAGTCTAAGCACTTCCATGGTCTTACTTGAGGTTTACAAGATCATTGTAGTGAAGGTATAATTGTTTTTGTTTTCATTTATCTTCATTTATATTTGATTTTCCTTGTTCACACTCTAGATCAAACTCGGTCATGAGCATGATCCATCGAGTGATACGGTTAATGTGGCATGGTTGATAATGAATGGATTTGAGAGGATTGAACCTTGTGACGATATATGTTTTATGATTAAGTAGGTAGTGAATTTTTTTGGAATTTGTGAAGCTTAAGGCACAACACAATTTTTATAATTCCGTGTAATGGTTCTCGTAGTCATGAAGAGTGTGACTTATGTAGTAGACAAGCCGTTCTCTACTAGGATCGTCTCAATGTGCTAATATAGCAGCCATGGCATGGTCGGTAACAAATATGTATATATAGAATGGATCCCATGGTGTGGAGGTGTAAACACGAGTGGTGATAAGAGATATTGTTTGAGGTCTTCAAAGGCCTTTTGTCAGTTATGATCCCATTTGAAGTAGACATCCTTTCAGAGGAGATGATGGAAAGGTTGATGAGGATGATATGAAAGCCATGAAATGAAATTCTAGGCGATTGAAGTTTTACTTGAGGATGTGAAGCTATTTAATATTTAATGGATGAGGCATCTCGATGATGGCCTTGATCTTGAATGGGTCTACTTCAATTCCCCTGATATAAATGATGAACCCTAAAATTTTTCCGATGAGGACACCAAATACACATTTGGTGGGATTAAGGTAGAGGAAGTATTAGATATGATGAGAAAGATGATGTCAAGGAAAATGATATGGTATCTTTGTTGTTTATATTTTCCTAGGAGATTGTCAACATAGTCTTCCACAATTTTATGAATGAGGAAATGGAAGATATATGTCATTGTGAATTGATAAGTGGTCCCCGTGTTTTTAAGTTCGAATGGCATAACATGGTAGAAAAAATTCCTTGAAGGAGTAATGAAGGATGCTTTATATTGATCATCAATTATGATGAGAATTTTATCGTATCCATAGAAGCCATCCATGATAGAAAGCATCTCATGGCCAAGGGTGAGGTCTGTAGGATGATCTATGATAGGAAGAAAGAATTCATCTTTAGGATAGGTGAGATTGTGATCTCAGAAGTCCATGTATATGTGTAACTTTCTAGAGGATTTGGTTATGGGTACGATATTAAAGACTCACTGTGGATAGTCAATGGGTAAGATGAAGTTAGCAGAGAGAAAGGTGTTGTAACTCTTCTTTGATGAGTAGGGATACACGAGGGTGCATCACACATAATTTTTTTTTTGAAGGGATTATCATTGGGGATTGTGAATATGTTGTGAATGATGATGTTAGGGTCAATAATTGGCATGTCACTATACGACCATGCAAAATCCTGACTATGTTTGGAAAGGAAGGTAGTGAAGTCCTTCAATTCTTTTGAATATAAAGACTGATTAACCTTAACTATGTGAGGGTTTTGTGAAGTCCCTATGTTAACATTGATAGTGGATTCATTAAGAATTATAGATGCATCTAGTGGAAGATTATTTTGAAGGTAATGATCCCCTACCCCCACATAGAAGAGGATGTTTTGATCGTCATGACATTGGATAATGTCGATGGTAGGGGAGTTTTATTTTACCAATTTAGGTAATATTAACAAGATGGTATTAGTGTTGCCATTATTAGGATAAGTGAGTTTTCCTAAGGTGATTGTATTGACTAATAAAATTTAGGAGGGATGGAAATTACATAATCCATGTCAACGAATTCTTCATGTGAAGGTGGAGAGGATGGATGGTTCTCATCATGGATCTAGATGCAACGGTTGTGTAGGTAGACAAAGAAGGTTTGTCGAAACCTAGTCCATATTTCTCACGAGGTTTGCGGGATTAGTCAAAGAATAAATCATGTATACCATATTCATAATGTCCTATACCAAAGCCCTTCTAGGCACAAAGATGGAGCTACATTTGTGTGAATGATTGGTCGTATAAGAAGGAAAATTTAGATATAAAAGGTTTAACATGGTGTTGGTTTTTGTGATATGGGGAGAATGATTGATCCTTTGTACAAAAATTAGTTTTAAGATGAAGGGGATCAAAGGAGATACCATCTCCAATGTTAGGTTCATGCATCGGTTGTTTATTAGGCCTCCCGTATGTTTTTAGCGTAGGAAGTTACTAGAGGGATAAAAGGTGATACTACCCTAGTGAAAGATGTTTCATAACATATTTGAAGGAGCTATTGTTTGGTAACTTAGATGTGGTGATGAATGAAATGGTAAAATATTTGTCATAGGAGCTTGAGCTTGTCTTAGGAAAGAGCACATCGTTAGGTCGATATGTCATGTGACATGCTTTAAAATGATTTAGATTGGAAGGAACAATAAATGTTTTACCTTCATGTTCATATTTTAGGAAACAATGTAAGGTGAATGGGATAAAATGCATAACACGTATCCATGGTTTAACTAATAGATTATTATATTAAAAATATACCTCTATAAGATGGAAGATTTCGTGAAGGTGATTAACACTTTGAATTTGATAGGTAAGATTATTGTGCCTAATGTACGGGCAACGATGTCATTAAAAACATAAAATATTGCAGGTATTTGGGTGATAATGGTGCTATGTAGCTGAAGTTGATTGAACATGTGAGAAGATATGATATTGATGTTTGGGTAGTGGACGATCATGATCTTTGGGTTATAAGGATGGGATCTTAAAATATTCAAAGTCGATTGTGGAAGACATTTTGAGGGTACCAAAAAATTTATGAATAGTTAAGGATCATCAAATGGTACTGATATAGATTAAAGTTCTTCAATCATCATTTGTCGACGTTGCGGTGAGATTTAAACAAGCTCGTAGAAGAACATATTTACAAGAGTTTGGTGGAGTTATTTGATGATGGTATTTTTTATAAAGGTGGCATGTTGAGTGTGTGGAGCAGCAAAGATGGATAAATTTTCCTTAGAAGAGGGTGGAGGATTATGAGATTTGGGTACAAGAGGGATAAAGAACTTAAGCCTATATTGATCTAAAGCCTTAGGTTATTATGTGTAGGTTATGGTAGTTATACAAACAACATCGATTTGATGGAGTGGGGTCTTATTAGAAGAGGCCTCATTTTTACTAGATGCAAATGGGGTGTTAGATGATGATCTAGAATTATTTTTATGAGTTTTTTTGAATTGATCTGGATGCTTTAGATTTATGGGGAGAATCCCTTTACTATCAAGGCTCCTAATGGAAAAATGGAGGGATTTACAGTCCTCGGTGGAATTTCCAGGTGTTTGATGATAGACACGGGATGCTTCGAAATCATACCAAGAGGGTTTCCACCCTCGAGAGGTAGATGGTTTGGGAGGAGGTAATGTTATGATGGATAGTTGGATGAGATTTTCAAGGGTTATAACATAGTACCTTGTTGAAGCTATCTTCGATGATGATGACAAAGGGATTTGCATGGTGTTTGATGATTTGGGAGTTAGGGCCGATGAGGTCATGGTTTGTGTGACATGTTTTGGTGTCGGTTGGGAACGACCTTAGATTATGTAATGGTTATTGGGAATTTGGATGAAGGATGAGGCCCTAAGATAGAAGGAAAGAGATTTAAATTTTACATTGAGGTTGTTGGGAGATTGTGTGATATGATTTCTATTTTCTTGGATGGACAAATTGGTGATTATGTGTTGGACTTGTTAAGATTCTCGGATGTAGTTCTCGGTGATGTGATATTTGTAAGAGATCTTTATGATTTTTCTAATGGGTTTCTTTTATAATGATTTTAAAGAGGTAATGGGTGGGTTTGAATTAGATATGGTGGATATAGAAAGGTTCAAGGCCATGTGGGTGACATGCCTAGAGAGAGTCAAGTGATTCGAGTTAATATTTCTATGGTAAAAACACTAGGCGTTGAAGGTGTGGGTGTCTCAATCAGTGCTTCTATGATAGAAATACTATATGTTGAAGGTATGAGTGTTTTGATAAGTTCTTATGTGATAGAAATAATAGATGTTGAAGGTGTGGGTGATAGATATTTAATAGTATTGATGGTGTGATGAGAGTGGATAACATTAGATTGGGGTTGACTAGTGGATGAGGTATGATTTGGAAAGGGTTATTGATAGACATCTAAGTTCTAATACGGAGGTGCATTCAAATTTTCAAGTTGCAGGTTATCTTTGTCGATAAGATCATGGAGGATGTTTTTAAACGAATGACACTTTTTCAATGTCGTGACATTCAAATCGATGGTATTTACAATATTCATTTTATAAATACCATGAGGGTTTTTAAATGGATGTGTTGATGGGGTGAATGAGAGGAAGCATAATCATGGATGTGACTAGGAGCTTAAAAATACCATGCTATATGATTCTCTCTCATTGGTGTATAGTTACGTTGGGGTTGGCGCATTCGAAATCTAAACAACTTTTAACGTGACTTTTACAACAATGATGTTGATTGAGCCTTTGGATTTATCGTCATTGGAATAATATTTGAATGAGGATTCAAGCTTGGGTTTATTTTATCTAAGTTTTACCGTACCATCTTCAAGATTGCGTAAATCTAGTTTACGAGCCATGGTGAAAGCTTCATCTAATGTTTGTGATGCAACCTAGAATTCAACAATACAAGCTGAGTGCATTGACACATCACTCGGCCTAGAATGAGCACACACATGAAGCATGCAAAGGTAGCACACCCCTCTTTAGGGTTACTATTACAGGATGTTTAGCATGATGAATACTTTAATCATTCAGATCTAGATCTAGAACATAACATACTTAAAAGATAACCATAATGGAATAAAGCATGCAATATTGAATTATAACCATGATAACACCTTGTTTCAGTCCATAATATCCATTATATTAATTGCAGTAAATACACAGAAGCTTCCTTACAATCACAGTAGTATACGCTCATGCGCGTATCAGATCTATCAACATAATCTCACTATAACCCAGTTCTCACACCTATATCTATGCTCTCTCTGCTACATAGTTCAATACATATTTATAAGGGTGGGGAATTTCCCTTCACTGCTTATCTAATCCCAAAATAGGTCACATGCTATTATTAGCCATGCACCATTACAAAAATAGGCTTACATGTAAGAGTGTTAACAATATATCTCTCTTAGTCAACTATCAGTTCACCATTCTATCTTTAGCCTACATCCATGCAAAGTGATTCATAGACGATCATCCAAAAATAGCCAATGCGTGTTGCACAAGTCTCCAATTGGTATGAGTGCCCCGTATGCTATCTCCAAAAATAGATCCTCATTACAAAAATGGCTAAGTCCTGAATCTATCTCTCTCATTCATGCACGATACTTTTTGATACTCCCGTGCCTTTGAATGTGCTCTTCTCTCCCACGTAAACCTTATGTATTTCCTTTGCTAGGTTCTCGATTATGACTGATCAACATTACCCCACACTAGTTTTCATTATTTTCCTGACAATGGTTATCTCCAAAACGAATCAAAGAATATGAATAGAAGAATAGAAATAATTTTGATGAATAAAAGAATGTCTTTAACCTGTAGTATCTTCTGCTACAACCTGAATAATCAATTCGGGATATTCTTCTTTTATCTTTGCCTCTAAGGTTTGTCAATCATTGAGTGAGGCCTCTACTTTCTCTAGAATATCCACTGTAATTGACTCTAATTCATCCCTTGAAATATCTCCCTTCTCATTCAGCAAAGACCACCATAATGCTGGACATCCCAGGTCATCCTACCTTCCAACAAGTCCATATTTTGAGAGATGAGTTTACCAAGCTTATCCAACCTTTCCTTGTGTGGTTCTGGGCTCTTTGTAAGGGCATTCGGGACCTCATTGTCTTCTAAAATGGTCCTAGTCATTATAATGGCCTCAGCGCTATATAAATATTTAGCGCTTGATCCACCTTATTTAGTTCCTCATGCAAGCTCTAAAGCAATACTTCATATGATGCAATATTCCATATCACTAAAACCTTTTCCGCTTTGCTTCTGTCTTTGGATCGTTTGGTTTTGGCATGCGTCAAGGTTCATCTTCAAGCACTAAGTCCAACAATGTACTTACATAATGTATTTCCGAAGGAAATGTCTTGGTACCTTTGGTTCTAAATGTGGCCTAGCCTTCATGAAATTATACCCAATCTCCTCTTCCATGCTAACAACACAACATTATTCTTTTGGGCCAAGTCTCTTTCTTGATTTAAGCACGCTATTTCCTCATCCTTAGTCTTAATCTCCTCCCTTAGCACCCTAATTGTTACAGGTTTATCCATAGTCCATCATGCGACCTTTGTTGAGACCTTGAATAAAGCATTGATTATTTTCTCATCGGACATAAAAATAGGCTTTACTATTATGTGTCGGACAGATGGTGTATTTTTCAACCTCCTTAACACGCATGAATCCTCACACACATAAAATTCTAGTTCATCCATGTGCATGTGCATCGACCATGAAAATTTCTTCCTTGTGCGCATTGTTTCCATATCTTCATCCATTAACTCCCAGCCATACAACTCCTTTTGTGTCATTGTGCTATGGAAACAGGCGCAGATACAATTTTACATGTGTCCTCGGCATAGCCCATGGCTAGTGGAATATACTCCCCACTTGTTCTTCTTGATCTAGGCTACTTAGGAACTTGGGATTCAAGATTTGGAACTTGTGTGGCTATGTCTTGAGCATCACGGTTCTTTGTCTCTTCTATCCCTTTTCCCCCTCTTCTCCATCCTTCATTTCTTTGTCTTTTTTTCCTCTATGTTCTCTGGAGGTGTAGGAGAATTGGGCACGATTTCCTCTAAATATTCTCGCTTCCTCATTTAGCTTAAATTTCCTTCGTCTTTTCTCGCTTATCTCCTTATATGGAGAGATTTGAGGTGATCCACACACTTGTTTGCGAGTAACACCTTGGGTCCTTATTCTCCTAAATAATCTCTTGAACCAATGCTCTCCTTGGATTACATCCAAGTCCTCATCATCTTCCTCTTGTGGCTGAGTTGGTGTTGTTGTGAACTCAACTTCATCCTTATTTGGAGGCTATCATCTACCTCTGTGTTCCAAACCACCATTATCTTCATGCTCTTCCTCTTCATCATCGACCCGAATTGTTTCTGTGGGCTTAGGCACTGGAATATTTTCCATTATATGCCTACCTTTTGGCGGCCCTAGGAGCGTGAACTCATTCTCCACATACTTAGTGTTCTCCAGCTTGGGTTTGAGTTACAGGTACACAAGTGCTACTCCGGTGTCCCCAAATTCCAAGCTTACAGGTTTCATGCTTATAATATCTGAAATAAGTCTTTTAATGTATGCATTGTGCCCTGGATATACATACTTCTTCCTCAGAGTGTGGTAGTCACAATCTACCTTGTCTGCATTGAAGGTTAGGTGGCGTGCATCTAAAAACTGGTGAACTAATGCCTAGAAATATCTTGCTATGAAGGCATATGAAAATTTACACCATGGGCTCCAAGCCCCGTCCTTCATCACAAATCATGTGATGTAAAAATGTTGGTATACAAAAACTAAACTGCCTTACCCACCACCGAAGGCAAATCCTTGGGTATGTGCCACTCTTCTTTGAATTCCACATGGAGTCTATCATACCACATCTCCACCCTCTACTTGAATGGTCCGCTCATTGATCCATCACACAAGTACTTGTTAAATATTTCCATAGGTGACTTGTGTTCCGTGGGGTACTCCCAAATCTTCTCCTTTGGCCCATCAGGTACCCCAATCTCCATGAATACTAAAGACAATAATACAACGCCAAAACTTATTCTGTCACCTATTCATGCTTCATCGATTATTTTGTTTGCTATGTGGTCTAAAATATTGTAGACCACTCCTTAAGACATTTTCTTTGCGACTTGCAACCGCATTGTGTTTACTTGCGACCACCTTCCTTGGTCATTCAACTTTGTTACAAGATGGGTAGCTTACCTGCATTACTGGGTAATTTTTCAATTTATCAATGTCCATGCCATGTGGACCCTTGGTATACCCCAACTCCTTCCTTATTTCCAAGATTGTGGATTTATCAGTTAAATCACTATCCAGATCCAACCCTGAGGCCCTTAGTCTTGTCACTGTTGAAATCAAAGTAGCTATGATTCTTACCCTCCGTCTAGAAGTAAAAGAAGTCCTCATGGACTCTTCTCATCAACCACCAATACAATGGTTCATACTTTCCAAAATATGGTAGCTCATACAACTAGTAGACTCCATTCTACTTCAGCAACTTCTCACCAGTGTCATCGTATACTAGCATATCCTCTTCCGCAATTGTTCATTTTCGTGCTCGAACGCATTGAGATCCTTCTTATTATTTGATGTTTGATGGTTGTAATCGTTGATTTTACATTGGCGAGATATGGGAATCCCATTATTGTCCCACAATCATGCCCTTTGGATACTACATTTCTGAGAAATTACTCTCGGGAGCAATTTCTTCTTCCACTTCAACCTTCTTCTTCCCTTTATCTCCTGCTACGGGTGCTTTCTTTGGTGTCATTTAAAAAAATCTCTTTTCTTCCTTTTGTAATTGAGAAAGTTGAAACCCTAGTTTAAATCTCCATGCCCTAGTGGAAATCACATGCCCTAGCTCATTTGTAATGCATCTTCTTCACTCAAACCCTTCTCCTATGGGAATGCAAGCTTCTCCTTTCCATAACACTTCTCTCCATGTTTGGTATCACACTCTTTGCACATCAACACAATTTCTCAGCTCATTCGTACTTAACCCTTTTGAAATTCTCTCAATTGAAACGGTAAAAATGAATTCGCATCCCATCCTTATATATAATTTCAAAAACTTAGTGAATTTATTACTCCTCCACCTACCAAAAATTCTCTCATTAATTGACCATTTTCATTATTTCCGCATGGTACATCTTCGCACCCAAGCTATAACCTTCTAGCATGCCCTCCTACCTTTTGGTTGTAGAATTCTCTTCAATGCACTTCCATATGCCTGAGTACCTCATCACTGCACCTTCCACTAGTAGTCTTTCCGCCCCCTTCTTACCTCACATTATACTTGTTTCTTCATTCCTCTCTATCTATGGTCCCTGTGTCTAAAAGCAATCTCTCTTATTTTTCAATTCTCCACCCTTGAATAGCACTGTAGATAGTTCCTTTCATGTGTACTTATTTTCAACAGTCCTGTACCTGGATATCAACAACCTACCCCACACTAAGGGTATGTGCAGTCCTCTGCGCATAAAAATTCTTCAAATAGGAATTAGCTTCTAGCACGTAAATGTGCTTATTACACAAACACACCAACTGAATTGAAAAATCATAGTGATAAAGAAGAAAAAAAAGTAAGGGAATGCAAAATTGAAAACCTAATCTATATGGAAACACTACCTTATTACAAACACCAAGAAGACTTATTTATAGTAGGGCTTTAGCCTACTCTCGTTGAAGTAACCGAGTAACCATATTCCATCAAGTGCCTCTAATTGACAAGTGCCTGATTTGAGTATGTGAGTGATAACATATGACCCCAACCAATGTACCTTGAGTTTACCTGGATGGCACAAAAACTTAGAATCATAAAGGAGCACCATCTGTCCTATCTCCAACTTTTTATCCCTGATGTGCCTGTCATGTCATGCTTTCTACTTGGCCTTCTCTTGTTTTTACTCCAACGTGATATGGTTCATTGCATGTATAATTTTATTAACTGTTCAATCCATTCTTCTAATGCTTTCTCATCAGCTAGACCTCCAGCGTGCGCAATACACAAAGAAGGTAACATAAATTCCATAGGAAGAACTAATTCTGTGCCAAACACTAACTGAAATGGTGTGGCTTTGTTTAACCTTGTATATGTTGTCTGATATGCCCAAAGTACTATAGATACTTTATCATCCCAATCCTTTTTTCCAACATTACAAATTTTGTCAATATCTGGCTCAAAATTTTGTTGAAAGCCTCAGCAGTTCCATTTTCTTGAGGATGATAGGGTGTAGTCTTATGGTGTGCAATCATGAATTCATCCAATAAAATTCTGATTGTCTCATTAATAAAATGCGTGCCCCTATCACTGGTCAAACTTAAAGGACATCCATACCTTGTAATAATAATTTCCCAAAGAAACTTGACTTCTGTAACCATTGTAAAATCCTTTGTAGGTGCTACTTCTGCCCACCTTGTTAGATAGTCTATGCAAGTTATGATGTAACACGATCTAGTTCTACGCACAACTAGTGAAATAGGACCCACAAAATCTATAGCCCATTTCTCAAATGGTTATGCACTAGTAATGGGTCTTAGAGGCATTTCATCTCATTGACCTAGTTTCCTAAGACATTGACAATGATCAAAAGCCTTACAAAATTCCTTACAATCTTTATACAGGGTCTCCCACCATAATCTAGCGAGTAGAATCTTGCGTATAGTGGCATCACCAACATAGTGGCCACCTGCAATACCACCATGAGCTTCTTCCATAATATCCATGCACTCATGTTCTAATACACAATGATGTAATACCTCATCCCGACCTAATTTGTATAGGTCACCACTAATTAACATATAGGGAGTTACGTGTATAGAAAGATGTTTCTTCTCCAAGGATTTCATTCCTTTTGGTTCCATCCCTATTTGTAGAAAGAAAACAATGTCCTCTAGTTTTGATGGCACTCGTTGTAACCTATATAACTATGCATCTGGCATGGTATCTTCAATTGCCTATGCTTCTTCTCCTGACTGTATTCTTGATAGATGGTCTGGTCTAGAATTACTTTTCCATGGTTTGACCACAACTGTGAAATCAAATTCTGAAATAAGAGCACCCATCGACATATGCACCCTTGTAGAACAGATTGTTTACCAAATACTTCAATGCCATGTGATATATATAAAAGACAAATGGTGTAGCTAGTAGGTACTAGCAGAATTTATGTAGCACATAGATCATTAACAAAGATTTGCACTCTGTAGTTGTGTAATTATGTTCTGTAGAGTCAACTTTCTACTAACAAAATAGATAGGATGATCTATAATACCTTCTCTAGGTTGAGCCAACACCATGCCAATGGCCGTGCCAGAGGTTTCAACATGTACATGAAATGGTTGGTCCCATGAAGGAAAATGCATAATAGGCACAATAGTAAGTTTTTCATTTAATGTCTCAATGCGCGCTGTTGTGGTTCTCTCCAGCAGAATGTACCTTTCCCTTTCAGTAAATCTTCCAATGGTGCAAAAATTTTGGCATATCCTTTGATAAACTTCCTATAATATCCTGTATGACCCAAAAATCCATGCACCTCACTCTGACTGGTAGGCTCTCTTAGGCCTATAATGACTACAACCTTGGCTGGATCAACCAACAAACCTTCCTTGCAGATTATGTGTCCCAACAAGTATTCCAAACGGCGTAGCAAATATGCACTTCTTGATGTTCAAAGAGATACTCAACTGTCTACATCTTTCAAACATTAAGCACATATTGTCACAATGATCCTTAACTAATCCATACACCATCCAATCATCTAAATAGACCTGTAAGAAGTTGTGAATAAATTCCTTGAATGCTTGAACAACTATGCATGAAAATACAACAAGCACATTTTTTAGACCAAAAGGCATTACAATATAGGTGAAGCTACCCCATTCAGTAGTAAATGTAGTCTTTTCCTGATCCTCCTGGGCAATCTGAACCTAATGATACCCAAAGAACCCATATGTAAATGAATAGATTTCATTCCTTGCAACGCCTTCTAGTATTTCCTAAATGAATGGCATGGGAAATGGACCAGTCACACATGCAAAACTCAGCTCCCTATAGTCCATGTAAATCCTAATCCATCCATATTTATTGATATCGATCACTATTGGAATAACCCCTTCTACGAATCATTAAGGGGCTTGATAATTCCAGACTTCAACATTTTTTCAATCTCTTCTTTGACCTTTTCACGCAAGTTGGGGTTCATCCTGTAGGGTCTCTTTCTAACTGGGTGTGCACCCTCTTTAATCTTTATCTTCATCTCCCCTAATGATTCATGCATGCCTTTAAGTTCATGGTACCCCATAGGGAATAAGTCCTGATAATCCCTTAGTAACTCTATGATTTTTTCCACTTCAAAGTCTAACCAATAGTCCCCAATTATGGCTTCCTTAGGCTCAACATCTGACCCAATATTCACCCTATTTGTCTTCATAGGTTCATGATAGGTGTGTGTGGTCATATCTACATTGTCCAATACCTCACACCTACCTGTTGAATGGTTTACATCCAGATTTTCTACTTCCTTGTCATCCACTAAGTAGACCATTTTTCCTTTTTCTTTCTCAAGGCAAGCGTGTTAAAGTAGTGTTGCATAGGCCTCTATTTATGTAACAAGACACACTCCTGAGTCCCCTTCATCCAATAACTCCTAAAGGAGTTCTTCAGCCTTGACACTATCTCCCATAGTTAAATGCTTTATGACTTTCAATGCTTCTGCCATTCGAGGTTTTGTAGAAAAAAATTCAAATGTGTGGGCCATTCCTGTAATTAAATCCTACCAATTTCCAGTCTCTCTATGGAGTTTTACATATACATACCAAGCACATACGCATCCTTGTAAAGTGGAATAAAACTTGTGCACCCATAGTGAAGGTGGTAAAGCTTCCCACCCTTCTGTCCAGAGTCTCTCACACTTCTAAACATGGTGGTGAATAGGTTGATTACCATGATAAGTACATATTTGAGTAGGTGCATTGCTCCTGAAGAACCTAGTAGCAAGAGTGATCCTAATTTCATTCCATCCTACAAGATTATCCTTGTGGGCCACCCACTAGCATGCTGCTATCCCACGTAGTGTATATGCTAGCATATTTATTCTTTCCAGTGGGTATATCCATTGTTCTTCTATGGTACACAAGAACACCATAGGATCTCCTTCTCCTGTAACAAGGTCTTGAGTTATTACTTATCCTCATGACATAATGTGGTTTACTACCTCTAGGAAATATGCTCTTTACTTCACACCCTACCAACTCATAAGTTCTATGATCCCAATTATCACAAGAAACACTTGTAGTATCACTAATAGACTGTGCATCCTCCCACTAAAGGATTCCTTCTTTACATGGCTCAAGCACTTATGGATCTCGGATGGAACGTACATAAATCCTATTCAGATCTTCGTCACTTGAGGGATCAACATAGGGCACAAATTTTCCATTTGTTAAAGGGATAATAAATCTCTCCTCCTTTTTTCAAAACTGATATAACCCTTGTTGAATTGAAAATCAACATTATTTGCATAGCACCAAGTACACCCCAATAGAGTGAGAAGCTATCCGACTTTACCAACTCTAAAACCTCAAAGTCTTTAGTGAACTTGGCTCCTTGTATGGTAATGGATGCATCTTTAAAAACTCCGATGGGAGTGGCCTTATTACAATTAGCCATGAACAATACATTAGAGGATGGCTGCGACGGGGATCTTCCCATTTGTACCCATTCATCTAAGGTAAGAACGTTGACTTCCACACATATGTCAATCGATATATTACTCAATATCCATCCATCCAAAACAACATTTTGAGTGATTTCCTTATCATAATATAGGCTATGAGGGGGAAGATTCACATGCAAGATCTACTATCCAGGTCTCAATACCTACGCGTGAGTGTTTCCTTTAACCAATCCCCTGACAATGGAATGCTATTTTCTTGGCACAAAATTTTACACACTTCTCTTAATTCATCTATAATAGTTTAGACCATCTTTAATACTTTATTTTTCTCCATCTTCTCGTGATTACTCTTTTAGGTACCGTATCTCACCCTAAAGATTCTGAGAACTTCCATGGTTTCTGATAAACCTCCTTCGATGGGCGGGATATGGAAACCATGTATGTAGAACCTCTTCCTTAGTGATGGTAGGATTCTATTATAATGCTTCTCTGGTGTGTGCCACCTCGGTGTGGGTTGTGATCTTTTCTTACATGCCTCGGACTCTATTTCCAACTTAGGAATCCACCGATTTTCAATAGAGCGCTATATCCTAACCATCCCTACGCCTTTGTTTTTCTTTTTATGCTGCTTACTAAGATGCTCATACAAGTCTGAGAACTCCTCATAGCTATGGTTCTTTCCATAAAAAGAACATGTAATATTCTAAGAACATTCATGCCTATAGTGGTCAAGAGATTTGCATGTATAAAATGTTCCAAGAGGGAACTCACTTCTTCCACTACCATGGCCTCGTCCTTTGAATCCACCACGGTATCCTCAACCTCTGCCATGACCACCTTCAAAAAAACATTCATTCTGATCATAGTGTGCTTAATTGTGATCCTGGTCCTGATGCTCGTTATTTCCCTTAGAGTTATCTAAAACTCCTGTCTATCATACACCAATATCTATAGCATCATGGATCTGACCAATCAACCGATAGTCTTCCATGTCATGAGTCGTGGACCTGCAGATTTTACAGTAGCTTGAAATGTTCTTCCTTATCACACATTGTAATAATGGGAAGTAGCTAGCATCATGGTTTAAATGGCATATCTCATAATCCAACAACAATGAGCATATTGATCTGTGAGGAAAACTATCCTTTGTGTGACCTTCTACTTCACAATATGTGCACCAAATCCATGTGTCATCTCTTATGTGTTGAATTTGCTTTGATAGTTTCTCCAACTATTTTGCCATAGCTGCAATCTGTGCTTCTAAAAATAGGCTCACCCCAGTATCTATGCTTCCAACTACCTCAACGTGTAAGGCTACTTGAAGTGCTTCATGAAGATCAGTGTATGTCTTATATGATAATGCCCTCCTAAAAGGGGTAATTAGACCCCCAATGAACCATTGTGCATGTTGGATTACGTGTATGTCATAAGAAAACTTAGATAACAAGTGTTTTAAAATGGGCATCATATTCTCTAACACTCTCAGTAGTGCCTTGCTTAATATCCTTGAGTACACTTATACTCTTCTGCTCAAACTCAAGGATATGAAACTCTTTAAAGAATCCATATTTTATGCTATATAGTCTACACAAGTCGATCGGGGTCAAAATTTTTATACCAGCTATATGTGCGCTCTTGTAATGTAGTAGAAAATTGGCTTGCCCTATGCTCAAAAGCCATGATTCCTTTTGCGTGCCACAATATTTCACACATATGCACATGTTCAACAACATCTTCTATACCTATATATTATAGAAGATGAAGAGACATCTCCATGTAAATATTTTAGGGTTAATGCGGGCCTTTCCCACCTGATCTAGAACCTCCTATGTTTTCTCTTCCTCCAAAACCACCGGATCCACCGAGCTAGAGATACCTAAGCCTCATGATCTTGAACTGTAGAAACTGGGTTAGACCAAAAGATGTGCTTCCCTGTGTCCCAATAATAGAACCAACTATACCTTGATAGTACGTGAAGCGTTACCACTCCCAGAAGTTAGTCAAAAATAGGCGTGCTTGTATTCCATGCTAATGATACACCCAAAAAAGTACTCCCATATAACAACAAATCCATTTGCACTGCCATCATTGTGCCTTTCATAAGACTCACTCCTACTCTCCCACTACTTGAATTAGCTTGTTGACTATTTATTATACTAGATGCTAGAAAGCCAAGTGCAAGGGAAAGGTTGCTAGGTAGATTCATATGCGCACCCATGGCCTAGGTTGTCTCTATTGGTGCACTTCTGCATGAGGCCGAGGAGGGATCCCTATCATGCTTTCCTAGATGGGGGATTTCCTGATGCTCTAGCTCCACATCTCCTACGTGAGCTCCAAATCCTTCACGAGCCATCTCTCTCCTCAATGCCATCCACTATGCAATGTCACATTACTTCTCTACCTCCCTCTCGTGCGCCTCATTATACTTAAGTCACCTTTCCTCTCTCTACCTTTTTGCCACTAGGTCTACCATCCTTCACCAAACCCAATCCTTCCCCCATGTGTGGTGGGGTTTAGTTCACCATCGATTTACTTTCAAAATTCAAAGTTACCATCGGGATCTTGATTGCTAGTGAAATACCTTACGAGGTAAGTTCCGCTGATATCGTAAAAGCGGGATTCACTACCTCGGACACGAATAAGTGGAAATTGAGTACTCCAAGATACAACTTTTTAAAACACCACAGAACCACATATCCATAGCTCGAGTCCAAATTAGACCAAAGCATCATAAAGGGCCTAAAATTATTCACGTGTCCGAGAAAAGTGCATGATACCTCCAATTTTTCTTAGAGGCGTAAGTAATCACCACTCGTATAATTCTATTGGAAAGATAACGAAGAAGGTCTCATATAAATTGTCAAAAATATTTTTTCTACCCACATGCATGCATCAAATTCAGATCCAATGCTTTGAATGATGTGCGCATTATTCTTCTAGATCATGTATCCACTCTTCAACACTTACTAAGGTCAACCGATATCTCTTCATCACAAACCATCCTGCAAACAACTGAAAAGAGGTCTTGACAACGGAACCGATGAGGTAGCCTAGAATTTAATAATACAAGCCTAGGAATTGTGGCACGTCACTTAGCCTAGACTGAGCACTCACTTGAAGCATGCAAAGATACTAGGCCCCTCTTTAGGTTTGTTATTACAATATTTTTAGCATGATGAAGAATTTAATCATTCAGATCTAGATCTAGAACATAACATGATTAAAAGATAACCATAATGGAATCAAGCATGCAATACTAAATTATAACCATGATAACACCTTGTTTCAGTCCATAATCTCCATTATATTAATTTCAGTAAATACACAGAAGCTTCCTTATATTAACAAAGAGTATACACTCATGTGCGTATCGATCTATCAACATAATCTCACTATAACCCAGATTCTCACACCTATATTTTTGATTTCTTTGTTACATTTAAATGCATATTTATAAGGGTAGGGAATTTCCCTTCACCACTTATCTAATCCCAAAATAGGTTTCATACTATTATTAGCTAAGCGCCATTACAAAAATAGGCTTACATGTAAGAGTGTTAACAATAGATATCTCTTAGTCGATTATCAGTTTGCCATTCTATCTTTAGAATGCATCCATGTAAAGTTCTTCATAGCCGATCATCCAAAAATAGCCAATGTGTGTCGCGCAAGTCTTCAATTGGTATGAGTGCTCTGCACACTATCTCTAAAAATAGATCCTCATTACGAAAACGGCTAAGTACCAAATCATCTCTCTCATTCGTGTGTGATCCTTTCGATATTCCCGTGCATTTGAATGTGTTCTACTCTCCGGGTGAACCTTTTGTATTTCCTTCACTAGGTGCCGATTCTAACCGATCAATAGTTTGAAAGGATTGGATTTGTAATGTTGACGATATGTGTTTTGCGCAAGATTGAGAAAATACCTCGATCATTTCAGTTTGTGGGAGGGAGAAGGGCAATTGATTGATGATACCCCTCTAGTGGATGATGAATTCTACAACATATTCATCTTCGAACTATTTAATGGTGTAGAGGTCGATAATAGTAACCTTACGAGGCATCTTAATCTATAAATTTTCTAAAAATATTTGTGCAAGCTGTGTGAAGGAAAAACATGAATACTGTGGGATGCTATTGTACCAGTCAAGTGTGGGCCCTATTAAGGACATGGGAAATGTCCTCAACATGAGGTCTTGATCATGTGTGATAAGGTGACATGTGTGGTGGAAAGCTTGGATTTTCTATTAAGGGTCCTCCTTACTATATAATTGAAGGAACTTTAAGAGTTCCCCATGTGGAGGATAGGATTTACAGGGAACCGATGGGTGATTTGGTTCATTATAATTTTTTTCATATGATATGGTGTTTTAGAACCCATGAAGGAAACTTCAAGACTTGAGATCCTATTCATAAATGCTAGTAAAGGATCATTTTACACTGGTTATTGAGGAATAAATGATGAAGAACTAGGTTGATTATGGACATGTGTATTTAATTGTTAGTATAATTGATATGGTAAAGGGATATTATGCTAGAGAGGAACATTCGGGGGGATGTTGTAGGTAGGTTACTAAACTAGAGGTTGTGATGGTTAAATGTATTGATATTGGATAGGGATTGAAGTTTTGATAAGAAGTTGAGATGGATGTAGTATATACTTTGGGATGAGATAGTGGTTTGGATAAGATTTTGAGATGGCCATAATATATACTTGTGAATGGATTTTTGAAACAGAGCGGTAGATGCATGTTGTGAAGAGGAGTGTGTATTAGTGATAAAACTTGTATTGATAAGGGGTATTGATGTTGGGATGGACATGACCATGTTTTGAATAGAGGACATGGGTTGTTATGAAGGGATGGGTTGAGACACACTAAGTGGGATGGATACCAAACTCACAAGAGCTGTAGGAGAGGCGGTGGAAGCTACAAAACTAGATGTAGAAAGGGACATGTTAGTGTTGTTTTGTGAAGATGACGAGCTCGATGAATGATCTAATTATTAGTGTAGGTTATTATTTATCCTTTTATTTATTTATCGGATAATTCTTACACTTGTGTTATCCGTACACTTGTTGGGTTAGCTTGCTTAGGTGTACTAGTTGTGTGGAGTTAGCTTACTATTTTTGTTGAGTTAGCTTCTCACTTATGTGGAGTTAGCTTAATAGTCTTTTAGATTTAACTTAACTACCAATATCGCTTAGTGGGAGTTCTTCACCACCGATTTAGGTAGTATTTGCACTTCCCTCATCATATATATAAATCTTTCTTATTGAATAATTCAAGTAATTGTATTGTAATGTATTGAGCATTATGGATTATGATGGATTTCCACATATGGTATTTTATCTCTTTTGTTTTGCAAATCTACTATGGTGTAATATTATCATCCGAGATTGTAGCTTGGAACAATCTTCTTATCATTCCTTTCATGGTATCAGAGCCATATATGATGTAGACATCAAGTAAGTTTTTCTTTGCAAGCAAGGGTTTATTTTTTTCATGTATATGGAATTTGTTAGAATTTTTTTGTAGCATGAATTTTTATGCAAAATAGAGTGCGGAATTGGATTTGGAAGGTGCCAAACCTAGAATCGACTGTAAATTCAACCATGTTTTGAGGCAGTCAAATCTGGGTGCATTCTTTTATCCATTAGATATAAGCATGTACCTTCTGGACACATTCTTTTACCCTCTGGGTATTTTGTTTTTGGATGCAGTCTTTTATCCACTAGACGCAAATCTATACCCTTTGGGTGCATTATTTTATCCATTGGATATAAGTGTGTACCTTACAGATGCATTATTTTACCCTCTGAGTATTTCGGTTTTGGATGCATTCTTTTATCCACTGGACGCAGATATGTACCTTATGGGTGCATTCTTTTATCCATTGGATATAAGTGTTTACCTTCGGATGCATTCTTTTACCCTCTGGGTATTTTCATTTTGGATGCGCTTTTTTATCCATTAGACGTAGATCCGCACCTCTTGGTGCATTATTTTATCCATTGGATATAAGTGTGTACCTTCCAGATGCATTATTTTACCCTTTGGATATTTCGGTTTTGGATGCGTCTTTTATCCACTGGATGTAGATTTGTACCCTATGGGTGCATTCTTTTATCCATTGGATATAAGCGTGTACCCTTTGGACACAATGATTTACCCTCTAGACATTTTAGGTTTTGGGCACAAGCTTTTATCCTTTGGTCACAAACATGTATTGTGTGGATGCACTCTTTTACCCTTTGGACATTTGGGTGTCATGTGTACCTTTTAAAAAAAAATTAGTATTAAAATATTATTTTAATAGCAAAACCTTCTAGAGCTCATAACTTTTGATCTGTAGCTCGGATTAAGGTGATCATTTTTTGAAATTGTGTATTTTTTCAAGATCTATGCATTGGTGACATTTTTATACACACATTTCAAATGTAAAAGGTACCGTTACTCATTGTAATGTTTACATGCACTTAATTATAAAGTGCCAAATTCGGGAGGGTGTTGTGATCACTTGTGGACG
This sequence comes from Taxus wallichiana var. yunnanensis, assembly GCA_018340775.1. NCBI lineage: Eukaryota > Viridiplantae > Streptophyta > Pinopsida > Cupressales > Taxaceae > Taxus > Taxus wallichiana. The sequence continues at coordinate 302,152,129 of CM031243.1, read as the reverse complement.
TAATTTTGGTTGAGCCTGATGTCCTAAACTTTTGGGTATTGCATTATTGTATCTATGGGTGTATACATTTATATCTCTCTTGTTTGTTGAGATATTTTGGATCTATATTTTTGATACTTTTTTGGCATGTTGACAGTCTCTCTTGTGGGGGAGCTATTCTAGTGGAGCCTAGTGTTAGTTTGTCAGTGTTCGAGTAGTTGATTTTGACAACTCATACAAATTTGTGGTGTCACTCTACCCATTCTGCAGTATGGGAGGGTGTGGTGTTGATATTGCTTCTTCGGTTTTGTGTCCTTGCCTTGTTACCTTGTCTTTTCTTAGATCGTGGCACTCCTATTTATTTAGATCTCATGTCCACCTTGTTGCCTTGGTTATTCTTGGATCGTGGCACACCTATTTGTAGCAATTGATCAAATTATGTTTGGTGTTTCTTTTTCACTTTCGACATCACTCCATTGACAGTATCCTTGCATGATGCTATTCTGGTGAAGCCCAAAGGTCAATTTTTTTGAGTTCTATGATCGAGCAGTGGATTCATACCATAGTGTGCACCACACTTCTTCAACATTGTATGAGTTTTTAGAGCCGAGCTTCTGAGGATATCTTGTAACAATATTTTTCCCTCTCTACTTTGTTATTACTGGTTTTGGGTACCTTGCGGTGTCCAATTTTCCTAGTTATTGTACATGGGTACCTCATCAAGCCTTGTTGCTGGGACCCACCTTTTTTGCCCACCTAAGCTATGCTTATGGGAGGGTGTTAGTGTAGGTTATTATTTATCCTTTTATTTATTTATCAGGATAATTCTTACACTTGTGTTAGCCCTACACTTATTGGGTTAGCTTTCTTAGGTGTACTAGTTGTGTTGAGTTAGCTTCTCAGTTATGTGGAGTTAGCTTACTAGTCTTTTGGATTTAACTTAACTACCAATATCAGTTAGTGGGAGTTATTCACCACTGATTTAGGTAGTAGTTGTAATTCCCTCCTCCTATATGTACATCTTTCTTATTGAATAATTCAAGTCATTGTATTGTAATGTATTGAGCATTATGGATTATGATGGATTTCCATAAATGGTATTTTATCTCTTTTGTTTTGTAAATATATTGTTGTGTACTATTATCATATGAGATTGTGGCTTGGAACAATATTCTTATCGTTCCTTTCAGTAATGAGGAGGATGACTATTGACTATTTGTGTCTTATCATGAAACATCATTAAGATCAAAACCGATAACAAGGATTGACGCAGTGGGAATTGATATTTCGACACACAAGCGGTGGAATAGGGATGAAGCTATTGAATGACCGGCTTGTAATTAGGGTCAATAAGTTGGGAAGTGTCAAAGGTGAGAATAATGATAGAAGGTTGTTATTCGGGTGTGGGGTTTTGAAGGAAAACACCTCGAGAGACAAGATAGGATTTCGGGGCCACCGGGTTAGAGTCCAAGACCTCTGTAAAAGATGGATTGCCACTATTGAAAAAGTGAGGACTGGATGGATTTGGTATTTTTGACGTGGTTGAATTACTTCTAGGAGAATTTGGGGGATCTTCATTGGTCACATAAAGTGATCAAATTTAGTCCATTATGCCCGAAATATCATGAAGGTGATAATAAATATTATCTAAGGATTATTGGAGACAAGTATTCATATTATAGAAGTCTTATAGATGGGATTACCGTATCTGTTAGAACCATGAAGTAAAAAAACAATTTATAAAGAAAAAATAGAAAATTGGATGGTTAATCACAAAAAACGTAAACAAGTCACACGAGAATTTTTGATTATCTTGATTAAATTAGAAAAAGTGTGAAATGTGAAAAATGGCTAAACATGGTACTAGGAGATGACAGTCTAAGGATAGTTTTAGGTAATAGAGTATTAAATATACCAAAAGGTATGTGAGGCCTAAATCTATGTTGGTGTTGGTACGAGGCATGATATTAGGGCCTACCCTCACTTCATGGTCTCGTAGTGATAAGGGTGTTGGGTGCTTAGTTGATGTATTTCCCACTGAGAATTTTATACTCGGCCAAAACACCGAGTTGACTTATCCTCTTGGTGATGAAATCTAAGTAGGTCCACCTAGGAAGGAGTGTTTAGATGCGAATTAAGTTTGATGTGGTTTGGTTGTGTGTGAAGGGATTTTTTCATTAATGCAATCCTTTAACTCCTAATTAAGCTACATGAGCAAGCAAGTATGAGTGTTCATTTTAAGATCTAAAGGAAGTGTTTTAATTTGATGAGAACAAATATACAAAATGTGATCTTTGAAAGAGAAGAGCGTACTTATATAATCACTTTTTCTTTTTGATCTTTTTATTTTTAACTAATTTAAGCAATAACAACAATGAAGCACTCAAATTTGAAAAGTTATATAAAATAGACAACAAAAGAAATGAAAGATAAAAATAAAATATAAATGAAAAGGAACTAAGAGCTCCCACCTGGGTGTCTATGATGTTTAAGGTGTTTTTTTGGTTAGGTGTTATAGATATATAAAGTACCAAAAACTCCAATAAGTAGGGTTTACCGATACCTTCACCGACAATCAAAATGTGAAGATGATAGAATACATGAGCAATGGAAGAGGCTCCTCCTTTCACCGAGTGAGAAGACATGTATGTAATGACATCTAAAAAATGATATTAGATAAATATGATAACGAGTTGCTCAAAAATACCGATCCCAGGAATCGAAGGGACTTTCTTGAAAGGTGTCAACTCATTTGATATAATTAATTTATTTTGATAATTATTAAATAAAATAGTAATAATTATTAAAAACTTAAGAGGGATAGTGAGACCCTCTTCACTTTGTAAGTGGCCTGGGATAGGTCGGTAGCAAGCTCAAAGTCCTCTAAGTATTCGTAATAGAAATATTTAGCGTCTTTGTGATCTTCTTGGATGACCTCTATTTGATATTCAATATCTTCAATGTTTGGTGTGAATGTAATGGCACACATGTTGAGTTTGTGGATAATATAAAAATTTTCCCACATAAAAACTGCTAGACAATAGAGATCATATATGCTAGTGATAGGATGTGATAGACCTGGAACATCCATCTACGTAAGATCCATCTTGTAAATAACTTGTTAGACTAGAATCAAATTGATATAAATATGATAATGCTAAAAATGATTCAAAATGATAGGGATCAAAGATGATTCAAGATCAACGATGATCAAAGAAAAAATACTTGTTTTGAGAAAGGATGAATAAAATTGACAATAATAAATGCCGAGAGAAAGAGTAATGATGCCAAACAAACTATGCAGAGTGTAGGAGTTTTTCAAACTTATCAAGAAAATATCTAGATGTGTTTGTAAGGCTAATGATAAAATAAGGTGCTATGGATACTTGATCGATGGTGATTTAGAGTCGACAAAGATTGGGGAGAAAAATTGCTAACTTTGATTACAGGATAGTAAAACAAGTATTAATTGATAAAAAGGGTTTGATGTGTAGAGTTAAACTACAATGAATATAAAAACCTATAGGAATTCAAAAACAAATATCCAAGAGTGCTTGGAAGGGTAATAAAGGAAAAAGAGGTCAAGGCAATCGTTAGGAAGGGAGGGAGTTTTCAAATTTGGTTTTGGGTGGGAATTTGAGAGGGAGCCTAGTGTACAGATCATAGGGAGCATCTACAAGAGGTAGGCGGGATGCTCGGTTCACTACGGAAAGGGATAAGGTGGAACCGGTCAAGGGCCCCTCATCACGTGGGAAAGGCATGTGGTGAGTGAACCAAAACATGTACATTCCATAAATCTCTCCCCACGGTTGTAATGAAAAAGGTGTTTTCTTGGAAATACCAGATTCTCTAGCCAATTGTGTTCGATCTTCTATGGGTAATACCATTCTGGCCAAGATTCCCGGTAGCAAACCCAATATTGAAGACTTTAGGAAATGGGAAAATAGGAAATGGATGCCTAAGGGGGAGATGGAAGTTGCAGATTATGCTAATGGTTTTTTTGTGATTCATCTATCTTTAGAGGAGGATTTCTTAGGGATTTTTACAGGGACACCTTGGTTCATGGGTCGTGCTATGGTTTTGGTTCAAAAGTGGGTGCTAGGTTTCAATCCTTTGGAGACTATCATTAAATAATATATTTTATGGGTCCAGATTACCTAGTCTTCTGTTGGAATATTGGGACATGGATATCCTTCACAGACAATAAGTCCATTGGTGCCTTGGTCATTATAGATCCTATTACCTCGTGCTAGAAACAAGGCTTCTTTTTCATGTTTATGTGTAAATATCACTCATGAAGCACCTTTACCAAGAAGCATTGAGTTCAAAACACCATGGGGTAGTCATACCCAAAAGATTAACTATGAGTTTTCCCCTTTTATGTGTTTTTCCTACTTTAAAGCAAGACACAATATCAAATCATGTCCCAAAGCTAAAGAGGAGGCTAGTATTAAAGCTCAGCTTAAGAAGACTAAGAGCAAGGAGGATCTGAAGGGAAAGGGACCAATGTAGTTAAATGACAAGTGGACCTATCAAGGTTAATCTGAATGTTGGAAGATAGAAAAGTCCAAGGAACTTGCTCCAAAGTTCATGACAAGACAATTGATGAGGAAGGGAAGGATAAGGTCGAAATAGTTAGGCAACCCAAGAACCCAAGAATATTGAGGATATGATGTTTTTGAGTCTTTCTAGGATAATATATAGTGGGTTCAATAGTCCTAGACTCTTTGGATGCAAGTTTATTTTCTCAGAGACTAGAGGAAGATTTACTGGTGAGAAATATGTATCGAATGTTATATGTAAATATGGAGGACATCTCTATTGTAGTAGAGGATGCATAACATGGATAGAAGATTGACAAAGAAATGGAAAAAGAAGATACAAATGTAAGTTATAAGGTGGATGATGTGGTCAAAGAGAGTGTATTTATGGTGAGCTCAAATATTATCATCCCTGACTCTAGGTCATCCCTTAACCAGATTTCAACACCAAGAACTAGATCTAAGGAGGATGTACGAGAAAACAAGGCATCCCCAGGAAAAACTTTGGAGAAGGAAAAAAATGATAAAGTGACAAAGAAATATATCATGGAGGGTCACCAAAAACCATAAGTGTTGGGTAAGAGATCCTCTTATCATAAATTATTTGCATATTCTAGAACATTAGGGCCCTAAATCAACCACGTAAGAATAGGATTTTGAGGGATTTAAAAGAGAAAGAGAAACCAGATGTGTTAATGGTACAAGAAACTAAGATGAATGATGTGAGGATGAAGGATTTTCAGGCTTATTTTTGGAAAGATTCCGGATTTCACTTTCAACCTTCTGCTAGAGCCTCAGGAGGTTTGTTGTGCCTATGGCAAAAGGATAAACTGGAAGGATTTCCTCTCATCAATAGTCAACACCATTTAGCTATTTGTTTTATTGAAGTCAGATCTAGAAATTAGTTTATCCTATCAAATTTCTATACTCCCAATACCTCTGTGGGAAGAAGGGAGCTATGGGAGAAAATGACCACTTTTAGAAGAATGTTTAATGATTTAAATTGGATTATTAGTGGAGACTTTAATATGCCCCTCATCTCTTCTAAGAAGAAATGGGGTATTAATGTATTCACGGAAAGTTTGGAGGACTTGGGGTAATTTCATGGGTTGGAATGCCTTAATTGATCTAAATCTTAGTGGTTCAAAATTCACTTGGTCCAATAGGAGAGTGGGGGATAATCTTATTCTAATAATATTGGATCAGATTTTTATCAATACTCAGTGGATTCAATAACAACATTACACTCTCTCCACCCTTCCTAGGATTGGGTTGGATCATAATCCATTAATCCTCAAAAATGATGTCAGAGATCACATGGTTGGTCATCCCTTTAGGTTTGAACATATGTGTACTAATCACTTTGATTTGGAATAAAGGCTTCAAGACTAGTGGAACATTGAAGTGAGAGGTAACAGTATGTTCAGGGTGACCACCAAGCTCAAAAATATCAAAGTTAATCTAAAATTCTGGAATAAGGAAATTTTTGGAAACATTTTCCTTCAAAAAAGTAGAATAGTGGAGGATCTTAGGATTCTTGAATAAAACATGGAACATGGAGGGTGGAGCCCTGAGAAAAATCCAAAGAAAATACCCTTCTTTTAAACTACCACAATATCTTGCATCGGGAAGAGGTTTACTGGAAGCAACAATCTAGAATCACATGGCTTAAGGAGGGGGATCAAAACACAAATTTTTTTCATATCTCTTCTACTATTAAAGCTAATAAAATGCATATTCAAGAGATCAAGAAAGGTAATGGGGATATTACCAATGATGATAGTGATATTGCTTCTACCATTGTTGTCTTCTTCAAACCTTGTTGCTAAGGATCTTATTAGTGATGAAGTTACTAAGGAAGAAATCCTTAACCTATTTTAACGTCTATTAGTCTGATGAAAATCGGGAGCTCGTTGTTATCCCTGATGAAGAGGAGATCAAAGCTATTTTGGACACTATAGAAGCTAATAAAAGTCTTGGCCCAGATGGATTTCTGGATTTTTTCTTCAACTCTATTGGGATATTGTTAAGACCGATGTGGTTTCTGCTTGTTCAAGAATTTTTCCGATCGAATGCTTACTTAAAAAAATTAATCATACTTTACCCAAAAAAATCCAGGCTAAGGATTTAGGGGACTTTAGACCTATTAGTCTATGCAATACCATGTACAAGCTCATCTCTAATGTTATGGCCTTTAGACTTAGGGAGACCCTTGGAAGCTTCATTTCTCCTAACCAAGGGGATTTTGTGTCCCTGTAGACAAATTATGGATAGTATTATTACAATCCCCGAAAGTATTCATTCTGTAGAACTTTCGGAAGGGAAGCCATGATTATGAAGATGGACATGCAAAAATCCTATGATATAATTTATTGGGATTTTTGTACTCTCTTTTCTCTAAGCTGGGATATAATCCTCATATCGTTTAAATGATTCAGGCTTATACTAAGGATCCAAGATTTTTAGTTAACATAAATGGTAAACCTAATGGTTTTTTTCAAAGATGAAAGGGGGATGAGACAAGGAGACCCTTTATCCCCCTTCTTGTATATAATTGTTGATGAAACTTTATGCAGATTATGCCTTAAAGCCCAGAGAGAAGGTCACATGGAGGGGATTAATGTGACAAGTGGTATAGAAAATCAATGTCTGCAGAAGTTTGTCGATGATATGGTCCTTCTAGGTCAAGTTGCTACTTTCAAGAAGCTAGGACTATCAAAGGCATTACTAAGAAGTATGAGAGGGATACATGGAAGAAAATCAACTTTAGGAAAAGCTCTTGTTTCTTCATAAATGTGGGAAAAGAACAATAGATCGGGTTAGATACCATCTTGGATTGTAATATAAAAATCCTTCTTGATTCCTATTTGGGAATGCCTCTCTATGGGAGTAAACTTGATGAAGGAGTGTGAAATCTTCTCTTAGAGAGATTTCATAGAATCTGCCTCTTAGAAAGGCTCCCTTCTCTCTCAAGTTGGGAAGGCTCACTTCTTCTTTAGAGTAGTCTACATGGTATTCATGTGTTTATAATGTCCCATATTTATTCTTCCATGCACTATAAAGAAGGTCATTGAAGGGATTCGAAAAAAGCTTCTTATGAACTGGTTATGAGGATAAAAATAGACTCCCTCTTATTGCTTGGGACAAGGTTACCCAACCCAAGGATAAGGGTGGTTTGGGTCTTAAGAATATTCAGTTTATGAATCATTCCCTCATTGCTAAGGTTAGGTGTAGGCTTCATAAAGAAGCTGGTATTTGGGTGACTGTTCTGAAAGTGAAATATTTTCTCCCTTTGGTGGAATGTTGGATTTTTTTTAGTGATTTGGTGCTTCTGAGAGGTTCTGTTTTCTAGAATAACTTGTGTCAAACTAGGAAATTTCTTATCAAAGGGTGCAAATGGAACCTTGGAGATGGATCTAAAATAAAATTCAGGAGGACCCTTGGGTGGAGGATGTTTCCCTAAATTTGAGAAATCCTTGGAGGGAACTTTGGCATTTCTACTCTAGTGAGAAAAGAGATCATGTGTGTAAATATTGGGATGATGAATGCAAATGGTCTTCTATCCTTCCCCTCCTTTCTTTCATGGGGGTATCCAACCTTTTCATGAGTTAAATAGAAACTAAGGTATCTTCATATCCCTTGAGATAGTGTTAAGGATGATCTTGTTTTTAGAGTCACGATCTTCGGGATTATGAGGTTAAATATGGATATTTGATAAAATTTGACAATATGGATTCAAATGTTGTTTGGAGGAAGGTTTGGAACAAACATCTTATCCCTAAGATCAATTTTTTTTCCTAGGGAAGTCATCAAAGGTAAGATCCTTATTGTTGACCATCTAAGAAGGAAGGGAATGATCATTATTAACAGATGTGGGTTGTGTAAGGATAATGAAGAAACTATCAAGACACTTATTTCTGGAATTCCCTTTCTCTTTTCAAGTTTTTGCAGTGATCTTGGGTATCTTCAATGTGTAGTGGGTCCTCCCTAGTGATGTGTCTCTCTTACCTAGTAGTGGAACTTCAATTTTCAGAATGACATGGTTAAAAAATGTGGAAGATGGCCTTGCCTCACATCTTTTGGGGAATCTGGATTGAATGTAATAATAGGATTTTCAAGAAAAAATTGGTTAGCTCAAGCAGGGTTTCTGACAAAGTGTTATGGGATCTTAAGGATAACTCTAGGATCCTTAAATCCAAACAGTCAGTGTGCCCAAAGTGGGAGATGGATGTGCTTAGGAACTTAGAGGTTGAATCCTCCTTCACCATTAAGGAAAATTTGAAACACATTGTCAAATGGATCAAACCGCCAGATGACAACTTCAAGCTAAATTTTGATGGGTCAGCTCATGTGATTGAAAAAGTGGCTAGAGGAGGGGGTCTTATTCATGACCATAAATGTATTTGCATTGGTGCCTATGTGGGGCTTACAGGAAATCAATCAAACAACATAGAAGAGGCTAGAGCTATGCTTTGGGGAGTTAGGATTTGTCAAGACATAGGATTAAAAATATGATTATTGAGGGTGACTTGGCATGTGTCATTAATGATCTCAAGGATAGTAGGAAGTGTGGCTAGAAACTTAATAATTTTATTATGGAGGCACATGCCATCCTTTCTTCATTTGATCAAGTGGTCATTCAACACTCTTATCATGCAGGAACAAACCGATAGATGCATTGGTAGATAAAGGTACAACCATGGTGGATTTGGAGACGTGGATTGAGACATGTACTCCTTGGAGTCGGTGAATAATATCATTAATGATGATGTAATGTAGGAAGAAGCGTTTTGATGATAACCCTGGTTTGCATGCTCGGGATTACGAAAGGAATTTCCTTTTTTGGAAAACCAACCTTGTCAATTTCACTTGTTTCTTGGATTAGTGTATCTCTCGGCTCTACGAAGGTGTTTTTTTACATGTTTCATGGGGGTGATAGGGTGAGGATGAAACCCACCAATTTTATCCATCTCAAAAATGTCACGGGTTTGTGGAAAGTTCTATATAACGGGTTTTTACTAAATTCATTTGAAGGCTCAAAGGTAATGACCCTATCCTGTCTATTGAATTTGCTACTTCCTGGAAGGATGGTAGTTTTGATTTTCATGGGGTTCATGTTAATGTATCGAGGAAGAAATTTATGAAGTTACTTGGGTTAAAAATTAAGGGCCTCAAAATTTTTAAAGACAAAATGAGGAAGGAGCAAAAATTGTGATTTTATTTGAGGTGGGGAAAAATCATTTCTTACGAAGATGGGAATGCCCACACTTTCTTCTTGGATGGGTGGGCTGATGTTTTTATGTTTATCATGAATTATTTGACCCTTCAAGGGAAAATTTGAATAAAATTTACCTATCATCTGCCTATTCTCAATATTTTCCGTCGGGATCAGTCTATGAGCCTTGGTTATTTTCTTTATCAATCACTACTCTCGACCATTGAGGATTTTAAGAAGGAAAAGATGGATATCCCCCTCCATTAGGGTCTCATCCTCCTCATGGTTTAAAAAGGTAAAATGGACATCCCTTATCGTGTTAATGATCATGATTCTAGATTAGGAAATCCTAGCCTCCCGCATTAACAAAATTAAGAAACATAAAGTGATTGACCGGATAATGGTATTGTTGATGCCTTGTGCAATCTCAAAAAGGATATCAAGAATCTGGATGATAATTCCACCAAAAGGGCCCAAGAACTTGTTGATTGGGAGGCCAGGCTTATGAGGGATGAGACCACTAATGACACCATTCTCACCATCAACAAAAACCTTATTCAAGAGCTAAAATATTGCCATCAATGTATTGATTCCCAGAACAAAACCATCAGGGGTATCCAAGCTGATTTCATTATGCAAGAGTAGTGGATTTCTATTCTACAGGATCAGGTTACTACTGAAGAGGGAAAAATCAAGATGAAGTTGATGTTGAGCTCGTCTGATAGCAAGGAATCAAACACTGGAGATATCTCGGGTATGGTTGCTGGCTCCAATAAAAGAAAGAATCAGAAGGACAAGTAGGTTGAGACTTAGATGGAGAAAATGCTGTTAACTCGACCTAAAGGGTCATTACCAAGGTGGCTAGCAGGAGGGATGGAGGTTTGAGCACTAGATCCCATAGCAGGGCCATGGTGAACTAATTGCGTTCCTTTTGCTTCCCTTTTCTATTTGGTTTATTTTTGTTTCTGCCCCTTTGGGGTCCAAAAATTCTATTAAATTTGCAATGTTTTAGTTTTTCCCATATGTGTGGGGGCTTGTTGTCAAGTAATTTTGACTTTGCCTTCATGGCCTTGTTTAATTTTTTGTCTTTGAAAACTTTTTCCTCTATGTATGGGGTTTTTTGGTCCCGTTTAAAACCAAACCTTTTTGTCTTATATAAGAAAAAAATCATTACATTAGTGAGTTAGTGAGATATTAATGTTATGATATTAATATCATATTTGTGTGGGAAAAATAAATTAGTGTTATATTATTAATATGAGCTATTAAATAATTCATTTTTAATAATATAGGTTGAAATATATTAGATGTAGTTTGTTTAATAAACAACTCACGTAGTTATTAGATTTGTGTGAGATATTTTTGGGTTTGGGAGTGATTCTAGGAGAGATAGGTGATTATATTATAAGATAGAAGATTGGAGTTGAATACTTGTACTAATGATATCATTCTCATATATATTGTGAGATCACTCACTATGTAATTAGGGTTCATTTAAAGAGACCTCTTGGAAATCGGAGGTGAAAAATACATGGTGAATATTCCCAGAACCGGTTTTACGGGAAGGCAATTTTTTTGGGGGTTGTATGAAAAATTTTCACCTGATTTTTAAGTGGTGTGATAGAAGGCTATAGATGTGCATCAACAAGGTTGTTGACGCATGTCAATGAGGTCTGTTGACACACGTCAACGAGTTTTTTTGATGCGCGACAACAAATTTGCTATCGTGTGTCTCAGTAGCCTCCACCCTATGCTTACACATCAAAAAAATCTTCGTGTCATGTGTCAATAAACTCTTTGTCATGCGTCCGCTATGCATTAATATCTAAAGTACCTCCTTATCACACATTAACTATCTGTCAGTGTCACACATCAACAAATAACCCCATTGTTGCGCGTTTGCAAACCCTCCTTGTCGCACATCAACAACTTACCTCCTTGTCGTGTGTATGCAGTACCTCCTTGTTGTGCGTCAACTATATCCTTGTCACGCGTCAACAACTGACCCCTTTGTCATGCATCGACACATATCATCAATCTCTGGTGCTTAGAGTATGTGAGTTCACGGTATTTGTAAGGTACTGGTGGTAGTACCATAGTATACTACCTGGTGAATCACCTAGGTTTTTATAGGATATGTTTTCAAATGTAGGCGAAGCCGACCCAAAAAATATATATTGTAAATTTTAGGTGAACATGACACTGACCCACTCTGAAAAAATCACCTTTTCAAATTTCCCTAAAATGAAATTTTCACCATATTACAAATATTCGCCACTAAAATTATCCCGATGTAATTGCTTCAATTATGTTGAATAAATAATAAGAGTGTTTAATAAATTATTTTTGCTCGTAAGTTTTTGTATCTTCATTATTATATTATTTCATGTAATTGTTGCTATTTTAGATTAAATAATCTCTCAATTTCATATCATTTGGCATTAGAGAAGATGAGGTCAATCTATGAAAGTCATTATAGGATTCTCGCCATGTCTATTAGCATGCAAAATTGAGTTTTCAAAAGCTTCGTCTTCTTTTTTTGAAGTCTATGTTCAACACATAGGAATCACCAACAATCACACTAATCACCAATGCTTCTTTGGATCTCCCATGATCCTGGTCCTAGATCGACAACAATATTCCAATCAATAGCGTTCTATTTATGGATCAACATCGATCTGTGAATCATTAATGATTCTATTTATAGATCAACAATGATTCTATGAATTGACAACGATCCTCTCTAATTGGAAATGATTACTATTTTAAACTTAATAGTGAGATTTTCAAGTTTTCCAAAGTTCAAATTGAGGGGGATTTTCAAACTAATATTCAAAAGGAAATTTTATTGAGTTTAGCGGCGGATGTTAGAGGATGGAGGAAAAAGAGGAAGGAGGTAAATCATTTACCTTTCACTATCCATAAGTGACATTGTCGCACAATGAAGTTATGGCATTTTTAAGTTGTGTGTTTGATTTACATTGTATGAAAATAAGAATGCAAGTACATTCATGTTCAAAATTGTAATGTGTGAGAAATTCTTGTATTTTTTCTTGAATGTAAGAAGGTGATGAGATTTGAAAGAGTATTGTTACATCTAGGGTGTTGGTTGACCTTATAAAACCATTGTTCGTTATGGTTGTTGGTTAGTAACATGTAAAACCATCCCTTGTTTGTAGGTTTTTGGTAAACCGAGTGTAAAACCATCCTAGTTGTTTGTAGGCTATTGATATATCGAGTGTAAAACCATCTTGATTGTTTGTAGGTTGGTAAAATGAGAGTAAAAAAATCATGGGTATTTGTATGTTGGTGGTTAGATGAGTGTAAAACCATCATTTGAGTTCATTAGTAGCACAAGATAATGTTTTTCTCATGTTCGCACTAGGGGGAATGTTAGGAATATCTTTGGATTAGTGCTCACATATTTATTTTAAGGGTTAAATATAATATTAATATATTAAATTAGTGATTTAGTGAGATATTAATATTCTATTTGTGTGGGAAAAATAAAATAGTGTTATATTATTAATATGAGTTATCCAAAAACTACTTATTAATAATATAGGTTGAAATATATTAGTTGTGAGTTTGTTGAATAAACAACTCACGTAGTTATTTAGAGTTGTGTGAGATATTGTTGGGTTTGGGAGTGATTTTAGGAGACATAGGTGAGTATATTATGGGATTGAATATTGGAGTTGAATCCTTATATTAATGAGATCATTCTCATATATATTGGAAGATCACTCACCATGTAATTGCTCCAGTTATGTTGAATAAATAATAAGAGTGTTTATTATATAATTTATGCTCTCTATTTTTGTATCTTCATTCTTATATTATTTCATATAATTATAATTATTTTAGATTAGATAAGCTCTTAATTTCATATCAAGGACCAATCGACAAAGAATAGGATCAATGACGATCTCTGTGGATTTTGTAAAATATTCTAAAATTTGATCTTATTATCCCATTTTCAAGTTTATTGAAAAATGGAGATAACCAATTGAAATTTTCTTGATGAACCTCTTTTGAGTCTTTTCTCATCCAAGAGTTACTTTTGAAAATGCCTTGTTTTCTCTTTAATTCAGATTTTGGGGTTCCCTTAGCACATTACATGTCATATACGGGTGTTTTCCACCCCAAAACTTGACTTAAATCATGTTTTAGGGTTTTGGGTTCCAATTCAATCGAAACATTCCACCCCCAAAACATGTGTTATATGTGAGGTGTTTCCCAAACCCAAAACACGACACACTATCGTACTTTGGGTTTTCAGGTTTTCTTGCATTAGGTTAGGGAGTATGATTTACATGTCATGTGCCCCATGTTTCCCAAACCTGAACTCTAAATTATTCATAATCTCCTTTGTAATAGGTTTTTGGGACGTGATTGCAAGATCACACAAGATGTTGGATGCAGTCAGCCTTCGACCCCGAAGTCAATGCCATAAATGCTAGGATGGAAGTTGGTGGTTCATGTGTGTCGGCCAACATGTAATTAATGCTAGGGAATCTATAAATAGGGGGATTTCCACATCATTTATACCTTTGTAGTCCCTCTATCATTCATATTTTCATCTTGCTTTCACATTTCCAAATTATGATTCACCTTTTATTGGCATTTTCATTTATTTTTCTTGGATTTCAAGGGTTTTTTCATCTTACAGTAAGTAAACCTCCTTCTAGTATTTTTGTTTTTCTTTTTAGGTTTTATCTTGAGTGGGGAGTTGTTTTACATTTTTCAAATATCTCTTTACTCCTTATTTTTCAAATTTTATTGTTTTCACCAGCAAAGGGAAGTGGGAGTATTTTTAGGTTCCTTACTTTCTCATTTTTGGTAAGGGTTACAAGTTTAACAAACTGAAAAATATCACTTATTATATTTTCTCCTAAAAATGCATTTTTGGTTTTACACATGTCGAAGGTGTTTTTTCCATTGTGTTTCAGGTTTTTACTATTTCGAACAAGGTCCAAGCTTTGTAGTATTTCAAGTTTTCTCACCTATAAAACAAGCCGTATCTTCTACCCTTTGTGTTGGGTTTCTCAAAGTTTCAAACAAGGTCAAACTTTTAACGTGTTTTTGTTTTTTTAGAGTACATGATAGGGCTAATTCTTTGACTACTTTTTCATAATTTCAAAGGTGCTTTGCGGGGTGATAAAATTGAATCTATTTCGAGGGTTCTAAGAAGATTTAAAAATATTGTTTTTCAATTCCTCATATCTAATATAAGCAAGGGAAAGGGGAAGAAGGACGGATCTAAAGAGATGAAGTAAAATATCGGGAGTTGTGCCCCCTTCTAACATTGACTCCAATTTTGATATTAGAGATATAGAGTTAAGGCACGTGGACATGGATAAATTTTTGAGTAGGTGTAAAGTTCCTCACATACTTCATGGATGCATTCCCCTAATGTAAGTGGGATACCTTTGGATACTTATTTCCCATCTCTACCTAGTATCTCGAGTTTATTCTTACAGGTGGTAGCCATTATGATTGAGATTCAAGGTCGATCTGAATCAAGCGGTGAAATAGTCATCAAGTTACATACAAATTATTTTGATGAACTTCCAAAGCTTCCCAACATTGATGAATATGTTGGGACAAATACCCAATTGGTCTAAATGGCATGGGATAAGACTTGGACAATTGTGTTAAATATGTCAACAAAAAGTATATGATTAAGCCTAATCATTATGTGTCTAGGTTCCCAAAAATATTTTCTAGGAGTGAATTTATCTTGGAGATCGGTGAAATTATCCCACTTCTTAGCAGAAATTTGGCTCCCTAATGCCAAGGATTTTCATGGGTGGATATATCAGTTTATCTCCACCATAAAGAAGAATGAACAATTCTTTGATTGGGGAATGTTTATCAATGAAACTATTGACACCCAAATGAAACAAGTATTATATATGGGTAAGTTATACATGATGTATTATGTTACGTATGACATGGTGGGGATGAGGAATTATCATGGGTTGGATCCATTAGGAAATAAGTCCTTTGATCACATTTACAAGTGTATCCTCAATTATCCCTAAAAGAAAGCCAATCACATTTTCGAAGGGTTAATGACACTTTATTTTATGAGAACCTATAAAGATTGGATCCTAATATTTCAAAGCAAGGGGTATCGATGCTGCATGGAGTGTGGTATCAAAATGGGGTTGCATATTTTTACAATTCAATAAATTCACCTATTTGTGGGTGCAAAGATTTCATGGACGACCCATGCGTCTTCCTAGGTATCCAAGTGATAAGTGGATCCTCATGGAATTGGTTCGGCAGATCTTGAATTTTCACAAATTCCAATAGAGAAAACACAAAGTTTTCATTTCCTTTCCTATATCTATTAGAAGATACAATTGTTCCTCCATTATCAAAGCCAAAAATGTGATCTTTGAAATGCAAGATAAGTTCAAGAAGACCATGTTGCCAAGGCCAAGTTTTGATTATTGAGGTGTTCTTAAGGCTCGTGGGACTCTACAACTTCATGTTCTAGACCTTGAGGACATTTGGATCGATTGCAGGACAAGGTAGTAATAAGGAAAAAGGACAATAGCATATTGAACCTGGATGAAATAAGGATGTTGGATCTTGCTAATGTTTCTGAGGATGCGGTTGACAACGATAATGTTGTAGAACCTATGTATAAACAAATGGACAGATATAATGCAAGATTCCCTTTGGTTGATTAGTTTGTCAAAGAATCAACATCTATCCAAGATAGGGCCGATTAAACCTTAATTTAAACTAATGCATGGTTATATTCATGGGGCATTCATCCTAAAGAATCCAGATTCCCGAAACCTTCTGTCACATCCGCATCATAAGTGGGCCCCTCTTGTGACAAAAGGATAAAGGTGGAATCCCACCTAAAAAGTTTAAGTTCAAATTTGTTAGCAGTGGAGTTAAGTATCACCCTCCATAATCTACTATTCCTACCTCATAGTTTGTGGAGCTTGAATATCCTTATCCATCGGTTTCGAGAGACACCAAAGGTGTGCATTGTAGTTAACCAACCCATTGCCTTTTCCTCCCTTGTCACTTCCTCGCCTCTGTTGTAACTCAATAGCCCCAAATTCCCTCTTCTGCTTCCTCTCCTCCTAACATTCCTTCTTATCCTCCACATTTTGCTTTGCATATCCCAACAACATTTGCATTTTTTTCTCTCTCTTTCTCCTCCTCCTCATATGTTCCCTTCATCACCGCTTGTATCTTCGATGGCAAGTGTTTTCTCATCCTTGTTACCTCTTTTGAGTGGAATAGGATTGATATTAGCATTTCCACCAACTACTTATCTAATTCTAGTTTCCATTCCCCTTCCTCCTCAAGTTTCTTTTGCCATCATTACCTCCATTCTTTCCACCCCTCCATCTCTGGTTACTAATTTTCTCACTCCTTCAGTTCTACAATAATTATTTCAACCTCTCCTCCTAAGTCACCTTCCTCTTTAGTTCCCTCTTGGTTGATTAGTCAAACACCAAAGAAAAGGAAAATAATTTTACCTCTCAAGGTTTTGACTTCATTCTCTAAAGCCAACACCTTCTAGATCAACCAAGAAACCCAAGACCGTCTCACATATCTCTCTTGCTGCATCTGGTCAAAATTTTGCTTTGAGATTTCCATGCCCGCCACAGATAAAACCAAAGAATAAATTACGGTGTGGACTATCAATTTACAAATATTGATCTCAATAAGATGCGCATGCTTGCTATGGATAAAATTTGTAAGAAACTCATCAAAAATAAGGCCTCCAAGAATGAACTAAAAGGAAGGGTTGAAAAACTAATGATTTTTCTCCTTAATCTCTCCAAGCCTAAGAAAATTTAGATCTCATCCCCTACTCCTACTCCAATCTATTTTGATTTCTCTTGGTACTCAAAATAGAAAAGATCAACCAAAAGGGTAGATTAGTGGATGATTGGATTCAAAATTTTCTCATGTAAGGAAAAAGGTTAATTAACGTTGCAATGAACACATTAATGCAATGGAGAAGGCTAGAGGGGAGGTTGATAAGCTGAAAGATGAACTTTTGGAAGAGAATGGTAATTTGGATCTGACTTTGGAAGCTCTCTTAGAGCTTAAAAAGGTTCATTCAAATGTCTTGGTTAAGGAAGGAGTTATGGAAGACACCAAAAAAACATTTTGAGTTTTGATAAGCAATTGAATTTTGGGTCAAAATCCTTCAAGAGGCTTGTAACAAACTCCAATAATCCAAAGAAGAATCAATTGATGCCACTCATGACATTGATGATGAATTGTATAAAATCCCCATGAAAGTTATGGATTACGGTTTGAATATTTTATCTCTACGGATGAATTATTCAAATTGTTTTAGGAATTTATTGAGAAGGAATATGTGGCATGGTAATAATTTGGTTTAAAAGCTATTGACAAGTTGATTCTCTATGAAAGTGTTATTAGAAACTTGAATAAGTATATCAAAAAATATCATAAGCTTCCAAGGAGCATTGGAAATACATATGAAACTTGTAAGGTACTAAATCATAACTCAAATGGTCTAGATGAGGAAGAATCCCAAGCAATGATCTAGAGATTTCAAGAATTTCATTCCAGGAAAGTTGAAATTGAGGAAGAAGAAGATAAGTCCGAATGATGGACTTATCATGTCATTTTTATTTTACTTTCAACATGTATTTTTCAAAATGTTGAGACATACTTTGAATATGCAAGTTTGACTGGGTCCTTGTGCAAGAACCAGTCAAATGAACTCTTTATTCATATTTACTATTTTTAGTATGTTGTTCCAACTGTTTCCTTATTTTTCTCCCTCCCTACTCTATAAATGTAAAATGTTGTGGCATTGTAAAGGGTTGGATATTTTTGGTATGACATAGATCTTAGAGTTGGAAAAAGAGAAAGACTTTGTGTTTTCTTTTTGTCATCAAAGAATATTAAAGATATCTATTGCAAACTTTGTGTTGTGGGAATATATTTTTCATTTGAGGTATTGTTCTTATGTTCAATGTGTTAAATTGTTCTTTGTTTTAATATCTAGTTCATTGAATCTTCAACAAGTTATTACAATTTAATCATGTGTGATTATATTTTGATTTATGTTTTCTTAAGAGAAACGTTCTTTATGCATTCTTTTCTCATTCTAATAAAATTCCTCTTCCTCTTCTCTACTTACGTTTATTCTCTTCTAAAAGGAATAAATCTACTGGGATGAGATCCCAACCCCAATGGTTAGAATAGTGTAAATATTGTACATATATTTTGGTGTGTTTTAGATTAGTAATAAACATGGAACCTCCCCTTTATTTGAGGAGGGACTTTGTCCCATGTAATGTAGTTGAACCTCATATTTTGTCTTTGACAAAATATCTAACAAACAATTTTTGTGACTTCGTTGAGGATTACGGATGAGAAAGACTAATCCTTTTATACTATCGGCGACTCCATCTCTACTTTGTTCTATTGTTTCTTTCTAGGGTCAAACTGACAAGAAGGGGATATACTCGTGTAAGCCGAGCAAGAGGTGAAATTGATCCCTTATTTGATTTGTTGCGACAACATAAATTCAATCTTGCACTTGAAAGGTGATCTTTGGAACATGCTAGAAGTTCATCTCCTGTGCATAGGAACCATTTCTTCACAGGCACAAGACACCTCAAACACTTACCGGGCATTATTCTTGATTGATACCCATATTCGTGTGCACAAAGCACCTTCATAAGAATGACTGGACAACAACCACCACAAGTTCCTATTCCATGGGGTCCAACTATTGGTCCTCTTGCATTAGCTCTTCCATTGCATGAATTTCCACATGGATATCATAAGAATTTCTCGATGTTCAATGGTGGTGGAAAGCAACATCTAGAAAAACACGTAGCTACATTTTTATAGCTTGTGGATTTATTGGAGTGGCTCATGAAGATGTATCTTTTCGACTATTAATCCAGACACTTCAAGGCCTTTGTTGCGAGAATGGTTTTACAATATTTCGGTTGCATGTATTACCAATTGAGATACTATGAGAACATGGTTTTGGATAGGTTCAAACCCACAATATTCAAATGTGCTACTAGATAAAATCACACATATGAAGAAATATTTGCTGGACCCTATGCATGATTTTGTGGTCAAGTTTAACAAACTAATCCACAAGATCCTAGAGTGTGCGATTCCTAATATTGAAAACAAAAAGTGCTTCTTTCTCAATAAAAATATCCCCAAAGTAAGTTTTTTTGCTTTGAGGAGGTCATTATTATCGACTTGGCCATAGCATAAGCCATGGCCACAAAAATTTAATATGATCTTATCCTAGTAGGAAAGATCAGAAGGGAATCCTCCAAAGCTAAGAATCAAAGTACTTCTCAAGGTACCACTAATCCCATGATTCGAGAGATGGTCAATGATATTTTGATTATGAAGAAGCATATGTTCCAATATGCATAAAACACTCCTTATAGGGATATCCCTAGGAGGAATTTTAATAATAACAATGGTTCTCCCACAAGAGATAGGAATCACTTGCCACCCACACAACCAAGATTGGCCATTGAGGCACCTCCTATTAATGCAGCTGTTGAGGTAGTTGAAGAAGAAGTAGAAGAAGTAAATGATGAGGCTAATGATGCCTTCAAAGCTTTTGGCTACGTTGATGAGTCGTATGACGATTCAGACGTGACTCTAATATTGGGTATCTGGAATATTAAGAAGATGATTACGAAGCTAGTGGTCAATCCTTTGCTATTTTCACTCAATCTCAGAATTCAAGGAAAAAAATGGAGAAACCTAAAGAAAAGAAAATTCCATAGTTATGGCTTAAAGGGGAACTCCTCTACCTGTACAATCAAAGGAAAAAATAGTTGCCAAGAAAGTGACCAATTTATCTAATTTTCTCCTTCCGCCATCCCTAAAACTAGTTCCGTAAGTCCATAAGTCAATATTGAAGGATCCATGCCTTCAATTGTCCCTTCCTATACAGACTTTTGATATTATTGATACTAATAAAAGAACCAAGATTCAAATGTCAGAAATAAAATATCTATAATCTAATCCAGAGCAATTTGAAAGGCTCACAAAGTTCATTAGAAGCACGTCTTCCATACCACCTAATGCTATGTTAAAATGACTCCTCCGTAATCTTGCTCATCCTCTGTCTCACAATAATATCATTTTATTTAGCCATTTTATTTATCCTTACTGATTAATGGTTTCAAACTTAGTAATTGCATTATTGATTCTGGAGCTTCAGATAATGTTATGCCTATAAAGGTGGCCCATGATTTGGGACTCACTCTCATGAAATCATTTTGACACTACTACTCCATAGAAACTAAGAAGGTCCCACTGATTGGTCAAATCAAGGATGCACAGGTTTGTAATTGTCACATTCTAGAGAATAGGGTCAAGATGATTATTATAATCGTGGATATTCCATCAGCTTATGATATCTTACTTAGGAGAGGTTTTTGCAAGGATGTGGGTTGAGAGATTCACATGGATTGGATGAAGGCCACAATCCTTGTTAATGGAACCATACGTGTTCTCGAACCCGAAGCTCAAGAGAAGTACCTAGTTACCAAATCTGATGATCATAAAGCTCAAATAATTTTTGAAGATGCTAGTTAAGGGAACTATTTCATGACCTTGGACTAGGATTTCAATTCCATTTTAGTCATGGAGGAATATTCTAACGTGATATGGAATTTAAAGTTTGATAGTAGTTGCTCTACTTATTTATCGGCACTTGTGTGGTATTAGTTTCTCTTGAGTTTGAAAATTTTCCTTTCTCATTCAAATTGCAATTTTACAATACTAATAACACTACTGATTATGAAGAATTTTTATTGTAGACACAAAATCATGCACTCGAGTCATTATCTAGTCTCGATCACATACTACTATTTGTATGATTCATAAGAAAGAATAATATTGATCAATCCATGTCTTTGTCTATATTTCATTGTTTTCCATTGTTACTTTTGGTCTTGCACCTTTATTGACCCAATATGTCTTTTCATACTTTAGTTATAGATTTTCTCGGACTAGAGCACCCAACTAGGATGCCCGCACTGTGCACCCTCATCCCCTATGGGTACCCCTATTCTCTTTACACTTTAATCACACTTTTTGGGTCCTTTCTAGCCGTTTGAGTATCTTATATTTGTGGTAGTCAACCTTTTCGTGGTTAATTATGAAATTAACGTGAAGGAATCATATACATATAAAGTTAGGTGATCATAGTAAGGGACCGAGAACTAAGAACTAACTATCACCACCTAAGGTCGCATCCATCAAAGGATTCTATAGCTACATTTTCATCCATCTAGTTCCATCACAAGGCACACAAGGCTAGTTCATCTACATCACACTTCATAAGAGGGAAGTCTATTGTTTCCATGCACATATTTATTACATTCTACATCTAGTTACTTACTCGCTACTTCACAAAGTGCACCTAACACAAGAACAACCTAGGTACAATTACACAAAAAAGTGGGTTACACAATGGGTGGGTTCAACATAGTCTAAAAAACTCCATACAAAACAGATTTTATAGGGAATATTATCCTTAGCACATGCGTGATTACACACTAGCTGCATAGTGTTTATACAATGGGAAATAGTTAAAGTTTGGAGGATAACACCAGGCAGTTTCTACCTACACTTCTTTCATTACATTGACATTGGATTGCTGAAAAAAATAGGTAGTACATATATCTCTTCAGTTTTGAGAAGCAATTACAGGTTGGAGGATAAATAAGACTTTCCTACCTACACTTCTTTGGCTAGTGGCGTGAGATGACCCAAAAAAATTGCACTTCATCGACAAGATCCTTTCTACACCTTTTTTCTCATCACGGATTAGGTGCACAAGTTATTTTTTCATTTTGGTACTTTCATTACATGTTTTTTACATATATACATGCGTCTTTATACAAATTTTTACACATGTACATGCGTATTTGATTAATTGATCATCTTCTCTTTTACAGGTCCATCCGTATGGGAAGAAAACAATCAACATAAACAACAAAATATTACTAACATGTAGGTACATCACACACATTGACATTCACACACTTACTTTTTCCCTAGGTTTACTCTCATCATATTTTTACATTTTTACATCTTTAGTCTCCACACTTCATCTTTTTATCACTCCACGCCTTGTCTAGTCCCTCGACACACTTTCTACATTGATCTACATGGATATTAGGTACACATATCTATATACTTTATGTTACCAAGAATTATTCTCACCAACATAAAGTGGGGGAAAATGTAGACACAAAATCACACACTTTGAGTCATTATCTAGTCTCGATAACATACTACTATTTGCATGATTCATAAGCAAGAAGAGTATTGAATAACCCATGTCTTTGACCATTTTTCATTTCTTTCCATTGCTACTTTCAGTCTCACCCCTTTATTGAACCAATCTATCTTTTCATACTTTAGTTTTACCTTTTATGGACTGAAGCACCTAGCTAGGATGCTAGTGCCAACCACCCTCATCCCCTTTGGGTGCTCATGTCTCATTTACACATTACTCTCACTTTTTGGGTCCTTTCTAGCCATTTGTGCATCTTATCTTTTTTGAAGTTGGAATTTTTGGGGTTAATTATGAAATTCAAGCGAAGGAATCATACAAATATATACTTATGTGATCATAATAAGGGACCGAGCACTAAGCACTAGGTATCACCACCTAAGGTTGCATCCATTAAAGTAATCTATAGCTACATTTTCATTAATCTATCTCCATCGCAAGGAGGACACAAGGATGGTTCATCTCGCATCACACTTCATAGGAGGGGAGTCTATTATTTCCATGCACACATTTATTACATTCTACATCTAATTACTTTCTCACTACTTCAAAAATTTCTCCCGACACAAGAACAACCTAGGGAACAATTATACACACACACACACACACCTAGAACTACATTAGGTATAAGATGTAGTAAAACACTTAATGATTCACTACATTGGATCTTATGACCCTAAAAATTTGGGTTTTCGACCATTTGTGTAGACTAGGGTGCTCATAATTCAGACAAGGGCATCTACGGGTGCCCCTATCCTTCCTAGGTACCCCAATCTAGTATAATCCTCCGGATCTACATTTTATTAGTTTCTGTGTGACAGCTTTCCTCCTCATGTTTAGATGTTCCCTAATATGACACATCCTTGTGGCATTATCGAATCAACTAAGGCTCTCCTAACCCTCTTTTTGAATTAGGGTTTCATATTTTTATTATTTAGATTTCTTAGGTGTATTTCAGTTATTGCATTGCTTATTTATTTACTACTCCTATAGTATCAGATTAGGCTAGGATAGTACATTTTAGCAAAATCATTTTGGTGAATCCAAATGATTCAACCCTTCCTTTTGAATATGTTTTCTCATTATCAAATCATGACTCAATCATCTTATCCTTCTTTTCACCGACTAAAATCTTTGGTATAGTCACTACTACTGCTGATTTCATGCAAGTGCATACTCAACATCCTCCTCACTTTGTTATGCCTAGGGTTGACCCATCCATCAATGTCATTACTACTCACCAAAATTGTCCTCCTACAGTTCTACCCACTTCTCTTCCTCCACCTATCACTTCCTTGGCCCCTTCGACTCTTCCTAAGGGTTATGATATCATAGAACAACTTAAAACACACCAACTAAAATTTCCATCTATAACCTATTGCTCAAAGGTGCACCGAATTTTGTTAAATAGAAGAAGCAACCCTTTTGTGCCATTCATATAGAAAGTGATAACTCTGCGGTGTCCTTTATGCACCTCATATAGTCTCTCAAAAATCTTCCACATGCTATATCATTCACTGATGAGGATCTATCACCTTTTGCTAAAAGCAATCCATGTGCGCCCTTGCTCATTATTGTCATTATTAGCACCACTTGTATCAAACATGTACTTATTGATAATGGGTCAGCTATCAACCTATGTGCTCATTCCCTTCTCAAACAATTGGGTATCAATGACAACCTAATTTCTAAAAATTCTACTCTCATTCAAGGTTATGAATCTACTACTCGCACATGTCTAGGGACTATTTCATTACATATTCGGGTCAAGCCTAAGACCATCCTCAGTGACTTCTATATTATTGATGATTCATTTTAATTCAACTTATTACTAGTTAGACCCTAGATTCTCGTAAATTTAGGCAGTTCCATCTATTTTTCGTCGATGTGTTAAATTTGTACATGATGGTTATGAACATACTATTACTATCAATCTGAAGCATTCAAAATATGTCACATAAAATCTTTCAAGTATGTCTATTCATCCCCCACAATCTATTCCATATGGTAATATTGACACATATGACATTGGTCAATCTAGCACTTCGCAACCTTCTTCCACTACTCCGACTATTTCTACTCACACTATGACAATTGTTGCACCTACCGTATCTACTCCAATAAACACAACTTCTCCAACTATCGATACATCTCCCACTCCTCACAATATACTCGAAAACGATATATAACATGATAATGCTAACATAGATTATTATGAGGATTTAGATGACGATTTTGAACTCATAATGAAGCATTAGGACAACTAAATTTTACACCTATTGACGTAGATGAATCTTATTTCAAGGAAACCTTTGTGGCCAATGGCCCAGGTGAATATAAATTCAATACCCCTCCTTCTACCAATGCTATGATACTTTATTAGGGGTTTGTTAACACTTTAGATGTTGTTTCATCTCCTCCTACATAGTCTACATCTCCACCATCACCTTTCACATGCACGCTATTGATCAATAAACTCTTTTTGGCATCATATTTCAGTCGATTGTACTTGTTTAGATACTATTTATACACGAGGGACTAAATAGGCTTGGCTTGATGCTTAATGAAATTTTACCACCAATTCACTCACCTCATCTCTATCATGGTTATTGTCACATTATGACCACCTATGGCCTTTGTGTCTTTCACTTGACGATCTTCATTGTACACGCCCTTCACACTTCTCCACTGACACTTGGGAAATCTTGGATAAACTACATTTGTAGTAATTTAGACATAGATCACACTTCTCTAATATTTACTATACCTTTCAAAAATGCTTCCATCGGTAATGAATCATCTCCCATTTATGCTTTGAACCTTTGTTGTTGGTACACACATGATTGTCCACCAAGTACATTTCACTAATGAAGAGTATACACTAAAATTATACACACTACATTGCAACAAATCTTTGTGTGATCCACCTCATTATATTGCTTATCATGTATCCAATGCTTCTCCAGTAGGTTTCAATCATGACAATGATGATATTTTAGATAGTGTCACATGATCATATTCACCACCATGCACTTGGGGGGCATAGCATTCACACATCCCCCACTACCCTAGCCTCAAAACATGTTTCATACTCATACTATCACACATATACCTTCTATAATACACATATTCATCCACATGTTAGCATCATCATTACCTTATGATGCACTCTTGTGCTTTGGTTCACACTTGACTATTGAGGGAATCCTATACACATGAACCTCACACACTACACACTAGACACTACACATCATGCGTCTTCACACATCTTACATACATACATTCTACATCCTACATCTTACATCTATCATGCGTCATTCACACTTTGTGTTTCATACATCATACACATTCTATACCTATATCATCTACACATCTTGCATTACATCTTAGACATCACACATTACACACTTTACATATCACTTTGCATTTCCTACACATATTACATATTCTACACATCTAATTTTACATGTTTCACTCACTACCTGATGAAAAAATCTAGTCACATGGTCCATAATGGACTGTTAAGGGTATATAAATAAAATGGACCTCACCATACTCACATATTTAGTTATTCAATCCCTTCTATCATTATAAATTCCTAGTTTAGTGATATACGCCATAGGCTACATCATCACTTTCGATTGCATCATTTAGTGGTATACGCTTTAGGCTACATCACCATTCCTACTCATCTTGTAGTGATAAACGCCATAGGATACATCATCACTTACTCTAGCATCATCATCACCTGTTATGATAATAATTTAGTGATATATGCTTTAGGATAAATCATTACTCCTTTGATCATCTTGTCGTGATATACGCTTAGGATACATCATCGCACACATCTCATCTCTATGTCTCATATCATCACTACACATTCACCACAACACATTATACACACCACATAGTTCGAACACTACCTATGATGCACTCTTGTTTACAATTCATTCTTGATCTGTTGAGGAGGCATAAACAAATGAAATTCATTGCATATAATTCCATTCACTCAGGGGACACACGGATCCTATCATTCACACTGCGCATTCCATTACATCCATATGTAACGTACTATATTATATGGTTTCACTCTTGCTTACTCATAATTTTACATGTAAACTTTATTAAACATGCTAGATAGATATCTTGTATGTCATTATCATTATCATCCATACATGTATGTTCAATTTATTTCTAGTTGTGATCACAGACTCTACAGTCCATTACACGTAGCACGTATGCTTGCACCATCCCACAACAGTTCTAGGGCATCCACATTCATACACTACATGTTATATTGTTTAATTTTTATTCATAACATAATATTTTATTGATTTACACACACTTTGACATGTGTTTTATCTTTCTAACATGCAAACGGGTGCTTCATGTATAACATTTTTATGTAGGGATGTTTACTTCCATACTTGTTTGTTATATTGTATGATATTGTTTGTTATTATTTTCAGGATATGCTCTTTTCTTGTGTGCACACTTGTATGATTTTAGCTTTGTGGTCCTTGATTGTCTTGCGATACCGTGAGTGGTGTCCTATGTTTGCAACCTACTTTTTGTGGTCTATATTTTCTTCTTTGGTATTTTCATTATTTTCTTACACATTGTCTTTGTAGCTTTACACTTTCCTTCTACATGCATGCTTGTTTCTACTAACACTTGTTTCCTATCCACTTATTTGTATGTGCATTGATTTCTACCAAACACATCCTCTACCAATGTAGAGAATATTTTTAGTTACAATGAGTTGATCATCTTCTGGGGCTACATCCTCCTACAACGATGTTGCATGTGTCCCCAAAGAAGGGGGAATCATTCGGTTTAAACACAAAGTACATACCACGATACTAGTGAAATTAAATTGTTAGTTTTCATCCATGACACAATGGGTTACACAATGAGTGGGTTCAACATAGTCTATAGAACTCCATACACAATGGATTTTATAGGGAAGATTTTCCTTAGCATATGCATGAGTACACACCATCTCTAGGTGGTGTTTATATAACAAGAAGAAGTTAAAGGTTAGAGGATAACACAAAGAAGTTTATCCCTACACTTATTCCATCACATTGGCTTTAGATCACCTAGAAAATAGGCAGTATGAAGATCTTTTCAGTTTTGGGAAGCAGTTACAGGTTGGAGGATAAATCAGACTTTCCTCCCTACACTTCTTCAGCTAGTTTTGTGAGATCGCCCAAAAAACTCACACTTCATCAACATGATCCTTTCTACACCATTTTTATCATCAAAAATTAGGTGCACATGTTTATTTTTCATTTTTGTACTTTCATTACATTATTTTTATATATGTACATGCATATTTATACATGTTTTTACACATACACATGTGTATTTGAAGAATTGATCATATTCTCTTTTGTAGGTCCATCCATATGGGAAGTAAGTAGTCAACATCAACAACAACATCTTACTAACATGTAGGTACATCACACACATTGGCATTCACACACGTGCTTTTGCCCTAGGTTCACTCTCATCACCTTTTTACACTTTTACATATTTAGTCTCCATGCTCCATATTTTTTATAACTCCATGATTTGTCTAGTCCTTGACACAATTTATACATCGATCTACATGGATATTAGGTACACATATCTATCTAATTTATGTTACTGAGCATTCTACTCACCAACATAAAGTGGGGGAAAATGTAGACACAAAATCATGCACTTTGAGTCATTATCTAGTCTTGATCACATAATACTATTTGCATGATTCCTAAGCAAGAAGAGTATTGATTAACCCATGTCTTTGACATTATTTCATTTCTTTACATTGCTAGTTTTCAATCTTGCACCTTTATTGAACTAATATGTCTTTTCATAGTTCAATTTTACCTTTTCTCGGACAGGGAGCACCTAGCGAAGATGCCGCGCATGAGGCACCCTCATCCCCTTTAGGTGCCCATGTCCATTTTACACTTTACTCTCACTATTTGGGTCATTTTTATCCATTTGAGCATATTATTATTTTGGTAGTCGGCCTTTCTGAGGTCAATTATAAAGTTTAGGTGTAGGAATCATATAAATATAAAGTTATGTGATCATAATAAGGGATCGAGCAATAAACAATAGCTATCACCTCATAAGGTTGCATCCAACAAAGGAAACTATAGCTACATTTGCATACATCTAGATCCATCACAAAACACACAAGGCTAGTTCATCTACATCACAATTCATAGGAGGGGAGTCTCTTATTTCCATGTACACATTTATTACATTCCACATCTAGTTACTTTCTCGCTACTTCACAAAGTGCGCGTGACATAAGAGAAACCTAAGGAATAATTAAACACACACACACACCTAGAACTACATTGGGTCGAGATATATAGTGCACTCGATTAGTGATAAGTCAATCAATTTGGTATCCAGGATAGTCCGACCCCTTCATATGCATCTTGTTTTTTTATGGTTTTGATGCTTGGTTTGGGGTCTTGTAGGTGATTCTTCCATTGTAGGTTTACGATGATATATGGTGAAGTGCATCGAAATACACGTGATAAGAAGTAGAGGAGTGCATACATCTTGTGACCCTAAAAATTTAGGTTTCGACCATCAATGTGCGGACTGGGGGCAACCATAATTTAGACCAAGGTGTAGACACCAAATTTGGGTCTTACGACTCCTGCACCTGTATCTCGTCCTGCAACCTAACCCTACCTCACCACCTAAAACCTTACACACTTAATTATTTATTAATTACCTTATAATTAATAAATCCACATCTCCAACCCTGCCACCTCACCTCACCACCTCACTATGACCTAGCCCTAACCCTAAACTAACTTAATTAAGACCTATGACTTGGTCCAGACCCACACCCATGACTCATCACCCTAATAATGACTTGACCAAGCCCACAACTGACCCCTCGGGAGAAAAAGAGGGAAAGTTGGCTATTTTACTAAAAATAGCCAACTTTGACCTAACCGACATCGGTCCCTACGCCGCTGGTGTTAGTTAGGCAGCATCGCCATCGGTTCCTATAAATGACCTCCCCCACCAAAACAGGGGATCCAAATTCATTGAGAAAGAAAGAGACAAGTGAGGAGGGAGGAGGTTGCAGAGAAGAGCATTGAGTCCAAGAGGCGTAATCAATGAGATCACTGTCACACTCATCCAAGCATTGGGAGAGTCGAGCATAGCTTCATCGAGTTCACTTGCGATTTTGAATCATCCCACTGAGCTCTTCCTTCGTCACCACATTCCTCGGACCTGTATCCTCATCAAAAATTAGTAAGTAGTATCTGGTATGCTTCTAGGCTCCACTTCGTGAACTTTTGATTGATAGTAATCATAAACTCACCCCTAGATCTAACACCCGACAGCACCCTGCACCTAACCTTCATTCATCCATCCCTATATTGCCCAGAAGATAGCTTTCTCACTCTCTGAGTTTTATCCATTACCTTACTATTCCCCTTAACCATCTACCAACCTTAAAAACCCCATAACCCAAGAAATATTAAACTTCCTTGAAGGTGGTCAGTTCCCTTTTTAATATAAATTATTGCAAATGATAATAAAGAAGCTATTGCGAAATCACAATTTAGGTACCTCGTTACTAAAAGCAATAGAGACTAAACTATCAATAATAAAACGTCATTCTGTTTGTTTGGTCACTGGTTATTGATACGTTCAGATCAAGTTACAGGGATAGACCAGGATGGATATGAGGTTGTTAGGAGATAAATAGGTGAAAGGTTGGTTTTGGTATAAGTCATAGTGACCGATGCCGGTCACTGGATAACCGACCATGGTTATAAAACCGCTACTGGTAGGGGATAACCGATATCGGTAGGGGCAGTGATTCAGGGGCTTCTAGGTAGAGGTTGATTATAGGATGGTTATGGGGTTTTTAAGGTTGGTAGATGGTTAAGGGGAATAGTAAGGCAATGGAGAAGACTCAGAGAGTGAGAAAGCTATCTTCTGGGCAATATAGGGATGGATGAATGAAGGTTAGGTGCAGGGTGCTGCCAGGTGTTAGATCCAGGGGTGAGTTTATGATTACTATCAATCAAAAGTTCACGAAGTGGAGCCTAGAAGCATACAAGATACTACTTACTACTTTCTGACAAGGATACAGGTCCGAGGAATGTGGTGACAAAGGAAAAGCTCAAGTGGGATGATCTGACAATCGCAAGTGAGCTGATGAAGCTATCCTCTGACTCTCCCAATGCTTGGATGAGTGTGACAGTGATCTCGTTGATCAGTTACAGTCTTGGACTCAATGCTCTTCTCTGCAACCTCCTCCCTCCTTCTCACTTGTCTCTTTCTTTCTAAATGAATTCGGATCCCCTATTTTTGGTTGGGGGAGGTCATTTACAGGGAACCGATGGTGGTTGCCTAACCAACACCAGCCACGTAGGGACCGATGTCGGTTAGGTCAAAGTTGGCTATTTTTAGTAAAATAGCCAACTTTCCCTCTTTTTCTCCCGAGGGGTCAGTTGTGGGCTTGGTCAAGTCATTATTAGGTTCGTTTTGATGCGGGTGAGGGGTGATGAGTCATGGGTGTGGGTCTGGACCAAGTCATAGGTCTTAATTAAGTTAGTTTAGGGTTAGGGCTAGGTCATAGTGAGGTGGCGAGGTGAGGTGGCAGGGTTGGAGATGTGGATTTATTAATTATAAGGTAATTAATAAATAATTAAGTGTGTAAGGTTTTAGGTGGTGAGGTAGGGTTAGGTTGCGGGACGAGATACAGGGTACAGGGAGTCGTAAGACCCAAATTTGGTGTCTACATTTTCCCCTTATTGTCGTGTAGCTTGTCTTGTAAAGCTGCACTGACAATAATAAAAAGTGGTTGCCCCAGTTAAGGGTATAGGTAATCCCCCTCAAGTCTATCATAGATTGAGGCGACATGAAATTAGGGATAGGGTTGATAAAGGGTAAATGATGGTGAGATGCTGGTAAGATGGTGGGGTAAGTTCAAGGAAGCTGATGCATGTTAAAATGCAGTAGTGTGACTAGGGTACATGGTTTGAAGAGCAAACAAGCAATTCATAGGTAAAGGTCGATAGTTTATCCAAACAAGGCTGATATAATCCTGGTATCCAAGGCATAGGAAGTAGCTCTAGGGGATATAATGGGGAAGGTACCGGAACGTTTAGGCATGTTCGGCAGTACCAAATGGTTGGTTTGGTTGAGATAAATGTCATGGTCTCGGTCTAAGCAAAGCTTGGTTGGTGATCAATTCAAGTATCCTAGTCATGCTAAAACATGAACAGGTGAGCTTGATTGAACAAACAACTACATTATGGGTGGATAGAATCGTAATTTGTGGGCTTTGGTCAAGGTACTTAATTGGTGCGGCCGTGGGTCGGGCCGATTGGTTGGTTGCGGCCTTGGGTTGGGCCGATTGGTTTGTTACGGCCTTGGGTCGGGCCGAGTGGTTGGTTGTGGCCTTGGGTCGGGCTGATTGGTTGTGTGTGGCCTTGGGTTGGGCCGGCCTTGGGTCGGGCTGATTGGTTGGTTGTGGCCTTGGGTCGGGCCAATTGGTTGATTGCGGCCTTGGGTTGGGCCGATTGGTTGGTTGCGGCCTTGGGTTGGGCTGATTGGTTGATTGCGGCCTTGGGTCGGGCCGATTGGTTGGTTGTGGCCTTAGGTCGGGCTGATTGGTTGGTTCTGACCTTGGGCGAGCTGATTGGTTGGTTGCGGCCTTGGGTCAAGCCGATTGGTTAGTTGCGGCCTTGGGTCGGGCCAATGAATTCTAAATAAGGCTATTTAGCAAAGGCCGAGGGTAGGTGATGTGGTGAAAAATAGAGTTCGGTGGAGAAGGGCGGAGTTAGAGTAAACTAGGTAGGTAACCGATATTAGTTTTCTAGGGCGCCACCATAACCGATATCGGTTACAGGTCAAAACCTATAAAAAGAAAAAAATATGGCATGCCATTTTCACATTGTGAATTTGAGTGCCAACTTGTTTCTTGTCTGAGTTTTAAATTGATTGGGTTGGGTATTTGGGCTGAGTTGGCACTAGTTGAGCGGGGAGTGAGTTATTGGTAGGCCCCGAGATCGGGAGTTAGAGTTTGATTGGTTGAGGACCTGCCGAGGAGATTTGGAGCGATGGCACACTGGAGGAGTAGGAGGTGCTAGAGGAGCTGGACCACTTTGCCACCTATCCCACCACAATGACGTGTAGTCATCTTGGTAGGATCTAAATCCCTATTTGTGTGAAGTTGATGAATTTAGCTAGGATGTGGGTTTTGGGGTAGGAATCTAAAATTTGAGAAAATAATGAATAAATGAAGGTAAATCGTAAAATGGAGTGGGTAGATATGTTAGGTAAGTCAAAACGGAAAGGTGGGTAATTTTTTTAGGTAATTAGGTTTGGGTAGATGGGTAAAAAATAGAAAAAGGGGATTTGGGGGCCGTTTTGGTCGCCCCAAAATCCCACATGATGATTGATATCGGTCACTAGGCGGCCGACATCGGTCATAACTAAAGATGTATAGAATAGTGGTTGTAGAGATCGGTGTCGGTCATGTGTCGACCGAAGTCGGTGCATAAAATTCGGGTATAGACAAGGAGTGGGGACCAATGGCGATCGAGGGTGACCGGTACCTATCACCATGGGTAGGAGGAAAGGGTGTGAAATTTATTGTGTTGGTTTGTTGTAGGCGGGTAGGATAGATTTGTGGGGTGAAGGGGAAAATGTAGAGTTGCTAGGAAAGGTTATTGGGGTGGGGGTAATCGAGTGGTTGGAGGCCATGTTGGGTAGGATAGGTTATGGGTTGTGTATGAATTAGGAGGGGTTAAATTGGTTGAGGTATGGTTAGAGGGCAAGAGTAGAGCGGGTGGAGTATGATTGGGGCGAGTTGGTAGGGTGTGGGATAGGTAAAGGGGGTATTGTAGATGTTTGTAGGGTGGGGTTATTGATGTTGAGGGAGATGAGGTGGTTTAGGTTTGATTGGAGTGGGTAGGATATTTAGAGAAGGACCATAAGAGGAATTTATAGATGTATAGGGTAAGGTAGGTGGGTGTAGATGTGGTTATAGAGTCGGGTTGTGATTGGGTGGGTGAGTGAGTATAGAGGGTTAAGGTAGTTGTTTTGTAAAGGGTAGGCTTGATGGAGTGGGTTGTTTTGCGGGCATGCCAAGGCGGTGCGATGTGAGATTAGATGCCGCCTCTACTGGGGTGGATGCGGCCACATGTGTCCGCAGCGCAGTGGGCAGTGATGTGGGAGGTTGGACTCGGCGGAGTCTAGAGATATAGGGCTGTGGATAGGGACCACAGCCTGATGGTTTCCCTCATCGAGAGATGGGATCCGCAACCAATGTCTTCCATCTCTCTCTTTGGAGAGATGGCGATCCACGCTAGAGGATGTGTATCGCATCCCGAGGCCGCCGATCATAGGTGAGCGATGTTCCGTGTGATTCCAAGACAGGTGATGGATAACATCCTACGGTATTCGAGGATGTAGCCCCATTGATTACATATCATAGTGTGAGCATCTCACTACTGGCAATATGTATCGTGCGCATCGACAGAGACATGGCTCGCCATGCGATGATGATCGAGATCACTGCTTCGCCCTCCCTTTCTCGAGGGAGGTTGCTTCCCATTTGATCTGATGGGAGTATTACATGAGATGGTGGAAGAGCATACCGCTATGCATGGGCACTTTGGTGTATTTGGTGCGGCTATATAGAGAGCTCTGGAGGGGCTATCGCCGTATGAGGCGATTCGGGATATGTTCGACATTCTTGTTACACTATTGGGCCTATGAGCATATCGTGTGTTACGACTCCGATAGGGTTTCCCAAGTAACCAAGGCCACGGGAAGTGTATAGGTATGGGTTTCGAGAGGTGGTTGGGGTCGCGGGCCAGCCACGGCGGTTATCATAGGGTGAGATGTCGCATATACGAGGCATATGTTAGAGGGCTCGACCGCACTAGATATTATATGGAGGCCATATAGAGGCCATCATCCCCGTGGAGGAGCCCGAGCATAGCATGATGGATCTAGTATATCTTCTAGATAGGCCGGACGAAGACCCGGGAGTATGAGTGGATATCTCGTGCTGCTTTGCCGTAGGAATAGATCGAGTGCTACTGAGGCGGTTAGCCTAGGCATAGGGGCAGTACGAGGGATAGGCACGAGCACGAGGATAGGCATAGGCATAGCAGTACATGCATGAGGCACAACCTTAGGGCCGAGATCCTGTTCAATCACGAGCACAAGTCCCTATTTAGGCTTTGATGGTAGCTCCACCGCCACCACAGTGCGAGGCTCAGGGTCAGGGCATACAGGAAGGGTAGGGCCCACTGATATTAGGAGCTGGGGGAGTAGCCCCACCAGCCATGGTGGCATGGGCCTGATACATGGAGGCGAGAGCGGAGGCCCACTATTATCAGGATGTACTAGATGGTATCAATGCTGAGTATCAGCCATATGAGGCTCACAGAGCTGAGATGTCCCGAGTCACGAGTCACGGGGGCGCGGCCATGCCTGATGGGTCGGTTACGGGAGGAGGCGAGATCGCATAAGGGCCGGGGCTGAGGGACGGGCCTAGGGTGGGGGAGAGAACTGAGTCACCCTAGGAGCAGAGATGGGTTTTTTTGATTTGATAGAGGATTTGTTGATAGAGACATTGGTCTGTGAACCGAGTGTGTATATAGAGGCCTGCATGCCCTCATGTATGCATTTTTGTTGTATATACCGGCCTGCGAGCCGAGTACTTTTTGTATAGTTGATACCGGCCTGTGAGCTAAGTATATGTTTGACATGAGAGACCGGCCTATGAGCCGAGTCGAGATTTTGACAGAGACAGCGGCCTGCGTGCTGACTTTGTATTTTGGATTATAGAGGCCCCATGCAGGGCAATTTGTATATGTTGACATTGATTTGAGGATATATATAGATGATGAGTTTGATCCACATGGTGTGTATAATGTTTGATTTGATGCATATATTAAAATGTTGTATGTGTTTTGTCGATGGTATTGGAATTTTGATGTATATGTATAGATGATGTTGATGATGTTTTGATGATATGCATATGTTTTGAAATGTTGATGTTTATTATGATGATGGATGTTGATAGTGATGTCGTTTATGTAGGGAAAAGAGGTGGGCTCTACCAAAAAATTCAAAAAACAAAGAAAAGGATTAGGTTTAAGCAAGAGGAAATAGATGACCGATATCGGTTAGATAACCGATGTCGGTCACAAACTGACCGATACCGGTTAGCTAACTGATATCGGTTATACTTAAACGAGCTTTTCTAAAAATAGAAAAGCTTGGGAGGCAACTGAAATCTTATTTTTAGAGTCATGCAACATGTTAAATATGAAGATGCGAGGCTGTTGACGTCGATACAGGTAATTGCATGGGAGAATTGAGTGATAAGGAGGAAAGAGACAGGTAAAGTGATCGTGGGATTGGATTAAGAAGGTGTAAAGGAAAGTAATAGTGAAGAGGGTGGTGAACATGGATGAACAAGGAGAAGCATCCAGCTGGGCAAAGAGGAGAGGGAAGACAGGTTCCACCTCAAACTGCTGCATCCCAGGAGGTATATATGATTTTTGGTTGGAATTAAATTTTTGCATGCATATGAATAGGATGTGGGAAGGTAAGTGGGTAGAGATGAAAAAGAAAGGTGATAGGAAAAGGTTTGGGATGGGGTGAGTGTTATGGGGTAGGTAATCAGGGGTTTCGAATATGTTTTTAGGTATAGAGAGGCACAAACAAGTGAATAAGTTATCATAGGTGGTGTTTTTGAGCAGGGTAGATGGAATTGACAGTGACCGATATCGTTTAGGAATAACCGGTATTGGTTAGGTAACCGGTATCGGTTATCTATAACCGATATCGGTTACTGTGTAAAGTTATGGATTGTGATAAAAAACACGTGGGAATTTATTTGTTGATTTGTTGTTTGTTGGTTTGATGTGTGCAGGCACAGGCAGGGTTGAGGATGAATGATAGGGTACCAAATTTTTTGTCACGAGTCCGAGCGGATGTAACACCAGCTGAGTGGGCATTAATAAACCATGTGGGGTTAAGCAAAATCCACTATTATTCACGAATCACACGTAATCATGCCATGTTGCAGGCGCTGATTGAGAGGTGGAATGCTGAAAAGAATACCTTCTATCCGCCAACATGGGAGATGACAAATGGCGTTAGAAGATGTGTTTGAATTTTGAGACTTCTAATTATAGGAAGACCGAGTGTATCGGGTAGGACCTAAAGTGGCACGTGTAACGATAACGGTAGTATTTGGTCCAGTGCACGCACGAGATTTGACACAACAATGTTTGACATTCACTTATGGTATAATTTTTGTAGCACACCCTGAGGCAACAAGGTTGGCCATGGTATTAATGATAGCGGTGGGGTATTATGCATTACCTAGAGCAAACAGGGGAAGATTTCCAAAATCATTGATGTGTATTATTTAGGAAATGATAGAAGGGAGAGTGACTTTCGCATGGGCACCCGCATATCTGGCAGAGCTATACAGGGGCTTATGGGCATGTAAGTGAAATCACAGGAATACACTGGATTGTGTATACTTATTACATTATTGGGCCTATGAGCACATTGTGTGTGTGCGACCAATAGGCCGACCCATCCAGGCAGGAGAGACAGGAGTTCAAAGGTTGGGATTTAGGCGATGGGTCCAGACAGAGCAAGAGGTGAGATCCAAGGCCATGATAGATGATGCTGAGTATTATAGGTAGATGTGGGAGATGGTGACGATTGCGGATATCTGTTGGAGGCCTTACAGGAACTATATGGTGATAGCGAACATAGCCAAGGATTTGAGGAGTGTAGAGCGATTGAGGTGGATTGTGGGACACGGGCCGGTGAGTATAAGAGGATTCCTCTAGATCACGTGTGATGACAATTTGGATTTTTTCAGGATATACCCATGGCTCATAGACCATACAGGAGGATCGACGCCAAGGCACCATTCTCACCTCCATGGCTGACACTTCTAGAAGGACCGAAGAGATAGCGGCCGATTGCAAGGTAATGGATGCGGGAGTAATAGAGTCTTATAGATTATGGTAGGCGCGGAGAGTCATGAGATACACATGAGAGGGCCGATCATCCTGACATAGCTATGATTACCATGGAGAGAGAATTCCTATAGGGTTTAGTTCACCAGCTTCAAACACAAATGAACGAGACCACAAGATTGTTAGAGGCTTCACAGTCTTGAGTGGAGAGACTAGAGGCAAGAGTCCTCCATGTGAGAGGGCAGATTCGTATGTTACAGGAGAGATTGGTGGATCAGTGGGAGGAACCAATAACAGTGGTACCTTTGAGTATGGAGAGGCCAGGTGAGCGGTGTCGACGATCACCATCACTTCCTGGTTTGGGATGAGGTGCGGGGGTCTAAGTGAGTTTCATACATAGGGGTAGAAGAATAAAGATTCCGACCTGTGCGTCGATGATAGAGAAGATGTATTTGTTTAACATCTAAATAAAATGGAATATGTATGTTGATTTGAGTTTGTGATAATTATAAGAATGTTTGTGTTTTGAATGTTTGGATTGAAAAAGGACAAAGGTGAATGTTATCAATATAAATATGCGAAAATATTTATATTTTTAAGTAAAACACAACACATGATAGGTGATGGTTGGGGATGGTCGAGCTAACCTTGGGAGACCCCATGTCTCCTAAGTGCTGCCTACATAGCCCATTGCACAAAGCAAGGAGGGGCCTCAGACCGATGTAGTTCTCCCTTAGGACCAAGGAGAGGTGAATTCAGG
The DNA here is from genome assembly GCA_018340775.1 of Taxus wallichiana var. yunnanensis. Classification (NCBI taxonomy): domain Eukaryota; kingdom Viridiplantae; phylum Streptophyta; class Pinopsida; order Cupressales; family Taxaceae; genus Taxus; species Taxus wallichiana. Next base: position 302,113,302 of record CM031243.1, on the reverse strand, counting down.
CAATTTGGTTATGGTTAGGTAATTTGTTGGTTGGTAAAAGTTTGATGTTGGTAGAGTAATGTTGTTGGTGTTAGTGTGGGTATAGGTGAAGTGAAGGTTAATTTACCCAAGCATAGGAAGTCGTGTTCTAATTAAGATCAACACACAATCTTAGATTCGGGTAAAGAGGCAAAAATGTTCCATAGTTGGAAAGAGCTAAAAAAACACGTATTATCGTATGAAGAGCTTGAATCCCTAGGTACCATGCATAGTAGCGAAGTCAATAGGTGAAAAGAGTTGTATAATCACAAAATATCAGATATACGCATGTCCCTTGAGTTTTGTTATTCTGAAGAATGGTGAGGAGAGGTGGATGGTATAGCTAGGGCACAGAGAACTTGTTATAAGGTGATTATTTTGATGGAAGAGAACCAAACCAAAATAGACAAGTCCATGACTCAAAAGTACTTTTTTTTTAATACTACTTTGATTTTTCTGGATATAGACTGATCAATGCGGGAAGTCTATATGGGAAATACATTTTGTTGTTCTTGAGGTCTTCATGAAGCTGATCAATGCGAGAAGCTTCTGATAGAGGATGACTTTGTATAGCTGTCCTTCGAGGGAGCAGTCTAGTTATAGTAGCAGATGCGGATTTTACACATAGCTGTCCTTCGAGGGAGTAGTCTAGTTTATAGCATGGAGGTCTAAATGTCTATTTGGCCTGAAGCATCTAGTTTTACAGGAAGTTTAAATCAAGAATATTCCAGAATTGTATAATTGAGAACTTGTTATTTTGATACTTTTAAGTCATGGACCAGAGTAAAAAGGAGAAGGCATCTTTAAGAGGAGGTGATGATCAAACCATGTGAGCTTGATTCTACTTTAAGATGCATGAAACAAGGTGTATGAGGTGGTAAATGAGCTCAAGGGACAAGCACGAGGTAGATAAGAAGTGATGTAACACTAAATTCAACAGTAGAATGGTCGGAGATGCAAGGCATTAAGGGGTTCGAGTTCAAGTTTCCCACTAAGCGAAGCTAAGAGATAAGTACCGAGCCATAAGTGTGAGTGATAATGTAAGGCCCAATCCAATTAGGAGCAAATTTTCCACGTTTTCTCTTTTCTAGTTTGGTTACATGTTGATTCTATTTGAGGACAAGATCACCAATTTTAAAGGTACGCTCATGAATTCACTTATCATAAGCATGCTTGATGCGCTTTTGATAAATTTGAAGGTGGTTAAGAGCGGTAAGACGACGCTCGTCAAGAAGCTCTAATTGGGCTAACCGCTCTTGGCGGAAGTCATCATTGGTGAGAATATCCTGGAGAGATATTTTGAGGGAAGGGATTTGTATTTCGAGAGGCAAGACAGCCTTGGTACCATACACCAAAGAGAATGGTGTGGCATTAGTGGAAGTACGAATGCTGGTACGATAAGCCTAAAGGGAAAAGGGGATGTGATCATGCCAATTTTGACCAGAATCGTTAACGAATTTCATGAGAATTTTGGTTAAAGTTTTGTTAGAAGATTTGGCTTGAACATTTGCTTGTGGATAGTAGGGTGACAAGAAGCTAAGTTTGATACCAAAGTTGTCACAAAGGGCTCGTAACAACTTATTATTGAAAGATTTTCCATTATCGGTTATCGGGCGATAAGGAACAACTGAAACGGTAAATAATGTGATGATTGATGAATTCAACAATTTTCTCCTTTTTGGTGGAAATGAGTGGAATGGCCTCCACCCATTTAGTGTAATATTCAGTTTCCGTGATGATCCAATGGTGACGGTGCGAAGAAGGTGGATGAATATCACCAATAAGGTCCAAACCCCATTGTGAGAAAGGCAAAAGATCTCGTGCAAACCGTAACGGATGGTGGGAGTATGTTGAAGGTTGGCATGCTTTGTTGACACATAACACAACGCTTAACATATTCACAAAGTAGTCTTTATTAAGAGTAGGCCAATAATATCCTAGGCGAAGGATTCATTTGGCCATGGCAAAGCCACTAAAGTGCCCACCACAAATTCCGTCATGGACTTGTTGGATGGTATGGGTGATGTTAGCATTGGTTAGACATCGAAGGAGGATACCATTGAAGCCACGTTTATAGAGAGTCCCCCATGACGACATAATGAGAAACACCTTTAAGAAAAGTGTGTTTTCCATTACTAGTAAGGTCGTGTGGGAGAACAGAGGTTGTAAGGTAGTTGTGAAATTGGTGATACCGGGTATCCTGTGAATCAGCAGATAAATTATTTACCATACAAAAATCCGGGACTAAGTAAGATGGGTCAAAAAGTTGTTGGACCAAGACAAATATGTCAGAATCAGATGGTGATGTAGGAATTTGTGAGGCCAAGAAAGCCATAGTATCCAAAAATTTATTAGTTGAGTGTGGAATGGTTTGGATAGTATAATGGGTAAATAAGGTCAAAAGTGAATCTACGTAACGTTTGTACTTTTGAAGTTCCTCATTTTTACATTGGTAGATACCAGTGACTTGATTTACTACCAATTGAGAGTCATCGAAAATGTGAATAGACTTCACACCTAAGTGTAACGCATGAGCGTGGAGACCCAAAACAAGGGCCTCGTATTCCGTTGTATTATTAGTGCAGGGGAAATCAAGCCTGAATGAAAGAGGCATAGGTTCACCTTTAAGAGGAATGAGAACAATGCCCGCCCCTCCACCGCGTTGGCATTTAGATCCATCGAAGAAGAGAGTCATCGGATAAGACGCATCATTGAGTGAAAGAGTTGCGATGAGTTCATCAGGGAAAGTAAAATTGGTAAATTGTTCCCCAAGTAAAGGGGCTTCCGCAAGTTGGTCTGCGATAGTTTGTCCTTTGACTAATTTCTGGTGTACGAAATCAAGGTTGAGGTTGGTGAGGAGCATAAGCCATCGGGCGATGCATTGGTTTAGATGAGGTTTGGCGTACATATAATGTATGGGGTCAGCATTGGTGATGACAAAAGTTTTGTGATTCAGGAGGTAATATCGGAGTTTGGTGGCCATGAATGATAGGGCTAGACACAACTTTTCGACATATGTATACCTAGTTTCGTAATCCACGAGAGTATGACTTATGTAATAAACTACTTGTTCTCGATGCTCGAAGTCATGATGTACGAGCATAGCTCCTATAGCATGGTCGGTGGTAGAAAGGTAAAGGTAGAAAGGGTGATCATCCTGAGGTGGGATAAGCACGGGTGGCTGCAAGAGATAAGTTTTAAGAGCTTCAAAGGCTTTGTGGCACTCCTTGCACCATTGAAAGACAATGTCTTTTTAAGGAGACGATGGAAAGGTTGACATCGATCCGAGAGTTGTGAGATGAAACGCACAGATAGATTGGAGTTTTCCCTGTAAACTACGCAATTGTTTTAGGTTAGTGGGTGGGGCATTTCTAAAATAGCTTTGACTTTAGCAAGGTCAACCTCAATGCCACGAAAAGAGACGATAAAGCCAAGGAGTTTTCCTAAAAGGACACCAAAGACACATTTCTTTGGCTGAAGACGAACACAGTATTGTAACAGGCGGTCAAAATAATGGTTAAAACATCGAGATGTTCACTGCGATGTTTGGATTTTCCAAGAAGATCATCGACATAATCCTCAAGGATAGTGTGCATAATGTCATGAAAAATGTAAGTCATAGCCCGTTGATAGGTTACACCAGCATTCTTAAGGCCAAATGGCATGACACGATAGCAGAAGGTCCCCCAGGGGGTAATGAAGGTGGTTTTATGTTGATCGGCCGGGGCTACTAAAATTTGATTATATCCCGAGAAACCATCCATGAGAGAAAGCATCTCATGGCTGCAGTGAGATCGACAAGTTGATCAATACTAGGTAGGGGAAATCATCCTTTGGGCAAGTGAGGTTAAGATCCCGGAAATCCATACATATCCGAAGTCCCCCCGTCACTTTAGTGACAGCATTCTGACATTAGAAATCTATTACGGATAGTCAATAGGTAGGATGAAAGAGACAAAATGAGTCATTGAAGCTCTTCTTTAACCAAGAGAGCAATGCGTGGATGCATTTTTCTCAACTTCTGTTTAACTGGTTTGGAGTCTAGTTTCAGAGAGATGTTATGGACAACAATGTCAGGATCAATTCCTGGCATGTCGGCGTAGGACCAAGTGAAAGCTTGATTGCGGGCATGGAGAAAGGTAGTGAAGGCGGCTTGTTCTAATGCATCGAGAGCTTTTCTGATCTTTACAATGTGAGGATTGTCCTCCATGTGGATGTTTATTTCTATAGTCGACTCATTCAACATGGTTTGGGTGTCGATGGTAAGGTATGTTGAATATAAGAGCCATCTACACTAAGGTAGGTGAGGATGGAGTCATCATCTTGGCACTCCACAACATTGATCGAAGGCGAGTCTTCTTCGATCATGTCCGGATATAAAAGGGGGAGAGAGGATGGGTCTACACCATCGCATTGATAAGTGAGAGGGCCTAGGAAGATAGCATTCACGAAAAAAAAAAAAAAAGTTAGGAGGGATAGATTCCGGGTTTATCGACTCAGTGGTGAAGATGGTAAAATGGGCGATGATTGTTCAGAATGGGTGACTTTGTCATCTTCCTAGATACAATTGACATGAGGTTTCTTAAGTGTAGGTGGTTCAGAAAAGCCAAGACCACTATGATCTTTGTTTTTACGTGTTGTCATGGGAATAATTGTATGTCATCCTTGCTCATAAAGACTGAAACCAAAACCTTTCCAAGCACAACGCGTCCAAGAAGGTGAGGGCGAAACAATGGTTGGTTAGATATTTAAAAGCAGATTGAAGGAACCACACCAATGGGAGGTTTAGGGGTGACAGAGGATGTTTCAACACCCCCATACGTTAGGTTGGTGCAACAATTAGGTGGTCCATAGGAGATCACCTCCCCCACACGACGGTCGTAGGTAGGATGCGCATGTAATTGTCCATACTCTTGTGGGGTATGGAAGGTGCTAACATTGTATAGGTGGTACTCCCCCAACATAAGGCATTGAAAAACACCTACCAAGGGATTCGAGGTTGGGATGTTGTCTCATGAGAAGGAAGAGGTATTTGCGTCGGTGGTTTCATTGGTCGAAGGTGTGGGTGCGGCTAAGGTGGATGGTTGAGGCATGATTGAAGTAGATGGTTGGGTTGGATCAATGGGTGTCTTGACTGGTACAAGCACATCATTAGGGCGGTATAACATATTACAAGTTTTAAAGGGGGAAGTGTCACCGGGACTTGGACGGTGTATGACTTCCCCTCATACTTGAATTTTATGCATCTATGTAAGGTGGAGGGAACGCATCCCATAGCCCGATCCAAGGGTGGCCTAACAACATGTTGTATTGGAATTCTCCCTCAAGGACATAGAAGAGTTCGGGTAAGGTATGTGGCCCTACACAAATGTTAAGGATCACGGTGCCTAGGGTAGAAGTAATAGCATCGTTGAATGAATGCAACATAGTGGGGTTGGCACACATGCAACTAGGAGGGATATTCATCTGTTGGAAGGCTTTGGAAGAGACGATGTTTAGGCTAGCGCCCCTGTCGATCATAACATGATGTACCCGGATGTCCCAGATGTAAGCCAAGATGAAAAGAGCGGGTCAGGATCTTCTGCACTAAAGACGATAATTTATTCTTCGAAAAAATTGGCGGCGGCTTGTTGTATAGGGACAGAGGTGGTTGTGGAGGTAGGTTGTTTGGTGAGAGAAGCAACGTGGTTGGGTGTGAAGATGGAGGCAATGGGTAAGGTTTCATTAGGTAGGACCTCTATCCCTTGGAGGATCTCAATTAGAGCTTGTCGATGAGATTCAGATGTTTGAATGAGATCATAAAGTGTCATTTTTACAGGAGATTGGTGAAGTTGTTTGATCATGGTATGATGGGAAACTCCATTAGAGACTAGATAGGTAGGTCCACGAATAACCACTTTAGGTGGTGGTGTGATCGGGATGGCGGAAGAAGAAAGAGAGGCCACATGTGTGCTTTCTTTAGCTTTTCCATTGTTTTTCTGACCTCGAGTAGCAATGCTAATCATGTTGATCTTGTGAATACGAGAGGAGGAAGATGGCAGGGATAAGTCATTGTTCTCGAGAGGCGGGGTTGTAATGATGATAGATTTTGGCGAGGTGGGGATAGGTGGTAAAGGAGAAGGGCTCGAAGCTAGGGGCTTCTCTCTCCGTAAGTTGTCTTTCTGAGATTGTCTATCCAAGATAGGCAACTGGTGAAGGATGGCTTTCAAAGCTTTACATCCTTCTACATTGTGTCCTGGTGTGCGGTGGTAAGCAGAGATTTTAGATTCATCATAACCTATAGGTCGAGGTTTAGATGGATCATAGGGTCTAAGTGGGGGTAGGGAAATGGTCTCATCCTCTATCAGCATATCAAGGATCTTGGCGTAAGATCCTTTGAGTGGGTCAAATGAAAATGAGGCTATTGATTGAGTGGGTGAAATTATTGATTGTTTTGGTAATGGTTGGGTACGAGTGGTTCATACGGGTGGTGGTTTAGGTAAGGGATTTTGATGATTGGGTTGAACTTGGTGTGGCTTCTTCTGCATAGAAGTCATGTTTAGCTGGTTAGATGATGAGGCCACAGATGATGTGGTGGCAAAAAACAACCATGGGGAAAGAGGAGTGGCAACAAACAAGTCCTTCGATGATCGAGTTTTCTTAGGGTTGGTAGGTAGGCAAGATACTTGGGGCGACGGTGTTGAGAGGCCTGTGGATTTTTGTATGGGTGCAGAAGGTGCTGGTCGTGTTAAAGAAGATATGGGAGGCATGGTGTATTGAGGCAAGGTGGAGGGATGAGGCCCCAATATAGAAGGTAAGATTGACGATGAGGGTTCAAGCCATGCCTGCTGTACTAGTGTGATTAGGGGCAAGGGTTTTAGGTGTGGCAAAGGCATAGATTGTACTCGAGGAGATTGGGCCTGTCTCCTAGGTAGATTGACGACTTTATTTTTGTATAAGTCTAACCATTTAGGTGGGTGTGTCAGGCTGGGTATTGGTAAAGTCCCAAACGTAGGGGAAGGTTTGGTTAGGTTGATAGAGGTTGATGAGGTATTCGGTAGAGATGAGGGGGGTGGAGGTGAGGATATAGGCATTTTGAGCTTTTGTAAAAACTTCGGGTATATGGTAGAGGTGTCTGGATTAGTCATTTACATTTGAGTAGAGCATGGTGTTCTCAAACGTGCCCATAAGAGTCATATATCTTCTGGGGGATGACAATCTTCACGTATGGACGGGCATTTTGATATGGAAGAGAAGTGGGTTGTGATTCCGGTCCACTGGGGGTGTGATATAGGGGCGAATGAGGTGTTGTATCAATGGGTGTTAAGGGGTCAACCGGTCACTGGAAAGATTTAGGCGATGAAGAACTGATAGGGAGGAGGGCATGTGTAGACACCTATAATTACGCCTAAGCAATTTAAATACTTAAATTGCGCTAATTATCCCCTTTCTTGCAAATCAACGACATATCATCAAAAGCACTCATTTTCCCTCATATCATCATTAATTAATTACACTAAGCTAATTAATTAAGTTGCCTATCCAACAAATACCCTAATTAACGACCTTCCGTTAATAAATCACCCCTTCTACCTAGACTAATTAATTATTATTAATTAATTAGCTTTCCCTTCCATTTAACCAATAAATCAATATTTAATTGATTTAATCCCCTTATAATAGCCTAAATCGCACTAATATTCTTCTAATTAGCTTCTATAAGCTTACACCTACCTATTAATTAATCACCTTTGATTAATTAAAATACCCCCAACTCCCATGACTTGCTAAACATGTATTAAACCCTTCTAAAGTAAGGTTACCTTTAATAAAGCAACCTTATCCATTCCTAATCATGTTTTACCTTTATCCCACATTCATGAGAATGTGTTGAATCCTTTATCCTTTGGGCTATATAAAGAGCCATCCACCTACCTTTTTACTTACACCTAAACTTTCTAAGAGAGCAAATGCAAAGCATATAGAAAAGAGACTAAGAGCTTGCACCTTGCCCTTTTGAGAGTTCATCATCTTGAAGAGTTAAGCCTCTTTCTTAAAGTGCTTGGGTCATATGGGAGGTGTCAAAAGGGTCTTGTAGTCCAACTTTGATTAGCCTCCATTCCTAGGTTCTTGGAACATTAAGGAAAATTATTTTGATAGCCATGGAGCTTACTTAGGTCCATTCATTTATTTGTTGTTAGAGAATAGAGGAGTTTAGATATTTAGCATTGTTAGTTTCAAAGTTTGTATTGATGAATGCTAGCATCTAACCCTTGTTTAATTCTTATCATGATGGTGTTTACACTTTGTTTTAGCTAAATTGTAGAACTATTTTAGGTGGTAGTTCTTGTTTCATTTGATTTAGCATTAAGAAAAGTATACATGCACACATTTGGCATGCCTGTGGGACATACTCCATTGTCCTTTGCACTTAATTTCAAGTTTTTATAGTTAAGTTTTATTTTTGGTTACTAACCCTCTTTTACACATGTTGATCTAACTTGTTTTTCTTAACATGTTTTGTTGAGTTTGCATGTGTTGGGTCTTTCTTGTAGGTATGAAGGAGGTGAAGTGCTGTCAAAATTGGAATTGAGGGGAAAATTTCAAGATTTCTCCATGTTTTCATTTTTAGAGCTTACTTTTTAACATTTTACATGCTAGTTTTGTCAATTTCTTGAAATTTTTCAATTCTTGAGCATGTAGGTTAGTGTTTGATAGTGCTGAGTCTTCTATTTACATATTAATGTGGTGGGTTGCTTTCAAAATTTAATCTTGGTGAGAAAATTTCAAGATTTCATCATGTTTTCATTTTTAGAGCTTAATTTTTCATTATTTTACATGCAAGTTTTGTCAATTTCTTGAAAATTTTCAATTCTTGAGCATATAGGTTAGTGTTTGATAGTGCTGAGTCTTCTATTTACATATTAATGTGGTGGGTTGCTGTCAAAATTTAAATCTTGGTGAGAAAATTTCAAGATGTCATCATGTTTTTATTTTTAGAGCTTACTTTTTCATCATTCTACATGCTAGTTTTGTCAATTTCTTGAAAATCTTAAATTCTTGAGCATGTATATTAATGTTTGATAGTGTTGAGTATTCTATTCATATATTAATGTGATGGGTTGTGGTCAAAATTGAATCTTGGTTGGAAAATTTTCCCATTTTGTAGATTAAGGGACGTTTTTTTGACATTTTTTGAGTGCATGTCAAGTGCACACCCATGAGCATAAGAGCATATGCATAACCCATCTTCCGAAGGCCATAACTTTTTCTCCCGAACTCGAAATGACTCCATTTTTTTATGTTGGAAAGGTATTGAAGTTAAATATGCAATGAAAACATAAATTTGGGATTTATACTTACAAAAGTTACAAGTTTTTCTATTATTTTAAAACTGGTCATTTTCTAACATGTCTAATGTTTTGATGAATGTTGTATTTCCATGCTTACTCGATTTAGACCAAAGCATGTGTATGCTCTTCTCTTGCACCTTTTGGTGATCTTGAGAATCAAAAACAACTTTGATCTCTATCTTGTTAACATTGGGATTAAACTTGGAAACTTGATTATTCATTTTGCTTAAGGGAATGAACCTTTTACAAAGCATTTTTCAATGGTCCTTTGATTTGAAGTTTTCCATTTCTATATAGTTGGGATAAAGTTTGTGTATGCTTTTCTCTTGCACGTTAGGGTGATCTTGAGAATAAAAAGTAACTTTAGTCTTCATTTTATAACATTTGGTAAATTGGAAACTTCATCTTTCACTTTTGGTTTAAAGGAATGAACATTTATCAAGAATTTTATATGGTTCATTGATTGAAAAGATTTTCTTTACTTTTTAGTTGGATTATTTGTTGTGTATGCTCTTCTCTTGCATCCTTGGATGATCTTGAGAATAAAAAACAACTCTTAATCCTCTTTTAAATAATATGATTTTCTTGGAGAACTACTAATGCTTAAGTGCAGGACCTAAAAACGCTTGTCAAAGAAAGGAGGAATCAAAACGAAATCAAAAACTACTAATACAGTTGTTATACGAGTTGCCAAAAGGTGTTCAATCAAACCACACCTAATTAAACAAGATAAAAAGAACAACATATTCAAAACACCGTATTGCAGGTTTCTATTGTATACACGAAGAAAGTCAACCTATTCCTAGCATCACCAAGCCAAGCCACAAGGATGACAACAGGTATGGCAAATCGGCTGTTTTTGATGGATCAAGGAGTAGACAAGGCGCGGGAGGTGGAGCCGTGCTTATTTCACCTCAAGGAGTAAAGTATTATTCAGCTTTTAGATTGCAATTTGCATGCTCCAATAACACCTGCTGAATATGAAGCCTTGGTGCAAGGGATGCATTGGGCAATAAAGAGAAAAATAAATAACTTGCAAGTTTTGGGGACAAAGTGAGCTGATTGTAAATCAGGTCAAGGGACAAAGATGCCGCCAAAAATGATCTACTCGAATGCTACAAGAATAGGGTGTGGGACCTCATGGAAGATTTTGAGGTTTCGGCATTAAGGCCATTCCCGGGAAAGAGAATCAAGTGGCGACAGGCTTGCGCAGATGAGGGCAGCCTTTGACATTGTAGAAAACATTCAACAAGACAAGGTACACCAAACATCCACGTGATTGTGAGGCCTTGATGCCGGATAACGATGTCAATTGGCAAGTATTCGAGAATGACCAGAAAATCATCCACTTCTTGCGGAAGAAGCTGAGTTCTCGGCTAAGAATCAAGAGAAGTTGGAACAGAAATATGGTGACCAGTGATACAGTGAGAACCGACAAGATGCCCAAGGACTTGTCACCTTGGAGTCAATTTTTAACCCCAATGATCAGTTTAGAAAGGAGAAAGCAAATATTCAAGTCAAGAGGGAAGATTCGGCATCCATCTTGGTAGAAGAGAACAAGCCACCGCAAATTGGAAAGATGACAAGCTCAACAGAAAGTATGAGTTCATACAGCTATGTCAAGAATTCCTGATGTGTTTGCTTGGAGCTATGAAGACTTGAAAGGGTTCAATCCCAACTTAGCTCAAGATACAATCGAGTTGGATACAACTACTAAGCTGTCGGGTAGAAACAGAGACCAGTCAATCCACACATGGAGCCTCTCATGAGGAAGGAGGCTGGACAAGCTGATTGAGTCGCAATTATATTCCTATCAAGCATTCAAGCTGGGTTGCGAACTTGGTTCGGTCGAGAAAGAAAAGTGGAGAGATCAGGCTATGTGTTGACTTCAGAGATTTGAATAGAGCCTCTCTCAAGGACCATTATCCACTCCCCTCCATGGAGCAAATATTGCAGGTCGTAGCTGGTTCAGAAAGGTTTTCACTACTTGATGGATACTCAGGCTTCAATCAAATTATGGTAAAGGAGGAAGATCAGTTTAAGACAGCCTTCACAACCAAATGGGGCACATATGCTTACAAGAAGATGCCATTTGGACTGTCGAACGCCGAGCAACATTCCAGCGAGCCATGGATATGGCATTCAAAGGCTTGATCAACAAGATAGTGCTGATATACCTAGATGATATCACTGTCTTCTCAAAGAATCCTGCAGACCATCTCTTTCACCTCAGGCAAGTGTTTCAGAGGTGTAGAAAGTTTAGAGTGTCTTTGAATCCTAAGAAGTGCATCTTTCTTGCACATGAAGGGAAACTCCTTGGCCATATTGTCTCCAAGGAAGGATTAGCAATTGATCCAGAGAGGGTTGAAGCCATAAGAGCTCTACTATTGCCAAGTCACAAGAAAGCCCTTCAGATTTTCCTGGGAAGGATAAACTTTGTTCGGAGGTTTTTCCCAAACTTTGCAGCCCTTGTCAAGCCCATCACCAAAATGTTAAGGAAAAGCATGGCTTTCAAATGGGCGGCGAAGGCAAGGAGATTTTGAAGCAATCAAAGAAGCCATCTCCCAGGCACCCACTCTCATCAACCCGGACTTTTCCAAGGATTTCATCCTCTATGCATTTGGAGGTGATGACACTATTGCTGCCATTCTGGTACAACAGAACAAAGATAATGAGGAGTAGCCGATTGCTTTCTTCAGCCAAAGCCTAAATGACTGCGAATTGAGGTACTCTTTTATTGAAAAACATGTGCTTGCAGTAATCAGGAGCTTGAAGAAATTCAAGCATTTAGTCTCAAACAACAAGGTCCAGTTGCTGGTCTCACATGCTGGGGTTAAAGACTTCCTCCTCAACAAGGATTTAAATGAGAAAAGGGCAGGTTGGATCACCCGTGTCATGGAGTATGACATTGAGATCAAGATCACCAAGCTGGTAAGAGGCAAAGGTTTGTGTGAGCAGCTCGCTTCCAAACAACTAAACAACCCAGAAGATAAAGAAGACGCTGTCCTACTATTACAAGATGATCAGAAACAGGAAAATGATGATGTGTCCACTCCCTGTTGGACTCAGAATATGATACATTTCCTACAGACGGGTATGTGCCCTCTAGAAATGAGCAAAGCAAGAAGAAGACACTTCAGGTTGCAGGCTATTCCATATACCATCATTGATGGAGTTTTGTTCAAAAAGGACGTGAATGGAGTGCTGCTGAGATGCATTAACATAGGTCAGATTCAAAGGGTATTAAAGGAGTTTCATGATGGACCAGCTGGTGGCCATTTTGCACCAAGAGTGACAGCTCTGAAAATCATGAAGGCTGGTTATTATTGGCCTAAAATCTTTAGTGATTGCTATGCATGGATCAAGAAATGTAAGAATTGTGCATTCTTCACAGGAAAAGAGAAACTTGCAGCCCTCCCATTACATCCAATCTCAGTTGACCAGCCATTCATGCAATGGGGTTTGGACTTCATTGGAATCATCAATCCCAATTCGAGCCAAGGGCACAAATGGATTTTGACAGCCACAGACTACTTCACCAGATGGACAGAAGCAATAGCACTCAAAGAGGCGAATGAGTCTAGCATCTTGGACTTTTACGAGGGGATAACTACCAGATTTGGTGTACCTGCTACAATAGTCTCTGATAATGCATTGGCATTCATTGGATCTAAAGTTCTTGAGTGGGCATCAAGAGCGGGATTTACACGAGCACTTCATCAAACTATTACCCTCAAGGTAATGGCCAGCCGAGTCTACAAACAAAAACTTGCTTGAGGATCATTAGGAGGAATCTTGATGAGAATCGAAGGCTTGGCATACTGGCTGAAATCAGCCTTATGGGCGAGATAGGATAACTCCCAAAAGATCCACAGTAACTCTCCATTTAGGCTGGTCTACGGAAGAGAGCGGTCTTGCCCATGTCACTTGAGCTGCCAACGTTGGAACTCATGAAATAGCTGGAGTTGCTAGAGTTTGGGCCCATGGAGGTGAGATATGCAGAATTGATGGAGCTGCAAGAAATCAGAGATCAGGCATTCCAAGCAATGGAAAAGGATCAGGCTTTGATCAAGAAGACCTTTGATAGGAAGGCCAAAGATAGATCTTTTCAAGTAGGAGATCTAGTATTGAAATGGGATGTGGACAGAGCAAAACTAGGAAGGCATTCAAAATTTGATGCCATTTGGAGTGGCCCATACATGGTCACAAAGTGCAAGAACAACAATGCTTTCCAATTGGCCTCATTGGATGGTGAAGAACTGCAGATTCCAGTAAATGGAATCTATCTCAAGCGTTGCTTCTAGAGGGAGGTTCACTGCATCTGTAAATACTAGATTAGATTTTCTTTCCTCCAAGTGCTTGTGCACATTGTTTTGCTGTAGATTAGTTTTGTTTTCCCTAAGTGCCTTGGCACAGCTTGCTGTCCATGGAGATGATGCATGTCTTTGCTAAAATCAGATCTAACATGCATCGAGATGTCCAAATTCCAAGAAAAATGGCCGATTGAGCAAAATCAGGTTTCTAGGGTCCCTTCGGGAATCTTTCTAAACTCCCAGGGTGAAGAAGAAAGGAGCAAGCTTTGAGAAAGTTCGGAGAAGGTTGCAGAAAGCAAGTAGTTTGGGCCAGAAAAAATTGTGAAAATCGGCTAAGTCCTAGTCCCGGCCTGAGGTGGGACAAATGGGACAAAGGTACGCGAACCGCCCGAACCGGCCGAAATGAGTCAGGTCGGCCCACTAAGCATTTGGGACAAGTGGGACGAAAGTCGTGCGGCGGGCGCGAAATGCCGGTTCGGAGAGAGAAAATCGACTAGCTTCTTGAGAGGCGATTCGGGGACCTTGCGGGACAAATACCCGAACCGGCCGAAAAAAGTCAAGTCGATCCGAATCAAAGTGGGACAAGCGGGCTAGAAATACCCGAACCGGCCGAACCGAAATTGTCCCAAAGGTCCAAAATCAAAATGGGGCGTCAGGGGCGAATGGGCCTGAAATACGGAAGACCGCGAGCGAGGCCCAAGAACCATTGAGAAATTGCCACGTGTCATCAGGAGAAGCCAAAAGGTCAAAAGGCAAGGTTTGAAGCGCTGGCCCGAGCCAATAGAAATTGGACACGTGTCTAATGGAGCATAGAAGTGTGGAGCTCGGGAGGAGTTGGAAAGTTTGGCCAAATCTAAGCCGAGAAGGGGTAAAAGTGAAGGAAGACCGGCGAGTTCGTGAACCAACCAATGCATGCCACGTATCCCTAGTGGCGGAGCGTGGGAAAAAAATGTGGAAAATATTCCAAGAGCACCAAAAGTCAAAACTCAAAAGATAGCCCGCCGAAAAGTAGAGGAGAGAAATTATTCAGCGAATCGAGCATGCCACGTGGCGTCAGTGGCGGTGCGCGGAAAATATTTCAAAATCCGTTTTTACACTTTGTTAGTGTCCTAAATCTTGGATCGACATATCTTTCGATCCAGCTCGGATTTGCACGTTCTTGGTATCAACGTAAAGCTGCTGAAATTCTCTACACGTTTCGGGGTCAATCTTGCATTTTGGTGTAGTCTGAGGAGAAAATTGAGAAATGCCTCGGCACGAAATAACAAGCGAGAGGTAATGCTTCAACAACCACTTTAATGCGGCGAGACAACCCACCGCCACTGTTAGAAAACCGCCGCTTTGCCGAGAACCTGCCGCTTCGCCATGATGATGAATGAATTAAATGCAACCTAGAGGTGGTTGGGGCAGATTTCGAATTCCTCTCTCTTTTCTCTCCCATTCTTCCTATAAATTGGAAGGAGGGGTTTCTTTCTGTTGTTGGACATTTTCTGCTTTGCACCCTCCCTTCTCTCCTGTTCATAAGAAGATTTGTGGAGTTTTCAAACCTCCCATATAGACTGTAACACCGTTTTTGCCTTTTGGCCATTGCAATGTATTGAATCGATCCTTGAGCAATATATATGTGTACGTGGTTGCTTCTAAACCCTCTTACATATTTATTACTTCATCGTTTTTGATCTTTCATTGCATTTTTGCTATCTCAGTGCATGGTGTTGTGTTATATCTACATGGTCTGTGTTTAATTTGGCAAAGCATATGTTCTTCATTCCTCGGTGCATCACCTCTATTAGCTTAGATTTATTTTATGCATCTTCTTACCTTGTCTCCTTGGCAGATTAGATTAGATTTTGAGAAAACCCTCTGCATATTTCGTGTGCACCTGAGCAGGAGGAATAGGAACCAGCCTTTCTCTGGAGATTCCTTTCTCACTCTTCAAGTCCCACACTTGGAGAAAGGATTCAATGTTATGCAATCACACTGGATGTTAGTATGATCAACCTAGAAATCTGATCAACATCCAGGGGTGCTGTGATTTTGCACTAACATTTTGGCATGCCCGGTGGGGACTAGAGGTCTCATTTTTATTGCAGCAAAAGTTGATATGCATCTGCTGCAATTTTCTTGCTAAAAAGAGCTATTATTTGCATATCTGGCGACTCCAGGGGAAGAATCAATAGAATCTCAGCGATCAGAGGCCTAAAAGCTTATGAGAAGAATCACAAGGTCAAGAGTTGGAGAAGAAGAAGTCTTGTTTGAATACACAATTATCTCCAAGAAGAAGGCAAAGAGGAAGAAGGATTGAAAGGTCTCCATCTCCACCAAGCGAACTCTCTCAACTCCTCCACACAGACAGGCCTTTCTTTCAATATCAGGGTTTTAAGACCACTCGAGAATGGCGCTAACCAGTAAACCCCTATGTCAACTTCACGGCGTGACCCACTTGCTCTCAATGCACAAAATCCAATCCCGATTGCGGCATTGAAGAACATTCCATATTTTCTTGGAGAAAATCAGACCACTCCACGGTGATCATGTCAAGGACATTGCTAATATTTGTGCAATACATGAGATTAATGAGATGCAAGTAGGCTGTCAAATTCTTGGCATCTTCATTCAAGGAAAGCATTGCAATGGTTTAGGAGCCTTGAAGTGGCTCTATCACAAACCGGAATCAGCTATGTATTGCACTTCATGATCAATTTGGAGAGAAGGAGACAACTTGTCTCTTTTGGAGCAGTGACAACCATCAAGAGAGCTCCCGATGAGCAGGCTAACCGACTTCAACTTCAGATTTCAAAGATCTTGGGATAGAATTCCGGTGGCAGTCAGGCCAACAGCAGAAGGTGCTTTTCTATACTACCTTAAAGCTTTAAATTCTGATATTTCTATGTTGGTTCAATCTATGGGAGGCACAACTATCCTGCTTGCTGCTATAGTATTGCCATTAGAGCTGAAAATTGTCGATTCAAGGCGGCAAGCTAGCTCCTGGCCTCAATGCCATTATATCCAAGTTTAGAGAGCCCAAGTACTGTCAAGCACATGTCTTAACTCCTATTCCCACTCCTAGAAATCAAAGTTCAAATGGAGCTTCCACTTCATCTCCAAGTACCCCAAATGAGCTTCGGAGGTCATGAAGCGATTTGCAAAATCTAGGCAATGAGCTGGTTACTCTAAAAAGACAGCGAGTTCAAGGTTTTAGACCTTCGTATCAGCCTCAAGCTCAACCTAATAGGCAGCCATATCAGCCTCAAAGGCCACCTAATCCAGGCTGCAAATATGAATCAAACAAGGCCTCCTGCCATAGACCATTCCAGCCCTATAATCCAAATGCCATATACGCCTCTAAGGCATTAGTACCAAGACACAAAACAACATTGCCCGGGAGTATGAATGGTGTTTTCCATGTAATGAACCCCATAATCAATCCATGTGCTTCAATGGTGCTTTGACCCAAGCTTTAATGGTAACAACTCTTTGGTGTGGAGGGTGAAAGCAATCAAGAAAACAGCCAACAACAAGAAACATTCCAACAATGATAATCTGCCCCCAAATGACACCACATTGGTAAATTGGCAAGCGGAGGATTTATGTGGCATGAATCGGGCGAGTTTCTCAAGGTGTTGCTGCCAACACAAGGTCAAAAGGAGAAATTTGGGTGAAGAACAACCATTAGCCCCAGACCCGATCCACAACCTTCCATAGCTCCACAAATGATTGGCAAGCAAAACCCGGTTTCAAATGCACAAGGGCAGCCAAGAACAGCCCCTAGGCCAACTCAAATGCCCAGTGTTGATGCCCACATTCAAGGAGCAAATGTGCAAATCAAGGGACAGCGAGAGAGATCCTTCATCACCATTCGATATCGTTGATCGATGATGAAGAAAACAAACGTCAATATATCTATGTAGGAATCCCTATCCATCCCGGGCCAAAGAGATCTGCTGCAAGTGCTGCTATGAAGGGCGCCAACTTCAATCAGCGGGTTCGAAGCAAGACAAAGTGCTTACAAATGCTGCCCAGCCTGAAGGAAATCATGGAGCACAACAAGGTAGAATGCTGAAACCTCCCCCTTTCTATGTTTCGTTAATCATTGGAAATCAGCTGGTACATAATTGCATGATAGATTCCGGGGCAAGTAGCTCAGTAATGCCTAAACAGATAGCTGATCAGTTAGGGCTCCAGTATGAAATAACATCTAAGGGAGTAGTGCAGCTGGATGGGACAGCAATAGCAATTGTTGGAGTGATTAGAAATTTGAGTCTTACCTTGCATGCATGTCCAAATGTTGTTGTCTTACAAGATATATCAGTCATAGACCTTCCACCACTCTTTGCCCTCTGTTTGTCAAGGACTTTCTTTGCCAAGATTGGGGATATTTGTCCGCGTGATTGGTCACACATGCTTTGTTGAGCGAGGTATGGAACTAAAGCTACAATTAGGTCAGAACCTATTGCAGATTTCCACATTGAGCCCTATACTCCAAGTCATATTAATACCAATTGCTCAGCATTTGATCAAGAAGATCACCTTGGCACTGATGAAGCCGACACTAAGGTTGGAAGTATCCCAGATTTGACTCTTGATGAATGGGCAAGCAAGGTGCATGCTTTTGATCCTTATCAAGTAGAAGAATCGAGCTAGGGGTCTATTGTATACATGAAGAAAGTCAACCTATTCCTAGCATCACCAAGCCAAGCCACAAGGATGACAACGAGGTATGGCAACTGTTTTTTGATGGATCAAGGAGTAGATAAGGCGCAGGAGGTGGAGCCGTGCTTATTTCACCTCGAGAGTAAAGTATTATTCAGCTTTTAGATTTCAATTTGCATGCTCCAATAACAACTGCTGAATATGAAGCCTTGGTGCGAGGATGCATTGGGCAATAAAGAGAAAAATAAATAACTTGCAAGTTTTGGGGACGGTGAGCTGATTGTAAATCGGAGTCAAGGGACAACATGCCGCCAAAAATGATCTACTCGGATGCTACAAGAATAGGGTGTGGGACCTCATGGAAGATTTTGAGGGTTTCGGCATCAAGGCCATTCCCGGAAAGAGAATCAAGGCTGGCGACGGGCTTGCGGCGATAGGGGCAGCCTTTGACATTGTAGAAAACATTCAACAAGACAAGGTACAGCCAAACATCCATGTGATTGTGAGGCCTTGATGCCGGATAACGATGTCAATTGGCAAGTATTCGAGAATGACCAGCAAAATCATCCACTTCTTGCGGGAAGAAGCTGAGTTCTCGGCTAAGAATCAAGAGAAGTTGGAACAATGATATGGTGACCGGTGATACAGTGAGAAGCGACAAGCTGCCCAGGACTTGTCACCTTGGAGTCAATTTTTAACCCCAATGATCGGTTTAGAAAGGAGAAAGCAAATATTCGGTCAAGAGGAAGATTCGGCATCCATCTTGGTAGAAGAGAACAAGCCACTTTGCAAATTGGAAAGATGACAAGCTGAGCAGGAAAGGTATGAGTTCATACGGCTATGTCAAGAATTCCTGATGTGTTTGCTTGGAGCTATGAAGACTTGAAAGGGTTCAATCCCAACTTAGCTCGCATACAATCGAGTTGGATCCAAATACTAAGCTGTCGGGCGAGAAAGCAGAGACCAGTCAATCCACACATGGAGCCTCTCATGAGGAAGGAGGTGGACAAGGCTGATTGAGTCGGCAATTATATTCCCTATCAAGCATTCAAGTGGGTTGCGAACTTGGTTCGGTCGAGAAAGAAAAGTGGAGAGATCGGGCTATGTGTTGACTTAAGAGATTTGAATAGAGCCTCTCTCGGACCATTATCCACTCCCCTCCATGGAGCAAATATTGCAGTCGTAGCTGGTTGAAAGGTTTTCACTACTTGATGGATACTCGGGCTTCAATCAAATTATGGTAAAGGAGGAAGATCGGTTTAAGACAGCCTTCACAACCAAATGGGGCACATATGCTTACAAGAAGATGCCATTTGGGTTGTCGAGCGCCGGAGCAACATTCCAGTGAGCCATGGATATGGCATTGAAAGGCTTGATCAACAAGATAGTGCTGATATACCTAGATGATATCACTGTCTTCTCAAAGAATGTTGCAGACCATCTCTTTCACCTCAGGCAAGTGTTTCAGAGGTGTAGAAAGTTTGGAGTGTCTTTGAATCCTAAGAAGTGCATCTTTCTTGCACATGAAGGGAAACTCCTTGGCCATATTGTCTCCAAGGAAGGATTAGCAATTGATCCAGAGAGGGTTGAAGCCATAAGAGCTCTACCATTGCCAAGTCACAAGAAAGCCCTTCAGAGTTTCCTGGGAAGGATAAACTTTGTTCGGAGGTTTGTCCCAAACTTTGCAGCCCTTGTCAAGCCCATCACCAAAATGTTAAGGAAAAGCATGGCTTTCAAATGGACGGCAGAAGGCAAGGAGAGTTTTGAAGCAATCAAAGAAGCCATCTCCCAGGCACCCACTCTCATCAACCCGGACTTTTCCAAGGATTTCATCCTCTATGCATTTGGAGGTGATGACACTATTTCTGCCATTCTGGTACAACAGAACAAAGATAATGAGGAGCAGCCGATTGCTTTCTTCAGCCAAAGCCTAAATGACTGCGAATTGAGGTACTCTTTTATTGAAAAACATGTGCTTGCAGTAATCAGGAGCTTGAAGAAATTCAAGCATTTAGTCTCAAACAACAAGGTCCAGTTGCTGGTCTCACATGCTGGGGTTAAAGACTTCCTCCTCAACAAGGATTTAAATGAGAAAAGGGCAGGTTGGATCACCCGTGTCATGGAGTATGACATTGAGATCAAGATCACCAAGTGGTAAGAGGCAAAGGTTTGTGTGAGCAGCTCGCTTCCAAACAACTAAACAACCCGAGAAGATAAAGAAGATGCGCTGTCCTACTATTACAAGATGATCGAAACAGGGAAAATGATGATGTGTCCACTCCCTGTTGGACTCAGAATATGATACATTTCCTACAGACGGGTATGTGCCCTCTAGAAATGAGCAAAGCAAGAAGAAGACACTTCAGGTTGCGAGGCTATTCCATATACCATCATTGATGGAGTTTTGTTCAAAAAGGACGTGAATGGAGTGCTGCTGAGATGCATTAACACAGGTCAGATTCAAAGGGTATTAAAGGAGTTTCATGATGGACCAGCTGGTGGCCATTTTGCACCAAGAGTGACAGCTCTGAAAATCATGAAGGCTGGTTATTATTGGCCTAAAATCTTTAGTGATTGCTATGCATGGATCAAGAAATGTAAGAATTGTGCATTCTTCACAGGAAAAGAGAGACTTGCAGCCCTCCCATTACATCCAATCTCAGTTGACCAGCCATTCATGCAATGGGGTTTGGACTTCATTGGAATCATCAATCCCAATTCGAGCCAAGGGCACAAATGGATTTTGACAGCCACAGACTACTTCACCAGATGGACAGAAGCAGTAGCACTCAAAGAGGCGAATGAGTCTAGCATCTTGGACTTTTACGAGGGGATAACTACCAGATTTGGTGTACCTGCTACAATAGTCTCTGATAATGCATTGGCATTCATTGGATCTAAAGTTACTGAGTGGGCTGTCAAGAACGGGATTTACCTGAGCACTTCATCAAACTATTACCCTCAAGGTAATGGCCAGGCCGAGTCTACAAACAAAAACTTGCTGAGGATCATTAGGAGGACTCTTGATGAGAATCAGAAGGCTTGGCATACCAAACTGAAATCAGCCTTATGGGCAGATAGGATAACTCCCAAAAGATCCACAGGTAACTCTCCATTTAGGCTTGTCTACGGAAGAGAGGCGGTCTTGCCCATGTCACTTGAGCTGCCAACGTTGGAACTCATGAAGCAGTGGAGTTGCTAGAGTTTGGGCCCATGGAGGTGAGATATGCGAGAATTGATGGAGCTGCGAAATCGAAATCGGCATTCAAGCAATGGAAAAGGATCGGGCTTTGATCAAGAAGACCTTTGATAGGAAGGCCAAAGATAGATCTTTTCAAGTAGGAGATCTAGTATTGAAATGGGATGTGGACGAGAGCAAAACCGGAAGGCATTCAAAATTTGATGCCATTTGGAGTGGCCCATACATGGTCACAAAGTGCAAGAACAACAATGCTTTCCAATTGGCCTCATTGGATGGTGAAGAACTGCAGATTCCAGTAAATGGAATCTATCTCAAGCGTTGCTTCTAGAGGGAGGTTCACTGCATCTGTAAATACTAGATTAGATTTTCTTTCCTCCAAGTGCTTGTGCACATTGTTTTTCTGTAGATTAGTTTTGTTTTCCCTAAGTGCCTTGGCACTGCTTGCTGTCCATGGAGATGATGCATGTCTTTGCTAAAATCAGATCTCTTTCCATCTTCCTCCTCGCACATTCTGAGTCAGTTTGGATTCTAACGAATATTTGATGACTCCATGCCCAATGGATGGCTTGAGCAACCGGCCTTTTCATCTAGCGAGCGAGATGATCCCATTTTGAGTCGCCAAATTGTTATCCAAAATTCACCCCGGGGTAAATTTGATAACATGCATCGAGATGTCCAAATTCCAAGAAAAATGGCCGATTCGAGAGCAAAATCAGGTTTAGGGTCCCTTCAGAATCTTTCTAAACTCCCAGGCGAAGAAGAAAGGAGCAAGCTTTGAGAAAGTTCGGAGAAGGTTGCGAGAAAGCAAGTAGTTTGGGCGAGAAAAATTGTGAAAATCGGCTAAGTCTAGTCCAAAGCCAAGGTGGGACAAATGGGACAAAGGTACGCGAACCGCCCGAACCGGCCGAAATGAGTCCAGTCGGCCCACTAAGCATTTGGGACAAGTGGGACGAAAGTATGTAGCGGCGGGCGCGAAATGCCGGTTCGACCGAGAGAGAAAATCGACTAAGCTGCTTTGAGAGGCGATTCGGGACGCGCGGGGCAAAATACCCGAACCGGCCGAAAAGAGTCAAGTCGATCCAATCAAAGTGGGACAAGCGGGCTAGAAATATACCGAACCGGCCGAACGGCCGAAATTGTCCCAAAGGTCCAAAATCAAAATGGGACGTCCAGGACGAATGGGCGCGAAGTCGCGGAAGACCGGCGAGGCCAAGAACCATTGAGAAATTGCCACGTGTCATCAGGAGAAGCCAAAGGTCAAAAGGCAAGGTTTGAAGCGGCCCGAGCCAATAGAAATTGGACACATGTCCAATGGAGCATAGAAGTGCGGAGCTCGGGAGGAGTTGGAAAGTTTGGCCAAATCTAAGCCAGAAGGGGTAAAAGTGAAGGAAGACCCGGCAGGTTCGTGAACCAACCAATGCATGCCACGTATCCCTAGTGGCGGAGCGTGGGAAAAAATGTGGAAAATATTCCAAGAGCACCAAAAGTCAAAACTCAAAAGACAGCCCGCCGAAAAGTAGAGGAGAGAGAATTATTCAGCGAATCAGAGCATGCCACGTGGCGTCCAAGTGGCAGTGCGCGGGAAAATATTTCAAAATCCGTTTTCGCCTGTTCCGTGTCCTAAATCTTCAGATCGACATATCTTTCGATCCAGAGCTCGGATTTGCACGTTCTTGGTATCAACGGAAAGCTGCTGAAATTCTCTACACGTTTCCAGGGTCAATCTTGCATTTTGGTGTAGTCTGGAGGGAGAAAATTGAGAAACGCCTCTGGCACGAAATAACAAGCAGAGGTAATGCTTCAACAACCACTTTAATGCAGCAGACAACCCGCCGCTTCTGTTAGGCAAACCACCGCTTTGCCAGAACCCACCGCTTCTGCCATGATGAATGAATTAAATGCAACCTAGAGGTGGTTGGGGCAGATTTCGAATTCCTCTCTCTTTTCTCTCCCATTCTTCCTATAAATTGGAAGGAGGGGTTTCTTTCTGGTGTTGGACATTTTCTGCTTTGCACCCTCCCTTCTCTCCTGTTCATAAGAAGATTTGTGGAGTTTTCAAACCTCCCATATAGACTGTAACACCGTTTTTGCCTTTTGGCCATTGCAATGTATTGAATCGATCCTTGAGCAATATATATGTGTCTGTGGTTGCTTCTAAACCCTCTTACATATTTATTACTGTCATTCTTGATCTTTCATTGCATTTTTGCTATCTCAGTGCATGGTGTTGTGTTATATCTACATGGTCTCGTGTTTAATTTGGTAAAGCATATGTTCTTCATTCCTCGGTGCATCACCTCTATTAGCTTAGATTTATTTTATGCATCTTCTTACCTTGTCTCCTTGGCGATTAGATTAGATTTTGAGAAAACCCTCTGCATATTTCGTGTGCACTGAACAGAGGAATAGGAACCAGCCTTTCTCTCGGAGATTCCTTTCTCACTCTTCAAGTCCCACACTGATTAGCTATATTAAACACTCAAAATTCAATGACTTGGTATTTTTTTAAAATGCTGATAAGATTATAGTCCGTTTGCCCATAATTTGGATGACCAAAATTGATATATATTTTTTTCCTTTGGTGAGAAGTTAGATGCCACTATCTATCTTGGGATGGATTTTATTTTGTATTTTTTTGAGTAATATTTTATTTTTTATGATTTTTTCCGTGAAAGTGGTATGAAAACATAAAGAAAACAGAGCACTTTCCGTTTGCCCGCCATAACTTCATCAAAAAATATTGAAATCAAATAATTTTTTTTTGAACATGTATATAATTTCACCACGGTTGGGATGGTATAAGTTTTATCACATTCTAATAAGTGAAACAAATTTTGTAGTCTTAAACGTAGACATAAACATTCACAGGAAAAAGTGTCTTAAAGACCTACTATTAGTAAAAAATTATAAAATGATATTTATCCTATTCTATTCACTTTAAAATCAGTATTTCTACAAAGCTAATAGTCTCCCCTACGCAATGGTACCATTTTTATGACATAGTTTTTAATTTTCGGCATGGTTCAAGTCCGCGGAAGACTAAATTTGATGTTTTGTTGTTTTTAATGTAAAATTCAGGATTTGATGTCCACTTAATTGTCCCCCAACTTGGTGCACTTACCCTGTTATGCAATCACACTAGATGTTAGTATGATCAACCTAGAAATCTGATCAACGTCCGTGGGTGCTGTGATTTTGCACTAACAGAACCTTGTGGATGAAACGGGAAGTGCTCCGCACTACCTACTTGACTAGTGTTTCCTTTGTGAGATAGCGTTACAAGTTGTCTGTTGTGGTGACCCCAGTGATAGTACACGTAGACGCACTAGCTGCCTACTGTTCTTGAAGGGGGTAAAGTAAAGCCGAGATACTCCCAAACTAGTCAGTGTGACTTTTTGGGTAAATCGCGCTTGCTCGTGGCAACTTTGTAACACCTAGGGTGAGAGAACCACCTAGGAGAATATAATTTGGCCAGGAGCCCACTTTAACCACTTTAAAATAGTGTTGAGTTGTGAACCTTCTTTTTGAGAAACGTGTGACGTATTACTTTCACCTAGTTTTTACTTGCCTTAGGGCGAGGTGAAACTCTGCCGAAGTGAGACTAGCATTTTTTTGTCATTTTTTCTTGATTTATTTCCTTCATATTCTTTTGACACTTTGTTGATCAAAAGAGGTGTGATTACCTTTGTGTTGCCATTCGACTGTTTCCCTCACTTTTATGTCCGTTTAAGCCCATCCATGTTTGCGGCTGGGTTAGTTAAATGTCTAAAGTGAGTGGAGGCATTTTCACATCATTTAGTAGCCATTGTGATCTTGATGCCTACGTCAAGATCATCAGTAGTTAGGCATGGTTCATCATTGCGGAATTCCATAGAGGAGTTCGCTTGTTTATCTCGTATCATTACAATTTCGATATTTACGTCTTGTTTCTTGTAAACTCGACATAAATACCTATATTGTACGGTTCACGCGCACACATTCTTAACTATTCCTAGATATACTTTGAGCATTTTTTGTTTGGTTTTATTATTACCTCGATTTCAAAAGGTGCTTGCACTACCATTTACCATTTATGCATGTTATATCAATAACAACTCGATATCAATACTTCACTTTCTTGCAAAGTGGGTTAACATATCTTGGTGATATTGTTGTGTCATTCACAAATCGTAATTGGCACTTTTTGAGATATAGGTTTTAATCAGACTTGAGCTTTCTCATCGTATATCTTGATTGGGAGATCGCATTTAACTTCATGTATTTACTTACGTCTTGTTCATTCCTTTGAACTTGGCATAAGTGGAGACATCTTGTTAATCATCTGGCGTCACAAATTACTTTGAAACGTAGTCTAGGAAGTACTTCATTTGATTAAGTTTTGGTACCAAACGATTGTTTCATTGGTGACTTTATCTTTCTATCACATTGATATTCTCACTGTTAATTTACTCTTAACACGTACATCTTGTGTTTCACTTAGGGGTAGTCATTGAATTTTGAACAAATATACAACTTACCTTAGTGAAACTTATCACGAAAACATGGCTCCCAAGACGCGTCTAGGTTTAAAGAAACAAACATATGAGGAACAACAGGCGCAAGCTTGGGAAACCTCTAACAAACAAGGGTCAAACCCATTTATCAGAAACGATCTAGGACCACTATTTTCTGCAGAAAAGGAAATAGAAGAAATGGTTGACCATAGTGGAAACGAATTAGAATCACCACATGCAGACTTTGATTTTGACCCCACTCTACTAGATGAGTTTCTCCTTAGAAATAAAGATAGAGTTTTGGCACGGGTCATGGAATTAGGGGCCAAATTGCCCACCAAGAATGAACCAATATTACCTACAAATGAAACTACTAAGGAAGAATGCCCCCTTATCAATATGGAAGATATTTTAATAGGCGGGCATGCTTCCACTTCTTATGCAGAAAATGATAAAGTGGTAGGGCATAGAATACCCCTCATCAAAGTTCCACGAAGAAACAAGATAGAACATGAGACAAGGGAAGAACCTCCATAATACGAAGAGGAAGAACCTTTAGAAGAAGAAGAAACAAACCAAGTCACAATCCAACAACAACTCAATAACCTAAGCCAACAACTAGCTTTGCTTACTTTCCAGGTACAAAAAGACACAAACAAGAATGTTCAAAAGTCAAAGCCTAAGTTTAGGATCCACGAACTCCATCGAGAAAACCAAGGAGAAGAAGATACAGGTATCATCATTTACACATCCCCGCTTCTCCCACTAAAGAACAATTGCTCACACAAGAAGTGCAATCTATGAAAGCAACACTTGTTAGCATACAAGAAAGTAATATAGGGAGTATTAGGAAATACCAATACGAAGAACTATGCCCCTATCCTTTTGACAAGACAATGACCCTTCAACCCTTTCCAAAGAAATTTGATATGCCAAAGTTTGAAAAATACAAAGGAAAGGGAGACCCAAGGGATCATGTTAAAGATTTCTACATGGCATGTCAAGAGGTGTCTTATAGTGATAATTACCTCATCAAACTTTTTCCTAAGAGTCTCGGAGGTCAAGCATTGGAATGGTTTACGCGCTTACCACGAGGATCAATTTTCACCTAGCCAGAATTGGCGAAAGATTTGTGCGTCATTTCTTGTATAACATAGAGAGTGACATCACCATGGCAGACTTGTGTGGCACAAAACAACACCCAAATGAGACCTTCGCCAGCTTTCTCCAACGATGGAGAGGGATAGCTAGCTGCTTCCCTTGCGCTTTCCCTGAGAAGCAGCTGGTCAGTATTTTTGTCCCTAATCTCAACCCAGATATAGCTTTCCACCTCCAAATGCATTGTGTCCGCACCTTTGAGGAGGTTATCGAGAAAGGGATTCAAATAGAAAATGCTCTCATTGCCAAAGGCACCCTCAAAACCCAATCTAAAGACAACCAAAGTGTTAAACCCACTTAGAAAATCAAGATCTTTAACAAAAACAAAAACGTGGTGGGAGACGGAATCACCGATTCCAAACGTGTTCAAACAGTCCCAAACCAGTCAACCTTTTAAACTGACAAAGGGCCCAATTCAACCACCACCAAAGCGATGAACATTCACCTCCCTCAATGAGCCGTTGTCTATCATACTAAAATAGTTGGATGCAGCCCACATGATGACCTATCCTACAACACAACCATTTGATGACAACGCTCCTAAACCTTCATGGTATAAGGAGCATTAATACTGCGAAATGCATCGCGTTAAAGGTCATAAAAAACAAAAATGTTTGCGACTTCGCCACTATATTCAAAACCTCATTGACAACAGGGAGATAGTGGTGGATAACCCTAGCCACATGCAAACACCTAACAAGAAAATGGGGATTTATAAGGAACCATTCCCCAAGCATGATAAGTCAGAAAAGGCAAAACCGGATCGGGGAGAGTCATCCCACACCTATAAAGCTGCAAATTACTTGTATACCAAGAGAGATAACAATCATTATGATTTGCTTATCGGATGTATTTACTTCCCTGCTGACCGCCAACACCATCCGGATTAAGGGAAAGGACTGTGCTGCGGTAACAAGGCGTGCCCACCTCGTGATTCCAGAACCCTCTCTGTTGACCCCGCAAACTGGTAAATATAACCTTTTAGAACAACTTGAGAAGACACCTACTAAGATCTCGATCTTAGATCTTCTCAAGATATCCAATGTGCATAAGGACATTTTATATCAAACTCTTCGATGATCGGAGTGCCTTTAGAAGTCGATCCTGCATACCTTCAAGCCAGCGGTGGCAAATATTACACCTAGTGAGCATCTCACTTTCAACCATAGGGAGGTCCCTACTGAGAATCCTACACATAATCTTCCCTTATACATTGAGGTAGTTGTCACCCGTAGGAAAATCAAACGGGTGCTTGTGGACAATGGATCAGGATTGAATATCTGCATGCTTAAGTTGGTCAAACAATTGGGACATACGGAGGAAGATCTTGAGTCCCATATTATTACTATCACCGCATACGACAACACAGAAAGAGAGTCAAGCAGGAACCATTACGCTACCCATGGAGGTGGGCCCCACTTGCCATCAGACAAAGTTTCACATCCTAGACTTGGAACTTCCATATAATATGCTTCTAGGCCGACCATGGATTCATGCCATGCAGGCTGTGCCATCAACATTTCATCAATGCATCAAGCTGAAGCATGAGGGACATACGGTTACAATACCAGGAGATTCAGAGCCCTTTGCTCATTGTAGAGCTCTTAATAGCTTTGCACGAAAGGGTACATATGCATGTCCCTCCACAGATATAGCTGTCCCTCTTCATTCTGAGGCCATGGAATCTCGAGTAGATTCAAATTCTCTTAGTTCTTGCACTCATGGGGCATCTACTTCAACATCTCCATTTAATTCATGGGAGATGAAAATTATGGAATATGGCTGTGGGGAGTATAATGTACAACAAGCGCTCTTGGTTTCTGACCTCTCCTTGTCACCTAAGACTAGAGGTCGACCCAACTACCGCTTCAGGAGACCTAGAGAGGAACACACTATTGGGTCATTCCTACCTGGAGGCTTGTTAGCTGAGGAAAAATTACTTGATCCACCTACTACTTGGGTCCCTGAGGACACTCAGCCATCTTGTTATCAAACCCCAGAATATGAAAAATCTAGCAGAATGATGTACTCCATGGGCTACAAAGGCCTAGGATGTGGGAGGAATGAACAAGGACAAAGAGAACTAGTCCCTCTTCCACATTTCAAAACAGAAAGATATGGCATTGGGATTTGCCCTTATGGAGCACACCCCAACGATCAAGATGCAACTTGTTCTAAGCATGAGGATAGCTCTGATTATCTAGACAGCGATACAGATTCCTGTTGTTGCCAATATGAGGATCTGGCCTCCACAAACCTTTTCATGAATAACGCTGTCCTAATCATCACCCCCACTAAACCAACCCTTGACCTTTTATACCCCTCCCTTGTTGAATGGGACCAACAACATCACGTGCCACTAGATTTATTCGAGAATGATGAGGCTATTACAGAGTTCATGGGCATAAGGGATACAATTCCCATTGGAGATCACAAGAAGGGTTTCTTTATCGACTTAGACACCTGCGCCTACTTCGGTGAGGAGGCTGAACTTCGTGGTCAGAAAAATTTAAAGAAAAGTAAGGGCAAGAGTTCTAAAGAAAAGCCTCGGCAAAAATCAAAGTCCAAGTCACACAGTGAAAACCTCTTTGAGGCATTGGCTGACAAACAAATAAGAAAATCAAAGGACAAACAAAGTGACCACGCTAAGGATGAAAATCTCAGTAGAGACATCCTTGGATGAAGATCTCAACCTACCTCCCGATCCTACGTGTATGGATGATTTATCAAAATTTTAGTTGAAGAAACCATTGATGTCAATATTGGTACCGAAGAAGATCCCAAGATAGTAAAATTGGGAGCATCACTCTCAGCCAGAGAACAAAAGATGTTCACTATGCTACTGTGAGAGTTTATTGATGTGTTCGCATGGTCTTACAAAGACATGCCCGGCTTAGATCCAACTTTGGTTGTGCATAACCTGGTTGTGCACGCAGACGCTAAGCCTATCAAACAGAAGCTTTGAAAGATGCACCCAAGAGTGGCCTTGTTAGTTAAAGAAGAGTTGGAAAGGTTGCTTACAACAGGATTCATCAGACCAATTGATTATTCTGAATGGATATCGAACATTGTTCTTGTCCAGAAGAAACCTATCGGTATCCGAATCTGCACGGATTTTAGGGACATCAATAAGGCTTGCCCTAAAGATGATTTTCCGCTGCCCAACATTGACATGATTGTTGACTCAACCGCAGGGTACGAAATGCTATCACTCATGGATGGATTTTCGGGTTATAATCAAATTAAGATCGCTGAGGAAGACCAACACAAAACAACTTTCACAACTCCTTGGGGCACCTTCTATTATCAGGTGATGCCATTTGGCCTTAAGAATGCGGGAGCAACTTATCGGGCCATGACAGTAATATTTCATGATATGATTCATGACATCATGGAAGACTACGTAGACGACATCTTGGGAAATTCCAAAACAAGAGAGGATCATCCTATCATTTTGTGGCATATCTTTGAACGCCTACGCATGAATACAAAGTTAGGCTAAATCCAAAGAAGTGTGTCTTCGGTGTGCTATCTGGGAAACTATTAGGCTTCATCATGTCAAGATGAGGTATTGAGGTAGACCCTGCTAAAGTGTTTGCCATCACAGAAATGCCTCCACCTGAGAATATCAAGCAACTGCGTAGCTTGCAAGGGAAAATTCAAGCCATTCACCGCTTTATCTCCCAACTTGCAGATAAATGTCACTCATTCACTCATTTGCTTAAGAAGGACATCGCTTTCATCTGGGGACCTGAGCAACAACAAGCCTTTGCTTTGCTTAAACAGTACCTGGCTAATCCACCTGTCCTCATGCCTCCCACTCCGGGAGAACCACTTTTGCTCTATATTTCCACTACACAATACGCTATTGGTGCACTACTCACCCAATATGACCTTAGCCATAAAGAGAAAGCAGTGTACTATCTGAGTCACACCCTCATCGCCTATGAACGTAATTATCCTCAGATTGAAAAGGCTTGCTTGGCCGTTGTTTTTACCTTTCAGAAACTTCGCCATTACCTGCTAAATACTAAGACCAAGCTCATATCCAAGGTCGACCCACTCAATTATTTGTTGTCCAAACCCACCCTCATAGGTAGAATGGCTAATTGGATCATTCTACTCAGTGAGTTTGATATAGAATTTTTCCATCAAAAATCAATTAAAGGACAAGTACTTGTGACCAAATTAGTGGAAGCACCTTTGCAAAGCACGTAACCTTTGAGTCTAAATCCGCGATGCATCTTTGCTCTACATTGAAGAATTTGTCGTATGGCAGATACATTTTGATGGATCTTTTATGTTTCATGGTTCAGGTGCAGGAGTGGTCCTTATTACTCCTTCGGTGATCCTATACCACAAGCTTTCCGCCTGGCCTTCCCTTGCATGAACAACATTGCATGGAATATGAAGCACTCATTGTAGGGATGAAGCTAGCCATCAAGTGGAATATTCAACATGTTAAGGTTGTAGGTGATTCACAACTAATCATCAAACAAGTTAATGATGAGTATAAAGTTAAGGATGACAAGCTCATACCTTACAAGAAGTTGGTGGAAACTCTGAAGGAGTATTTTGTGCGCATTACCTTTGAGCAGATCCCAAGAGTGCAGAACAGATCGGCAGATGCTATGGCAATGGTGGGATCTATGCTTCGTATTCCACTAGGGAACAATGATATGCCATTTTTCGTAGAAAATCTACACCAGCCCGCATATGATGTACCGGAATCTTGCCTGGCTTGTGAGGTTGTTGGTCCCTATTCCCGTGGTATGAACCCATTTTCACCTATCTTAAGGACAAGTATTTCCCTCCTAATATCTCCCATTCTGAAAAGCAAAGCCTGATTCATCAGATAGCCCATTACACCCTTTTAGGAGGTACACTTTATCGTCATGGCTACGATGGGAACCTGTTACGTTGTCTGGATGTGACAGAGTCAATCCGTAATTAAAGAAGTACACGAAGGAGTATGCGAGCACATACAAATGGAATGGTCTTGGCTAAGAAACTGTTAAGAGTAGGTTACTATTGGCCCACCATGGAAACTGATTGTTGTGCTTATGTTAGAAAATGTGTGCTTTGCCAAAAGTATGGAAATTTCATCCATGCTCCATCGCAACCATTGCAACCAATCACTACCCCATGGCCATTCTCCAAGTGGGGACTTGATCTAATAGGGAAGCTTACTCCTACCTCATCTGATGGTCATACACATATCATCACAGCTATAGAATACTTTACAAAATGGGTGGAGGTTGTCCCTTTAACCTATGTCACAGGAGCACAGATTTCTAAATTCATTATGAATCACATTATTTGCCAATATGGTATCCTTGCAACCATTGTCACAGATAATGGGAATTCATTTAAGAACAAAATTATGAAAGGTCTTTGCCAATGGTTCCAAATCAGATTGAAATGGTCCACACTATATTACCCTCAAGGTAATGGACAAGCTGAGGCAAAAACAAGACTTTGGTAAGGATAATGGAGAAGATGGTTAGCAAAACTGGTCGAAACTGGCACCTACAAATCCACCCAGCCCTCTTGGCCTACCGAACATCAATTCGCACTCCTACGGGTGCGACGCCATATTCCCTAGTGTTTGGGACAGAATCTATCATCCCTTTAGAGATTGAACTCCCATCCTTGTGAATTTCTCTTTGGGACTATTTGGATAAGGATGAAGATTACCGAGTGGCAAGATTGGCTGAGTTAGAGCTCCTGGATGAGAGGCTCATTCGCGCTCTTTATCACCTGAAGGTATATCAACACATAATCTCCCGCAACTACAACAAGCGAATCATCCTCGCCGATTTAGCGTGGGTGATTTAGTTATGAAGGAAAACTAGTTCAACACCAGAGCAGAGTGAGAAAAGAAAGGGAAGTTTGAACCACACTGGTTAGGACCCTATGTCATAGTTGCCAAGTATGGCACAGGGGCATACAAGTTGGCTCACCCCAATGGTGATGAGCTCCAGGAGCCCATGAATTCCATGCATCTTAAGAGGTTTTATGCCTAAACATGGCACAAGAAAGTCATAAAAATCACAAAAAATATAAAAACATCAAAAAAAAAAATTAGAAAAAGAAAAAGAGAAAACAGGTCGTCCACTAGTGAAAACCACGCAATTGTGGTACTTTGGACAAGTCCTTGGGTGAAAACCGGTTTCCGGCGCCTCGGGAGGATTTGTTGTTCACAAGCATTCTGTATTAGAAGGGTAGTTGTCTTTGTCTTGGACCTGGTTCTACCTTCAAGTTTCCTTGTGCACACCATCTAGTCCAGCCTTGATCCGGCTTTGCCTTCTTCTATTCGTCTGTAAGGGACGTGGTCTTTTGTTATTTCCCATCTTACGCTGGGGGAAACTCAATGACTTCACCTTCTTGTTCATAAGCACGTGGCTTCTGCCCTTGTATATTCCCCACCTAACGCTGGGGGCATCCATGCTTTCTTGGTTACTGCGCATATAGTTGTGGAAAATCATTAAAAACACAAAAACAATAGAAAATTGTTTCACGTGAACACAAAAACAATAGAAACATTATTTTGAGAAAACACAAAAACAATAGAAAATTGTTTCACAAAACACAAAAACAATAGAAACATTGTTTTGAGAAAACACAAAAACAATAGAAAATTGTTTCACAAAACACAAAAACAATAGAAACATTGTTTTGAGAAAACACAAAAACAATAGAAAATTGTTTCACAAAACACAAAAACAATAGAAAATTGTTTCACAAAACACAAAAACAATAGAAAATTGTTTCGAGACAACACAAAAACAATAGAAACATTGTTTTGAGAAAACACAAAAACAATAGAACATTGTTTCGAGAAAACAACAATATATATATATCAAAAAAATCTAAAAACAAGGCAAAATTTTTCAAAAAATTCCTAAAAAGTAAAACACCCTACAAAATGGTAACTTGCTTCTTACGGCTGAAACTTGTGTCTTGCGCATGGTATTTTCTCCATATCCTGTTGGTTTGTCTCACATCTTCCCCGATTAATACGACTCGCGGATCACTGGATTCACAACCATTCACAAAAGCTAGCTGCTTGCTTCGTCTGTACTCTGGGGCACTTTTGGTTGCCTGGTGCTGTTTCGTTGCGCACAAATGCTTTTCATGGACCCCGTGTCCATTTTCATTTCCCCTTGCATGTATCCTTGCTTGGGGCATCATTTTTAACCCTTGTCGTCAATCACGAACTTGTGGATCTCTTCAGCACTGATAACAAAACATTTGTACAACTGTCTTGACCGTTGTTGGGTTAGATATGTGCGTTCGTACTTGTTTTCCCTGTTATATGAGCTTGTTTCCTTCTCGTATTGCATTGCATTATTGTATGTTGCATGGAGTTGGTACTTTCAACAATGGACAATTGTTCGTAGTATGGCTTTTCATGTCATTCTACCTTTGTCGTATGCTTATATTTTTCATAAGGACCGATGATGTAGTTCCTATGGCAATATGATGACATCAAATTTGTTCCAAACAAATAAGCAACTAGAGGTTAAGCTCTTTTCTCCCCTCATCCATATTTCTTCTACACCACTTCCCTTTCACCCCTAATTCTCCCTCTCCTTGGGGCATCCTGCCTCGTCCCCATTCTTCTACCTACTTCTCATCTTTTTCGATCGTCGATCGGCTTCCTTCATCACCCCATCGACACTCGAGGGGGCATCTCTCCCTCCTACTAATTTTTCTTCTATCCCTTCAAAATATCTTCTGTCTACTATCTTTGAAGTGGCATCACTTACGCCACCCCAAAGAGGGGCAAATGTAGACACCTATAATTACACCCAAGCAATTTAAATACTTAAATTGCGCTAATTATCCCCTTTCTCGCAAATCAACGACATATCATCAAAAGCACTCATTTTCCCTCATATCATCATTAATTAATTACACTAAGCTAATTAATTAAGTTTCCTATCCAACAAATACCCTAATTAACGACCTTCGTTAATAAATCACCCCTTCTACCTAGACTAATTAATTATTATTAATTAATTAGCTTTCCCTTCCATTTAACCAATAAATCAATATTTAATTGATTTAATCCCCTTATAATAGCCTAAATCACACTAATATTCTTCTAATTAGCTTCTATAAGCTTACACCTACCTATTAATTAATCACCTTTGATTAATTAAAATACCCCAACTCCCATGACTTGCTAAACATGCATTAAACCCTTCTAAAGTAAGGTTACCTTTAATAAAGTAACCTTATCCATTCCTAATCATGTTTTACCTTTATCCCACATTCATGAGAATGTGTTGAATCCTTTATCCTTTGGGCTATATAAAGAGCCCTCCACCTACCTTTTTACTTACACCTAAAATTTCTAAGAGAGCAAATGCAAAGCATATAGCAAAGAGACTAAGAGATTGCACCTTGCCCTTTT
The DNA here is from genome assembly GCA_018340775.1 of Taxus wallichiana var. yunnanensis. Classification (NCBI taxonomy): domain Eukaryota; kingdom Viridiplantae; phylum Streptophyta; class Pinopsida; order Cupressales; family Taxaceae; genus Taxus; species Taxus wallichiana. The sequence goes on along the minus strand of CM031243.1, from coordinate 302,077,711 downwards.
GAGAGTTCATCATCTTGAAGAGTTAAGCCTCTTTCTTAAAGTGTTTGGGTCATATGGGAGGTGTCAAAGGGTCTTGTAGTCCAACTTTGATTAGCCCCCATTCCTAGTTTCTTAGAACATTAAGGACAACTATTTTGATAGCCATGGAGCTTACTTAGGTCCATTCATTTATTTGTTGTTAGAGAATAGAGGAGTTTAGATATTTAGCATTGTTAGTTTCAAAGTTTGTATTGATGAATGCTAGCATCTAACCCTTGTTTAATTCTTATCGTGATGGTGTTTATGCTTTGTTTTAGCTAAATTATAGAACTATTTTAGGTGGTAGTTCTTGTTTCATTTGATTTAGCATTAAGAAAAGTATACATGCACACATCATGTTCTAGAGGATCTCTGTCATGATTAAGGAATTTGGTGATGTAGGCTCGAGGGTTTCTCTTCTAAGGACGACGAAAAAAATGGCGATCCTTCTTCTTTTGTGCAGCAAGAGCGTGGAAGGAGATGTTTGGGAAATAGATAAGTTGGATAACATCCGCTCACAGTCTTGCAAGGAGGTGGTGTAAGAAGGCTCTTCTGTGGGAAGAGAACTCAGGTGGTTGGTTCCTTTATGGGTAAAGGAATATCGGGGTTATCCTCTTGTCTTGATGAAGGAGAAGGGGGCGAGGATTTTTGCGTTGGGGAAGAGGCTCGATTCAAATTTCTTCGATGGAAGCCTTTGGTTGGGAGTTGAAAACCACATGGATCTCATGCACACTCTTCTCCTTGTCTAAGGTTTCTTGGTTTGTGTTATTGTTAGAGGAATGGTTTGGAAATGGTTTGTTGAATATTTTTAAATTTCAATTAGTAGGGGCATTAGGATTATCGAGGGTTATATCCCCTATATCAACCATTTCCTGCACTATGTTTTTCAACATCTTGTAGTTTTCGTGGCTGTGTCCCTTCACACGATGGAAGTTACAGAAATCATTATCTTTATACCAAGAAGGTATAGTGCGGCGGAATCGAACCTGAAGTGAGGTTTAACAGGAGGCAAGGTGATAGCTCTTGCTTTAGGCAATTTATCGAAGATCACTACATAAGTTTCTCCCAAGGGAGTATCTTGGATGGGCTCGGCTTTATACTTATAGGTGGATTTTGGCTGGGTATAAGATGGTGCTTGAGATTTGACCGTTACCACGTGTACAACTCCTTTTGATTTTGAAGCAGCCGATGCATGAGAGTTGGTGGTGTTGGGTTTGTTCGTGGAGTCCTAGGTTCAGAAATTTGAGTTTTTGTTGCGCAACTTCAATTTCTCCTCCTCTAAGGCCCGAACCTCTAGTTTCTGAGCCATAGTAAAGGCCTCATCAAAGGTGAGGAAAGTTTGAATTTGGAGGGTGGGAGAAATGTGTTTAGTGCAGGCCCGTGTAAAGAGTTTGATGATGAGCACCTAAGGTAAGGAATAAGTAAATTGGTTGATGAGGCCCCGCCATCGTCCAATGAAATATGCAATAGACTTGTCTTCAAATTGTCGGATGGCATAGAGGCGATAATGGATACTTTCTTGGAAATATTGATGGAGAAGTGATCCAAGAAAGATTGGGCCAATCTGGTTAAAGGAGAAGATTGAGTCTTGGGCTAAAAAGCACTATACCACTCAAGGCAGTCTGATAAGGACATGGGGAAGGTACAGAGTAGTAAGGCATCGTCATGAGCAATCAGATAGCAGGCATGTCTAAATGATCGCAAGTGTTGTTGAGGGTCCTCCTTACTATTAAAGCGAGTAAATTTCGGTAATTCCCATTGAGGAGGATATGTATGAAGGGGGACAAAAGGGTGAATAGGCTCTGAAAAACTTGCTTGTATGTTAGGGTGTTATGGTTTCCTGAAACAAAAGCCTCAAGATTTTGCATCTTGTCCATCATCTGTTTAATTAAATCATTGGTTGGGTTAGATGATGGTGCTGTCATCGTAAATGGAGGAGGATTAGGCCAAGATCTACTACTAGACAATGGTGGGATTAAATGTTGATAAGGTATCGATGATGAATGTGTTGGGGTGATGAATAAGGATGTCCTAAATAAGTTGTTGAGGCCACCGGATGAGGTTGCATGGAAATGAAAAGGTGGGCGGAGCCTGAGAGGGAAAGCTCGTGTGAATAGGTGGTAGAGAACAAGTTATGAAAGAGGAAATTTGTGAGAGGGATGAGGTAGGGGCAGTGGATGGTAGTGATGTGTGGGGCCCCAGATTAACCAAAGGAAAGCCAATTGGTGTAGTATGGACCATCGAATCCACTGAGCTGGGAGACGGGGCTAAGGATGAAGACGGTGAGGTGGAGTTATTAGGTGGGGAAGGAGCTAAGTGGGCGGCTATACTAATAGGCATACCCAAGAGGAGTTGACCGTCGGGTGTACGGTCAGGGGTATGAGACAAATAATATTGTACGGTGCCAAGATTAGCATCCAAAAATTTAGCAAAATCTAGATCTCCGACAGAGATCTTGGGAAAAGCATTGGTGTCTGTAGGATTCCCCATAGGATGTGAAGGGGGTGACTCAGGAAAAGACATGGAACAAGCATGTGAAACCATGGTTGCGGCTTGTTTCCGGTGATAACAACCATGGACAAGAGGATACAACAGAGAATTAGTCAATTAGGAACAAAAAACGTAACAAAATGTTGGAATTGGTAGGTTACTGGTTTGTCAGGAACTGTAAAACATAGTAACCGATATCGGTCAGGACTATAACCAGTGTTGGTCGGGTAACCGATGTCGGTAGAATAGGACCGTATAACGAAAAGGGTATAACAGAAAACAGAATCAAAGAAAAACAGAAAACAAGCAAGATGCACAAGCAAATCAAGAGACTAACCCTAGGATTAGTTTTAATCACTTTTGGGCTTATGCCTTAGATGCTTGATGATGTCGATCCTAAACAAAAGACCTAAGGGAGATGTCAATTTTTTTGGCTTGTAAGGCTACCTCAATCGGGTGGAGGAATACCGTAGGAAAGGGGGAATGTTTGAGATGTTTTGTAGATTATGATTCGATTTAGTATGTGTTGTGCGGTGAGAGTAAGATTAATTTCTCATCAATACCGTGGATATCACCCCCACGTGTACAACTGTTACTTAATATACATTCACTAGAATTAAAAACAACAAGCAAGAATGTGATGCACATGTTTTAAACCCAAATTGAAAATGATATTCGATGAAGCAGAGAAGATGACTTTCACTAATGCAAAGATGTGAAAGAAAGACAAATTCTTTTACCAAAATGACAAAATATTTTGTGAATATTTAGAAGAAAGAAATAACAAGTGTGCTCCCTATATGAAAACAAACAAGAAAGAAAGAAACCTGAATAGGGTCCCACCGGGCATGCCAAAATGTTTCACACAGAAATTCTAGTTCTAGAATAGAGTTACTTTTATCTGCTCATTCTCTTGAGAAACATATAAGGGGTTAGGGCTAGGAGGAATACCTATTGAGTGTTGGGACGGTGTGCACATACCGTAGAGAGATCAGAACGATTGTGAAGAACTCCTTTTTGTCTGGGAAGGACTACCTATAGATAAGAATGCAAGACCACTAGATTTTAGTTAGATAATAAGTAAGGGAGCTGCCTTAGGCCCAGGAAATATTAAACTTCCATTCGAAGGTGGTCAGTTCCCTTTTTAATATAAATTATTGCAAATGATAATAAAGTAGCTATTGCGAAATCATGATTTAGGTACCTTGTTACTAAAAGAAATAGAGACTAAACTATCAATAATAAAATGTCATTCTGTTTGTTTGGTCACTGGTTATTGATACGTTCAGATCAAGTTACAGGGATAGACCAGGCTAGATTTGAGGTTGTTAGGAGATAAATAGGTGAAAGGTTGGTTTTGGTATAAGTCACAGTGATTGATGCCGGTCACTGGATAACCGACCACGGTTATAAAACCGCTACCGGTAGGGGATAACCAATATCAAGGGGGCAAGTGATTCGGGGCTTCTGGGTAGAGGTTGATTATAGGATGGTTATGGGGGTTTTTAAGGTTGGTAGATGGTTAAGGGGAATAGTAAGGTAATGGAGAAGACTCAGAGAGTGAGAAATCTATCTTCTGGGCAATATAGGGATGGATGAATGAAGGTTAGGTGCAGGGTGCTTTGTTGGGTGTTAGATCCAGGGGTGAGTTTATGATTACTATCAATCAAAAATTCACGAAGTGGAGCCTAGAAGCATACCAGATACTACTTACTACTTTCTGACAAGGATACAAGTCTAAGGAATGTGGTGACAAAGGCAAAGCTCGTGGGATGATCCGATAATCGCAAGTGAGCCGATGAAGCTATCCTCGACTCTCCCAATGCTTGGGGCCACGAGTGTGGCAAAGTGATCTCGTTGATCGATTCTGATCTTGGACTCAATGCTCTTCTCTGCAACCTCCTCCCTCCTTCTCACTTGTCTCTTTCTTTCTCAATGAATTCAGATCCCCTATTTTTGGTTGGGTGAGGTCATTTACGAGGAACCGATGGCGGTTTCCTAACCGGCCTTGACCAGCGTAGGGACCGATGTCGGCTAGGTCAAAGTTGGCTATTTTTAGTAAAATAGTCAACTTTCCCTCTTTTTCTCTGAGGGTCGAGTTGTGGGCTTGGTCAAGTCATTATTAGGTTTGTTTTGATGCGGGTGAGGGGTGATGAGTCATGGGTGTGGGTCTGGACCAAGTCAAGTCATAGGTCTTAATTAAGTTAGTTTAGGGTTAGGGCTAGGTCATAATGAGGTGGTGAGGTGATGTGGCGGGGTTAGAGATGTGGATTTATTAATTATAAGGTAATTAATAAATAATTAAGTGTGTAAGGTTTTAGGTGGTGAGGTAGGGTTAGGTTACGAGACGAGATAAATGGTACGAGAGTCGTAAGACCCAAATTTGGTGTCTACACGGGGCGCCCTAGTCTAGTAAAATCCTCTAAATATGCATTTTATTAGGATCTTGTGCCATAATTTCCTTCTCCTATTTAGTCATTCCCAATCAAGGATAATTTTAGTGGCGAATATTCATAATATGGTGAAAATTTCATTTTAGGAAAATTTGAAAAGGTGATTTTTTCGGAGCGGGTTGGTGTCCTATTCGCCTAAAATATACGGTATATATATTTTTTTGGGGTCGGCTTCGCCTTCATTTGAAAACATCTCCTATAAAAACCTAGGTGATTATTGGGTAGTATACCACAAGTATCTTACCAAATTACCAATACCGTGAAGTTTGAACTCGCATACTCTTAAGCACCAGAGATTGTTGTTAGCCTGTTAGGGTTAGTTGTTGACGCGTGACAGGGATATAGTTGACACACAACAAAGAGGTATTACAGACATGTGATAAGGAGATATTGTAGATGTGTGACAAAGGGGTAAGAAGTTGACATGTGATATAGAGAGTTGACGTGTAATAGGGCATAAGTAGTTGACGCACGACATGGAAAATGTTGACGTGCGGCGAGAGGCGATTGATGCCTTGGTGATGCACACTAGTTTTAGTTGATTCCCCCTTGATGCTCGGCAGGGATTATTGATGTGATTTTGATGTGAAACAAAGGGTTAGTTGTTGATGCACAACAGGGAGTCACAAATTGGTTCTATTGACACAAGAATCTATTTAGAATAATGGAAGGTGCTAGTCCTAAGAATGTGAAGACCCTAAAAGTAACTAAGAAATCTCAAAAATTGTTGTTCAAGTATTTTGGAAACTCTGCGGATACAAATATTGAAAATACCAACAACCATAAAGATGCCACCGAAAGAATCAAAATACTGACTATGTGGAAGGTATTATTGAGGTGGACATGCATTCTGCATAGTATCAAACAAATGACACCTATGATAATATGCCAGATCTTGAAGATATTCTTCATGTTGGGGTGCAACCAGAAGTGCATCAAGATATCACACATACAAATACTCAACAAAATGGAACACAAAAATCAAATTCAAATTCTCGTTCATGAAAGAGGAAACCACGTGATTATGATATTGCTCAAAATTCTACTAAAAAAAGTAAAACATTGAAAAGGAACAAGAATATGTGGACCATTGACAAGTCATACAAGTTTGATTGGGTAGCTAAATTTCTATTTATCGAACCTATACAATCATCTAATTCTGAAGAGATCCCATATGAATGTACATGGACAATATGTACATGGAAATTGGGAAAGTAACAAAAAATGCAAATGAAGCTGGACACTATAAAAAACCATTGTGGAAAACAATATTTGATTGTAATGGGGGCAGATGGCCAGAAAATAAAAACACACAGGTGGAAAACTGAAAAAGAATGCATACATGTTAGATACATAGTGGAATATGAGGCAGAGTAGAAAAAATGTAGACATCTCTTGGAAAAGGGAGGAATGATCACATCGCATATTGGTAAGATGAATCAAACAAATCTACATGCAAAACTCATACAATTCTCTACTCTATTTCACATACTAAAAAAAGGAAGACCGATTTCGATTTCCTCGATTTCAAATTTTTGTATCAATATAATGGAATGCTTTGAACATACCTCAGTCTCATTGGTTTGAAAGTAGTGGATGGGAAATGGAAAAATGCCTTTCGATGATAGAGAAGGAAGATTTGAAAGAGAATGTAAAAAAATAAAAGTTTATCTCTCTTTCAATTGATGAAGTGACAACAATCAACAACATTGCATGGGTATGTATCCATGTCTATACTTTAGAAAATCATATAAGGACACCTCATCTGTTGGGTGTTATGAAAATGGTTGAAAACTGTAATGCCGAAAACCTACATAAAATAGTTTTTTCTCATTTGAAGATATTGCTAGAATGACCGATTATGAAATTGCTATGAAGTTGGTATGCATTGGAGCAGATGGTGCATATATCATGTAGGGTTACCAAATAGGGATGTGTGTTAGATTACAAACAACAGTGGCCCCATATATGCTACCGATTCACTGTATGGCTCACATAATGAATTTTGTGTATAAAATGGTAAGTAACCATGAGAATGTTGCTAAATTAGAAGACCTTGTAAGAGAACTTCATGCTTATATGTCAAGCAGCCCAAAGCGATTTTTGAGTTATAGAAATTTACAATTGGAATTACAGATGACAAAAAACTTCTGAAAGATGTTGAGACTAGATGGATCTCTTTGTATGAACCTGTATGCAGAGTTCGTGAGGAGTATCCTTCATTGGTTGGTTTCATGCACAAATACCATCATGAAGTTGATAGGGCAAGGGACTTGTTGTTCCGTTTAACTAATTTGGAGACATTTCTTACATTGGTTGGTATTCTTCCAATGTTGAAGGAGATCAATACACTGATGAAGCATACATAGGGGGGATTAATCTATATTGTTGATTTTATACGGATGAGAAAAATGGTATGTCAAAGTCTTGATATCTTGTACTGTTCCCAAGATAGTTTTAATACACATCTTTTTGAGAATTGGAAAGCTTTATTAGATCTTAAAATCCCAATACTTATTTGAGATTTAATATCCATGATCACCTCTGCATCACTTTGTTAATGGGAGGGACATACCACCGCATATTTTGCAAAACATCAAGATATTACAGGATCAAAATAAGAAGATGTTCTGTGACACATAATCTCTTTGAGTCTGTTATAGTTGAAATAAGAATAAAGCTTAAAAAATTTTCAGAATCCTTATCATCAGAAATTAGAGAATGTTTCTCCAAAGATAAAATTCTTGAAGCCATGGGTGTGATGAATCCTAATTTTTGGAATACTGAAGGTGGTCGTGCTGAGTTTGTAAGAAAGCATTTCCATAAATCCATGGGTACAATAATGGAACATTTCACAAAGAATTCAGAGTTCAAGGGTATGGAAATCAAAGGTATACTGAATGCTGATTTATTAAAATTTCAATCAAAAAATTTTGCAACAACAATGAGGAACCAATATAAAAATTTAGACGAACCTTCTAAAAGTGGTGCTATTACAAGGCTGTGGTGAGGAATCTATCAAAGTTCTATCTTACAAGAAGATATCAGTGAATATTTTAGATTATATGAGTTATGTCAAACAATGATTTTGGGGTCTGTGGAGGACAAAAGGGTTTTCAGTGCACTATCATTTATAAAATCAAAACTGAGAAACAGGTTGGATAAAAATATGGAAAGTTGCATGAGGTGTTATGTTTCTCGGTACTCCATGGAAACCTTTCCTTTCGATAGAGCAATTACACATTGGAATTCCCTTTACAAAAGAAGAGGTGTGAATAATACAACTACAAGTACAATTGTTCCCAACATTGAGAGTGGAATTGGCACATCGTCACACTCTACAGAAGAGAACATCGAGTTTGAAGAAGCTATTGATAATGGATTGTTTCAACTTTAAATAGGTATCTCCTTCACCTTAATCTTATTGTTTGTCACTTTAAATTTTTTTCAGCTCTTGTTATCATTAAAGATGTTACATGTCTATATATTTACATTTATTTAAATACAATCTTTTTCTTTTTTTTGAAAATGTGGGTTGACATCCATTTGAGGAAGTTGGTACTTCTCGGGATTGACAATGTCAGACAACTCACCCATCTATCTACTAATCCATTTCTCATGTTGAGTTTTCTTAAAACAAAGATCTAGCACATTACTAGTGATGATTTCACAGCAATCTAAAACACTAGAGGTAATTTAAACCCTATCATATCATCTTTCTTGATTTCTTACAATTATGTTTAATTTATTTTTTATATTTGTAAAATTCTTTGATATATTTTTTAAAACTTTGTGGGATAAAATGACACAATTTAATTTTATAGAGGAAGATATTTCCATACTATATAATTCATAATCCACGATCCATTATACAATTCATCATCCATGATCGTGCTAGAAGCTAAATCTATGTCCACATAAAATTCATCATCATCCATATATATCATATCATCATCATATCATTATCATAATCCTGATACTATAATTATTATTAAAACAATTATTTATCTATTTTAAATTTAAAGAAATGTCTCTGTCCTAACACATTCCATTTTTTAAAAACAATTCATGATCATATCATTACAAGTATATCCATTCTAATGTCATCTATATCCATTCTAATGTCATCTATATCCATTTTAACACATTCCATTTATTTATCATCTATATCCATTCTAATATCATCATGATCATATCATTACAAGTATAGAGAAGAAGAATTATCTTAAAACAAGTTTAAATGTCTAGAGAAGAAGAATTATCGTGCTTGAAGCTAAATCTACGTCCACATAAAATTCATCATCATCCATATATATCATATCATTATCATAATCCTGATACTACAATTATTATTAAAACAATTATTTATCTATTTTAAATTTAAAGAAATGTCTCTATCCTAACACATTCCATTTTTAAAAAATAATTATCCATTATCATCATTCATCATCATCTATATCCATTCTAATGTTATCATGATCATATCATTACAAGTACATACTGAGAGATATAGAATTATCTTAAAACAAGTTTAAATGTCTAGAGAAGAAGAATTATCGTGCTTGAAGCTAAATCTACGTCCACATACAATTCACGATAATACAAGTAAATAAGAAACATACGTCATCATGATTCATCCCTATCTAATGCAATCACCATTAAGAGTAATCTAAAAATTCTATTCATAATATATAGGAAGTTAAAAAATTAAAGATTATATAATATTTCAAATTTTAAAAGGCTATCAAATCCAAATAATAAAATTCAAATACCATGACCACAACATTCAATGTTTCAAATTTTCAAATATAGACTCAATATTTCAAGTTTCCACACTCAATAATAAAAATTTTCAACCCTCTTTTTCTGTATCCAATTCAATTCCTGTGCTCCTTTCCCCAATGGTTTCTTCACCTGTGGCTTTACTCCTTTCCCCAATGGCAGAAATAACCCCAGAACTTATGAGATCATCCACAACACTGTCCAGATTTTTAAAATTCTTTCTTCTTGCTTTGTCGCATCTCCATGGGACAAAAAATTTGGATCAGCTGCTACCTTAGCTTTGAATAATATTTTAGGGTCGAAGCCGTGCTCTTTAATTATCCACTTGAAGTATTGTTTTGTTTGTTAACCAAAATAAATATTTTCCCGCAAATTCTTTCTTTGCGCAGATAAATTGTTCTTTCTTGTTTCCAAGTGAACTTGGAAACATTTTCTTAACTCTTCAAATTTTCATATTTCAACTACACAAAAAAGTAATGTCAATTCAAAATATTACTAAAATAATAAATTTTCAAATTAACAAAATTTTTGTTTGAAAGTGATAATACTTACGACTGCTCTATCTCTCTCGGCATTTGCAACTACTACCAGATCCTTGTCCTTAGACCATTTGTTAAAATATGCTTGGGCCTCAGCACTAATATTTTCCAATTTTTTTAATGTCTTATCCAAAATGTCATCTTTATAGTTGTTGTTATACGTGACAATCCCACTTCTTACTTGGGTAAGTAAGGAATCCATCTTCACAGGTTGATTTTGGAATGCAGTGTATAAACTATCCCTTTGCTAATAATTTTCAAAATGACTAATAATCTCATTAATAATTACTTTTTCCCTTCTCTCCCATTCTATGAGCTGAGTGATATGTGGTAGAATAAACTCATTGACATGGGATTCACAATCATAACCAATTAAGTTCTCCAAAGGAAAAGGTAGCAACTATTCACCATCTGTATCTGATGAAGATGATCTTGCTTTGGAGAGGTATGGGGATTTCGGGCTGATCAATTGCTACTTGTTTCTACCTTTGGGTGGCCTGATCCTGTTTGTGATAAAATTAATCAAGATTCAGACAAATAAATTTAAATCAAAATGTAATTAAATATGGTAAAGTATGTTGAAATTGAAGTATACTTGCTGGCTTTGAATCATCTCACGGGTATTGAAAAAACTAGTTGGGTCATTGCTATCAATGCCCAAATAATCTTAATCTAAATTTATATTATTCAAAACCGATATGCCCGTTGTGCGGGAAATCTACCAAGTAAGAGGGTTGGAATTCGAAAGGAGGAGGCAATGTTAAGTGTCCCGCTAGGGGCCGAGCAATTGGCATGCGTTTACTAATGTTATTTTTCCTTGTTCCTCTGGTTGGCATTTTAAATATTATTGGTTGAGGGGGGGTCGGTGCCTGTTTGAACAGAAGGACTGCAATGTGCTGAAAATTTCAAGAAAAAACATGAAAAACTAGAAAACAATCCAAAAACTACGAAATTAAACGAAGTAGTATTCAAAAGTTGTACCTTATTATTGAGGGGTAGTTTGTCACGGTGCTAAGGGTGGTCATGTAGGAGTAGTAATTAGTGGTTTTGAGAAGATATGAATGCATGCGACTATACTGAGTGAGTTGGGGAAGATGGTTGAGTTTCTGAAACACGTGTATGGTCCAAAGTCCCTGCAATGTCATCAACATTGAATTGTATGTCAATTCAATTGGTTAAAATTTAAATTGGAAAATAAAAATACAAATTTGGAATTTGTAAATAATATATGAGAAGGTATTACTTCTCTAGCGTTTAACGAGTTCAAACTATTGAGGGTTCGGAGAGGAGTGAGCTTCCATTTCAGATTGGGAATCTCCTGAAGCCTCAGCGTGTTGTTGGCCTCTTCCTCTTGATAACACCTTTTTTGGGAAGGGCTTCAATAAATCTTCTTTGCAAACCATAAATTGTTAATAACTGTGCAGTGTAATGTCAAAATACAAGCTTAATAGTTTATACATGTTGTTCTTAAAATGGAACTAACAACTTCATCAACTCCTCATCAGTGTAAGTAGGAATTGGTTTGTCTTTTAAATTTAAAAGAGCCTCGTAATAAAGGCCAAGGCGATAGTTTGTGGAATAAATAACAAGTTTTTCTGAAAGCTTTACATTTGTTATGTTAGTTATTATTTTTTTGATAAATAGGTGCATTAATCAAATTTTTGTTTTGAGATAGTGACAACTATGTATGCAATGGCCGAGTTTGGTATATCTGTTTGCCAACCCTGCAAAACTATTCTGGATTGAAAAAGGAAATCATTACAGCAAGAAAGTGGTGTACAATTGCTTGCGTATCCACACCATGCCTAGATTTATTGACATGAGCTGCAAATGCCAAAAACAATGGGAATTAATATAACATTAAATTGTATCACAATAAAAATAGAATAAAAAATGATGAATGAAAACGAATTATACTTACAATCAACATGGAAACCGAATGTTGATTCGAGATATTTCTTTTCGTCTTCCATGAGTGTTGCCTTCATTGTAACAAAGGGTAAATTTTTGAATGGAAGGCCCGTAAACCGATGGATGTCGGTTGCATCGATACCGAATTGAAAAATTGGGTGTCATTCAGAGTAACATAAAAAAGGCCGTCCTCTGTATTGTAGGACGAGAGAAGGTAGTTCAAAATATTTGGGTCTATTTCGAAATGGGGCATCTCAACGAGCCCACTAAACTCACACGCATCGATCAAATCTTTATATTCGGAAGACACCTTTAAAACAGTATGGATGTGGGGGCACAAAGGATTCCTGTAGATGATCTTGCCCATGGATAAGACTAGATTTTCTTCTTGATTTTTGTCCTGAGCTTGCGGTTGGGAAGCACTTGAAGTTTCCATTGTAGTTGTGCTTGTGTCTTTGACAATGATGGATTCTGTATACAAAAAAATTGAGAGCTAGAAAGTGTAAACAAGAAAATGACCGGCAGAGGGTATTTATAGGCCAAATCAAGCGGCAAAAAGACTTATTAACCCACGTCAATGCCCCCTATTGATAGGTGTCAATGACTTCTATTGAATCCCGTCAATGAACCCTTTAGACGTGTGTCAATGGACCCTATTGATGTGTGTCAATGGCCCCTATTGACGTGCATCAATAGGGGTCATTGAGGTGTGCCAATAGGGGCCATTAATGCATGTCAAAGGGTCCATTTATGGGCATCAATAGAATTCATTGACGCGCATTAATAGGGGAATTGGCGTGTGTCAATAGGGGCCATTGACGCACATCAACAAGGTTCATTGACATGTGTCAATAGGGGCCATTGACATGCGTCAAAAGGGTTCATTGACACGTGTCAATAAAAGTCATTGGACGCGTCAATAAAAGTCATTGGCGTGCATCAATAGGGGCATTAACACACATAAATGAACCTTATTGATACACATCAACGAGGGCCATTAACATCATGTTGACGCATGTCAATAGAGGGTAATTGATGTCATGTTGACGCGTGTCAATAGAGGGTCATTGACGCGTGTCAATGGTACATCAGTGCCTGAAACTCTGTGGTTTCTCCGGCTCGAAAAACCTGGTGAAAATTTGGTTCAGGGATACTGTCAAATTTTCCTTTCGTTGAAACTGGTTCCGGGGATATTCGCTAGGTATTTTCCACCTATAATTTACTAGAGGTGTCTTAAAATGAACCACTGTCCCTAATGTGACATAACCTTGTGGCATCTTAAAATTAGATAAGGCTCTCCTAACCCACTTTGCACATTAGGGTTTCATATTTTTATTGCTTAGCTTACTTGGGTGTATTTCAATTATTTCATTGCTTATTTATTTATATCAACTATAACATCAAATTAGGCTATGATATTACATTTTAGCACAATCGGTTATTATATTTAGAGAGGGTGAAAGAGAAAGGGATAAATAATATACAAGCACAAGGAGACATAAAGCTCATTGTTAATCAAGTTAGGAATGTATATCAAGTACATAATGATTGATTGAGACATTATAGAAACAAGGTTTGGGATTGTATTGAATATTTTGATGCCTTTTCAATCAAAGAAGTGCCAAGAGATCACAATGACAAGGTAGATTCCCTTGCAGTGTTTTTTCATTACATCTTTCACATCCGAGTTCAAAGAAGAAAAATACTATTGAGATAGTTTACTTGCCCAACATCCCTGATAATTCTAAAAATTTGCAAGTCTTAAATGATGATCAACAAGATCTTAAATTTTCTAGAAAATTCTGATAATTTCAGTGAGCTTTATTTTAAGGGTTCTGAATCAACTTTCCATGAATCCATCTCTGATTCATGATAAGAGATCAATGGAGAAGTCCTCCAATTGAAGGGAAAAAAATTCCCAAAGGCCTAGTGTCTCTTGAAGGGATGTTTGACAAACACAATTTCTTCATTCAAAAGAAGAAATAGTCTCAAGAGAATTCTTCTCATTGAGGTTAAATAGGTTAATTTGGGGGCCATTGAGAAGCTGAAAATTATGAACATTGGTAAATATTTCTCTCCTAAGGAAAAAATAAATTTTGCTGCACTCTTGAAGAAATACATGGATGTTTTGGCATGGTCCTATGCAGATTTGAAATCCTTCAAGCCAAAGGATGTGCAACATAGTATTCCTCTTAAATCAGATGCTCAATCATACAGGAAAACATAATGACATTATAACCCCAATATTTTAGGCACCATTCTTGTAGAGATTCAAAAGATGTTAGATGCAAGAATTATTTTCCCCATTCATCACTCTACATGGGTAGCCAACATTGTCCCTATACACAAGAAAAATGGAGAAATTCACATTTGCATTGATTTTTGAAATCTCAACCAATCTTTGCTAAAAGACAACTATCCTCTGCCTATTATGGATCAAGTATTATAAACAATAACATGGTCTGAAATGCTCTCTATGTTAGATGGATTTTCGGGATACAATCAAGTTGAAGTTGCTATGGAAGATCAACATAAGATGACATTCACTACCCCATGGGGTACGTTTTCTTATCGAGAGGATGTCATTTGGGTCAATTAATGCTAGATCTAATTTTCAAAGGTCCATGGATCTAACATTAAGACATTTAATGGGGAAAATAATTATGGTGTACCTAAACTACCTTACAATATTTTCCAAGAACAGGCATGACCATTGTGATCATCTAGAGAAAATTCTGATAAGGTGTTGGAAACATGGGATTTATTTGAATCCTAAGAAATCTATGTTTGGAGTCATAGAAGGGAAATTACTTGGGACATATTATGAAAAAATAAGGAACTAAGATTGATCCTGAATGGGTTAAGGCTATAAAAATTCTCACCCTTCCTACAAGCAAAATAGGTGTACATTCCTTTTTGGGAAGGTTAATTTCTTGAGATTATTTGTCCCAGATTTCACTGAAAAGATGTGACACATTGTTGAGATGATGAAAGGGAATTTCCCATTTTGATGGAGTGATGATGGTAAACTTGCCTTCGATGAAATCAAGGAAGCTATAGCTCATGTCCCCATTCTAGTTTTCCCATATTTTCAAATTTTTTATTATGTACAGCTACAACCCAGCCCATAAAATTTTCTCCATATTGATGCAAAAGAATGCGTAAGGATTTAAATCTCCAATTTATTTCATGGGTTATCTTCTGAAGGATCATGAGCTGAAAATGTCTTAGATAAAAAAATGCTTATGAAGTAGTTTGAGAAGTAAAACATTTCAGGTATTACATCCTGAATTCTCATACATTGGTTCTTGTTCTTGATACAATGGTAAAATCCATCCTTACCCAACAAGATTTACATAGCCAATGAGGTAATTGGATTTCAAATGTTAAGGAGTATGATATTGAAATTAAATCTACAAAGCTTGTACATGAAAGGGGTTTGTGCTAATTAATCGCTGAGAACAATTATAAATAAGAAGTTCACACATCTAATGAAAATCATGAAGAAGCTCCCAAGGTTTTTTTGTAAGTACAACTAATGAGTGGTATTCAAATATTGCTTTATTTTTCAACTTATAGAGAATGTATTGAACATCTGAGCCCCAAAGAGAAGTAGAAAATCAAGTTAAGGTCTGCTAAGTATGTACTTTGGTATAATGGTTTTTATAAAAAGAGAACTGATGGAGTGTTCCTTTGGTACGTAGATAAGATTCAAAAAGGTACGATTTTGGAATCATTTCATACCTTAACATATGGAGGAAATTTATCATCATGTGTTATAACTCAAAATATTCTACGAGAAAGGTATTATTGGCCTACTCTCTTCCAAGATGCATCCATGTGGGTGGCTAAGTGCAAAGTCTTGTCAATAGTTTTCCGGTCATCCTAAATTGGCAACAGCTTCCCCTAAGGCCAATGGTAATTGAAGAACCTTTTCAACAATGGGGTATATATTTTGTCAAAACATTAAATCTTGAATATGATGCTAGACATAGTTTGTCTTAATCGCTATTGATTATTTCACAAAGTGGGTGGAAGCCATCCCAGTAAAACATGCTACTTCTGAAGTTGTCTGTAACTTCATTAAAGAGAATATAATAGTCAGGTTTGGTGTCCCTCATAAGATTATTATTGATAATGCTTCCAATTTTTCATCTTATGAACTCACTAAATTTTTCTATGGTTATGGGATTACTTTGGCTCACTCGTCGATTATTACCCTTAAGGAAATGGTCAAGCAAAATCAAGTAATAAAAACTTGGTGACTATAATTAGGAAGTTGGTTGATGAAAATCAACGACATGGCACAAAACATTGTACGATGCAATATGGGCCGATTGTATTACTCTGCAAAGAGCTATTGGGATGTCACCTTTTCAGGTGTTATATGGAGTTGATGTAGAGATTCCTATCTCCTTGGAATTTCCAACCTTAAGGTTGGCCAAAATAATTGAAGATGATACCTTCCAAGACTCCATTGAAAAAATAATCATGTACCTAACAGAGTTAGAAGAAAGTAGATCCAAAGTGGTGGACCAGATAAAGGAGCATCAAGACAAGGTCAAGAAGATATTTGATAAGAAGACTAAGCAACAATATTTTTAGGTTGGGAACTAGTTTTGTTATGGGACAAAAGAAGAGAACCAAAAGGAATGCATGAAAAATTTGATTCCTTATGGAGAGGGCCTTTCAAGATCCATCAATTGTGTTGAGAAAATAGATTTTATCTTTCATATCTTGATGGAACTCAACTTCCACTACCTCACAATGGGAAACATCTCAAGCTATTTTTCCAATAGTGTAAGTTCTTCTTGCATTGTATCATAATTTAATTTTCTTATTACGTGTTTGATTTTTCTCTGGTGTGTTTGATTTTCGCTTCCTCTTATTTGATTTTGTTTTGTTTTTTATTTATGTTTATTTTTCTTTTGACTCTGTGGCCCAATGGATTGATACTTTAGAAATTTGGGAATCCTCTTTCTTTGAATCATCAAAGAAAGTGCCTAGTTGGAGCCAACTATTAGACCATTTTCAAGTTTATCAAGAAAATGAAGATAACCAATCAAAATTTTCTTTATGAACCTCTTTTGAGTCTTTTCTCATCCAAGAGTTACTTTCGAAAATGCCTTGTTGTCTCTTCAATTTAGATTTCAAGGTTTCCTTAGCAAATTACATGTCATATGTAAGGTGTTTTCTGCCCCCAAAATCTGACTTGAATTATTATTTTTGGTTTCAAGTTCTGATTGCATCGGAACATTCCATCCCCGAAACATGTGTCATATGCAATGTGTTTCCCGAACCCAAAACCCAACACACTATCACACTCCATGTTTTCTTACATCATGTCAGGGAGTATGATTTACATGTCATGTGCCCCATTTTTCCCAAACCCGAACTCTGACTCATTCACAATCTCCTTTGTATCGGGTTTTCGGGACCGGATTGCATGATCACACAAGATGTTTGATGCATTCAGTCTTCCACCTCCGAAGTGAATGCCATAAATTCTAGGATGGAAGTTGGTGGTTCACACGTGTCGGCCTACATGTAATCAATGCTAGGTTATTTATAAATAGGGGGATTTCCACATCATTTGTACCTTTGTACTCCTTATATCATTCAGATTTTCATCTTGCTTTTGTATTTCCAAAGTTTGATTCACATTTTCTTGGAATTTTCATTGATTTTTCTTGGATTTCAAGGGTGTTTTCATCTTACAGTAAGTAAACCTCCTTCTGGTATTTCTGTTTTTGCTTTTTAGGTCTTATCTTGAGTGGGGGAGTTGTTTTACATTTTTCAAATATCTCTTTACTCCTTATTTTTCAAAGTTTGTTGTTTTCACCTAACAAGGGGAAGTGGGAGTCTTTTTAGGTTCCTTAATTTCTCATTCTTGGTAAGGGTTACAAGTTTAACAAACTAAAAATATCACTTATTGGATTTGCACCTAAAAATTCATTTTCGTTTTTGTAAATGTCGTATCGTGTGTTTTTCCTATATGCTCGTGTTTTTGTTGTTCTTGAGTAAGGTCCAAGATTTGAAATATTTTGGGTTTTCTTACCTGTCAAACAAGTTGTATCTTCCACCCTTTGTGTCGGGTTTCTCAAAGTGATGAAAAAGGTCAAACTTTTGACAATGTTTAGGGTTTTTTTGAGTGCATAACATGGATAATTCTCTGACTAGTTTGTCATAATTTCGAGGTGCTTTGCGGGGTGAAAAACTTGAATATATTTCAGGGATTCCAATAAGATTTACAAATAATGTTCTTCAGTTCCTCATGTTAGATTCAAGCAAGGGAAAGGGGAAGAAGGAAGGATCTAAAGAGATGAAGTAAAAATATCAGGGAGTTGTGCCCCCTTCTAGCATTGAATCCAATTTTGATATCAGAGATACAGAGTTAGGGCACATGGACATGGATGAATTTTGGAGTAGGGTGCAAAGTTATTCACAAAATTCATGGATGTAGTCCCTCTACGTAAGTGGGATACCTTTGACTGCTGCTTTTTCCATTTTTGCCTAGTGTCCTGAGTTTATTCTTACATGTGCTAGCCATTATGAATGAGATTAGTGGCCAGTCTAAAATGAAGAAGGTGAAGTACTCATAAAGTTGGATACAAATTATTTTGATGAACTTATAAATATTACCAACATTGATGAATATGTCAGAACAAATCCCCAATTAGCCCAGATGGCATGGGATAAAGACTTGGACAATTGTGTTAAATATGTCAACAAAAGTATTTTATTAAGCCTAATCCTTATGTGTCTAGGTTTCCAAAAATAGTTCCTACAAGTGACTTTATCTTGGAGATTAGTGACATCATCACACTTCTCAATAGAAATTTTGGGCTCCCTAATGCCAAGGAATTTCATGGGTGGATGTATCAGTTTATCTCCACCATTAAGAAGAATGAACAATTATTTGATTGGGGAATGTTTATCAATGACACTATTGACACCCAAATGAAAGAAGTCTTATCTACGGGTAAGTTTTACATGATGTCTTATGTTACTTATGCCACAACAGGAATGAGGAATTATCATGGGTTGGATCCATCAGAAATATTCTTCTGATCACATTTACAAGTTTTATCCTCAATTTTCCCTGAAAGGAAGTCAATCACATTTTAGAAGGGTTAATGATGCTTTCTTCTATGAGAACATATGTAGATTGGAACCTAATATTTCAAAGCAAAGGGTCTTAGATGCTGTATGGAGTGTGGTATCAAAATGGGGTTGCATATTTTTATAATTCAAGAAATTCACCTATTTGTGGGTTGCATATTTCAGGGATCACCCATGCGTCTTCCTAGGTATCCAAGTGATAAGTGGATCCTCATGGAATTGGTTCAGTAACTCTTAGATTTCCACAAATTCCAATAGAGAAAACACAAAACTATTATTTCCTTTCCTATATCTATTGGAAGATACACTTGTTTCTCTCGTTATTAAAGCCAAAAATGTGATCTTTGAGATGCAAGATAAGTTCAAAAAGACCATGCTGCCAAGGCCAAGTTTTTATTATCAAGGTGTTATTAAGGCTCATGGGACTCAGAACTTCATGTTCCAAATTTTGAGGACATTTGGATCAATTACAGAGATGAGGTAGTAATAAGGTGAAAGGCCAATAATGATTGAGCCTGGATGAAATCAGATGTTAGATATTGCTAATGTTTCTCGAGGACACAATTTAAAAAGAGAATGTTGTAGAACCTATATATGAAAAAATGGATGGAGATAATGTAGGATTCCCTCTAGTTGATTGGTCTATCAAATAATCAACATCTATCCAAGACAGGGCTTCTCAAACCCTAATTTTCACTAATGCATGGTTATATTCGTGGGGCATTCAGCCCAAAGATTACGCTTCAAAACTTCCTGTCACATCCACATCACAAGCGGGGACCCTCTTGTCGGAAAAGGATAAAGGTGGAATCCCACCTAAAAGGTAAAGTTCAATTTTGTTAGCAATGGAGTTAAGTATCACCCTCCATCATCTACTATTCCTACCTCATCATTTGTGGTGCTTGAATCTCCTTCTCCATCGATTTCCAAGGAGACACCAATGAGCACTGTAGTCAACCAACCCATTACCTCTTCCTCCCTTGTCACTTCCTCAGTTCCTATTGTAACTCAACAACCCCAAATTACCTCTTCCATTTCCTCTCCTCCTCACATTCCTTCTTCTCCTCCACATTATACTTTATAGATCCCAACGAGATTTGCATCTGTTGCTCTTTCTTCTTCTTCTCCTCTGTTCCCTTCATCACCACTTATATATTACATGGAAAGTTTTTTCTCATCCTTGACCCCTCTTTTGAGTGGAATAGGATTGATATTGGGATTTCCACCAGTTACTTATGTAATTCTAGTTTCCATTCCCCTTCCTCCTCTAGCGTCTTCTTATTTATTCTGCCATCCTTTCCACCCTCCATATCTAGTTACTAATTTTCTCGACTCCTCCATGTTCTACACTCGATTATTTCAGCCTCTCATCCCGAGGCACCTTCCTCTTCGCCTCCCTCTTGGTTAATTAGTTAGACACAAAAGAAAAGGAAAATCATTGTTCCTCCCGAGGCTTTCGATTTTAGTTCTCTAAAGCCAACACCTTCCAGATCAACCAAGAAACCCAAGACCGCATCGCGTATATTTTTGATGCATCTAGTCAAAAGTTTTCTAATATTACCATGCCTATCATAGATAAAACCAAAGAAGACATTAAGACCATGGAATATAAAATTACAACTATTGATCTTGGGAAGTTCATTGCTGAAGGTGCTCAAAAAGATGCACATGATGCTATGGATAACCTTTGCAAGAAACTCATGGAGATGAATGCCTTCAAGGATGAAATAAAAGGAAGGGTTGAACAACTAATGGATGTTCTTCTTAAGCTCTCCAAGCCTAAGTAGATTCAGATCTCATCTCCCACTCCTACTCCAATCCGTTTTGATTTCTCTTTAGTACCCAAAATGGAGAAGATCAACCAGAAGGGTAGAGTAGTGGATTATTGGATTCAACATCTTCTCATGTAAGGAAAAAAGGTAATTAATGATGTGGTGAATACATTTAATGCACTGGAGAAAGCCAAAGGGAGGTTGATAAGATTAAAGATGGAATTTTAGAAGAGAATGGTAATTTGGATATGAATTTAGAAACTCTTAGAGAGATAAAAAGGTTCATTCAGATGTCTTGGTTAAGGAAGGAGTTGTTGAAGACACCAAAAATATTTCATGTTTTGAAAAGAAATTGAATTTTGGGTTAGAATCCATAAAGAGGCTTGTAGAAAACTCCAGTAATCTAAAGAAGAAGAAATTGATACCACTCATGACATTGATGATGAATTATGAAAAATCCTTGTGAAATTTCTAGATGATGGTTTGAATATTTTATCTCATGGATGAATTATTCAAGGCCTTTTAGGAATTGATTGAGAAGGAATTTTTAGTAGGGGAATACTTTGGTTTAGAAGCTATCGACAAGTTGATTCTATGTGATAGCGTTCTTAGCAACTAGACTAAGTATATCAAGAAATATCAAAAGCTTCCAGGAGTATTGGCAATACATATGAAACCTGTGAGGTACTAAATCATTACTCCTTTGAACCAAATGAGTAAGAATCCAAAGAAATGATCTAGAAGTTTCAGAATTTCATTTCAGCAGTTGAAATTGAGGAAGAATAAGACAAGTCCGAATGATGGACTTATCATGTCATTTTTATTTTACTTTTGACATGTCTTTTTCAAAAATGTTGAGACATACTTTGAATATACAAGTTTGATTGGACCCTTGTGCAAGAACTAGTCAAATGAAATATTTATTCTTATTTACTATTTTTAGTATGTTGTTCCAACTATTTCCTTTTTTTCCCCCTCCTTACTCTATAAATGTAAAATGTTGTGGCATTGCAAAGGGTTGGAGATTTTTGGTATGACATAGAGCTTAGAGTTGGAAAAAGAGAAATACTTTGTGTTTTCTTTTTATCATCAAATAATATTAAAGATATCTATTGCAAACTTTGTGTTGTGGGTATATCTTTTACATTTGAGGTATTGTTCTTATGTTCAATGCATTAAATTGTTCTTTGCTTTAATATCTAGTTCATCGAATCTTCAACAAGTTATTACAATTTAATCACATGTGATTATCTTTTGATCTGTGTTTTCTTAAGAGAAAGCACATTATTTATCTATTCTTTTCTCATTCTAATAAAATTCCTCTTTCTCTTCTCTCTTTCTACTTATGTTTATTCTCTTTTAAAAGGAATAAATCTACTAGGATGAGATCCCAGTCCAAATGGTTAGAAAAGTGTAAATATTGTAGATATATTTTGGTGTTTTTACATTAGTAATAAATTAGGAACCTCCCTTTATTCGAGGAGGGACTTTGTCTCGTGTATTGTAGTTGAACCTCATATTTTGTCTTTGAAAAATATCTAGCTAATAGGTATAAATTATGGAAATGAGAGATGTAACTCAAAAGGGGGTGCATGATGGAATAAACAATAGATCGTAGATTATAACTGATGTAAAACAAGATGATAAAATGATAGAAAAGGAGTTGGATGCTAAATGAAATACTCGTAGATTAGCCCTAAAGAATTTGGATGCTAAAGAATTCAAAGATCTCCGGCCTATCAACTTGGTAAATGTGGTCTACATAAATTTTACCAAGATTCTTGCTACTAGATTGCAACCTTTGCTAGATGATCTAGTATCTAAACAAAAATTACTTTATAAAAGGAAGGATTATTCAAAGATGGGGTAATCATGGTTCATGAAACCATTCACTCCATGGATAAAAGTAAAAAAATAGGCATGGAAATAAAATTAGACATGCATAAGGCCTTTGATAGAGTGTCTTGGAATTTTTTAGATAAGGTCTTGTCAAAATTTGGTTTTCGAGAAAATTTAGAAAAATCATTCAGCCTGCATTGCCACTTCTAGATTTTTAGTTGTTGTTAATGGTACTCCGGTGGATTCTTTTCCAATAGTAGGGGTATAAGACAAGGGGATCCCATATCCCCCTTAATTTTTATAATAATGGATGACAACCTTAGTAGATCCATAACTAAGGTTGTGAATAATGACATGCTAAAAGGGTTCAAACCTACTTCCACCAATCATACAACTTCACATCAGCAATTTGCTGATGACAAAATTTTTCTATTGATGGCTTCTATTCTTGAAGCTAAAGCTATAAATACTATTCTTAGATTCTATGAAGCAACTTCTAGCCAAAAAGTTAATTTTGACAAAAGCTTGGTGTATTTTTTCAATACTCCCTATGATAGAAAAAAATAATTACACTCATTTTGGGATGTAAAATCAGCTCTCTTCCCACTACCTATCTAGGCTTACCTTTGGGCACTAATAAAGTGTCTAATGCTGTTTGGAATGCCTTGTTAGATAGATTTCACAAAAAATTGGTTGGATGGAAAGGTGTTGTTCTATCCAGAAAATGCATGTTAATCAAAAGAACTATTTAGAACTTACCCATATATATAATGTCTATGTACAACATCCCAATAACAATTGTTGACAACATTGAAAGAATTCAAAAGCATTTTGTATGGAATGGAACTAAAGAAATATTTAGATACCATTTAGTTTCTTGGGATCAGGTTTGTATTCCCAAAAGGCTTGGTGGCACTGGGTGTAAAGGATATTAGGAAGATGAATTTTACTTTAATTGCCAAATATGGCTGGAGAATTCTAAAGGAAAAACAAACTTGGATAGATTTCATTAGGATAAATTACTTAGCTCAGAAAATATGAATTCTTTTCTTTTTGAAAATCAACTTCCCAATGGTTCCATCTTCTGGAACAACTTGCTTCAAATCAGACACATCCTTACAAAAGGTTGTAGATGGAAGGTCGGAAATGGGCAGGATATATATTTTTGGCAGGAAAACTAGACAAATTTCAAGATGAGTGATAAATTTGGCTCCATCAAAGATAATCTAAGTGAGAAATATGGGAATAAAGTAAAATATTACATTGAATTGGATGGAAACAAGAGAACTTGGAAGCAACTCAAAGTGGATAAGGAAAATTTATAACCTGCTATCTCCTCTCTATAAAAACAACTTGCACTCATCCCTATCAATCAAAAGGATACCAGGGATGAGCTTATATGGGTTGACTCTTTTGATGGGGACTATATTGTCAAATTGGGCTACAATGCTCATTTTGAAAATATTCAAAGTGATATAAACTGGAGTAAAATATGGATGCCTAAGTTAACCCCAAGAGTTAATTTTTTTATGTGGCTTGTTTTAAAAGGAAAGATCCTTACTAATGATAACCTAATTAAAAAGGGTTTCATTATGCCTAATATGTGTTGCATGTGTAAAAAGAGATTGAAGACATCAAACATCTTCTTTTGCATTGTGAATATACCTCAAAGGTCTAGAGTCTCATCTTTTCCAATTTTAATTTACATTGGACCCTTCCTAATACCTTCTTGCAGGCCTAGGAGAAATGGGATCCACCTTATAAACATTTCATGATAAGAAGATTATGGAATTTGGTCCTACCTCATACCATTTGGAGATTGTGGAAAACTAGGAATGGAATAATCTTTAGAAACAATAGACATGTATGCAACAATATCTTTAAGGAAATTGTTATTGCTGTAAAAGATAACATTGAAATATTTAGGCCTCCAAAAATAGACCATACCCTAAGGATGAAGAACATATACTTGTTTCTTGGAAGATTGATACTAGAAATACACATAGGAATGATCAAAATAACATTGAAAAATATTTAGTTCATTGGCTTTAGCCACCCAACTTATGGTACAAGTTGAATTTTGAGGGGGAATCCAAAACAAACCTAGGGGAATTAGGAGGTGGTGGGGTGATTAGGGATCACAGATGCTGCTTTGTTGCTGCATTTGTTGGTAAAATGGGACACTAAACAAATCATTATTCTGAAGCTCTAGCAACACTATGGGAGATCATACTTGTTAGAGATTGTAATATTTCAAATATTATTATTGAAGGGAACTCTTTAAACATAATAAATATTTTAAATCAAGAACAAACCCCTAGTTTTACCATTAGGGATTTCATTTATGAATCTATTGATATTTGTAAATCCTTTGCAAACTGTCAAATCATCCACTCATATCGTGAAGGCAACAAAGTGGTGGATAGTCTTGCTAACTATGGTGTTAGTAATAACATGCAAACTTGGTTTAGTGATGACATCCTCCCTAGCAAGGTACATAATGACATCATCAAGGATAAATATGAAATCAAAAACTATCATTAAGAATCCCTTCACTGTATTGAGAGTGATTATCTCCTCACGCACGGCTAATAATTTCACTCAGCCTTCACATGATTTCTAGGTATGCAAAGACGCTGTCAAGAATCGATTTGGGGGAAAAGCATTGCCATTGGGAAACAAAGAAACAACAACAATAGAATGGGTGGAGCTCCATGTCAAATTGAACCCACCTATGACCCATCTTGGAAGGAGGATGTGACCCTATGGACTTATCTACAAATGGGTGGGGTCTCAAACCTCATTGAAAAAATGCAGGGTCACAATCAAGACATTTATCTTCAATTTGCGACTGGGTGGAAGTGAAAAATAGTTGAATATGGGGAATTAAGAATTAAAACCACTAAAGATCTTATTGTAGAGGTCAAAAGGCTGAGTCTTGAAGGTGCTAAATTCTTCATTAAGAGGGTTAAAAATAAAATTGAAGCCAAGAAATTCCTAGTAGATGGAGAAAATCTTGAGTTTTTTTACGAAGGCATAAAAGTGACCTCCATTCCAGAGCCATTCAATGAAATTGCAAGGATGATTTTCAGGTATGTCACTTTAGAAGGAAGATATGTGATGGTTCCTCTCAAACATTTGGTTTTCCTAAATCATTTTAGAAGGAATTTGCATGTTAGCTTTCCACATTATCTTTTAAATTCACTAGAACGCTCTATTCTGGAGTTTCAAAACCACACTCGTGTCATCCCCCTTCACCAAGGCCTCATTCTACTGCTTCACCGCCACTTCCTTTCTCAACATCATTCAATTCCCGCTGCCCCTACCCCTACTTACCCTAACTCCACTACCCCCACCACTGCTTCTTGGTCGAAGGAAAATCAGAACCAAAAACCCACTTTACCCCCTCAATCATCCCTTCCCCTCCCAAAGAATCCTTTGTAATAAAAAAGAAATTGATTCTACTAAAAATTTTCTCCATATCAACAATCCAACCGGTGCTTTTGCTATGAAAAGGGAGGCTTTCCTTCTCAATAGGATTGTTAATCTAGAAAAGGAGGTTGGGGCTTCGAAATAAGAACTCAAACAAGCTTGCAAGAGAGAAGGAAAAAGGAAGATGCACATCGACCCCAAGATAGATAATGATCAGATTATTGAAATTTTCAAGAAGCTTAACTCACTGGATAACATGCTAGGAAATGCAAAAGGAAGGCATGACTATACCATGTCTATGCTTAAGGCTATTTACAATTTTTTTGAGAAGCATGTCAAAAGTGTATGTGTACTTAGCGACATTCCTGCTACCATTTGGGAGCCGGAACTAGTAAGGAACTTGATTCTCTCACAGTTGGATAAGAAGGATCCCACCCATGTCACTACCTTAGCACTCTTCACCTCTCTATAGAAGGTAAGGAAAAATATTGACAAAGTAGACAGGGAGAGGAGAAACGATTCTTACTAGATGTTTTTGTTTTGATGATGTTAGGAGGCTGGTTTCACATTTCTTAGTGATAGTTTGGTTACTTGTTTTGATCTTTTGATATAGCTACTCGCTTAACTATAGTTTAACATTCATGTATTTTCTGGATATTGATCCAAACTTGATGTTTTTACTAATTTATCCGGGTCATGTGGCACCTTTTCTCAGTAAATGGTATAGTCCCTTCAAAACTATGGACTGTTCTTTTCTACTTTATGTGGCTTTTGATCACATTTTGTAACAAGGTATAGTCCCTTAAAAACTATTCAACCCTAAAAAAATTTAATAATTGTTTGTGCAGATGATAGAGTTCCCAAAATATTGGCTAATGATGTGAAAGGTTCCTTGAAGGCTTTGGCAATAGAGTGTTGATAATCCTAAGTGTAGTGATGATGTCACAGGTGTAGATGTTCATCCTAAAAATCAAATTCTAACTAGCTAGGTAAGAGAACCGAGAGGTTGGTCAATAAGATTGAAAACATCTGCAATGATCTCCGATGATCTCATATTGCTTTGCAATTTTTTCCAAGAGGTTAGAAAAAATAGGGAAAATATTTTAAATGGTTGAATCCACATGCCATCTAAAATGTTAGGTTGTTGGGTAGATGGTGTGAGGTTAGGGATTCAAATAATAAGAGGTTAGGGGTTAGGATAGGTAGGGTAAGTAGATTAGGCTGGTTTTAGGTGGTTAAGGAACGGTAAATAAGAGTTACATGGGTGATTTATATTTTACGATAGTGATTTTGAAGTGTACTTAGGATAGTGATAGTAATGATGTTTATGATAATGTGCTTAATGTTTATCGGGTCACCCAGGATGAAAAAGTGGAGTCTACAACGTATCTTGCAGTGGCATTCCCATTGTCTTTTGTGAATTTTTTTCCATATATATGCCTCCTTTTAGTTACTGAGACTAGATGTATAGATAAGAGTACTACATGCTTCTTCCTCCTTTTTGGAGTGAGCCAACTTTTAGCACGCATTTTCTCGTTCTTCCCAAGGGTAGGAACATTAGTTGGTGATGTCATATTCTCTTCACTTTTACATGGAGGATGACATCATCAACGCTCTTCTTAGGGGACCTTATTTTCATCACTTCTTTCATTATCTACTCTTAGGGATGATCATTCTACGTGAGTACCTCATCAAAGCCGAGATACTAGGTCCCACTTCTTCTTCTTCTCCAATTTTCTTGAGTGAGTTTCTTGTCTCTCTTTTGGGGGAGTTTTTTCCCACCGGGTTTCTTATTTTCTCCACTTTATGAGAGAATTTAATTATACGTGGGTATCACATTAGGCCTTATTTCCTGGATCCACTTTCCTTTTTCACTTCTCACCTAAGCCATTCTTATGGTGTAGGATATTCATTTTCCTTGTATTTTTATATACTTAGAGATTTCCTACACTCATGGGGTATGCTTGCTTAGGTATACCACTTGTGTTGAGTTAGCTTACTTGGTTAAGCTAAATGTGGATTTATACTTAATCTCATGCTATTGTAGTAGCAAATAAATATTTAGTTAAGTACAACAATGAATACTCAAGAAAACTAAGTAATAAATTATGAAACTTGAGTTACAAGGAGGTGAAAGAGGCACTTATCTGATTTATAATAAAATATGGAGTGTACCAAGTGAAGAATAGGTAAAAGAGTAGGAATAACATCACATAGAGACCCATAAAAATGTAGATCTAGAAAGATAGGTTGGATTAAGGCACCCGAAGAGGGACAAGGGCACCCACGGGTGCTCTAATCTGTTCTAGGCACTTGGGTCTACGGAAAAGATTAGAAAACCTCCTCTCGGTGGTTGTAAGATGTTCTCTATTAGTCTCCTTTGGTCACTCTGATTTTGCACCAAGATCTCCAAGGTCGGTAGAAATCTGCAATGAAATATGAACTTTTAAAACCCTCAAATAGACATCAAATCCAAAAAATAAAGATGAAAAATGAGGGGTCAGATTGTCCTTTAATGTCACAATGGTGAACTTATGACTGAGAATTGCAATACATATTAGACCCAATGTAGTTCTATGTGTGTGTATGTGGAATTGTGCCCTATGTGGGTCTCTTGCATCTCGCACTTGATAATGAGAAAATAAACTAGATGTAAATAAATGCAATAGATGTGTGCATGGAATAGAATGAACTCTCCTCCTATGAAGTATGTATGTAGAATAAACTTCCCTTGTGTCCCTTGTGATGATGCTATATGAATCTAATGAAGCTCTTAGATGCTTAATGGATGCAACCTTAGGTGGTGATAGCTAATGCTTAGTGCTTGGTCCTTTATTATGATCACATGACTTTATATTTATATGATTCACTTGCTTGAATTTCATAATTAAACCCAAAAAGGATGAATAAAAAAATATAAGATGCTCAAATGGATAGAGAGGACCCAAAAAGTGTGAGTAAAGTACAAAAGGGTCAGGGGCTCTGACGTTGGCATCTTGGCTAGGCGCTAGTGTCAGGATGATAAAACCTAAAGTATAAAAAGGAAAAATGAGCAAGTAAAGGTGTAAGACCAAGAGAAGTGTAATTAAAAAAATAAAGGTGGCTAAAGACATGGGTTAATTTGTACTTCTCTTACTCGAATCATATGAATAGTAGTATGTAATCAAGATTAGATAATTACCAAAAATACGTGATTTTGTGTGAAAATTTTCCCTATTTTATGTTGGTGAGTAGAAATATTGGTAACATAAAGTAGATAAGAGATGCGTACTTAATAATCACGTAGATCAATGTAGAGGAGTGTGTTAAGGGTCTACAAAGCATGGAAGGATAAAAATGTGAAGCATGGATGTTAAGTAGGAGAAAGTGCAAAAAAGTGATGATGAAAATGAACCTAGTGTGGAAATGCATGTGTAGAATTCATGATGTGCATGTTTTTGTTGTTTTTGTGATGATGTTGACTACCACTTCCCATATAGATGGACCTACAAAAGATAAGAATGAACAAGTAGTCAAATACACATGTATATGTGTAAAAGTATGTAAAGAAGTATATAAAAATGATGAAAATGTGAAAGAGGAACATGTGCACTTGGTCCGTGATGACAAAAAGGGTGTAGAAAGGATCCTGAAGATGTTGTAGATGTTTTGGGAGATCTCACACCAGTTGCGCTAGCTACAATTTTTTTGGGATGATCTCATGCCAAGTCATGAAAGAAGTGTTGGGAGAAAATTCCGGTTTTATCCTCCAACTTTTAACTTGCTTCTTGTAATGTGAACACCACTACAAATGGTGTGTACAAATGTAAGTGCTAAGGATTATATCCCCTATAAAATCCACTATGTGGAGTTTTGTAGATTGTGTTGAAATACCAATCACTATGTAATTGGCCTTGGTTACTTGACATCTAAGAAGGATATCATTGCAATAATGACCCAAGTCTAATTATGAGCCCTATCTAAAACTGAAAACTGTGTTGTACTGGTACTGTGTTGTGTTGTGTAATGGTTGTGTAATGCTATATGGGGTGACTGATTCACCCAAATGATGATCGCCTCATTTAGGGTGCATGCACATCGCTGAAGGACCATGGGGCCTAAAAGAGGACCAACCACTCGTGCTAAATTGTGCCCTGTAGGGGGAATGGAATGTGCTTGGTAGACACCAAGGCACACAAAAACAAATTGGATGGGAGACAAGTGTTAGTACAAGAAAATATAAACACACATGTGTAAGAAAAAATGTATTATATGCAAACAATATGTAAGCTAAGATGCAAGAAGATAACATAAACACGTAAGAAGCCAATGTAGACACATGAAAAGTGGGTTGTAAACATGGGAAATAATTCACAATGTTGCAAGAAAATCAAGGATGTAATGGACACAAGTGTGCACATAAGACAAAGGGCAAAGCCTGCAAACAATAGTTAACAATGAAACATAATAACAAACAATGTAATAGACAACCATATAAGTGGATAGCCCCCAGTATAAAAATGCTACACATTAACCACCCATTATTATGTTAGAAAGATAAAAAATGTGTCAAAGCGTGTATAATCCAATAAATTAGTGTGATATGAAACAATAACACCTATAGTGTATGAAAGTGGATGCCCCCAGGAGACTTTGTGGATTGGTAATAACTACTACACTAATCATCCATGCTACATGTAATAAAACCGTATAATCTGTGATCACAACTAGAAAAAGAAGTGAACATGCATGTGTGTATGATAAAGATAATGACATACAAGATATCTATGTAGCATGTGTAATAAAGTGAACATGTAAGTAGAATTAAGAAAGAGTAAATACAACTAAGATATGCAGTATGCTATGGATGAGATGGAATGGTATGCAAAATGAATGATAGGAGAAAGATGCCCCCGAGTGGATGTGTATGTATGCAATGAGGTTCATTTATTTATTCCTCCTCAGTAGTCAAGAATGAATTGTAAATGAGAGTGCATCATCGGAAATGGTCTAAAATGTGTGTACACAAAAGATGTGATCATACAAGTGTAAAGTATAGAGTATAAACATGTGAGTGAATGAGTGATTTTATTAAACGTGTGAGTGTGATGAAGTACATTTGAGATGTATACCCTCAAAGTTGAGTATGGACCATGGAAATAGAGTGTGTCATAGGGTAATGACCGTAACATATAGGAGTAGATGTAGTGCGAATGTGTAGAGAGTGAATAAAATGCAAAATGTGTAGTAGATGTTTGTAGAGAATATGTCCTAAGTGTATGATACACGATGTGTAATGTGTAGCATGACTAAGATATGTTAGAGATATGTGTGTTTAATTTGTCGAGTGTGATTATGTGTAATGTACAACACAAGATTTATAAAGTGTCTAAATGTGGGAGGTACAAAATGTGTATGATGCCTAATATATGTTAGAAGATGATGTTGAAGATGTGTATAGTGCATAAAACAAAGTGCGTATGATGTATAGAAGAAGATATGAATAGCAGATGTAGAAAGTGCACAATATGTATGATGTGTAGGAAGAAGAAGAGGTTTAATAGGCGTAAGATGTGTAATGGGTACAAAGTGAAAAGAACTTAAGATGTACTTGTGATGTAAGAAGAATATGTTGAACATGTGTATGATGGGAAATGTGTCTTGGATATGTGAAGAGTGAAACATGCAATGTTTGATATGCAATGTGTATTGTAGTGTGGTTTGTGTGAGGTTCATGTGTATAGGATGCCCTTAACAATCAAGTGTGAACTAAAGCACAAGATTGTGTCATCAGGAACCGACAATGCAAGTGTAGCGAGATGTGCATGATGAATGTAAAAGAATTGATGTGATGTGTATAAGATGGAAGATATCTAATGATTTGAGAAGGGGGGTAATTATGATGCCCCCAATTATATAGTGATGAGTGTGTTATTTGATGAATGATGTTTGGAAACAGATGATGAGAGATTGTATTATCTGCACAAATAGATGGTGATAAATGTATGCATGTATGAATGAGTATGTAGTAGATAAGTATATTTAGTAAATGAAACAAGTTCTTATTGTAAAATATCCCTCAAAAATCATGTAAAAAGTTCAAGAACATGAGCGTGTCATCAAGAAATGATGAGGCTAGTGTACGCATCAAAATGCATATGTTGTATGAAAGTGAAAATAAGACACTTGTTGGAATTATGAAGGGGATAAGTGCTATGCCCCCAAGTATGTGGTGATGAATGTGATCAAGTAATGTCATCTAAGAGGTCATCATTTTTAGGATCAAAACTAAAAGGTAAAGCATATGATACATGATAAACAATAGTATCAGGTTGATCATGTAGTGAGCCATTATAGTGAAGGTTGTACATGCCCATTACATATTCTTCATTAGTGAAAGGGGGTAGTGGAAAACCATGTGCATACCAAAGTGTGTAAGATTTTTTGAATATCCGAGAAAGGAATCATTGCAAATGAAAACATGGCTGAAAGGCATAGGAAATGAAATTTCAATATGATCAGGATCTAAGGTTCCCCCAATATAGTCAAGCCAAGACTGTCCAAGTGTAAGGGGAGCACCACGAGGAGCTCATGCAAGAAACACTTGTGAGATGAAAGACACAAAGCCCATAAGTAACAGTAATGTGAATGAAACCATGATAAAGATGAGGAGCATAGGGTGAAGGAAAGATGTCGTCAACTAAAAGCTGAGCTGAGCCAAGCCATCATGTGTGCATATAGTGTCATCACAAGTAGGATCAAATGGAATATGATCCC
The DNA here is from genome assembly GCA_018340775.1 of Taxus wallichiana var. yunnanensis. Lineage (NCBI taxonomy): Eukaryota > Viridiplantae > Streptophyta > Pinopsida > Cupressales > Taxaceae > Taxus > Taxus wallichiana. The sequence continues at coordinate 302,044,597 of CM031243.1, read as the reverse complement.
AATAATAATCATTCATGAAAATCATGCATGTAAAGGGAGGATGTGCTAATGGTGGATGCACATGCAATAGTGAAGTAGGTGGAATGACATTGGATGTGTGGGTAGGCCCCTGATAAAGTACCATAGTAGTAGTAGTAGCAGGAGGAGGTGGTGTTGTAGATGGGATTATATCTAGCATGCAAATAACACCTTCAAGTGGTGGTAAATGATCCGAAGTATCCATGGGTTGTGGTTCATTAGTAGTATCGAGTGTGGGGTAGGAATTATAGTATGATCGTAATATTTGAATGGCTCATGATCACTTGGAACTATATATTCTATGCCCTCATGTAGGAATTTGACATTGTGGTGTACTATAGAAGGAAATTCTTACATGGCATGAAGCCATGGTCGACTGAGTAAAAAATTATAGAAAAATGGAAAGTTAATGACAAAGGGAACTATGTTAATGGTTTAAGAATTTTAGTGATAGGTAGAGTAATGTTACCTACACATGGATGAAAAGAACCATCATATGCCCTCAAGGGAAAGACATGGTGTATTAACATTAGTTGCAAAAGACCAATCTTTTCAAGGAATGACATAGGAAAGAGATCGAGTTCAAAAATATCGGGATGAGGATTGGATGGGAAAGTAATGTGCTTAGAAAATTCCCTCAACATTTTTTTGGTATACTGAATCTGGATGCATATTAGTAGGAATGTGAGTGGTAGTAAAGAGAGTTTTGATTCTATCTCTTAATTGAGGATTGATAAGTAAGAAATCATTAATAGAGATACTCATGATGAAGAGATCCTAGAAAGATAAGAACAATGGAGGTATGAGGATCCTAAGAGTGTTTGGATCGATGTCAAGTTCACCAAAATGATTAAGCTAAATGTGGATTTATGCCTAATCTAATGATATTGTAGTAGTAAATAAATATGTAACTAAGTACAACAATGAATACTCAAGAAAACTAAGCGATAAGTTATGAAACCTAGAAAAATTAAATGAAATATGGAGTGTACCAATAGACATGAAATGAAATATGAAACTTATTTGACTTACAATAAAATATGGAGTGTACCACAGCTTTTGAGCAGGAAGAGCATCGAACAGAGACATAGAAAAATGAAGATCTGGAAAGATAGGTTAGACTGGGGTGCCTGTGGGAGCCCTAGGCCTTTTTGCACAGGGTGGAAAAGATCAGAAAACTTACTATGGGTGGTTGCGAAGATATTTTTCATTAGTCACCTTTGGTAACTTTGAGGTGACACCAAGATTGCTGGAAACCTGAATTGAAATACAAACCTACCAAACCCTCAAATCCTAAAAAAGTAAGATATAGAATGAGGGTTCAAACTGTCCTCACCGACAAAATGGTGAACTTACGGATCAATGCTACACTACATATCAAACCCAATGTAGTTTTATGTGTGTGTGTGGAATCATGCCCTAGGTGGCTCTTGTGCATGTCACACTTGATAGTGAGTAAATAATCTAGATGTAAATAAATGTAATAGATGTGTGCATGGAATAGAATGAACTTCCCTCCTATGAAATGTGTATGTAGAATAACTAGCCCTTGTGTCCCTTGTGATGGTGCTATATGGATGCAATGAAGCTCTTAGATTCTTGATGGATGTAACCTTAGGTGGTGATAGCTAATGCTTAGTGCTTGGTCCTTTATTATGATCACATGAATTTTTATTTATATGATTCACTTGCCTAAATTTCATAATTAACCCCCAAAAGGATGACTACCAAAATGATAAGATGTTCAAACGGCTAGAAAAGACCTAAAAGTGTGAGTAAAGTACACAAGGGTCAAGGGAACCCGGAGGGGATGAAGATTCCTGACATTGACGTCCTTGGTAGGTGCTAGTGTCTAGGATGATAAAAACTAGAATATAAGAAGGAAGATTGAGCAAGTAAAGGTGTAAGATCAAGATAAGTACCAAAAAAAAATAAAGGTGGCCAAAGGCATGGGTTAATTAATATTTTTATTACTTAAGAATCATATGAATAGTAGTATGTAATTAGGACTAGATAATTACCCAAAGTGCGTGATTTTATGTCTACGCTTAGTAGTTATGTTGAGTTGATATATATATATATATATATATATATATATATATATATTGCTCAGGTATAGAGCTGAACTGGTAATATCAAATGAATCCATGAAATAACATTCTCACACTGCATAATAATTAAAATACTGCAAACTCCCGCAAACCGGGTATTTATAGAAATGGCGCCTAGGGTTTAAATGATTGATTTCTTCATAAATAACGCAGCCATACATTCAACATTGATTTCTAATGATAAATAACTAGGGCAAACACAAGTAGAAATCTGCAAATGGAATAATACAGATACTACCCAAAACTCAGCCAGAATGAATCCAAATCAAATCGATTTGGTATATATATGTGGCTGAAATGTATAACAATAAACTATCATGAAAAATACCTCTGATAATGCATACATCAACTGTAGAACAAGTCGCCCCACTCTTGGTGTTGGCTGAATGCCCACTGCTGCAATTTATTTCTCTATCTGACACTGCTGAAATGAAAATAACCTGTGTAAACAATGAAGATCCCTGGGTGGAAGCTTCTCTCACTGCTCCTGGGGTTTCCGTTCAAGCGTAATAATCCAAAGGGTTTCCATCCTTGGATTTTGTCTGCAAAAGCTCTGTGCTCACTTCTCTATAAAAATGATAATAATCTGAATGCCCTTCCCCAAGTCGCATTTTCCTTCATATAGCCAAAAACCCCTCCAAATCTCCAAGTCGCACTTTTTGGCCAAAACCCAATAATTAATAATTAATTAATTATTTTTCTTTACCAAGTGGGTCACATTTTTGGGTTTAATCAAACATACCCAAACAAGTCACACTTTTGGCTAGGAATTGCATTTAAATAATTTATTAATTTTATTTAAATACATTTTCCTAAGTCAAAGTCGCCCAAACAGTTTATTAATTCATTATATGTGCTTTAATGATATTTTACTTTAATTCGAGCACCATATAAAAGAATAATAAACCGAAGTCACCCTTGAAAACACCCTTTTGGCCGTCGGGTAGACAAAACAGGCCAAAAGGTCTTCGACCGAACTAACCGAGAAAGAGGGACATTACAGTCCTCCCTTCCCGAGATTGCTTGTCCCCAAGCAACTGTAGAGCTGGATGCTGTAATATAATCTCACCTTCCCATGTAGCATCCTCCTCTGGCAATTCTTTCCACCTCACCAGGAACTCCCGAATGACCCTGTTTCTCAGTCTCCTCTCTCGGCTGTCCAAGATCTCCTCTGGCACTAGGTCTAGTCTCCCTTCCTCATCCAGGGGTGGAAAATCTGTAGAAGAAATAATGTTCTGACCCAAAGCCTTTTTCAAGCAAGACACATGAAAAACATTATGTATCTTACTCTCAGAAGGTAAATCCAGCTCATATTCCACTTCACCAACTCTCCTCAACACCCTGTATGGCCCATAAAATCGTGGTTTGAGCTTTTCAGCCCCACTCTTCTTGAGAGTACTTTGCCTGTAAGGCTGAAGTCGTAGAAAAACCATGTCCCCTATCTCAAATGATCTCTCCACTCGGTGCCTATCTGCATATATTTTCTGCTGATTCTGGGCCCGCTGCATGTTTTCCTTAAGCACCTTAAGGATTTCCTGAATATCCTGTAAACTCTCCTGAGCTTTGGGAGCTCTACTATCCCCAAATGCCATATCAACAAAGGATCTCGCATCATACCCGTACAGAGCTCGGAATGGAGTCATACCAATAGACATATGGTAAGTGGTGTTATAACAATACTCGCATAAATACAACAACTTAACCCATGCCTTCTGTTGTCCTGCAACGTAGTTGCGAAGATAACCCTCTATCCATTTGTTCACAATCTCTGTCTGTCCATCCGTCTGAGGGTGATAACTAGTGCTAGGAGTCAGCTCGGTGTAGACCAGACGGAAAAGCTCCTGCCAAAATATGCTCATAAACCTGCTATCCCGGTCACTAACTATGTTCTTCGGTAGCCCATGCAACCTGAATATCTGACGGAAGAACAAATCAGCCACATGAGGTGCCTTAAAGCTGGTAGGGACAGCGAAAAAGTGTGCATATTTTGTCAACCGATCCACTACGGCGTAAATGCGATCATTCCCTTGCACCACGGGAAGACCTGTAATGAAATCCATAGAAATACTCTCCCATTTCTGTTCCGGAACTGGCAATGGCTGTAGCAAACCTGCTGGGAAAGTATGCTCTGACTTGTTCTGCTGACAAGTCATACACTCACGGACATGGCGCAGGACATCATCCTTGAGACCCTTCCAGGAGAATCTCTCTCTAATCTGCCTGTATGTTTTAAAATACCCTGGATGTCCTGCCAGTGGTGTATCATGGAAAGCATGCATAATCTTCTCCTTAAGTTTAGATTCAGGAACTAGGTAAATTCTGCCCTTATACAAAATCAAATCAGTCATTACCTTATACCGATCATCCTGAATTTTTCCATCCATAATATCACATGCCCAAGTGTTTTTGGAATATTCAACTGACAGTTGAGATTTCCAATCTGCTGAAATCTCGCTCAGCGAACATAGGACAGCGAGATGGGGTTTCCTGGAAAGTGCATCAGCCACTACATTCTTCGTCCCCTTGACATACTCAATGTCAAAATCATATGCCTGGATCCTGCTGACCCATTTTTGTTGCCTCTCATTGAGTTCTTTTTGTTCCAGGAAATATTTCAAACTGTTGTGGTCGGTTCTCACCACAAATTTTCCACCCACCAAATACTGTCTAAACTTTGCCAAGGCATGCATAATGGCAAGCATCTCCTTATCATAAGTGGAATACAGTCTCTCATTATCTCTCAGCTTCCGGCTCTCAAAGGCAATAGGATGACGATCCTGCATAAGAACTGCACCAATCCCCAATCCCGAAGCATCACACTCTAAAATGAAGGGCCGTGAGAAATCTGGAAGAGCCAAAACTGGACAGGTGCTCATAATTACCTTAAGCCTCTCAAATACCACCTGTGCCTCATCTGACCAACTGAATGCACCCTTCCGTGTAAGATCTGTCAACGGAGCTACCAACTGGAATAACCCTTCACGAACCTCCTGTAATAACCACATAACCCTAAGAATCCTCGCAAGTCAGAGATATTCTTGGGTGGTGGCCAATCCTGCATTGCCTGTATCTTCTCCTGATGAACCTTGACCCCATTGGCCCCAATGACATGCCCAAGATACAATATCTCCGTAAGCCCAAATTCACACTTGGACATCTTAGCAAACAAAGACTGAGTCTCCATTATGCTAAGTACCTCATCAAGATGCCTCAAATGATCATCCCATGTCCTGCTATAAATCAGAATATCATCAAAAAACACCAACACAAACTGCCTCAACTGTTTGTTGAAGAGATGGTTCATACATGACTGAAATGTAGCAGGTGCATTAGTGAGTCCGAATGGCATCACCAAGAACTCATAGTGCCCATAGTGACATCTGAAGGCTGTCTTATGGATATCCTCATCCCGTACTCTAATCTGGTGGTAGCCTGATCGAAGATCAATCTTCGAGAAGTAGATAGATCCATGCAGCTCATCCAACAACTCATCAATGCGGGGAATGGGATACCTGTTTTTGATGGTTTTCTTGTTCAGTGCACGATAGTCAATGCACATCCTCATGGTCCCATCCTTCTTCTTTACCAACACAACTGAAGAAGCAAAGGGACTAGAGCTAGGACGGATGTGTCCCATCTCCAAGAGCTCTCTAATGGCCTTCTCTATCTCATCCTTGTATGTCTTAGGATGGCGATAAGGCATAGTCATCACGGGCTTAGCACCCTCCTCAAGCTCTATAACATGCTCAAACCCTCTATCTGGTGGTCTACCTGGAGGAATGTCACCAAACACTGAACCGTGCTTATCCAGTATGGACTGGATGTCAATATGATAAGGCTGCTCATCATCTGAAGAAGATTTGGACGAAATGAAACACTGGGCTGCCCATGCAATATCTCCATGTCTCGCTATAGACTCCATCCTGCGTGCTGAAACAACTCTAGGCCCACCATCAGAAAGAGCCCGAAGCACAATCTTCTTCTTATCCACCATAAACTCCAACTCCATCCTGCGGAAATCCTGCACATATCTGCCAAGGGACTGTAACCACTGAATACCCAATATTGTATCAATCTCACCAAGTCCAATAACATAGAAGTCATCGGTCAATGTATAGTCCCCCATCTGAATACTAAGTCGTGGAATCCTCTTAGTGCAACTGATAGCAAATCCATCTGCCACCCGTACACTAAACCCATCAAATTCCTCAACCTGTAATCCTCGCTTCCCGCCAACCCCTCATCAATGAAGTTGTGCGTAGCTCCACTGTCAACCAGACAAACAATCTACTACCCCTTAAGCACTCCCTTTAGGCACGAAAAGGGATGGTACCTAGGAACGCCTGAAAGTGTGGCAATAGTAACATTGGATGAATCCAATGCCTCACCCTCACCAAGCTCTATTTGGGGCTGCTCCCCCTGTGCATCATGGTCACCGCCCTCATCCTCTACATCTGTACTTGGCGAGTGATCATCCTCTCCATCTGAAATCACCTCAATGAGATGCACCTTGCCTTTACCAAGGCAATGATGTCCAAGCTCCCAATGGTCTTTGCAATGAAAGCAAAGCTTCTTCCTCCTTAACTCATTACGAGTCTCCTGATCCACCTTAGGAGGTGGTGCACTCTTCTGTGGGGCGGTAGAGCACTGAAATGGCCTGGAGCTCGTGGGAAACTTCTTATTGGGCTGATAAGAAGTGGGCTGATAGGAAGTGGGGGATGTGTCCAAGTCCAATGCCGTCTGAATGGCATCATGCAATGTCCTAGGCTTAAGAGCCTTGACCAATCCTCTCATCCTATCATGGAGGCCCTCTATAAATAACATCACCACCCTCTTCTCAGGCATCTCTGGAACCATAACGGCTATCCGCTGAAATTCGTTGATGTAAGAATCAACATGTCCACTCTGTCTGAGCTGTGCCAAGTCCCTGTAATATAGCTCCACATCCTTGCGATCAAACCTTGCAATCAATCTTCCACTGAAATCCTGTATGAATGTAGAAGCTCATGACCCTGCGTAACTAACCCATGGTGCCACCAATCATAAGCCACCCCCTCAAGGTGCAATGTAGCGAACTGTATGGCCTCCTGCTCCCTCATGGGCTTGAGGGTAAGGTAGGTGTCAAGCTTGTGAATCCAAGCCCTGGCACTGATCTTTCCACTACCATCAAAAGTGGAAAGGGTTACCTTATTGGTAACCTGCTGCAAATCTCTGTTCTGCTGCTCTAGGTCTCCTATCCTGTCCAACCCTCATGTTGTCTCTCCTCTGAGCACAATACTGTGGGAGGGGAAATGCATCCCTCACATGCTGTGGCAAACTCCTCCACTCATCGCTGACTGCCATGATGGTATCCGGGAAAGCTGCTTCTTCCGACCGTCCCTCAATCTCTGGGGGTCACCTCTAGGCAAGAAGTTAGGCTGCATGGGCCTATCTGCCGTCCGTGTAGGTCTCCTCTCGTCTGTATGGGTATGCCTCCGCTCACGGCGTGGCGATCCCCTAACACTCCCAAGCTCTGAAGGTGATCTGCTATGACCCCTGTAGCTACTAGCAACTGATACGGATCTATCCCTCCTGCCATGCCTGTCCCGCGGCCTATCCAGTGCCAACCTGTCCAAAGTAGTACCCATGCGCTCCATGGTCTGTAATAACTGCCTCTGTGTAGCTGCCATATCCCGAATAAAATTCCTATCTGGATCTGCATGCTCCTCTCGAGGACTCTCAGGCCTCTCGCCCAAATGTTCCATTCTGTCACCACCTGCAATACCAGCTTCGAGTCGTGCTCGTCTGCGGGTGTAGTATCTATGTGTACCGTCCTCTCTGTGATGCATTCAAGGCTGATTTCTGTTTTAATACCCTGGCTGTTCCTTCCCACACAGGCTGGGAGGATACACTGCTCTGATACCACTGAAAGATCCCAAACCCGTTTTGTCGAATATATATATATATATATATATATATATATATATATATTGCTCAGGTATAGAGCTGAACTGGTAATATCAAATGAATCCATGAAATAACATTCTCACACTGCATAATAATCAAAATACTGCAAACTCCCGCAAACCGGGTATTTATAGAAATGGCGCCTAGGGTTTAAATGATTGATTTCTTCATAAATAACGCAGCCATACATTCAACATTGATTTCTAATGATAAATAACTAGGGCAAATACAAATAGAAATCTGCAGATGGAATAATACAGATACTACCCAAAACTCAGCCAGAATGAATCCAAATCAAATCGATTTGGTATATATATGTGGCTGAAATGTATAACAATAAACTATCATGAAAAATACCTCTGATAATGCATACATCAACTGTAGAACAAGTCGCCCCACTCTTGGTGTTGCCTGAATGCCCACTGCTGCAATTTATTTCTCTATCTGACACTGCTGAAATGAAAATAACCTGTGTAAACAATGAAGATCCCTGGGTGGAAGCTTCTCTCACTGCTCCTGGGGTTTCCGTCCGCAAGAGTAATAATCCAGAGGGTTTCCGTCCTTGGATTTTGTCTGCAAAAGCTCTGTGCTCACTGCTCTGTAAAAATGATAATAATCTGAATGCCCTTCCCCAAGTCGCATTTTCCTTCATATAGCCAAAAACCCTCCAAATCTCCAAGTCGCACTTTTTGGCCAAAACCCAATAATTAATAATTAATTAATTATTTTTCTTTACCAAGTGGGTCGCATTTTTGGGTTTAATCAAACATACCCAAACAAGTCGCACTTTTGGCTAGGAATTGCATTTAAATAATTTATTAATTTTATTTAAATACATTTTCCTAAGTCAAAGTCACCCAAACAGTTTATTAATTCATTATATGTGCTTTAATGATATTTTACTTTAATTTGAGCACCATATAAAAGAATAATAAACCAAAGTCACCCTTGAAAACACCCTTTTGGCCGTCGGGTAGACAAAACAGGCCAAAAGGTCTTTGACCGAACTAACCGAGAAAGAGGGACATTACATTGTGTGGAGTTAATCGTACTTCCAATATAATTTAGTGAGATTTATTCACCACCGATCTAGGTCGTAGTTTCACTTTCCTCCTCTTATACATATACATCACTTGCATCATTCTATGATGTGGATAATTTGAGTTGATTTGGAGCCATTCTTTCCTTATGAGTCCTTGATCATATTACATCTTATTATTAGCTATTGTGATTTATGCAATTGGTCGTGCATTTATTTTTCATCGAGAGATATGGAAATTCTAATATCCACTTCTATGCAAAATACAATAGAAATAAACCTGCCGTAGGTGGTGAAACATACATAACATACTTGTAATGGATGAAGAGGAAAGAAATCACAATATAACACAAGGTAGAGAAAAGAAAGACCACAAAACATGAATTTTATTGCTTTATAAGGATGCACACTCCATTATATTTAAGGAAGAAGGTATAAACACATTACAAACATCCAAATATGAGGCCTTAAACTAAAAAAACTTGTGCAACACTATGATATGATGCCCTTGTATTATGAGAGGGTCCAACCTTTACAAACGAGCATCAATTGCCAATATATAGAAAATGGAAAAGAGAGAGAGGAGGGAAAAAGAGGGAACTTTGGATTTGTTCCTTCACCCACAAACAACATGTAGTAAATTACTGAAAACAAGCATGAGATCCCTACCAAACCCATCCCCCCATGTCACATTGCTTACAGGAGAAGGAAAGAGCCCATACTTCATTAAAGCTAGTAGCTAAACTACCTGGAACTTCATTTTAATTTTTGGGATTTTTTTCGCCTTTTCCCCTACCTAACTATACCAATTTCTAAATTTCATGAAGCCAAAATGAAATGCTTGATGAGACATTTCCAACAAGAACAGCTTTAATTAGATTTGGAATAACAGGGACGTAGATATGGCCATGTAGATTTCTTGTGTACAATAGGAAAAAGATAGAGTTCCTCATGGGTTGTGATAGATCACTTTACTATTTTATGTTGGGGTAGATAAATTGGTCGACAGGAAATCAAGGAAGGGTAGAAGTGTGTTTGATGTATTGTGTGGGCCCAATGATCTGAAAATAAAATTTAACTAACAATTGTTTACACAAAAAAATTTGCTTTGTAATGATTCTCGATTTAAAATTAATCGATTACGACCTTTTTATTTTTTTAATAAAATATTAAAACCTACAAGTACTATGCAAAAATATAAAGAAATGAAGAGAATTCACCAGCAATTCGACATAAAACGTGATAACAGTTTGACACTTAAGGCTTACGTCTCCGGTCCAGTTGAATGTGACCAATCTATTAAAATCTTGAAAATAATTCTTTACAAATAATTATACAAAATTACAACCTTCTCACACTCTTCCTCTTTCAAAAACAACAGGAGTCACTTTTTACTTTATCTCAAAATTCCATCTCTAGCTCAAGTTATGAGCAAAACAATAACACAGATCACTTTTCCGTGTCTATAGTAGTAAAACATAGCTCCTTTTATAACAATTCATAGCTTTGGGTGCAATGTTTGGGCACCTATATTTTTACCCAAGTGGCACAAGTTTGAATCCCACTCCATGTGGGGTGCATTTTACATAGGGATAAGATCCCACATTTGTTGGGCGTGAAAATAGGAAGGCATTTATATAGGTGGGTGATGTATGAAGTTATTAGCTTAAGAGATATCTTATCCCCAAGGATGGGCCTTCAATGTGGGTGATTGGAGAGATAATAGGTGAGACATGGTAGGTATTTGTTCTTGGATATTTTAATATATGGCAGTTTGGAAAATGTGCGTTGAAATATAATGATAATAGTTGGAAATTAAATAATGTGGCCAATGTGGAGTATTAAATGGGTGTGGCTAAATTATTATTATTATTATTTATTTATTTTCCATATTTCCATGTGTCACTTTTCCATTGGTCCACTTGACAAGCATGCACATGTTCAACTGTGCATGATCCCCAAAATTTATTAGTTACTCACAAATTTCAGCGAGTCATAACTTTTGCATACGAACTCTATTTCCTGCAAACGAGATATCGATGGAAACATCTAATTTTTCTCCATGCCATGGAACTGACTGCAACTAATTCTAAGAAGATCTTATATTGGTGTTTCTCCGTGAGGATCCTCTAGATCATTCCTCCCCATTGAGAAACTTTTGGACCCCAAAAGTCAACTTAATTAGTGAATAGGTGAGGGTATTTCTCCCTCACCTTTCCGGTTTCCATCCATTTAGCCTTGTTTGGATGAATGCCTTTGAACCCAACACAAAGATACTCAATATCACCCCTTCACAAATTTCTAACCTTCCTATCCAAAACGATGTCTTCCTGTAACTCATTAAGATACTCAGGAGAAAAATCATCAATGGAAGGCATTATGTTAGCATCATCATGATCAACAATCATAGGAGGTTCATACAATCTTAAATTCTCAACATTTACAACTGATTAGATTTTCTATGGAGGTAAATCCAACCGAAAACATTGTCACCAATTTTTTCCAATATTTAGAATAGACCATACCGTATAGGTTTCAATTTTTTACCTTCATCTTGTCAACCTTTCCTTGCAGATGTGAAGCCAAACTAAATCACCAAATTTGAACTTGTGATCAGTTCTATGTTTATCATACCTAGCTTTGTAATTAGACTGAATTTTCTCCAATTTTTCACGGACATACCGATGAACTCGTTGAATTATCTCGAAAAAATATTTTAGCCCTATCAAAATCACTTGAACCATTAATAATAGTTTAATGTCCATAATATACATCTAAAGGAGAATTAGAAAGATATCCATAACAAGTCTCAAATGGAGACTTCAAAGTAGAAGAATGTAAGGTACAATTATAAGCATGTTGTAAATAATTTAGATGTTCATCCCATAACTTAGGATTTTTGCCACAATAACCCCTCGGTAAGTGTACTACAGTGTGGTTTATAACCTCTGTTTGACCATCGGTTCCTTGGATGAAAAGCAATGCTCTTTTTCAATTTTGTGTCCATTAACCCCACAATGTTGACCAAAATTCCCCAAGAAATATAGAATCCCGATCAGATATAATTGAAGTAGGTAATCCAAAATGAACCCAAACAAACTGAAAAAATAAATGTGTAGTTCCCTCACCAGTTATTTGTTTAGTACATGGAACCAACACACACATTTTGCTAAATCTATCCACTACCACATATAAGTAATCATGTTTCTTCCGTGTCATGGGAAAGCCTCCTAAAAATTCCATGGAAACACTTTCCCAAGGCCTTGTTGGAATAGGAAGAGGAGTGTAAATTCCTAATTTCCTGTTACTTGGCTTGCTTTTGGCATAAAGAACACATCCCTTAATATACTTGTTTACATGTTCATGCATTCTAGGCCAATAAAAATATTTCTGTAAATGTACAACTGTCTTACTAACACAAAAATGCCCCGAAATAAGAGAAGTATGTGTTTCCCTAATCATATGCACATGTTCATTTTCTAGAATACAAAGTTTACTAGAATGATATAACAATCCTTCATGCAGATGATAATCTTTTTCTCCTACTTTTTCCCACTTAATAGATCCTCATACACTTCTCTAAAATCAACATCATTAAGATATTGTTCCTCAGAACTAACATGAGCCAAAGAACTATGTTGTAAAAGAATAGATGCTGCTACCACCGGTGGTCTAGATAACATGTCGAAACCTTGTTTTGAATACCTTTTTATACCCGATTAAAAGATGAAATTGTTGCAAAATCCCATCCACCGAAATCTCTAGACTGCTGTAATTTGGTTTGTGTTTGTAAGTACTAAAGTAGTTGATGGTCAAGATGTATAATTGTTTCTTTTCCCATTAAATAATGCTTCCACTTTTAACAATTTGAACCAAAGCATACGACTCTTTATCATAAGTTGGATAGTTTCTTACCGCACTTGTAAAGGTTTCTGAATGGTAACACACTGGTCATTTGTTCTACATCAAAACTACCCCCATTGTGTAGTCACTAGCATCTGTCTCAATTTCAAATGAATGTTATAAATCTAGAAGTGCCAAGATCGGAGCGGTACTTATCTTCTCTTTCAATGTATCAAAGGCTTTCATTGCTTTCCTCCCCACTGAAATACCTATTTTATACTTGTTAAAAATGTAAAGGAGATGCAATATATGAGAAGCTAGCAATAAATTTTCTCCAGGATCTTGAACTATACGTAGAAAAATCCTAACTTCCATCTCATTAGTGGGTCTAGGCCATTTCACAATAACCTCTACTTTTACAGGATCAATTCTCAATTCTCCATTTCCTACAATATAAGCCAAGTAAATTAAAGATGTTTTTCCAAATTCACATTTTGACATCTTCAAATACAATTCCTCTCTCCTTAATGCATCTAAGACTTTTTGGATGTGTTTAACATGTTCATCCCATGACTTACTGAAAACAAGAATATCATCTAAGTAGAAAATAATGAAATTATCAATGAATGGTCTAAAGATATCATTCATAACTCTCATGAATGTTGCTAGTGCATTACACAATCCAAAAGGCATCACTAACCATTCAAAAATCCTTGTTTCATTTTAAAATTAGTTTTCCAAACATCACCTTCTGCAATTCTTACTTGGTGATAACCACTTCTTAAGTCTAACTTAGTGAAATAAATTGCATTCTTTAATTAATCCAAGAAATCATCTATTTGAGGAAGAGGGTAACAATTCTCTATAGTAATATTGTTTCAAGCACATAAGTCAACACACATTTGCCAAGTACCATCCTTCTTAGGAACTAACATAATTGGCGAACCACATGGGGATGTACTTGGACAAATTATACCTTGAGACAAAAGTTCCATTACCTGTCTCTTGATTTCCTCATTCTCTACTACTGACAATCTATACATTCCGATATTGGGAAGAGTTGCATCCTGAAGCAATTATATCTCATGTTGAACCCCTCTTTGGGAGGTAGACCTTGTGGATCCCGAAAAAACATCATGAAAATGAGAAATTTTTTTACCAATTTATCCTTATGTTTTAGATCACAAGTCTCAAAATCCATCTCATGTTCTTTCTCTTTGGCTTTGACCACCATGAGAACAAAAATATTGCTTGAGTTTACAAGCCTTTTCATTTGACTGCAGCTTACCAAGGATAGATTATTCTTTTCACGGTGAGCTCTAACAATAAACTCAATTCCATCCTTCACAAGCAAATATTTATTTTCTTCCCTATAGAAGATTGCTTTCGATCATACAAATAAGGAATTACAAAAATAACCCCACAAATATCCAAAGGAACTACATCCAATTCAACCTCATCTATAAAATTTTCTGTAATGGAAAATCTAAAAGTACAAGTTTTAGTTACCTATAGTTTTGCATCATCACAAACCCAGCCCAAAGGATAAGGCTTAGGATGTGGTTTAGTTTTGAGTCCTAGTTTCTTAACAACCTCCTCAGAAATTAGATTAGCTTGGGATCCACTATCAAAAAGAGTATCAATTTTCGTATGCTTTGAAATTACTCTAATGTGGAAAAGCTCATTCCTTTTCTTATCATCATGTATAGTTTGTTTACTAGAAGAAGATGCAACATTTGTAGTAATATTGTTGGAAATTGAAAGTTTTGATTTACCTTGAAAAATCATAGTTGTGATCTTGGTTTCATCAACTCAATCTGACCCAAGATCATGAATTATAGTATTTTTTTTCTTTTCCTTTCCTTTCTTAACCATCCATTTAGGTTTCTTTTTAGGATGTAATTTCCAAAATTTAGACTCATCATGGTTATTTTTACAATGATTAAAAAATGGTTTTTCATCTTCCTTCTTAACAGTAGAGTTTGTCTTATGCTTATCCTTTCCTTTTCCTTGTTCTTTCGAACCTTTTCCTTTAGATTACTTTTTCTTTTGTTTAAAAGAAGAGAAAGAGGACTCCTTTGTCATTTTTCCTCATACTTCCGAATGGGTTTCTTGAAAACATACTGCATCAAGATTAGTAGGACCTAAAACAAGTATCATATGCCTTAGATAACTATGCAATCCACTAATATATTTAAGTAGTGTTTCTTCTGTGTTTAGGAAAATTCCCAGAATATAGACCTTTTCCTAAATTCCTATGTGTATTCTTGAACAATTTGTCCCTTAGTTTGTCTTAATGTTTTCCAATCCATCATAGCTTGTTGCTTATAACCAAGAGGATAAAATTGTTGCCTAAGATTTGAAACAAATTTAGACCAAGAAGTGATTGCTATACCTTTGGTTTCTTCCACTTCCTGAAGCTTACTCTCCCACCAAATGAGTGTTGTGCCACCCATTCGAAGAGTTGCTAAATGAATCTTTGCTTCATCATCAACAATTATCTGAACCCTGCAATATACTTCTATCTGCTTGACCCAATTATCCAACTTCTCTGCATTTAGCTCTCCAGTATACATAGGCAATTCAAACTTGATATCTAATTTTAATGAAGGAAAATCAGATTTTAAAGGTTCTCTTTTAGGAATATCAGAACTAGAGCTTTCTTCTTTCTTACCTCCTCTAGTTCCCTTTTCCCTTTACCTATCTTGGTACATTTCTTCCACCATTTCCTTCATCTGTTGGAAGGATTGACGAAATTCTTCTGCCTCTCGATCCTCCATTGTAGAACTTCGAGACTGTCTGGTATTGATTTTGGGATCTCCTTCAACTAACTCTCCTTCAACCTTCTTAGATCAAGACCTTGTTAACATCCAACACACAACTTGCAATACAAAACACGTTAATTTGAACCAAAATCGTGAAAACCAGTTCACGATACCATGATCTCAAAATCAAATTTAACTAGCAATTGTTTAAATAACAAAATTTTCTTTGTAATGATTCTCGATTTAAAATTAAGCGATTACAACATTTTTAATTTTTAACAAAAGATTAAAACCTACAATTATTGTGCAAAAATATAGATAAATGAAGAGAATTCACTAGTAATTCGACACAAAACATGATAACGGTGTTCGACACTTGAAGCCTACATCTCCGAGACCAATTGAATGGGACTGATCTATTAAAATATTGAAAATAATTCTTTACAAATAATTATACTAAATTATGACCTTCTCACAGTCTTCCTCTATAAAAAAAAAAATAGGATTCACTTTTACTTCATCTCAAAATTCCATCTCTAGCTCAAGTTATGAGGAAAACAATAACACAAGTCACTTTCTTGTGTCTATACTAGTAAAACATAGCTCCTTTTATAACAATTCATAGCTCTAGGTGAAATGGTTGGGTGCTTATCTTTTTACCCAAGTGGCCTAGGTTCAATTCCCACTCCATGTGGGGTACATTTTATATAGGGACAAGATCCCACATTTGTTGGGCGTGAAAATAGGAAGGCATTTATATAGGTGGGTGGTGTATGTAGTTATTTGCTTAAGAGCCATCTTATCCCCAAGGATGGGGTGCTCAATGTGGGTGATTGGAGAGATAAGAGGCATGACATGGCAGGTATTTTTTTCTTGGATATTTTAATAAATGGTAGTTTGGAAAATGTGCGTTGAAATATAAGCATAATAGTTGGAAATTAAATAATGTGGCCAATGTGGAGTATTAAATGGGTGTGGCTAAATTTTTAATATTATTATTTATTTATTTTCCATATTTCCATGTGTCACTTTAAAATTGGTCCACTTGACGAGCATGCACATGTTCAACCCGTGCATAATCCCCAAAATTTATCAGTTACCCAAAAATTTCAGTGAGCCATAACTTTTGCATACGAATTTTGTTTCCTGCAAATGAGATATCAACGGAAACGTCTAATTTTTCTCCATGCCATGGAACTGATTGAAACTGATTTTGAGAATATATTAGATCATTTTTTCTTTATGAGGATCCTCGGGATCACCCAAGTTTTCCGCATTGAATTATCTGGGTAGATAATCGGTGTTTGGTGGAACCGTGGAGCAGTTCAACCAGATTTCATTAGGGCTCACCTTAATTGATTTTACCGATTCTTGTTTCCCTTCACCTTTCTAGACTGTTTCCTATATCGATGTAGACAAAAAAATTGGGTCACACTCTTCTTGGTCCCTCATCAAATAAATACCTTGAACACATCCACCTAGCCATGGCCCCCTTCACCCTACTATAATATTAATTTAATTAAATTAATTCATTATCCTCATAATATTTATTATTTAAATATTCTAATTGGGATAATTCCCACATATCCACCTCACCTAGACACCTCATCAAGCCACCTCACCCTAAGACCTATTCTTAGTAAGTTGCCATAACTAACTAAAACCTACCCAAACCCTAAAAATAAATGCCTACATTCCCTCTAACCACATTCCTGCATGCTTTAGAAGGAAGCTTCTAGTATGATCTGTGGTAAATGAAACGAGATCCCGAGAAAATTAAGGGGATCTTCGCAGTTTAGTAAACCTAGGAAATCTCATCCTAATCGATGTCGGTAACCCTTAACTACCACCGGTTATGCAGGAACCACCGTCGGTTACCTTTTAACTCCCAAAATAACCTTATTTCGGGGTCGACACATTGTTTTGGAGGTGGGCACATTTCTGAGAGAGAGAGACATCTTGTGAGAACTAGTGATGAAACCAGAGCTGCATGCAAGAAGAACCAACATCTATACCAACATCAGAACACCCATAGTCAATTCCTGAAGCAATCACATAGCCACCTGCCTTCACGGGAGCATCTAAGGAAGTTCCAACACTACACCAAGTCCATTCGATCACCCACCATTACCAACCAGGCATCAAGCTCGTACAAATAGTAAGTCTATTAACCTGCATTGGTTCCTTGTCATTTGAGTAGATCCTTTTACATTTGTTATTAGTTTCTGCTTTCATTTCCATTTCCCACCATTTTATCTCCATGCAAAATTAACCACCTCTTTACCCACACCATTGAACTATCCATACCCGATTTTCATCATTCCTGTGCATCTCCAGGATCCATACAAACCTTGTCATTGCCCTTCCACCTTCATCTAACCCTAGATCTATCACCTAGCCAAGTTTTATTGGGTTTCTTGTACCCACCATACCGACGCCGGTCACCCATAACCATCACCGGTTAACCTAAATCGACGTCGGTCTCTGTGTCTTTTATCAGAAACCTAGATCAGAGCCTAAAACCACCACCAAATACCCTAAACTAACCAGAATCTGACCTTGATCAATAACAATATCCTAACAGTGACCTTGACCTTCAGATTCAATCATAGCCTAGCCTATTGTGAATGAATTTGCTTATTGTAGATGAATGAGATACCTAAATCATTTTAACTATAGTAGGATTTACTTTATTACCAACATTAAGTTGTTTTAAACAGTGGATTGACAGACCATCTAGGAAGTATCACACTTCCTGGATCTAGCACACACTAGGCAATCCACTGCATATACTATTTAACACTTTCTAGTGGTCTTGCTTTCTATTTCAGGTAGTTCCTCCTAGTAAAAAGGAATTTCTAATGATCAGCTATGGATTAAGAAGTCATACGGGCACAACAACCTACCAATCAAAGATCTCAACAGTATTCCTCTTATGCCCGTTACCCTATCTATTTCATCATTTTTCTAAGAAATGTTTAAGAATCAGTGAAACAATCGGTCAGTTGGGGAACTGAAAAAGTGTGGGAACATTCCATCTATTCCCATGCTCTCTGCCTCACCGTAACACTCGACCCCCTTCTTCACCTTTCTACCATTGGCCGAGTTGTTTATGTGAAAAACTCAAGGAACAAAAGTACATTCATAGAGTTCCTTTAAGGACCAATTACGTCGAAAGAGACCTATTTTTTCCCAATTTGACCCCAAAAATGAAATTGACTAATTATGGAGAGGGGCTAAGAGAGGTAGAAATGGAATGAACTAATACTTGGTTTTTCGCTTTGTTGATAAATTTCTATTGTCCAAATCCGGATGGAAATATAAGTTATCAAAATAATCCAGGAGGGAATATTTTGGATAATAGTTTGACAAATCAACAGTTTATCTTCCTACTAGATAGGAGATCAATAGTCTTGAAGCATCCATTGGGCATGGAGTTAGCCCAAAATCTGAAATTTGAAAATCTTACCCTAAGCCTTCATGAAGCACTTTAGACTCAACATTAACTTTTTGTACTGAATTGATCGGTTTTATGATGAGATTTGTTTAACATGAAACTTAATGAGAGTGGAAAATTGTCTTGAAATTGATATTACGCCACATGATTGGAAAATGCATGAACAAAGTTGCGAAATGCCTCTCTCAACATATTAAATGCTTGCGAGTTGGTCCAAATTCAGTTATGATGATTTTATAACTCATCCTTTTCAATTTCCAACTCTTCTTGAAGCATATTTTCTTTTGAGTCCTCCATCAAAAACAAAACATTGCGCAAAGAACATAGGGAAATGAAACTACACTACCAACAAGACAATGTGATGAAAAATCACTTAGAGGAATTGAAAACTAATATAATATGTACAATATGAAACAAATATCTTAATGGTAATTCTTAAGATAAATCCCATTTTCTTGGATTTGTAATACATTTCCATCAAGATTGGACAACTAAAAAAAAATTAGCCTCTTTGCAAACACCGATGATGTAAGGTCCACTCCAAAGTGCATCAAAATTAGAGTGTTACTTGTATGAATGCAAATGGACACAAACCCTTCAACAAAAATCAACTCCCCAAGGTAATTCCGAGGAATCCCATGTGGAAATATGCATGGATAAATGGTAACGAAATGTGGTAGTGGACAAAAGTGTGTGTGAATGGTACATATAAGTTGTCAAGGCAATACAATGTCTTCAACTCACAATAATGGGATCTTCTCGTCAAGTGTAATATAAGCCTATCTAACCTAGATGAGTCAGATGGATGGATCAGAAAGGATGGCAATGTGGAGAATCCAGTCAATATCAAGCTCTACGGATATCCTTTCTATCAGTTGTAGAATTCATGGGAAACTAATGGGAGCCTCGTAAATATGTCCAGATAGGGTCATGAAACAAGTGAAAGAGGCGTGGCTTCACAAAATCAGATTTGGTTGGTGGGAGAATTCCAAAATGTGAGGGCTTATTTAGCTTCCTCATTCAGAGCATTCAATTGTGAGATGATATCTTGTGGTAATGGTGATGTACAGAAAACTAGTGTGTATAAACTTGTGTCAATATCAGTGAATAATTTTGGCGTGTTTGGTTATGGGACTCTAGGATCACTACCGTATGTTCTTGGTTTCGGGGTGTTTGTATGGTCATGTGAATATCAAACTTTGTTTCAGGGAATTCTAAAACTCGTAGGATTTATCAGCCACAATGTTTAACACATTGAGTTAGATTTTCTCGGCATATCAAGCTATTGTTCTAAGGAAAATAAGATGGAGTCCCATATCTATATCCATAAGCAACTCGGGGCCATTCGTTTATGATACCCATGGATTGCTTCCGTAAATATGTTCTTGTTTAGGACTGTTAATGGTTAGGATTTGAAAATATCTAATCTAATCAAACAGGTAAGACTAATCTAATTGAATTGAAACTACTTCTATGTTTTTGTATTTTCAATAACTTTAATGAAATAAACAAATAAAAGCTACTAATCTAACAAAGTAAATATTTTTGTTCTTTTTTTTTTAAATGAAGAAATAACAATAAAGCTTCTAACTAATTAAATCCTAAAACAAATAAAACACCCAGATATGGTTGTTTATTTGTGCAGAGAGGAAATCTATTTTATTTTAAATGAAAGCTTTTTTAATTATGAATGTAAATCTAACCTCATATTCATACCTCAGAAGCACGGGAAGAAATTAGAGCTTCTTAGAATCTTTTCTTCCTTGCAACTTCTCCGAAAAGTAAAGAAGACTTCTATTGAGGATTTCCTATTGAATTGATTTTACTGTAATAATTGAATGATTTCTATGATTGAAATGCTTTATTTTCTAATCTATTTGAGAATTTGCATATAATTCAAAAATAACAAATTTGAATAGATGAAGCAAATTAAATAATACCTCCAACATGGAATACATAACTATGGAAATCTGGTTATGTGGTACTTGGCTCCTCAATTTATCTTTTTAGCCTCTTGTGTCCACGTGAGTCCGTGAGGTTGGGAATGCAAAGTGACAAAAATAGAGGGAAAGCATTTGAACATGACAACTTGAATTGGACATCTAGGAACAATGCAAGTGGAAGAAAAAATAAACACAATAGAACCGACATTGGCTATGAAGTTTCCAACAAGAAAGAAAGTATCTTAGCAATTGCAAGAATACTCAAAATGATCTCTCGACCATTTTCTTGAAAATAAGTGATCAATTTATAGAAGTTTGGCTAGGAAATGGTTGAGGCCATTTGGTAGCCAAAGGGTAACACATCAATAGTGAAGATGGAGTTTTAACTATCAATCATAATCAATCAAAAATTAGAAGTGAATAAGAGAATGCCACAAGGAAGTTAGGATTGAAATAAGCCAAAAAGAGTAAGAAACATGTGTGCAAAGTGACGTTAAGTGAAGCAACACACGTCTAAAGTCACGTTGGAACATTATGGAAAATACGCACATGACCACCCCCTATGCAAAGTGATGATTATAGGACCGCCGCCTTACTTAGGGTGGCGGTTACAAACCCGCCGCCCTTCCCTGGTGGTGGTTACAAAACCTCCACCTAGGCAGGGTGACAGCTTTGACACTAAAGGTTACAACTAGCTTAAAATGAAGTGAGAAGCTAAGAAAAAGCATGCGAAGGATAAGTAGGGTAATCTAGGATACAAATATAAGTCGCAAGTAGGTTTAGGGGCCCGAACATGTTTCAAAAGATATAAATCATCATTGGGGACTGTTTGTAACCGTTTTCTAAAATGTAATACTTGAAAATATGGGTGCGTACATATTTCCCCCTTAGAGAAGAGTTTTAGCCATGAAGATGTGTAAAATGTAGAGTCTAAGTATGGTATTCTCGAAATGGGGAGTTAGAAGCTATACTTAACACACTCGTGTGTCGAAATGTCACCATCCAAGCTCCCATTACCTGAAAGATAAAAGGAAAAATCAAGGGCAGATAGATAAAAATATCAAAAAATAAACGCTAAATCAAAATGACAAGAGGACTTACCATTTGTGCAAGGGTTGGAATATACCTGTGCCAATGCTCTAACCCTGTAGACACACACACACACACACACACACATATCAAAACAACTTGTATTCTTATTCATTTGTATATATCCTATTAGCAATTTTTTAGCCTTGGACCCATGGCAACCAATTCGAACGAGAGGCTATTCAAAGAGACCATTGTGATGAGGTGATCATGGCTCTAAGATCGAGAAACCCAGCGATGAAGAAAAATGTTAGTTTTTCTTAGTTATTTGTTTTGAAACCTAAAATGTAAAAGGTTGAAAATCTAAGCCTAGGGGGGAGATTTTCAAAATTTCTTGTTTTAAAATGGTCCCTAGGGGGACATATAGGGGTTAGGATTTTGTTTAATTAAAAATGGTTCTTTTTTACATTTTTTTGAGATTTTAGGGCTACAGAAATGACCCGACAATTTTTAACAGACCGCCGCCTGCAGCAGGGTGCCGATTCTGAGGATCACTACCATGTCGGGATGTGGTTACAAAATCACCGCCCTAACAAGGTTATGGTTACAAAATTTCTGCTCTGTATAGGGTAGTGGTTTTGTCATTTTTGGGACAATAAGCAAATTTAACATGTTTAGATCATTTTTTTGGATTTTGTATTGTTTTGTAATGTTTTTAATGAGCTTTCCTATATTATTGACTCTCAATCTTTTATTATTTTATCAATTTAGAAGGAGTATGTCTACTGGATCCGAGAGAGAGAGTGTGATTGGATACTAGATGTACTTGACTAGTCGACACAGAAGAGATAGACATACTTTGGATCACACGGGTACCGCACATTACACCTCCATATCAGATTTTATGTGACCTATTCTCTTATTAGGATGCGACTGGGACCACTTTTTTGTTTTCAAGAGTTAGAGGAGAGTGGACCATCACTCTCGAGGATGTATATAAGATACTTGGTGTTCCCATACTTGGTAGACGATTAAATCTTGAGACAACAAGATCTACAGACAGGGCCATGCTTTGGGACACTCACATGGGAGATGATGGCACCAAACACAAAATAGGTAATGAGGCTCCTTTCTGTACCCACCGCTCCTATCCCTACACTCCTCAAGACCATCATGGGTATTTTGGCTTTGCAGTTGATAGGGAAAAAGGGTGGGGATAAGTTGTTGTATTGTTGGGCCCCGATTGTGATGTAGATTGAGTAGTATGGGCATACCTAGGCCCGGGAGGAAGACATCTTGGGCACTACATATCATGATTTATACCGAGTGATTAGATTATAGGGAAAATCACTTAGCCATCCCACACTTGTGATGAGTTTGGTTTATGAGAGGATCATCCCTTATCAAAGAGGAGTAGGGGTACAGGATCCAGGGGTTGTCGGGGCCATGAGGTGGATTGAGATGTCACTGATTAGGGTACTATATCAGCCAATAACTACCTTAACTACAACTAACTTTATTGCTATGCCCTACCAGGACATGGCAGGATTATGGGGACTAGGTGGGATCATAGTGATAACTTATGCCACCACCAACTAGTTAGTTGAAAAATCTTCGTGGGTGAAGACTCACCCATTTGGCAGAGTTCCTCAGCAGTTTATATTGTCATATATCGATGTCCTTCCTCCCATGTTAGCTATTTATAAGAGCATTAGGGAGTATCGAGGTGGCCCTTTGAGTGACCATGGTTGGACCATTATGACTCTAGGGGTTCCTATTGTAGTGAGATGGGTTTTCCATGCTCAAGAAGCTAGACCCACACCACTTATCTTTCTCAAGGTCACACCCACTCACAGCTGGGGAGGAGGAGCAGGAGGTACTTATTGATATAGATTTTGATATTGAGGTGGAGATGGGGGAGGAGAATGATGAGGAGGTAGGTGAGAATGCATATACATAGGGGGTGATGATGAGGAGGATAATGAAAATGAGTGGCATGATACTCAAGAGATATCTATGGATCGGTGAGAGGAGACTGATTTTGAGATGGAGACATTAGTTTTTAGGGAGACACTCCCTCATGAGGGAGGTGGAGATGAGGAGTATGTCATGGGATAACACATGGCCTCAGGAGGTGGGGAGGCACAATAGGTGCCCATAGTAGAAGCACCAAGTGCACCATCTGATCCGACATGGGTGCACGGAGATCCGAGTATGTGGATACTCTTTTCCCAACTTTTTTCAATAGAAATGTTAATCACTACACACTGTACTTCTATTTTTTCATTTTTATGGTTTTCTAACTTGTCGTTGTTTCTTTTCTTTGCAGCGACTACTCGGGGATGACAATATATTATTCATGGAGTCTATGTAGATACCTTGTTGATACCTTTGGGAAAGACCCGGTAAATTTTATTGAGGACTTAGGACAACTACTATGGGCCGATCGACACATCGATGTGTTGGCACTGTTTGAAGAGAAACAAAGATCTTGGCTGCTCAAATCACACAGATCGCCACATACGAGACTACTAAGAGACTGATGAGGTGAATCCATTCACATAGTGAGACCATGAATAGTTGTGATACTTACAACCACTTACACCACTCGACATATTCGAACACTAGATCTATAACAGAGTCCAGGACGTAGCCGTGCACACATCACGGGGGTCTCATAGGGATTGATAGACCATTAAGCCTTAATTGCTTCATTTCCATTTTATGAGGTAAATATGTAATTTTATTTTATATTTTTGGGCTCATTGTGAGCATTTTGATCACACCTAGTGCATGATGACATTGTATTGAAACTCAATTTATTATGATATATATACATATACCTCTTTTTTGTTTAGTTATCCTTTGCATTAGAGTTGACTTCATTTGTGGTTTGCTTCGCATGTGTACTCTAGATGTTTAGAATTTCCAATTTTTTATGCTTTTCAAATTTATGCAATGGATGATGAATGCTAATAGAATTATTCTTTTTGTTTTGTTTTGTAATGCTAATATGCGATGTTTATGTAGACACATTGTAATACCGAACTTTCGCTTTTCAAGTAATGTTTAGTACTTCTTTTTGTTATGGAAATATGTGATGAATAATGATATGATAATTAAAGGAAATTTCTCCATGCCCTACCCCACGTAACCAGTAAGATGCGAGGGCTCAACATTGAGATCTAGGAGGGATGTGAATTGTATGGTTTTGATAGAGATGGAAATGGTGAGAGAAAGACAAGATTTTGACATAAACCCAATTAGGAACCTACAACTCAACTTTGCATACAATTTACTACACAACCTAGAATGTGATTGCTTACAATTTTATCTAGAATTAGATCCATAGATGGCCTCTTGATTGACACAATCTAGTTTTAAGGTTTTGACTCTCTTTTGGAACATACACATCTAATTCATTTTTCTTGGGATTTTAATATTTTCAAAGCACTTTTATTGAATGAAATTGCTTTAACTTATTAATTTATTTGCAAAGACCCCTACACCTTGCCACCTGCTAATAGTAGGAAAGATGGGATCATAAACGAGGAAAAGTCATAGGCGAGTAAGAGCACTTCCTCCTTTCAACCTCATGCCACTTGTAAGAAGCGTGGGCTCAACACCGAAGGTTGGTGGGGAAAGGAAATGTGTAAATGAAAATTTTGATTGATTTTGACTTGAGATTTATACTTTTTATTTTTGAGCTTTAAGTTGTGATTTTGCAAAGGAAAGAATTACCCTAGCGTCAACCTCACGCAACAAGTAATATGCGAGGGATCATCACTAAAGGTTGAAATAGGTGAAGAAACATCTCGGGTGAAAATGTTTAGAATGTTTTTGTACCAAATAGGTTTTTCTAGGGAAATATATGACATCATGAAGCTTCTATAACTGACTATGGGAAAGGACAACTATGCTAGAAGAACGCTTATAAAAAAACCAAGTATGCAGGCCTTGGTAGAATTAGTGTCAAAATTTTAGCTTGTCTTGTTGAACTGATGAAGTAATAAGAAATGTTGATGTATGTTTAAAGAGATATGATTTGAGTAATTGCCAATACTTTGTAGAAATTTTTGAGAGCTACCTACAAATAAGTTCCTTGATTAATGTTTTTTTACAGAATGAGCCAATAAATGATAATGCAATGTGGATGAAGTCATGTGCATATGGAAATGTTGATGGATCATGCGTAGTATCTCTTTAGGTGAAGAGAGTTGACAAATTTTCCAAATTCCTCACCTTCTAATGTACACGAGATGGTGTGCCCCATTTTTATAGTCCTCTATGACTCAATATGGGCCCAACCATTTGGACCTAAAATTCCTTCCTCCCCCCTTCTTTTTGTCTATCTAGCTATCGAGTCTTAATACCAGATCTCCCTCACATATTTCACGTTCGTAGACATTCTTGTTCCACTTTGTGGACACATCTAGTTAATGTAAGATATATGTCATTTCTTAGTTTCATGCCGAGCTTCATCGAGGATTTCCAATTGAGAGAGTCACACTTCTCGATAGGCTTCCTCTCCCAAAATTCCTTGTAGTGAGATGCGGAGATTGGGTATTTCAACTTCAAGTGGAAAAACTACTTCTGAACCAATTACCAAGGAGTAGGGGTTACTCCCATTGGTGTTCTTACCGATGTTTGATAATCCCATAAGGACAGAAATAACTTTAAGTACCAATCTCATTTGTTCTCCTTGACAATTTTAAGGAGAATGGACTTTAGTGTCTTGTTTGTTGCCTCAGCCTATCCATTGGCTTAAGGGTAATAAAGGGAAGCCGTGTGGTGATTTATTTTGAAATTTTCACATAGTTCACACACTTCCTCATTTTTGAATGATGTGTCATCATCATAGATAATGACCTATGGGACCCCATACCTATAAATAATTTAGTTCAAAATGAACTTAGTAATTACACACCCTGGTATGGTGGTAAGAGGAATTGCCTCTACCCACTTCATGAAGTATTATGTGGCCATAATTATGAAGTTACAACTATCTGTTGATAAGGAGGAGAAATTCCCTATCAAATCTAGGCCCCATGCGGAAAATGGCCATGGTGTTGCGATTGGTTCTAGAGATTGTGCAGGTATATTGATGTTGTGAGAGAAATCTTGGCATTTATGACACTTATGCACCTACTCTACTTGTGTTATGTTCTAATGTAGGAAATAAATAACCCATCCAATGTATCTTTTGAGCAATGGCATGCACTTCAAGTGACCTCCACACACTCCGTTATGGGATTCATGGAGGATTTTTTTAGACTCCTCCTCATCGACAAATATAAGTAACATTCCATCAAAGGCTATGCGGTAGAGAACTTGTTCTATGATCACGTAATTATCAGCTATGACACATAATCATGTTATTTGCTACAAATTTTCCTCTTCATGGTACACGTGGTCCATAATAAAGTTAATGATATCAAAATAC
This sequence comes from Taxus wallichiana var. yunnanensis, assembly GCA_018340775.1. NCBI lineage: Eukaryota > Viridiplantae > Streptophyta > Pinopsida > Cupressales > Taxaceae > Taxus > Taxus wallichiana. The sequence goes on along the minus strand of CM031243.1, from coordinate 302,017,003 downwards.
CATGGGCACATAGAAATGGGAGGCTTGGTTTCGACATAGTATATGCATTCATCAGGGAAATATAAGTTAACTAGATCACCTCCATCCAATGGGTTATTAGCTAACCAGTCTACGATGATTTTTCCTTTGACAGACTTTTGGTTAACAAATGTTAGTTCGAACTCACCCATTAGAGTCATGAAACGTCCAACTTTCTTAGACAAGGACCCTTGTGTAAGAAACATTTGTAAATGATCTGTCTTGATAATAACTATTGTTTTTAGTTAAGTATGTAGTGTCTTAAACATTTTGTTGTGAAAAATATAGCAAGGCATTCTTTCTCTACCTATGTATATCATGTCTTGTAGTCGAGCAACATTTGAATAATGAAATAGATTGTATGCTCTTGTTTTTTTATCATCATCTTGAGCTAGCATATAAGCTAATGAGACATCTACGGCCCATGAATATAAAATTAGAGGGTGATTTGATTTAGGAGGCATGAGTGTGGGTGGCAACAATAAAGAAGAATTGTTTGATGATTGAAATTCCTTATGACAGTCTTCTCCGTCTAGATATTACAACAATCATTTTTCAATAAATTATTTATTGGATGAATGGTGAAGGTCAAGTCAGGAATGAACCTTCAGATTGCACCGAGCTTTCCAAGGAAAGACCTAATGCCAAATTCATCTGATAGTGGAATCATTTCCAAAACTACTTAGATTTTGGCTGGATCTACATCAATCCCTCATGAAGAGATGATGTATCCTAGTAACTTCCTCCCATTACACCGAACACACATTTTTTCAGATTTACTGTAACCCCGTATTCGATTAGATGAGAGAGAATGATGCGAAGCACCTTCGAGTGATCACAACACTTTTTGGCCTTATCTAGAAGTTCATCAACACAATATTCCACAATCTTATGAATGAGATCATGGAATATGTAATTCATGGCCCATTGGTAAGTGGTACCAGTGTTCTTGAGATCGAATGACATGATTGCGTAATAATAGGTTCCCCAAGGAGTGATAAATGTGGTCTTTGTTTGATATTACTTGGAGATCCTGATTTGATTATACCCAAAAAAACCCATCCATGAGGGAAAAAAATTGTAACCAGATGTTGCGTTAATAATTACATCAATGGATGTGTTGTTGTGTAAATGTGCAACAAGAAAATTTGGAAGTTTTCAAGCACGAAAACTATACCCCGTGATGAAATTTCCATGTTTTATCATTCCTAGGAACCTCGGTTAAGTCCATCACCTGCAACCCATTATTTTATGTAAAATTTGTCCCTAGGTATTTAGGAAAGTCTATTCATTCCCCTAGGTGATTTTAGGGAGTTATGAAAAAGATGCTATCTTTTGGCGGTATTGGGAAGGGCTATCACTGGCCTTCCCAGGACTAGGCCAACCACCGTGGAGTGGAATGGAAGGGAAAAATTCAACATGGAGGTGAATTTAAGAACTTAAAACATCATGGAAATTATTTTGGAACGCTTTGGGGAAGTTTTGAAACACTTGGAATAGTCGAGTAAAAAACAGGGTTCACAAGCCTAAGCAATACATAGGCCTAAAACAATTGCTGGGCTTCGAGAGAAAGATTCGAGAGCTCAAAATGGAGTTAGAAGTAAAAAAAAAAATCATTAGAAAGATAATTCCATTACATACATGATGGTCAAATAATGTTTTTCACAACACCTTGATGCATATGATTGGCAGGTAGTTTTTCTTAGGCACAAGTGGAGTCCTAGATCAAAAATACAATTTTTTAGGGATCATATGGTCGAATAAATACATGATACCCCCATAAGTGGTTTTAAAATTCCATTTCCAGTCAGAATCAAATAAAATTTTACCAATAAATTCCACATGGAGCTCAAGTTATCTTCGTTCCAAGTTACCATCTCAAAGGCAGTTCAGGACTTTGTCATTTTTCGAGAGGACACGTGTCAACACCAGGAGCCTGGTGGGATTTCATGTCCCTGAAGTCCCTGAGGTCAGGTTCAAAAACCATTGAAATTTTTTCCCATCCCCCATGTGACCTCCTCGGGACCCTCATGTGACCTCCGGACTTGACATTTCATCCCCTAGGAGCATTTTTGGAGCATCCCTTCCCTCATCACCGGATCTCGGTGCCCCGTGTCAGCTCCAGGACCACCGTGGAAGCTAATGTCCCTTATTTCATTGAGTTGGGGGACATAAGACATGGAAAAATTCACCCAAACCTTATGGGGAGTCATTTGGACACCTACGTGACTAACTTTCACTCCCAGTGCATTTGTGGAGCATCCATTCCCTCTACCGTCGATTGGTGCCATGTGTCACTCAGACCACCGTGGAAACTAATGTACCTTATTTCCCTAAGGTGGGGAACATAAGACATGGAAAATTGTTCCTATACCTTATGAGGAGTCATTTTGTCACCCACATGACCGATTTTAGCTCCCATTGCATTTCCTGGAGCATTCATTTCGCCGTCAGATCTGATGCAACGTGTCAGCTCCAAGACCACTGTGGAAACTGATGTCCCTTATGTCCCTAAGGTGGGGGACATAAGACATGGATAAATGCACCCATCCCCTATGGGGAGTCATTTGGACACCCACATGACCAAATTTTAGCTCCCAGTTCTTTAAAACAACTTTTCCTCCTTCATTCCCTGCCGTTGGATCTAACGCCACATGTCATCCTCTTGACCATCATGGAATTTTATTTCCATTAAATCCCTAAGGTTAGGAACATAAAGCATGGAAAAATTCACCCAAGCCCTACCTATGCATTATTTTTTGAATTTTTCCAACTGCCACTTTTCCCTCTTCTAACTTCTAACATTTATATGCACACTTCATCACTCCATTCTTCTTCTACAACATTCTACCACCATTCGACATTGAAAATGCTCGAGACCAGCCCAACCCAAACAATGAAATTTTTTTCCCACAAAGTGATGTGCAGGTATTAGAAGGATTTTTCATCAAAACAAGAAGGAGAAATGAAGAACAAAAGGAAGAAAATAGTGAAAAACTCTATAGCCTAAAAACGAAGATCTAAATAAATATTGCTAAAGGCATGAAAAAATGAACCGTTTGTTTCCATTCATTTCTCTTTCCAAAAACATAAAAAATACAATTTCAAACTCCCCTTCATGTGATAGAGCATGCACAACGAAGAAATCTCCTTTCTGGCTCAACGAAGAATGAAGTGGGATTTCCCATCAAACCGGTTGCGGATTGAAGTAAGATCACATGTGAAGCACCAGAGGAAAAAACCCACATAAAAATTTAATTTTATTCACAAACGGAGGAGAAAACCATACCTACAATTTTGAGGTCCATTAATGACTATTGTACCCAAAAGCACTGTTAGGTCCAAAAATTAAAAATTAAAAATCTCTGGACTATTAAGTGGGTGGGCCCGAAATTTTAGAGGGGTGATATTGGGAAAAAAACCATATCAAAAAAATTTCTTCCACATCAATCTGACTCCTAGAGGCAAAATTTCTAAAAATAGTAGGTCTACTACATAGGAATTGCTATTTTGGGAAAGTCTTTGACAGAAGAACCTGCGAAGGAGACAAAGACATTGGAGGTGAACTACAATTGAGAATTCACTCGAACGGACATTTTTGGCACTTACTAAAAATAGCAAGTGGGCCCTCTAGCACTTGGTAAAAATAGAAATTTGATCCAGAAGGAACGAGGAACACAGGGAGAAAGAGGAAAACTAAGCCACAACATCCAGTTGGAAATCGAAGACTTACTTTTTCACACTTACTAAAAATAGTAAGTTGGTTTTTCAAGGGAGGTATGGATCTGAAATGGATGGGTCGGGAAGCCAACAAAACCATTTTCCCGTGAGTATGATGTGGAAGAAAATGATCTCTTACACATGGACTTGAAAGACCTTAAGACTTGCATGGCCTCCAAGGACCAAAGGAGGATTGAAGATCAGATATTCACAAGTGGCTTGTTTTCCGCTACAAGACACCCAATGTCTGTGCAAAGTCTCGAGCTAGTCCTAGCCTTCTCTTTCCACTACAAGATGGAGACGTGAACCATCCGAACTAAAAATGGTGTAACGATGGTGGCCATCAACCCTAGGACCATTTCAATCTCTTTACAAATACCGACATCCCCCAACATGGTTGTCATTTCCAAGGAAAGGGCCATGCATGATTGGGAGACAATGGATTCATATGTCCAAGGTGTTGTGCTCGGCTCATGGTTGAAAATAGGAAGAAATCCTTCCAGATGCCCAAAAATTTACCAAGGTGTGAGTTCCAAGAAGGATATTTTGATGTCATCACTCTCCTTAGTATAGTAGTGGGTGAAGCAAGAATGAGAGACTTCCAGGACTAGATGGGTCTTTTCATCCCGAAATTGAAATAAGGGAAGAAAAGAATTGATTGGGGGCAAATTATTAGTGATAATATCCATTTGTAACTACTCTAAGTACTTGCGATAAAGAAGTTCTACATGAATTCTTACCTAGTTTATCTCCTCGCAAGCTCATGATCATTCAAGGGATTAGATCTCATGCAGAACATTGCTTCAAAGGTACCTGCATTAAAGAAACTTCCGTAGTTGCTAATGGAGGAGAGTAACAAGAATTTCACCGCGTGAATGATGTGTTCACCATGTACATGGTATGAATCTTAGAAGGGGATCTTGAAGCTAGGATGTCACCAAAAATGGTATCACCGATTAAGGAATATGGCTTGTACTTCATACAATTCTCAACATTCTCTTATATATGAGTCACTGGCTTTGACCAAGCTCTACTAAAACTACCTAAGTACCTCGGTGACTATATTGTATTATTCAAACTCGTAGGGATATCACTTAGGTAAATAACAAAATAAAAAGTAGGAGAAAGAAACTGATTTCATTCCCCATATCTCTAGGGGATTTCACGTGTAAAATCTCAAATGACACATCTCACCCGAGGCCACTTTCACACACTTGAATTTGCATTCCTACATTGTTAGGCCCAAATTTGACATCTGAGAAGATCCCAACTCATTCTATGTCCCATAATTACAACATGAGCCACAAGTCAAGGACTACTGGGAAAATTATATTGACGAGTTCAAAGTACATGAAAAGGACCACAAGAGGGTGACAATCGGTGAGATGAGGAAATTGAATTTCTCTGGGTATGAAGACATATTACATGATGATGGGACAAAGATGTATGACCTAAGTATGCAATAGCCAATATGTCCCCAATGTCCCAAATCAACTGGCATGTTCATGAATCGGGATATATACTTGAGAGGACTGAAAAGGCGGTGAGGAGAATGAGGAACTAGTTTCAGAAAAAGAGGGCTATGATCATTCATTCACGAGGAATTTCTCCAAGTCGAAACAAGCTTCACATCATTCATCTTCAAAAGTGGTAGAGGTGAATTCTAGCTCTAAACACTCTAGAGCGAGTTCAAAGAGGAAGGCCATGGAATTGAAAAATACTCCCCATGAGAAGACACCGAAGAAAGTCAAGGAATAAAAATATTCATCGGCGTCACTGCAAGAGGAAGATGTGATCTCATTAATGCGACAAACAATCGACGGTAGATGCACAAGTGAATGATGAGTATATGACTCATAATCTAGTCTTCGATCCACTATAAGAGGTCTTGAATGTTTTTGACTCCAACATTCCTCTCATTTACGACTTATCTCCTCCATCATAACAAATAATGTTTGATGCACCCATCATTAAGCTTGAATCTGGAGAGATGTTTCCATGGATGTAGGAAACGATCATCCTCAACACTCACATTGTGCAATAAGTAGTAGCCCCTAATCTATCAACAATTGTCTCGGAAGGTAAAGAAAAAGGTCAAGAAAGATTACATAGACAACATCACGATTCTATAGTGGGGAGACAGGTAATCAGTACATCAAAGTAGCTTGGCCAAAAGTAATCAATCTAGTGGATGAGATGACACTAGCCGACTATGAGATGAGCATGATCCAATTGGGACCAGCTACTCATGAGGGAGATTTACACATATATCAAAAATATTCTGCTCACATGGTGGTAAGGAATAAAGAATATAAAGAGAATATTGAGGTACTAGAGGAACAAGTATGAATTCTTTCATCTTATGTGGAACACCTAGTGGAACCAAGCACTATAAAACTTCCTATTAAGAAAGTGGTGCCCATTAGTAGCTTTGATCCAGAATCCATAAGAAGAATGCAGGATCTCACAATGCAAGGGTGAGAAAAAAATGAATGAATCAACTCAATCTTTGCAAAAGGAAAGTCATCACTTCAAGAGGCGATCAATATTTTTTTTTATATGTGTGCCATGACCAACATACTACAAGCAATCAAAGAGGATGTGGGGAAAGAAAGAGATTACTGGGAACCTCTAGGACTAGTAGTGACTAAGATGAGCAACACCCATCACCAAGAGTTGATTGACAAAAAGGTTTTTAAAAATCCTACATATGACTTGACACATGTATGGGTGAGGGCCTTGGCAATCATATTTGAAGCAATCAATCAGGCCTTCACAGAGCTAGAGGAGAAAGAAGAACAAGCATACAAGTTGCAGGATAATATAAATTGGAAAGTTCAGAAACTTGGAGTACCTGCAACGAGCGAACATACAACCGCTGATGAGTTGATCAGACCTTTTGAATAATATGTCAAGAAAGGGGTGGGAAACCCATTTTCCTTCACTAAGGATACTCTTGAGTTCTTCTTAGAGATCTAAGCCCATTGCACTTATCACATAAAAGCATTCATCATGGTTCGGGAAGTGCAAAGACATCAACAGTGTGACCGATGGATGGACTAAAGCCTTGAGCTGCATTTGCATCCCTCATGTTGACAAAGTAGAACTAGCAGTAGATCATTTCAAACAAGATCTTGGAAAGATAAAAGCCTTCTCAGGATCATAGAGTGGAGAACAATCAAAGAACGGAGCCAATTCCACCGCAATAGCTCATCCTTCAGCATAATTCTTCTTCTTTTTCTTCTTCCTCTTTTTCTCTCTCTCTTCTCTTCTCATACAACACTCTCTCTCCTCAATGTTATATTTTTTCATTGAGGGTTGCAATTTTAATATGACTTAAGTGACTTTAGAGATATAATGTAACTTTAAGTCACCCTGAGAGATCATGGATGAGGTCTTATCCAAGTTTGGTTTTCAAATCAAATTCAGAAAAATCATTCACTCTTGTATCTCTACCTCTAGATTCTCAGTGGTTGTTAATGGGGAACCGGTGGGTTTTTTGGCAAGCAATAGAGGAATCCGGTAAGGAGACCCAATTTCCCCTCTATTATTCATTATAATGGCTGATAGTTTAAGCAGATCTATTTCCAAAGCTATTTGCATTGGCATGATAAAAGGCTTTCCTCCAACTTCTGGCAATCAGATCTCCTCCCACCAATAGTTTGCTGATGACACTCTGCTTCTCCTGATGGCCTCAATCATTGAGGCAAAGGCTATCAAAACTATCCTTAGGTTCTATGAGGAAGCCTCGGGACAAAAATTTAATTTTGACAAAAGCTCTATATATTTCTTCAATACTCCTATGGAAAGGCAAAGAAAGATTGCTAATATTCTAGGATGCACTATTAATTCTCTTCCCGCTACTTACTTAGGTTTACCTTTAAGTACTGGAAAGATTTCTATTGAGGTCTGGAATGATCTTATTAAGAGATTTCAAAGAAAATTGGCTGGCTGGAAAGGAGCTGTACTTTCAAGTGCAGGCAAGTGCCTATTGATAAAAAGCACGCTCCAAAACTTGCCTATTTACATCATGTCAATGTTCAGCATACCAGCAGCAGTGATGAACAGTATTGAAAAGATTCAAAAGCACTTTTTATGGCACGGTACTGAGGATAGGTTCAGATATCATCTTGTGGCTTGGGAGTAGGTATGTAAACCAAAGAGGCTTGGGGGGTTAGGCATCAAAGATATCAAACATATGAGTGCTGCCCTTATTGCAAAGTTAGGTTGGAGACTTATAAAAGAGCACAAGCCTTGGACAGAGTTGGTTAAGATCAAATATCTTTCAAACCAAAACAAGATTTCCTTCATTTATGATCAGTCTCTTCCGAATGGTTCTATTTTCTGGAACAACTTTCTTCACAAAGCACACATCCTTTCTCAGGGGTGTAGCTGGAAGCTTGGGGATGGACAAAACATTAACTTCTGGACTGATAAATGGACTGATTCTAACTGGATTTCTTCTTATGATCACATTAAAGACAACTTAATTACAAAGTATGGACACAAAATTCAGGGATACATTGAGAGGGATGGAAACAAAATAAAATGGAAACAACTAAAAGTGGAGAATGATAATGTACAGGATGATGTTTCATCTTTATAGAATCAACTTTCTCTAATCCATATTAGTAATCAAAATCTTAAGGATGAACTCATCTGGAAAGATTATTTTGATGGGGAATACTCTGTTAAATCAGGATATAATTCTTTCTTTGTATCTATTGAAAGTGAAATTAAGTGGCACAAGTTGTGGATGTCTGAGTTAACCCCTAGAGTGAACTTATTTTAGTGGCTCATCATTAATGGAAAGATCTTGACTAATGACAACCTCATCAAGAAGGGATTCATCATGTTGAATAGATGTTGCATGTGTCAGAAAGAGGCAGAAGATATAAAACATTTATTCCTTCATTGTGAGTATGCTTCCAAAATTTGGCATCTTGTTTTTGCAAAATTTAATCAGAGATGGATTTTTCCCCTTACCTATCTTCAGGCCTGGGAACAATGGGACTCTCCATTTAAGCATTGTGTGGTGAAGAGATTGTGGCAACTCGTTTTACCCCACACTATGTGGAGAGTTTGGAAGGCTCGTAATGATGGCATTTTTAGAAACACTAGAAAGGCATGTAACAAAGTCTACAAGGAAATTATCATTGTTGTGCAGGATAATATTGCTAGATTTAAACCTCCTAAAAATAGACTTTACCCTGAGAAGGAAGAATACATCCTGACTGATTGGAATATTGACACTGCCTTCAATAAGAATAACAATGGTATGGATAGAAACACCATCCGATGGATTAAGCCTCCCACTGATTGGTACAAGTTAAATTTTGATGGGGCCTCAAAAGGAAATCCGGGAGACTCTGGAGGAGGAGGAGTCATCAGAGATCAAAGAGGTTGTTTTGTTGCTACTTTTTCTGGGAGAATGGGCAGGAAAACTAACCATTACTCTGAAGCCCTGGCGGCTCTTTGGGGTATAAGACTTACCAGAGATTGTAATATTCTGAATATTATAATTGAGGGTGATTCTCTGAATATCATCAATCTCTTAAACAAAAAGCAACACCCCAGCTGGTCAATTAGAGATTTCATTGGTGAAGCTATTGATATATGCAAGAGCTTTGAAAATGTTAAAATCACCCACACCTATTGGGAAGGAAATAGGGTCGTGCAGATAGTTTGGAAAACCTTGGTGTTACTAATAATTTTCAAACTTGGCTTAAAGGGGACGTTCTGCCCACTCAAATCAATAAAGCCATAATCAATGATCTACATGGCTGAGAAAATCAACACTAATGGCTGTAATGTGGATACTAATGCGTAGATCCTCAAGTACAAGTATGATGACATCACATAAGATATGTATTATTGATGTGATATGTGCAAACTGGACTGTCATCATTTCTTGGCATAGAAAGAAATCCGAGGAGTGGGGCACTAATTACAAGTATGGTATAATAATTAAATCTACTTTCACGAAGGGAAAGATTCAAAAACCAACAACAAAGTTCAGCCTGCCCCACATAGTGATAACATTTTTACCATTGAGAACAGGAACAGAAACAGTGGAAAAATGGGGGGTCTTCCATGCAAAACTGAACCCACCCACAATCCAGCATGGAAAGAGGATACGGTGCTTTGGAACTACCTTCAAATAGGGGTCTGATCAAATTTAATTGAAAGGATTCAAGGGTTTGATCAAGACATTTCTATTAGATTCACCCAGGGATGGAAGAATCAGGTTGTCAAATACAACAACATGGAGATTGAGATCATGGAGGAGCTCATCACCCAGATCACGGGCCTCAGCCTTGAGGGCACCAAATTCTTCAATAAGAAGGTTGACAGGGAGGTGGAGACCAAGAAGTTCCTGGACGATGGGGAGAATCTTGAATTTGTGACTGTTGGCATCAAGGTGGCATCGATTCCTGAGCCTTTTGCTGAGCTTGCTAGGATGGTTGTTAGGTATGTAACTCTTGAAGGAAGATTTGTGACTATACCTCAAAAACATTTGATATTTCTTAATCACTTTCGTAGAAATATTATCATCAGCTTCCCTCACTACTTGATAAACTCACTGGAGAAATCAATTAGGGAAGTTCAGAGCCATTCTAGGGCTATCCCTCTACACTAAGGGCTAATCCTACTGATCCATTTCCACTATTCAAACTACCCCGCATGAATCCTACCCCACCCTCTTCCTCCATACCTCCACCTACTCACACCGCCTTCACTCCCCCCTGCTGAAAAGGAAGATTGAAGCTGCTGCTTCTAGCAAGAAAAGAAAGAGCATAAAAACTAAAATCCCTTCTTCTCAACGGGTCCTAAGAAGTCACAAAGACCTTGAGCTTGCTGAGAACCTCCTGCATATCAGCCAACCGATGGAGGAACCCAAGGAGGAGGACTTGATGGATAGAGTGGACAGGATGGAAAAGGAAATACAAGAGCTCAAAGGGACTATAAAAAATATGGAAAAAGCTAAGGGAAAAGGAATACTTCAAAGTGATGATGAAGAGGGGGTTATTGCTGAAGTTTTCAAGAAGTTACAGTCTTTGGATGGTAGAATGGGAAATGCAAAAAGTTGCAATGACTGCATACTATCTACCCTTAAAAGCATTTATAATTTCATTGAACAACATGTTCATAGTGTTTGCAGTTTAAGTGGGATTAATGAAGACATTTGGGGCCCCAAAGAGAAAAGGGATATTGCAATTGCTCAGGTGGATATGAAAGACTCCTCTCAGGCCACTGCCATTGCCTTCTTCATGTCACTGCAGGCTATCAAAACCAAGATTGACAGGGCTATCAAAACCAAGATTGTGTGAGGCTATCAAGTAACGGGTTGTGTGATGTTTGTTTGTCGGCTACAGAAGTTGCTTTGATATCCGTGGTTCGGAGCTACTTTTTGGTGGAGTTATTATATGATGAATATCTTTTGTTTTCTTTTTGATCTTTTCTGCTACTTTTTGGATCATTGTATGTCTGGATCCTTTCTTCTCATGTATTGTCATATCTGGCTGATGAGCCCTCTTAGGTTGGTCATTTTTCCCTTCTCTGGGTTGTTTCTCTCACCTATGCTATCTGGCTTTTGAGCCCTTTTGTATACAGGGTATAGTCCCTTCAAAACTATTTTCCCTTAATAAAAAAAAAACTTTAAGTCACCTTGCTATTATAAAAGGGACTTAAACATTTAAAGGGGAATATGAACAATCTTAAGTCATATTAAGGTATTCAAAAAGTCACTGGGAAGATGAAGAGTTGCCCCTCTTCTATAAATTATAACAAGCTCCTCAATAAAGGGGGTTCTAAAAAGTCTTTTGAATTTTTCTTCTTAGACGTTGGAGCTATTTTTGTGAATTCATGAGAGATTTATCCTTGTGAAGAGAACAAGAGATAGCAAGATTCTTCCATTTCTCCTATTAAAAAATGTCTTCCACTTCTCACACTGTGTAAAAATTATGCTTGAGCTTCAATAAAGGAAGAAGTAATTTTAGCCTCTTTTATTGAGGAGTTTATTGGTACTTTGTGTCCATTAAGCTTCATTTAGTCTTGTAGCTATTACATAGATTTGTTTTCTTCTATATTCAAGTGCATGTAATGAAACTTTTGGCTGATGTATGCAAGTCTCTAATTTTCTACTTGCAACATTAGTTTTATCTTTTCTAACTTTCTCATTCCCTTTCCCACCTTCCTAGAAAATTCATCTCTTGCAGGTATATGCAAGAATTTACCATAGGGTCAGTGGAGTGCCCCTCTTGGATCCCTAGCCAAAAGTCCACTAGGATAAAACTCACATTTTACTCGCACATACACGTATGACAGATTGCATCGGTTAAGTGGAGGGACTTAGAATCCTAGAGCGTTGGCAAGATAACCACAAATTTTTCCCTGACAAAGTTTCTCACCAATAGTTTTTGGGGCCCAGGTGTGGAGTAGATTTAGCAACATCTCGCACTTTGGATACAACAAGAATGCCCGAAAAATAAAAAAGTTAAAAAATTCGAGAAAATTCAAAATTCATAAAAGAAAATCTCTAGAATTTGAATAGCTATATGATCCACATGTCTACAAACCATGGCTATTCTAGGAAATCTTCCTATTGAAAGACCCAAATTTCTCTTCCACATCCAAGAGGATATCCCTTCAGATTTGAGAGAAGCTATCTGACATAAAAGACAAAGTGTCAACCACTACTTCATTGTCATGAGAATTCTTGACCTTAAAGAAGAACGTGCTAATGAATTAGAGAGGCAAAGAAAATTCCAGCCCCACAAAGAAGAGCATAGATTTCCATGCTGGTGAATAGAATATACACCCTACAACAGAGACAAGGAGGACAAACTAACCCCATTTTTGAAGCAATTCAAAGAAGACAAGAGCTGCTCAGAATTCAGAGGCCTCCCTTTCATCAAGAAACTAGTCACGTTGGGAACTTGAGTTTTTCAAATCCTTTGGATGGTGAATTTCCATACATCAATGAGAAACTTTAAGATTTAAATGATGTAGAGATTGAAGAAGAAGCTAGAGAAAGAGAAGAAAGAGCGAAAGAGTAAATAAGAGCTCAAATCAAAGAAATCGAAGGAATTCAAGTGAGGCGAGATGAAAGAGTAGCAGCTCAAAATCCATAGCCTTAACAAGGTTGGAAGCTAGAAATATAAATAGAATGGGGGATCGTGAGCATGATCGTGATCGTGAGGCCCTTAGGCCTAATGTACTATGGGGAGGAAACAACAGTTCATTTGCTCTTGCTCAACTAGTCCATGAGCTACCGAGAGGCTCAAGAAAAAAATTCCTAAAATTTAGAGGGGATGGTTCTCAACTCCTTGAAGAACATGTAGAAGCATTTATCACCACTTGTGGTGTGTTGTGTTTTGAGGATGAAGATGTGTTAGTCTTACTCTTTGCGGAGTCACTCCAAGAAAAGTCTTATGAATGGTTCTACATGTTACCCCGGAGGTTTGTTGCATGTTGGGAAGATATAAGAAGTGCATTCAAACACAGGTTCAAGACAACAGAAGATTGTCAGGATCTCTTGGTCTAATTGGTACAAATGAAAAAATAAACCTCTCGAGTCGATGAGATACTTCAGTAGAAAGATATAACAGAGTGATAAGAAGAATCCCTGAATTTTTGGTGGCTCCAGAAAATAATCTACAGAGATTCTTCATCAGTGCCTTGCCATCAGAAGTAGGTTTCTTCTTTAGAAAAACCCAACCAAGAACATTGAGGGAAGTAAAAGACCATGTGATAGAGATGGATGATGATCTAATCCTGTCTGCAGTAAGGTAAAATGCCCAAATGGAAAGGAAAAATTCTAGAATTCAAGCTCAGTCACCATGGACCCAATGTTCCAAAAAATGGAAAATGACTTGGTTGCCTTGAAGAAACAGCTGTCCTAGATCACAATGTGGAATGCTCCAAGGAAACCAAATCCTCCTAATAGAGCAAGGATTTCTCCACCTCCTCGTCACTCACTCTTGAAGCACCACCACCAATTCCATTTGTGACACTCGAAGAAAAAAGGAGGGAGTAGAAATTGAAGAACATGAAGAAGAAAATGTGGAGGACTATGAAAACTATCTTGAGGTTGAGGAAGTTGATGGTGATACACATAATGGCCTAATTGAATATGTTAATGATGAAGATAATGATGATGTAGAAGATCCAAGTTTCTCATGTGACGTTTTCACTTGCACACAATCCAAGAAAGGTACTTCATCCTCAACGGCCATGGTAAAGGACAAGAGGAAGAAAGAAGACTCTCTTCTAGAGGTCACACAAAATAAAATCATTGGTAAAGGATCACCACTACCACCTTCAATGGAGTCGGCTAAAGAAAAAGTAGACCCATTAGCTAGAAAAGATCATGTTTCTATACCAAGTAAGTCATCTAATCATTCTCCCGATCAAAGGTTACTAAGAATCATTCTCCTTCGAATGTTTTTCCCGCCAAAATATCTAAGGTGCAATCAAAACCTACATACCCATCCCCTTCCAAGTTAGTTACTGCACCTTTGAAGGATAATTCAACACCCAAAACAAAAAAACTTTGTCATGTAAATATTCCATCGTTCTTAGAACCTCTTCCTTTCCCACCATAACCCCATTTGACTTTGTGGAACATGTAACCAAAACTAAAGTCCAGCTCTTAGAAATAGAATACCTACAAACTCATCCCCCAATTTTATAGGTTCATTGATGTAGTTAGTGGGGTAATACCATAACCTCGGGTCCAAGTTCTAAAGGATTTATCCTCACACCATCCACACCACCTTCTCAAAACATGCTAGCCCTCAATGCCTCCAAAACAAATAGGGTAGAACCTTTCTATGTGTCACTTCTCATTAAAGGCTTTCAACTAAATAATTGTATCATAGACTCTAGAGCCTCGAGAAAATGAGATGCCCATCAAAGTTGCAAATGCTCTTGGCCTCACCTTGACACAAGAAAATAGAACCTTCTATTTAATGGAATCCAAACAAGTGACATTGGTAGGAAGGATCAAAGATGCACATGTAGCATTGGCTGATTTTCTAGACAAGAAGGTGATTCTAACCATCTTGGTTGTGGACATCCCAACATCCTTTAGCATGCTATTGAGTCGAATCTTCTCTACAGAGACTTGGGTGGAGAAATAAAAATGGACCGTTATCTGCAAATATTACGGAAAATGAAAGATGAAGTTCACAGGTGTGAAAGTCTGATGATCCAAAGATGAACATTCTTTTTCAAGATAGTGGGCTAGCAAACTACTTCCTCACATAAAAAAAAAGATGATAAATTTCCATTCCTTATGGAAGAGGAAGAAGATCAAGTTTTGACAATGGAATTTGATGGTAGTCATTCTAGTTTAGGTTCGGGAGTAGGTGTAGTGTTGCAATCTCCCTCCGGTGAATTGTACCCATTCGCATACAAGCTGTAATTTGATAATAAAAATAACACGATGGAATATGAAGCTATCCTTTTAGGCATGGGCATGGCCAAAGACATGTGAATAAAAAATCTGAGATGTTGAGGTGATGCGAAGTGATAGTAAAGAAAGTCCGACAACAATATCAGGGTGAAAAATCCAAGACTCCGGCATTATAGAAACAAAGTATGGGATTGCATTGAATCTTTTGATGCATTTTCCATTGAAGCTATCCTAAGAGAAAAGAATGAAAAGATTAATTCTCTTGTAGTATCGGATTCCCTAGTAACACCTCATCCTTCTTTTGGTAAAGATAAGGTGACCATAGAAATGGTATTCAAGCCTAGTGTACCAGATAATGCAAATCATTGGTAAGTATTTAATGATGATAACCAAATGCTAGCATTTTTGGAAGAAAGGGATAATTTCAATAATCTCTTCTTTGAAGGAAGTAAAAATCCATACTTGAGAAGTGGTAGTGAAGAAGTGAAAGAAGGAATTGAAGGTATTGATGATGAAGGAGTGATCAAATTAAAAGGGAACTCGATTCCTAAAGGCCTAGTCTCTTTAGAATACCTCTTTGACAAACATGAAATATTCATTCAAGAGAAAGAAAAACAATCTTATTGGTGCCCAGCTGATTTTGATAAGGAAAACATTGACACCTCGGGAGGAGCCAAGGATGGCCTATATTGGAAAATGTTGCTTGCCTAATGAGAAAAGAAGGTTTTTACATTGCTCAAGAAATATTCAGATGTTTTGGCCTACTCTTATGATGAGCTCAAATCCTTCCAACCGAAGGAAATGCATCACTCAATCCCTTTTAAGCAGGATGCTAATCCATTTAGGCAGAAGCAAAGGCCATATAACCCAAATATTTCGATACCATCAAGGAGGAGGTAAAGAAGATGCTCAATGCAAGAATCATCTTTCCCATCCACCATTCAACATGGGCAATTGACATTGTTTTGGTGCGGAAGAAGAATGATGAAATAAGAATATGTGTAGATTTATACAACCTAAACTAGGCATCATTCAAAGACAATTATCCTCTCCCTATTATGGATCACATTCTATAAGTAGTCACCGGATCTGAAATGCTTTCATTTCTTGATGGATTCTCGAGGATATAATCAAATCAAAGTGGCGGAGGAGAGGATCACACCAAGAAAACCTTCATAGTGCCTTGGGGCAATTTTTCCTTAAGTAGAATGCCCTTTGGCCTAATCAATGCAGGAGCTACATTTCAAAGGGATATGGATTTGACATTCAAGGATTTAAAACATTGCATTGTCATATATCTTGATGATCTCACAGTGTTTTCAAAGAAGAGGGGAGATCATATCCATCACTTCGAACATGTACTTTCTTGGTGTAGAAAACATGGCATATTACTAAATCCAAAAAAGTGCATTTTTGGAGTCACGGAAGGCAAGTTACTAGGGCACATTGTGAACAAACATGGAGCACACATTGATCCTGAGAGAGTACAAGCCATTCAAGCATTATTGCTTCCCACAAGTAAGAAAGGAGTTCATTCATTCTTTGGAAAGGTGAATTTTCTTTGTTGCTTTGTTCTTGAGTTTGTTGAATTGATAAAGCACATCACCACCATGATGAAACCCTAGGAAAACTTCAAATGGAGAAATAAAGGGAAGGAAAATTTTGAAGAGATAAAAATCCATTTCTAAGGCTCGATTCTTTTGTCTCCATAATTTAATAAAGAATTCATCATGTATTGTTATGCATCAGAACATACACTCTTTTCCGTTCTTATTCATAAAAATGATGGTGGTGTGGAAGCACCTATTGCTTTCACGAGTTTTCCATTGAAAAAGCATGAACTAAACTACAGCCAATTGGAGAATCATGCCTATGCAGTGGTTAAAGCTGTAAAAACTTTTAGGTTTTACATCCTCAACTCATACGGTGGTGATGGTCTCTGGTAGTGAAATCAAGTCCATCTTAACACAAAGAGATCTGGGAGCTAAAAGAGGAAATTGGATTGTAAATACTCAAGAATATGACTTGGAAATTTGACCCTCCAATCTGGTAAAGGGGAATGGTTTGTGTAGGTTGATTTCTGAAGATGAAACACTCAAATCTCAACATGGTGAAAAAAATTGTGCTTGCTTAACTTATCCTAAAAACAATCCACAAGTTCTCTTTGTAACCACTACTTGATGAGTGGTATACTGATATTTCTTATTACTTAACTTATGGAGAATTTCCTCCCCATCTTGATTAAAAAAAAAAAAAAGGAGAAAATGCAAGTGAAGGAAAAAAGTTTGTAGTATGGAATCATGCACTTTACAAGAGAGATCTGGATGGATGCTTCCTCGGTGTGTAGGGAAACAACAACAAGAAAAATTGCTTAAATCATACCATGACCAAGCATGTGGTGGAAATTTTTAGTGATGGTCATTACACACAAGATCCTCCAAGGAAGGTATTATTGTCCCACCATATTTTTAGACACTCAAGATTAGGTTTCCAAATGTGAAGTATGCCAAAAATTTGTTGGGAGACCATAACTTGCTGCACTACCACTCAGGCCAGTTGTTATTAAAGAACCATTTCATAAGTGGGGGCTAGAATTCATTGGTGTTTTGAATCCACACTCAAGCATGGGTTAAAACTATGTGCTCATGGTGACCGATTACTTAACCAAGTGTGTGGAAGCCATTCCAGCCAAGCAAGCCAATACCGAAATAGTATGTAACTTCATCAAGGATAATATCATAGTATGTTTCAGAGTGCCACAGAAGATTGTAGCAGATAACGCTACCTATTTCTCTTCAAGGTAGTTAACCGAGTTTTGCTATGGCTATAAAATCTCTCTATCTCATTCTTCTGACTACTATCCATAAGGAAATGGATAGGCCAAATCAAGCAACAAGAACATTGTGACCATTGTCTGGAAGCTTGTAGATGAGAACCAAAGGAATTGGCACAAAAAATTGTACGATGCATTGTGGGAAGATAGGATCACTCCCAAGAATGCAATAGGTATGTCACCATTCCAACTGTTGTATGGAGTTAAAGTAGAAATCCCCCCCACAATTGGGATGCCACTCTTAAGTTGCTACACAGGGAATAGAAGATGGGTATTACAAGGATTCCATTGATAAGAGAATTCTCTTTATTGAGAAGCTAGAATAAAATAGACTCGAGTGGTGGACTCGTATCAAAGAACACCAATTGAAAGTAAAGAAAATATTTGATAAAAAGGCCAAAGCAATAGAATTCAAAGTTGGAGACTTCGTCCGATATGGGACAAGAGAAGGGAACCAAAAGGAAGCTATGGAAAGTTTGATTCATTATGTCTCGAACCATTCTAAATTTGTGAAGCTTACAAAGTGATAATGCTTTTCTAATCTCATATTTAGATGGAACATCGTTGGAATTGCCTCATAGTGGGAAATACCTAAAATTGTATCATCAGTGAAAGTGGGTTGTCCCCGCCTTGTACCATAGGTGATTTCTAGGTGTGTTTTTCCCTTTTGTTGTGTGTCGTGTGTTTCCTTTCCATCGGTTTGTGTGTGTGTGTGTGTGTGTGTGTTTCCTTCTTCCAATATTTCTTTCTAGAGGTTATATATGACTCTGCAAGGCCCAATGGATAAGGCACTAGTCAAAAATTATATGGTCTAAAATTGATATTTTGGATTCCCATGTCATGTCTTCCTTGCACTCGATCTATGTCATGTCCCCAAGCTAGAGTCACCGTTGTCATGCAAATGTGCAACAGAAAATTGGAAGTTTCCAAGCACGACAATACACCCTTGTGCCAAAATTTCTATTTTTATCATTCCTATGCACCTCATGTCAATTCCATTAGTTTGGTCACCCCTTATTTGATTTCAAATTGGTCCCCTAGGTGATTTAGGAAAGTCTATTTATCCCCACAGGTGATTTTAGGGAGTTCTGAAAAGATGCTATCTTTTGGTAGTATCGGAAGGGCTATCACTAACCTTCTGAAGAATGGACCAACCATTTTGGAGTGAAACGGATGGGAAAAATTCAACATGGAGGTGAATTTAAGAACTTAAAACATCATGGAAATGATTTTGGAAGGTTTGGGGAAGTTTTTAAAGACTTGGAAAGTTTGAGTAAAAATAGGGTTCACAAGCCTAGGTAGTACACGTGCCTAAAAAAACAGTCATGGGCTTCAGAGAAAGATTTCGAGAGCTCTAAATGGAGTTAGAAGTAAAAACATCATCGAAAGAGGATTCCAAGACCTAAATTATGGTAAAATTATATTGTATAAAACACCTTGGCGCATATGATTGGTATACAGCACAAGTGGAGTCCTAGATCAAAAATATGATTATTTAGGGATCATATGATTGAATAAAGAAATTATAACTCAATAATTGGATTTGAAATTCAATTTCCATTCAGGATCATACAAAATTTCACCAAGAAATTCCACTAGGAGCTCAAGTTATCTTCATTCCAAGTTACCCTCTCAATAGCAATTCAGACTTAGTCATTTTTCGAGAGGACACATGTCAAGCCACGGAGCCCGGCGGAATCTCATGTCTCCAAAGTCCCCGAGGTCAGGTACACAAACCATTGAAAAATTCTCCTAGCCCCCATGTGACCTCTAGGACCCTCATGTGACCTCCAGACTTGATAGTTCAGCCCCGAGGTGTATTTTTGGAGCATCCATTGCCTACCGTCGGATATAGTGCCATGTGTCACTCCATGACCACCATGGAAACTTATGTCCCTTATTTCATTTACATGGGGACATCATACATTGAAAAATGTGCCCAACCCCTACGGGGAGTCATTTGACACCCACGTGACTAACTTTCAACTCCCAGTGCATTTATGAAGCATCCATTCCCTTTTGTCGATTCGGTGTCACGTATCAACTCCGGGGACCACGGTGGAAAATTATGTCCCGAGGTGGGGGAAAGATGACATGGAAAAATGCACCCAAAACCTAAGGGGATTCATTTGGACATCCACATGACCGACTTCCAGCCTCCCAGTGCATTTGTGGAGCATCCATTCCCTGTCGATCGATCTCGGTGCCACGTGTCGCTCTGGACCACCGTGGAAAATGATATCCCTTATGTCCCTAAGGTGCTGGACATAAAATATGGAAAAATGCACCTAGACTTTATGGGGAGTCATTTGGACACCCATGACCAACTTTCAGCTCCTAGTTCTTTAAAGAAGCTTTTTCCTCCTTCATTCCCTATCGTTGGATCTAGCGCCAGATGTCATCCTCTTGACCATCGTGGAGTTTTATGTCCCTCACATCCTTGATGTTAGGGATTTCAAGCATGAAAAATTTACCCAAGTCCTACCCGTGCATTATTTTTCAAAATTTTCCAACTCCCGCTTTTCCCACTTCTAACTTTTAACATTTATATGCACACTTCATCCCTCCATACTTCCTCTGCAACATTCTACCATCACTCCTCCATTGCAAATGCTCATACTAGATAAACCCAAACACTAAAACACATTTCCCATAGTGATGTGTAGGTCTCAGAAGGATTTTTCATCAAAACAAGAAGGAGAAACGAAGAACAAAAGAAAGAAAATAGTGAAAATATCTATAGCCTAAAGACGAAGATCTAAATAAATATTGCAAGCCGGTGCATGAAACAATGAAATATTTATTTCTATTCATTAATCTTTCCAAGACCATAAAAATACAACTTCAAACTCCCCCCTCATGTGACAGAGCATCCATAATGAAGAAATCTCCTTTTGGCTCAACGAAGAAATAAGTGGGATTTCCCATCAAACCGGTTACTGGATTGAAGTAAGATCACACGTGAAGCACCAGAGGAAAAAAACCACATCAAAAATATAATTTTATTCACAAATAGATGAGAAAACTAGATCTACAATTTTGAGGTCCATTAATATCTTCTGTACCTAGAAGCACTTCCAAGTTCGAAAATTAAAAATTTAATATCTCCTGGACTATTAAGTGGGTGGGCCTGAAATTTCAGAGGGGATATATTGGGAACAAAACCCATATCAAATTTTTTTTTCCATGTCAATCCAAATCCCAGAGGCCAAATTTATAAAAATAGTAGGTCTACTACATAGAAACTGCTATTTTGGGAAATTATTCAACAAAACAACTTGCAAAAGAGACGAAGACATTGGAGGTGCACTACAAATGAGAATTCACCAGAATAGACATTTTTGACACTTACTAAAAATAGTAAGTGGGCCCTCGAGCACCTTCTAAAAATAGAAATTTGATCCAGAAGGAACGAGGAACATAGGGAGAAAGAGGAAAACAGAGCCACAACATCCAGTTGAAAATCGGGGACTTACTTTTTCACACTTACTAAAAATAGTAAGTTTCTTTTTTGAAGGGAGATGTGAAGCTGAAATGGATGGGTCGAAGCCAAAATGGATGGGTCGGAAACTGACACAACCCTTTACCTACAAGTATGATGTGGAAGACAAAAATGTCTTACACATGGACCTAAAAGACCTTAAGACTCACATGGTCTCCAAGGACTGAAGGAGGATTGAAGATAAGATATTCACAAGTGGCTTGTTCACCGCTGTAGGACACCTTGTGTCTATGCAAAGTCTTGAGCTAGTCCTAGCCTTCTCTTTCCACTACGATCTAGAGATGAAAACCATCCAAACTGACAATGGTGTAATGATGGTGGTCATCAACCCTAGGACCATTTCAATCTCTCTACAAATACCGACGTCCTTGTATGCACCCAAAATTACACATGCTACATTGTCAAGAAAATGGTTAAAAGAATCCCCATTGATGATTTAAAATCCTCTCAAGAAGGTGTTTGAGATCCAAAATCCATTCGAAGTATATATTTGTAGCCGAGATAGCCTTAATTAACTTCTCCATGCATTTTTCCATCTCCTCACCTCTTTCGGTGCTTGTTTGGCCTTTAATGCCGTGACCGACACCCTATCTCGGTGGCGCTCCTAAAACCACCGCCTGCAAGGCGGCGGTCCTATCCGATTTTTCTAGAATCTTCATGCATGTTTTAAACATGAGATGGTTCACATAAGTTTGCTTTTTCCATGCATCCATGAGCCGAATTTTCTAAAATTATCTTTGTTTGTTTGGTTCTCCTTGCTCCTTCTATTTTAAATAAGATTTAATTAGTTGGAACTACCTCTTCTTGCCTTGTGCGTTAAGTAACCTCTTAGCCTCCATTACTATATATTCCATGCTTGTACTCAAGAAAAGGCTTGATAATTTTGTGTATCTTGTATTGTTTTTCTGCCATAATCTTGCTAGGAATTGCATATCCAAGCTCAGATCTCTTGTGTTATCTCTCTTCTACTTGCATTGCATCCAGATTGCTTCCAAGATGCTCATTGCTCAAGTGCCATCCTCTTGTTGTTGTTCTTTGCATTCCCAATCCCTTGGACTCACATGAACACTCAGAGAAAGAAAGGAAATAAATGAGGGGATAGATACTGATACTATTGGATTTTCCAAGGTTCTTGCTCTTCCAGGTTAGAGTTATGTATTATTTTTATTTTTTATTTTTATCAAATTGTCAATTACTTAATTGTTAATTTAAATTACATATCAAATAGATTAGAGAATAAATTCATTCCAATTATCTAAATAGTCTCAAGTAGATCAAATCAATAGGAATTTCTCTCTTCAACATTACCAAGGAAGCCATGGGGGAACAATAGCTCAGTTAGGGTTATGATTTGATCTTCACTTCTGAGGTAGGGTTAGAAGGATTTTGATTTAATTAGAATATATTTTTAGATTTAGATTCACACATATGCACAAATAGTTATCTACATCCGACTAATTGTTTGTATTTAATTTATTTATTAGATTAGATGCATTTTCTAAACAGTAGAAAAGAATAAAAACATTTACTTTCCATAAATTAGCTTGTTTTACCTTTGTTCGATATATTGAGAAAACACCAAAAACATAGGTTAGATTTCCTTTGTTAGATAGTTTATTTACTTTAAATAAAATCAATTCATCTTACATGACCATCAATAGTCCACAACAGGAAAAGACTTACAGTTGTGATCCCTTGGTCCCATAACCCAACGGGCGAGCTAATAACGACATTGACACAAGTTTGTGTTTAATAGTTTTATGCACACCTATAACATATCTTTGAGAAAATAGGACAGTTAGATACACTAAATATTGCTGCTAATCAAGCCTACAAATTTTGGACTGCTCCTAGAAATAGGGCTTGATTGCATGCATGACCATATGAGGGCCTCAGCCTCAACGAGTCTTTGGTTGTGATCCACGGTCTTGCAACCCAACCGGCCCGCTAGTCACTAGATATTGACACTAGTTTACACACATTGGTATTCATATCTTCACCACTTCCACCCAATATTATTACACAATTTTCATTGTTGAACATAGCAGCCGATCATGCTAAGACTTTTGGACAAGACCATAAAATCGTCCATAGTTCATGTAAATCCACTACACCTCTTGCCTTTACTTCCATGACCTTGTCTGAAACCCATACGAAGCAACTACAGGTTACTTTCCATGTATTTTGTAACCAATTAATAGAATCTTGGAAGAACTAGACATCGATTGGAGTCTCTGAGTAACTATCATAATAGAATGTAAGGCATTCTTTGCCTTATATTTACAGATTCCAGTATTGTGTGTCAAAGACATAAGGTTGCCCGATTATCTTGATCTCCACCATCACTTTCACTTCCATTTCAATTCCACACCGGCTGTCTTGGCATAACCTCAGAAGGTCGGGTGTGAAGAAGGTCACATGTTGATTTTCTATCATACAAAATTGGTGAACCCGACATGAAGAGCTAGTCTCTAAAAATTTCAACTTTCTTTGTCCAACCTTTATTCTTGGGTATTCTTATACCCCCCGAATATGTCAGGATATGACAAGTATGGCCAGCCCATCTTGGGTTTCAACATGTACCATTACCAATCAAATATACCATAACAATCACCTTCACTTTCAACATGGGCGGATAACCGCTCATCTTCTCAAAACACTCTACTTTAGGGAACCAATGTTTGTTCTTCTATACGCATTGAGGAACTTGATCAGTCACTCGGACTTATCACCTTGAACAATCAAGTTCAAATAACATGACATTCACTGGTGAAGAAAGTTCATCTCCTTAGGTATTGTTTTAACAACCCATTAGCGTGCAATATGATCAAATCCCCCATCTAGATGAGGATTATTTAGCACGTTATGCTAGGAGTGAACAAAAATTCTAGAACATGAACCAATCTTTCAATAGGTTGCAAGGACAAGATAATGTCCTGCTTCAAAACAACAACGCTACCCCACCCCCAACTGACAATATAACCAATGAGGGGTGGTGACATCATGAACAATTCATAGCAGGATACCATACTCCTCAACAACCTCCAAGGGTTCAATAAAAGGTACCTAAGAAAGGCACCACCCCGTCAACAGGTGATGTCATTTTAGCTTTGGTAGAAAAAGTCAAAGAGTTAGAGCTTGCCCAAAATATGTAGAATTCATATGCAGGGCAAGTGCAAACTCCGTCCTACCCACAGAACTATGGGAAAATACCTACTGCATAGAATCCTCTAGTCTACATGAATACTCAAAACCTTGGGGATTTATTAACTGGGACGGGCACCTTGGGTATTCCTTCTCAAGCCACATATGGATACCTACAACAAAGCAGCCGGAAGTGCATTCTCAAATACTATACTAGTCAAAAATGTGACGTTCCTTGGCTTCATGCCTTCAGCTCCATATCAAAGTGGCCAAACCCCTATATGCACATGTATTATAAGACACTACAAGGAGATACGTACACTTATTTGGGCCCTTATGGTTATCCAAAAGGAATTCCATATTCCTTGACAAATTCCTATGCCATGCCATTAGTGCAACCTTTGCTTCCCCAAAAAGGACCTTCAATGGTTGAAACGTACGCAATGGGAACCTACTCTCAATACCTAAAAGAGCCTTTGGAATTTTCCATCTAGGTAGTCATGCTCCCAAGGACATTTCCTGATCTTCCAAAGTTTAAAGGGGAAGGAAAACCAAACATTCATATCAAATCCTACACAATAACCACTTGATATTTGCTCTTGTGGGATGCAATTGTTGCAAAAATATTCCCTAAGACGTTAGAAGGCATCACTCTCAACTGGTATTATAGAATACCAAAGGCCTCGATACACTCTTTTAAACAACTCATGTCAGAGTTCATCAAGGATTTTGATATGAATAATCTACTAAGAATTGGGATCAGAGAATTCTTACACATCAAACAAGAACATAACGAATCCGTAGACCACTTCATTCAAAGATGGTGACAGGTTATCTATTCTTCCGCAAGTGCTCCAAACATGGATTAAACGGAACTTTGTGATTTATTCCTCCACTCTCTCAATAGAGAGACAAATGAAGAGGTTCAAAAGTTCCCACTCAGGAGCTATGATGAAGTGCTAGAGCACTCTCTTTGAATCAACCAAGCGGCCATTGACAGTGGCTGTAAGACCTACATGGAAAATGGGAAGTTAGTCACTCTTGCTAAAAATAATCCTGGCTACTCCAAAAACATGAGCAATAATCAAGGACCAAATATCCTTAATAAGAATCATGGAGTCATGACCGATAGTGTGACTGACCAGCCCAAAAATCCTAGTGTGGTTAACCCTAATAACACATGTGTTACAAATAACAACAACAATAATGGCAATAATCAGAGAAAAAAAACTTTCTCACCCTTGGTAAAAACTGTAGATTTTCATTGTCCTCAACAATAGCAACAACCTTAGCAACATAGGAAAATGAAAACCCTGGCCCTAGTCAATACCCCAACCAATTCCAGAACTAAGGAAATGGTTTCAAAATTTTAACCACAACAGTCAACAACCAAACAATAACCATAATTTTGGGCCACAACAAGGAACAAATAAAAGGCCACGAGATTATGATCCTGATCTATACTGTGGTTTCCATAGGGTTCATGGGCATGATGCAAGAACATGTCACAATTGCAATAAGTTTATACAACGCTTGACAAAGGATCAATGCCAATTTTTTGTCGATATGTTCCTGGAAAATTCCACCGCACCAACACAAATTACCTATATGGGACCAATGTCCCCGCATAACACACCATTAGTGATCTTCAACAATCCTCTCCCCACGAGTCCAAAGGAAAGTAGATTAGATCCCAATGGATCCAACAAGGGTATTATGATAGGGACTAATGATCGTGAAGCTTCAAATTCATCAAACCCACAGGTGGTACCTCCTCGGACGATCGCAAACAAACCAAAATTGTGGGCTTGGTTTAGTTAGATGTTGAACCCCAAATTAATGCTGCAACAAGAGCTAGGGATTATTCTTCGTAATCAATCCCGATTTATCTAGATTTATCTGGAAATATTCACGATATGCTAAGTAAGCCGGTAGGGGCTTATGATCTAATTAGTGACCTAACCAAGACCTTTTCACACATTTCCTTCTTATACCTATTGGAGAATTCCCCTGCTCACGGCGCAGCTGCACTATTAGAGGCGCTAGGTTTAGGTCATTTGGTTAATGTTACCCCTCCACTAGAGGAACAAATAAATCACATAGAATTTGATGTTATTCCTCTAGGGAAACCCGAAAGGGACATTGGGTTTGTGTTTGACATAAGTAAGATGCCTACAGATGCTGAAATAGCTCGTAGAGGTGATCCAACCTTGTTTTTACAAGTATGGGTCTACAAAAACTACATGAAACATGTAATGATCGATGATGGGGCAGCAATTAACAAAGTCCCATTCTCTTTTCTTGAAAAGTTAGGATATGGGGAGACCAATTTCTCTTCGATGCGAAACACACTAAGGGACTATGATAGCCTCAAGGAAACCTAGATCGGAACCATAGTATTACCGATTACTCTCGGGCCCAAGAAGGTACTAACTAAGTTTTATATTATAGATAGGAAAACAATTATAATTTGATCCTTAGCCATCCTTGGATCGACTTCATGAAGGAAATCACTTCCACTTTGTTTCAAGAGGTAAGGTTCTGCATATTGGGAAGGTGTTTGTGGCACAAGGTGATCAAAACCTTTTGACATACAATTGGCTAATTTAAAGAAAAGGCCAGGCGTTCACTCTGAGTTTGAGCTTCCCACGAATCAGTTGAATAAACCTATAAGGGCAGCAAAAGAGGCAAAGTTAGTTCCCATGACAAAGATAGAAGTCACGGGGTTGATTGAGGGAATTTCGACAGTCAAAGATGAAACCGTGGTTATAGAGACAGTGTCACTGGGAACCAAAACAAGGATTATCAAACTATTGGAGAGGGATTTACCTATTCTCCTCCCCTTTGACTCTATGAGTATGGGACATACTTTGGGACTTGGTTCTCTCTGTTTCACCCGATTCTTAGATGTTTCTTTGAAATATTGATGAAACAGATAGGGTAACAGGCGTAGGAGGAATATCTGTTCAAATATCAGTTGATGGGTTATTGTGTGCGTATGAATTTTAAATCCACAATTGGTTGTGAAAGCTTCCTTTTAGCTAAGAGGATTACCTGTAATGGAAAGCAAGACCACTAGAAAGAGTTAAAAAATATGTGCAGTGAACTGCCTAGCGTGTGCTAGATCTGGGAAGTGTGATACTTCCTAGACGGCTGTCAGTCCACTATTTTAAACAATTTAATACAGGAAATGAAGTAAATCCTATTGTAATTTGAAATGATTCAGGTATCTCACTTAAAACACAATAATAAAGATCTAATCTAACAGGTTAGGTTAGAATAGGATCCGAAGGTCAAATAACTAGTTCTGAATCTCTACAGATCTGACAGAGGTCTTTGGTAGGTCACAGGTGAATAAGGGTGACGTGGAGTTAGGTGAATAAGTCACAGTTCTGAGATGTATGGGCAAATACAAAGACTGATGCTAGTTAAGGGTGACCGATGGTGGTTGGGTGTAGCGGTGCCGCCATCGTGGAAAACCGGCAACACCACAGAATGGGTTTTGGGTCACCTTTAAGATTACACAAAGGATTTTGGTTGGTCAGAATGAGGTATTTGGTATCTTGGGTGGGATTTGATGGGGTTTTAATGGGTATATGAGGGGGAGTGTTGAAGGAGGTCAATGGGTGGCTAGGTAAAGTATAAGTGATAATATAATGATGAAATGAAATGAACCAGAGAAATATAATGTTTTACTTACTTAGATTCTAGTCCTGGATGCCTATGAGTGAGGGATGGAGGTGTTGCTAAGAGGTTGAAGGCTGCAGGTGATCACCAATCATAGGAGAGCTTTTGCATGGGCTGCATGTGCATTCCTTTTTCTTGGTTAGATCGTATCATTCTTTGGGCGAGTCTTTGGATGGTTATGCGAGAAGAAAATTCTTGATCTCCTTCCTTGCATGCATGTTCTCACTAAAATTCACTCTCAAAAGATGTGATATCTCTTAGGAATGTGCTAATGTTTGCCAAATTTTTGAATCTTTTCCAACCTTGAAAATAATGTTTCTTCGGGGCTAAAAGGGTAACCGACGATGGTTCTGGCTTAACCGGTGACGATTAGGGGTAACCGGCATCGGTCAAGGTGGGATTTCCTAGGTTTACTAAACTAGGGAGATCCTCTTGATTTTCTTAGATCTCGTGTCATTAACCCATGGATTAGACTGGAAGCTTCTTGTAAGCATGTGGGAATGTGGTTAGAGAGAATGTAGGCATTGATTTTTAGGGTTTTGGTAAGTCTTAGTTAGTTATGGCAACTTACTAAGAATAGGTCTTAGGGTGAGTTGGCTTGATGAGGTGTCTAGGTGAAGTGTATGTGTGGATATTATCTAAATTAAGATATTTAAATAATAAATATGGTGAGGATAATGAATTAATTTAATTAAATTAATATTAGTGGGGTGAAGGGGGCCATGGCTAGGTGAATGTGATGAAGGGTGCTTATTTGTTGAGGGACCAAAGGGGAGTGTGACCTAATTTTAGTGTCTACATTTTGCCCCTTTTTGTTGTGTAGCTTGTATTGGTAAGTGACGCTAATAAAAATAAGATGTGGTTGCCCCATGTGTGGGTGAAGGTGATCCCCCTCAAACCAGGAGTTGACGAGGGTGAAGGAAGAAGCGGTGAGTGGTTTGATAAAAATATAAATGTGAGGAAATGATAGGTGGGAACAGGGAAACAAGGGTTAAAGGTCTACTCGGGAAATCTAGGTAATGGGTTAGGGTCAAAGGTAGCAATAGTCAAGTGCATGCACACGTATAAACTGTACCACACTACCAGGTTGAAGAGAAGGAAAAATCTACATTGTCTAAGCTCGATAGGTTTATCCAAATGAGGTTGAAGTGATTCCAGATATCAAGATATGAGATATGGTCAGAAACACAATAGAGGTTAGGTGTAGGAATGTTTAGGTATATTTTGGTACACCAAAGGTAGGGTCGTGGATAAATGGTCACGTTAATAGACTAGGTAAGATCATTAGGTCAACAACATAGGTAACAATGCCCAAGGTATAGCAAACACATGAGGTCAAAGGTCACTAGTGATGGTCCAGTCCAAATATCTAGGTCATAACATGGGTAATGCCTAGGTAGGGGTAAAAGAATGAGTCCCCAAAGGAGGACAAAGGGAGGTAGTAAATGATGAGGTCAGGAAGGTGAGGTAAATGGTTTGGGTAAAGGTGGGGTGGGGTAAATGATTAGGGTGAAGGTTGGGTGAAGCAAGAAAGGAGGTAGGGTAGGGTAAAAGGGTAAAATTTAGGGCAATATGCAAGTGAGGGTGACTAATTCCGGTCAAGGATAACCGATGTTGGTATAGGTCAACCGATGATAGTTAGGTAGGGCACCCACCACTTCTCGTCAAGGGTAACTGATGTCAGTTAGGTCAGGTTTGTTATAAAAACAAAAATCTATGTTTTTTGTTATTGATTTGTCATTTAGCTAATTGAGAAAATGACAAAAAAGAGAGAAAAGAGAGAAAAGTGTCCGACGAACGTTTCATTGAGTTGGCGGTGAACGACGGGTGATTAGGTGGTGAGAAATGGGTCCATAGGATCGGTGCGAGGATTTGATTGGGTATAGGTTACGGGTAATGATTTGGTGATGCTTTGGAGGACGAGAGGGATCGTGTGGGCCATTAGTGCAACAACTGCACATGCCATCAGATGACGGTAGCGCGATGAGGTAAGTGATCAACTCTAGGTGTATTTGATTAGATAGATGGGGATTAGTAAATTGTTTTTTGTAGTTTTTGTTTGTTTTTTGTTTTTGTGGGTGGGCAAAGATTAAATTTGGGAATGGGGGGAAAAGTGGGTAAAAAGAGGAATGGGGAGGGTAATAAATGGGATAGGTGGGGTGGGTGGAGGTGCAAGGGTAGTTTAGGTCATTGTAGGTGGGTAAAAGGGGCAAGGGGGAGGTTTTTTAGAAAGGGGGTTTGGGGAATCATGGATTGTTACACGAAAGTGACCGGTGTCGGTCGAACAGTGGGCATCGCATCCAGTAAGGTTGAAGTGGTATCGGTCAACAAATAGGTGACCGATGCCAGTTAAAGGGTGATCAGGGTTGGTTAGGTGAAAACGGTATCGGTTGGGTTTTGGGGGACATGGGTCAAAAACTGATGTGGGCTAGGTGGTTGAGATGGGTAGGGTGAAAATAGGTTGTGGAAAAATGATAGTAGGTGAGTATGGGTATGGTAAATGTAGATTAATGTTTTGTTTGTATTGATGCAAGTGAGAGCTCAACTACATATACGGGATAGGGTTCCACCCTTGCTCATGACAAAGGCATGACACGACGACCCCAAAGGAGCTACAACATGTGGAGATAGTTGGCTTGAGTGGATTCCAGTGATATTGACATGTAGTTCGATAACCCAGTTTGATGGTCACGCTCATTGATAGATGGGATTCCGTGACCAACACGTTCCACCTACCGATGGGTGAGATTACTGTCACCCTGGAGGATGTGTTCAGGATTCTATGGTTACCCATATTGGGTACACAAGTCTAATCTATCTCCTCCGAGGCCTCAAAGGAGTTGATTGTGACTATTTTTGGAGAGGGGATGGCCGAGCTGAGATTCCATAGTGCCAGCTTGAGCTATGGAGAGATGTACCTAGCCCGTCCGGAGGAGACGAGGCTAGTGGTTCTTTTGATGGAGGCAGTGTGCTGCTTTGCACTACCAGATATAAAGGGTGGATGTTTTCCATGATCATTGATGGGGGTACTCCATGACATGATGGTATATGAGACTCGCTTTACCAGGGAACCAACATTCTCAAAGTGCAAACAGCTATACAGGATTTTGGGTATATGGGTGGCTACGTAGGTTCAACTCCGTGTTGTACATTCTTACTACACTTTGTTGGGCATATGAGCACATAGTTTGTGTGTGGCCGTAGGGGATGCCCCAAGCAGATGCATTCCCACTAATTTTTTTGTGGGTGGGGTATACGAGATGGGTGCTGGATATTGAGAGTGGATATCCGAGAGGCCCACACATGATGTGGCCTATTTTCGGTGGTTACTTGGAGGGGTTGTCCAGAGTGTACATTATCTAGAGGACATATGTGGGATTCCACTCATATAGGCATATGCACGAGGAGCTAGCCGAGCTCCACCGGTGAGATGGATATAGGTCTGCATCGACACTAAAATTTTCCTCCATAATTTCTATTTCATTAATGTATGTATTAGGAATAGGATGTTGTTAAGTATAATTAGTAGTAGCTTCCGATAGAAGATAACAACACCGTCATCCGGTGTCGCCAATAATGTGGAATACGGTAACAATCAAAGTACAATAGGAATGTTGTAAAAAGTAAATATTTGTCGTAAGTGTTCCGTAATGTTAAAATGTCAAAGTTTGGGTAATTAGAGAAGTAGGGTCTACATGATTAGGAATTAGAATATTATATTGGTAATAAGGACAAGGAGTGAGGTCATAAATATTTTGTGTATTTTATTTGTAAAAGTCTAAAAATGTGGAACCCATGTAAAATGATAAGGTTTATCTTATCTTAAGAGATAAGCTTACATGTACAAGATAAGAGTTAAGGTATGGAATATGATTCGTCAGAGTGGATTTCTTATCCTACCTTAGAGATAGGATGGATAAGCCTGAAGTTCTATAAATAGAGAGGCCACCCCCTCATTTAGCATAGAAATAAGTAGTGAGAAATATTGTAGGAAGTGTGCAAAGGAAGCCATCAGTTAAAGGTGTGTTGAAGAAGCCATCAAGAGGCGTAATTGTAAAGTTTCTCCCATAGTCTTGTTTAAGTGCCTCATGGGTGAGATTGTAACAATTTCATGTTAATATTATAATTTTCTTTGATATTTCAGATTTGTCATCATTCCGTCTTATCATAGTCAATGGTATTCTTGTGTTCGGTTGTTGTTTTGTTTCCAAATTACATCCACCAAACTAAAGGTCATGCATTAGTAAATAATCATAAAGACGAGGAGTTCCCAGTGAAGAATTATCATAGTCTTTGGATTGGTGATGACATTTTGGTTCCGTTGCCGACCATTCCTCGTTGGTGGATTTTCTCGGAGAGATATTCCCACTCGTGCAAAAATCAATTAGAGGGTAACCTTGTTTTTACTGTGCATAGTAGTTACCATGGTAAAGTCATTTTTACCATGAATAGTAGTTACCATGATAAAGTCATTTTTGCTGTGAATAGTATTTATCACAGTAAAGTCACTTTTTACCGTGAATAGTATTTACCGTAGTAACTTCACTTTTTACCGTGAATAGTGTTTACCACAGTAAAATCAGTTTTTACCGCAGTAAGTCAAGTTTTACCATAGTTTACCGTGGTCATTTCTATAGTAATTCCAATTATTTGTGCACATAAGTCTTGTTGATTGTACTTGTGGGTTGGTATTTCACGGTGGTTACTTTTGAAAATGGGAAAGATTCCTGTTTTTTCAGCTCAATCTAATGAAGATGCTTCTTCTTTCATTCAAGAGTTTAAGCGATCTTGTATTTGTAATGGCCTTATAAGAAGGGAACAATGGACTGAATTTTTTCCTACCTTTTTGGATGGTTCAACACTTAGGTGGTTTGAAACACTAGGTGATAATGTGAAAAATTCATGGGATTTATTAACTGAAAGTTTTCTTGAAGAATTTGGTGAACAACAGAGATATGCAGATCTCATGATTGATATGACAAAGCTAACCCAAGGAGAGAAGGAGAAGATAAGGGATTATCATGCTCGTGTTCTAGAGCTAAGGAGGAATCTCGATGCCCAGATCCGGAAGGAAGGATTAGCGGATGGGTTGATGAATGGCATGGATAATCTCCTATGTAAGCACTTCATTCTTGGGATGAAGCCAGAGATCAGACAACGAGTGAAGTATGACCGCCCAGCTACCATTGAACAAGCAAAGGAGATTGCAAGAAGGCAAGAAGAAAGCATGGAAGAGGAGCCCAAAGAAATTGTTGTTAAAGTAGAGCCTACACTAGCACCTTTGGTCCAGAATCCACAACCACTCCCGGTGAGCACAAATATTTCTCCTAGTACATCTACTGAGTATGAAGATCTGCTTAGGAAGATGGGCCAGTTAACTATTAATCTTCTTCAAGGAAAGGAATTTAGTTCTCAGGGAGGAGATAGAGGTCCAAAAAGAAATATTTCTGAAGTTGTTTGTTATGGTTGTTATAAAAAGGGTCATTATAAGTATAATTGTCTAGATAGAGCTTCTACATCTGGTACAAGAGATAATGATAAAGGAAAAGCACCTGTGAATTCTCTTGATGTAGTAGATAAGAGTAGAAATAATGAAGTAGATGTGTTTGTAACAAAAAGAAAGAAAGAAAAAGATAATCAAGATGGAACTGATCCTAAGAAGATGAAAGGAGAAACTAGTAAGAAACATAGGAGAAGAAAGTTGGGTGTGTAGGATTTTCTGATTTCACAGGGGCAAGGACCATACTCCATCTTGGAAGATCTATCCAAAATGCCTGCAAATATTACATATGGTCAACTCTTGGCTATGTCTTCTGAGAAGAGGCGGGAGTTGCGAGGTGGACTCAATGCTCGAAGAAGGAAGGAGGTTGAGGTCCCTGTTTTGGAGGTAGAGGCAGATCCCTATGCTCCACAAGCTGAGGTATTATGTAATGGTATTTCAATTCATGATGTCTTAGTTGATGGAGGTGCTGCGAGCTTAATGTAATGACCGAGTCTCAGAATGAATATGTTGGGTTTAAAATTTGATTTCCTTCAACACTTATGTTAAGGTCATTAAATACGGGAAAAACTAAACCGAAGGTGTAGTTTCAAATGTGGCAAT
Organism: Taxus wallichiana var. yunnanensis; assembly: GCA_018340775.1. Classification (NCBI taxonomy): domain Eukaryota; kingdom Viridiplantae; phylum Streptophyta; class Pinopsida; order Cupressales; family Taxaceae; genus Taxus; species Taxus wallichiana. The sequence goes on along the minus strand of CM031243.1, from coordinate 301,982,577 downwards.
ATCTCGTTATGGGTGTTATATGTGTGGTAGACTTTCAAGTGATGAAAAATGGTACTGCTATTGCGCACCCAATGTCAGGAAGACCATGGCTAAGGAGAGTTCATGCAAGAAACTACTGGAATGAAGGTTTCATGACACTTGGACGTGGTAGAGAGAGGGTGAAGATAAACGTGATACCTCGACATCATAAAGCGTAACCCGTGGGATTCAAGTGATGAAACTCGATGATTGGACATCCTCTCGATTACTCTAGTACCAAAGAAGTGGACATTGAAGATGAAGAAAGTGAGGTTGATGTTTCAGTCATGGATATTCTTCCAGTCACACCAACCCAGGACCCCATAAAATTATCTGAAGAAGAAGTTAATGATCGTCTCCAACAAATAAAGATTGGTGATGCTGTGATGGAGAGTGAGAAGGAATCCTACCTTCACTCTTTCAAGGTACATACACCTATTCACTTTTGATTACAAGGAACTCCATCAAGTAAGTTGGGTAGAACATTGTATTGAGCTGGTAGATGGTGCTAAGCCCATAAAGAAAATGCCATATAGAATGAATCCTAATTTTTCCAAGACTGTAAAAGAAGAAATAGATAAGTTGCTTGATGCAGATTCATATTTACCGTGGAGAATTTAGAATGGGTTTCTCCCATTGTGATCTCAATAAAAAATAATGGGAAGCTATGCATTTGTGTTGATTACAGAAGCTCAATTAGGCAACAAAGAAGGATCATTACCCTCTTCCATTTTCATATCGATCTTGGACAAAGTAGCTGGCAGAGTGCTATAGTTTTGATGATGGATATAAAGCTGCTACAACCAAGTTCGTATAGCAGAAAGATCACCAAGACCACGTTCACCACTCCTTGGGAAACGCTTTGCTTATAGAGTTATGCCTTTTGGGTTGTGTAATGCTCCAAGCAACATTCCAGCGTTTGATGAATAGGGTGTTCGAACCCTACATTGGGACCTTCATCAAAGTATTTCTGGATGATTTTTGCATCTATGGGAGCAAGTTGGACCACCTGTACTAGATGGAGACAACATTTCAAAGGTTAGATGAAGCACAAGCCTCACTAAACCCTACAAAGTGTGTCTTTGGATGTTCTAAAGGTGTTTTGTTAGGGCATGTTGTATCCAGAGATGGTATTGGTACTGATCCTGATAAAGTTTCAAAAATCAAAGATTTACCATTTCCTATGAATAGAAGTAAGTTGAGATCATTTTTAGGCCATGTGGGTTACTATAGAAGGTTCATCAAGAATTTCTCAAAGATTGCACAGCCACTAACCCAGTTCTTGAAGAAGGATGTTGCTTATGAACCAGGAAACAAGGCGCATGAAGCTTTTGGACAACTGAAGGAAGCCCTAGTGTCTTCACCTGTTTTGAAGAATCTAGATTGGAGCAAGCCATTCATTGTGTACACTGATGCCTCAGATGCAACACTAGGTAGTACTTTGAGCCAAAAGGATGAAAATGGGAATGAACATCCAATTTACTTTGGGAGCAGACAAATGAGCAGTGCTGAGGTAAACTATACTCAGAATGGCGAAAAAGAGGCTCTGGCTATCATTTTTGTTGTAAAGAAGTTTAGAAATTACTTGCTAGGGCAGAAATTTATAGTTGTAACAGATCATCAAGCTCTGAAATATATTGTCAATAAGCCTAACCCATCAGGGAGAATAGCAAGATGGATAATTTTGCTACAAGAATTTGAATTTGATATTATAGATAGGCCAGGAAAGAAGCATGTCAATGCAGATGCACTCTCTCGAGCCTATGATGGTTTAGGATCATCTTGTGATGATGATGATTTTACCGATGCAACATTGTTCTCCCTCGACACAATCCCTAGTGAATACATAGATATTTGGAATTATCTGAATGAATTCAAGTTTCCTGATGGTGCCAATGCAAAGACTAAGAGAAAGATTACTCAAGCCAGTCGTCCATATTCTATTCTGCATGGAGCATTATTTCGAATAGGACCTGATGGACAGTACAAGAGGGCAGTTGGACGTGATCAAGGAAAGGAGCTGCTAGAAGAATTCCACAATGGTACATGTGGAGGGAATTTCTCTGGACAACTTACAGCAAGAAGGATCTTGGATGCAGTTATCACCGCCCACTCTTTTTAAAGATTGTTATAATTATTGTAAGACATGTGATATTTGTCAAACACATTGTAGAACCGTAAGACTTCATCACTCCATTATGTCATATTATTCCACTTGGTCCATTTGAAAAATGGGAATAGACATTGTAGGTCCACTTCCAACTACATCACGCCAAAATAAGTATATTGTAGTTGCCACAGATTATTTAACCAAGAGGGTTGAAGCCGTGCCATTGAAAACAGCTTCCATGGATGAAGTGGCAAGGTTCATATATGAACGCATTGTCACCGTGATTTGGTTTTCCATTAGAAATTGTAATAGATCAAGGAAGCCACTTCATTAATGAGGTGGTAGAAGCCCTAGTCAATAAGTTTTCTATTAAGCATAGAAGGCAACAACATACAAGCCAAGCACAAATGGACAGTGGAACGAACAAATTTTGTGTCTTGTGTCAAATTCTAGCGAAAGATGCGGCCTTGTAGGTACATAAATGGGATAAGAGGATTCATGCAGCATTGTGGGCATATAGGGCAACATCAAAGTCAGCAACAGGATACTCCCCATTTCAATTGGCCTATGGCATTGATCTAGTTCTTCCTATTGAGTTTGATATTCCCACTGTGAGAGTTATGAAAAATGAAAGGATGGATGAAAGTGATTCAGTAAAAGAAAGGTTGGTACATCTTCATTTGCTAGAGGAAATGAGGGAAATAGCAAAGGATACAAGCCATAAGAAGAAAATGAAGCAGAAGGAATACTTTGATCAAAAGATCTGATGGTCTCCATTTCATGTGAATTACTTGGTCCTAGTATACGATTCCAGATACAAAAAAAGAAGACAGAGAAAATTTCTTCCAAAATGGATGGGGCCCTACAAAATAGCAGCTTGTGCATGAAAATGGTACATACCGACTGGAGGAATTGGATGGCACTCCCATTACAAAATGGGTCAACCACGACAAGTTGAAGATTTTCCAAGCACCGAATAGTCTACTCCGAGGACGGAGTAGAAGCTAGAAGGGGAAGATGTCGACACTAAAATTTTCCTCCATAATTTCTATTTCATTAATGTATGTATTAGGAATAGGATGTTGTTTAGTATAATTATTAGTAGCGTCGATAGAAGATAACATCGCCACATCCGGTGTCGCCAATAATGTGGAGTACGGTAACAATCAAAGTACAATAGGAATGTTGTAAAAAGTAAATATTTGTCGTAAGTGGTCCGGTAATGTTAAAATGTCAAAGTTTGGGTAATTAGAGAAGTAGGGTCTACATGATTAGGAATTAGAATATTATATTGGTAATAAGGACAAGGAGTGAGGTCATAAATATTTTGTGTATTTTATTTGTAAAAAGTCTAAAAATGTGGAACCCATGTAAAATGATAAGGTTTATCTTATCTTAAGAGATAAGCTTACATGTACAGATAAGAGTTAAGGTATGGAATATGATTCGTCAGTGGATTTCTTATCCTACCTTAGAGATAGGATGGATAATCCTAGAAATTCTATAAATAGAGAGGCCACCCCCATTTAGCATAGAAAGAAGTAGTGAGAAATATTGTAGGAAGTGTGCAAAGGAAGCCATCAGTTAAAGGTGTGTTGAAGAAGCCATCAAGAGGCGTACTTGTAAAGTTTCTCCCATAGTCTTGTTGAAGTGCCTCATGGGTGAGATTGTAACAATTTCATGTTAATATTATAATTTACTTTGATATTTCAGATTTGTCATCATTCCGTCTTATCATAGTCAATGGTATTCTTGTGTTCGGTTGTTATTTTGTTTCCAGATTACATCCACCAAACTAAAGGCTATGCATTAGTAAATAATCATAGCACGAGGAGTTCCTAGTGAAGAATTATCATAGTGCTGGATTGGTGATGACAGTCACTGTGCTGAGTAGCACGAGATGATCCTGGAAGACAGAGTCTGGTGGCAATTTAGGATTTTACAGGACATACCTATGCCCTTCCCACAGTACCAGAGAGATGACGTGGAGAGGCCCTTACCTCTACCATAGCCTACAGTGCCCACATGGCAGGAGGAGTAGGTAGTGGACTGGATAGATGATGTCGGGGTCATAGATAGGTACAGATAGTGGTGGGCGGCTCACTTACGAGCCATACCACCTAGATCGAGGCAGCCAGATTTAGCCACTATTACGGTGCAGAGAGACACCCTAAAGGGGCAGGTGGCTATGCTGATTACCCAGTTGGGTATACTATAGACAAATATGGAGAGCTCTGAGGAAGAGGTAGTAGAGCTACATGTACAGGTGGCCAATCTGTAGGCCCAGATGGTTGGTGGAGGAGATGGAGATGGAGAGGAGGGTGATGGTCAGGTGGTGGCCTTATAGGCTTAGGTGGCAGGTTTACAGGGCTAGTTGGCCACAACCCAAGCACAAATTGGGGTCTTACAGACTAGATACAGGCACAGGGGTAGGGGGCACCACCACAGGCACCGGGACCAGGTCCTAGTTCATAGGCATGAGTGGAGAAGGGTCCCGTAGGATAGGTATAGGGGCCAAGACCTATGGGACCACCACAAACTATGCTTATATCCAAGTTACAGGATGCCCTAGGTGAGGTTAGATACTACAAGGACTAGCTGATGGTGGCTGGGATAGACTTCATATCCTATACCGAGTACAGGGCACAACAGCATCTAGTGAGAGGACAAGATCCCACACTCACAGTGTGGAGCAGCAGGGGGTCGTGATATTTGAGGCTAGATCGGGAAGAGACTACCAACAGCATAAAAGAATAGCTCCAGTTGAGGTGCTAGAAGGGACCCAAGAGGCCCAGTGGTATAGGCGATAGAGATGAAGGACATCCACCGAGATTCTTGATATGTGACACTTGGTTTTGATGTATGATAGTATTTTTTTGTGATATATACCGTCCTGCGTGCCGAGAGATAGTTGTATTCATGATCACATACTGGCCTACATGCCAAAGATAGTGAGGATGTATGAGAGATGTTTATATATTTTGATCATATATCGGCTCGCATGTTTGAAGAGATTTTGTATTATTTCATTATTTTATTGTATATATGAGACCGGCCTGCGTGCCGATGACATTTTGTATTGTGTATCGGCCTGTGCCGATGATTTTGAGATGATGGACATGAGGAGATAGCCATGTATATTGTATTGAGATACACATTTATTTATATGATGAGATACATGATATTTTTTTGATTTGTTGATGTGGTGATGAGATTTTCAATTTATTGGTGCATTGATGAGATTTTTGATTTTTTGTTTTGATATGGATAGAAATTAGGTGAGTTAGGCATGATGGAGTTAGGTTGGTTTAGGCATGGATCGAGTCAGGTCTTAGGCATGGTTGAGTTAGGTTTATTAGGCATGGTGGAGTTAGGTTTGTTAGGCATGGATTGAGTTAGGTTGTAGGCATGGTTCGAGTCAGGTTGTAGGTATGGATCGAGTCAGGTCATAGGTATGGTTGAGTTAGAAAGTAGGTGAAGTTGTGATTCATTATTTTATGCAATGAATGATAATATGGGTCATATGTGAGATGTGGTATAATCTATGCATAGTGATGATAAAGAAATGGTAGGCGTAATAAATGTATGTGGTTTAATTTCCAATTTTGGGTATAAAAAGGGAAACTAAGTGAGGTGTGATGTAATGTGAGGAACATGGAAGATGAATTATTTAGGGTAGAGAATGGCTGAGCTAACCTCCAAGGGCCCCATGCCCTCGGAGTGCTGCCTACATAGTCCTGGCGAAAAGCGACCTTAGGCCGATGTAGTTCTTCCATGAGCTAGGGAAGAATATGAGGAGGTATGAAAATGAGTTGGTAGGTTTTAGGCATGGTGTGGGTTGTAGATCTATTAGGTGTGGGTGGATTATAGGTAAAGTGATTTAGGTGGGGTTTATTATGGTGAAAGAAGAAGATTACCCCAAAGGTAAGCGTCGAGGACCAAGTCCGGTATAAGGTAATCAAAATGTAAACAAATACGGTTAAAAGATAAGAGGGGGAAATAAATCCACCTAATTGGCTAGGGTTATACCAAGTAGATCACACCATGGAGGAGGTGATGAATGTAATACCTACAAGATATTACATGATTGATTGTTCTACGGTGAACAATAGTCACATGATCACCAAATGTCTAAGTCCTAAGAAGTCCGTTGAGGTAATAGGAAATGGGAGTGGGAATGGTAAGAAGGGTGAAAGCTAGTTAATTTTTATGTGGTATGAGGCAACATGCACTTCAGAAAGAGATCCGAGGTCACAATGGGAAATTCTATGACTAAAAGTTTTGTTGTTTTGACTTATAGTTGAGATAAAATGATCGATGCAGGAAGCCTATATGGGATGAATAAAATTTAACTCCTGGAGGTCTTCGTGAAGTGATAGATACGGGAAGCTTTGGTTGCTCTCATTTTTTTAGAGCTTTACATAGCTTTCCTTCAACGGAGCAGTCTATTTATAGCAGCAATTTTCGAGAGGAAGATGTCCTTTTGAGGGAGTCATCTTCTGAGTGGAAGTTTGAATCAAGGATTTATATCCCATGTGAGGGCTTTGAATTCATGGACAAGACCAAGGTGGAGGATAGAAATCTCATGCAAAAGACAAGGTGAAATGACCATGGGATCTCATCTAAAGGTAGACAAAAAGTATCCATGAGAATCATGTTATGTGCAGCACTATGGTACATATATTCAAGAGAAGATAACAAGTGATGGGTACTCACATGATTCTTGTGTAATCATTAGTGAGGTGTATGAAGTGAATAAAGCTCAAGGGATGAGCATGGAAAGAGACAAAAGGTGAGGTAGGAATACAAGTCAACAATAGAATGGTTGAAGATGCAAGGTGTTAAAGGGCTTAGGTTCGGGTTTACCATCGAGTGAAGATAAACAATAAGCACCTAATCCATAGGTATGAGTCACAATGTATGGTCCAAGCCAATTAGGAGAAATTTTTCCCATTTGCCTTTTTCTTCTTTAGTAACATGTTGATTTTCTTTCAGGACAAGGTCACCGACTTGGAAGGTTCATGCATGGACACGTTTTTATAGGCACATTTGATACATTTTTGGTAAACTTGAAGGTGATCCAGAGCGTTAAGATGACATTCGTCTAATAACTCCAGCTGTGTTAAATGGTCCTGACAAAAGTCATCATCATTGAGCATGTCATGGAGAGAAATGTGGAGTGAGGGAATCTAGACTTCGAGAGGCAGGATGACCTATGTACCATAGACCAGAGAAAAGGGTGTGGCCACAGTGGAAGTGTGAATACTAGTGTGGTATGCCCATAGGGCAAAAGGAATGTGTGTATGTCAATCCTCCCAGTATCATTAACCAATTTCATAAGAATTTTATTGAGGATTTTCTTAGTGGATTCAGCTTGACCGTTGGTTTGTGGGTAATAAGGTGATGAGAAACTAAGTTGAATGTCAAATGCTTCACAAATTTTTTTGCAATGTTTTTTTTTGAATTGTTTTCCATTGTCAACAATGAGGCGATGAGGGACACCAAAGTGACAAATGATGTGATGATTGATAAACTCACACATTTTCTCGCTTTCGTGGAGATGAGTGGTATGGATTCCACCCATTTTTTATAGTATTCGGTAGCAGTGATGATCCATTGATGGCATTGGGAAGAATGGGGATTGATTTCTCTGAAAAGATCCAAACCCCATTGAGAGAAGGGCCAAAGGTCATGGGTGACCTGTAAGGCATGAATGGGTGTATGATGAAGATTGGAATGTTGTTGGCATTTTACACAATGTTTGATGTAGTCGCAAAAATCATGGTTAAGGTTCGGCTAGTAATAGCCTAGGAAAAGAATACACTTAGCAACAACAAGGCCACTAAAGTGACCTCCACATATGCCTTCATGAACTTCCTTAATGGTATAAGGAATTACATAACTTGTGAGGCATCATAAGAGAATACCATCAAATCCATGCTTATAGAGGAGTCCCCCAGGATGACGTAATGAGAGACCTTTTTAAGGAAGGCGTGTTGTCCATTACAGGTGAGATCAAGAGGTAAGATGGAGAGAGAAAGGTAGTCGGAGTATTATTTGTACCAAAGGTCATTCGGGTTGGAGGTGACGGTTCTAATGGATTAAACATCATGAGGAAAATAAGAAGGTGATTGGAGGTATTGTACGGTGACAGATTTTAGAATTGGCGGCGAAGCGGTATTTGGGAAGCTAAGCGAGGCCATGGTATCTCGCAAATTTGTTGGTTGAACGTGGGATTATTTGAAGGGTGTAATGGTAAAGGCGGTTAAAAGTACATCTACATGATGTTTATACTTTTAAGTATCTTGTTACAACATTGGTATATACCATTGACTTGGTTTGCGACCAATTGAGAATCACCAAAGATGTTGATGGATTTGACATTTAGGGCATAGGCGGCTTGGAGACCTAGTACGAGCTCTTCGTATTTAGAAATATTATTGGTGCATTCAAAATCTAGTTTGAAAGACACAAGCATGGGTTCACCATCAAGAGGAATGAGGATAATACCAAACCCACCCCCATGTTGATACTTGGAACCATCGAAGAAGAGTGTCATTCAAGAAGGGGTTCATCCAGGAAAGGGTAGCAATCGACTCATCCGGAAAGTCAAAATTAGAGGGGTGATCCCGAAAATAGGTATGTTGGCCAATTGGTTAGCGATAGCTTATCCCTTGATGGAATTTTGTTGAATGAATTCGACATTAAGATCAGCTAAAATCATAAGCCATCATGCGGCACGCTGATTTCGATAAGGTTTGGCGTACATGAAGTGTAAGGAGTCGGTGTTGGTCAGAACATAGGTTTTGTGGTTGAGTAGGCAATGACGGAGTTTGGTGGCAATGAAAACTAAGGCTAAGAAAAGTTTTTCAGGGTGGGTGTATTGGGTTTCATATTCCAAAAGAGTATGGCTTATGTAATAAACTACCTACTCCCTATGTTGTTCATCACGATGAGCGAGCATGGCTCCCAAGGAATGATCGATTATCGAGATATATAGGTAAAAATGTTGATCATCTTTAGGTGGGATGAGTACGGGTGGTTGGAGAAGGTATTGTTTTAAGGCCTCAAAATATTTGTGGTAGTCATCATCCCATTTAAAGGAGACATCATTCTTGAGCAGATGATGAAATGGTTGACATCGATCAGATAATTGTGAAATGAAATGGTGAATAGACTACAATTTACCTTGCAGCTACGAGAGTTATCTAAGGTTGGTAGACATTTCAAGAACGGCCTTGACTTTAGCAGGTCAAATTCTATACCACATAGGGAAATGATAAAGCCTAGGAGCTTGCCTGAGAGGACCATGAAGAGACACTTCTTAGGCTGAAGGTGGACGCAATATTTAATGAGATGGTCAAAGATGGTTTTGAGGACAGTAAGGTGCTTGGAGTGGAATTTAGATTTGGCCAAGAGATCATCCACATAATCTTCCAATATGTGATGCATGATGTCATGGAAGATGTAAGTCATAGCCCACTGATATGTGGCACTAGTGTTTTTAAGGCCAAAAGGCATGACTCAATAGCAGAAGGTCCCCCAAGGGGTGATGAACGAGGTTTTGTGTTGATCTTCTGGGGCAAGAAAATTTGGTTGTAACCCGAGAAGCCATCCATGAGTGATAGCATCTCATGGCCAGTGGTAAGGTCAACCAGCTTGGTCAATACCGAGTAAGGGAAAGTCATCTTTTAGACATGCTAGGTTGAGGTCATGGAAGTCCGTGTAAATGCGGAGTCCCGCTTGTCGCCTTAGTGACAGGGACAATGTTATAAATCCAATGAGGATAATCAATGGGTAAGATGAAGGAAATGGAAAGAAGGCGCTGAAGTTCTTCTTTGATGAGAAGGGTAATGTGAGGGTGCATTTTCCTTAGCTTTTGTTTGATGGGTTTGGCATCGAAACAGTTACAATATTTTGGACCACTATGGTGGGGTCAATACTTGGGCATGTCTACATAAGACCAAGTGAAAGTGTGGTTATGATCTCTGAGAAAAGAAGTGATGGCTTCCTGTTCAACAACATCTAAAGATTGACCGATCTTTAGGATGTGCGGGTCATCCTAAGTATGAATGTTGATCTCGATAGTCGATTCATTCAACATGGTTTACATCTCAGAGGGTAACGACCGATGAATATATGAGTCTTCTACACTAAGGTAGGTGAGTATAGATTCATCATCCTGACATTGAACGACATTAATTGAATGTGTATCGTCATCAATCTTTTTAGGATATAGGAAGGAAGAGCGGAAGAGGCCTTGCCCTCACGTTGAAAAGTCGAGGCCCTAAGGAAATGGTGTTTATGAGAAATTTTTATGAGGGATAGATTCAGGATCCATCAACTCAGCAATGAGGGTGGTGATGAAGGTGGAGCAGGTGAAGAAGGTGGAGAAGGGCTAGTGTCCTTAATGAGTTCAATGCGGGCCTATTTAGTAGGTGGTTCGGGAAAGATGATACCACTACGGTCGTTATGTTTGCAGGTGGTACATGGAATAACAGTATGGTGGTCTTTCTTGTAAAATCCAAAACCAAAAACCTTCCACACACATTGGTGTAGGAAGGTGTGGGAAAAACAGTGATTGGTAAGTGATTGGAAGTTAGCAAAAAATGGGCGGGTTTGTGACGGTGGTTCGGGTGTGTAAGTGGTAGTATCAAGTCCCCCATAGGTGAGACTAGTATAAAGATGAGGAGGACCATAAAGGAGGTGTTCTCCATACTCTTGTGGAGTAAATAATGTGTTGACACTATATAGGTGGTACTCCCCGAATGAGACATTGAAAACACGCCCAAGGGATCGGTGGTTGGTATGTAGGTAGCTAGAATGGATTAAATGTCGGAGGTCGATGTGGAGGTAGAGTTAACAAATTGGGAAGCTGATGGGTCAGCCGTGGAGGTTGGGGCAAAGGCGATGGTAGGAATGGAGGAGGTATGTGCGGTTGAAGTAGCGGTTGTGCTAGTAAGTTGATGTGTAGGTGAAGAAGTAGAGGTTGTGGAGGTAGACGGCTTAATAGGTATGAGCACATCATTGGGTTAGTAAAACATGTTGCATGTTTTAAAAGGTGATGGGTTAGCTAGAATGCTATAGGTGTGTCCTTCATGTTCAAAATTTACACAATAATACAAAGTGGAAGGAATGAAACCCATGATATGAATCCAGGGTTTGCCAAGCAACAAGTTATATTGGAATTCCCCCTCCAAGATGTAAAATAATTATGGAATAGTGCAGGGGCCCATGTGAATATGGAGGATAACAGTGCCTAGTGTAGAGGTGATAGCATCATTGAATGAATGCAACATGACAGGATGTTTATGCATGCAATTGTCAGGTACGCACATTTGTGAATGCATGGGATGAAATGATGTTAATGCTAGCACCCCCATCAATCATCACACGTACCCATATGTCATTGATGTGGACATAGATGAAGAGGGCTTGGTCCGAGTAATCATTTTCATGTGGAAAAATCTCTTCCTCTGAGAAGCTAAGGGAGGCTACTTGGTGAATAGGGTGGGGTGAAGATGAAGGTGGTAATTTGGTGAGAGAGGCTACATGATGGGGTGTGATAATGGAGGCTACGGGTGTAGGGTCATTGGGTAAAACCTCAATAGATTGAAGAACCTCCATGAGAGCTTGACAATAGGATTCGAGGTTTGGATGAGGTCATATAAGGAAATTTGAGGGGGGATTGGTGCAGTTGTTTGAGCATGGTGCGATGTGTAATGCCATTGGAAATAGGATATGTGGGGAAGCAAATAGTTATTTTAGGCATGGGTGCAGATGGTATGTTGGGTATGGGATTAGTTGGTGGGTTGGTTGTCTTTTCTATTCCCTTATCCTTCTAAGCATGCGTAGTGACATGTATCATGTTTATTTGAGGGGAGACATGAAATGGAGAAGGTGTAGGATGAGTGGTATAATGACATGATGAGCAAAAACCTACTGGAGGAGAAAAGCCTTGTGAAGTGAGTTAAGCACAACAAAATTTATGTGATGGCGTGGTAAGTTCTCTAATGCGAACCATGTTAATTTCAAATCTTGGGGGTAGCTCTAGGAGCTGTGAGGGTGGAGGTCATGGTTGTTGAGTGGGCAGTGTGGGAATGGGTGTCGATGAAGTAGGGTTCTCATCGAGAAGGTCGTCATCGTTAAAGTTGACTTCTAGAGGACACAACTGGATAAGGACAGTTTTCAAGGCCTTGTATTTTTCCACATCATGCCCTGGCACACAATTGTAGCCAAAAATTTTAGTATCATCAAATGATTTTGGCTTTGGTTTGAGAGGGTCATAAGGTTTGAGCAGAGGTAATGTGATGACAAAAGTTCCAAGGAGGTTGGTTAAAATTTTGGCATAAGACCCTGCTAGTGGATCACAATGGGAAGTGAACATGGGTTTGGGTGTAGGTGCGGTTGATTATTGAGGAACGGTCTTTGGAAGAGGAGTGGAGTGAGATATGGTTTTGGGTGTTGGCATGGTTTTGGATGTTGGTTGTGTCTATTTGGGTAGGGGTATGGTGGATGAACTAGCATGAGGGTCTGTAGTTTTTTTGAGTACCTTGTTATGGGGTAGCAGTTTTTTATCTTGAGGCTGCACCTTCTTGGGTAAAGGTGATATGGGTGTATGATGTCTAGATGGGGAAATAAGATGAGTTACCCATGGGGATAATGGAGGTGCTATGAAGGTAGAGGATGCGGGTCATGCAGGAGGTGTAAGGGACAAAGATTGAAGTGTAGTGGGTAGTGAAGGAATTGCTGAAGGTATTAGAGGTATGGGTGGTAAAGATGTTGTGGGTGTGGGTGTAAGTCATGTCGGGTGCTTGGGTACATTAGAGGTTTGTGAGGAAGGAATGGGCTGTTGTGTTTTTGATTTATTGATGGGTGGAGGTTTCTTAACTGTGCTGGGAGGTTGAGATCCTAAGATGGATGGAAAGGGTGAAGGTGCGACTAGTGGAGCTAGAGTACGAGTTCTATGGGCTTGGTTATTTGGTTTAGGTGTTGGAGTAGGTGTGGTGTTGACTTTAGAGGATGTAGCTAAATCTAGTTTGATAGGTGGATGAGTAAGGCTGGTGGTTGGGGTGACCCCTAAGGTGGTAATAGGTTTAGTCGAGGCAAATGCTGTAGGTGTGGGTTTGGGTTTAGATGTAGTTTGGGTTATGGGTAAGGGTGTATGTTGAGTTATGATGGGTGTCGTGGAAGGAATGGTGATAGAGGTGGTTGTATTCGGTTTGATTGGTTGGAATACTTTTGGGTAGATAGTGGAAGTATCAGTAAGTGACATTTGCATCTGTGTTGAGACCGGAAGCAGAAGACGCCCCCATAGTAAAGCCCTATCCACATAATCTAAGTGATTGGCCAAACGTGAGAATGACACGTCTGTAGGTGGAGTTGATGAGGACCTAATGGTAATTCCCGTAAAATGTGTCTTAGAGACGGGGAATTGGCTAGCTTCAGCTTCCGTGGGTAAGAGAGCCAAAAGTAGGTTTGTAGGATTTTGGGTAGCTGATGGAGAATGCTCACCAAGAGGCAAAGGTATCTCAACTGGTCTGTGATGGGTGGAGGAGATGATGGGTGCTCCTCTATAGGTGGAGGAGATGATGGAAGCTCCTCTGTGGGTGAAGGAGGTAAATAAGTATCCTCCATGGACTGAAGAAGTACTGTGGGTAAAGGTTCTCCAAGTGGAGAAGCCAAAGGTGAAATGGTCTCGATGTTAGTGGAAGGTTCCTCCATAGGTGAGGAAGGAGGTGAAAGGTGTTCCTCTATGGGTGAAGGAATAGGGAGGTTGATTCCGATGTAGAAGGAGGACTTCAGGCTAGAATCTCCTCTATGGAAGGAATATGGGGTAATTGGGAGGCAACAGGTATGTCATTAAAGATAGCGTGAACCTCGCGGGTATGGGTATCATGAGTTGAGGTCTCACTAGTTTGATCAAACGAAGGGGCATGGTTGGGAAATGGTTTCTTGAAGATGTGTAGGTTTTGGTTGGTAGGTGCGTTAGGATTATCCACGGTTAACTTGCCTTTCTTGAGCATTTCTTGGACAATGTTTTTGAAAGTGATACAATTGTCGTCACTATGACCCTTTACTCAATGATAGTTATAGAAGTCATGTTCTTTATACCATGTGGGCATGGGGAAAGTAGGGTGAAAACTAGTGTGTGGTTTTATAGGTGGAAGGGTGATGGCTCTGGATTTGATAAGATTTTCTAAGATAGACGAGTAAGGTTCCCCAATTGGTGTGTATTTCTATTGTTCTCGTCTGAATTGAAAAGTCTAGATGGGTGAGAGATTAGATGAGGGGGTAGCCTGATTTGATAGATGAGCTGGCCAGCCTTAAGTACCACTACGTTAGTGGTGCCCTTAGCTTTTGAATAATTGTTTTATGGTTTGGAAGAAGAAGAGGTATCATTCGACTTGAATGTCGAATTCTTATTGCGTAATTGGATTTTCTTCTCTTTGATGGCCCAAATCTCTAACTTTTGTGCCATAGTGAATGCTTCATCAAATGTTTAGAAGGTTTAGACCTATAAGGTTGGTGAGATATTCCTAGCAAAAGCCCATGTGAAGAGTTCGATGAGTTTTTTTCTGGAAGTTGGAAGGTGAGTTGGTTGATCAAGCTACGCCAGTGAGAGAAAAAATTTGCGATAGATTCGTCTTCATACTGACACGTGGAGTATAGGTCGGTCATAGTAACCTTCTTGATGATATTGATAGAGAAATGATCCAAGAAGGCTTGGGCTACTTGATTTAATGAGAATATAGAGTGTATAGGTAACCCACTATACCAATCTAATACAGTCCAAAGTGACGGACATGGGAAATGTTCTCAAGAGCAAAGCATCATTGTGAGTGATCCGATAACACCCGTGTTTGAATGACCACTAATAATCTCATGGTCTTCCTTGCTATTGAAAAAATTGAATTTAGGCATCTCCCAATGCATGGGGTATGTACGATTAGGAATGGATGGGTGGATGGCTTCGTTACAAATCTCGTCGTAGTTGAGAGTGTTGCAGGAGCTGGAAAACGATGCCTCCAATGTCTGCATCTTGTCCAACATTAATTTGATTAGGTTGTTGGTAGGTTGCGAATGATTGGGTGCCTCCTGTAGCATGAGAGGGTTGATTTTGGGCATATAACAGGGGTGGCACTCCATTGTATGGTGCTGCCATGTAGGTTGATTGAGAAGAAGGCAATGAAACAGGGGCTAGGTACCTAGAGTGAATAATGGATGAAACGAAAGATTGCGATAGTATGTATATGGAGGTGGAAGGGTCGTGGTAACCCTAGTGGCAATGGGGGCTAATGATTATGGAATGGAAAGGACCATGTTCTGCAAAGGGGTAGGGGTCACCGAAATGGGAGGTGGTAGTGTAGCTACGGTTATGTGTGAGACATTAGGGGCAGATGAGGTTGCGTTTTGGGTAGTTGTCGAGGGTATGGTGGATGTGACGGGTGCCACGGAGGTGAAATATGTGGCAATTATAGCGGCTATAGGACCTAGCTATGAAACAACCTGGGGTAAGGTAGATGCGGGCATGATAGATCCAAGTGGGGTCGATGCAGGAGTGGGAGCAAGAGTTGGGGGGATAGATACGAGCATGCCGTATATCAACCGACCAAAGGCATCTCGATTGGACAAGTAGGAAAGGTAATACTTCAAGGTGACAGGTTTTGGTCAATGAGTTGTGCGAACTCCTCATCTTCAATAGCTAGCGATAGTGATAGGTTGGATGGGATCCATGGATGGTGATAAAATGATAGGTGGTGAAGGACTAGGTCGAAGTGGTTGACAACTGGTGTGAAATATGACTGCGCTTGCTTGTTTTTGGGTCAGCACCATGTGAACCAGTACTGATCAAGTAGGGTTGCTTCTCTATAAATGACATATAAAAGTAGCAGGACCAGGTGAAACTGACGATAAAAAGTGTATTTGGTACCAAATGTTGGTTGGAAAGTGAAACAGATAACCGATGCCGGTTCGGGAAAACTCATGCCGGTTAGGAGTAACCATTGCATCCACTGTAGAAAATGGACAGTGAGTGAAAAACAAGGTATAAGGTCAAATCTGATAGGTATGCCAAATCTGATGAGGTTTACAATGTCAATGGGAATGATAGTAGTGACAGGGACTGTGAAAAGTGGAAGAAGATGAATAAATAGCAAGGATGAAGATGAATAAATGTCCCTTTGAGTAGGTTAACAAAAGGACCTGGAACCGACGCTGGTTGGGTATAACTGATGATGGTCAGAGGGTAATCAATGACAGTCACTGGACCGACACCGGTCACTGTGAAATTGAAACAATGATGAAAGAATAGTGGTTGTGAATTAAAATCTGATGTGGAATCAAACCCAGAATTCTGAGAATGATGAGAATATGGTCCAGGCACACTTAGGTGAAGCCGGAATACACCATTGTGATGAGGAGTGTGCAAGGATGAACAATAAAAATGAAGAACATGATCTCTCACCTTAAAACGTAAGCCAAGTAGAAAAACTAAGAAAAATGTGATCCTAGGAGTGCCTTTTCTATTATGTTTGTTTAGCCTATGCTATTTAAGGACCGACACATGAACCGTGAAATAATTTTTTTGGTGAGGATGGATTCCTACAAAGAAGGAGATCTAAAAGGTGAGGTTTCAGTATATTATGGTGGGGGTGGGATTCACTCAAGTATGACTCGACAGAGTAGTGAGATATGGAGTACCACAATCCTCATATTATTGTGATCATTGACAGACATTCCCAAAGCAAAGATGTTGTTTAAAAAAATATATTTGTTTTAAATTTGTGCAATTTGGCAAGACTTAGAGAGAGAGATATGTTATTTCTACGATTCATTTGTCAACCATCAGCTGGGCATGACTTCCAGTGTATAGGTTGCCCGTAATTAATGTGAGCTAATGTGATAAATCAGAATGTAATGCACTTATTTTTAAGCCCAAATCGAAGTGTGAAGTTGGATGACACAAAAGATGAAGAGGAAGAGGGATGCTCTTTCACTACAATGCAGAAAACACAAAGAAATGGTTCTTTTTAATTACACCAAAAGAAAGGTTTCCTTTAGAGAAAATAGAAAGAAAAGGTGGGTTACCAAGGAAGAAAATTAATGTGTATGATTTTCAAAAGGGAAACAAACACACAAATTTTCCTAGGAATGAATAAAATGCAAGGAACCCCAGATGGGTCCCACCAGGCGTGCCAAAATGTTTCACTTGATTCTTAGACGTTTCTTTGAAATATTGACGAAATAGATAGGGTAACGGGCATAGGAGGAATACATGTTCAAATTTTGGTTGATGGGTTGTTGCACATGTATGAATTCTGAATCCACAGCTGGTTGTGAGAGCTTCCTTTTGGCTAGGAGGAACTACCTGTAATGGAAAGCAAGACCACCAGAAAGAGTTAAACAATATGTGCAGTGAACTACCTAGCGTGTGCTAGATCCGAGAAGTGTGATACTTCCTAGACAACTGTCAGTCCACTATTTTAAGCAATTTAATATAGGAAATGAAGTAAATCCTATTGTAATTCAAAACGATTTAGGTATCTCACTTAAAACACAATAAGAAATATCTAATCTAACAGGCTAGGTTAGAATAGGATCCGAAGGTCAAATAATTGGTTTTGAATCTCTCGAAAGGTCCGAAAGAGGTCTTAGATAGGTCACAGGTGAATAAGGGTGACATGGAGTTAGGTGAATAAGTCACGGTTCTAAGCTAGTATGGGCAAATATAGAGACCGATGCCGGTTAAGGGTGACCGACGGCGGTTGGGTGTAACCGGTGCCAATTACTGTGGAAAACTAGGAATGCCACAGAATGGGTTTTGGGTCACCTTTATGATTACACAAAGGATTTTGGTTGGTTGGAATGAGGTATTTGGTAGCTTGGGTGGGATTTCACAGGGTTTTAATGGGTATATCGAGGGGGAGTGTTGAAGGAGGTCAATGGGAGGCTAGCTAAAAATAGGTGATAATATAATGACGAAATGAAATGAACCAGAGAAGTATAACATTTTACTTAATTAGATTTTGGTCCTAGAAACCTGTGAGTGAGGGATGGAGGTCTTTGGTAAGAGGTTGAAGGTCGAGGTGATCACCAATCATAAGAGAGCATCTCGCATGGTCTACATTTTCATTCCTTTTTCTTGGTTAGATTATATCATTGGTGGGGTGAGTCTTTGGATGGTTGTGTAGAAGAAAATGCTTGATCTCTTTTGTTTCATGCATGTTCTCGCTGAAATTCACTCTCAAAAGATGTGATATCTCTTAGGACTATGTTAATGTTTGCCAAAATTTTACAATCTTTTCCAACCTTGAAAATAAGGTTGTTTTGGGGGTTAAAAGGGTAATCGATGATGGTTCCAAATAACCAAATGATGGTTAGGGGTAATCGGCGCGACCAAGGTAGAATTTCCTAGGTTTACTAAACTAGGGAGATCCTCTTGATTTTCTCAAATCTTGTGTCGTTAACCCGTGGATTAGACTAGAAGCCTCTTGTAAGCATGCGAGAATGTGGTTAGAGAGAATGTAGGCATTGATTTTTAGGGTTTTGGTAAGTCTTAGTTAGTTATGACAACTTACTAAGAATAGGTCTTAGGGTGAGTTGGCTTGATGAGGTGTCTAGGTGAAGTGTATGTGTGGATATTATCCAAATTAAGATATTTAAATAATAAATATGGTGAGGATAATGAATTAATTTAATTAAATTAATATTTGTGGGGTGAAGGGGGGCCATGGCTAGGTGAATGTGATGAAGGGTGCTTATTTGTCTTGGGACCAAAGGGAAGTGTGACCTTATTTTAGTGTTTACACTCTCCCAGTGAGATTAGATTTGCATGTTTGAAGTGACTGAGGTAAAAGGAGAAGATGTAAAATATGACTCAACTTCTATTTTTTGAGTAATTGCTGGACCTTCCATTTTAATGGAGCCAAGTGTCACTTTGGTGCCAGGGCAGGTGTGATCCTTACTTCACCCGAAGGATGGATTCTAACTTTTTCCTTTAAGCTAAATTTTGAATGTACAAATAATGGGGACAAATATGAGGCTCTTCTATTAGGTATAATTATTGCTAAGAGGATGGGTATCCTCAATATTAGGGTGTTGGGTGGTTCACAACTAGTCACAAATAAGGTATCCGAAGTGTATGAGACTAGGGCAACATCCGCAACTTTAGAAAACAACAGTGCTAGGTTTGACCAAAGGGTTTGATTTCATCTCAATTGAAGCAGTTCCATGTGAACATAACCTTCTTGCAGATTCTATAATAACTTCTACTTCACGCTTCACCCCAAGTAGTGACCTAGAGGACACCAACTTCATAGTTTTGATCTCACACCGAGCCCTTGATTCATAAAGTGCCAATGGCACCAATGTTGACATACATAGAAACTTAGAGCCAACCCGATAGTTCAAATCCCGTTGATGGTAATGAAGAAACTTTAAGATATCTAAGCACTTTTACAAAGTTGCATCTTAATTACCACGAGATAGACCTTTCCTTAATCCCATGTTCCTCTTCTTATTTTGGGAATCCCATGATTGAGTCCTCTTCAGAAAGGATCTTGAGATTTATGAGGTAGAAGAAGAAGGGGAATTAGAGTTGCCTCCATCCCTGCTGGAATTCAAGGAAGGAAATGCCTCCTTAATTGAAGGAAAAATTGATATAAACATTGAAATGGAGGAACCAGAGATCTTAAAATAGGGGTCCTCCTTAACTCTAGAGGAAGTGGAAATACATACCAAAATCCTCAAGGAACATCAAAATGCCTTTGCGTTTAGCTACAAGGAAATGGTGGTAATCACACCACTGTTGTCCTCTTAATTTTCCCCACCCTTTCGAATCTAATTTCGTGAAAACTGGAGCCCTGCCATGGAAAAATTTTGTGTTTTAAATTCCTCAGATGCTCGTTTTCATTTCCCACAACATTTTTAAGCCAAATTCCCTCAGTCTTCTACCATTAAAATGTTTTACCTATTTTTAATGGATGGAAAATGATTTTAGTTCTTCTTTTATGCATTTGGAATGCGTGGGACATTGTATCTTTTGTTTTTAACCTTTTGCAGAGAAATAAATTCTTCATCGGGAGTAAAAATGGCATTTTCCCATTTCTTGCAACTTCCTACGTTCTTTTCCCCATCAAATTCTTGCTCGAAAAGGTGAAGGTACACATTTTTTTCCCATTGGATGCGTCCATGCAGGTTCCTTTTTGAACTTATCACTTTTGGTGATTTTGGAAAAAACGTCAGATTTGCTCTGCATCCCCGCCTGTCCCTGATTGGATGGAGCAGTTTTGGTGGAAGTTAGGGGCAACGAATCCATTTTATTCTCTAAGGAATTATGGTGAAAATGTGAAAAGTCATAAAAAGGTCCGCGGCCCCACCCAAGCGAAAGGATAAATTACGAGTTGAAATCTGCAGCAAATTAGAAGGGGACACGTGTTCATGTTGAAAAGTCAATGGTGGAGACATGGATTTTCGGGGAAGGGTTGAATTTTTCCCTTTTCAAAACAGATAAAAATCAAAGCACGTCCCCATAACCAATCAGGTGATGCCATGTGTTGAAGAATCAGAAAGGGACACGTGGCCATTTTTCAGTTCACAGTGCTTTGGCAGACCAGTGGAGGACTTTGGGAATTTTAGCCTTGTTTCCACAAAGGGAAAAAATTTCTAAAATGGCTTGTGACCCCACTCATGTGAAGGGAAAATTTCTAAGTTAAGGCCCATAGTAGATTAGAAAGGGACACCTGGCCTACATTGAAAATTCAACGGCGGGGCACAGACTTTCGAGGAAAAGTTGGAATTTTTCCCCTTTTCAAAAATAGATAAAGTATAAAATTGAAGTGCATTCCCACACCTAGTTAGGCAATGCCACATGTTGAAGGATGAAATTAGAACAACGGGCCTACGAGGGAAATTGAGAATTTGAGCCTTTTTCACCAAAAGGTTAAAATGTTGCAAATTGAGCCGCGACCCCTTTTTCCAATCGTGGTGTGCCACATGTTCACGTTGAAAAGTCAAAGCAGAGTTTAAATGGTAGATTTGAACTGCATTTCCTAAGCCACTTAGATGGTGCCAGATGTTCAGCTTTGGTGGAGCTACGGGAGGGTGGAGCAAAATGTGAAATTGCACTTTTTCTCCCAAATGTCAGGAAATGCATTTTCTCCCAGGGGGCTGTCATCGCTTGGATCTTGCCACGTGTAGGGTCCAAATTTGAAGGTAAAGGGGAAAAGATAGTCAAATGCAATCATTTGGTTTTTAACGCCATTAACGAAAAAAGCTCGGAAAATGCAAAAATGGATCATTCTTCATTCTTTTTCTCTATTTTTTTGTCATTTCCTCATGAGATGCATCTTTGGTTTATTATGGAGCCAAATCGATAAGTTTGAAGGGATGTAAAGTTTAATCATCAGAAAATGGAGTTTATCGGGCATGCGTGATAAAAAAGGAGAAAACTTACCAGTAAGCACTTGAGTGCTATGAAAGTGGTTAAAATGTGGAAATGGCAGGGCCACATGAAGAATAAAATCATGAGATGCCCCATCCTAAAAATAATCATGCTCGAACTAACAAAATATTCACCTTTTGAACCTCTATTTTTCATGAGTGTGTTTGTTTCATGTCACTTTCCAAAAGTGGATCTACAACAAACATTATTCCTTTTGGATATTCTTTTCTTGGGGAAAAGTATGGATGTATATGAATTGTTATAAGAACATGGTTTTGGCCATGGAAAAAGGGATTCTGGTTTTTGGGAAGGTTGTAAATTATGAAGTAATTCAATACAGAAGTTCTTTCTTTTCTTATTTTCCTCTATTATATCTCTCTATCTCCTAGCTCGATTCAATGGATCATTTGTTTTTCATTCAATAGAAACTTTGTGCTCTGGTCTGTGTAAACATCAGAACTTTGTGTTTGTAGATTTGCATCGGTGGTGAAGTAATTGATCCTTTTCTATATTTTCTTGGTTCAATGTGAGTAGGGAGATACTCTACTATCTATATTTCCCAAAAATATTTTTTTTTATTCCTTCTCCCATCTTTATATTCTTCCATTCCTTCTGATTGATAATCTTTTAAGTATGAAAACATTCCAGAATATTAGGGTCCAAACATTGAGAGTTGTATATCTGTACATTTTTTTCTTCTTTCAATAAGGGAACCTCTCCCATTAAAGAGGAGGGACTTGTTTTCCCCTGAATGTGGTTTCAACCCATGTTCCATTCTGAAACCCAACATTTTTGGAAACTCTACTGGAGAATTCATTGCAAATGGTTTCCAATTTTTGAATAACAATTTTTTTATCATCTTTGATCTGGTGACTCCAAGATACACTCGGGGTAGAAGAAACCTTGAGGAAGAAGACCCTCATTTCCAATTTCTAGATCATCAAGGTTTCTCCCCCTTCATTAACAAGAAAAATAATAGGAACAAGGTCTCTGCAAGCACTCCTTCTACTCGAGACAGACTTCTGGGAGTGACATCTCTCAAGATCAAATCATTCCTAATTTGCATGGTTTGATTCTCACCGGTGTTTCAGTTCCTCTCTAAAAATATTTCCAAGGATGGCAGCTCCTTTGCCTTGGGGCCAAAGGGTTGGGCCTCTTGCTCTTCCCCAATCATTCCATGAATTTCCTAGATGAAATAGAAAGAATTTCCCTAAATTCAGAGGTGATGGAAAGGTTCATCCATATGAACATATTGCGGCCTTCATTGTTGCTTGTGGTGTTCCCGGAGTTGAAAATGAGGATATATCCATTAGAATTTTTATGGAGACATTGCAAGATAATGTTGCTAATTGGTTTTACCATCTCCTTGCTAGATCCATCACCAATTGGAACACCATGATGACCTAGTTTGAGCAGTGTTTCAAACCTGCTGAGGATGTACATGCCCTCTTGGCCCATATTTCTCAAATCAAGAAAGAGTCACATGATCCCATGAGGGAATTTGTGGCCAAATTCAATAGGTTGGTTAACAGGATCCCACAAAACACACACCCTATGGATCAGATTCAGAAATGTTTCTTCCTTAATGCCCAACTACCTGAAGTGAGCTATGCACTTAGGAGAGCCAATCTTTCCACTTTAGATGCTGATCAAAGATTTGCTTTGTTAGTGTTGAAGATGATCTGATCATGTCTAGAAAGATAAGGAGAGATTCATCTAAATCCAAAGCATCTCCTTCTTCCACATCTTCTCTTGGAGCTAATGTAGATCAGTTGGTACAAAAACTTGCTAAAATTCTTATTTCTCTCAAGAAGTAGTTCTCCCAGCATGCTCGTTATCAGGATGTTCCTAGGAAGAAATTTCAGCCTGGGAATCGGTTTCCCTCTACTCAGACTACATTGGTAATTGAAGGCCCACCTATTAAAGTTCCAGTCAATGCAACATGTGAAGTTCGGGCCTCGATGATGAGGATGAAAATGAAATCTGTGAAGAAAATGAAGAGGAAGCTGATGAAGAATTAGAAGAGTTGAGTGGATCTCACGTCCATTTTTACACCACTGAAGGTATAGATGAAGAGGATTATTATGAAGAAAGAGTTACAGAGATGAACAATGAATCATATGTTTTCATGACTCGTGAGCAAGCCAACAAGAAGGAGAAAGTGGTGCAGCCTACTAAAAGATCTAAGGAGCCTCCTACGGTCATTCTAGTGATTGCAAGGAGAGGAGCTCCTATTCCAACTTCTTCCACACCCAAGGTAAGTTTTGTTGTTCCTTCCTCCTCTATTTCTACTCCTAAAACTTCTTTCCCTTTAAATGATAGAGTTGATAAGTCAAAATTTTCATCTACTCCTATCAACGATGCTCCATCTACCTCTAATTCTTCTGACATTATTGACCATCTCAAGAAAACTAAGGTCCAAATCTTAGAAGTTGAATTCTACCAAACCCATCCCAGGGCCTTTGCTAAGATGGTAGACTTCGTAAAATCCAAATCCAATCCTTCATCCGCTAGTTCTAAAGGTCTCTTGCCCACTCCTTCTCCTTCATCTCAACCAAGCCTTGTGGCAGCAGTCACTTCATCTGATGGGAAGATCGAGCCATTTTATGTCACTCTCCTCATAGCTGGCCACAAACTCAACAATTGTGTTATTGATTATGGTGCCTCAGATAATGTGATGCCTACTAAGGTAGCTCATGCCCTAGGCTTAACCATAACCCATGATTTTGGTTCATGTTAATCAATGGAAAGTAGATAAGTTCCATTGGTTAGGAGGATAAAGGATGCACAAGTAGCCTTTGCTACTTTTCCAGAGAACAGAGTTTTAGCCACCATTTTGGTAGCTGATATTCCCCCTTCCTATGGCATGTTGCTGAGTAGAATTTTTGCAAAAATGTTGGAGGAGAAATCATGATGTATTGGTCACGTGCTCTTATTCCATTCAATGTGAAAATGAAGAAGCTATTGCATGAGAAACAAACTGAATATATCATGTAAAAAAATGATGACCTAAAGGCACAAATACTTTATGAGGAAATTGGTCATGGTAATTACATGATCATGTCACAAGATGATGCTAACCATCCTAAGGAAGTGTTTCTTGATCCTAATGGCATTTGGATCTTGGAATTTTATATAAGATGCTGCTCATCTAGTTCTGGAGCTGCTGTGGTGCTTATTTCTCATGAAGGAAAAATTTAACCTTTCTCTTTCAAGCTCCAATTTGAAAACATAAATAATACAGCTGAGTATGAGGCTCTCATCCCCAGTTTAGGCATGGAAAAAGAGATGGGGATCAAGAATATCCTTTCTCATGGAGATGTGAAGCTGATTGTAAAAAAATTTAGAGATATTTTTAAAGTGAAGAATAGAAGTTTGAAACATTACAAGAATCTGGTTTGGGATTCTATTGAGTTCCTTGACGCCTTTTCAATTGAAGCCATGCCAAGGGAAAGAAACATGAGGGATGATTCATTGGATTTATTGGGGTCTGTACTTGATCCCTCATCTAGATTTATCCCAAGATAAATACACCATTGAGATGATTCATAGGCCTAGTGTGCCCGACAATGCAAAAAATTGGCATGTCTTTAATGATGATTAGCACTTGCATTCCTTCCTTGAACTCAAAGAAAATTTTCCCAGATGTACTTTGAAGGAAGTGGGAATCTTCCTAGAGAGTGTGTGCCCCCAAATGAAGAAGATAACAAAAAAGAAATGGATCATGATGGCTGCATAAAACTAAACAAAGAATAAGATACCTAAAGGGCTAGTAAGTTTTGAAGAGTTATTTGATAAAATGATAGGTACATAAAGTCAAAAACTTCCAAAGGATCTCAGCAGTCTGCTAACTATGAAAATATAAACATTGGGAGTCTTAATGAACCCATACTGGTAAACATTGGAAAGTTCTGCACACAAGAGGAGAGGAAAAAAGTAGTGGATATGTTGAAAAGGTATGTTGATGTTATTGCATATTCTTATGATGATCTCAAGGATTTTCAACCAAAAGAGATGCAACATTTCATTCCTCTAAAGCTTGGGATCAAGCCCTTTTGGAAAAAGTAGAGGTAGTATAACCCTAAATTTTTGATACAATATTTCAAGAGATCCAAAAGTTATTAAAGGATAAGATCATTTTCCCCATTCACCATTCAACGTGGATTGCTAATATTGTGCCTTTCAGGAAGAATAATGGTGAGATCTAGATTTGTGTTGATTTTAGGAATTTGAATCAAGCCTGTTTGAAGGATAATTATCTACTCCACATAATGGATCAAGTGTTGCAGGATGTTACAGGTTCAGAAATTTTGTCCATGCTTGATGGATTCTCAGGATATAATCAAGTAGAAGTAAGTGTTGTAGATCAGCATAAGACTACCTTTACCACTCCTTGGGGTACCTTTTCTTACAAGAGAATTCCTTTTTACCTCATCAATGCTAGTGCCACCTTTCAGAGGGAAATGGACCTGACATTTGGTAGACTCAAGGGAAAATTCATAGTTGTATACCTTGATTATTTGATCGTGTTTTTAAAAAATAGAGCTGATCATTTCCAACACCTTGAAACTGTCCTACAAAAGTGTAAAGAGTATGGAATCTCCTTGAATCCAAAGAAATATGTCTTTTGTGTCACCAAGGGAAAATTATTAGGGCACATTTTCTCCAAGGAGGGAATCAATATTGATCTATAAAGAGTCTAGATGATTCAGCAGATCCCTCTCCCCATAAGAAAGAAGGGTGTGAACTTTTTCTTTGGAAAGATCAACTTCTTGATAAGATTCATACCTAATTTTTCTGAACTTACTTTAAACATAGCCCACATGATTAAAGGGAAGCATAATTTTGGTTGGTCCTCTGAAGGAAAGGTTACATTTGAAGACATCAAGAAAGCTATAGCAAAGACTCCAATCTTGGCATGTCCCGATTATAGCAAAGACTTCATTATCTATTGCTATGCTACTTGAAAGTACTCTAGCTCTTGTGTTAACCCAAGATAATTTTGAAGGTCATGAACTCCCCATAGCATTCATGAGTTATATTTTGAAATCCATGATCTGAAGTACACCATGATGGAGAAACATGCTTTTGCAAAGTGGTCAAAGTTGTGAAGTAGTTTTGTTTTTACATCCTTAACTCTCATTATATTGTGCGTGTGCACGATACAACTATTAATTCCATTCTTACACAACAATAATTTGGGACCAAGAGAGGAAATTGGGCAGCCAAAGTTCAGGAGTATGATCTTGACATCAAACCCACCAAGCTAATTTGAGGAAAGGGCTTATGTGAACTCATTGTTGAAGGAGATGATGCCAAATTGTCCAAGGAAGAAGTTGATATCCCTGTTGTTCTTTTCCTCAGCTCAACTGATGAATGGTATGCTGACATTGCACACTTTCTTACTTATGGAGAATTTCCATCTCATTTGAGTACCAAGGATAAGAAAGCCATGAAATTAAGGTCTCATAATATGTGTTGTAGGAAAATGCATTGTTCAAACGAGGATAGATGGACGGTTTTTGAAACGTGTTGACAAAGAGCGAAAAAGAAATTGTTCTCATCCTTTC
Source organism: Taxus wallichiana var. yunnanensis (assembly GCA_018340775.1). Classification (NCBI taxonomy): domain Eukaryota; kingdom Viridiplantae; phylum Streptophyta; class Pinopsida; order Cupressales; family Taxaceae; genus Taxus; species Taxus wallichiana. The sequence continues at coordinate 301,955,435 of CM031243.1, read as the reverse complement.
ATGACTAGGCATGTGGAGGTCATTTCTGTAGTGCCCACTTCCCTTTGACACTTTTAGATACTGATATTGATATTGTTAATCTTATTATGGACACTATTATGTTTTGTTTTAGTATGATGGTTAGATGTTAGATCATGTATTATCTGGATTCAATGATTATTATGCATGATGATTACTAGAGACATTTTTTTATATGTGGATGATGATATACTGTTTGACATGGACATATTATAGATGTTGATTTGGACATGTGACATTGGATATTGTGAGTAGATCTAGTATGGAAGATTATTGATGATGATATAGTTGATTAATTAATTGAAAATGATAATGTTGAATTCTTGATGTTGTTGTGATTCATGTGTTTAGATGATCTTGAGATGTTGTTTATATCATTTTGGATGTTCTGATATGGCCATGAGGCCAAAGGAGGTATTTGTGTTTTGCAGGTTAAAATATCACAACAATATCGGGGGATTGGAGACTAACCATATTGGAATTCTGGGTGAATTCAACAAGGTCACCATGGCAATTGTTTTGTGTGTGTGTGTTGTATTTTGTTAGGGATTCCCATGGGGGATTTCCATTATATGTGACCATGGGTTTGTGTAATTTATTAATGTGGTTTCTTTATTAATGTTTGCATGTGTTTATTTTGTGATGTGTTACCCTTTTCATTAGTTATTATATGTTGTGTTAATGTTGTGGATAATCATGTGTTAAAATAAATAAATCAATATGTCATAAGAATGTAATTAATGAAATTGTTGATCTTAAATGTAATATTGTAAGAGTGTGTAAGAAATGTGTAAGGGATATGTAAGAGAATGTAAGGTAGATTTTTTAGTGTGAAACACTTCATCCTCTTGGGAATTCGAATTTGTCCTTGGAGGCTATATATTTAGAGGCTTGTGGGACAAGCACACCTCTTAAAATTATTCACCAACCATACCTATGGTTTGGAGGTTAAATTTAGACCTTTTTAATGCATTTTGAAATGACTAATTGTAAGTTTTAATTGCACTTCTCTAAAATGTTTTAAATTTAGTCATTTTGGGGTATGGGTTATTTTGGAGTGTGTAAGTTAATTTGTCATTTTATTTATTATTTTTAGGTGAATGATGTTGACTTTAATCTTAGGGTAGAGAAAGAATGAGGTGGCATCCCACATGGATCCACATCATTCTCTTCTCTTCCCTCTCCTTTAAAATTGGAACTCCTTGCTTATTTGAGGGTTGTTGAAACTTTGCATACTTTACTTGGGGTGAATTTCTGGTTGTTTTGGAGTCTTTCTTATGGAAGAAGATTGGAGACCATTGCATGTTTGTGTGTTACTAATTTTGGACTGTTATCTTGGAATTTGAGAAGCTTGTTGATCTTGGGAAAAACTTCAGTATGAAGAGGTAGGAGCTTGAGCATTTTTACAATGTTTTCTTTCTCTTGCATGCATGTATGAAATGGTGAATGTGTTATGTGTTATTGGCTAGTTGGGTAGACTGCTTAGGATATGGTGTAGGAGAAGGCTATGGGGATTTCATATGGGGGGCATAAGGGAATGCCAATGGCATCAGTTTTATTGTGGAGGGAGTTTGGGATTGGGATCCACCATGGAAAATAAATAGCTTGCATTTCTTACTCTTGGGGGCATAAGGGAGAAACTTTGGGGGGCATAAGGAGGAATTTGGGGGGGGCATAAGGATATGTGAGATGGTTTATTTTGGTAGGTTGTATTGGTGGATTCCCATTTCCCATTGGGAGGCATAAGTAGTTCCCCATAGATCCTTGCTCTTGTTGGCTTGCTTGATGAAGCCTCAGTTTTGTTTGCACTTGTTTAATGTAGTTGTGAACTACATTCTTCTTGAAATGTGTTTTGAATGTGAAAATGCTGCATGTTTGTTGTGGAAGCCATTGTTTCCATGTGTTGTATTGCATCTCTTATTTCAATATGGTTGGGGCTTGGGGGCCAATGAGGAAGGATGACTTCTCCCTTCTCATTGGATGTCTTGGTTGGGTGGAGAGCATTTCCTTTCCCCTTCCTTGTTGTGATCAAGATGAAAAGATGAAGAAATTAGCATGCTATTGTTTTGGAGCAAGAGGAATATATAGTTTTGACAGTCCCTTCTTTGAGAAAGTTCATTGTAATCCTTCCCACTTTGGAGTGGATGAATTGTATAGCAATTTTTAATGTGAAGATATTTGTGTTGGTAATGTAAGATTGAAAATTGGAATGTGAAATGTAGAGGAGTTATATTCTACTCTCTGTTTTGAAAGGAAATGTGAAAAGATGTTATATGCATTGCATTTTGTATTTAGAAATCAAATGGAAAAGAGATAAATTATAAAGTTGTTATTGGAAATAAATAAAGGATTGCATTATTTTCTCAAAATTGCAGTATGTATTGGATTTGATTTAATATTGAAGATTGAAATATCTGTTTGTAAAGAAGAATGCATATGAAGGAAAAGACAATGTTTTGTTCTCTTGAAATGAGTTGAATTTGGAAATCAGGATTTGTATAATTTCTATTGAATGGTTGATTGAATCAATTAAATGCATTAGACTAGAAAGGAAATGAATTTCCATACTTGAGAAAAGAAAAATGGTTAATGGATCCTTTAGAGATGGATCTCTGTTTTAATTTCAAAATTGTCAATAATTTCCTTATAAAAATGAGCAGTTCGAATCCTTACAATGTAATAAGATATGAAACATTAAAATATAGATGTAGTAAGTCCTAAGGAACTCAAATTGACCCTAACACTTAAGAAAGGACCCTCAGAACTTTATAAAGATCTAATGTGAAACTTGCACAACCGTTTTGTTGTCAAAAGATGAGAGAAATATAAATAAATAAATAAATATCAATTACAACTCAATAAAATAAATTGAACCTTGAAACCTCTCTTAAATTCATCTAAAAACAAGTCTCCATGTCTATTTGACATGTTGAGAAAGTAGGAATTCAAAATTGAACAAAAAAAATTATAAGTTAGAAATTGCCAGTTTGCTTTACAAAACCCTGCAGATTTGTTTCTCAAAATTTACCTCAAACTTCATCAAATTTCAAAATTGATGAATCCTGTGTAAATAAGGCTTCAAGAGCTTTCTAGAAAGTCCAATTTTTCCCAATTCTAAGCTTCCTATCAAAAGTTATGGCCATTTGAAGTTTTACTTCAATTTGGCCTTCAAAAATATAAATCTAATTGTTAAAACTTTAATTTTTGAACTTTGGAAAAATTTCCACAAAAAGTCCATGGCCCCCACCATCCTACACCAATTGGAACCTGCCACGTGGCATCTTGGAGGGGTGGACCAAAATTTAATCTTGTCTTTTGAAAATTTTACCTTGGGAACATTTTCCAATTTTTCCCGCATCTTCGCCACTGCACCAATCGAGATCTTGACACGTGGCACCGTGGGGGAGGACCCTTTTCGAACTTAAATTTTTAAGATTTTGGACCTCAATTTTTTTTTCCAATTTTTCCCTGCATCCCCGCTAACCCATGCCCAATAGGGTTGTGACACATGGTACCTTTTATGCCTTCAACGGAGGCGTGCATGATGTTTCTCCCTAGTGCATTAAATGCTGAAATCCTAAATCTTTAGCCACTCCCACCCATTCATTTTCCCCATGCCAATCCCTGAGTGACATGCGGCTCCCTTTTTGAGCTCCCGAGTGTGTGAAGGTGATTTGCACTTTTGCACCAAAGAAGGGAAAATGTCCCTAAAACCCCCGCCGCTCCGCCAACCCCTCACCTTTTCCCACTTTGAACCAGGACTCGACACGTGTCCACCAAGGACCCACGGAGGTGTGGGAGAAAATTGGATTTTTTTCTTGTGCAATGGGAAAATTTCCTTGAGCCACCCTATGATCCTCCAACCCACCAAAAGGCCTTCCTCTCCTCTTGACACGTGTCCCCCTAGGGGAAAGTTTGACCTAAAAACTCCGCCCGACCATATCTTGAGTTCTATAAGGAGTTAGGAGGACTTATTTATATCACCGGAAAGGTGAGAAAATTTCCTATCCAATGGGAATGGTTTAGGAAATTTTGGAAACATTAAGTATGAAAAAAATCCTATTAAAACCCTGAGCTTGTTAGAGAGTGGGTATGGGGGTAAATTACTCCCTGAACCTAACTAGAACATCTAACCCTAAAATTTGAACCTTGTGAACTTGATATTAGTTAATGAAGGAAAACATATGTTTTGGTAAATTGGTGTTGTTCCGGAACTTGTTAGTGGAAATTGATGTCTTACAACCTGGTTGTAGACACTTCAAAAAATTATCCCATAATTTTCTAGCTAACCCTAGGTTGTTTCTTGGGTCTCAAGTGGTTGTTTAAACGGGCATCACAATTTCTCTTCTACAGATCATAGCCCAAAAAATCCTCCGTGCTTTGGATATTATTGGCCTACCCTATTCAAAGATGCATCAAAGTGGGTATGCAAGCGTGAAGCATGTCAAACCTTTGTTGGAAGACCAAAATTCGCTGCTTTACCTCTCAAACCAAAGTGGTAATTGAGGAACCCTTTCAACAATTGGGTTTGGACTTCATTGGGACACTCAATCCACTTTCAAGTGTAGGGCATACTCATGTTTTGACTACCACTGATTATTTCACAAAGTGGGTGGAATCCATTCTAGTTAAAAGTACTACTTCTGAAGTAGTATGCAACTTCATCAAGGAGCACATCTTAATAAGGTTTGGGATACCAAACAAGATTGTCACCGAAAATTCTTCCAATTTTTCTTCTCCTGAGATGATGGATTTCTGCTATGGCTATGGCATTTCCCTAGCCCACTCTTCAAATTACTATCCCTAAGGGAATGGGAAAGCATAATCAACTAACAAGAACTTGGTCACCATTGTTCGGAAGCTTGTTAATGACTCTCAGAGGAATTGGCATAAGAAACTATATGATGCTTTATGGGTAGATAGGATTACACCTAAGAGATCCATTGGAATGTCTCCTTTTCAAGTTGTATATGGAGTTAAATCCTAGTTTTTAGTGACATTAGAACTACCACCTTGCATTTGATGAAGGTCATTAAGGATGTCATCTTTACCAATTCATTAGACAAAAGAATCATGTACCTTTGGAAGTTGAATGAGGACAAATTACAGTGGTTAACAGAATATCATCTCATCAACTCAAGGTAAAAGCTTTGTTTGACAAAAAGGATAAACCCATAAATTTTCAAGTGGGAAACAATGTTCTTCTTTGGGATAAAAGGCATGAACCTCAAGGCATCCATGGTAAATTTGATTCCCTTTGTCTTCGTCCTTTTAAAATTAGACATTTTGTTGTTGAGAACTCTTTTTACCTGGATTACATGGATGGTTCTCCTCTCCCACTTCCTTATAGTGGGCAATTTTTGAAGTTGTTCAAAACCTAGGAGTTTTGGCAGTCCCTCTGTACATTTTGTATAGCGTTTTTCTTTCCTTGTTTTTGTTTTGGTTGGTTTCCTTTTTGTGTTCTCTTTTATGTTGGTATTGCTTCTTTTTGACTCCATTGCCCATTGGCTAAGACAATGATTTGATCTGATTACCCAGAATTATCTAAGGTTCTTGATTTTTCCTCTTTCCTCTACCAAATCATCCCTAGAAGGAGCCAACTGTTGTCCTCTCAATTTTCCCCACCCTTTCGAATATAATTTCATGAAAATTGGAGCCCTACCATGGAAGAAATTTGTGTTTTAAACTCCTCATATGCTTGTTTTCATTTCCCACGACGTTTTTAATCAAAATTCCCTCGTCTTCATTCGTTAAAATGTTTTACCTATTTTTAATGGATGGGAAATGATTTTAGTTCTTCTTTTATGCGTTTGGAATGTGTGGGACCTTGCATCTTTTATTTTTAACCTTTTACCAGAGAAATAAATTCTTCATCGGGAGCAAAAATGGTGTTTTCTCATTTCCTGTAACTTCCTACATTATTTTCCTTGTCAAATTATTTCTTGGAAAGGTGAAGCTATGTGTTTGTTTCCCATTGGATGTGGCCGAGTGGGTTCCTTTTTGAACTTATCACTTTTGGTGATTTTGGAAAAAATGTCGATTTTCCCGCATCCCCACCAGTCCCTGATTGGCTGGAGCAATTTTGGTAGAAGTTCGGGGTGACGAATCCATTTTATTCTCTAAGGAATTGCGAAAGGGTGAATAGTTCTAAAAATACCCGCGGCCCCACCCAAGTGAAAGGATAAATTCTAAGTTGAAATCCACAAAGAAATCGAAAGGGACACGTGTTCATGTTGAAAAGTCAATGCTTTGAAGACATGGATTTTTGGGGAAGGGTTGGAATTTTTCCCTTTTCAAAACAGATAAAAAGTGAAGCACGTCCCCGTAACCAATCAAGCGATGTCATGTGTTGAAGAATCAGAAAGGGACACATGGCCATTTTTCGATCATAGGCACTTTGGTGGACCGGCGGAGGACTTTGGGAATTTTAGCCTTGTTTCCACAAAGGGTGAAAAGTTCTAAAATGGCCCGTGGCCCCGCTCATGCGAAGGGAAAATTTCTAAGTTAAGGCCCATAGCAGATTAGAAAGGGACACCTGGCCTATGTTGAAAAGTCAACGGCGGGGGCACAAAATTTTGGGGAAAAGTTGGATTTTTTCCCCTTTTCAAAAATAGATAAAGTATAAAACTGAAGCACATTCCCACACCCAGTCAGGTGATGCCACGTGTTAAAGGATGAAATCAGAATAGTGGGCCTACAGGGAAAATTGAGAATTTGAGGCTTTTTCACCAAAAGTTTAAAATGTTACAAATTGAGACTTGACCCCTTTTTCCAATCGTGGTGTGCCACATGTTCACATTGAAAATTCAAAGCGGGCTTGCAGAAGTTTTTGAGAATTTTATATTTTGTTAAAAAGAGTTTAAATGGAAGATTTGAACCACATTTTCTTAACCACTTAGATGGCACCATGTGTCCAGCTTTGGCAGAGCTACAGGAGGGTGAAGCAAAATGAGAAATCGAGAATTTTTTCCCAAATGTCAAGAAATGCATTTTTCTCCCCTGGGGGCCATCGTCACTTGGATCTTGCCATGTCTAGGGTCCAAATTTGAAGGTAAAAGGGGGAAAATATAACCAAATTTAATCATCTAGTTTTTAATGCCATTAATGAACCAGAGCTCTGCAAAATGCAAAAATGGATCGTTCTTCATTCTTTTTCTTTGTTTTCTTATCGTTTCCCCATGAGATGCATTTTTGGTTTATTATGGAGCCAAATTGATAAGTTTGAAGGGATGTAAAGTTTAATCATAAAGAAATGGAGTTTATTAGGCTTACGTGATAAAAAAGGGAGAAAAATTACCAGTAAGCACTTTAGTGCTATGAAAGTGGTTAAAAGGTGGTTATATATATCGGCCCACGTGCCGAAGATATTTGAGATTCATGTATATGGATACACATGTTTAGATGATTTATTTATAGATATGATGGTGATTATGGTCATTATGTGTATATGGTTGTGTTCAACTTACTATTTTGATTTGTATATGTGATGGAAACTAAGTAGTGTAGGTATGATAAAGCCGGATCATAGGCATTTCTCGATCCAAGTTGTTGGTTTAGGCATGGATCGAGTCAGGTTAGGCATGGATTGAGCTAGGTCATAGGCACGGATTGAGTAGGGTTATAGGCATGGATTAAGTTAGGTCATAGGCATGGATTGAGTCAGGGTTTGGTTTAAATTACCAGTAATTGGTGATACAGATAACAAATGGTAATGTAGATATACGTGATGATGTAGATTTCCAAATTTTTGTTGTGTGTGGAAATATGAAATGATGAATTGGTGAATGTTATGATGATGTTTGAAACGTGGATGGTAGATATGTGTATTAGTTATTGTATGTTGAGATCTTACTTCCAGTTGTCGATATACAAAAGGAAAAATCGGGTATAATGTGAGTAGGAAAATAGGGGAAAATTAGTGAGGGTAGAGAGTGGCCGAGCTAACCTCCAAGGGCCCCATGCCCTCGGAGTGTTGCCTACATAGTCCCAGTGAAAAGGGAACTCAAGCCGATGTAGTTCTCGCATAAGCTAGGGAAAAATGTGAGGAGGTATGAGAATGGGTTGGTAGGTTATAGGCGTGATTGATTCAAGGTATTTTAGGCATGGATTGAGTCTAGGTATTTTAGGTATGGATGAATTGTGGGAAAATAGGTATGGGTGATATTAAGTTGATTGTGGTGAAAAAGGAAAATTTCCTAGAGGTAAGCATCGAGGGTCTAGTCCTGTATAATATAATCAATACGTAATGAAGAAGTTAAAAGATAAGAGGAGGCAAGAAAGCCACTTGATTGGTAAAGATCATAATGGGTGGGTCATACCTTAGATAGGTTGATGAACATAAGACCCTAAAGACATTACATGATTGATCATTCTAAAGGTGAAGAGTAGTCACATGATCACCAAATGTCATGGTTCCAACAGGTCCCTTGAGGCGGTAGGAAATGAAAGTGTGAATGGTGAGAAGGTGAAAAGTGGTTAGTTTATATGGCGTGAGGGAGCATGCCTTATGGCAAGAGATCCAAGATCACAATAAACAAGTCCATGATGAAAAAGGTGTCTGTTTTGACTTATATTTGAGATAGATTGATCAATGCGGGAAGTCTATATGGGATGAGGAAATTAACTCCTTGAGGTCTTTGTGAAGCTGATCGATGTGGGAAGCTTCATTCTTTTTTAAGAAAGCTTTACATAGCTGTCCTTCGAGGGAGCAGTCTATTTATAGTAGTGATGTAGAGAGAAAGATGTCCTTTTTGAGGGAGTCATCTTTTTATTAGAAGTTTGACTCAAGGAGTTGAATCCCATGTGAGGGCTTTTAAGTCATGGACAAGACTAAGGTGAAGAATCAGATTCTTGTTCAGAAAGCAAGGTGAAATAACCATGGGATCTCATCTAAAAGTAGACGAAAATTATCCATGAGAATCATGCCATGTGCAGAGCCGTGGTACACATATTTAAGAGAGGGTAAAAGAGTGACGAGTACACACATGATTCTTGTTTAATCATTGGGGATGGCATAGTGAAAGGAGGGAAGTGAAAAGTTCTCAAGGGATGAGCATGAAAAGAGGTAGAAGGTGAGGTAGGACTGAAATTCAATAGTAGAATGGTTGAAGATGCAAGGAATTAAGGGGCTCAAGTTCGGGTTTACCGTCTAGTGAAGATAAATGATAAGCACCTGATCCATAAGCATGAGTCACGATGTATGGTCTAAGCCAATTAGGAGAAAATTTTCCCCATTTACTTGTTTCTACTTTGGTTACATGTTGATTTTCCCTCAAGACTAGGTCACCGACTTGGAAATTTCATTCATGGGCACATTTTTCATAGGCACGTTAGATACATTTTGGTAAACTTGAAGATGATCAAAAGCATTAAGATGGAATTCATCTAATAACTCAAATTGTGCTAAATAGTCCTACCAAAATTCATCATCATTGAGCATGTCATGGAGAGAAATACGTAGAGATGGAATCTAGACTTTGAGAGGTAGAAAATGACCTGCATGCACGTAGACCCGAGAGAAAAAGGTGTGGTAGTAGTGGAAGTGCAAATAATATTACTATACACCCACTAGGTGAAAGGAATGTGCATATGCCAGTCCTTCCCAAAGATCATTACCCACTTTCATGAGAATTTTGTTCGGGGTTTTATTAGTGGATTTGACATGGCCATTGGTTTGTGGGTAATATGGTGATGAGAAACTTAGTTGAATACTCGAAGGCGTCACAAAGTCTCAAAGAAGGTTTTATTTTTGAATTGTTTTCCATCATCGGTGATGAGGCGATGTGGGACACCAAAGAAACAAATAATGTGATGATTGATGAACTCACATATTTTCTTAGCTTTTGTGGAGATGAGAGGTATGGCTTCAACCCATTTGGTGTAATATCTAGTAGCGGTGATTATCCACCGATGTTCTTTAGGAAGAATGGGGATTGATCTCTCTGACAAGATCCAAACCCCATAGAGAGAAGGGCCAAATATCATGGGTGACCCGTAAGGCATGACTGGGTGTATGATAAAGGTTGGTATGTTGTTGGTATTTTACACAACGCTTAATGTAATCACAAAAATTATGGTTAAGGGTCGGCTAGTAATAGACTAGGTGAAGAATACGCTTAGCAATAGCAAGGCCACTGAAGTGACCTCCACATATGCCATCATAAAATTCCTTAATGGTATAAGGAATTTCAAAACTCGTAAGGCACCGTAAGAGAATACCATCGAATCCATGCTTATAGAGGAGACCACCCATGATGACGTAATGAGAGACCTTTTTAGGAAAGGCACGTTGTCCATTACGAGTGAGGTTGAGACGTAAGATGGAGAGGGAAAGATAGTCTGAGTATTATTTATACCATAGGTCACTTGGGTCGAGAGTGGTGGTTCGATAGAGTAAACTTTGTGAGGTAAATAATATGGTGATTGGAGTCTTTGTATAGTGACAAAGATTTTAGAATCGGTGGGTGAAGCAGGTATCTGGGAAGCCAAGCAGGCCATGGTATCTACAAATTTGTTGGTAGAACGGGGGACAGTTTGAAGGGTGTAATAGTCAAAGGTGGTCAAAAGTATGTCTACATGATGTTTATACTTTTGAATTATATCATTATGACACTAGTTTATATGGGGTACCATTAACTTGGTTTATGACCAATTGAGAATCACCAAAGATGTTGATTGACTTAACATCCAAGGCATAGGTAGCTTAGAGACCCAATACGAGTGCTTCGTATTCGAAATATTGTTTATACAATCAAAATCAAGTTTGAAAGACAAAGGCATGGGTTCACCATCAAGCGGAATGAGGATAACACCAACCTCACCCCCATGTTGACCCTTAGAACCATCGAAGAAGAGTGTCATTTGGTAAGCGGGTTCGTCCAAGGAAAGGGTAGCAAATAGATTCATCTGAAAGTCAAAATTAGAGGGTTGATCCTAGAAATAGGTGTGTCATCCAATTGATCGGTGATAGCTTGGACCTTGATGGAATTTTGATGGGTGAATTTGAGATCAAGGTTGGCTACAAGCATAAGCCATTGTGCAACTGTTGATTTTGGTAAGGTTTGGTATACATGAAGTGTAAGAGGTTGGTGTTGGTCAAAACATAGGTTTTGTGGTTAAGTAGGTAATGGCGAGTTTAGTGGCAACAAAAACTAAAGCTAAAAATTTTTTTGGCATGGGTGTATCAGTCTCATAGTCCGGAAGAGTACAAACTTATGTAATAAGCCACCTACTCCCTATGTTGTTCATCGCGATGAGCGAGCATGCATCCTAAGGAGTGATCGGTGAGAAATGTATAGGTAGAAGGGTTGATCATATTTAGGTGGAATGAGTACGGGTGGTTGGAGAAGGTATTGTTTTAAGGCCTCAAAATCTTTATGGTAGTCATCATCCCATTTAAAGGAGACATCCTTTTTGAGAAGATGATGAAATGGCTGACATCGATCGGAAAGTTGCGAAATGAAATGACGAATAGACTGCAACTTACCTTGCAGGCTACGGAGCTGCCACAGATTAGTGGGTAGAGGCATTTTGAGAATGGCCTTGACTTTAGCAAGGTCAACCTCTATACCACATAAGGAGACAATAAATCCCAAGAGCTTGCCTAAGAGAACCGTGAAGACACATTTCTTGGGCTGAAGGTGAACACAATACTTAATGAGGTGGTCAAATATGGTTTTTAGGATGGCAAGGTGCTCGGAGTGGCATTTAGATTTGGCAAGGATATCGTCTACATAATCTTCCAATATATAGTGCATGATGTCATGGAAGATGTAAGTCATATCCCGCTGATATGTAAAGACCAAGCATTTTTAAGGCCAAAAGGCATGAATCGATAGCAAAAGGTCCCCCAAGGGGTGATGAATGTGGTTTTTGTTGATCTTCTGGGGAAAGAAATATTTGGTTATAACCCGAGAAACCATCCATGAGTGATAGCATCTCGTGACCAGTGTTTAGGTCAACCAGTTGGTCAATCTTGGGTAGAGGAAAGTCATCTTTCAGAAAGCTAGGTTGAGGTCACAGAAATCTATGCAAATGTAGATTCCCCTTGTCACCTTAGTGATAGGGACAATGTTACAAATCCATCGAGGATAATCAATGGGTAAGATGAAGGAAACAGAAAGAAAGCACTGAAGTTCTTCTTTGACCAGAAGAGCAATGCGAGGGTGCATTTTCCTCAACTTTTGTTTTTACTGAGTTTGGAATCAGGGATGGTTACGATATTGTGGACCACTATGGTGGGGTCAATACTGCATGTCTGCATAAGACCAAGCAAAAGCATGGTTATGATTTTTGAGAAAAGAAGTGATGGCTTCCTGTTCAGCAATATCTAAAGATTGGCCAATCTTTAGAATGTGTGGATCGTCCTGAGTGTGGATGTTGATTTTGATAGCCAATTTGTTCAACATGGTTTACATCTTAGATGGTAATGACTGATGAATATATGAGTCTTCTACACCAAGGTAGGTGAGTATAGATTCATCATCCTGACATTGAATGACATTAATAGAAGGTGTATCATCATCGATCATTTTAGGATACAGGAAGGGAAGAGAAGAGGGAGCCTCTCCCTCACGTTGATAAGTTAGAGGCCCCAAGGAAATGGTGTTTATGAAAAAAAAATTTAGGAGGGATGGATTCTAGATCCATCGAATATGTTGGTGAAGGTGGTGAAGAAGGTGGAGCAGGTGAAGAAGGTTGAAGGGGGTTGATATCCTCAATGAGTTTGATGCGAGCCTTCTTAGTAGGCAGCCTCAAGAAAGTCGATATCACTACGGTCATTACGTTTGTGGGTAGTGCATAGAATAACAAAGTGTGATGGCATTGCTCATAAAATCTAAAACCAAAACCCTTAAATGCACATCGATGTAGGAAGGTGTGGTCGAAATGGTGATTGGTGAGTAACTGGAAGTCCGAATAAATGGGTGGGTTTGTGATGGTGGTTCGGGTGTATAAGTGGTAGTATCAAGTCCCCGTAGGTGAGATTGGTGTGAAGGTGGTGAGGACCAGTAAAGGAGACGCTCTCTATGCAAAGGATCGTAGTGAGGATGTTGGTTAAGGCTTCCATACTCTTGTGGAGTAAGGAATGTGTTGACATTATATAGGTGATACTCCCCCAGAGTGAGGTGTTGAAAAATGCCTTCCATGGGATTGTGGTTGATATGTGGGTAGCCAGGATAGACAATGTGTTAGAGATTGGATTGAAGGTGAAGCCACTGATTAGGAGGTTGATGGGTCGGTCATGGAGGTCATGGAAGTGGTAGGAATGGAGGATTTAGGTGCGGTTGAGGTAGTGGCAGCATTGGTGAGTGAAGGTGTAGGTGAAGAGGAAGTGGCCATGGTCAGTAGAAGTCTTAATGGGTACAAGCACGTCATTGGGTTCATAGAGCATGTTGTAGGTTTTGAAAGGTGATGGGTCAACCTGAATGGTATAGTGTGACCCTCATGCTCAAACTTCACACAATGATGTAAAGTGTAAGGAACACAACCCATGACATGAATCCAAGATCTACCAAGCAACAGTTATATTGAAATTCCCCCTCCAAGACATAAAATAACTCTGGAATAGTGTGGGGACCAATGCGAACATGGAAAATGATGGTGCCAAGTGTAGAGGTGATAGCGTCATTAAATGAATGCAACATGATAGGATGTTTATGTATGTAATTGTCGGGTATGCGCATTTTTTCAAACGCATGGGAGGAAATGATGTTGATTCTAGCACCCCCATCTATCGTAACATGTCGTATACATATATTATCAATGTGGACGGAGATGAAAAGGGTTGGTGGATTTGGGTCATCGGTTTGGTGTGGTATGATATCTTCATCTGAGAAGTTGAGGGTGGCCACTTGATGAGTAGGTGAAGGTATAGAAGAAGGTGGTAATTTGATGAGAGAGGCTACATGATGAGGTGTAATAATGGAGGCTACGAGAGTGGGGTCATTGGGTAAAACCTTAATAGACTAAAGAACCTCCATGAGAGCTTGGTGATGGAATTCGAGGTTTGGATGAGGTCATATAGGGACATTTTAAGGGAGGATTGGTGTAATTGTTTGAGCATCACATGATGTGTAACCCCATTAAAAATAGGATATGTGGGGCCACGGATAGTGACTCTAGGTGAGGGCGTAGATGGTAAGTTGGGTATAGGGATAGTCAGTGGGTTGGTTGCCTTTTCTTTTCCTTTGTCTTTCTATACAGTGTGCAACATGGATCATGTTGATTTGGGGTGGGGAGGTAGGTGAAGTAGGTGAGCCATGAAAGGTATAGTGACAAAAAGGTCGAAGCTAAGAGGTGGGAAGGAACCTTGTGAAATAAGTTGGGCACACTGACATTTGGGTGGAGGTTTGGCAAGTTCTCTAGATACGAACCATGTTAATTTTGAATCTCGGGGGTGGCTCTAAGAGTTTTGGGGGTGGAGGTCTTGGTCGTTGAGTAGGAAATGAGGGAAGAACTGTGGAAACTGGTGTTGGTGAAATGGGGTCCTCATCGAGAAGGTCATCATCATCAAATTTTTCTTCAAGAGGACATAATTGGATAAGAGTAGTTTTCAAAGCCTTACAGTTCTCTACATCGTGTCCTGGCACACGATGGTAGGTGCAAATTTTTGTTTCGTCAAACCCTTTTGGTTTGGGTTTGAGTGGGTCATAAGGTCTAAGAGGTGGTAATGTGATGATAGAAATTTCAAGGAGGTTGGTTATATTTTAGCATAGGATCTCGCTAGTGGATCGCAATGGGAGGTGAATGTGGGTTTGGAGTGCAGTACAAAGGGCTGATTGTATACGAAGGGTCTTTACAAAAGAGGGAATGGGTTGAGCCATTAACATAGTGTGTGGTGTGGTCTCGAGATGTTGGTCGTGTATCTACTGCTTGGGTAGGGGTTTGGTAGATGAACTAGAAATAGAGTGTGTGGTTGGTTTGACTACCTTATTGGAGGGTAGCGGATTTTTGAATTTAGGTTACACCTTCGTAAGGGTGATATGGGTGCAAGAGATTTAGAGGGAAAAGAGAATAGTGGAAGAGGGTGGGTTACCCATGGGGATAACCAATGTGATGTGGAGGTAGATGGCACAGGACTTGTAGGAGGTGTGAGGGAAAGGGAATGAAGTCTCGTGGGTAGGGTAAGTGCAGGAAGTTGATGGACAAATATAGGGTCATCCGTGGACATCATATTGCAAATAACAACATAATATCAACTTGTAGGGATTATTAGCAATACATACACTCAAAATTAGACAAAATTATATTAATATGAATCGTAGCATCCGAATCTAGTTTCTAAAATACTAATTTTTGTAAAAAATGGACAAGATTAGCTATATTAAACACTCAAAATTCAATGACTTGGTATTTTTTTAAAAACACCGATAAGATTATAGTCCGTTTGCCCACAATTTGGATGACCAAAAATTGATATATATTTTTTTCCTTTGGTGAGAAGTTATATGCCACTATCTATCTTGGGATGGATTTTATTTTGTATTTTTTTGAGTAATATTTTATTTTTATGATTTTTTCCGTGAAAGTGGTATGAAAACATAAAGAAAACAGAGCACTTTCCGTTTGCCCGCCATAACTTCATCAAAAAATATTGAAATCAAATAAATTTTTTTGAACATGTATATAATTTCACCACGGTTGGGATGGTATAATTTTTATCACATTATGATAAGTGAAACAAATTTTGCAGTCTTAAACGTAGACATAAACATTCACAGGAAAAAGTGTCTTAAAGACCTACTATTAGTAAAAAATTATAAAATGATATTTATCCTCTTCTATTCACTTTAAAATCAGTATTTCTACAAATCTAAGTCTCCCTACGCAATGGTACCATTTTTATGACATATTTTTTACTTTTCGGCATGGTTCAAGTCCGCGGAAGACTAAATTTGATGTTTTGTTGTTTTTAATGTAAAATTCAGGATTTGATGTCCACTTAATTATCCCCCAACTTGGTGCACTTACTCGGTAGTGAAGAAGTTATCGATCGTATTGGAGGTATGGGTGGTAAAAATGTTACAGAATGGGTGGAGATTGTGTGGGGCGCTTGGTTATATTAGAGGTCTACGAGGGATAAATAGGATGTTTCATTTTTAGTTTACAAGTGGGTGGAGGTTTCCTAGCCAGGGTCGAGGGGTGAGGTCCTAGGATGGATGGAAGGGGTGAAGGTGATGAGGGTGTGATTAGCAAGGTTGGGGTATGAGATTTAGGTGATTGGTTCTTTTGTTTGGGGGTTGGATTAAGTTTTGTGTTAGTTTTGGAAGACGTAGCTAAATCTAATTTGATGGGTGGATGGGTCAGGCTAGCCATTGGGATGACCCCTAAAGTAGTAATAGGTTTAGGCAAGGAAGATGATGTAGAGGTGGGTTTAGATGTAGATGTATGTTGGGTTATTGGTAGAGGTGTAAGTTGAGCCATGAATGGTATCATGGGAGAATTTGTGATAGTTTTGGTTGTGTTCGATTTGATCGACCGAAATACTTTTGGATAAATAGTGGAGGTGTCAGTGAGTGACATCTGCATTTGTGTTGAGACAGGAAGTAGAAGACACCCCCAAAGTAAGGATCTATCCACATAATCTAGGTGGTCAGCTAAGTGTGAGAACGACACTACAATGGGTGGGGTTGATGTGGATCTAATGGTGATTCCCGTAAAATGTGTTTTAGAAATGGGGAGTTTGTTAGCTTCAAATTTCTATGGGTAAGAGAGTTGAAAGTAAGTCGACGGGATCTTAGGTGGCTGATGGATAATGGCCACCTAGAGGTAACGGCATTTCTAGTAGATCTTTAATAGGTGGAGGAGATTATGGGTGTTCCTCTATGGGTGGGGGAGATGAACAAGTGTCTCCCGTGGGTCGAGAGGTACCATTGGTAACAAATCTCTAGGTGGAGAAGCCGAAGGTGAAATGGTTTTGATGTTAATAGAAGACTCCTTCACAGGTGAGGGAGGAGACAAAGGGTGTTCCTCTGTGGGTGGAGGAATAGGTGAAGTGGGTTCATGTGTAGGCGGAGGACCTTGGGCCAAGATTTCCTCTATGGAAGGAATATGAGGTAATTGGGAAGCAACTGGTGTGTCACTAAAAATAGCATGGACCTCGCGGGTATGGCTATCATTAGTTGAGGTCTCTCTAGTTTGATCAGAAGAAGGGGCGTGATTAGGAAATGGTTTCTTGAAGATGTGCAGGTTTTGATTAGTAGGTGCATTTGGGTTATCCAAGACTAACTCGTTGTTCTTGAGCATTTCTGACAATGTTTTTGAAAGTGATGCAATTACTGTCACTATGACCTTTTACCCGATGATAGTTGTAGAATTTGTGCTCTTTGTACCACGCAAGTGTGGGGCGATCAGGATCAAAACCAGTGTGTGGTTTGATAGGGGGAAGGGTAATGGCCCCATCTTTAATGAACTTTTCTAAGACAAAGAATAAGGATCCCCGATTGGAGTGTATTTCTATTGTTCTCGTCCTGAATTAAAAGGTCTAGATAGGAGAAAGATTAGATGAGGGCTTAGCCTGATTTGATGGATGAGCTGAGCTAGCCTTGAGTACCATTGCATTAGCGGTCCCCTTGGATTTTGTATAACTATTCTATGGTTTTGAAGAAGAAGAGGTATCATTTGATAAAGGCCGAGTTCTTATTACGTAGTTGAATTTTCTTTTCCTCGATGGCCCGAATCTCTAGCTTTCGTGCCATGGGAATGCCTCATCGAAGGTTCAAATTTTGGACCTACGGGTTCAAGCAAGATATGTCTAGCACAAGCCCAAGTGAAGAGCTCTATGAGCTCGGTTTTTGGTAGTTGGAATGTGAGTTGATTGATCAGGCTACACCAACGAGCGACAAAATCCACGATAGACTCTTCCTCATATTGATGCATAAAGTAGAGGTTATTCATGGTAACCTTCTTAAAAATGTTGATGGAGAAGTGATCCAATAAGGTTTGGGCTACCTGATTAAATGAGAAGATAGAATTTCTAGGTAACCCACTATACCAGATCTAATGTGGGCCCGGTCAGAGACATGGGAAAGGTCCTCGAAGCAAAGTGTCATCATGGGCGATTAGATAACAACCGTGTTTGAAAGACCGCAAGTGCTGTTGTGGGTCCTATTTGCTATTGAAGTGGTTAAATTTAGGCATTTCCCAATGTACGGGATATGGACGAATAGGAATAGATGGGTGTATGGGCTCATTGCAAATTTCATCATAGGTGAGAGAGTTGCATGAGCTAGAAACCGATGCCTCTAGTGTCTGCATTTTTTCCATCATTAACTTGATGAGGTCATTGGTAGGTGGTGATGGATGGGTACCTCCTGTAGCGTAAGAGGGTTGGTGTTGGACATATGATGGAGGTGGCATTCTAGTATATGGTGATGCCACATAGGTAGGTTGGGAATAAGGGAGTGAGATAGGGGTACGTACCCCAAAGGAATGATGGATGAAACGGGAGGCTACTGATAGTACATATATGGAGGTGGAAGGGTCGAGGTAACCCTAGTAGTGATGGGGGCTAAGGAATATGGAATAGAAAGGAAAATGTTTTGAAATGGGGTAGGGGTCATCGACACCGGGGGTGGTTGTGTTGTTATGGGTATATGTGAGATAATAGGCATGGATGAGGTTATGTTCTGGTGGTGGATAAAGATATAGTGGATGCTATGGGTACAATAGATGTGGTCGATGTCGCGGTCATAACAGTACAGGGGGCTAGCTACTGAAACGATCAAAGGGCAAGCGGATGTGGGTAATGCGGAGCTAGAAGGGACCGACACGAAGTAGGAATGATTGTTGGGGGGGATAGATATAGGCGGGCAAATGTATATCAACTAATCTGAGGCATCTCTAGTGGATGAGTGGGAAAGATAGAACTATAAGGCGGCGGGGTTATGGTCAAGAAGTCGTGAAAACTCCTTTTCCCCGTGGTGATAGTGATAGGTTGGGTAGGATCCATGGCTGATATAATAGAAGGTGGTGAAGGAATGGGGGAGTGGTTGACAACTAGCATGTAATATGAGGGCATTTTCTTGGCTACGAGTTAGCACCATGTGAACAAGTACTGATGTGGTAGGACTACTTTCTATAAATGACACATAAATACAAAATAAATAGGAAAAATAAAGGCGGTGGTAGGTGTATTAGGTACAAAATGTTAGCTAGAAATTTGAACATCCTAACCGATGCTAGTTAAGGTAACCCGACGGCGGTCCCGGTAACCACTGGTCGGTCACTGTGGAAAATGGATAGTTTGTCAAAACAAGGTAAAAGGCTAATAACTTTCCGGTAGATAAGATACTTTTAGAAGAACAACAAATGGGGACAAGAAGTCCCTCCTCTTTAATGGGAGAGGTTCCCTTATTGAGACACAAACTTATTTACAAATATACAGAATGTCATTTTACTATTGAACTTGGATACCAAAAAAATGTTTTCCACAAAGATCATCAGTTACGAACGGGATGAGGAAAGAGGGTACGAAGATAAGCAGAATAGCAAACGTTTGGAATTGTAGATAACAGAATAATTCTTTACGAGTGCGAAGTTGCAGGGAATTTGGAACAAGATTATTTGTATTAACTGAATAAGATCAAAGACACAAAGTTCTTCAACGACCTTCTTCAGATTCATTAATCAAAGACACAAAGTTCTTTCTTGGTCGTGCAAGATCACTGTATTTGCAAAAGCAATCAGCAAGACTAACGAATTAGGTACAAAATAATCTTCACAATACTAAAGGAAAACACAGAGATACAGAGATTCAGATAGAGAATGAAAAGAAAAGCCCTTTTGTATTGATACGTTCAAGATCTATTTACAGTTTCGAGAGTATGCCAAGTTCTTCCTCCTCTTCAAAATGGCGTGGAAAGGCCATTATATAGCTTACAAGTCGGTTACGATTTGTAACCGTTTCTTTTAAATAAAGAATAGTTAAGTATTGCCGGTTGCAATACCTTAACTAATTACAACGAATACGAAAAGAAAGGAAAGAAGAGGAAAGAAGAGAGAAGGAGACAGGTGGCCGGCTACTGGGAGGGACCCACTGTCTTCAGAATCCGCTGCCTGAACTTCTTCAATGACTCAGCTATATCTCTGCCACGAGGGACTGATGTGTTAGTTGCAGACTGAGTCCAAAATCCCAGGCATTTCTCCATCTCTTTATCGAACTCGACGTGAGTATGATAGTCTTTGTTTGCTTCTTCAATGGCAGACTGGAGAGAACAAATTTCCTTTATCTTGTCTTTAGAGATGGAGTCTTCCTTGAAAAGATTATCTTTGACAAAAGCTCTGAACTGAGCTTTGATTTCTTGCAAGGACGAGGGAATGCCAGAGTTCTCATCCTGAAGATAACAATGCATATCTTTGAAAGCAGCAGCTGCTAGCGTCTTGAAAGCTTCTCCTTTTTGCCAGCTATTCTTCATTTCTCCTACAGCCTCTTCCAGGACTCTGATTTTCCACTCTACACTGTAGACCCAGGATTTTGATAGATTATCTTCGGCATCATCGAAAATCTTACTCGCCAGTAAGATGTTCTCATCTGTCTGTCCCATGAGGCGAAGGTCTACAATGCAACTGCCCCAAAGTTTAAGCTCCTTATTCATAACTTCAATGGTAGAGGATAGTTTATGTTGCAACTTGTCTACCTTTCCATGTAGCTTAAAAGCTTCGTCGATGAAGTTTAGCCCGGCAACAAGCATGTCATCCACCATGGCTTCGATAGCTCTACCATAGACAGAATACTTGTGCATATCTTTAATTTCTTGCACTTCATCTTGGCTTAGAATTACAGGAGGGGGTAGAGCAGTCAAGGGAGTGGGGTCTAAAACTTTGTCCTTAGACAAGAGTGACTTGATGAAACTCGTGAGAACTTGGGCTTGTTCTTCCAGCTGTTCAATCGTCTGCTGCCCTTTCTCTACCCTTCCAATGACTCTGGTGACTGTTTCCTGGAGGTTATGAATCTCACCTTCAGGAGTAGACTCTCCCATAGGGATCCTTGAAAGTTCCAAGTCGGATGTCAGCAACTCTGATTCCGATTTGTCTACTGTGGGCTTAGCAATCTCCAGGAATTGCTGACCTCGAGCATCCGACACAATCCTGGAAGTAGTTCTGGCTTTCTTGGCACGAGAAGGAGTGGTGCCCAACAAGGCTGCTACAGCATCAAAATTTGGTCCCAAGCTTTGAGAGGAGGATTTTCTCTTCCTTTTATCAACCAGAGGTTGCACCCAAGCAAAAGAGGAAGAAGAATCTGCAGGAGAAGCAAGGGGACCAAGAGACAGGGAGCTCATGACACTCAAGGTCTGTGCAGCTGCTGACTCAAGCTGAGATGTTGGCAGAACACTGGAGGTAATGGCGGCAGAAGAATCAGTAGTACCTGGAAGTTCGGTGCTCTGGACTTCTTTATCTTTATCTGCTGGATTTTCAGGAACACTTGTAGGAATTGGCACCTCACTGTCTTCACTTTCACTGAGAACGATGATGTTCTCTGGCCCCATAGGCAACTCTGCCTGTTTTCTTGGAGGGTCATCCTCTGCAGGCTCCTTCTTTACCTCTTTGAGTTTCTTCTTGTATACCTGGGTAGATGGAGAAGGAGTAGATCCTACAAGTCCCTGAGCTATTGAGGCAGGAGGGGTTTTCACTGGTGTCCCAGACTCTGGAACTGATGCTTCCCTTATGGGTGTCGAATCATCTTTGGAGCTGGATTCTCCTGAGTGCCTCTTGAATTCTCGGATCTTCTTACTGAACCAGACCCTAGTTCTGATCAAGACTGGGGCAATAATCTCAGCCAGATCATCTCTTTCTTTTCTGTTCCAATCCAGGTCCTCCAGAGGGGTGTGCTTAATCACATTTTCGTATTCATACGAATATAGCTCAGAATTGTCATCCTGGAGACCTTCAGGAACTTGGTACAGACTGAGTTCTTGGATCAATTGCAGGGAGAACCTGCCACAATGCCTTCTTCTGGCTTCAAAATCATCTCGCACAAATGCCCAAAGAGTCTTCTCTGTCTTCGCCCCTGTGATGATAGACTATCTTGATGTTCCTTTCAATGAACTTCTTCAAGTCAAAACAGGTTCTTGGCTTGAAGAAATGAACAGTGATAGGGATCAGGGCTCTTTCTACGTTCTGAGCATCCAGGGCCGTTTTGCATGTGTAGTTTCCCAGAGAGATGGGAAAGTGTAAGCCAGAAATCTTCTTGTCTCTGCAAGTTCTGTGCAACTTGTCCAGTTGCCTGCATATCTCAATCAAGGCCATTTTGTCGTTGCAGAACATGGGAAGCCGCAGAGGAGTGTTCTCATAGCCAGCAAGCCTGATATAAGAGAATTTCCTGAACTGAATGAAATAGGCTCCATATTGTGATATCAGGTTCATAGCTTCGTCTGAAAACCTCCTGGCGGTGTCACCTTCGAGCAATCTGACCACGTACATGGTGAAGGCATCATTGACCCTTCTGAAATTCCGATTGCTGGTCTCTAGGGTGAACTGCGGGCAATAGGCGTACACTGGATCGTCTTTGTGTGCATCGATGTAGGAAAAGCCAAACCATTGCCGTGACGCTGCTAGGGTATACATCAGATACGAAGTCATGAAGAACTTCTTTGTTTGTTGCACATTGGCTAATTGCTCGGCCAAATTCATGCTTATGATTTCTGCCCAATTGATGTTTTGCGTTCCCTCGCACACCATGCTGATGAGCGGGCACATCCAGAAATGAAACTCATTGGTTGAGGGCAAACCCATAACCCGAGCCAGCAGGATTATAAAATCTGACAATTCTTCATTGAAATCCGCCCGGAAGAGGGTTTTGGTCAGACGAGAAGCTCCTTTCCTAGGGTTTTTCAACCAAGACCTCGCCACTCGAGCTTTATATTTATCACTGTCTTGGTCAAACATGGCCTGTGCTTGATCCCGAGAGACGACTATAGCATTGTCCATCTCCGGAATCCTCAGAGCAGCTCTAATGGCAGCAGCGTCCAGCTTGGCAATGAGCTCCCCGTGTACATTTGTCAAGTCGCTCGAATCGGGGTCGAAGTGAGCTCCGCATGAAAGTACCGCATCAGCACACTGCACTGAGATAGGGAAACCTCCGGCGAAAGCCAAACCGCTATCATTAATCATCTGTGCCATCGGCGTAGGGTTTGCATCTGTCATTCTTGACCAAAAATCGCCGAAGTCGAGATGACGAGCTTCACTGTCTCCGATATTGCTAACGGCAGACTCAAGTGGAGAAATTTGCTCCTGTCCCTGAAACTTGATCTTCATATTGATAGATTCGGAACTGCGACCCAGACTCTGGAAGGAATTTGCAAGGGGAACTAGGTTGCAAGGGTTTGAGCAAATGATAGCAAGAAAGCAATGTGAAAAATGCGAAGGTGGTATGCTTGGTTATATAGCCGTTTGAGGAGCGGAATGAATTTAATGCGCATTGAATACACCACCACCAATTTGAAAGAGCGTCATATTCGGAATGAGCGGGAAAAGCTAAGTGTGAATGACACTTGGTACGCTTGGAACAGGTGAGACGCGAATGCGCGAAACACGCGGCTCGGGCGAAATGGAGAGAGAATGCACAAAAGCTTTTGGAACAATTGGGACGAAAATGCGCGAGGTACGCGGTTCAGGCATTTCGGCCGAAATTGGGACAGCAGGCCTATTTGGACTTGGGACTTTTGGAACAGAAAATTCCGGAGTACGCGACTAGGAAGCTTCTACGAAAAAGAGGAAGCTTGCACTTTTGACTTTGGGATATTTGGGACGAAAATGCGCGAAGTACGCGGTTCAGGAGTTTCGGCCGAAAATGGGAAAGCTCGCACAAAAGTTTTGGGACACTGGGACAAAAAGTTCCGACGGGCCCGAGAATGGGACAGTTTCGGGGATTTCGGCCGATCGGGGAACAACTTGCACTTTCGTACTTGGGACAGGTGAGACAGAAAGTTCCGACAGACCCGAAATACTTACAAAATGACCCAAAACTTAGATTCTTTCGACTTCACGACCTGGGTATCTCAGAAAAAAGCACTTAAGACTCAAAATTTTCAAAATTTGTTCTTGTTAGAGAGGGGAATTTTGAGTAGACAACAGCTGGCTCCTTCTGGGGATGACTTGGCATAAATTCACTGAATGAAACAAGGCAAGAACTTAGACAAACTTGGTGTAGCAGACCAGTGCCTTATCCATTGGGCGAAAGGAGTCAAAAACAAACCAACACAGAGGGCAAAGCACACAACAGAAGGGAAACACACCAAAAGCAGAAAAAGCAAAAACACTGTACATAATATACAAAGGGACTCCCTAGTCACCTAGGACTTGAACAACTTCAAATACTGCCCACTATAAGGAAGTGGGAGGGGGGAACCATCCATGTAATCAAGATAGAAAGAGTTCTTACCAGCAAAGTGTCTTATCTTGAAAGGTCCAAGCCACAGAGAATCAAATTTTCCATGGCTACCACGAGGTTCGTGTCTTTTGTCCCACAACAGCACGGTATCACCAACCTGGAACTCTCTGCTCCTAGCTTTCTTATCAAACAGAATCTTCACCTTCTGCTGATGTGCAGCTATTCTGTCAGCAACCTCCAATCTATCCTCGTTCAGTTTGTGCAGGTACATGATCCTTTTGTCCAGAGCATCACTGAAACTAGTGTCTTCAATGGCCTTCATCAGGTGCAAGGCTGGTAGTTCCACTGTCACTGGCAATTGAGCCTCTACTCCATACACTATTTGAAAGGGGGACATTCCAATGGCTCTTTTAGGTGTGATCCTGTCTGCCCAAAGAGCATCGTAAAGTTTCTTATGCCAGTTTCTCTGAGATTCATTGACCAACTTTCTTATGATAGTCACCAGATTCTTGTTGGTAGATTCTGCTTGTCCATTTCCCTGGGGATAATAATCTGAAGAATGAGCCAGAGAGATGCCATACCCGTAGCAGAAATCCATTATCTCAGTTGAGGAGAAGTTTGAGGCATTATCTGTTACAATCTTGTTAGGCACACCATACCTAACCAAGATGTTCTCTTTAATGAAGTTGCACACTACTTCAGAAGTGGTGCTCTTGACTGGAATAGCTTCCACCCATTTGGTGAAGTAGTCGGTAGCAGTTAGCACATGAGTATGTCCAAATACTGAAACAGGGTTGAGTGCACCAATGAAGTCTAGACCCCACTGTTGGAAAGGTTCTTCAATCACAACTGGTTTGAGAGGCAAGGAAGCCAATTTAGGTCTTCCCACGAAAGTCTGACAGGCCTCACATTTATCCACCCACTTGGATGCATCTTTGAACAAAGAAGGCCAAGAATACCTCTCCACGAGTATCTTATGAGTCAGTGATCATGATGAATAGTGCCCTCCGCATGCCTGATCATGAAAAGCTGAGAGCAATTTTCTCTGTTGTTCTTTGTCTACACACTTCAGGAACCTCCCATCCAAACCACGCTTGAACAAGGCATTTTCCCACAATACATATTGTGCTGATCTCAACTTAACAGTCCTCTTTTCTTTAGCAGTTAAATGAGAGGGGCATTCCCCGTAGGTGAGAAAATGAGCGATGTCAGCGTACCATTCATCAACTGAACTCAGGAACAGAACAGTAGGAAGGTCAGCTTTCTCCTCCAGTAACTCGTGTTGGGCTCCTTCAGCAATGAGCTCGCAAAGACCTTTTCCCCGAACCAGCTTGGTTGGCTTGATATCAAGGTCATACTCCTGGACTTTAGCCACCCAGTTTCCCCTCTTGGATCCAAATTCTTGTTGCGTGAGAATTGACTTTACAGTCGTGTCTGGGACCAGCACCGTAGAGTGAGAGTTGAGGATATAGAAACGGAACTGCTTGACAGCTTTGACTACTGCAAAGGCATGCTTCTCCATCATGGTGTACTTTAGCTCATGGTTCTTCAGGATATAGCTCATGAAGGCAATTGGTAGCTCATGTTTATCAGGATCCTCCTGGGTTAAGACAGCAGCCAGAGTACTATCTGTAGCGTAGCAATAGATAATGAAATCCTTGCTGAAATCAGGGCAGGCCAAAACTGGAGTTTTAGCAATAGCTTTCTTGATACCCTCAAAGGATTCCTTTCCTTCAGAAGACCAACCAAATGCTTGCTTTCCTTTCATCATCTGAGAAATATTCAAAGTTAATTCAGCAAAATCAGGGATGAATCTTCTTAGAAAATTGATCTTACCGAAAAAGGAATGCACGCCCTTTTTACTAGTAGGGAGAGGAATCTGTTGGATGGCTTGAACTCGTTCAGGATCAATCTTGATGCCATCCTTTGAGACAATGTGTCCTAATAGCTTTCCTCTCGTAAATACGTAAGATGCAGATTTTTTAGGATTTAAGGAAATCCCATGCTCTCGGCATCTTTGCGTAACCGCTTCTGTGGTCAAGTGATCCGCTCTTGTCTTTGAGAACACTCGTCAGTCATCAAGGTATATGACTATGCATTTTCCTTTCAAGCTTCCAAAGCCGATCCATAGCTCTCTCGGAAGGTGGCACTGCATTAATCAGCCCAAAAGGCATTCTCTTGTAGGCAAAGGTACCCCAAGGAGTTGTGAAGGTCGTCTTATGTTGATCAAGCAGATTTCGACCTCTACCCGATTGTATCCAAAAGCCATCAAGCATAGATAACATCTCGTGAGCCTCACACGCTTGCAAAACCCGATCCATCATAGGCAGAGGGTAGTTATCTTTCAGAGAGGCCTGATTCAGGTTCCTGAAATCAACACAGATACGGATCTCCCCATTCTTCTTCCTAACAGGTACAATGTTTGCAATCCAAGTCGAATGGTGAATGGGAAAGATGATTTTAGCCTTTAGCAGTTTCTGAATCTCCTGAAATATGGTGTCAGCTATCTTTGGGTTGGACCGCTCGCTTTTTGCTTGAAAGGCTTGATTCCTGGCTTGAGAGGGATAGAGTGCTGCATTTCCTTTGGCTTGAAGGCTTTCAGATCTTCATAAGAATAAGCAAGCACATCTTTATATTTCCTTAAAAGTTCAATTGCTCTTCTCCTTTCATCTGATGTGCAACACTTCCCGATATTTACCAGCTTCGGGTCATCGGAACTCCCAATATCAATTTTATCATACTCACCGATCACGAGGTCCAATGGAAGCTTTAGATCTCACGCACCTGTCATGCTTATCAAACAACTCCTCCAAACTCACCAAACCTTTGGGGATCTTGTTTCCTTTGAGCTTAATGCACCCTTCCCGATCGCCTCTTCTCCTCGGGTGACGGCTTGTCCGAAGACACGCTCTCACGAGGCAGGTTGTCACTTCCTTCGAAATACAGTTGTTCAAAATTGCCCTTGAGCTCCAGGAAGGAAAGCAAATGCTGGTCGTCGTTGAAGACTTGCCAGTTGTTAGTATTGTCAGGGACACTAGGTCGGTGGACCATCTCAATAGTGAATTTATCCTGAGAGAATTCAGGATGAGGAATCAATAATGACCCTGAGACAGCCAGGGAATCAGCTCTGCTGTTCTTTTCTCTGGGAATTGCTTCAATGGAGAAGGCATCAAGGAATTCAATTGAATCCCAAACCTGATTCCGATAATGCTTCAGCCTCCCGTTCTTTACCTGAAACAGGCTTCTGACTTGCTTCACAATCAGCTCTGCATCACCACGAGCCAAAAGATTTTTTACACCTCGTTCTTTGGCCACTTGCAATCCAAGGATGAGAGCCTCATACTCTGCTGTATTGTTAGTGTTCTCGAACTGCAATTTGAATGAAAAGGGGTACAGGCAGCCCTCAGGTGATATTAATGCAAACACCGCCTCCAAACCACCAAGAACAATCGCCATCAAATTCTAAGATCCAGACACCATTGGGATCTTTAGGTGATATTTTGCAGGGTCGGATTTCATCAGGGGACAAAATCATGTAATTACCATGGCCCCTGTCCTCATAGAGTATTTGTGCCTTGGGATCATCTGTCTTCTGCACAATGTACTCGGACTGCTTCTCAGGTAGTAGCTTCTTCATTTGTCCATTGACAGGTATGAGAGCGTGTGACCACTCCATTTGAATCTCTCCACCCACATCTTTACGTGTTTCTCGCTAGCAACATTCCATAGGAAGGAGGAATGTCTGCTACTAGTATGGTAGCCAAGACCTTCTTTTCAGGTAAAGCAGCAAAAGCCACTTGTGCATCTTTAATCCTTCCCACCAAAGGTACTTCCTTACTTTCCATGGAGTAGCAAGATCCATAAGTACGAGTAAGGGTCAAGCCTAAAGCATGAGCTACTTTGGCGGGCATCACATTATCAGAGGCCCCGGAATCTATGACACAGTTACTAAGCCTATGGCCCGCTATAAGGAGGGTAACATAAAAAGGCTTGATTTTGTCTCCAAAGCGAGGTGACAAAGCAGCTACCAGACTAGGCTGTGGTATAGAAGGAGGTGTGGGCAAAAGGCCTTTGGAGGTGGTCTTGGAATGGGAATTCACAAATTGGATCATCTTGGCAAAAGCTTTTGGATGGGTTTGGTAGTATTCAGCTTCTGAAATTTGAACCTTAGTCCTTTTAAGATGATCAACAATATCAAAGGATCCAGAGGTGGATGGGCCATCATCATTTGGAATTCTAGATTTATCAACTTTAGGAGAAAAGGAAGAAGAAGAAACTTTGGGAGCAGTGTCGACAGTACTTACCTTTGGTGCAGATGAGGTCGGGATAGGGGATCCTCTTCTGGCAATTACAGGAATGGTTGCTGGCTGTTCCTTAGATTTCTTCGTGGGCTGTGTTATTTTCTCCTTCGCCTCGCTCTGCTTCGAGTCATGACAAAGAAAAGATTCACTGTTCATATCTCGCTACCACTTCATCATAGTTATCTCCATCATCAGTGCCTTCGGTGGTAAAGAAATTAACCCGAGATCCTTCGAGTTCTTCCGCCTCATCGTCAAATTCTTCCAGGAACTCCTCACGAGCTTCTTCGTCCACGTCATCATCTGGCTCTTCAACTTCACAGGTTGCGTTCACAGGGACTTTGACAGGAGGCCCTTCAAGTGCCAGTCTGGTGTGGGGGGCTGGCAGACGGTTTCTGGGTTGAAAATTTCTTCTCGGAACATCTGCATATGGTGCATGCTGGGCTAATTGTTTCTTTATAGCCACTAGATCATTTGCAAGTTTCTGGACTAATGGATCAGAATTGGGTCCAGAGGTGGAAGAGGAAGAAGCAGCAGATTTCGATTTGAGAGGATCTCTTTTCAACTTCCCTGACATGATCAGGTCGTCCTCGATACTAACAGCCAGTTCTTGATCCAGAACTAGCGTTCCAAGATTAGCCCTTCTTAGAGCATAACTGACTTTAGGCGTTTGGGCATTCAAAAAGAAACATTTTTGAATTTGATCAACCGGCCGAGTATTTGCAGGAATCTTGTTGATCAATCTGTTGAACCGAGCCACAAATTCTCTCATGGGTTCTGATGGATCTTTCTTTATCTGAGAAATCTGGGCAAGCAGGGCATGCACATCTTCTGCCGGCTTAAAACGGTTTTCGAACTGAGTTCTCATGGTAGTCCAGTCGGTGATGGCACCAGCCGGAAGGTGATAGAACCAGTCAGCAGCATTATCCTGTAATGTCTCAACGAACAGTCTTACTGAGACGTCTTCATGTTCAACCCCCAAGACCCCACATGCGACTATGAATGCTGCAATATGTTCATCAGGGTGAATTTTGCCATCTCCTTTAAACTTTGGGAAGTTCTTTCGGTTACCTCGAGGTAACTCATGCAAAGGGTGCGCAAGAGCCAGAGGTCCGACACGTTGTCCCCATGGTAATTGTGCCATTCTTCTTGGGAATACGGTCCGAAGGGGAACTTTAACACCAGCAAGTATCAGAGCTCGCAGATTAGGGCTAGCTGGCTGTGTAGGACTTCTATCTCGAACAGGCGGAGTGCTCGTTGAACGAGTTCTTCTATTTGAAGGGAAAGGAAAACCCTGTTGTTCCAAAAGCTGAAACTGAGAATCTTCGATACCAAGGGCCCTTCTCCCTCGAGTGAAACGCGGAGTCGCCAGATCAAAGGATGATCGAAAAAATTATAGTACTGGAATGCGATTTTTTCCCAGCGGAGTCGCCAAAAACTGTTGGTCGTCAGATAGGACTTTTTAGAAGAACAACAGTCAGGGGACAAGAAGTCCCTCCTCTTTAATGGGAGAGGTTCCCTTATTGAGACACAAACTTATTTACAAATATACAGAATGTCATTTTACGGTTGAACTTGGATACCACGAAAATGTTTTCCACAAAGATCATCAGTTACGAACGGGCTGAGGAAAGAGGGTACGAAGATAAGCAGAATAGCAAACGTTTGGAATTGTAGATAACAGAATAATTCTTTACGAGTGCGAAGTTGCAGGGAATTTGGAACAAGATTATTTGTATTAACTGAATAAGATCAAAGACACAAAGTTCTTCAACGACCTTCTTCAGATTCATTAATCAAAGACACAAAGTTCTTTCTTGGTCGTGCAAGATCACTGTATTTGCAAAAGCAATCAGCAAGACTAACGAATTAGGTACAAAATAATCTTCACAATACTAAAGGAAAACACAGAGATACAGAGATTCAGATAGAGAATGAAAAGAAAAGCCCTTTTGTATTGATACGTTCAAGATCTATTTACAATTTCGAGAGTATGCCAAGTTCTTCCTCCTTTCAAAAAATGGCGTGGAAAGGCCATTATATAGCTTACAAGTCGGTTACGATTTGTAACCGTTTCTTTTAAATAAAGAATAGTTAAGTATTGCCGGTTGCAATACCTTAACTAATTACAACGAATACGAAAAGAAAGAGAAGAAGAGAAAAGAAGAGAGAAGGAGACAGGTGGCCGCCACCGGGAGGGACCCACTGTCTTCAGAATCCGTTGCCTGAACTTCTTCAAAGCCTCGGCTATGTCTCTGCCACGAGGGACTGATGTGTTAGTTGCAGACTGAGTCCAAAATCCCAGGCATTTCTCCATCTCTTTATCGAACTCGACGTGAGTATGATAGTCTTTGTTTGCTTCTTCAATGGCAGACTGGAGAGAACAAATTTCCTTTATCTTGTCTTTAGAGATGGAGTCTTCCTTGAAAAGATTATCTTTGACAAAAGCTCTGAACTGAGCTTTGATTTCTTGCAAGGACGAGGGAATGCCAGAGTTCTCATCCTGAAGATAACAATGCATATCTTTGAAAGCAAGAATGCTAATGCGCTTGAAAGCTTCTCCTTTTGCCACCTATTCTTCATTTCTCCTACACCTCTTCCAGACTCGATTTTCCACTCTACACTAGACCCGTGATTTTGATAGATTATCTTCGGCATCATCGAAAATCTTACTCGCCAGTAAGATGTTCTCATCTGTCTGTCCCATGAGGCGAAGGTCTACAATGCAACTGCCCCAAAGTTTAAGCTCCTTATTCATAACTTCAATGGTAGAGGATAGTTTATGTTGCAACTTGTCTACCTTTCCATGTAGCTTAAAAGCTTCGTCGATGAAGTTTAGCCCTAACAAGCATGTCATCCACCATGGCTTCGATAGCTCTACCATAGACATGTAATACTTGTGCATATCTTTAATTTCTTGCACTTCATCTTGGCTTAGAATTACAGGGAGGGGGGTAGAGCAACAAGGGAGTGGGGTCTAAAACTTTGTCCTTAGACAAGAGTGACTTGATGAAACTCGTGAGAACTTGGGCTTGTTCTTCCAAATGCTCAATCGCCTCACGCCCTTTCTCTACCCTTCCAATGACTCGTGATCAAGCTTCCTCGGAGGTTATGAATCTCACCTTCAGGAGTAGACTCTCCCATAGGGATCCTTGAAAGTTCCAAGTCGGATGTCAGCAACTCTGATTCCGATTTGTCTACTGTGGGCTTAGCAATCTCCAGGAATTGCTGACCTCGAGCATCCGACACAATCCTGGAAGTAGTTCTGGCTTTCTTGGCACGAGAAGGAGTGGTGCCCAACAAGGCTGCTACAGCATCAAAATTTGGTCCCAAGCTTTGAGAGGAGGATTTTCTCTTCCTTTTATCAACCAGAGGTTGCACCCAAGCAAAAGAGAAAGAAGAATCTGCAGGAGAAGCAAGGGGACCAAGAGACAGGGAGCTCATGACACTCAAGGTCTGTGCAGCTGTTGACTCAAGCTGAGATGTAGGCAGAACACTGGAGGTAATGGCGGCGTAAAGAATCGCAGAGTACTCGGAAGTTCGGTGCTCTGACTTCTTTATCTTTATCTCGCTGGATTTTCGAACACTTGTAGGAATCGGCACCTCACCGTTTTCACTTTCACTGAGAACGATGATGTTCTCTGGACCCATAGGCAACTCTGCCTGTTTTCTTGGAGGGTCATCCTCTGCAGGCTCCTTCTTTACCTCTTTGAGTTTCTTCTTGTATACCTGGGTAGATGGAGAAGGAGTAGATCCTACAAGTCCCTGAGCTATTGAGGCAGGAGGGGTTTTCACTGGTGTCCCAGACTCTGGAACTGATGCTTCCCTTATGGGTGTCGAATCATCTTTGGAGCTGGATTCTCCTGAGTGCCTCTTGAATTCTCGGATCTTCTTACTGAACCAGACCCTAGTTCTGATCAAGACTGGGGCAATAATCTCAGCCAGATCATCTCTTTCTTTTCTGTTCCAATCCAGGTCCTCCAGAGGGGTGTGCTTAATCACATTTTCGTATTCATATGAATATAGCTCAGAATTGTCATCCTGGAGACCTTCAGGAACTTGGTACAGACTGAGTTCTTGGATCAATTGCAGGGAGAACCTGCCACAATGCCTTCTTCTGGCTTCAAAATCATCTCGCATACCGGCCCAAAGAGTCTTCTCGATCCGCCCGTGATGATAGACTATCTTGATGTTCCTTTCAATGAACTTCTTCAAGTCAAAACAGGTTCTTGGCTTGAAGAAATGAACAGTGATAGGGATCAGGGCTCTTTCTACGTTCTGAGCATCCAGGGCCGTTTTGCATGTGTAGTTTCCCAGAGAGATGGGAAAGTGTAAGCCAGAAATCTTCTTGTCTCTGCAAGTTCTGTGCAACTTGTCCAGTTGCCTGCATATCTCAATCAAGGCCATTTTGTCGTTGCAGAACATGGGAAGCCGCAGAGGAGTGTTCTCATAGCCAGCAAGCCTGATATAAGAGAATTTCCTGAACTGAATGAAATAGGCTCCATATTGTGATATCAGGTTCATAGCTTCGTCTGAAAACCTCCTGGCGGTGTCACCTTCGAGCAATCGACCACGCACATGGTGAAGGCATCATCACCCTTCCAAATTCCGATTGCTGGTCTCTAGGGTGAATCATGGGGCAATAGGCGACACTCGGATCGCTTTGTGTGCATCGATGTAGGAAAAGCCAAACCATTGCCGTGACGCTCGCTAGGGTATACATCGATACGAAGTCATGAAGAACTTCTTTGTTTGTTGCACATCAAGCACCGCTCGCCAAATTCATGCTTATGATTTCGCCCAATTGATGTTTTGCGTTCCTCGCACACCATGCCGATGAGCGGGCACATCCGTAAATGAAACTCATTGGTTGAGGGCAAACCCATAACCCGAGCCAGCAGGATTATAAAATCTGACAATTCTTCATTGAAATCCGCCCGGAAGAGGGTTTTGGTCAGACGAGAAGCTCCTTTCCTAGGGTTCTTCAACCAAGACCTCGCCACTCGAGCTTTATATTTATCACTGTCTTGGTCAAACATGGCCTGTGCTTGATCCCGAGAGACGACTATAGCATTGTCCATCTCCGGAATCCTCAGAGCAGCTCTAATGGCAGCAGCGTCCAGCTTGGCAATGAGCTCCCCGTGTACATTTGTCAAGTCGCTCGAATCGGGGTCGAAGTGAGCTCCGCATGAAAGTACCGTATCAGCACACTGCACTGAGATAGGGAAACCTCCGGCGAAAGCCAAACCGCTATCATTAATCATCTGTGCCATCGGCGTAGGGTTTGCATCTGTCATTCTTGACCAAAAATCGCCGAAGTCGAGATGACGAGCTTCACTGTCTCCGATATTGCTAACGGCAGACTCAAGTGGAGAAATTTGCTCCTCGTCCCCGAAACTTGATCTTCATATTGATAGATTCGAATCGCGACCTGCACTGGAAGGAATTTGCAAGGGGAACTAGGTTGCAAGGGTTTGAGCAAATGATAGCAAGAAAGCAATGTGAAAAATGCGAAGGTGGTATGCTTGGTTATATAGCCGTTTGAGGAGCGGAATGAATTTAATGCGCATCAATACACCACCACCAATTTGAAAGAGCGTCATATTCGGAATGAGCGGGAAAAGCTAAGTGTGAATGACACTTGGTACGCTTGGAACAGTGAGACGCGAATGCGCGAAACACGCGGCTCGGGCGAAATGGAGAGAGAATGCACAAAAGCTTTTGGAACAATTGGGACGAAAATGCGCGAGGTACGCGGTTCGCATTTCGGCCGAAATTGGGACAGCAGGCCTATTTGGACTTGGGACTTTGGAACAAAATTCTGTGAGTACGCGACTAGAAGCTTCTACCGAAAAAGAGGAAGTCTTGCACTTTTGACTTTGGGATATTTGGGACGAAAATGCGCGAAGTACGCGGTTCAGGAGTTTCGGCCGAAAATGGGAAAGCTCGCACAAAAGTTTTGGGACACCTGGGACAAAAAGTTCCGACGGGCCCGAGAATGGGACAGTTTCGGGGATTTCGGCCGATCGGGGAACAACTTGCACTTTCGTACTTGGGACAGGTGAGACAGAAAGTTCCGACAGACCCGAAATACTTACAAAATGACCCAAAACTTAGATTCTTTCGACTTCACGACCTGGGTATCTCAGAAAAAAAGCACTTAAGACTCAAAATTTTCAAAATTTGTTCTTGTTAGAGAGGGGAATTTTGAGTAGACAACAGCTGGCTCCTTCTGGGGATGACTTGGCATAAATTCACTGAATGAAACAAGGCAAGAACTTAGATAAACTTGGTGTAAGCGGATCAAAGGCCTTATCCATCGGGCAAAGGAGTCAAAAACAAAACAATACAGAGGGCAAAGCACACAAATGTAAGGGAAACACACCAAAAGCGTAAAAGCAAAACACTCGTACATAATATACAAAGGGACTCCTAGTCACCTAGACTTGAACAACTTCAAATACGCCCACTATAAGGAAGTGGGAGGGGGAACCATCCATGTAATCAAGATAGAAAGAGTTCTTACCAAAGAAAGTGTCTTATCTTGAAAGGTCCAAGCCACAGAGAATCAAATTTTCCATGGCTACCACGAGGTTCGTGTCTTTTGTCCCACAACAAAGACGGTATCACCAACTCGAACTCTCTCGCTCCTAGCTTTCTTATCAAACAGAATCTTCACCTTCTGCTGATGTGCAGCTATTCTGTCAGCAACCTCCAATCTATCCTCGTTCAGTTTGTGCAGGTACATGATCCTTTTGTCCAGAGCATCACTGAAACTAGTGTCTTCAATGGCCTTCATCAGGTGCAAGGCTGGTAGTTCCACTGTCACTGGCAATTGAGCCTCTACTCCATACACTATTTGAAAGGGGGACATTCCAATGGCTCTTTTAGGTGTGATCCTGTCTGCCCAAAGAGCATCGTAAAGTTTCTTATGCCAGTTTCTCTGAGATTCATTGACCAACTTTCTTATGATAGTCACCAGATTCTTGTTGGTAGATTCTGCTTGTCCATTTCCCTGGGGATAATAATCTGAAGAATGAGCCAGAGAGATGCCATACCCGTAGCAGAAATCCATTATCTCAGTTGAGGAGAAGTTTGAGGCATTATCTGTTACAATCTTGTTAGGCACACCATACCTAACCAAGATGTTCTCTTTAATGAAGTTGCACACTACTTCGGAAGTGGTGCTCTTGACTGGAATAGCTTCCACCCATTTGGTGAAGTAGTCAGTAGCAGTTAGCACATGAGTATGTCCAGCGCTGGAAACAGGGTTGAGTGCACCAATGAAGTCTAGACCCCACTGTTGGAAAGGTTCTTCAATCACAACTGGTTTGAGAGGCAAGGAAGCCAATTTAGGTCTTCCCACGAAAGTCTGACAGGCCTCACATTTATCCACCCACTTGGATGCATCTTTGAACAAAGAAGGCCAGTAATACCCTCCACGGAGTATCTTATGAGCTGTGACTGTTGATGAATAGTGCCCTCCGCATGCCTGATCATGAAAAGCTGAGAGCAATTTTCTCTGTTGTTCTTTGTCTACACACTTCAGGAACCTCCCATCCAAACCACGCTTGAACAAGGCATTTTCCCACAATACATATTGTGCTGATCTCAACTTAACAGTCCTCTTTTCTTTAGCAGTTAAATGAGAGGGGCATTCCCCGTAGGTGAGAAAATGAGCGATGTCAGCGTACCATTCATCAACTGAACTCAGGAACAGAACAGTAGGAAGGTCAGCTTTCTCCTCCAGTAACTCGTGTTGGGCTCCTTCAGCAATGAGCTCGCAAAGACCTTTTCCCCGAACCAGCTTGGTTGGCTTGATATCAAGGTCATACTCCTGGACTTTAGCCACCCGCTTCCCCTCTTGATCCAAATTCTTGTTGCGTGAGAATTGACTTTACAAATGTGTATCCGGGACCAAAGACCGTAGAGTGAGAGTTGAGGATATAGAAACGGAACTGCTTGACAGCTTTGACTACTGCAAAGGCATGCTTCTCCATCATGGTGTACTTTAGCTCATGGTTCTTCAGGATATAGCTCATGAAGGCAATTGGTAGCTCATGTTTATCAGGATCCTCCTGGGTTAAGACAGCAGCCAGAGTACTATCTGTAGCGTAGCAGTAGATAATGAAATCCTCACAAATCGGGCAGGCCAAAACTGGAGTTTTAGCAATAGCTTTCTTGATACCCTCAAAGGATTCCTTTCCTTCAGAAGACCAACCAAATGCTTGCTTTCCTTTCATCATCTGAGAAATATTCAAAGTTAATTCAGCAAAATCAGGGATGAATCTTCTTAGAAAATTGATCTTACCGAAAAAGGAATGCACGCCCTTTTTACTAGTAGGGAGAGGAATCTGTTGGATGGCTTGAACTCGTTCAGGATCAATCTTGATGCCATCCTTTGAGACAATGTGTCCTAATAGCTTTCCCTCTGTAACACAGAAGACAGATTTTTTAGGATTTAAGGAAATCCCATGCTCTCGCATCTTTGCGAACCGCCTGTGTGGTCAAGTGATCCGCTCTTGTCTTTGAGAACACTGTCAGGTCATCAAGGTATATGACTATGCATTTTCCTTTCAAGCTTCCGAAAGCCAGATCCATAGCTCTCTGGAAGGTGGCACCGGCATTAATCAGCCCAAAAGGCATTCTCTTGTAGGCAAAGGTACCCCAAGGAGTTGTGAAGGCTGTCTTATGTTGATCAGCAGTATCGACCTCTACCTGATTGTATCCAGAAAAGCCATCAAGCATAGATAACATCTCAGAGCCTGTTACCGCTTGCAAAACCTGATCCATCATAGGCAGAGGGTAGTTATCTTTCAGAGAGGCCTGATTCAGGTTCCTGAAATCAACACAGATACGGATCTCCCCATTCTTCTTCCTAACAGGTACAATGTTTGCAATCCAAGTCGAATGGTGAATGGGAAAGATGATTTTAGCCTTTAGCAGTTTCTGAATCTCCTGAAATATGGTGTCAGCTATCTTTGGGTTGTACTGCCTCTGCTTTTGCTTGAAAGGCTTGATTCCTGGCTTGAGAGGGATAGAGTGCTGCATTTCCTTTGGCTTGAAGGCTTTCAGATCTTCATAAGAATAAGCAAGCACATCTTTATATTTCCTTAAAAGTTCAATTGCTCTTCTCCTTTCATCTGATGTGCAACACTTCCCGATATTTACCAGCTTCGGGTCATCAGAACTCCCAATATCAATTTTATCATACTCAGCTGATTGCCGAGGTCCAATGGAAGCTTTAGATCTCACGTACCTGTCATGCTTATCAAACAACTCCTCCAAACTCACCAAACCTTTGGGGATCTTGTTTCCTTTGAGCTTAATGCACCCTTCCTGATCAGTCTCTTCTCCTTGGGTGACGGCTTGGTCCGAAGACACGCTCTCACGAGGCAGTCATGTCACTTCCTTCAAATACGCTTGTTCAAAATTGCCCTTGAGCTCCAGGAAGGAAAGCAAATGCTGGTCGTCGTTGAAGACTTGCCAGTTGTTAGTATTGTCAGGGACACTAGGTCGGTGGACCATCTCAATAGTGAATTTATCCTGAGAGAATTCAGGATGAGGAATCAATAATGACCCT
The DNA here is from genome assembly GCA_018340775.1 of Taxus wallichiana var. yunnanensis. Lineage (NCBI taxonomy): Eukaryota > Viridiplantae > Streptophyta > Pinopsida > Cupressales > Taxaceae > Taxus > Taxus wallichiana. Next base: position 301,917,208 of record CM031243.1, on the reverse strand, counting down.
GAGACAGCCAGGGAATCAGCTCACTGTTCTTTTCTCCGGGAATTGCTTCAATGGAGAAGGCATCAAGGAATTCAATTGAATCCCAAACCCGATTCCGATAATGCTTCACCTCCTCCCTCTTTACCCGAAACAGTTTCGACTTGCTTCACAATCAGCTCGCATCACCACGAGCCAAAAGATTTTTACACCTCGCTCTTTGGCCACTTGCAATCCAAGGATGAGAGCCTCATACTGCATCGTTGTATTGTTAGTGTTCTCGAACTGCAATTTGAATGAAAAGGGGTACAGCAGCCCTCAGTGATATTAATGTAACACCGGCTCCGTAACCACCAAGAACAATCGCCATCAAATTCTAAGATCCGCACACCATTGGGATCTTTAGGTGATATTTTGCAGGTCGGATTTCATCGGGGGACAAAATCATGTAATTACCATGGCCCCCGTCCTCATAGAGTATTTGTGCCTTGGGATCATCTCGTCTTCTGCACAATGTACTCGATCGCTTCTCGTAGTAGCTTCTTCATTTGTCCATTGACAGGTATGAGAGCGTGTGACCAATCCATTTGAATCTCTCCACCCACATCTTTACAGAGTTTCGCTAGCAACATTCCATAGGAAGGAGGAATGTCTGCTACTAGTATGGTAGCCAAGACCTTCTTTTCAGGTAAAGCAGCAAAAGCCACTTGTGCATCTTTAATCCTTCCCACCAAAGGTACTTCCTTACTTTCCATGGAGTAGCAAGATCCATAAGTACGAGTAAGGGTCAAGCCTAAAGCATGAGCTACTTTGGCGGGCATCACATTATCAGAGGCCCCGGAATCTATGACACAGTTACTAAGCCTATGGCCCGCTATAAGGAGGGTAACATAAAAAGGCTTGATTTTGTCTCCAGGCGAGGTGACAGCAGCTACCAGACTAGGCTGTGGTATAGTAGGAGGTGTGGGCAAAAGGCCTTTGGAGGTGGTCTTGGAATGGGAATTCACAAATTGGATCATCTTGGCAAAAGCTTTTGGATGGGTTTGGTAGTATTCAGCTTCTGAAATTTGAACCTTAGTCCTTTTAAGATGATCAACAATATCAAAGGATCCAGAGGTGGATGGGCCATCATCATTTGGAATTCTAGATTTATCAACTTTAGGAGAAAAGGAAGAAGAAGAAACTTTGGGAGCAGTGTCGACAGTACTTACCTTTGGTGCAGATGAGGTCGGGATAGGGGATCCTCTTCTGGCAATTACAGGAATGGTTGCTGGCTGTTCCTTAGATTTCTTCGTGGGCTGTGTTATTTTCTCCTTCTGCCTCGTCTGTTCTCGAGTCATGACAGCAAAAGATTCACTGTTCATATCTGCTACCACTTCATCATAGTTATCTCCATCATCAGTGCCTTCGGTGGTAAAGAAATTAACCCGAGATCCTTCGAGTTCTTCCGCCTCATCGTCAAATTCTTCCAGGAACTCCTCACGAGCTTCTTCGTCCACGTCATCATCTGGCTCTTCAACTTCACAGGTTGCGTTCACAGGGACTTTGACAGGAGGCCCTTCAAGTGCCAGTCTGGTGTGGGGGGCTGGCAGACGGTTTCTGGGTTGAAAATTTCTTCTCGGAACATCTGCATATGGTGCATGCTGGGCTAATTGTTTCTTTATAGCCACTAGATCATTTGCAAGTTTCTGGACTAATGGATCAGAATTGGGTCCAGAGGTGGAAGAGGAAGAAGCAGCAGATTTCGATTTGAGAGGATCTCTTTTCAACTTCCCTGACATGATCAGGTCGTCCTCGATACTAACAAATGGCTTCTTGATCCGTAACTAGCGCCCAAGATTAGCCCTTCTTAGAGCATAACTGACTTTAGGCGTTTGGGCATTCAAAAAGAAACATTTTTGAATTTGATCAACCGGCCGAGTATTTGCAGGAATCTTGTTGATCAATCTGTTGAACCGAGCCACAAATTCTCTCATGGGTTCTGATGGATCTTTCTTTATCTGAGAAATCTGGGCAAGCAGGGCATGCACATCTTCTGCCGGCTTAAAACGGTTTTCGAACTGAGTTCTCATGGTAGTCCAGTCGGTGATGGCACCAGCCGGAAGGTGATAGAACCAGTCAGCAGCATTATCCTGTAATGTCTCAACGAACAGTCTTACTGAGACGTCTTCATGTTCAACCCCCAAGACCCCACATGCGACTATGAATGCTGCAATATGTTCATCAGGGTGAATTTTGCCATCTCCTTTAAACTTTGGGAAGTTCTTTCGGTTACCTCGAGGTAACTCATGCAAAGGGTGCGCAAGAGCCAGAGGTCCGACACGTTGTCCCCATGGTAATTGTGCCATTCTTCTTGGGAATACGGTCCGAAGGGGAACTTTAACACCAGCAAGTATCAGAGCTCGCAGATTAGGGCTAGCTGGCTGTGTAGGACTTCTATCTCGAACAGGCGGAGTGCTCGTTGAACGAGTTCTTCTATTTGAAGGGAAAGGAAAACCCTGTTGTTCCAAAAGCTGAAACTGAGAATCTTCGATACCAAGGGCCCTTCTCCCTCGAGTGAAACGCGGAGTCGCCAGATCAAAGGATGATCGAAAAAATTATAGTACTGGAATGCGATTTTCCCCAGCGGAGTCGCCAAAAACTGTTGGTCGTCAGATAGGACTTTTTAGAAGAACAACAGTCAGGGGACAAGAAGTCCCTCCTCTTTAATGGGAGAGGTTCCCTTATTGAGACACAAACTTATTTACAAATATACAGAATGTCATTTTACGGTTGAACTTGGATACCACGAAAATGTTTTCCACAAAGATCATCAGTTACGAACGGGCTGAGGAAAGAGGGTACGAAGATAAGCAGAATAGCAAACGTTTGGAATTGTAGATAACAGAATAATTCTTTACGAGTGCGAAGTTGCAGGGAATTTGGAACAAGATTATGTATTAATCTAATAAGATCAAAGACACAAAGTTCTTCAACGACCTTCTTCAGATTCATTAATCAAAGACACAAAGTTCTTTCTTGGTCGTGCAAGATCACTGTATTTGCAAAAGCAATCAGCAAGACTAACGAATTAGGTACAAAATAATCTTCACAATACTAAAGGAAAACACAGAGATACAGAGATTCAGATAGAGAATGAAAAGAAAAGCCCTTTTGTATTGATACGTTCAAGATCTATTTACAATTTCGAGAGTATGCCAAGTTCTTCCTCCTTTTCAAAATGGCGTGGAAAGGCCATTATATAGCTTACAAGTCGGTTACGATTTGTAACCGTTTCTTTTAAATAAAGAATAGTTAAGTATTGCCGGTTGCAATACCTTAACTAATTACAACGAATACGAAAAGAAAGGAAAGAAGAGGAAAGAAGAGAGAAGGAGACAGGTGGCCGGCTACTGGGAGGGACCCACTGTCTTCAGAATCCGCTGCCTGAACTTCTTCAATGACTCAGCTATATCTCTGCCACGAGGGACTGATGTGTTAGTTGCAGACTGAGTCCAAAATCCCAGGCATTTCTCCATCTCTTTATCGAACTCGACGTGAGTATGATAGTCTTTGTTTGCTTCTTCAATGGCAGACTGGAGAGAACAAATTTCCTTTATCTTGTCTTTAGAGATGGAGTCTTCCTTGAAAAGATTATCTTTGACAAAAGCTCTGAACTGAGCTTTGATTTCTTGCAAGGACGAGGGAATGCCAGAGTTCTCATCCTGAAGATAACAATGCATATCTTTGAAAGCAGCAGCTGCTAGCGTCTTGAAAGCTTCTCCTTTTTGCCAGCTATTCTTCATTTCTCCTACAGCCTCTTCCAGGACTCTGATTTTCCACTCTACACTGTAGACCCAGGATTTTGATAGATTATCTTCGGCATCATCGAAAATCTTACTCGCCAGTAAGATGTTCTCATCTGTCTGTCCCATGAGGCGAAGGTCTACAATGCAACTGCCCCAAAGTTTAAGCTCCTTATTCATAACTTCAATGGTAGAGGATAGTTTATGTTGCAACTTGTCTACCTTTCCATGTAGCTTAAAAGCTTCGTCGATGAAGTTTAGCCCGGCAACAAGCATGTCATCCACCATGGCTTCGATAGCTCTACCATAGATAGAATACTTGTGCATATCTTTAATTTCTTGCACTTCATCTTGGCTTAGAATTACAGGAGGGGGTAGAGCAGTCAAGGGAGTGGGGTCTAAAACTTTGTCCTTAGACAAGAGTGACTTGATGAAACTCGTGAGAACTTGGGCTTGTTCTTCCAGCTGTTCAATCGTCTGCTGCCCTTTCTCTACCCTTCCAATGACTCGTGATCAAGCTTCCTGGAGGTTATGAATCTCACCTTCGGAGAGTAGACTCTCCCATAGGGATCCTCAAAAGTTCCAAGTCGGATGTCGCAACTCGATTCCGATTTGTCTACATGGGCTTAGCAATCTCCAGAATTGCTGACCTCGAGCATCCGACACAATCCCGAAGTAGTTCTCGCTTTCTTGGCACGAGAAGGAGTGGTGCCCAACAAGGTCAAGCTACAAAGATCAAAATTTGGTCCCAAGCTTTGAGAGGAGGATTTTCTCTTCCTTTTATCAACCAGAGGTTGCACCCAAGCAAAAGAGGAAGAAGAATCTGCAGGAGAAGCAAGGGGACCAAGAGACAGGGAGCTCATGACACTCAAGGTCTGTGCAGCTGTTGACTCAAGCTGAGATGTAGGCAGAACACTGGAGGTAATGGCGGCAGAAGAATCAGTAGTACCTGGAAGTTCGGTGCTCTGGACTTCTTTATCTTTATCTGCTGGATTTTCAGGAACACTTGCAGGAATTGGCACCTCACTGTCTTCACTTTCACTGAGAACGATGATGTTCTCTGGACCCATAGGCAACTCTGCCTGTTTTCTTGGAGGGTCATCCTCTGCAGGCTCCTTCTTTACCTCTTTGAGTTTCTTCTTGTATACCTGGGTAGATGGAGAAGGAGTAGATCCTACAAGTCCCTGAGCTATTGAGGCAGGAGGGGTTTTCACTGGTGTCCCAGACTCTGGAACTGATGCTTCCCTTATGGGTGTCGAATCATCTTTGGAGCTGGATTCTCCTGAGTGCCTCTTGAATTCTCGATCTTCTTATCGAACTGCACTAGTTCTCGATCAAGACCGGGCAATAATCTCACCGATCATCTCTTTCTTTTCTCTGCTCCAATCCAGTCCTCCGTGAGGGGTGTGCTTAATCACATTTTCGTATTCATATGAATATAACTCAAATTGTCATCCCGAGACCTTCAGAACTTGGTACAGACCGAGTTCTTGGATCAATCACAGGAGAACTCCGCCACAATGCCTTCTTCCGCTTCAAAATCATCTCGCACACGGCCCAAAGAGTCTTCTCGTATCCGCCCGTGATGATAGACTATCTTGATGTTCCTTTCAATGAACTTCTTCAAGTCAAAACAGTTCTCTTGGCTTGAAGAAATGAACAAAGGATAGGGATCGTGGCTCTTTCTACGCTCCGAGCATCCAGGGCCGTTTTGCATGTGTAGTTTCCCGCAGAGATGGGAAAGTGTAAGCCGAAATCTTCTTGTCTCCTCGCAAGTTCTCAGGCAACTTGTCCAGCTTGCTCGCATATCTCAATCAAGGCCATTTTGTCGTTGCAGAACATGGGAAGCCGCAGAGGAGTGTTCTCATAGCCAAGAAGCTCCGATATAAGAGAATTTCCCGAATCGAATGAAATAGGCTCCATATTGTGATATCGTGTTCATAGCTTCGTCAAAACCTCCCGCGGTGTCACCTTCGAGCAATCTGACCACGTACATGGTGAAGGCATCATTGACCCTTCAAATTCCGATCGCTGGTCTCTAGGGTGAATCATGGGCAATAGGCGACACTCGATCGCTTTGTGTGCATCGATGTAGGAAAAGCCAAACCATTGCCGTGACCGCTAGGGTATACATCAGATACGAAGTCATGAAGAACTTCTTTGTTTGTTGCACATTGGCTAATTGCTCGGCCAAATTCATGCTTATGATTTCTGCCCAATTGATGTTTTGCGTTCCCTCGCACACCATGCTGATGAGCGGGCACATCCAGAAATGAAACTCATTGGTTGAGGGCAAACCCATAACCCGAGCCAGCAGGATTATAAAATCTGACAATTCTTCATTGAAATCCGCCCGGAAGAGGGTTTTGGTCAGACGAGAAGCTCCTTTCCTAGGGTTCTTCAACCAAGACCTCGCCACTCGAGCTTTATATTTATCACTGTCTTGGTCAAACATGGCCTGTGCTTGATCCCGAGAGACGACTATAGCATTGTCCATCTCCGGAATCCTCAGAGCAGTTCTAATGGCAGCAGCGTCCAGCTTGGCAATGAGCTCCCCGTGTACATTTGTCAAGTCGCTCGAATCGGGGTCGAAGTGAGCTCCGCATGAAAGTACCGCATCAGCACACTGCACTGAGATAGGGAAACCTCCGCAAAGCCAAACCGCTATCATTAATCATCTGTGCCATCGGCGTAGGGTTTGATCTGTCATTCTTGACCAAAATCGCCAAGTCGAGATGACGAGCTTCACTGCCTCCGATATTGCTAACGGCAGACTCAAGTGGAGAAATTTGCTCCCGTCCCCGAAACTTGATCTTCATATTGATAGATTCGAATCGCACCCGCACTGGAAGGAATTTGCAAGGGGAACTAGGTTGCAAGGGTTTGAGCAAATGATAGCAAGAAAGCAATGTGAAAAATGCGAAGGTGGTATGCTTGGTTATATAGCCGTTTGAGGAGCGGAATGAATTTAATGCGCATTGAATACACCACCACCAATTTGAAAGAGCGTCATATTCGGAATGAGCGGGAAAAGCTAAGTGTGAATGACACTTGGTACGCTTGGAACAGGTGAGACGCGAATGCGCGAAACACGCGGCTCGGGCGAAATGGAGAGAGAATGCACAAAAGCTTTTGGAACAATTGGGACGAAAATGCGCGAGGTACGCGGTTCAGGCATTTCGGCCGAAATTGGGACAGCAGGCCTATTTGGACTTGGGACTTTTGGAACAGAAAATTCCGGAGTACGCGACTAGGAAGCTTCGGCCGAAAAAGAGGAAGCTTGCACTTTTGACTTTGGGATATTTGGGACGAAAATGCGCGAAGTACGCGGTTCAGGAGTTTCGGCCGAAAATGGGAAAGCTCGCACAAAAGTTTTGGGACACTGGGACAAAAAGTTCCGACGGGCCCGAGAATGGGACAGTTTCGGGGATTTCGGCCGATCGGGGAACAACTTGCACTTTCGTACTTGGGACAGGTGAGACAGAAAGTTCCGACAGACCCGAAATACTTACAAAATGACCCAAAACTTAGATTCTTTCGACTTCACGACCTGGGTATCTCAGAAAAAAGCACTTAAGACTCAAAATTTTCAAAATTTGTTCTTGTTAGAGAGGGACACTCGAGACAAAGTTGGAATGCACCGACTATGCTAAGGAGCATGTAAAGAGAAATAAAAAGATGAAGAATGTGTCCTCTCACCTCAAAATGCAAGCCAATTAGAAACACTAATAAAAATACGATCCTAAGAGTGCTCTTTTCTTTATGTTTGTGCAGAGTTATGATATTTAGAAGACTCGACTCATGAACTTTAGAATAGAGTTTTTGGTGAGGAAGGCTTCCTACAAAGGAGGAGATCTACAAAGAGAGGTTTTAGGATATATTATGGCAAGGGCGGGTCATCTTCTAAGATAATTTATTGACATAAGTAATGAGTTGGGTGCCCATTGTACTTGTGATCGTGTGATCACTTAAAGCTTCTTCCGAGTAAGATGTCATTTAAGAATGTGTATATTTCTTCAATTCTGTGATGTTTGGGTAAGACTCAGAGAGAGAATAAGAGAAAGGAAGTTATTTTCTATGATTTGTTTGTCAACCATCAACTGGGCATGACTTCCAGTGTATAGGTTTCCCTCATTTAATGTGAGCTAATGCAGTAAAGTGGAATAAAATGCAGTTGATTTTAAGCCCAAATCAAAATAATAAATTCGATGACACAAAAAGATGAACATGAGAGAGTATGATCTTTCACTAATGCAGGCAAATGAAAGAGAAAAATATTTCTTTTATAGCACCAAAACATGATTGCTTTGAGACAAATAGAAAGAAAAGAAGATTCTAGGGGAGAAATTTTAATGTGAAAACCTTCCAAAAAGGAAACAAACATATAAATTTTCACCTAGAAATGAATAAATGCAAGGAACCTCGAATGGGTCCCATCGGGCGTGCCAAAATGTTTCACCTAATTCTTAGAGTGTTTCCTTGAATATTGACGAATCAGATAAGGGTAAATGGGCTAGGAGGAATACCTGTTAAAGCTAGTTGAAGGTTGTTGCACGTGTATGACTTCTTGATCCACAACTGATCGTGAGAGCTTCCTTTTGGCTAGGAGGAACTACTTGAAATAAACAACAAGACCGCCAAATTAAAGTTAAACAAAGATATATGCGGTGGACTTCCTAGCATATGCTAGATTTGGGAAGTGTGATGCTCTATAGAAGGCTATCACTCCACTATTTAAAACAATTCGATGTTAACAATAAATAAAATCCTACCGTAGTTAAAAGGATTTAGGTATCTCATTCAACTATAATAAGAAAATTCATTCACAACAAACTAATCTATGATTGAATCGAAGGTCAAGGTCTCTGCGAGTCTTGGTACTAGTCGGTCTCCGAGTTTGGGTTGTTTTGGGTATTTGGTGAGGATTTCAGGCTCTGTTCTTGGTCTGAGGGTAAAAAATAGAGACCGACGTCGGCCTCTGGTATGACTGATTTCGGTTCCAGTGAAACCAACGATGGTTAAGGGTAATCGGCATCGGTATGGTCGGGGTAGAGGAAACTTATTAAAATCTTGGTGTGAGGGAAGATCTGAGGCTAAATGAAATGGAGAAGGCAATGGTAAGGTCTATGGAGATCTTAGGTGTGCTCAGAGATCTTTAAAAGTCAGGTATGGGAAGTTTAATGGTGTGGGTGAAGGAATGATCAAGTTTACATTAAGGTAGAAGATGGGAGAATGGGAATATAACTAGAAACTAATAACAGAGGTAACAGATCCTACTACAATGAAAGTGGATGAATTTTGGTTAAAAAAATACTTACTTGTTGTATAAGCTTGATGGTTGGATGGAAATGGAACTTGATTAGATGGATGGAGCTTGGTGTGGTGATGGTGCTTCCCAGGATGCTCCCATGAATGGAAATGGCTCTGTGATCACTTTTGATGTTGGTTGTGGATGCCCGATGCATGTGCAAATATTGGTTCTGATTGCATGCAGCTCTAGTTTCGTCCCTTGCTCTCAGAAAAATGTGTCAACCTTGAAATAAGGTTATTTTGGGTTATAAATGGTAATCGACCTTGGTTCCGGCTGACCAAAGCAAAGTGGTTTAGGTTGACCAAAGATCGATTAAGGCAAGATTCCTAGGTTTACAAAACTAGCGAGATCCACTTGATTTCCTGGATCCTGTTTGTTTTTCTTCACGGATTATAATGGAAGCTTCCTTTCTAATGGGCATGAATTTGGTTAGAGGGAATGTATGCTTTGATTTTTAGGGTTTAGGTAGGTCTTAGTTGGTTATGGCAACATACTAAGAATAGGTTTGGGGTGAGGTTGCTAGGTGAGGTGGGGTGTGATAATTATCTCAATTAGGATATTTAAATAATAAATATTATGAGATCATGAATTAATTTAATTTAATTAATTAAATTTATATTAGAGTGGGGTGAAAGAGGCCATGGTTAGGTGAGTGTATTCAAGGTGGATATTTTTCATGGGACCAAGGGGAGTGTGACCCAATTTTGGTGTCTATAGTTTAGTGATTTTAATAAGAAATCTAAAATCATATTTAATTTTGTAAGTATTGATTCACCCCCGCCCTCTCGCCTATTTTACTTCCAATATCAACCAGTTATTCCATTCTAATTTCTCTCTGATATGAACCTTCAATTTCTAACTATTGGGCCATCTCTAATGAAAAAGATATAATGGAGGAAAATCGAAAGATAAATGAATCATGTCATCTCTACCAAAGATAAAGTATAAGGATAAGTTCATATTGCTTTATTTTTTGTTAAAAATATCAACTCAAAGAGATTTTCTTACCTTCATATGCCACAACCTCTTATTGATGTTCATTTTTTGCTTCATTATTATGATCAAATTATTATTAGTAGACACTGATAAACCATTACCCTGAGGATATTAATTGGAAGAAGTATTTAAATAAATTCCAAATCCAAGATCCCAATCATAAATTTTAGAGTCTAGGAAGGATTTTGCATTATCAAAATGATGTTTTGAGGAAATCCAAACCTTGCCACAATATTCAAGAAAATTAAGGATAGCTTATTTTGTAGCTTCCTTAAGTGCCACAATAGCTGTCCACCGATGAAGTAATCGATTGCTATAAAAACCCATTTTTAACGGGACTTGATGGAGGATTGATCATGTCGATGAAGTCAAGACCCCATGTCTATCTCTGTTTGGATTTGGTGAAGTGGAAGGGCATTCAACATCTTTTTACCAAGAAGAAAGAACATTATTTACATTTTCTAACCCATTGATGAGCATTTGTAAACAATGTGGGCTAGAAGTATCATGCCTTTATAATTTTCATAGTAGTGGCCTTGGCAAAGAAGTTTCCACTAGAGAAACCATCATGGAATTCCACCAACACTTTATTCATCCGATTACCTTCAATACACCTTAGTAACACTCCATCAATATTCCTTTTGAAGATAATCCCATAAATGAATGCATATGGAATTGATTATAACCTTGGATGACTTATTTTCATATTTATTAGGTTAGGAGGATATGTAATAGTGGATAATAATGTGATCATGTCCTCAATCCAACTTTGGCCATTAGGAAAATTTCCTTTATATTTTTGAACTTCAGTGTTGTGTGGAATTCCCTAATGCATGAAGAAATAGGTCTCTTAATCATCTTTAGCATCCAAATCCAGATGTTCATAAAGTGCTCTACCTCTTACCAACTTTGTGGCTTCAATAGTTGCATCATATTCCATGATCTTGGTCACCAATCCAACTCTTTTCTCGCTGATTTTTACTTCCATGATAAAATATCTCAAACTCGGAGTGTGAGACTAAAAATTTGATGTGATTATTGGAAAACATATTCTTGAATTTCTTAATAGCTCTCATGATAGAAAATACCTATTTTTATAGGTGGATGTATTTCAATTCATAATCCTTCAACTGCGTTGACTAAATAAATCTATTGGTTTCTCTAAACCTTGATCATTTTGTTATGTTAAAACAACAACAATACTAGATTTAGCTCCATATGCATATAGGATAAAATCCTTGGAGTAGTCAGGGTTGATAAGTGTGGGAGCTTGAGAAATTTCCTATTTGATCTTGGAAAATATTTCTTTTCCTTCTACTATCCACTTAAATAATGAATCTTTCTTGAGCATTAGAGTGATACGTCTAACCAATCCTGCAAAATTACGTATAAACTTGTTGGGTGTCGAAAAGTGACTAAGTATTGAAATTATATAGAGGCACACACGTGAGTATAATGGATATATAAGGAACATGCACCGATCAGCAAAAAAATGAGCGCGTTGGATGATAGGGTTTGTGCGCGAGAAGATGGAACAAGGAGTGCTCAATGCACTATATAGGAAAATAGGGATTTGTCACCTTTTAGGTATTGAGCTAAGTATGAAAGGAAGATTTGGTATTGGCACATAACAAGTGGGTGTGTGGATAGGCATGAGATTTTTATAGAGTTATACCCTAAAGATTCACACTTGGGAAGATAGTTTGGAACTTAGGCATTTTTACAAGTACGGGCTAAAAATAGACATGGAGTGATGAACAAGCATTAGATAAAGACAAGAAGACTTGGAGGATATTGTTGTAGCAGCAAATCACAAGCACTTCTGGACGCACATCAGCTTCTAGGTTGATCACTCTAGCATCCATTGTGATTGCACAACATGGAAACCTCTCTCCAAGTGTGGGACTTGTGAAACCGAGAGAGGAATATCCAGATTTGAGGCTGGTTCCTCACACTCCTCTGATTTAGATCTATATTTTGCACAAGTATAGAGGTTCGAGATCCCGATCCTACTCTAAATTATAAGGAGACGAGGGATAGAAATGCAAAAAAATGAAACTAACTAAAGATGGTGATGCACCAAAAGGAGTGGTGAATATTTTTGTCATGCAAATAGACACAAACCAAAGATTGCAGCATAAAACATACACAGGATGATAAGATATAATTTAGGGTCTGAAATGAAGCAAATAATACAAACAAAGGACTGAAACCATTCACAAAGCTTGCATTATCATTTCCAATGTCAAAACCACTGCATTACAACCTCAGAGAGGTAAAAACTGTTACAATCTTTGAAGAGGTCTGATTCTTGCAACAATCACTTGCTGGAGGTGAAAGAAGAAGACTGCTATGCCAAAAGATGTTCCCCTTTTAAATGAGCCAAATCTGGCTTTTACATTACATGGGTCGAGCCCAGGAGAGAGAAAACTTACAAAACGTGGGAGCCCATTCCTCCTTAACTGCAAATTCATTAAAACGGCATGGGGGACCTTACAAACCCATACCCTATCATTTTTGACCAAATTGGAGGAGAATGCGACCCATTCTGTATTAAATTTGGTCACTGAAATGTCACTTCTGGCCATGAACACACGTCAGAGCCGTTTCTTAACTTTCTCTCTCCAGACTGCACCAAAATTCAAGATTGACCCTGAAATCATGTAGAGAATTTTATAAGCTTTCCAATGATATGAAGAACGTGCAAATCCGAGCTCAGATATCGAAAGATATGGCAATCTCAAGATTTAGGGAAAAAAAAGGCAAAAATGGGTTTTGAAATTTTTTCCCGCGCTCCGCCACTTGGACGACACGTGTCAGGCGCTGATTGGATGAGAAATTTTCTCTCCTTCCCTTACCTACGGGTTTTCCTCGAAATTTTTGACCTTTTGTAACTTTGGAAAATTTCTCATTTTCCCCGCATCCCCGCCACTTGGGACATGTGGCATGATCTGGTTGGAGGACAAAGTGCGGGGTCATCCTTTACCTTTTAGTTTTTGCCAAAACTTTTGCCAAATTCTCTAATTCCTCCCCAAGCTCCGCACTCCCCTTCTCCTTAGGACACGTGTCCTCTTTTTATTAGCTCAAGCAACGCTTCAAACCTTGCCCTTTGAAATTTTGGGCGTCTCCCTGGTGACACGTGGCATTTCTGATTCATCCGCGGCTCGCCAGCCTCTTCGGCGTCCCTCACGTCCCTTTGGCCTGGTTGTCCCAAACTATCTCTGGGACAAATTCTTCCAATCCACGATTCGAGCTTCCTGTCCCTCTTTGAGACGGAGACACGTGGCGTGATTTGATTGGCTCTCGGTTCCTTCGGCTCCCCGTCCCGCCGTACTGTACTTGCTCCAACTGTCCCGGTATGCAGGGACAAATTCCTCCGATCCGCCTGAGATGGGCTTCCTTGTCCGTCTTTGCGGCTACTTCACCTTTTCGCATCCTTCACGTCTTTTCGGCCCAGATGTCCCAAACTGTCTACACAACAGTTAGTAAAAATTTTCTTTACCTTCTGGACGGTTCACCCTTTCGCATCCCGCGCCTCCCGATGGCTGGTTGGTTGTCCCTTTCTTTGTCTGACGCTGGCGGCCTTTCGGCCGATTCATGCCCCGACGTCCCAACTATCCCAAGGACCGCCTGGACTAGGACTTAGCCAATTTTCATGATTTTTTCTAGCCCAAGCTTGTTTTTTGCAACTTTTTCACCCTTTTTAGAACTTTCTCCTTTCTTCCTGGACAAGAGAGTTAGAAAAATCTGAGGGGACCCTAGAAACATGATTTTTTGCCTTGAATCAATTTATTTACCTAGGACTAAAGAATTTAATGCATGTTATCAAAATTACCCTGAGGGGTGAATTTTGGATAACAATTTGGTGACTCAGCGGGGTCATCTACCTGCTAGATGAAGTTACCAAGAGCTTCCTAAAGTAGTCCATTGGGCATGGAGTCATCGGATATTCTTTTAGAATCCCAACCGACTCGAGAATGTGCAAGGAGGAAGACGGAATATCACCCGATGGGAGCAAGAACTGCAAAACATCTTCATGGACAACAAGTTGTGCCAAAGCACTTAGGGAACACAAAACTAACCTACAAGAAAAACAATGTGCACAAGCACTTGGAGAAATGAAAATCTAATCTAATATTTAAAAGGTAGTAACTCTCCTGTTGAAGCAATGTTTGAGATAGATTCCATTTACTGGAATCTGCAGTTCTTCACCATCCAATGAGGCCAATTGGAAAGCATTGTTGTTCTTGCACTTTGTGACCATGTATGGGCCACTCCAAATGGCATCAAATTTTGAATGCCTTCCCGGTTTTGCTCTATCCACATCCCATTTCAACACTAGATCTCTAACTTAAAAAGATCTATCCTTGGCCTTCTTATCAAAGGTATTTTTGATCAAAGCTTGATCCTTTTCCATTGCTTGGGATGCCTGATTTCTGATCTCTTGTAGCTCCATCAACTTTACATACCTCACCTCCATGGGCTCAAATTCAAGTAACTCCAGCTGCTTCATGAGTTCCAATGTTGGCAACTCAAGTGACATGGGCAAGATTGCCTCTCTTCCATAGACAAGTTTGAATGGAGAGTTACCTGTGGATCTTTTGGGAGTTATCCTATCATCCCATAAGGCTGATTTTAGTTTAGTGTGCCAAGACCTCTGATTCTCATCAAGAGTCCTCCTAATGATCCTCAACAAGTTCTTGTTTGTAGACTCGTCCTGGCCATTACCTTGAGGGTAATAGTTTGATGAAGTGCTTAGGTAGATACCGTTCTTGACAGCCCACTCAGTCACCTTAGATCTAATGAATGTCAATGCATTATCAGAGATTATTGTAGTAGGTACACCAAATCTGGTTGTTATCCCCTCATAAAAGTCTAAGATGCTAGACTCATTTGCCTCTTTGAGTGCTACTGCTTCTGTCCATTTGGTGAAGTAGTCTGTGGTTGTCAAAATCCATTTGTGCCCTTGGCTTGAATTGGGATTAATGACTCCAATGAAGTCCAAACCCCACTGTATGAATGGCTGGTCAACTGAGATTGGATGTAATGGAAGGGCAGCAAGTCTCTCTTTTCCTGTGAAGAATGCACAATTCTTACACCTCTTGATCCATGCATAGCAATCACTGAAGATCTTAGGCCAATAATAACTAGCCTTCATGATTTTTAGAGCTGTCACTCTTGGTGCAAAATGACCACCAGCTGGTCCACCATGGAACTCTTCCAACACCCTTTGAATCTGATTTGTGCTAATGCACCTCAGAACACTCCATTCACATCTTTCTTGAACAAAACTCCATCAACAATGGCATACGGGACAGCCTGCAATCTGAAGTGTCTCCTTTGGGTCTTGTTCATCTCCAGAGGGCATAGGCCTGTGCCTAGGAAGTGTATAATGCCTTGGGTCCAGCAAGGAGTGGGGGCAGCATTGTCTTCTTCTTGATTGCCACTTGGCTCATGGCTGTCCTGGACTGTCAAAACAGCCTCTTCTTCATTGCATACTTCTCTTTGCTTCCCCAAAACCAGCTGCTCACACAATCCTTTCCCTCTTACCAGCTTGGTGATCTTGATCTCAATGTCATACTCCATGACACGGGTGATCCAACCTGCCCTTTTCTCATTCAAATCCTTGTTGAGGAGGAAGTCCTTAACCCCAACATGTGAGACCAGCAACTGGACCTTGTTGTTTGAGACTAAATGCTTGAATTTCTTCAAGCTTCTGATTACTGCAAGTACATGCTTCTCAATAAAAGAGTACCTCACCTCATAGTCATCTAGGCTCCGGCTGAAGAAGGCAATTGGCTGCTCATCATTATCCTTGTTCTACTTTTGTACCAAAATGGCGAAATAGTGTCATTACCTCCAAAAGCATAGAGGATGAAATCCTTGGAGAAGTCCGGGTTGATGAGAGTTGGTGCTTGGGAGATGGCTTCTTTGATTGCTTCAAAACTCTCCCTTCCTTCTGCTATCCACTTGAAAGCCATGCTCTTCTTTAACATTTTGGTGATGGGCTTGACAAGGGCTGCAAAATCTAGGACAAACCTCTGAACAAAGTTTATCCTTCCCAAGAAACTTTGAAGGGCCTTCTTGTGGCTTGGCAATGGTAGTGCTCTTATGGCTTCAACCCTCTCTGGATCAATTGTTAATCCTTCTTTGGAGACAATATGGCCAAGGATCTTTCCTTCATGTGCAAGAAAGATGCACTTCTTAGGATTCAAAGACACTCCAAATCTCCTACACCTCGTGAAGACTTGTCTCAAATGAGAGAGGTGGTCTGCTGCATTTTTGGAAAAAACAGTGATATCATCAAGGTATATCAACACCATGTTGTTAATCAAACCTTTGAACGCCATGTCCATTGCTCTTTGGAAGGTAGCACCAGCGTTGGATAGCCCAAATGGCATTTTCTGTATGCATAAGTTCCCATTTGGTTTTGAAGGCTGTCTTGAACTGATCTTCTTCCTTCACCATAATCGATTGTAGCCGAGTAGCCATCAAGTAGTGAAAACCTCTCGAGCCAGCCACTTGCAAGATTTGTTCCATGGAAGGGAGTGGGTAATGGTCCTTGAGAGAGGCTCTATTCAAGTCTCTGAAGTCAACACACAATCTGATCTCTCCACTCTTCTTTTTGATTGGAACTAAGTTGGCAACCCAACTAGAATGCTTGATTGGGAATATGATCCTTGACTCAATCAGCTTGTCCAATTCTTTCCTCATGAGAGGCTCCATGTGTGGATTGACTGGTCTTTGTTTCTACCTAACAGGCTTAGTATTTGGATCCAATTCGATGGTATGCTGAGCTAAGTTGGGATTGAAACCTTTCAAGTCTTCATAGCTCCAAGCAAACACGTCAGGGAACTCTTGACACAGCTGTATGAACTCATACCTTTCTTGCTCAGTTGTCATCCTTCCAATTTGCAATGGTTTGTTCTCTTCTACCAAGATGGATACTGAATCCTCTCTCTTGACCTGAATGTTTGCTTTCTCTTTTCTAAATTGATCATTAGGGTTAAAAATGGACTCCAAAGTGATAAGTCCCTTGGGCAGCTTGTTAGTTCTCAGCTGTACCACTTGGTCACCATATTGTTGTTCCAATTTTTCTTGATTCTTGGATGAGAACTCAACTTCTTCTTGCAAGAAGTGGATGATTTGATGGTCATTCTCAAACACTTGCCAACTAACATTGTTATCCAAAGCACCGAAGGCCTCACAATCACGTGGATGTTTGGTATGTACCATGTCTTGTTGAATGCTTTCCACAATGTCAAAGGGTGCCCCTACTGCTGCAAGCCTATCGGTAGAGCTTGATTCTCCTTTCTAGGAATGGATTTGATGCCAAAACCCTAAAAATCTTCCATGAGGTCCCACACCCTATTATTGTAGCACCTAAGTAGATCATTCTTGGCAAGATGTTGTCCCTTGACCTGATTTACAATCAATTCACTATCCCCAAAGACTTGCAAGTTCTTTATTTTCTTCTTTATTGCCCAATGCATCCCTTGCACCAAGGCTTCATATTCGATGAGTGTTATTGGAGCATACAAACTGAAATCTAAAATTTGAATAGTACTTTACCCCTTGAGGTGAAACAAGCATGGCTCCACCTCCTGCACCTTGTCTACTCCTTGATCCATCAAAAAACAGCTGCCATACCTCATTATCATCTTTGTGGTTTGGCTTGGTGATGCTAGGAATAGGCTGATTTTCTTTGTGTATGTAATAGACACCTAGCTCAGATTCTTATACTTCTTGATAAGGATCAAATGCATGTATCTTGTTTGCCCATTCATCAAGAGTTAGATCCGGGATGCTTCCAACCTTAGTGTCAGCTTCATCAGTGCTTGGGTGATCTTCTTGATCAAATGCTGAGCAATTGGCATAATCGACTTGGAGTATAAGGCTCAATATGGAAGTTTGTAATAGGTTCGAGACCTGATTGTAGCCTTAGTTCCATACCTCATTCTAAACAGCATGTGTGACCAATTAGTAGACAAATATCCTCCAATCTTGGCTGTGAAGTCCCTTGACAAGCATAGGGCAAAGAGTGGTGGAAGGTCTATGAGCGATACATCTTGTAAAACAACAACATTTGGGCATGCATGTAAGGTAAGACTCAAGTTTCTAATCACTCCAACTGTTGCTACTGCTGTCCCATCTAGCTGCACTACCCCTTTGGATATTGTTTCATACTGGAGCCCTAGCTGATCAGCTATTTTCTTAGGCATTACTGAGCTACTTGCCCCGGAGTCTATCATGCGATTGTGCACTAGCTGATTTCCAATGATCAATGAAACATAGAAAGGAGGGGGATTCAAGATTTTACCTTCTTTGTCCTCCATGATTTCCTTGAGTTGGGCAGCATTTGTGAGCACTTTGTCTTGCATCCGATCCTCGCTGATTCGAAGTTGGCCGAGTCCTTCATGGCGGCTTACAGCAGCAGATCTCTTTGGCTCAGGATAGATAGGGATTCCCACATTGATATATTGGTGTTTGTCTTCTTCATCCGATCAATGATGCTTTGAATGGTGATGAAGGATATCTTTGTTGTCCCTTGGCTTGCACATTCACTCCTTGCGGTGGGTAGCAACAAGCTTGCTATTTGAGTTGGTCTAGGAGCTGTTCTCGGCTGTCCTTGTGCATTTACAAGCGGGTTTTGCTTGCCCGATCATTTGTGGAGCCATGGAAGGTTGTGGATTGGTTGGGGCTAATGGCTGTTCTTCACCCAAATTCCTCCTTTTGACCTCGTGTTGGCTACAACACCTTGAGAAACTTGCTTGATTCATGCCACAAAAATCCTCTGCTTGCCAATTTTCCAATGTGGTGCCATTTAGGGCTGATTCTTTGTTGGGATGCTTCTTGATGTTGGTTGTTTTCTTGACACCCTCACCCTCCACACCGGTAGTTGTCACCATTAGTGCTTGATTCAAAGCACCATTGAAGCACATGGATTGGTTATGAGGCTCATTGCATGGGAAACACCAATCATACTCCTCGATAATGTTGTTTTGTGTTGGCACCAATGCCTTAGAGGTAGATATGGCATTTGGATTATAGGGCTGAAATGATCTATTGGCGGGAGGCCTGGTTTGATTCATATTTGCAAATGGATTAGGTGTCCTTTGTGGTTGGTATGGCTGCCTATTAGGTGAGCACAGGGTTGATAAGAAGGTCTAAAACCTTGGGCTCTTACCTTTTGAGAGTAATCAGCTCATTGCCTAGGTTTTGCAATTGCTTCATGACTTCTGAAGCTCATTTGGGAACTTGGAGATGAAGTGGAAGCTTCATTTGAACTCTTATTTCTAGGAGTGGGAGAAGGAGCCAAATTAGGTGCTTGATTGGTGTTTGGATTCTCTAAACTTGGAAACAGTGGGCATGGGAGGTCTAGGGGCAAGTTTACCGACTTGGATCAAACAATTCTCAGCCCTAATGGCAATGCTATAGGCCATAGGGATAGTTATGCCTCCCATGGACTGAATCAACATAGAAATATCAGAATTTAGAGCTTTGAGATAGTAGAGAAAAGCACCTTCTGCTGTTGGCCTGACTGCCACTGGAATTCTCTCCCAAGTCTTTTGAAATATGAAGTTGAAATCGGTCAGCTACTCATTGGGAGCTCTCTTGATGGTTGTCAGCTGTTCCAAAAGAGACAAGTTGTCTCCCTTTTCTCCAAATTGCTCATGAAGTGCTATACACAGATGATTCCAATTTGTGATAGAACCAGCTCCAAGGCTCCTAAACCATTGCAATGCTTTACCCTTGAATGAAGATGCCAAAGCTGAACTTGATGACCACTTGCATTTCATTGATTTCATGGATTGCACAAAGGTTAGCAATATCTTTAACATGATCACACAGGTAGTCCGATTTTCTCCGGTGAAGTAGGGAATGTTCTTCAAGTCTGCAATAGGAATTGGATGTTGTGCATTGAGGGCAAGTGGGTCTGCTGCCTATGAAGTTGACGTAGGGGTTGTTTTGTGCCATTCTAATTGGTCTTAAAACCCTTGTTGGTGAATGAAAGGCCTACCAAGTGGAGGAGTTGAGAGATTTCTGTTTAGTGGAGATGGAGACCTTTGAATCCTTCTTCCTCTCTATCTTCTTCTTGGAGATAATTGCGGTATTCAAACAAAGCATTTCTTCTTCTCCAACTCTTGACCTTGTGGTGATTCTTCTCATGAGTTTTCGGGCTTGCCTTTGCTAAAACCAGTTGATTCTTCCCCTTGGAGTCACCAGATATGCAAATAATAGCTCTTTCAAGCAAGAAAAATACGGAGATGCACATCAAATTTGCTGCAATAAAAATGAGACCTCTAGGTCCCACAGGGCATGCCAAAACTGTTGTAGCAAATCACAAAGGCACCCCTAGACGCACATCAAGCTTCTAGGTTGATCACTCTAGCATCCGGTGTGATTGCACAACATGGAAACCTCTCTCCAGTGTGGGACTTATGAAACCGAGAGAGGAGTCTCCAGTTTGAGGCTGGTTCCTCACACTCCTTTGATTTAGATCTATATTTTACACAACTACAGAGGTTTAGATCCTGATCCTACTCTAAATTGCAAGGAGACAGGGATAGAAATCTAAAAAAATTGAAACTAACTAAAGATGGTGATGCACTAAAAGGAGTGCTGAATATTTTTTCATGCAAATAGACACAAACCAAAGATTGCAGCATAAAACATACACAGGCTGATAAGATATAATTTAGGGTCTGAAATGAAGCAAATAATACAAACAAAGGACTGAAACCATTCACAAAGCTTGCATTATCATTTCCAATGTCAAAACCACTGCATTACAACCTCAGAGAGGTAAAAATATTACAATCTTTGAAGAGGTCTGATTCTTGCAACAATCACTTGCTGGAGGTGAAAGAAGAAGACTGTTATGCCAAAAGATGTTCCCCTTTTTAAATGAGCCAAATCTGGCTTTTACATTGAATGGGTCGAGCCCATGAGAGAGAAAATGTACAAAACGTGGGAGCCCATTCCTCCTTAACTGCAAATTCATTAAAACAGCATGGGGGACCTTACAAACCCATACCCTATCATTTTTGACCAAATTAGAGGAGAATGCGACCCATTCTGTATTAAATTTGGTCGCTAAAATGTCACTTCTGGCCATGAACATGCGTCAGATCTGTTTCTTAACTTTCTCTCTCCAGACTACACCAAAATTCAAGATTGACCCCAAAATCATGTAGAGAATTTTATAAGCTTTCCAATGATATGAAGAACGTGTAAATCGAGCTTTGGATCGAAAGATATGGGATCTAAAGATTTAGGGCACAAAGCAGGCAAAAATGGGTTTTGAAATTTTTTCCCGCTCCGCCACTGACGACACGTGTCGGCACTTGATTGGATGAGAAATTTTCTCTCCTTCCCTTACCCGCAGCTTTTCCTCGAAAGTTTTGACCTTTTGTAACTTTGGAAAATTTCTCATTTTCCCCAGCGTCCCCACCACTTGGGACACGTGGCATGATTTGGTTGGAGGACAGGGGCATAGGGTCATCCTTTACCTTCATTTTTGCCAAAACTTTTGCCAAATTCTCTAATTCCTCCCCAAGCTCCGCACTCCCCTTCTCCTTAGGACACGTGTCCTCTTTTTATTAGCTCGGGCTAATGCTTCAAACCTTGCCCTTTGAAATTTTGGGCGTCTCCCAGTGACACGTGGCATTTCCTGATTAGTCTGCGGGCCTGCCGGCTCTTCACGTCCCTCGCGTCCCTTTGGCCCGGTTGTCCCGAACTGTCTGGGACAAATTCCTTCGATCCGCCTGATTCGGGCTTCCCTATCCCTCTTTGAGGCAAAGACACGTGGCGTGATTTGATTGGCTCTCGGTTCCTTCGGCTCCCGCGTCCACCGCGTATGCTTTTCCAAATGTCTCGGACTGCAGGGGAAAAATTCCTCCGATCCATTGCCCGAGATGGGCTTCCTTGTCCCTCTTTGCGGCCGCTTCATCTTTTCGCGTCCTTTGCATATTTTCGGCCCAGATGTCCCAAACCGTCTACACAATAGTTAGTAAATTTTTCTTTACCTTCGGCCGGTTCGCCCTTTTGCGTCCCCACGCGTCCCGACGGCTTTGGTTGTCCCTTTCTGCGCGGACCGCCTAGCGGCCTTTCGACCGATTCGTGCCCCGACATCCCAACCATGTCCCAAGGACCGCTGGACTAGGACTTAGCCAATTTTCATGATTTTTCTAGCCCAAGCTTGTTTTTGCAACTTTTTCACCCTTTTTAGAACTTGCTCCTTTCTTCTTGGACGGAGAGTTAGAAAAATCCGAGGGGACCCTAGAAACATGATTTTTACCTTGAATCAATCTATTTTCCTGGGACTGAAGAATTTAATGCATGTTATCAAAATTACCCGAGGGGTGAATTTTGGATAACATATACATAAAACTATTTTGAGAACAAGAATAAGATCAAGATTCATGTAGAGTTCGAGCTAATAATAAGATTATAGCTAGATTTAATTATAGCTAATCTATTGTTAGGAAAATCTTTCATGCTTCTTGAGCACCTTTGTAAGTTCCGCATGGCTATTTTGAGCATGCATCCTATTTTGGGAATGCATGGGTGGTGAAGGAAAATTTCCATCCCCAATATATATGTGTTAATTTTCATAGTTTTGGAGGGAGTGATATTAAATTGTATATAACACAAATTGTGATGGTATGATTTTGTGCGCATGACTTTGTGATGGTAACTATGATGTATTCAACTATTATGGTTTGTGATGATGTAATATAATGGATCTTTGTGGAAGGATATTGATTGTTGATGTTACTTCACATGGTTATTGTATGGTGGATATGGTATTAATATTTATGTAATTTGTATGTTTACTAATTATGTGTGTTTCGATTTTGAGCTCAAGAATACATTTGTTAGAATGGGATATGCACTTTGGGATGTGACTATTATGAACATACATGCTAAAACTATGGTAAGGCAGTAACAAAGAGGGACTTGGTACCTTTTCATGCTTTGGATGAGCTCTCAAACATGTCTAAGTGATGTGTTAACGCATCTAGGGTTGTTGAGTGGGAAAATAAGACTACATTTTGGTTTCGTTGTCGGGACCTCTTTTCAAAACTTGCTTACCACAATGATGTATGATGATGGTGTATTAGTTGACTCTTGTGACTATTTAAAATTGGGTTAGTAACAAAAAGACCAGTTTGCATGTAGATATGGTTCGGAAATGATTTCAATACATGCACTTGGGTTGAGGAACATCTTTATCATGAGCTTTATGAATCGTTCTTTTGTTTCTTTCCAAAAGAGTTGTATGAGTGGTTGTTTGTGTATGCATCAAATAAGAGCTCATTTTATAGACCAAGGACTTGGATGCGGGAAGAGTATCAAGATTTTTTTGATGTAGATGAACCTTGGATGCATGTTGTAGATCATTTGTGGGTTGTTGTTGTGCATAAATATACTTTGGAGTACGTGGTGTCTATGTATACTTGTCCAGAAGTTACTTGAGTTTGAATTTTTACATAAACCAAGAGGATCTTACCTTCATGTCATCCCTTTGTCTATTAAGATTTTGATGGTGGTGTTGAGCTTAGAGAACCTTCCTATGGCTAGCTAAACACCCCAACGCATGTAGGGGCAAGAGCAGGTGTGGTGAAAGATGACGGTCCTTGTGGTAGAAAGGTAGCGAGAGGAAAGGTGGCTTGATTATAATGAGGCATCGGAGAGGGAATTGACAAAGAAGTGTGTTATTGAGGAGTCTGTGGAGTTATGGAGGATGATGTCTCATGAAGGATTTGAATCTCACGTGGAAGACATCGAACTAGAAATTAGGCTCTCCACTACTTAGGAAAATGCAGTAGAGAATCCCCTCCCACTCCTAATGAGAGCACATTTGATGAAGAATGATTGAGGACCATGGGTGTGCATCCGATCTCACTGGTGATTTAGCCCTTGTGTTTGGTTTTCAAGTTCCAAAAGTAACTATTGATAAGAAAATGAATGTATGTAATCCAGGTAGTTTCATGTAGTTATCATTTTCTATTGAATATATAAGTGCATCAAATAACATCTATGGCATCATAGAAAACAACATATTTACTATTTGGAAGACCGATTGGAAAAATATTTTTGGAGTACGTCATTAGGACAGAGTGTGGGTGCACGAGAACATTGGGAACACATCTAGAAGTACTAAAACTTCACGAGACCGTGTAAGTTCAATTTAGTACCACTATTGGAACAAAAGGAAGTACATCCATTGGTCCGATACCCACCGTTGAAGGATTAGGAGGTGGGTCGGGAAGATCAGGAGGTTTGGGATCAAGTGGACCAAGTGGTTTTGGTGGTGGAGGAATATTGTGGCAGTTCTGGTTTTAGATCTGGAGGGCAAGGCCCACATCCCCAATAATCCTCACATAAACCTCAAAAAGTGTCTTATGAGATGTGTCTTCACTTACAAGACTATAGAGGTATTGAAGATGTTGCAGCACATGTACACAAGTGCGAGTTGTTATGGTGCACTAAAGGAATCATCACTTTGAATAGGAAGGAATTTTAGTTTCCTACTACTCTTCAAGGGTATGCACATAAATGGTATAGAAATTATGATCCACATCAAAATGCAGTGGATTATGATGTTTTGTGCTTTACGTTTTTATTTGAGTTCCATATCCTTTATTTTGAACATAAAAGTATCATCATGCTTAAAGACATTAAATAGGGCTTATAAGAAAGCATTTGGGAATACAACACGTGTTTTAATACTTTGTTGTCAAAGTTATCTTATGACATACATCCTAGTCAACATGCACAATGGTTTATTGGAGGGTTGTTGAATCCTTTAGAAGGGCGCTATCTCATAAGACTTTTGTAGACTGCACCACCCTTTGGAAGCATCTCTATATGCTTTGAGGTAGTTGGGAGTGTGGACACTGGTGTGAGCCCATTTCTTGAAGCACAGATTGCATTCATGGATAAAAAATTAGATAAGCTCTCTTCTAATTCAGTTCATGATACACATAGTGAGATTTGATGTACAGATTGCAAGGTTGAAGGACACACCAAGGATAACTTCCTCGCATCCGGTGCATGCTATATTGTTAGGCTGTGAGATTTTTCATTTGGACCATGATGTAAGTAGATGTCCTCTTTTGTAGTGCGTGATCCATAAAAATTTATCTCGTGTATCGTAAAATTTGTAAAACTTATACTCATGATACAGTTAACTATAGAGTGATTGATCACATATATGAATCTATTGAAACTAGTGTGCACCCAGATGGTGTAACAAGTAGATCAAAGGAAAAAAGAGAACAACGTAATGAAGATCGCAATCATGGGGACAACGGGAATAGAGGCTTCCATGGTGGATATAAATGTCAAGGTCGCGGCAGTGGAAGAGGAGGATTTTCTAGAGGAACTTGTTTTACTTGTCAGTCTCCTGACCATTATCAACGTGATTGCCCTCAAAAATGTGGTTTCCTCTTGGTGTTGAAATTATCATAAATTTAAAGAATGCCTAATTTTTATGAGCATATGAGAAAAAAACATAAGAAAGATAAGGTAGAAAATATGATTAAGATTCAACGCGTGGATGAAGATCAATGGATGCCTAATCTTGGACTAAATTTTGAACTACAACATGTGTTAGTTACCACACGCACTAAGGCTTCATGTTCCCATGAGAATATGAAGTATAAGCCACCTATAATGAAGCAATAAGTGATCAATGTAAATTACCCTAATTCTAAACATCAGAAAGAGGTTTACCTAGAGACTATGGGTCTTATCAACAATTTGCAAGGAGAGATTAAGAGTTTAAAGGAGCAGGCACATGTATTAGAATATGATAAACATGTTGAAATACCGTAGAAAGACATAGATGATTTGAAATAAGTCTCCAAATGTTGTGACATGAGAACATAATTCCTCTGTTAGGATAATGGTTGCGAGAGAAAGTACCGTGCACATGACATGAGTGTGAAAGGTAGATCCTTCATGCAAATCTACCTCCTCATAATCATGAGTATGATAAGGAGATTACATTGAATGCAATCATTAACGGTTAGCTTAAGAAATATTGTGATATATAGAGGTGTAGAAGTTAATGTACTCACGTTGGATGCTTGGAATCACATGGGCAGACCATTATTACAACCTTCTTCGAATGTGTAGTATATGGAAAACAAAACTAGGGCTAATTCTATTGGTGTGTTAAAAGATGATACTATTATGATTCAGGGAGGAAAGTTTACTAGAGACTTTGAAGTATCAAAATGCGTAAAGGTGGATAGTTTCTCGGCATTACTTGGGTGCCCACTGGTGTTATGCAAATAATGCAGATTTGTGCTTCAATAAGGGGTACACTA
This sequence comes from Taxus wallichiana var. yunnanensis, assembly GCA_018340775.1. Lineage (NCBI taxonomy): Eukaryota > Viridiplantae > Streptophyta > Pinopsida > Cupressales > Taxaceae > Taxus > Taxus wallichiana. Next base: position 301,890,797 of record CM031243.1, on the reverse strand, counting down.
GCTTTGAGAACAAAGAAGAGTGTGTCATCATTCCATTGAAATATGTAAAGGATACCCCATATGTTTAGCCTTTGAGAAATAAAGACTTTAACGAGAAGAAACACACATACAATCATAGACCATGAGGTGATTGAGCCATCTAAGGAAGGAGTAATATAGTGGGATGATGCTCATTCAATTAGTGATACTACAAGTATTTCTTGTGATAACTAGGTGCATGGGACATATGAAGTAGTTGGATGCAAGGTTAAGAACACAGATTACTCACATGATTAGGTCGGGCATGGTTAGGCACATGAGTAATAACTAGGTACCTCGGTACACTAGTGAAGGAAACCCCGATGTATTTTTATGCACTATGGAAGACTAGTGGAAAGATATTAGTGATAGAAGAAATATACTAGTTTATACCTTACAAGAGACAAAAACAAGTTGGTGGGATACATATAGGGACAACCTATTAGAATGGTGCAAGGTGAGAATAACCATTTCTACTAGGTTTCGAAGGAGAAATGTACCCTCACATATATGTAAATTCCATGGGAAGGATTCTGCTTTGCACCACATTCATAAATGTGAGAGACTCTAGACGGAGGGGTAGGAGGCCTTGCCACCATCACTTTGGGTACATAAGTTCTATGCAACCCTTGGTGGCTATGCATGTGTTGGCGAGAAAATTTGTCTTGTGAAAAAATTGTTGGGTTTGAAGCCAACGCTATGGGAATCTAAGTCCCTCTACTTGAACAGTCAAACTTCCGTAGGTGCGTGCAAAAAAAGGGTGGATTTCAATGGTGGCCTTTCGGCCGAGAGATCTAATAGGGGTAGTCCACTGACCCTGTGGCAAAGCTAGAAATGTCTCACTAGGGAATAAAATTTGTCTTGGAAAGGGGAAGGGGAGTGGGAATGGAGGTAGGAGAAAACTAATGTTGTGAGTAGAATATCATATGCCCACACACATTAATTAGAAATTTTGTTTACATGCATTTATAGTTAGAAGAAAAAAAAATCCGAGTGGGAGAAGCTACAAGACCGAATGAAATTCATTGGTCGCAAGGTACCAAATAATCCCTCAATCAAAGAGGAGAAAATTCCTTCTTTTATTATTGAAGCTAAATTAGAATTTGTACAGAGCTTTGAGAATAGAAGAAAACCTAAGGAGAAGGGAAAATAGAAGAAGTATGGTGTTTTTGTCTTTTCCAGGTACAGAGCACTCTGGTCTTTTTGAAATCAATTGACAACCCTTGGAATGGCTCTAAGGAGCCATTATATCTCATGCCAAAATGGTTACAACTTTACAAATCATTTACGCCTCTTAAAATTCCTCCATTGCGAAGAAAACGTTCATGGCGGGTTAAAAACCAGATCTTGCAATGTGAACGTTACATTTGATTTGCTAGTTTGAATATAGACTATTTGATTTTCTCTTATAACTTTGAAATTGGGTCATCCACATGGTAGGAAGAGATTGGAGTGGGTACAAGGGAAATCCCTTTGCATTTTGTGATTTTGTTTAGAGATTTGGTAATTTGGAACAAATTGGCCCACACCCCGCTTCAAATTTTTAACTTAGGCACGTGGTACGTTTTCATTTGAAATGGGGTCGTGGCCCTTTTCTCAAAAACTCAAATTTCTCCACCGTTCCACTCTCCCGCTTTGACTTTTCAATGGTAGGCTTCACCTTTGACTTTCTCCCTGCGGGCTTCAACTTTGAATTTTTCCCTTTAAAGCCTGATCGGGGCTGCGGGTCACTTTTTAACTTTTCACCTTTTTTGCAAAGAGGCTCAAAAACACAAATTTCTCCGCTGACCCGCTACTTGATTGAACTCTTGACATGTGGCATCTTCTGATTGGAAATGGGGTCATGGCCCTTTTCTCAACATTTTAACCTTTTTGGAAAAAGGCTAAAAAACTCAAAATTCTCCATCATTCTGCTCTCCCACTTTGACTTTTCAACGGGCCCAAGACCTTGGTGGAGCCGTGGAGCACTCTAGAACTTTTACTTCACTTTTGGGAATTTGGTTAAATTTCCAAAAGTCCCCGATGGCCCACTCTCCCACTTTGACTTTTCAATGGTGGGCTTTAACTTTGACTTTTTCACTGCGGGCTTCAAATTTGACTTTTTCTTTTATAGCCTGATCGTGGTTACAGGTCACTTTTTAACTTTTCACCTTTTTTACAAATAGGATCAAAAACAAAAATTTCTCCACCAACCAATTTCCAATTAGGTATGTCCACGTACCCGTGGATGATGGGGCAAAAATTTGACGTGGAGGAAAAAGCCCATCATTCCCGATTGTGGAAAAAATACACGAGAGGAAGAGACTTCATCATTTTGAGTCCAATGTTTGAATTTCCTTGCGAACCAAAGGTATGGAGGAAAAAAATGATTTGATGACCCAAGCCATATAACAAGTGAACAATTTCGATCAAAAAGGAGATTGTAAGGAGGATATTACGTGCATAGACCGGGAGATGGAGAATTTCTCAAAATGAGAAAAACAGAGATTTAAACAGCACTAGGGCATGGATTTTGCTATTTCTTCAAACTTTCAACTTGGCTTAAATACTTTAAGAGGGTGAGAGCTCAAAATTTGAATTTAACTTGGAAAACGAAAAGTGATTTTTGGGAGACAACAGCTAGCTCTAGCTTGGGGACATGACATGGACTGAGCATGACGAAGACATGGTATGAGGATCTAGAATCTCAATTTTTAAACCGTATAACGTTGACCAGTGCCTTATCCATTGGGCCTTGTAGAGTCATGTATAATTCTAAGAAAGAATGGAAGAAGGAGGAAACACACAAGCCAAACCACACACAACAAAAACCAAACAAAACTAAACCAAAACCACACAACAAAAAAGGGAAAAACACACCTACAAAATCACCTATGGTACAAGGTGGGGACAACCCACTTTCACTGATGATACAATTTCAAGTATTGCCCACTTCGAGGAAATTCCAATGGCATTCCATCCAAGTATGAGAGGAGAAAAACATTCTCACCACAAGTTCACGAATTTAGAATGGTCCCAGCCACAATGAATCAAAATTTCCATGGCTGCCCTTTGGTTCTCTTCTCTTATCCCATAGTAGGAAAAAATCTCCAACTTTGAAATTCCTTGCTTTGGTCTTCTTGTCAAAAAAATTATTCACTTTCAACTGATGCTCCTTAATTATATCCACCACTTGGCATCTACTTTCTTCCAGCTTCTCCAGGAAGAGGATCCTCTTGTTAATGGATTCTTTGTATTGACCATCTTCTATTTCTTGCAGCGACTTGAAAGATGACATCTCAATTGTGAGGGGAATCTGTGTCTCAACTCCATACAAAATTTGGAAAGGTGACATACCTATTGTCTTCTTAGGAGTGATCCTATTGGCCCATAATGCATCATATAACTTCTTGTGCTAGTTCCTTTGATTCTCATCTACCAACTTGTGAACAATGGTCACAATGTTCTTGTTTCTTGACTCATCTTGCCCATTTCCCTATGGGTAGTATTCAAAAGAGTGAGATAGGGAGATTCCAAAGCCATAACAAAACTCTATGAGCTCCTTGGAAGAGAAATAGGTGGCATTGTCTACAACAATTTTCTATGGTATTCCAAAATGAACAATGATATTCTCCTTGATGAAGTTGTAGACTTGTTTTAGAGAGTGGCTTGCTTGTCGGGATGGCTTCCACCCATTTAGTGAAGTAAGCAAATCACAATGAGTACATAATTATGCCTTACTGCACTAGAATGAGGATTGAACACCAATGAAATCTAGCCCCCATTGCAGAAATGGTTCTTGATCACCACATGCACGAGTGGTAATACTAGTTGTGGCTTTCCAACAAATTGTTGGGATGCTTTGCATTTGAAACTCAATCACAGGTGTCTAAAAAAATGGATGGCCAATAATATATCCCTCTAAGGATCTTATATATGGTGACCATTGCTGAGAAATTTCCACCACAATCTTGATCATGATATGCCCTACGTAACTTTTCTTGTTGCTCCTTATCTACACACCTAAGGAAATAACCATCTAGGCCTCTCTTGTAAAGTGCATGATTCCATATCACAAACTTGGCTACCTTTATCTTGATTGTCATTATTTTTTAATCAATATGAGGAGGGAATTCTCCATAAGTGAGATAGTAAGAAATGTCAACATACCAATCATCAATAGTGGTGATAAAAAGCGCCTGTGGTGTCTCTAAAACAGTTGAGCAAACACCATCTTTTCATCCCCGTTGAGCTTTGAGAGCTTCATCTTTAGCAATCAGCTTGCACAAACCATTTCCTCTTACCAGATTAGAGGGTCTAATCTCCAAGTCATACTCTTGGGTCTTTGCAATCCAACTTCCTCTCTTAGCCCCAAGATCTTGTTGAGTAAAAATGGACTTGATTGTACTTCTAGGGACCATCACCACTATATGGGAATTGAGAATGTAGAATTTGAAAATTTTAACAGCTTTGACCACTACATAGGCATGTTTCTCTAGTTGGTTATACTTTAGCTCATGATTTTCAAAGGAAAACTCATGACAATGAATGGGTGCTTCTAACCTTCATCATTTTTTTGAACAAGGATAGCAAAGAGTGTATGTTCTGATGCATAACAATACATGATGAGCTCCTTGTTGAAATATGGAGATACAAGAGTTGGAGCTTTGGCAATGGCTTTCTTGATCTCCTGAAATGTTGTGTTTCCTTCCTTATTTGTAATGAAATTACTTGATTAATTGTGATTATTACCAGCAATAGAACACCAAATAACACAATATTGCAGATAAGTTCTCTCAATATGAAAGTAGAATAGCTTGGCCACTTCGAGGGGGCAACCTCCAAAACATATAATAAGACTCAAATACTCAACATAATGATCATCCACTACCTATAACCCCTATTTATACTATTCCTATGATATGGCCATCAACAAGGCTGACCAACCAATGATAATAGATCATATATGAAAGAGATACATCATGATAAGAAGTTATGATAGCCACAAGTCAGCTATATCCATCCCATGTAAGATATATAATTAAGGGTGTAACATGCCCCTCCCCTTCAAAGCAACATTGTCCCCAATGTTGGGAAGCCCTGGATGTTGTTGCATGAATGCTTCATCTTCCCATGATGCATCCTCAATATTCATATTCTTCCACTTGATCAGGTACTCGGTAATGACTCTGGTCCTTAGTCTTTTGGTGCATGTCTGAAGAATGCCTTCAGGTTCCAATATGATCCTTCCTTCCTCATCTAGTTCTAGAAGCACTGATTGGGTGGAAATGTGCTGCCCAATAACTTTCTTTAAGCAAAAAACATGGAATACTAGATGTATTCTACTTCTGGAGGGAGCTCTAGCTTATATGCCACACTACCAATTTTCTACAAAACTCGGTAAGGACCATAGTATTTAGGAGCAAGATTATTATCCTTTTTCTTTTGTTTTATGGATAACTAATTATATGGTTATAACCTTACAAAAACAAAGTCTCCCTCTTCAAAGTGTCACTCACTTCTATGTTGATCAGCCTGTTGCTTCATATATTTTTGTGCTCGTGCCAAATTTTCTCTAAGACTAGAGAGTACCTCATGTTGATGCTAAATGTGATCTTTGACTGCTTTCACCTTTGGTTTGACCTTCAAGCTAGATATAAGTGATGGAGGATGGTACCCATAAAGTGCTAGAAATGGAGACATTTTGGAGGAAAATTTGAAATGAAGTATTGTACCACCATTATGCCAGTGGAAACCATTGCACCCAACGTTCTTGTTTATCTAAAGTAAAACATCAAAGATATCCCTCTAAACATTTATTTACCACCTCAGTTTTCCCATCTATTTGGGTATGATAAGAGGAACTCTAGGCTAGTTGGGTACCTAGACAAGAGAACAAATCAGTCCAAAGCTACTTGAAAATAATTGATCATGATCAATTACTATAATATTTGGCGTGTCATGGAGCTTTTGAATTGTATCCATAAAAGAGATGGCAATTGTACTAGGCTTTGTGAAAGGATGAGCATGGCACAAAAATGAACATATTTGGTAAGTCTGTCTACCACAACCATGATGACACTTTTCCCTTCCGATTCGGGTAATCCTATGATGAAATCCATTGATACCTCTTCCCATCTATCACTAGGAATGGACGCCAGAGGTTGGAGAAGACCAAGTGTCTTAATGGTCTCACCCTTATTTTTTTGGCAAACCAATCATTACGCCACAAATTTTTGAACATATCCTTTCAACCCCTCCCAAAATAAATCCTCCTTAACTCTATGATATGTTTTTAGGACCCCGGATGGCCACCTATTAGAGAATATTGTAGCTACGAAAGAACATGGTGCTTAAGTGTAGAGTTCTTACATAGATATAACTGATCTTTGTACCACAATGTATCCCCCTTCCATATAAATTGAGATGATATGGACGGATCTACTTGGAGATTTTGAATGAGAGTATGTGTGGTTGCATCTTTCTTCCATTCTTCATGTGCTTGATCTACCCAATCTGCATTTAGTATAGATATGGCACATAACAATGCTTTGGCAGACTCATCCCTCCTAGACAGAGCATCAGTGACCAAATTTTCCTTTCCTTTCTTATAAACAATCTCAAAGTCATATCCCAAAATCTTAGTGACCCATTTTTGTTGTTCTTTTGAAGATAGACATTGCTCTAAGAAATATTTCAAACTATCATGATCATTTTTACCTTAAAATTTCTACCCATCAAGTATGGTCTTCATTGTTTGACTGCATGTAGTATTGCCATCATTTCCTTTTCATAGGTGGGCTTTAATAAATTCTTTCCTTTTAGCTGTCGGCTTTCAAAAGCAATGGGGTGTCCTTCTTACATTAGTACTACTCTGATTCCATTTCCTAAAGCATCACACTCAACTATGAAAGTTTTGGAGAAATCTGGGTTTCCAATACTAGAGTGGTACACATAGCTACCTTCAATTTTGCAAATGCCCTACATGCTTCCTCATTCCACTTTGAAAGAATTCCTTCATAATTTTGTGAGTGGTGTTGTTATACTACCATAGTTTTTGAAAAATATACGATAATACCCTATGAGACCTAAGAAACCTCGTAATTTTTTGAGGGTTCTTGGGGTTTCCCATTCCACCATGGCCTAGATCTTGTGAGGGTCCACCTTAACACCTTCATGAGAAACAATATGGCCCAAGTATTCCACTTTATGTACCCCAAAAGAACACTTTGAAGGCTTGGCATAAATTTAATGTTTCTCTAAGACTTCTAAGATAGTATTGACATGATGTAAGTGTTTCTCCCATGATTTTTTGTAGATGAGTATATCATCAAAAATACTAAGACAAACTTTCTTAGGAATGGTCTAAATATTGAATTCATCAAGCTTTGGAATGTGGAGGGAGCATTGGTAAGACCAAATGGCATCACTAGGAATTCATAATGGCCTTGATGAGTTTTGAAGGCTATCTTATGAATATCTTCTTGCTTGACTCTAATTTGGTGATACCCAGAACACAGATCTAGTTTTGTAAAATAAATGGCACCATGCAACTCATCTAATAAATCATCAATGACGGGAATAGGAAACTTATCTTTGATAGTGAACTTGTTAAGCTCTCTATAATCTAGACACATGTGCCATCTTCCATCCTTGTGACGCACCATCACCACAGAGTAGAATAGGCACTCTGATTGTGACGAATAATACCCATTTCCAACATTTCCTCCACCATCTTCTCGATCTCACTCTTTTGCACATATGGATATCTATAAGGCCTGATGTTGGGGGGTTGGATTCCTGGAATCAACTGAATAGCATGATCATGCTCTCTTTTAGGTGGAAATCCTCTTGGTTCCTTGAAGACAACTACATGTTGATTAATAACCTTTTAAAGATCAGGATGCAATACCTTCATTTGCGGTTGGACTTCTATAGAGAATAATCAAGCTACAAAACCTTCAGACCCCTTTTTAAGAATCTTTTACATTTGGTGAGAACTTACCACTAGAGGATCTTTAGCTTGTAGACATCGAAGTTAAAAAAATTTATCCTTACAATGAAAGCGCATGAACAATTCCTGGAAATTTATCTCTATGGTGCCCAAAGTAGTGAGCCACTGAACACCTAAGACAATATCAGCTCCTCCCATGGGAATTGTTGTTGCAAATCGATTAACACCCCCGGATGTAAATCAAGGTTCTAAGTTGATGTTTAGGGCATCTAGTGTGATTGCACAACATTGAAACCTATCTCCAAGTGTGGGACTTGCAAGATGAGAGAGGAATCTCCAAATTAGAGGTTGGTTCCTCAAACTCCTCTGATTAGATCTATATTTGCACACAACTATAGAGGTTCGAGATCCTAATTTTATCCTAATTTTCAAGGAGACAGGGATAAGAAATGCAAAAATTGAAACTAAACTGATAAGGGTGATACACCAAAGGAGTGGTGAGCACTTCTTGTTCATGCAAATTGACACAAATCAGAAATTTCAACATAAAACATCATGCACAGGTTGATAAGCTGTAATCAAGGGTTTGAAATGAAGCAAACAACACATCTGAAGGACTCGAAAGCATTCATAGAGCTGCATTGTGATTTTCAACATCAAAATCCTTGTATTCCAACACCAAAGAGGCAGAAAAACACATACTGATCCCTAAAAGGTCGATACTTCCAAAATCACTTATTGAAGGTAAAAAGAAGCTTGCTTTGTGTAAAAAGGTGTTCCCCCTTTGAAAAATGAGCCAAATCTAGCTTTTACAGTGCATGGGTCGAACCCAGGAGAGAGAAAATGTGAAAAAATGTGGGAGCCATTCCCATTGACCAAAATACATTAAAAACAGCATGGAGGTCCTTACAAACCCATGCCACGACATTTTTGACCGTGTTGGAGAAGAATGCGACCCATTTTGCATTAAAATTGGTTGTTGAAACGTCAGTTCTGTCCATGGGCACATACCAGAAGCGTTTTTATTTTCTCCCTCCAAACTTAACCAAAATGTAAAATTGACCCTAGAATCATGTAGAGAATTTTACCAGCTTTCCATTGATATAAAGAACGTGAAAATCTGAGCTCTGGATCAAAAGTTATGGCCGTTTGAAGATTTAGGGCAAAAACAGGCCCAAAACGGATTGGCGGGAAAAAAATTTGAATTTTACCTCTTTTTGCATTTTGGAAAAATTTCAAAAAAGCCCCACGCCCGCCACCCAAGTGCCATGTGGCATGATTTGATTGGATGTGGGCCCTTCTTGACCACTTTCTCTTTGTTTTTTGCCTTTGGAAATTTTTTCCAAAAAACTCTGTCGGGCCCCCGAGCTGGACACGTGGCAGCATTTCATTTGTTGACGGGGGCAGCGGGCCTAAACTCGCCCTCTAGAATTTTTGGTGAAACTTAGCCAAATTTTAAAAATCTTCCCCGAGCTCGAACTTCCCTAGGACCATAGGACACGTGTCCTATTTTCATTGGGCATGGGCCCTCTGCCCCAAACTTTCCCTTTGAATTTTTTGCCAAACACTTAGCAAAATTTGCATTTCTACCTCCGCCGCCCAGATTGGTGAAGACACGTGGCGTAACCCTATTCGCTGCCGACCAATTTTTTACTTTGGAAATTTTGACCAAAACTTGAAAAAAATTCTAATTTTTTCTCTCTTCTCCGCCACCTCCTGGGACACGTGGCAGCTTCCTATTGGTTACAGAGGCTTCCAAAGGAAAATTTCCCACAAAACCTCTGTAGAGCCATAACTTGAAACATATGAGGAGTTAGGAGGAAAACTTTACCTTTCTGGAAATCTGAGAGAGAGCTCTATCCAATGGTGCCATTTCTAGAAAGATTTGAGTGCCTAAAAATCAAAAAATGGAGACTGAAGCACAAGAGAGGCAAGAACACAAGGAGTTAGCCATCCAAAATGAGCGGGGGCACATTTTGGATAACAATTTTGGTGACTCAGAGGGGTCATCTGCCTGCTAGATGAAAATACCAGTTGCCTGAAGCAGTCCATTGGGCATGCAGGTCATCAAATTTTCTATTTGGAACCCCAACTAACTTAGAATATTACAAGGAGGAAGATGGAATATCACACGATGAAAGCAAGGACTGAAAACATCTCCAGGGACAGCAAGTTGTGCCAAAGCACTTAGGGAAAGCAAAACAACCTACAGCAAAACAATGTGCACAAGCACTTGGAGGAATGAAAACCTAAGCTAATATTTACAAGGTGGAGAATTTCCCTCTAGTAGTAATGCTTTAGATAGATTCCATTGACTGGAATCTACAGTTCTTCGCCATCCAATGAAGACAATTGGAAGGCATTGTTGTCCTTACACTTTGTGACCATGTATGGGCCACTCCAAATGGCATCAAATTTTGAATGCCTTCCTAGTTTTGCTCTATCTGCATCCCATTTTAACACTAGATCTCCAACTTGGAAAGATCTACTCTTGGCCTTCCTATCAAAGGTCTTCTTGATCAAAGCTTGATCCTTCTCCATTGCTTGGGATGCCTGATCTCTGATCTCTTGGAGCTCCATCAACTCTGCATATCTCACCTCCATGGGCCCAAACTCTAGCAACTCTAACTACTTCATGAGTTCTAATGTTGGCAACTCAAGTGACATGGGCAAGATTGCCTCTCTTCCATAAACAAGCCTGAATGGAGAGTTACTTGTGGATCTCTTGGGAGTTATCCTATCAGCCCATAAGGCTGATTTCAGTTTGGTATGCCAAGACCTTTGATTCTCATCAAGAGTTCTCCTAATGATCCTCAACAAGTTCTTGTTTGTAGACTCAGCCTGGCCATTACCTTGAGGGTAATAGTTTGATGAAGTACTTAGGTAGATCCCGTTCTTGACAGCCCACTCAGTCACCTTGGATCCAATGAATGCCAATGCATTATCTGAGATTATTGTAGCAGGTATGCCAAATCTGGTTACTATGCCCTCATAGAAGTCTAAGATGCTAGACTCATTTGCTTCTTTGAGTGCTACTGCTTCAGTCCATTTGGTGAAGTAGTCTATGGCTGTCAAAATCCATTTGTGCCCTTGGCTTGAATTGGGATTAATGACTCCAATGAAGTCCAAACCCCATTGCATGAAAGGCTGGTCAACTGAGATTGGATGCGATGGAAGAACAGCAAGTCTCTCTTTTCTGTGAAGAATGCACAATTCTTACACCTCTTGATCCATGCAAAGCAATCACTAAAAATCTTGGGCCAATAATAACCAGCCTTCATAATTTTTAGAGTCACTCTTGCAAAATGTCACTCTCGATGCAAAATGCATCTAAGCGGCTCCTCCATTCACATCTTTCTTGAACAAAACTCCATCAACAATGGCATATAGGACAGCTGCAATCTAAAGTGTCTTCTTTGGGTCTTGTTCATCTCCGGAGGGCATTGGCCTATGCTTAGGAAGTGTATTATACCTTGGGTCCAGCAAGGAGTGGGGACAACATTATTTTCTTCTTGAGTGCCACTTGGCTCATGGCTGTCTTGAACTGTCAAAATAGCCTCTTCTTCATTACATACTTCTTTTTGCTTCCCCAAAATCAGCTGCTCACACAATCCTTTTCCTCTTACCAGCTTCATGACCTTGATCTCAATGTCATACTCCATGACACGAGTGATCCAACCTGCCCTTTTCTCATTCAAATCCTTGTTGAGGAGGAAGTCTTTAACTTGACATGAGAGACGAGCAAGCTGGACCTTGTTGTTTGAGACTAAATGCTTGAATTTCTTCAAGCTTCTAATTCTTTGTAAGTACATGCTTCTCAATAAAAGAATACCTCACCTCATAGTCATCTAGGCTCTGGCTGAAGAAAGCAATTGGCTGCTCATCGTTGTCCTTGTTCTGCTGTACCAAAATGGTAGAAATAGTATCATTACCTCCAAATGCATAGAGGATGAAATCCTTGGAGAAGTCCAGTTGATGACGGTTGGTGCTTGAGAGATGGCTTCTTTGATTGCTTCAAAACACTCCTTGCCTTCTGCTATCCACTTGAAAGCCATGCTTTTCTTTAACATTTTGGTGATAGGTTTGACAAGGGCTGCAAAATTTGGGACAAACCTCTGAACAAAGTTTATCCTCCCCAAGAAACTCTAAAGGGATTTCTTGTGGCTTGGTAATGGTAGTGCTCTTATGGCTTCAACCCTCTCTGGATCAATTGCTAATCCTTCTTTGGAGACAATATGGACAAGGAGATTTCCTTCATGTGCAAGAAAGATACACTTCTTAGGATTCAAAGACACTCCAAATCTCCTACACCTCGTGAAGACTTGTCTCAAATGAGAGAGGTGTTCTGCTGCATTTTGGAAAAAATAGTGATATCATCAAGGTATATCAGCACCATGTTGTTAATCAAACCTTTGAACGCCATGTCCATTGCTCTTTGGAAGGTAGCACCAGCGTTGGACAGCCCAAATGGCATTTTCCTGTATGCATAAGTTCCCCATTTGGTTGTGAAGGCTGTCTTGAACTGATCTTCTTCCTTCACCATAATCTGATTGTAGCCCGAGTAGCCATCAAGTAGTGAAAACCTCTTAGAGCCAGCCACAACTTGCAAGATTTGTTCCATGGAAGGGAGTGGGTAATGGTCCTTGAGAGATGCTCTATTCAAGTCTCTGAAGTCAACACACAATCTGATCTCTCCACTCTTCTTTCTGACTGGAACCAAGTTGGCAACCCAACTAGAATGCTTGATTGGGAATATGATCCTTGACTTAATCAGCTTGTTCAATTCTTTCCTCATGAGAGGCTCCATGTGTGGATTGGGTCTTTGTTTACGCTTTGACGATGTGGCTTAGTATTTGGATCCAATTCAATGGTATCTTAGAGCTAAGTTGGGATTGAAACCTTTCAAGTCTTCATAGCTCCAAGAAAACACATCAGGGAACTCTTGACACAGCTGCATGAACTCATACCTTTCTTGTTTAGTTGTCATCTTTCCAATTTGCAATGGTTTGTTCTCTTCCACCAAGATGGATACTAAATCTTCTCTCTTGACCTGAATGTTTGCTTTCTCTTTCCTAAATTGATCATTGGGATTGAAAATGGACTCCAAAGTGATAAGTCCCTTGGGCAGCTTGTTAGTTCTCAGCTGTACCACTTGGTCACCATATTGTTGTTCCAATTTTTCTTGATTCTTAGTTGAGAACTCAGCTTCTTCTTACAAGAAATGGATGATTTGCTGGTCATTCTCAAACACTTTCCAACTTACATTGTTATCCGGCACTAAAGGCCTCACAATCACGTGGATGTTTGGTTGTACCTTGTCTTGTTGAATGCTTTCCAAAATGTCAAAGGCTGCCCCTCTTTTTGCAAGCTTTGTCGGCAGCTTGGTTCTCTTTCCTAAGAATGGATTTGATGCCAAAACCCTAAAAATCTTCCATGAGGTCCCACACCCTATTCTTGTAGCACTTGAGTAGATCATTCTTGGCATGTTGTCCCTTGACCTGATTTACAATCAATTCACTGTCACCAAAGACTTGCAAGTTCTTTATTCCTCTCTTTATTGCCCAATGCATCCCTTGCACCAAGGCTTCATATTCAGCAGTGTTATTGGAGCATGCAAACTGAAATCTAAAAGCTGAATAGTACTTTACTCCTTGAGGTGAAACAAGCATGGCTCCACCTCCTGCACCTTGTCTACTCCTTGATCCATCAAAAAATAGCTGCCATACCTCATTGTCATCCTTATGGTTTGGCTTGGTGATGCTAGGAATGGGCTGATCTTCTTCATGTATGTAATAGACCCCTAGCTCAGATTCTTCTACTTCTTGATAAGGATCAAAAGCATGCACCTTGTTTTCCCATTCATCAAGAGTTAGATCAGGATGCTTCCAACCTTGGTGTCAGCTTCATCAGTGCTTGGGTGATCTTCTTGATCAAATTCCAAGCAGTTGGCATTGATCGACTTGGAGTGTAGGGCTCAATATGGAAGTTTTCAATAGGTTCGGACCTGATTGTAGTTTTGGTTCCATACCTCGTTACGAACGACATGTGTGACCAATCGAGTACACAAATATCCTCCAATCTTGGTTGTGAAATCTCTTGACAAACATAGGGCAAAGAGTGGTGGAATGTATATAACGATACATCTTGTAAAACAACAACATTTGGACATGCATGCAAGGTAAGACTCAAGTTTCTAATCACCCCAACTATTATTCTTTGCTGTCCCATCTATTCTTGCACTACCCCTTTGGATATGGTTTCATAATGGAGCCCTAGTGATCAGGCTATTTTCTTGGGCATCACTTGAGCTACTTTCCCCAGAATCAATCATGCAATTGTGTACCAATTGGTTTTCAATGATTAATGAGACATAAAAAGGAGGGGGCTTCAACATTTTACCTTGCTCTCCTCCATGAATCCCTTGGTTGGGTAGTATTTGTGAGCACTTTCTCTTATCCGAGCTTGTTGATTCGAAGTTGGCCGAGTCCTTCATGGCAGACTTGTAGCAAATCTCTTTGGCTTGGATAGATAGGGATTCCCACATTGATATATTTACATTTGTCTTCTTCATCGATCAATGATCTTGAATGGTGATGAAGGATCTCTTTGTTGTCCCTTGGTTTGCATATCCATCCCTTGCATGTGGGCAGCAACAACTGTGATTTGAGTTGGTCTAGGAGTTGTTCTTGGCTGCCCTTGTGCATTTACAAAGTGGATTTTGTTTGCCACCATTTGTGGAGCCATAAAGGTTGTGGATTTGTTGGAGCTAATGGTTGTTCTTCACCCAAATTCCTTCTTTTTGACCTTGTGTTGGCTTTGCAACACCTTGAGAGACTATCGATTCATGCCACAAAAATCCTCCGCCTACCGGTTCACAAGTGTGGTGTCATTTTGAGCTGATTGCTTTCTGGAATGTTTCTTGTTGTTGGTTGTTTCCTTGACTTGCCCTCACCCTCCAAAACAGTAGTTATCACCATTAATTCTTTATTCAAGGCACCGTTGAAACACATAGATTGGTTGTGAGGTTCATTGCATGGAAAACACCAATCGTACTCTGAGCAATGTTGTTTTGTGTTGGCACCAATGCCTTAGAGCGCAGATATAGCATTTGGATTATAGGGCTGAAATGGTGCATTGGCGGGAGGCTTTGCTTGATTTAGATTTGCAGCTAGATTGGGTGTTCTATGAGGTTGATATGGTTGCTGTTAGGGTGAGCTTGAGGCTAGAAGGAAGGTCTAAAACTTTCGGCTTGTTGCCTCTTAAGAGTAACCAGCTCATTACCTAAATTTTGCAATTGCTTCATGACTTCTTAAAGTTCATTTGAGGCACTAGAAGATGAAGTGGAAGCTTCACTTGAATTCTGATTTCTAGGAGTGGGAGAAGGAGCCAAATTAGGTGCTTGATTAGTGTTTGGGCTCTCTAAACTTGGAAACAATGGCATGGGAGGTCTAGGGGCTAGTTTGCCAGCTTGGATCAAACAATTTTCAGCTCTAATGGCAATGCTATAAGCAATGGGGATAGTTGTGCCTCCCATGGACTGAATTAACATAGAAATATCAAAATTTAGAGCTTTGAGATAGTAAAGAAAAGCACCTTCTGCTGTTGGCCTGACTGCCACTGGAATTCTCTCCCAAGTCCTTTGAAATCTGAAGTTGAAATCAGTCAGCTGCTCATTGGGAGCTCTCTTGATGGTTGTCAATTTTCCAAAAGAGACAAGTTGTCTCCCTTCTCTCCAAATTTCTCATGAAGTGCTACACATAGTTGGTTCCAATTCTGAATAGAACCTGAGGCAAGACTTCTAAACCATTGCAATGCTTTCCCCTTGAATGAAGATGCCAGCAATTTGACAGCCACTTGCATCTCATTGATTTCATGAATTGCACAAAGGTTGGCAATGTCTTTAACATGATCACCTGGAGTAGTTTGATTCTCTCCAGTGAAGTATGGAATGTTCTTCAAGGCTGCAATTGGAATTGGATGTTGTGCATTGAGGGCAAGTGGGCTGCTGCCTGTGAAATTGACATAGGGGTTGTTTTGTACCATTCTAATTGGTCTTAAAAACCTTGTTGACCGAATGAAAAGCCTACCAGGTGGAGGAGTTGAGAGAGTTCTATTTGGTGGAGATGGAGACCTTTGGATTCTCCTCCCACTTTGCCTTACTCTTGGAGATAACTGCAGATATTCAATAAGTGCCTCTTCTTCTCCAGCTCTTGACCTTGTAGTGATTCTTCTCATGAGTTTTTAGGTCTACACTGCTAAAACCAGCTGATTCTTCTTCCTTGGAGTCGCCAGATGTGCAACTTATAGCTCTTTTAAGCAAGAAAATTGCAGCAGATGCACATCAACTTTGCTACAATGAAAATGAGACCTCTAAGGTCCCACCGGGCGTGCCAAAACTATTGTTGCAAATCAGCAGCACCCCTGGATGCAAATCAAGGTTCTAAGTTGATGTTTAGGGCATCCAGTGTGATTGCACAACATTGAAACCTCTCTCCAAGTGTGGGACTTGCAAGATGAGAGAGGAATCTCTAGATTAGAGGCTGGTTCCTCAAACTCTTGATTAGATCTATATTTGCACAAGCTGAGAGGTTTAGATCCTAATTTTATCCTAATTTGCAAGGAGACAAGGATAAGAAATGTAAAAATTGAAACTAAACTAATAAGGGTGATACACCAAAGGAGTGGTGAGCACTTCTTATTCATGCAAATTGACACAAATCAGAAATTGCAACATAAAACATCATGCACAGGTTGATAAGCTATAATCAAGGGTTTGAAATGAAGTAAACAACACATACAAAGGACTAAAAGCATTCACAAAGCCCTGCATTGTGATTTTCAACATCAAAATCCTTGTATTCCAACACCAAAGAGGAAGAAAAACCTATTACAATCCCGGAAGGTCTGATACTTCCAAAATCACTTGTTGAAGGTGAAAACAGAAGCTTGCTGTGAAAAAAGGTGTTCCCCCTTTGAAAAATGAGACAAATCTAGCTTTTACAGTGCATGGGTCAAACCCAGGAGAGAGAAAATGTGAAAAAACATGGGAGCCATTCCCCATTGACCAAAATGCATTAAAAATAGCATGGAGGTCCTTACAAACCCATGCCCTAACATTTTTGACCATGCTGGAGAAGAATGCGACCCATTTTGCATTAAAATTGGTTGTTGAAACGTCAGTTATGTCCATGGGCGCGTACCAGAAGTGTTTTTTGATTTTCTCCCTCCAAACTTAACCAAAATGTAAAATTTACCTGGAATCATGTAGATAATTTTACCAACTTTCCATTGATATAAATAACACAAAAATATGAGCTCGGATCGAAAGTTATGGCCGTTTGTAGATTTAGGGCAAAAACAGGCCCAAAGCGAATCGGCGGGAAGAAAATTTGAATTTTACCTCTTTTTGCACTTTGGAAAAATTTTCAAAAAAGCCCCGCGCCCGCCACCCAGTGCCATGTGGCACGATTTGATTGGATGCAGGCCCTTCTTGACCACTTTCTCTCTGTTTTTGCCTTAGGAAAATTTTTCCAAAAACTCCGCCCGGGCCTCCGAGCCGGACACGTGGCAAGCATTTCATTTGTTGATGGGGGCGTGGGTCTAAACTCGCCCTCTGGACTTTTTGGTGAAACTTAGCCAAATTTTGAAAATCTTCCCAAGCTCTAAACTTCCACAGGACCATAGGCCATGTCCTATTTTCATTGGGCACGGGCCCTCTACCCCAAACTTTCCCTTTGAATTTTTTGCCAAACACTTAGCAAAATTTGCATTTCTACCTCCGCCGCCCAGATTGGTGAAGACACGTGGCGTAACCCTATTCGCTGCGGGCCATGTGGGCCAATTTTTTACTTTGGAAATTTTGACCAAAACTTGAAAAAAATTCTAATTTTTTCTCTCTTCTCCGCCACCTCCTGGGACACGTGGCAGCTTCCTATTGGCTGCGGGCTTCCAAAGGAAAAATTTCCCACAAAACCTCCATCGAGCCATAACTTGAAAAATATGAGGAGTTAGGAGGAAAAATTTACCTTTCTGGAAAGTTGAGAGAGAGATCTATCCAATGGTGCCATTTCCAAAAAGATTTGAGTGCCTAAAAATCAAAAAATGGAGACTAAGGCACAAGAGAGGCAAGAACACAAGGAGTTAGCCATCCAAAATGAGCAGGGGCACATTTTGGATAACAGGAATAGCAAACATTGTAGATTCCAATGTGTAATCACCCATCATGATTTTGACTTTATGGAATTTACCTGAACATTGGACTATACCACCATCTGCAATCATTACTTGAAATTCAGGTGTTGGATAGATGAAACAATTTAGTCTTGTTGTCAACTTATGATTGATGAAATTATGTGTGCTCCCTGAATCAATCAAGATGGTTACCTTCTGCTTCTCAATATAACCCATAACTTGAAGGGTTTGTGGAGTACTAATACCTGATAGAGCATGACATGAAATAGTGGGTTGAGGATCTCTAGATTCTTCCTCTAATTTTTCCACTTCCTCTATTGATGTTGCCTCATATTCTTCCTCATCACTAGATCCTTCAATGTAGAACAATTTTTTCTTAGAACATTTATGATTTGGTCCATATTTTCTATCACAGTTAAAGCATAACCCTTTGGCTCTTTTTTCTTCAATTTGTTGAGGTGTCAACCGAATTGGATGAGGGTAAGAAGGAGACAAGGTGTTACGATATTTCATGCTAGAAAAGGACTTCCTTCTACTGGATATAAATTTTTCCTCTACTCGACGTGTCATGATAATAGAATCAGAAACCTTGAGTGGGTTAAACATGTGTACCTCATGCTCAATGTGGTCCTTAAGACCCCCAAGAAATAGGTCATTCAAATACTCTTCTGTAATATCCTCCACACGCAAGGACAAAGTTTGGAATTGATGGACATACTCCTTAACTGAACCAATTTGGCATAACTTTGTTAATTGGCTGAAGTAATTCTCAAAAACACTAGAACTATAGTGTAATTGAAGCTCTTCAATGAAAACTATCTAGGTGACATTTAGGCCATTCTTCTACCTTTGAGCACATAACCAACGATACCAAACAAATTGATCAGGTTCTAGGTATAAGGATGCCACAGTTACCTTTTGTCCTCCTGGATCGATGTAGAACAAAGAAATTTCCCATTTGGGTAATCCAATTAAGTGGATCCTTTCCATCAAATTTACGCATTTCAACTTTTGGAATCATGCCCCTCCATTGGTGAGAAGATCCACTTGAATGATTAAAGGATCCTCCATGATTGGAGTGATTTGTATCTATGTGACCATTTCTAGTGGAACCCATATGACTGGCATTAGAAGTTGTATTTGAAATAATATGCAACAAATCTCACTACATTTGCATGAAAATCCTTTTGAATCTCACTGCTAAGGCTACCTTTTAGTTGATGAAGCTCAACATTAAGGTCATCCTTACTCACCATATTGTTTACCCTTTCCTGAAGTTGGATGACCACCTCAGATACTCCCAAACCAGTAGACTCTGAAGCAATATCTTCCTTATTTGGGGTCATTCCTGGAGTTGCTTTTCCTTTTCCTTGGCCTCGGGTAGATCTACCAGCCATGACGAAGGGTTTAGGCCTAGGGGTAGACTTAATAGGGCATAATTTTAGGGTTTAGGGTTTCATAATTTTTTTGGCCGAATATAGGAATTTATAAAAAATAAACCCTAGCTATTTTTTTAGGGGTTTCCGAAAATATAAGAAATTTTAAAAATTTCCAAAAATTACGCCCTAGGGAGCCAAATTATGAATAAATATAGAACCGTAATAACTTTTTCAAAATAAGTCAAAGTTAATTGAAATTTGGAGAGAAGATTAATTGACTTATTTTTCCACACCACAAAAACAATTGTAGAAAAATTCACTACCAATCTCAAGATATAGCCAAACCTTCATAATTAGGGTTTGACATCGTCTGGTGAGATCAAGCTCTGATACCACTTGTAATGAAATTACTTGATTAATTATGATTATCACCAGTAATAGAACACCAAATAACACAATATTTCAGATAAGTTCTCTCAATATGAAAGTAGAATAGCTTGGCCACTTCGAGGGGGAAACCTCCAAAACATATAATAAGACTCAAATACTCAACATAATGATCATCCACTACCTATAACCCCTATTTATACTATTCCTATGATATGGCCATCAATAAGGCCGACCAACCAATGATAATAGATCATATATGAAAGAGATACATTATGATAAGAAGTTATGATGGCCACAAGTCGGCTATATCCATCCCATGTACGATATATAATTAAGGGTGTAACATTATTCCACTTAAAACCTGCTTAAGGCTTCATCATGGAAGCTATATGCTTAGTTAGTTCGAGACAAATCGGCACAAAATGACGAAGGAAGTTTACCTTTCCAAAGAATGAATGAAATCCCTTCTTGTTGGTTGGTAAGGCTAGTGCTTGGATAGCTCAAATCCTCTCAAGATCAATGTATGCTCCATGTTTGTTCACATGTGTCCCGAAATTTACCTTCTGTGACTCCAAAAATGCACTTCTTTAGATTTAGAGAAATTTCATGTTTCCTACAACTTACAATAACTTGCTCCAAATGACAAAAATGATCTCCCCTCTTCTTTGAAAAAACCGTGAGGTCATCAAGGTAAATGACAATGCAATGTTTCAAATATTTGAAGGCCAAGTCCATTGCTCTCTAGAAAGTGGCTCCAGCATTAATCAAGCCAAAAGGAATTTTGTTGTAGGAAAAAGTACCCCAAATTGTTGTGAAGGTTGTTTTTTTGCAATCCTCTTTTGCCACCTTGATTTGGTTGTACCCTGAGAATCCATCAAGCAAAGAGAGCATTTCAGATCCAGTGACTACTTGCAAAATATGATCCATGATTGGAAGAGGGTAGTTGTCCTTGAGAGATGCCTGATTCAAATTTTGAAAGTCTACAAAAATCCTTATTTCCCCATTCTTCTTCCTTACTGGAATAATGTTAGCCACCCATGTTGAATGGTGGATGGGGAAGATGATTCTAGCATTGAGCATCTTTGTCACCTCTTCTTTGATAACATCGAAATCTTTGGATTGTAGGGCCTTTGTTTTTTCCTAAAGGGCTTAGCTCCTTGCTTCAAAGGAATGGAGTGATGCATTTCCTTTGGCTGAAAAGATTTGAGTTCATCATAGGAATAGGCTAGGACATCTAAGTAATTTTTTAGCAAAGAAACAAACTTTCTCTTATCTTCTAGTGAGCAGTGTTTACCAATGTTAACCATCCTTGGATTCTTTGAAGTGCCAATGTTTTCTTAATCAAAATCAGATGGACACCGAGAAGACTATTTTTCTTTCTCTTGGATGAACTTGTCATGCTTGTCAAAGAGGTCTTCCAAAGAAACTAGGCCTTTAGGGATTTTGTTTCCTTTCAGTTTGACTACTCCTCTTCATCAATTCCCTCAATTCCTTCCTTCTCTTCTTTGGGGACTGATTCACGGTGTGGGTTTTCACTTCCTTCAAAGAAAATATTATTGAAGTTATCCCTTTGTTCTAAGAAGGCTAGGATCTGATTGTCATCATTGAAGACTTGCCAGTGATTTGCATTGTCTAGTACACTGGGTCTGAACACCATCTCAATGGTCACTTTACCTTGCCAAAAGAAGGATGAGGTGTCACTAAGGAAGCTGACACTACTAGAGAATCAGCCTTTTCATTCTTCTCCCTAGGGATAGCTTCAATGGAGAATGCATAAAAGGATTCAATGCAGTCCCACACTTTGTTTCTATAGTTCTTGAGTCTGGGGTTTTTCACCTGATATTTTTAAGCGGACTGCTTTACCACAACATATGCATCACCTTTGCATATAAACTTATCAATTCCCATGTCCTCTTTTGTATCCATGCCTAATATCAATTCTTCATACTCCATTTTATTAATTTTGTTTTCAAATTGTAGCTTATAGGCAAAATGATATACCTCATTGGAGGGAGAGTATAATACTACACCAGCTCTGAACTTTCTCTGGGCGACTACCATCAAACTCCATTTTCTAGATTTGTTCTTCTTCTTCCTCCATGAGAAGTGGAAATTCATCTTCCTTTTATGATGTAAGGACATAATTTCCAATCCCACAATCTTGAAAAAGGATATCAACTCTTGGATCATCATACTTCCTTACTATGAACTTCATTTTTCTCGATTGTGACAAAGAACTTATTCATTTCTCCTTTCACTGGGATAGTTGTAGATGACCAATCCATTTTTATTTCTCCACCTAGATCTCTGTAAAAAAATCTACTCGACAACATACCAAAATATGTTGGGATGTCTGCCACCAAGATGGTCAGGAGTATCTTCTTGTTAGGGTAATTAGCTAGTGCAACCTGAGCATCCTTAATCCTTCCTACCAATGGAACTTGTTTGGATTCCATTGAGTAGCATGTGCCATTTACCTAGGTCAAAGTGAGGCCAAGAGAATTTGTAACTTTTGTTGGCATCACATTATCTAAGGCTCCAAAATCTATAATAAAATTGTTTAGCTGGAAACCTTTGATGAGAAGTGATAGGTAAAAAGGATCAACTCTTTTGGTGGTGGAGGAACTGAGGGCTAACATGTTTTGAGAAGATGGTGTGGATTGCATGGGAAGTAAGCCTTTAGAATTAGATAGTGGGGATGTAGAGTTACCACCTCGGACTGCCTTGATGAATCTATCAAATTGGGTAGGATGTGTTTGTAGGTATTCAATTTCAGAGAGTTGGACTTTGGTTTTGCTAGCATGCTCTACAAAGTCAAATGAAGTTATGGTAGATGAGGACTTAAATGGTAGATGTGTCATTACTTTTGGTGTTGGGTTCTCCTTTTCAAATGTATCAATTGGCTTGGAAGGAGATGGGGGTGTAGCCTTTGATTGAAATTTAGATGTTCTTGTAGAACCAACATTTAGAAGAGAATTTCTCTTAACATCTTTTGAGTTGTGAGAAGAATCAGATAACTTACTTGGCACAGCAGTGTGATCCTTGACAACTGGTGAATCTAATTTATCTCTAGCTGATTCCATGGAAGGTGGTAATGGTGATCCCTTGCTAATGATCTTGTTTAGTGGAGACTTTGAAGAGCTATCTTCTTTATTATTCCTACTCTTGGTTGCTATCAAGTTGAGGTTGAAACACCATTCTTGGATTGTGTACGAGTGAAAACAGCACATGAAAAACTTGGAGCTTCTTCATCACCTTCCTCCTCATCATCAACGTATTCAATCAAGCCATTGTTCATGCCAACCTCTTCAATTTCAAGATAGTTTTCATAGTCATCCATGCTTTCTTCTTCAGTTTCCTCAATGCTCCGCTTATTATATTGATTCCCTAGTGTCACAGATGGCATTGACTGGTGGTGCTTCAAGAGCAAGCCTACGAGGAGGTGGAGTAATTCTTGGTCTATCAAGAGGATTTTGTCTCCTTAGAGCATTCCTCATTTTGATTTGTGACAGCTACTTCTTCAAAGCAACTAGGTCATTTGCCATTTTTGGAACATTGGATCAATGGTGACTGAATTTGAACTTTGACCTTTTTGCTTCCCATTTGGTCCTTTCACTTTTCTAGAAATAATTAGATCATCATTAGTCTCAATTGCAAAGTCTTGAACTTCCCTCAATGTTCTTGGTTGGGCTCTTCTGAGGAAGAAACCAACTTTTGATGGAAAATCACTGATGAAGAACCTTTTCAAGTTGTTTTCAGGGGGTACCACATCTTTTGGGATCCTTCTTGTCAACCTATCATACCTTGCTACAAAATCTCTCATTGATTCGGAGGTCTCCTTCTTCATCTAAACCAATTGGACTAGCAGATCCTGACAATCTTCTGTGCTCTTGAACCTATGTTCAAATGCACTTCTTATATCTTCCCAGCATGTGACAGATCTTGGGGGCAACATGTAGAACCATTCAACAGCTTTTTCTTGGAGTGACTCCACAAAGATCCTAACTGAAACATCTTCATTTTCAACTCCCAACACTCCACAAGCAGTGATGAATGCTATTACATGTTCTTTGGGGAGATGAGAACCATCCCCTCTAAATTTTGAGAAGTTTTTCCTCG
The DNA here is from genome assembly GCA_018340775.1 of Taxus wallichiana var. yunnanensis. Taxonomy (NCBI): domain Eukaryota; kingdom Viridiplantae; phylum Streptophyta; class Pinopsida; order Cupressales; family Taxaceae; genus Taxus; species Taxus wallichiana. Next base: position 301,866,767 of record CM031243.1, on the reverse strand, counting down.
AGCATCTCGGTATCTCATGGAGTGGTTAAGAAATATCTAGTGGATGGTGTTTCCTCCCCATGGTACATTAGGCCTACGGGCTTCATGATCCTGTTCACGCTCACGATCCCAATCCCCATTCTGTGTCTATTTCTATCTTCTAGCCTTGCTAAGGCTGTGGCTTCTACTACTACTCTTTCATCCGCCTCAACTTGAAGTCTCTCGATTTCTTTGAGTTGATATCTTATTTCTTCATCGGGTCTTTCTTCTCTTTCTCTAGCTTCTTCTTCGGTCTTCATGTCGGTAGGAGAAAACTAATGTTGTGAGTATAATATCATATGTCCACACACATTAATTAGAAATTTTGTTTACATGCATTTATAGTTAAAAGAAAAGAAAATCCGCAGGAGAAGCTACAAGACCGAATGAAATTCATTATTCGCAAGTACTGTAAAAATTACTCAATCAAAGAGGTGAAAAATTCCTTCTCTTATTATTGAAGCTAAAGTATAATTTTTACAGAGCTTTGAGAATAGAATAAAATCTAAGGAGAAGGAAAATAGAAGAAGTATGGTGTTTTCTATCTTTTTCAAAGACTCATGTATTTTTGAAATCAATCACCACCCTTGGATGAATCTAAGGAGCCATTATATCTCATGCCAAAATGGTTACAACTTTAAAAATCATTTACGCCTCTTCAAATTCCTCCATTGTGAAGAAAACGTTCATGGTGGGTTAAAAACTAGATCTTGCAACGTGAACATTACATTTGATTTGCCAGTTTGAATACACACTCTTTGATTTTCTCTTATAACTTTGGAATCGGACCGTCCCACGCGGTAGGAAGAGATTGGAGTGAGTACGGGAAAGCCCTTTGCGTTTTGTGATTTTTTTATATTTGGCAATTTGGAACAAATTGGATCGCACCCCCACTTCAACATTTTAACTTAGGCACGTGGCACGTTTTCATTTGAAATGGGGTCACGGCCCTTTTCTCAACATTTTAACCTTTTTTGGAAAAAAGGCACAAAAACTCAAAGTTCTCTGTCGTTCCACTCTCCTGTTTTGAATTTTAAACAACGGGCTTCACCTTTGACTTTCTCCCTGTGGGCTTCAACTTTGAATTTTTTCCTTTAAAGCCTAATCGGGGGTGCGGACACTTTTTAACTTTTCACCTTTTTTCGCAAAGAGGCTCAAAAACAAAAATTTCTCCACCAACCTGTTGCTCCAATTGAACTCTTGACACGTGGCATATTCTAATTGGAAATGGGGTCACGGCCCTTTTCTCAACATTTTAACCTTTTTTGGAAAAAGGCTAAAAAACTCAAAATTCTTTGTCGTTCCGCTCTTCCGCTTTGAATTTTCAATGGTAAGCCCAAGACCTTGGTGGAGCCGCAGAGCACTCTAGAAATTTTACTTCACTTCTGGGAAATGGGTTAAATTTCCAAAATTCCCCCCATGGCCCACTCTCCCACTTTAACTTTTCAATGGTGGGCTTCAACTTTGACTTTTTCCCTGTGGGATTCAAATTTGACTTTTTCTTTTATAGCCTGATCGGGGCTGCAGGTCACTTTTTAACTTTTCACCTTTTTACAAAAATCTCAAAAACACAAATTTCTCCTACCGACCCGCTTCCAATTAGGTATGTCCACGTACTCGTGGATGATGGGGCAAAAATTTGACGGGAAGAAAACGCCCATCATTCCCGACTATGGAAAAAATACACAGAGGAAGAGAACTTCATCATTTTGAGTCTAATTTTTGAATTTCCTTCACGAGCCGGAGGCATGGAGGAAAAAAAATGATTTGACAACCCATTCCATAGAACAAGCGAACAATTTTGATCAAAAAAGGATATTGTAAGGAGGATATTATGTGCACAGACCGAGAGATGGAGAATTTCTCAAAACAAGCAAAATAGAGATTTAAATAGCACTAGGGCACATATTTTGCTATTTCTTCGAACTTTCAACTTGGATTAAATACTTTAAGAGGGTGAGAGCTCAAAATTTTGAATTTAACTTGGAAAATGAAAAGTTATTTTCGGGAGACAACAACATGCACATGGTATGTCCATGTAGGGTTGACACGAGAGATAGTTAATTGGAGAGAGATGACCTTGGGTATGATTCATACTTTTGATTACTTTTCTACTAAACCTTTGGTCTATGAAGCAATGTAGATGGTGAAGTTCCTTACTTTGGGGGTTAATGTGAAGGTGCTGATACTTTGTTCAATTTTTAGCAAGTTGGATTTAGAGGTGCACCTTAACCTTGAAGAGACTAAAGAAGAATAAATGGTCTGTTCCTAGGAAGAAAAGGAAAAGCGTAAGCTAGTATGCCTAATAGATGGTGAAGAGGATGATGACAACAAACTAGATGTTAACCATACGAAGGTACATGTGAGATAATAGACACAACAGATGATAAGGTATGCACGTATCATGAGCCTATGAAAAAAAGAAGGTTAAAATTGGGATAGATGCAGAGCCTAAAGAGGCCATTATTGGTGATTACTTGGTCAAAATAGGGGGTAGCTAAGATTATTTATATGATAATAATGGTATAGCTTAGATACCAAATGATAGAATAGAATAAGATTGCAATGACCAAAGAGGGACGGAAGCCTCACAAATATTATTGATCATGAAATTAGATTACATAACAATGCAAGAGCTGTAATATTTATAGATATTAGACAACCTCATGGATAGACATTACACCCTTGTAGACACCAACTACGAGATGATAAGACCCATCTCACATGCACATGTAATTACTACTAATACCAATATTGAATGTTATCCAACATAACAATATTGAATGCAAGTCACTAGACTAGAGTGCACATGTTGCACATTATTAAATAAAAGAAAATGCAATAAAATGCAATAAATATGCCTATGCTAAATTATGCTAACATTCCCCCCCTTAATTTTGCATAGTTTCCAATGAAGTGGAGAGGAACTCTCTGAACAGTGTGAATTTGTCACGTGCAAGTGACTTAGTGAAAACATCTACCTTCTGTTCAGCTGTAGGACAGAAATGGAGCTGTATGTTGTGCTTCAAGACATGCTCGCGTATGAAATGAACCTGTACTTCAATATGCTTGGTTCTCTCATGAAATACTGGATTGCGAACAAGCTTCAGAACTCCTTCATTATCAACATATACTGGAGTAGATTTCTGTTGTGGTAGACCAATTCCTTCCAGTATTCGGCGTAGCCATATTGCTTCACAAACAGCTTCACCTGCAGCTCGATACTCTACTTCTGTAGAAGAGCGAGAAACAAAGTTTTGTTTCTTGCTTCCCCATGATATCGGTCCAGATCCCATAAAGAAGATGAATCTTGATGTTGACTTCCTATCATCCATGTTTCCTGCATGATCTGAATCTGAATATCCTATCAAGAAGAAATTGTCATTCTTCTTGTACTCTAGACCAAGGTCAATCTGTACCCTTTAGATATCTTAGTATTCTCTTTGCTGCTTTCCAATGACATATTTTTGGTTCTTGCATGAAGCGTGATAAATAGCTGACTGCAAAGCTGATATCTGGTCTAGTATATGTCAGGTAAATGAGACTCCCGATCAACTGCCGATAGAGAGTTGCATTCACCGGTGGTGATGGATCGGAACGAGATAACTGAAGTCTCGCTTCCATAGGTGTAGCAATAGGAGTGCATTCCATCATCCTGAATTTCTCAAGCGTTGTCTTGGTGTATTTCAACTGTGACACAAAGATATGATTCTCTTTTTGCCATACTTCCAACCCAAGACAATAGTGCATGAGCCCGAGATCTGTCATGTCGAACGATCGATTAAAATCCTTCTTTGTTGCATCGATCATCTTCATAGAACTTCCTGTAATGACTAGATCATCGACATAAACAACCACAATGACAATCTCCCCCTTGCTTTTTGAGGTAGAGATTGGGGTCATAAGGATTCCTTTCGAATCCATGACTTATGAGATGCTCATCAATTTTGATGTACCATGCCCGGGTGCCTGTTTTAGGCCATATAGAGATTTTATGAGTCTGCATACCATCATCTCTTTTCCTGGTATTACATAACCCTCTGGCTGAGTCATATAGACTTCTTCTTGCAAATCTCCATTAAGAAAGGCACTTTTCACATCCATTTGGTGGACTTTCCAACCAAATTGTGCAGCTAGAGCAAAGATCATCCTGATTGTCTTGATCTTGGCTGTGGGAGCAAATGTCTCCTCATAATCAATGCCTTCTTGTTGTGCATACCCCTTTGCTACAAGCCTTGCTTTATACTTGTCAATAGTCCCATCTGATTTGTACTTAGTCTTGAATATCCATCTGCATCCAATGGGTTTCTTCCCTGGTGGAAGGTCGACAAGTTGCCATGTGTTGTTCTTCATCACTGACTGATACTCTGAATCCATGGCATCTTTCCAAGATTTTGATTGTAGGGCTTCCTGAACTGTAGATGGCTCAACTGTTTCAACAACTCTGCTCATTAGGGCATAATTGACCTCTTCACGAGCTTGACTGCGAGTTCTAGGTCTAGGATTGGATGATGTGCTAGGTGCTTCATCCAAATTTGCATCTCTTATTAATTGAGTATACCATTTAGGTAACTTCTTAGCTGTTCCATTGGCTTGTGGTGGATCCAAGTTTTCACCATCATCCAATTCATCACTGTCATCTTCAGTGGGAACATCAAATTCTGTCTTCACAAGAGGTGTATTCTGCATGTTTGTTGAGTCGTTGAGTGGAGCATCTACTTGTTTCTTCTCAAAGAACTCAACATCCCTACTTGTGTATACTTTCTTTGCTTTCGATCCCATAATCTGTACCCAAGTGCTTCTTCACTGTATCCAATGAATATCAATTTCTCAGCTTTCATATCCAACTTGTTCCTGTTCTTCTTGGGTATGTGCATGCTAGCTTTACACCCAAATACTCTTAGGTGTGTAATTGATGGTTTCCGATTTGACCATGCTTCTTGAGGTGTCACTCCTTCAAGAGCTACTGTGGGCACTCTATTCAACAAATAAACTGCAGTTCTTGCAGCTTCTGCCCAAAATGTCTTTGTTAAACCTGAGTCATCAATCATACATCACACCATTTCCATGATAGTACGATTCCTTCTCTCAACTATACCATTCTGTGTGGTGTGTGAGTAGGAGGCATTTGTCTACGAATCCCATGAGCTTCTAGGTAAGTCTTGAACTCATTGCTTGTGAATTCCCCCCCTCGATCTGAGCGGAGAGTTTTGATCTTGCGACCAACTTCATTCTCAACAAGTGCTTTGAACTTCTGAAATGTCTCAAAGGCTTGACTCTTGTTTCTTAGACAATATATCCACATCTTTCTTGAGTAGTCATCAACACAAAGCATGAAGTATTGACATCCAGAATGACTTGGTTGCATGGGCCCGCAAAGATCGGTGTGCACCAAATCAAGCTTTCCCTTAGCTCTATATGTGTTCTTCTGGAAGGGTACTCTGTGTTGCTTTCCAGCTAGGCAATTGTGACACTTGTCAGTGTTGTGCTTGAGTGTAGGCAATCCTTTCACCATGTTGCCCTTTTGAAGTGTTTGGAGATAGCCAAAACTGATGTGACCATATCTGTGATGCCATAGTTCTGCAGATTGTGTGTCTTTGGCCACTAGAGCTTGATCATCCTTGTGGACAAAATCAAGTTGGAACATGCGTCCCACATTGGAGGCTCTTGCTACAATCTTGGAACCTCTTGACTTATCTCTTATCAAGCACACTTTTTCTCCATTATTACTGTCAAAATCCAACTTCAAGTTGTGATCAAGGAGTTGACTAACTGATAGCAAATTCTTGGTCAACCTAGGTACATACAATACATTTATGATTTTGTAGTCATGCTTTCCAAGAGGTAGTGAAATGTTTCCAATCCCCTTAACACTATATGATGAGTCATCACCTAATGACACATGGTTCTTGTTAGGTGAGTCACGTAGTGTGTAGAACCAATCCTTGCATCCAGTCATGTGTCGAGTTACACCCAAGTCAACATACCAGATATCTTGTGTGGACTTGGTTTCTTCATCAAATTGAGCAGAATACATGTGGTGTCCTTCATCTGAATCATCCTCATGTTCAAAGCAATGTACCCTTGTTGTTTGGGTTTTCTTTGCCAATTACCATTTTTCTGCCCTTGATTGTTGTTGTTGTTGTTGGACTTCCCTTTATTTGAATTATTATTACCCTGATGATTATTGGGTTTTGAATTGCTTGATGAACCCTTTTTGTAGGAATTGTACCAACAATCTTTGATGTCATGTCCCCCTCTATTGCAAATGGGACACTTCTTGGTGTTGTCTCGTTGACTTTGGTTTTGTTGGGACTTCTTGTTATTGGACTGAAATTTCCCCTTTCCTTTATGATTGGAAGATAGTGCTTGCTCATCTTCATGATCTTTGTTGTTCATTGCCTCTTCTTGTTGGAGTAGATTGACCAACTTCTCAAAGGTGACTGTGTGTTCACTCATATTGATAGTTGTCACAAAGATTCTGTAGGAAGGAGGAAGTGCTCGCAACACAATTGGTACGAGGTCTTCATCACTTATCTCTTTTCCCAATGCCAATAGAGATGCCCTCAAAGTAGCAACTCGTCTCAAAAAAACTTCAACCTTCTCATTGTGCTTGAACTTGAGAGTATGCAATTGTGATAGTAGGTTGAGGATGGCATTCTTGTTCTTTGCCTCATAGATTGTGCTCAACTTATCCCATGCATCCTTGGCCGATGTGGCATCTCTAATGTGGGGTTGCACATCATCGTCTGTTACGCTAAACAAGATGATCAACTTGGCCTTTTGATTGGCCCTGTCAAATTGAACTTGTTGTCTTCCATCATCAAGTGATCTTGTTGTTTTTCCATCTACAACTGTCCATAGGTCTTCAAACTCAAGTAACACCTTGATCTTCGGTTTCCATGCAGCATAGTTGTCTCCTCTAAGCAGTTGTGAATCTGGCAAGAAGAACTTTGGTGCTTGTGCACCCATTTCTGCAATCTGAATTTCTGAAACTCTGAATTTCTGACAAAGGGTAAGGCTCTTATCACTCCAGGTTTATGGTCTCCCTCTCAATATACCGTCAGGCCGATATACCAAACCTTTCTATATATGCTCCCTTCCGATATACCCATCGGTACATGGAAGAAGATCACCCTTTCAATATACCCATCAGTACATGGAAAGAGGTGTTAACGCACGTGAAAGAATTTAGTACGTGGTACTTAGACAGTACAGAGAGGGGTTTGTGCAAGCACAAACGGATGGGAGGGCTCAAATGTGTGTGTATTGTGTCCTTATTACTCCCCGTCGATTTTATAGGGTCGATGCCTAGACGACGTTTAGGCAGCTATGTTAGGCGTTAAGTGTAGTAGTAGTCGCGACGGCATCACCCGTAAGCGCTTCCCAGAGGCACCGTATATACCGAACGCTGCTATGAGATCAAAGATCTCGTGTGATAGAACCAAACATAAAATAAAAAATTTGCACTTTTTTTTTTTTTTTTTGCACTTTATGCACCAAGATTAGTACAACATGCTCCAAAAGTACATCAAAATGAAGTTTTTGTGTCCCCCTCTTTAGAAAAAAGGGTCTAGAATCACAAAATACACAATTTAGGCCAAAAATATTTTTACCCCCAATAGGTGTTTTTTCGCTAAATTTAGCGGTGGCTCTAAATGTGTTTGGTGAGCTTCTAAATTTAGAAATCTCCCAAAATTTAGTAATTTCTCCAAAATTTCTAAAAAAATAATTTAATAAAAAATATGGAGAGAGTGGGAATCGAACCGCTGACTTGTTTGTTCCCAAGATCTAAACAAACAATCTGAATATTGTTTTCACCTTTTCTCACAAACCGTGATCTGGGTTTTTCTAAAATTTTGACAGAAGCATCATAAAATATTTTTCTTGAAACCCACAAAATTTCAGAAGAATTGGAATCTTATTTTTGAGATCTTACCAATTTACCAGCTAGATCTGATTTTTTTTCAGAAAAAAATGATCCGACTTGTATAGACTTTTCGTCACATGTAGAGGCTGAATCAAAGATGATGTAAACTGCAAAGTTGTGCACTCCTTCTTATCTTTCCAGAAAAAAAAATGCACATCAATCCGACATTGTATGAAAAATTTACATCCTTTTTCTAAGAGCTATCTGCTGGAATTTTGTTGACGGGACTGCTTCAACCTTTGCTCCCGAATTCTTCACACCTCCACTTTCAGATCTGATTTTTTTTTTTTTTTAGATCTGATCTTTTTTTTTCTTTTGATCTGCAATTTTTTTCAAGATCTCTCTTTTTTTTTTTTTTTTTAAGATCTTTTTTTTTTTCACAAATCTTTTTTTTTTTTTTTTTTAGATCTGCAATTTTTTCCAAGATCTTTCTCCTTTTTTTTTTTTAAAGATCTCCAAATCTGAAATATTCCGCCAATATGTTAGATCAATTGGCTATGCCAATGACTAATAAAAAAATTACCTTCCAAATAAGTGGATAGGTCAAATTTTAGTTGATGGATGCTTGGGAGGAATGGAGGTTATGGATGCTTCAATGGCTCTCCTTTGATGCAGATCTTCTTCTCCAATGGATCCTCTCCAATAGTGCTCCTCTTCAACCTTGCTTGGATAGAACCTGCTCTGATACCAAATGATAATAATGGTATAGCTTAGATACCAAATGATAGAATAGAATAAGATTGCAATGACCAAAGAGGGACGGAAGCCTCACAAATATTATTGATCATGAAATCAGATTACATAACAATGCAAGAGCTGTAATATTTATAGATATTAGATAGCCTCATATGGATAGACATGACACCCTATCAGACACCAACTACGAGATGATAAGACCCATCTCACATGCACATGTAATTACTACTAATACCAATATTGAATGTTATCCAACATAACAATATTGAATGCAAGTCACTAGACTAGAGTGCACATGTTGCACATTATTAAATAAAAGACAATGCAATAAAATGCAATAAATATGCCTATGCTAAATTATGCTACATAAATTTTAACAGTGTAACTTGATGATTGGATAGTGTATGGTTTGGTGAAGGATCATTGTGACAATTTAAGACTAATGTTTAAGAGGTGCGAGCGCTTAATCATCTCCTTGAATATCAAAAATGTATATTTGCAACACATTTTGGCACTTTGCTTGGGCATATTATTTGTAAGGAAGGCTTGTTGGTAGATCCACCAAGGTTCTTTATGATATTGGGATTCAAAGAACCTAAAAATAAAAGTGAAGTGCACAGATTTCTTGGTCATTTAGGTAATTACAGGAAATTAATTAAGGGCTATGCAAAAATTACCGCGCTCCGAGAGGAACTGCTTGAAGTCTAAGGGAAAATTCTATTGGGGCGAGGCACAGGCACAACAACAAATTTAAAACACTAAAGGAAAGACTAACGACTGCACCTATTTTACACTTTCCTTCATGGGAAAAACCATTTCATGCTCATGTTGATTCTTTTGGAATGGAGATTGGCATCATGTTAGCATAACCAGGTGAAGGAATAGTGGACCACTCTATTTGTTTTGCGAGCAAGAAGTTGACACCACCTGAACAAAATTATACAACTATTGAGCGCAAAGCTTTGTCTACGATTTACGCATTACACAAGTTCAGATAATACTTATTGGCTACACCATTTATTTTCTTCACAGATCATATGGTGCTTAAGTATTAGGTCAACAACCCTATTTTATAGGGCGCATCTATAGGTGGATATTACTATTTCAGGAGTTTCAGGTTACGCTTGTTAAACAAGGAAAAATTAACTCATGGCCTGATCATTTGTCATGGATAAATTTTTGTGAGCATACTCGAGAATCAAGACACAATGTCAGATGCACAACTCTTTAGATTGATTCATGTGCCCACAGAGTTAGAAGATATTGCATTATTTTTGCATACTGGAAAAATGCTTGAGGGAATGAAGACATTAGAGAAGCAACTTGTAATATGTGCGACACCCTAGTAGTTGATAAGTGGAGACTTGTACAAACTGAAACTTGGTTGTGATGAATTTTGCACCGGTGTTTACTAGAGCATGAACACAAGAAAATTATGGAAGAAGCTGATGGTGGAATTCCAGGATCTCATTATGCGAGAGATGTCATCGCGCGTAATATTTTTATGGCTAGATTATGGTGGGAAACTTTGTATAAGTATTTCAAGGAGTATGTCAAGGCGTGTGATCATTGTCAGTTCCTTGGGAAGCTTGGAACCATATATGAGATGCCTTTGAGGCCTATTGTGAGTTCTCCGAATCTTTTGATAAATGAGTAATTTACTTTGTGGTACTATTTCCCCACCCACGCGTAGGACTAGAACACGCTAAATTATAGCTTGTAGAGAATATCTTACAAGGTGGGCGTATAAAGACCTACAAAATATTCTATGATGCTACAATAGTGATATTTCTATGGGAAAATATTATCAACAGGTATGGATCTCCATTGATCTTAACAAGTGATAGGGGCACACACTTTTTAAATGAGACTATCATAGTATTATTGGTTTAGTTTATGGTGGCACACCACAAGAAAATTCCCTATCACCCACAGGCCAATGGTATTGCTGAGGGTTTCAACAAGATTATGGGATATACTTTGACAAAGATTTGTAATGTTGGAAGGAAATATTGGGATGATAAAGTATCTGATTATACTTTGGGCATATAGGACTACTTACAAAATAGTGAACAAGGCCACACCCTTTCAGTTGGTGTTTGGCATGGAGGTTGTATTACCTATAGAATTAATGATGCCATCCCCGAGTATTATTAGTGTAGGTTATTATTTATCCTTTTATTTATTTATTAGGATAATTCTTACACTTGTGTTAGCCCTACACTTATTGGGTTAGCTTGCTTAGGTGTACTAGTTGTGTGGAGTTAGCTTACTATTTGTGTTGAGTTAGCTTCTCAGTTATGTGGAGTTATCTTACTAGTCTTTTGGAGTTAACTACCAATATCAATTAGTGGGAGTTCTTCACCACTGATTTAGGTAATAGTTGTATTTCTCTCCTCCTATATGTACATATTTCTTATTGAGTAATTCAATTCATTGTATTGTAATGTATTGAGCATTATGGATTATGATGGATTTCCATATATGGTATTTTAGCTCTTCTATTTTGCAAATCTAATGTGGTGTGCTATTATCATCTGAGATCGCAGCTTGGAAAAATTTTATTATCGTTCCTTTCAAGTATTGCACACACATGAGGATTGGATGATGAACAAGTTGTTGAGGGCGTATAGAAAAACTAATGCATTTGGATGAATGACGCATTATTGCTCTATGGAGTCAAAAGACGAAAGCATGACATGACGCAGATATTCGAGAAAAAGGAATTTGAGGTTGGCAATATGGTTCTTCTCGTATGACTCAAATATTTCGTGCCACCCCGAGAAGATGAAATTTCATTAGTTGGGACCCTTTGTTATAACAAAGATATTGGAATCGTGCACTTGCCACATTACGAGGTGTTGGATGGCACTTTAGTGCCTAGTTACTTCAATGGGAGTAGGGTGAATCCCTACTATAAATAATTTTTCTTGGTGTTTGTATTAAGGCATTATTTCCACTTATATTAGGTTTCCCTTTTATGTGATTTATTTATATGTGTTTCCTTTAATCATTACTATGCTTTGAAAATTTAGTTCAATGTTTGTTGTAATAATCACGTTTCGCACTAATAGTTGATTACTATCAATGTGAGTTCATGAGCAGAGGACCGCACATATTTTTAGTGTGGGGTGGATTACAAGCAAGAGCATGCCAAAAAGAAAAAAATTCTAATGATTATAGATGGCCTAAGAACTAAAGGAGTGTGCACATCGACAATAATGATAGTTTCTAGAGATAGTGATAAGGTGCCATGAAAAATATGATGATAATAAGGATAATTCCTAGAGGAAAATCCACGTATGACTAGTGAGCGAGTAGTGTAATGCAAGGTAGGAAATAACATGGTTAACTACTTGGTATAGGATGCAAAGGTTTATGTACTTCGGTGTATGGAGCGTGCATAAGGAGGTTTGCAGTAGCGGAATTATTTTGTGCACCTAAAGGTTATAGGTGGAACACAAAATGAAAGTGTGATAGAACTACAAAGAAGGTGGGAAAAGCATAAAATCTAAATTAAATGCAAATGTACAAAGTAGTTGGCTTAAACTCATTTTTACCTTACCTTGCGTAAAATTTGTGAGTGATTTTGTGTGACCTAGGGAAAACTTGAGAAATTTGGTGAGAAATCAAGTGTCGAGTTGAAGAATCTTGAACCAAAGTGTGAAGGAGAACACAACTGAGTGAGGAGTGAGTTCCATTAGAGGGAATCCTACAGATTGAGATGACATGGTGTGGATTTGGAAGGAAAAAGATTTTTTTGGTTAGGGTTTCAAGAATTAGGGCACGACATACAAAATTTGAACTAGGAAGTATAACAAGTTGCACTTGAAGGGTTAGTGGAAAGATACTTAGAATACTAAGGTAGAGAAAGGCACAAGGTGAGATTTTGAGTTTGCACGATTGAAATGGCACCAAGGAAAGCAATGACCGTGTCACCAAAGAAGAATGGAAAGGGAAAATAAAAACCTATCATAGACATCCAAGAAGAATGGTACTCAAAAATGTAGTACCCAAATGGAGTATTGATGGGAAAGGAGCGGTATCTCATGTTCAGGAGCATGGTCGTGAGTGACTACAATCATCAAAAAAATTTAATAGTGCATGACATGGTAACCGAACTTGTTCAACAAATAAGGAAAAAACCTCAGATGATAAGCCTATGTATGATGACAAGGGGAAGAGGTTGTTGGAGAAGGCAAGGCTATTGCAGTTATATGAGCTTTTGTTATTTGGGAAGCTTAGAGAGATTATATCAATGGTTGATGTCACGCATCCATGAGGAATTTTTATACTTCATAGGAAGAAGGATGCACATCACCACACAATTGATCAAGAAATATATTGGTTTGATTGGCACATGGAATGCAATCAATGAAGACTTAGCGAATGATGTCGAGGTGAAAAATACTAGTGTGGAGTTCGAGTATAAAAAGGAGGGCACATGATGGATATCACTAAACTTAATGATCCAGTCATGAGGATGGCATGCTTACTCACAAATTTGAATGGATAAGAAAGATGGACACAAGTGAATAAATGATGGTTGCATGTATGCAAGAAGATATCAGAAGGAATGATATATAATATTACTTCCTTTATAACAAAGGAGATCATTGAAGTTGTGCGTGACGAAGACAAGATTATCTTTGGAAACGTTTTATTGGTAATAGTGTTCTCTAAGATTGGGGTTCTCGATGGGCCGAAGGACAAGATATGGGAGTATCCTAAAGAAGATCCCTCCCCTGAAAAATGGTTTTCCAAATATACTTGTGATTCGGTGACACCAAAGATAGTATTAGGAAATTTGTGTTAGCGATCCATATATTCATGTATTGGTAAATAATAATTACGTGAGTAATTATTATCATGTAATTGTGAGTTAGTAATTATTTTTTATATAGTTGTTATATTAAAACAACTTATAACAAATATGGTTGAGTGAGTTTCAACAACTCACGTAGTATTAGTTTGTGGGAAAATTAGTTTCCTATTTTATAGGGAATCATCTCCCTATATAATTGTATTATTTGAATGATAAAAATTAATAGAGATTGTTGTGTTAAAATCAATTGCATTCGTGTTAAGATCTGCACTTGTTCTTTCATCTAGCATTAGAGTGATGGCTTCCTAAGTTTTTGAGGGGCTGATCTCTTCATGTTTATGATCAGCCCTATTGTGAGATATTCCTTTTATTATTAGTTTTTGCAGTAATAATTTATAGGTAGTTTATTTCAGACTTGTACGTGTCATCCTGCATAGAGAAAAGTGGACAAAATAAGTGTGTATGTAGCCTAATCCAATGTATCTATTCTTCCGGTAATTGAATCTTTGTGCTCACATATTTGTTTAGATCAATGAATATATTGTGTTTTGAGTCACATTCAAGTTCCACATACACATGTGCATACGTATTCACGTTCCACATCATTTTGGGAATAAGAAAGGATAAATTCTAACATTCTGGTCTTCCTTGACTGCAAGAGAAAGCTTTGGCACTTGTTTCCTCCCAACAACGCCACATATGCATGACATTCATGTGTGTTGCAAGAAGCACATGCAAAGTATGTGTTTGACGCCATTTGCACTAATATTGTTGTTCTCTCTCATCTGAAACAGATTATCTCTTTCCCTACTCGAGACTGTTGAGAGATGCATCGTTAATTACAAATCGATTTGAGACACCTAGATAAGCCGCTTTGTCTGTCAGTGTTTAATTTTATAGTATTTTTGCAAAGTGTATCACCATCAATTCGTGGCTTTGATATAAATTTTTACGTTACAATTGTGTCATAAAGATAGTTGTATCATTTAAGTCGTTATTTAATTTAGGTTCTTTTCAAATAGTATGTTCTTAAATTGTAATATGTTTATTTATTTTTAATATGGTGTCTATTTATAGTGAAAGTCACTTATTGTAAGTAAAGTCCTTTTATGTTGTCAATGTATGGTCATTAATGTATAATTGTATTTCTCATCTTTTCAAGTCATTATTAATGTGTTCATTTGTTTATGTCAAAAATAGTTGTTGTATTATCAATTCCAAAATTGTGTCGTCAAGTTGGTGGTCAATAGAGTCTTCGTATTGTTAAATAATTGTGATGTCATGGTCATTGGTCCACAAAGCATGTGAATATAGTGTTATTGTCAAATTTTGTAGTCATCGTCAAAATTATAAGTCAAAAATATTATATTGTCAAGAGTCATTGTGTGTCAAGTGTAAAAGTCAAAAGTTGTGAAAATAAAAATAAAAAATCCTTACGGGCGCATTATCACTAGAACGTGATGTCCTCGACAACCATTGATCCTCAAAAGTTACATTTGCTAAGAAAGTATCATGATACTAGAGGAAGGAGGCATCAGAGGTTGGAGGTCAATCAACTACCTCTCGTCAGTCGCCAACGATGGGGCCGCACAAATGATTTGATGGCATTTTTTCCATTGTGTGTGTTTTAGTGTGCTTTTAATTACATGTGGTGTAATTCAGATTTGATATTCCTATATGCAGTGTTCATGATTTCTTGGTTTGCAAAATAAGTGAAAATTTCACATTGAGGGGGGGGGAGCATTATCCTCTGTTCCATTTCCAATTATCATTTTTTGTGTATGAGCAAGCAGAATTCAACATATTTTCCTATCTTATTCCCCAAAGTGAGATAGTGATGAGAGCCGATGATACTATTGCAAAGATCATGATATTGTGGTTAGTTATCCACTAGAAAACTATCTAGAGGTTGTTTTTCAGATCTTGTCCTAAAAAACCATTCGTTGTGTGGTTGTTGGTTAACCACTGGAAGACCATCCAAAGGTTTTTGGTATTGCCCTTAAAACCATTCGGATCATGAGCAAGCTATGTAGTGCCACATTATAGTACAAGGAATGTTTTCTCGTGTTCACACTAAAGGGGGAATGTTAGGAAATTTTTGTTAGTGCTCCATATATTCATGTATTGGTAAATAATAATTACATGAGTAATTATTATCATGTAATTATGAGTTAGTAATTATTTTTATAAAGTTTTTATATTAAAACAAATTATAACAAATATGGTTGAGTGAGTTTCAACAACTCATGTAGTATTGGTTTGTGGGAAAAATGGTTTCCTATTTTATAGGGAATCATCTCCCTATATAAATTTATTATTTGAATGATATAAATTAATAGAGATGGTTGTGTTAAAATCAATTGCATTGATGTTAAGATTTACACCTTTTCTTTCGTACACAAGGTGCGTGTGGATAAATAATATAAACGGATGTGTGATGCATTCAAAGTGCAGTGGAGAATTCTAGCTAAGTTGTCTACTCTTGTAGAGGGGATTTCTAAGTTCATGCGATCTATCAACCATTTTGTATTGGGAGGTTTACATTAATTGTGATTTAAAAGTACATGGTGCAAACTCCCGTTTGCTTTTACAAAGACCAAGATAATTTTAGGGTTATATGAATAGGTTTAAGGAGGCGTGGAAGTTAAGACTTGATCTAAGAAAAGTGGATAAGGAGAACCATGAGATGCTTCAAACACTTGTTTACCCCAAGAAGTGCGCATATGAAGAAAATTACATGTCGTAGAGAATTCATTTGTATAAATCGGTTACATTACCAAGTGGCTTTGGTAACCACAAAAAAATACATATATCTATGGCCTCGGGTTGTTGATGGAGCTTACGTAGAATATTATGTGACTATCCCTGAGGACCCCTCTACATGGAAGAAGGTTGAAAAAAAGAAATGAGGGCACGAAGAAACTCCCATAGTCAATGGAAGTGAGGAAGGAAGTAAGGATAAGACTCCCATTTCTAGTGTGCCCGTAGGACATAGATCAACGCGTAGGGAGGTGGAGCCAAGCACATATGTGAGAAGGAATATTACTAGAGGGAGGTCTCTAGTGAAGAAGAAATAAATAAAAGTACCTAGTTTAGACTCTAAGGAGACAAAAATCTAATAGGAAGAAGATGTCAAGAACAAGGAAGAACTGGAGGTGAAGGTGATTCCACGTGTGTACACAATGTATGAATTAGATGTGGAGGACCGAGTGCACATTTTGAGGAGACACATGTTATGGAGATGGATAGATAATAAAAATTTGGGGCATATGACACTCGGGCCATAGGTTACAAATTGGAGCCAACAAATGCAGAACATGGGGTTGGGTGTACTCCCGACTCTAAGCTGGAGCATAAACTAGAAAAATAAGTCACAAAGAAAATCAAGCATCTGGTCAAGCATGAAGTGGAGAGGGGTGAAGAAGAAGAAAGGAATGAAGGATGGATTGAGTCTTTAAGCATGGAAACAAATCTTGTTGTTGGTTTCCCTAAATGTTTTCATGGAAAGAATAGGAGGCCAAGGTATACATTACAAGGTCTAGTAATGCAATATGTTGATGACCCAAATAAGGTTTTGTGAGCTAGGTATCAAAGCACGGTACCTTCGGAATAATTATTTTTCTATTCAGTTTTTAGTAAGGAGGAAGCATTCTTTATGCACCAGGAAGATGTTATCCTAGGCACTTGAGTCACATATTGATGAGCTAGAGTTCAAGGTAAGCACTCATTCATTAATAGATTCTCAAGATGTGGAAACTTCTAGAGAAACACACTCATTAATCAATTCACAACATGTGTCGGATGAGAAGCATCTAATGCATTAAATAAATTATTAGTGGTGGTTGGTGCTTGGAGTTTTGATAAGAATATTAAGATAAGATTTATGCAAAGGGGTCTTGATGAGAATAATAAGGAAATAAGGGAAAGAGATAGGGAAATAAAAGAGGAGATAATTATCGTACATTTAAGACAGGATTTAAGTGAAGAAAAAGATGGACACACTCAATGTATAAAAAGTAATAATGTATCATTGATGTGATCTTACTTGCAAGCACCCGGATTTGACCCCACATCTTGGAGAAATGTATGAGTCAACATTTTATTTCCTATAATATCTAACGTGCATAATTATAACTCAAAATCCACCTCTTGCATTAGAATATGTAGAAGAAGTTATGGCATGGTAGAGGAAACATGAAAAGGAACAAATTGCAACCGCCATAACACATTATACCAAGCTAATTGAAGTAGTGAAATTGGTTGCTCATATTGTAAAAGTTTTCTATGATAATTGCAAGGATAGGGATCATGTAGTAGGATTGATTGCTGCTAAGGATGAAGAAGACTGAAAGAATTCCATGCCAGAACAAAGGGAAAAATGTTGATCGTGAAAGGATATTGGTCGAAGTTAAGCATAAGAGGGAAGAATTTTATTTGTTAAGGGCCTTGATTAAGAAAAAATTGAAGGAAATATACTGCCAAGTCGTGCGCGGGATGGACATGCTAGTTGATGCAGGAAAACAACTTGAGAATATGGTTGAAACATTGAAGGCAAGGGGAGAGGACTTGACTAGTGCACAGCTCAAATTTGTCAATGAAACCATGAATCAAGAAAGTGCAGAGTAGGAGGGATGGAAGACGTTGGAAAAAATAGTAAATAAGGAGTTCCCACTTCTTTCTTCCCAATAAATTAGATTCTTTCACTCTTCAAAGACAAACAAGGCCAACAATCTTTATTCTTTGATTTTTATAGGAGTCTTTACCATTCTTTGTGTGAATGTTTTTTAGGACAGACAACATGCCTAGTGTGGGGTAATATTGGATCTCAGAAAAGTGACTAAGTATTGAAAGTATATAGAGAACGTGCATGTATAGAATGGCTATAGAAGGAATGCACAAATCAAGTAAGAAAAATGAGCATGTTGGATTATAGGGTTTACACATGGAAGATGGAACAAGGACCATATGAGGGACTATGTAGAAAAGTAGGGATTTTTCACTTTTTGGGTATTAAGCTAAGTATGAAAGGTGGAGTTGGTATTGGCATGTAACAAGTGGGCATGTGGATACGTGAGAGTTTGATAGAGTTACACCACAAGAAGATTCATACCCGAGAAGAAAATTTGTAACTTAGCTGGTTTTGCAAGTACTGGATAAAAATAGACATGGAGTGATGAGCACACATTAGATAAATACAAGAAGACTTGGAGGATACGCAAGAGCTATTTTGAGAACAAGAAGAAGATCAAGATTCATGTAAAGTTTGAGCTAATAATAGGATTAGAACTAGAGTTAATTATAGGTAATCTATTGTTAGGTGAAGCTTGCATGCTTCTTGATTACCTTTGTAAGCGGCACATGGATATTTTGAGCATGCAACCTATTTTGAGAATGCATGGGCGGTGAAGGGAAAGTCCCCACTCCTTGTGTGTGTGTGTGTGTGTGTGTGTGTGTGTGTGTGTGTGTGTGTGTGTGTGTGTGTGTGTGTATATATATATATGTGTATATATATATATATATGTATGTTTATTTTCACTTTTTTTGGAGGGATTGAAATCACAATATATGTAACAAATTTGTGCCAAGTGTGATTTTGTGTACATGACTTTGTGATGGTAATTATGATGTATTCAACTATTGTGATTTGTGATGAAGTAATATAATGGATCTTTGTAGATGGATATTGATTGTTGATGTTACTTCACATGGTTATTGTATGGTGGATCTGGCATTAATATTTATGTAATCTATATGTTTACTTATTATGTGTGTTTCCAATTTGAGCTCAAGAATCTATTTTTAGAATGGGATATGCACTTTGGGATGTGACTATTATGAATAGGCATGCTAACATTGTGGTAAGACAAAGAATGAAGAGGACTTGGTACCTTTGTGCGCTTGATTGAACACTCATACTGTTTAGTTACGTGCTAGCGCATCTAGGGTTGTTGAGTGGGAAAATAAGACTAACAAACTTCCTTAAAAAGAAAATATTTCCAAGGAATGATTGTAGGGAATTCTTGTGAGTTAGAAAGGAGAGAAGAAAGATGTCTGAAATTATTTCAGGATCAATGAAAATATCATATTTTGAAAAAATATGTCCCAAAATTTTTCCCCTAGAACTACAAATTACATTTCTTGGGGTTAAGAGACACCCCAAATTCCCTACATCTCTCAAAAACTTTCTCAAGATGATTGATATGGTATTTTCTCTCCTTTGAGAAAATGGTGATATCATCTAAGTAGACAAGGATGAAATCATTGATATACCCTTTAAAAAAATGTACATTTCTCTTTGGAATGTGGCACTTGCATTTGATAAACCAAAGGGCATCTTCTGATATGCATATGTTCCCCATTTGGTTGTAAATGTAGTTTTGAACTAATCCTCTTTTCTAACCTTGATCTAATTGAAACTTAAATATCCATAAATCATGGAAAACCTATCAATTCCTGCTACCATTTGAAAAAATTGTTCCATAAAAGGTAGAGGATAATGATCCTTTAAGGAAGCTTTGTTCAAATATCTAAAATCCACACAAAGTTTTATTTCTCCATTCTTGCTTCTTACCAGAACTAGATTAACCACCCAAGTAGAATATTGCCTCAATTAGTTTGGATAACTTCTTCCTCATGAGGGGCTCTATCTTGGGGTTGATAGGCCGTTGTTTTTTTAATTGGTTTGGTGTTAGGATTAAGGTATATAGAATGTTGAACAATGATGGCATCAAAACCCCTAAGATCTTCATAGTCCTAGGAAAAGACATTCAATTTTTGACACAAGGAGATAAAAGCTTGATTTTCATCTTCATCACATACCTTTTCAAGTAATAGCTCCTTGCCTTGTGCAATAGTGAATGATTGATGATGCTCTTTCCTTCTTTGTTATATTCTTCTCTTCTCCTCAGAATTCATCATCAAGACTAAAATCTTCTCAAGAGTGACCAATCCTTTAGGCAACTTATTTTTTCTTAATTGAATGATTTGATCACCATAGTTGTCATGTAAATCAAATTACATTTTTAAAGAAAACTCAACTTCATTCTAGATAAATTGAAAAGAAAATTATCATTGTCAATACCTTCCATCTGATTTCAATGGAATTGATGTTCTAATCACCAATTTAACATGTTGTTGATTTCCTTGGATAAGATCCTCGGTTGGTGAAAATTGTGATCCAAGGGTTGTCATTTGGTTTGATTCTTTGTTCAATTTTCTTAACACCACTTGCAATTTAATAACATCAAAGTTTTCTAGGAGATCCCAAAATCTATGTTTATAATATTTCATAATCTTATTCTTGTTAGCACACTTTCCTCTCACTTGGTGTATGACCAATTGATGCAAGAGCATCAAGAGCTAAAAGACATAAGGTCACACGAGACCAAATAAACATGTTTGTTAGGCATATGAGAGTGATTTACTTGAGTAGGTAATTAAAAAGATGAATAAGCTTGTGAAATGTAGTTTAGGTGCATGAATTTGTGTTTTGGGCCTAATTAAGCCTATAAGGATATGTGGTGAGTTGTCATTAAGTTGGATATAGTTGATAACGAGCTTGAGAGAGAAAGATATTTGGGAGATAATCTCATAATGTTCTAAGTTTAGTTATGAAGTTGAGCTCTTTTAGGGAGTTAGAGCTAGAAATTAGCTAGTTTAGTAGAGATATTTGATGAGATTGAATGATAGAAGATGATTCAAGGTATGTAATGAATACTAGGAGGTGAATAATAATAAGTTATGTTGGTGTTGCAGGTGATGAAGCTATTGTTTTGTGTGTTTATTGTTGTTTTACATGAATTCAATTAAGACCCTTGTCCCTGACCAAGACCTAGAGAATATATAGTCATCAAAGGAGAGTATTTTGTAATCTGTGAGAGTGAGAAAAGAAGGATAAATGTAATAGGATCCACCATGAATTTTAATAGCTCTTGAAATTGTACAGCTTTGACACTCGTAGCCTCAATTATGAACTCTTGGGCTAAAATTAGGGCCTAGTGTCATTTTAATTATAACTATCCAAATCACACAAAACTTTGTGAGCATCTCTGTTTTGATGATATACATAATACTGTGAAGTTTCATATCCAAATTTTCACGTGTGTAAAATTTGTAAGAGGTTTTACAGAGTTGATTTGTCCCAGTTGCAGGAAGTGAGAAACTTAATGCATGCATGGGAAAATCATCAAATCTAGACCCCAAATTCATCAAAGAGAATCTAAAGGACATTGAAAAGGTATATCCATTAACTTTCGTGTGATATCATTACATCTAACCTCATTGTCATAGATGAGAGAGATAAATTGACCTAATTTGCATAGTACACATACAAAGGAAGTAAAAATTCTTACAAGGGAACATATAGTAAGTTTCAGGCATATGTAGGGACTCCATAATGGGTCTCTCAATCACTCATTTGAATGATAACTTTGTATGAATGCAAGTATTTGAGTTATTTCCCTTGTGAAATTTTGAGCTACAACATGATCACTTAGGCTGGGGGCTATAAGGCCAAGAGATCTAAGAAATAACTTTGTATGAATGCAATTATTTGACTAAATTAATGGTCCGAAACCCTTGTGTTGGATAAGATGAAGTGTTCTAGAAGTGATCCACATGGTATGTCAATATAAGACAATTCCATATCATCCTCCACCCATCCTCCGTAATCTCTATAATTCCAAATAACTTCCCAGGGATATTTCACAACCCTACATACCAAATTGATCACTTAGAGCCAAGAGGACAACCTAGATCTAATCTTGTGTTGAGATGAGAATGCATGTTTAGTGATTGTATCAAGGACTCATTGTGTGGAATGGTCTTAAGAGTGCAAAGTAGGTGCTTAGACTTTTTATGGAGGCTTATGAACCATGGATCTATATATGGATTTTTGGGCACGTCCCTGAGCCATACCAAACTATCGAGACACCCACTCACCATGCATTGTGTTTTGAAATAAATATTATTGTGACCATTACAATGCCTATCGGTTTTTGTGTTGTCGTTGCTTTTTAAATTTCTCCTAGAAACATGAACATAGGTATACATTACAAATTTTATTAGGTCTCCACTATATATGACCGTTAAATCTAGGCAATAGGTAATAGGAAAATAAAGCAATCAATTAAGCTAAAAGATTAAAGTGTAATGGAATTCACCCGTAATACATATTCCAAACACAAAGTTATAACTTCTTCCATTATAATGCAAATTCCTTATCTTACCTTCTATTAAAAATTATGGGAGTTAGAGAAAACACAGGGGACAATGGTGATAAAGGTGCTAGACTCAAAAATCTCTACTAAATATTCATATGATATCTCTATGTTGACATGTTTTGATTTAGGTGTTGTCATTGATGTAAAATCCAATTAATGAAAAGAGGATGACAAGGTGAAGTGTCATAGAAGGCTCGATGAGGTGGATGATACAATGTTTCAGGTATGTTTATGATGTCATGATATGTTTCAATGAGAATTGTTTGTTCTAGCAAGCTTGGTTAGTTGGCCTAGCTAGCCTAGATGACAATGCATGGTGGATGGAACTTATTGTTAGATTGAGAATAATGTTGAAGTATGGAGATAATTTTTTGTGAGTTTTTAGGCACTCACATGATTTCCGGGGTATATATAGGTTAGAGACCAAGTTTCGTGTGCTCATCTAGACCTGGTCTAGGTGCTAAGGGGTATGAGATTGAGATGTAGATATATGTGAGCTCACGGAAGTATGAAAGGATGACATAAAATTTATCCCAGGTATGTTAGGAAATTTTGGAGAATTTTCATGATGATTTATGATGTTATTTTAGTTGACCCTAGCTTAGACAGTGCAAGAGTTCGGGTTCACCAAAATGATTAACTAAAATGTGAATATTCTAATGTTATAGGAGTAGTAAAATAACTGAATAAATGAAGTAATAAAATACTGAAATAGTACCCAAGAAATCTAAACAATGAAACGTGAAACCCTAATGTGCAAAGAGGGTTAATAAGGCCTTAGTTGATTCGATAATATTGTGGGACTATGCCACAAAGTGAGACCAAATGAATAGGAGGAGGAAATATTCACACAAGAGCCTAAAAAGGTATAGATATCAGCTATTTGGATATACTACTACGCACTGGAGAGGGAGAGGGGTACTGTGGGTACCATGGTCCGATATCCGGTGCTCTGTATGTAGAAATTACTAGAAAATGTCCTCTAAGGTATTCCCAAGTGTCCTCTTATGTTCTCTTCTTGTCGTATGAATGTTGTTGTGTGATCACTGAAGCAATCGATAAATATGCAATGAATAATCACCTGTAAAACCCCAAACAAATCATCAAAACCCTAAAAAAATAAAGATGCATATGATGGGGTCAGAATGTCCTCATCTTCCAAATTTATGGACTTATCACTGAGTATTGTACTACATCTCAAATCCAATGTAGTTCTAGGTGTTCATGTGAATATTGTGCCCTACGTTTCTCTTGTTCATGTCACACTTTTTGAAGTAGAGAGCAAGTAACTAGATGTAAAATGTAATAAATGTGTGCATGTAAATAATAGACTCCCCTCCTATGAAGTGTGATGCGAGATGAACTCGCATTGTGTGCCTTTTGATGGAGCTAGATGGATGCAAATTTTGTTATAGATTCCTTTGATGGATGCAACCTTAGGTGGTGATAGCTAGTGTTTAGTGTTTGGTCCCTTATTATGATCACATAACTTTATATTTATATGATTCCGTCACTTAAATTTTGTAATTAACCCCGAAAAGGCAATCCACCAAAAAGATAAGAAGCTCAAACGTCTATAAAGGACCTAAAAGTAAGAGTAAAGTACAAATAGGATTGGGGCTCCCATAAGGGATGAGGGCACCTGGTGGTGGTGTCTTAGCTAGGCGCTCCAGTCCGAAAAGGTGAAACTGAATTATGAAAAGAAATATTGGGCCAATAAAGGTGCAAGACCAAAAGTAGCAATAGAAAGCAATGAAAGACGACCATAGAAATGGTTCAATTACTACTTTTCATACTTAGGAATCATGCAAATAGTAGTATGTGATTGAGACTAGATAAAGACTCAAAGTGTGTGATTTTGTGTCTACACCCCACTTGAAAAGGAGATAGACTTGTCTTGTAATCATCCATATCAAAAAGATGAAGAGGATCATGGGTGTACTTTTTATAAATCAAATGAATCCCTAAATTTGTCGGAGAAATTTACAAACCAAGGAAATAATGCAATAACCTAATATATATCATGTCAAACTACGTGGAAAGATCTCTCCGAATAGTCTAAATGTGGGAAGAAGAGATTCCAATAAGTAACCGATCATCAACATACAAGATAAGTATCAAAATTTCCTCACCAAAGATACTAGAGACATACTATAGGATCATAGTGGCACCAAACAAAACCAATAGATAGAAGAAAATAATCCATCTTCTCATACCAAGCTATAGGGACTTGTTTGAGATCATAGAGATACCTTCAAGTCTACACATAAGCGAATATTCATGAACAAATCTAGCAGATTGTTCCATGTATATTTCCTTTTATAAATATCCATGTAAGAAGGCACTCTTCACGTTTATCTAGTATATGGGCTACCCCTGTGATGTAGTAATAGCAAGTACAAGGCATACGTAATCCATCTTGCCAATGGGTGCAAAAGTATCGTAGTATTTTATACCTTCAACTTGTGAAAAATCCTTTGCAACAAGATGAGCCTTATAATATTCAATGGACCCATTAAATGTGTATTTGGTTCAAGATACCCACTTACACCTAACCATTTTTCTTCCTTTAGGAAGAGATATCAAATCCCAAGTATTATTCTTCATCAAATAAGAATACTTAGTTTTCATTGCATCATCACACTCCCGTATCTCATGAGCCTATGTAAAAGGTTGTGGATCCTTATAAACAACATGACATAAAATTATAGAACTCCGTAGAATGTGCATAATGATGCCTAGTGTGTGGAAGATCCTGTATGGAAGGTGTTTCCTCAAAAACTATAGTCAAGGGCACTTAGGCACAATGAAAACATCAGTGGGAATAGGATCCTTTTTGGAATACATAGCCTCCTCATCAACCTCCTCAAATAAGGGATATTCAAGATGAGATAAATAAGAAGTTAGAATGGAAGAAGATGAGGAAGCATGAGGAGAGAAGCACTAATCAAACTGAACATGTGTTCGAAAAATAACCTCATGAGTATCAAGATCTAAAAGTCGATAAACTCTCATGTCCTCACAATACCATATAAATATCAAGGGTTTTCTCTTCTTATCCAAGGATTTCCTTTTCTTCTTTGGCACAAAAGGTCAAGCATGGCTACCAAAGACTCAAAACAATGAGACATCGGGCATAGTTTTGGACCAATCTTCCTTTTGAGTCAAATGTTCAAGTGCTCAGTGATTCTAAATTTAGTTAGCACAATTAACTCTGCTTTGACCCAATATATAGGAGGTAAATCTCTAGAATGCATCATGTAATTAGCCATTTCCTTCAAAGTTTGGTTCTTCCATTCTCGTTAAGCCATTCTGCTTTTGGAGTATGAGGAACAAAATACTGGTGAATAATACCATGAATTTCCAAAAACCAAAAACTATTTTCTAAAGTACTTCCCCCATTATCGGTGTGAAGGTTCTTTATGCAATTTAGAAGATTGTTTCTTGTCTAAAGCCTTGAAGACTTTGAAGTGTGAAAAAACATCACTTTTGTACTTGAAAAAATAAACCCAAGTACGCCTTGAGAAATTATCGATAAAGGTAAGTATATACTTAGCTCCATTGATATAAGGGTAGGAAAAACCATCAAGTCACTATGCACAAGCTCAAGTGGTGAAGAAGCTCTCTTGGAAAATTTTTTTAGGGAATGGATCTTGGTGTTATTTCCTAATGCAAAACCAAGGAAAATTGTTTCAAGGTAAGAAACTCTAGGAAGACCTTCAATCATACCATTAGTGCTTTACTCCTTCAAATATCTATAATTGAGATGTCCAAATCTCTCATACCAAATCTTACACTCGAATCTGCATGAGAAACCAATCTTGACCCTATAGAGGAAATGTCATTGAAACCCCCTCAAAGTGATGTAGTCTAGAACTTTGATCAAAAATACCTTGAGCAACAAGTGAATGAGGCTCCAAAAAATTCGTACTTCTATCCCATGTTGTGTAAAAGTCACTTTTTTCCTTGACAAAAATGAAAATTTTGATATACAAAAATAAAAATTGTTGTGATGTTAGGAACATACAGTTCATCTTGGATATTACAACCATTAAAGTGTATGTCAAAATTTCCATTAACGAAAAGAAAGGAAAAATCAAACCTCAATTTTGGATTTAGAACTCAAACCTAGAGATACAAAAGAATCCTCGAAAGAATTCATGTGATGAGAAACACCAAAAATCTATAACACAACTATCTACAAGTGGTGACTAATATCTCCCAACAACATTAAGTGTTTTACCATGTTGATTAGTGTTGTTGCAAATCAGCAAAGACTCCCTGGATGCAAATCGGGGTTCTAAGTTGATATTTCGAGGCATCCAAAGTGTGATTGCACAACATTGAAACCTCTCTCCAAGTGTGGGACTTGTAAAATGAGAGAGGAATCTCTAGATTAGAGGTTGGTTCCTCAAACTCCTCTGATTAGATCTATTATTTGCACAATCACAGAGGTTCGAGATCTTAATTTTATCCTAGATCGCAAGGAGACAGGGATAAAAATGCAAAAATTGAAACTAAACTAATGATGGTGATGCACCAAAGGAGTGGTGAACATTTTTGCTCATGCAAATAGAGACAAATCAGAAATTGTAGCATAAAACATCATGCACATGTTGATAAGTCAGAATCAAAGGTTTGAAATGAAACAAACAACACATGCAAAGGACTCGAAAGCATTCACGTAGCTCGCATTGTGATTTTCAACATCAAAATCCTTGCATTCCAACACCAAAGAGGCAAAAAGGCCTCATTACAATCCCTGGGAAGGTCCGTACTTCTAAAATCACTTGTCAAGATGAAAACAGAATCTTGCTATGTAAAAAAGTGTTCCCCCTTTGAAAAATGAGCCAAATCTGATTTTACAAAGGCATGGGTCGAGCCCAGAGAGAGAAAACATGAAAAACGTGGGAGCCATTCCCCATTAACCAAAATGCATTAAAAACAGCATGGAGGTCCTTACAAACCCATGCCCGACATTTTTGACCATGCTTTGAGAAGAATGCGACCCATTTCACATTAAAAATGGTTGTTGAAACATCGATTCTGGCCCATGGGCGCATACCAGAAGCGTTTTTGATTTTCTCCTCCAAACTGAATCAAATTTCAAAATTGACCATGAAATCTTGTAGAGAATATCACCAACTTTCCATTGATATAAAGAACGTGAAAATCAACTCGGATCGAAAGTTATGGCGATTTGAAGTTTTAGGGCAAAAATAGGCCAAAATCGGATCGCTTTGATATTTTTGACCGGACATGTGGTGAGTTCGATTGGTCATGGACCTTGCAAGGAAAATTTCCCACAAAACTCCGCTTGAGCCATAACTTGAAAAATACGTGGAGTTAGGAGGAAATCTTTACCTTTCTAGAAAGCTGAGAAAGAGCTCTATCCAATGGTGTCATTTCCAGAAGGTTTTGAGTGCCTAAAAAGTAAAAATTTATGACTGAGGCACAATAGAAGGAAATAATGAAAGGGAGTTAGCCACAAAATGAGCAAGGGGCACATTTGGATAACAATTTTGGTGACTCAGAGGGGTCATCTACCTGCTGGATGAATGATCAATAGCCTGAAGCAATCCATTGGGCATGGAGTCATGAGTAGTAGCCTGAAAATTGGTCCGAACTTTGAAAACTTCCTCCGAACCGCTTGAATCCCAAAGGACATGGAGTTGTTCCCACCAAAATGCCATCAAAACGAACTATGCAAGAGTGAAACCAACAGCACCAAAACTATGTACAAACCGAAAATCATACATGCTCCAAATGGAACATGCGAGTGTGCATAAGCACTTCTTCTACCGAAAGCAAACCTACCTACTCTACTCTAATTGGAAGCAAAGGTGAGCTAAATGAACCCTACAGAATCGGTTGTGTAAAATAGATTCCTTTCTTCAAAATTGGCAGCCATGCAAATGATTTGGAGCCGAGTATGGCTGATTGGATGAGTGGAAAATCAACAAGAAGTCGGTCTTCTACCCAAATCAGCAAGGTGTCAACTAAAAACAAATCCAATACCTCTTTTAGTTTCTCTCGCATTTGGATTGGAGAGGTATGATAGCTGATCCTTGGAACTTTGCACTCATCCTCATGCTTAGAAGGAAGCATGACTCGGTCAGTAGCTTCTCCTTTGACTCCACCGAAGCCAAATACCTGATTGGGCAAGGTCCGATCCATTGAGTATGCCCATAATTCTAATTTTCAACTCCAAGAATGGAGTTCTCTTGTAGACCTTGAATGGATGGTGTGGAAGCAATGGTAGAACCCTTCTGCCCTTTCTCTTCCTCCAATGAAGGACATGAAAGATTAAAATCTTCCAATCTTGGTTCCAAAGAGCTTCTATAAGATGCAAGCTGCTGCAAATGAATACTCTCCTCCATGACAAAGCAGGCTCTTGTGTTTGGAAGATGGATGATGAAAGAGAGAATGGTGGAAACTCAACCGGTTCTTCTTCATCAAAACAGTCCTCCAAATCGATAGGTAAAGCGCCTCATTGTTGTCCCGCTACAAATGTTCAACCTCTCCCATGGCGTTCTCTTGATCTCGCAACTTGATCACCATGGTTTCTTTCATCCTTCAAAGATTGAGTTTGAGGGATCAAACTCTTCTTCAAGATCTTAGAACTTGAGAGAGATGAAGTAGAGAGAATAACCGAAGGTTCTTCTATAACTTTCGCTTTGTGCTCAAAGCCTTTGGATCTGCACTTTTCTCCCCCACACTGAATGTGCTCCTCTTCTTTTGGATTTGGAGCAGCTTCTCCTTCCTCTTGCTGTCCCTCATGACTGATTTTTGCAATTTGAATTGGATCAGCATTTCCTTCAAATAGGGTGCCAACATGGACACTATATTCGAACAAATTGATTGCTGTCTGCAACTCCTTTTTGCTCTTCTTCTCGCTGCAACAAAATCATTCCCGACCACCATTTGTTCTCAGTAACTCCAACCTCTTCTCGAAGGTTTCATCAGCAAAGGATCTTCTTCATTCCAAATTTAAGAGCCCAACTCTTCAAAATTTGAATTTCTTCATCCTTGTTTGGCTTCTCTTTTTCTTGTCCTTCATGACTGATTTTTGAAATTTTTTTGTGGTGGTGGAGGAGGTAAAACCTCTTGTTTCTTTGGAGGAGAGGGTGTTTCATTTAGCTCTTGTGGAGGGGATGACTGTTTGGAAGGGAAAAGGACAGAAGAATTGAGATGAGGTGGAAGACTAGGGGTGGAGAAATGGATTCAACACTTGGGACAGCAGATGGAGAGTTTAAAACTTGACACTGCTGAGATAAAACAGATTGGGAAAGAGGAAAAGAAAAGGCATGAGATGGTGTGCTTACCCATTGACAAGGTTGTTGAATACTCCTCTCATACACCTTTATTCCTTCAATCCACTTTGCAAGCAATGGCAGCATTGCAATCATGAAGTCAAGCTTCTCTTGAGGGTCAGTAATGCCTTGGGAAAGGTCCCACCCATGGACAAAGTGCTCCACAACCGATTCCAAATGCTTTCATTTGTGCTTGAGCCTGGATTGCACCATGTTTACCTCCATCTTTTGGATTTTCTCCAATAGACCAACATCTTGCATCTCGATTGTCTTCATTTTATGCACACCCTTTCTCTTGAAAGCTCCATAGCCAAACTGATTTTTGCATTGCTGCTCATATGGGTATGTATGCTGATTTTGAATTTGTTCAAAATGCTGATTTGGAGGATTTAAAAAACATGTTGGAGGTGGGAAACATTGCTTTGTTGTTGTAAATGTGAGTTCCATGATGGAAATGAATTCATGATTGCACTTCATGGAATGGAAAAGAATGAAAGAGATGGAAAGAATAATGGATGGAAATGGATGAAAAAGCAGTCTGCAACTTCGAAATGGGTTCACTGATCGATGGAGTCGCGAGATGTGTTTGCAAGTGCCTCCAAAGGCTGAAATCTTCACGAACACACCAACCTACAAAAGATGAAGTGGAAGACCTCTAAGGTCCCACCGGCGTGCAAAACTATTGTTGCAAATCAACAAAGACCTCGGATGCAAATCGGGTTCTAAGTTGATATTTCGTATCCAAAGATGATTGCACAACATTGAAACCTCTCTCCAAGTGTGGGACTTGTAAAATGAGAGAGGAATCTCCATATTAGAGGATGGTTCCACAAACTCCTCTGATTAGATCTATTATTTGCACAACTCAGCAGAGGTTCAGATC
Organism: Taxus wallichiana var. yunnanensis; assembly: GCA_018340775.1. Lineage (NCBI taxonomy): Eukaryota > Viridiplantae > Streptophyta > Pinopsida > Cupressales > Taxaceae > Taxus > Taxus wallichiana. The sequence goes on along the minus strand of CM031243.1, from coordinate 301,835,881 downwards.
CTAATTTTATCCTAGATTGCAAGGAGACAGGATAAGAAATGCAAAAATTGAAACTAAACTAATGATGGTGATGCACCAAAGGAGTGGTGAACATTTTTGCTCATGCAAATAGACATAAATCAGAAATTGAAGCATAAAACATCATGCACAAAGTTGATAAGTCTGTAATCAAAGGTTTGAAATGAAACAAAAACACATGCAAAAGGACTAAAAGCATTCACAGAGCTCGCATTGTGATTTTCAACATCAAAATCCTTGCATTCCAACACCAAAGAGGTAAAAAGGCCTGTTACAATCCCTCAAAGGTCCGGTACTTCTAAAATCACTTGTCAAGATGAAAATAGAAGCTTGTTGTGTAAAAAAGTGTTCCCCCTTTGAAAAATGAGCCAAATCTGGATTTTACAAAGGTGCATGGGTTGAGCCTGTGGAGAGAAAAACGTGAAAAAATGTGGAGCCATTCCCATTGACCAAAATGCATTAAAAACAACATGGAGGTCCTTACAAACCATGCACCGACATTTTTGACCATGCTTTGAGAAGAATGTGACCCATTTCACATTAAAAATGGTTGTTGAAACGTCAGTTCTATCCATGGGCGCATACCAGAAGCATTTTTTATTTTCTCCCTCCAAACTGAACCAAAATTCAAAATTGACCATGGAATCTTGTAGAGCATTTCACCAGCTTTCCATTGATATAAAGAACGCAAAAATCCAAGCTCTGGATCGAAAGTTATGGCGATTTGAAGTTTTAGGGCAAAAATAGGCCAAAATCGGATCGCTTTGATATTTTTACCCGAACACGTGGCGAGTTCTCGATTGGTCATGGACCTTGCAAGGGAAAATTTCCCACAAAACTCCTGCCGAGCCATAACTTGAAAAATACGTGGAGTTAGGAGGAAATCTTTACCTTTCTAGAAAGCTGAGAAAGAGCTCTATCTAATGGTGTCATTTCTAGAAGGTTTTGAGTGCCTAAAAAGTAAAAATTTATGACTGAGGCACAATAGAAGGAAAGAATGAAAGGGAGTTAGCCACAAAATGAGCAGGGGGCACATTTGGATAACAATTAGAAGGTGGAGTGGAGATAGATATTTCATGTTTCTTGACTACATCCTCTAAGGCTTGCATTTTCTTGTAACACTAATGTTCTTCATGACCAATACCCCCACAGAAAGAGCATGAAATGTTAGACTTATTCTTGGATTTAAAAGACTCATTGGGTTTAGAGTTGTTTTCTTTGATTTTAATAGCATTTTGAGATGGAGAAGGGGTGAACTTGGATTTACCTTTTGGTTTTAGCTTTAACTTAGGATTAGATGCTAATAATGCCTTTTGAGATGTGGAATACTCAAGGTTAGACAATTTTGATTCTTCCTAGTAAGTCTTTCAAAAAATGTTTCTAAGTTAGGCATTTGGATTGTGTCACTTTGAAGGCATCCATGTTGAGACAAATGTAGAAGAAAATATTTGGAATGGACCTCTCAACTTGGATAGAATTAAGTAAACACACTCTTCATCTTTCTTATCTCTTCCACTCCTCTTCAATTATGTCAACAAATGCTTGAACTTTTTAAGATAGTCTATACTTGATGGAAAATATTCTTGATTAAGAGATGTGATCTCAAGTTCAAGTTACATGGCTCTCATGTGATCCACCTTCTTGAATAAACCCTATAATTTCTCTCATATTTTGAAAGGAGAGTCACATTTTTACAAATGAAACAAAATACTATCACTTACATAAGTTCCTATCAAACCCATACACTCATCAAATTTGCATTGGTACTAAAATTTCTCATATTCTCTAGTGAACATTGGTTATTTTGATGAAGTTAAATCCCATAATCCTTTCCGTTTAATTATTCTTTCCATTCTTGGTTTCCATTTTTGGTAATTATGTGTTGTTAATGACTCAATTTGATCTAGTACGAGTAGATAAAAATGATATTCTCAAAAATCATCAAAAACTACAAAAATCAAGTAATGCAAAGAAAGACCCCTAGATTTGGCCCTTCATAATTGAGTGTGTGTTACAATATTAGTAATTTATAATTGATTGCATGTTACAATATGACACTTTATAATTTCAAAGGCATTTCTCAAAATAAACAGTTCCAATGGAACAAGCACAAAAAAGCACTTTTACAAAATACGACACTCAAATCTGAGTCACCAATCAAAAGATACAATAAACTAATTTGTTGGGTCTTTTTCCACATAGACACGGATTCCAAAGTGGATCTATATATGCATCCACCTCTGCAAAATGAAAAACTAAAAAAATTGTTTTCGTTACTTAGTCAAGTTTATCGGAAATTCTTAAGGTTTTCCCAACTTCTCGAATGCAATGGAGGCCTTTATTTTTCATAAAAATGCATGTAACAAAATAATAAGAAATTCCAAATATATGAGTATAAAAACTTTGCTTATAAAATGAAACTTACAGACTTAATGTCAACACAATCTCCCCGTGTTGTGATACCATAAAAGGAATGATAAACATATAGTTCCACGCCAAAAAGAAACTAGAAGCTAGTAAAACACCACCCTCAATAAGATGAAAGCAATTCACCAAATTAAATTTATAAAAACCTTTGCAAACAAATGAGCAAAGAATAATATCATATATTATTATGGAACTCTATGAAGTACAACAAGAAGGTGCCTTGATTAAAAAGGAAAGGAAGATCAATTTAAGAACCAAGTAAAGGCCATAGATCAAGCCATAAATCAAGGAAATAACTAGTCATCAAAGAGCTATCCAAGACCATATATTTAGGAAAGAACTAGTCATCACTATAGATCAATGAAAGAAATATACTTACAACTAGATAATATCTTCCTAATACCTAAGTAAGATAAAATAAATATCGGCACATAAGTGGGTGATGATAAATAAAAGAAAATTTAAATAAAGTACCTATGTGAACAAGAGCTAAGGTAAATACTTACTCTAACAGCTCTGCGGTATTAGACAGTGATAGTGATGATGACATTTGATGTATAGGATGTATTGAGGCATGAGGGCTTCCCCTAACAATTTTTTTATAACTCTTTATTCTAAGTGAGATGTGTGTGTATGTGTGTGTGCGCACGCATACATGCGTGCATGCATTAATAACCTATATAGTGTTTGATGTTCATTGTGTACCATGTGATTATTATTTTTGCATTAGCAGTGATTGTATGTGGTTGGTATTGTTGATTTGATAGATAATGTTGATTATTGAAATTTGTGATGATGTGTAAATAATTGTATAGTGTTAATGTTTGGATTGAATAAGAATTACATTTGGAGATCAATGAATAGTAGATCATATAGTAGATGGGGATAAATATGTGATGAAATGTAGCAATGAGTAGTAAATAGATAGGAATGAGTATTTGATGAGATAATTGTATAATGATGCAGTGATAAGTGTATGATAATGAGATGTGTAACAATGTAGATATGTGAATGTCATGAGAATGGATGGGTGGAAAAGAACATTTGTCCCCCAAAGGTGAGAAAGTAAGGCTCATTTAAGTAACAATGCCCTCAACAGTCATGTATGAACCTTGAGAATAGGAGCATGTCATCAAGTAATGACATGGAGATGAAAATAATCTACCATAGGTGAAGAAAACAATGACACTAATCACATGAGCATGTAAAACAACAAGATCAAGTGTGTATGTACCAAATTGGATGTTGGAGGAAATTATACCAATAAAGGGAAGTGTGAAGGTGGGAAATGCATAAGTAAGTTGTTTAGGAATCCATTGTGGTGTACAAACAATAGAGGTAAGTTGAGAAGATGTGGAAGAGGGTGAGACAAATGGAGGATGTGGATGAATGATGACTTTAGGAGGAGGATGAATAATGACCTTAGGTGGTGAATGAGACAAGCTAACAGTTATAGAGGCTCACATACATGAAAGAGGAGAGAGAGTGATCACGAGATCGAGTGCGAAGGCAATGACTCCCTTATCTTCTAATTGTTGTAGTATATAATAAAGGGTGTATTAATCATTGTCATGATAATGCAATGAAAATTGCAAAAATGGCGGTCATGATGGCGGTCTGACTAGTGAGAGGGATGATGTTTGTTGGAAGGTAAAAATATCATAAACTTATCAAGTAAAGTACATAAGACATCATGTGATTTCGCAGCATATGAGAAGTATAATGGTTCATGGGTGGAAGGTGGGGAAGATCTAGGTGGATGCTAATGTGTCTTTGGTGGATGGGATGGAGGTTTATGTGGGAGAGGAGATGGATACCGTGAAGGGGGTTCAATAGATGGGAGAGTAGAGGAATTAGTAGGTGAGGGTGGGGTAAAAGAAGTAGAATTGGTTATTATAACACGATCCACAATTTAATATTTTCTAAATCAATAACCTTATAACAAAGAAGAGTAAAGGAATCACATGTATCATATAATAACTTTTCTTTTAATGGAGGAATTAAGCCATGACAAAGATATATTACATTTCTAGATCAATAGGCTGAAAAATTAAATGATGCATGTAATAATTAAAGTGTAAAATATAATCTAAAATTGGTTTTGTATTTCCTTGATGCAAAAAATGTAAGCGTTCATATGTAACTTTAGGTCCATTATTAGAAATAAAACGTCTAAGGAATGCATCCTCCATATCATAATAAGTGTTAATAGATCCATTAGGTAGATGAGTATACCATTGAAGAGCAATATCGACAAGACTATGATGGAAGGCTTTTAGTAACAATCTATCATTGGAATATGAAGCCATGGCTACTTGAAAAGATTTCAGATTTAAGTAAGGATTTCTTGTGCCATTGAATTGTGAGAAAGTAGGCATAGTGAAACCCTTAGGAAAAATAGAATTGTGAATTTTCTTAGGGATGGGATTGTTGGGAAGGGTATTATTGTCAATGGAAGCATAATAGGATTTTATCTCGAGGGTAAGGGTATGGAATTTTCTTTGTAAATCACCAACAACATGCATGAGAGAAAGGATATCTTATAGACAAAACAATTTGGGAAATGAGTGATACATTAAGGGGTTGAATCTTGCCATTATGAGTGATCATAGGGACTTGAGGAGAGGAATGGGATGTGGAAGGAGAGGATGTATGTGAAGGCTCTAAAGGTGTAGTATGTGAGGATTCAATGGGTGTATGATCAACATGAATAATAGGATATGTACTAAGATTATCATTAGTTTCAACATGGCAATCATTGGAAAAAAAAATCAAAAAGTAGGAGAGGTATGAGGTATAGATTCACATTCAACAATTTTAATGCAAGAAACATTGTTATTAACATGTGCATTGTCATTATCAAAAGCATAGTCACTATCATCCATATTTTCATAGGAAAAAAGTTCATCATGTAAAGAATCTACATTAGTGCTATCATTTACCATAGTACAAGGAGAAGAGGATGGAGCATCATTCATGACAATTTGTGGATGGGAGAGAATATTCATCAAGGTTTTGAATAGGAGAGATAAAGCAAGAATCAGACTTGAGAGATCATTAGGAGTAGATTCTTGGAATGCAAGGAGTTGTTGGATGACATGTGGATCATATGCAAGATTTTGCATGAAAGCACAAAATTCATATTCTTCGCAAGAGTTGGAAAAAATTGATTGCATACTCATAAAGGTCATAGGGTGATCTGGGGATGGGTACCTTTTATTAGCCACGAGGGATTTGGATCCGAGGGCAAAGAGGTTTGGTTCGCCAAATGATTTAATCTAAATTGAATTAAACCTTAATTCAGAGTAAGTAATGTAACTAATGATATTTAGATGATAAAATATAGTAATGTACAAGAAAATCAGGATTCAAAATATGAAAACTTAGGCACACAAGAGAGGAATGATTACTTAGTTGATTCTGTGTGATCTGGAAGTGCTTGTGGCTATCTGAATGATAGACATGGTTGTAATCAATTTCAAAATAGCTCACGAGAAGGTTATGGAAGATGGAAATGTGTTGGATGTGAGCGCCCACTGGAGGACAAGAGTGCCCAACACTAGTGACTATTCTAGGTACTTCGTGATCACAGTAGATATTTAGGATATGGTGTTTTCTCGGTTAGAATATCTTTGCTTCTAATTTCTCTTTGTCACTTTGATTTCTCTCGTTAGGGTTCTCGATCACACATGTAACCTATAAATCAAACCCTAGTTATCTACACAAGATCACAAATACGTAAGATCTTAATAAAATATGCAATGTGAAGTCCAACTGACCCCAAGGATCGCCCGATGAGTGAACTTATTATTTGAGAGCGTTTCACTACATTTCATATTTTATGTAGATATTTTTTCTTGTGTGTGAAATTATGTCCTTAGGTTTTCCTCATGTCTACATGACACCAAGATAGTAGGCTATAGGTAGCTTTGATGCAAAAATGCAAATATGTGGTATGGAATTTAGCACTTCCCCTTCTTATGCAATGTATGCAAGATAGAATGAAGTCCCTTTAAGTAGTGGTAGTAATACATAGATGTAATATCCCCTTTTTGAATTGCCAACTAGAATAATAAATAGTATGTTGTGTATATATATGAGTCCCTTTCTTGAATTTCAACACTAGTGACACAAAAGGCCAACTAATAACATGAGATAAGGATATAAGAAAATAAATAAGGTCAACCAAAAATAATGAAATGGGAAAAATAATAAGGAGAATATGAGCGTCATGAAGTGGACATGAATGCATGTGCGCTAGTGTCCGAGTGGGCTTTAGTGTCTTGAGACCAACATTGATGATATGACAAGACAAACAGACAGGGATCCCCGTGATCGACGACCAGTGCATGCAAAATTGAAAGATGTAAAAGAGAGTCACAATAGAAAGTAGTAAGAGAACGTAGAGAGACAAGGGAAAGTATCACCAATGTGTACTTTTCTTACTTAGGATTCATGCATATAACAACATACGATGACATAATAAAGTGCATAATTTTGTGTCCACAAAGATGAGTAACATGGACGTTGACGTTTGGTTTATGATAGTTACAAACGTAATGAAAATATTTCTCTGTCATTCATTAAAAACTCCCATTGCAAGGCATGATAATGCCCAAATTCAATCAACCATAACTATGGATATGGTTTTTTTATTACATTGCAAATGATGGACCCATTATGAATTGACTCAAACATGTTTTTAAATATTTAGTCAGCTTTCTATATAAAATTTTGTAGGATGCACAAAGCATGCAAACTATTTAACAAATGTTGTGGAGAAATGAGCTACAACTAACCCTCTCTTATTTTTGTAAGATTGAGATTGGGATTGCAACAAGTGGCATTGGAAATTACAAATCCATTCACATGATCCCTTGCAATGTTGTCCTTTTAGGACTCTAACTACATATTTTTCAAACATTTTGTTGAATAGTTCACATTCTTCCACATTTTGGAGAAACATCTTTCTTGTGGCATTTTTACTTTCATTTTTTATGGGTTTTAAGAAGATAGTTTGGAATGTCACTAAAACCCAAAAAATAGCATTAAAAACTCCACTTCTTCTATATTTAGGTGTTGTCATATTAGTTCTTGAGGAGAAAATTGCCCATCATTTAATATTGTACTTGTAATATTTATTGCAATTTTATAATTATAATGTTTAAACTATAGATATGAAAAATTTGAAAATTCTTGTTTTTATTAATTAGAAAATTCTTGAGATGCCTATAATTTATTTTCAGCTAATCAGAAAAATCAAATCAATTTTTTGAAAAAATCAAATCAATTTTTTGAAAAAATCAAATAAATATATAATTTTGGAAAACTATATACAAATGATGTAAAATGTTATATGCATCATTGTGATTGGTCAGACAAAAAAGTGAAATTAGTTTTGTTGAAGCCTATATATACACGTGGAAGATAATAAAACATACCAAAAACAATTATGTAAACGTAAGCCGAACGTTTCTGAATTTGATAATTTGGCCCAGTGGGCTTCAGACATCCACTTTATTCTACTTAAAAGGTCAATGGGAGATCTGTTTTAATAAGTCTGACATATTTTATTTTTTTAAATCTGTTTCATAAAGAACTAGAATAAACTGTAGATAGGTAGAGAGAAACAGCTAATAAGGAAAAGCTTCAATGATAGACTGAAATGCTGGTATGGCAATGACATTGAAACGAGGAAATCCTCCTTCCTCTAATACCTTTTTCCACTCCTCCTCGGTTCTCTCTTTCCCACCAGAGGTATGCGCAATCATTACCAGATCAAACACAATGCCCAAACTAGGATCCAGCGCAGCCTTTTCTCTTCCCGCGTCCAGAACCATATCCACTATTATCACTTTCCCCCTCTCTCCGATGGCTTTTCTGCATTGCTTTAGAATTTTTACGCAATCCTCGTCCGCCCAGTCATGCATTATCCACTGCAAAATTCAATTAATCAATACAGAAACCCTTTCATAAAAAAAAAAAAACTCTGCCATTAGAAAATGAAGGACGAAATTCAAGCACCCACTTCCATGAATACGGCATCCGCAGAAGGGACGCTTTTGAACATGTCTCCGCCAATATGCTCCACTCCTTCATTATTAAATAAACAAAAAAATCAGCAGCCAGAGAGAAAAAGGTTTATCCTGAGCATTATAATTAGAATTATACCTGGGAGATGGGGGCCGTAGCTACGACATGGGGAAGATCGTAGTTGAAGCCTTTGATAGCGGGATACGCCTTCACAATCTCCGCAACGGCCGTTCCGGTGCCGCCTCCGACGTCCACCAGAGAATTGAGGCCTCGGAATCCCTGGTATTTAGACAAGACGGCCTTCATGACGATGTTGGCGTTGCAGGCCATGGCCGAGTTGAAGAGGTCGTTGTAGTCAGGGTGCGCGCTCGCGTACTCCCAAATGTGCGCACCGTTGGCCTTCTCGAAGGCAACGCCCCTTTACTACGCACTCGTTAAAATGGTGCCACGGCGCCACGCTCGTGGGGTGCTCGTTCTGCATCAGAAGCATGGCCGCCATGGACACGCCGTCTTTTACGAACCATTTGGAAGCGGGCGTGAGACCGTATCTCATTTCCACGACTCCCTCTTCAGTGCTGATCGCAGTTTCGGCCCTGAAAAACTTCTTGGCGACGAGGAAACGCAGGATTCTGAAAAGGCAATTGAGGTCGGGCTTTTCTGCGGGAAGATGTGCGGCGATTTGGGAGAGAGAAAGCGTGGCGTTGGAGGCTTGGCGGGCTATGATGTCTGGGATTCCCAGCAAAACAGCGGACTTGACAGCGAGGGAGTCGGCAAAGGCGAAGGTGAAGCGCCATGCCTCGGCTTGTCCCACTAATTCTTCATCCTCGCTTTCGAACAGGCCACCACTCCTGCTCCTGCTCCTGCTTTGCACGACATTATAATTTGGATCTCCACTGGGGTGGTTAGCAGCGGCCGGGCCATCCATGGTCGAGTTTTTACATTAACTCTCAATGATTGGCATGGTAAAGAAGCAATATTATATAGATGGTTGCGGCCCCACATACACCCCAAACATAGTATAGTTAGGCACTAAAGAAAGCCAATTTTTTAAGATAAACTTCTTTACCTAAATGTTTTCAAACCATCGACAGTTCACTAGTTTGTTTTTACGGTTTTGGGAAAACAAATGAATGCTTGAGGGTTGGGGTGAGGTGTCTCCTCCACCAAAGTTGGTCCCTTTCATCCGCTATTATGGGTGATCAAATTTGAATGGCTCTTCAGATTTTAATTTGACGGGTTAGGCTAAGTTTACTCTTCATAAATGACAAATTAAACAATATATTATTTTTTAATATAAAAAATGAAAAGGTTAATTTCATTTCAATATATATTTGATTAATTAAAATAAAATAAATTTGAAATATGTCAAAATTATTTAATATATAATATTTAATAATAATTTTGAAATTTATTTAAATTAAATAATTAAGATAAATAATTTAAATGATCAGTTTACAAAATAAATAAGGAAATTTCAAACATGATTTATAAGCTAGCAAAAGTTAAAGTAAAATATCGCTATTTTGGAAATAGAAAGAGGGAATTCTAAACATGATTTACAAGCTACCAAAAGCTAAAATAAAATATCGCTATTTTGAAAATAGAAAAGGAAAGGTAATTGCTTATTTTCTAAAGATTTATCATTTTTCCTAGTGATTTTGTAAATGATTTGTTTGAAGTGAGTAAAGATTTTTTTAATATAGAAAATAGAAAGCTAGCAAGCATGAAGTTTGTTGCTCTAATTATTATTTAATATTTTATTTATTAAAATCAATTTAACAAATTATAAAAATTAACTTAGCATACAATTTACATGACAAGTTATTTTTTTAGTTAGCCCTTCTAATGAAAATTTATAATATTTTAATGCCTTTTAGTATTGAAGTGTAATTTTAAATTTTAATTTTTTTGAAGTGTAATTTTTAAGCACCCTTCATGACAAACTCGAAAAGACATTTAAACGGCATTTACTTCAAATTTGATCCTGGATCTTACGGTTTGAATTTAGGCGGCCATTTACACACTTTTCGTGTTTCCATTTATATAATAAATGCAATTTTTAAAATTACATTTTCTTTCGATTTGTATACCAAAGTTAGTAACAATTTCTATAAGTATTTGTAACAATACATTATACAATTATGTTTATGTTTCTTGTTAACATGACGACATTTTATTTAAGGCACTAATGGATTAAGCTTTAAATTAGTGAAATTGCTTGGTTTATGAAGAACACACCAAAGGATATATTCTTGTCAAGTGTAATGGCCCTAACACTAAAAAGGAATAAGTTCATGATCGTGTACAAGGCATATTTGGCGGAATAGATACCCCTTTGTCCTTAGACTTAGCGAGTGAATTTGTTATAATGGATATCTTTCACCCTCCTTGCACTAAACATAAGAAGGTAGGGTATTTTATGCACATAATCCATGTGATTCTTGTCTCAAGGATCGGGGTGTTTATATTTCAATTAAAAAATATAATCATCATTTTATATAGATTTATATAAAAATATATATACAATGTTGATGGTATCGTTTTGCATGTTTTGAAAGGCAATATTGAAAACTTACCATCACTTAAAATATAATTCCCAAGTATAGGTGATTGTCAAATTTAAACTATGATCCATCTCGCATAAATCGTCAATGGGTTATCGAATATTCCCAAGTATAGGTGGTTGTCAAATTTAAGTGTAGCACTCTTGCTTGAAAAAGTATTAAACATGGTACTCGGGTAAACATTGACAATTTATTTCAATAACAAAGTGCAAGCAATTCATACTTCCCAATTTTTTAATCTATTTAAGTATTATTTACTCCGCAAAAGTTAGTTTTTACACAAAGGAGTATTTACAATGCCAACACAACTAAAGTTTGTCCCCTTTAATATAATTAGGGGTATTTATTCCCCAAATGGTCTCCTTCAACATATTGAAGGGTATTTACTTTTCCATTAATCTCCTTATATTTACTTAGGGGTATTTATTTTTCCCAAGTTTGGTCTCCTTTAACATACTAAGGGGCATCTACTCCATCAAAGGAAATCTCCTCTTACGTATTAAGGAGGGATATCTACTTTATTTATTCAATTAAATTTGAAACCTCGTCACTTATACATGTTACCTCTAAGAATCCGAAATAGAATTCTCCACCAATTCAACTTCATCCCTAATTTAGCTAAAAAAATCTCCTACAACTCAACACCAAAATTTAACCCATCCATTTTATTTTATTTTATTTTATTAAGTAATTTTTAGTTAAAGTGGAGGAAGGTGAATTGTCTATTAGCTCTAATGTGGTGTCTCTTATCACCAAGGTTTGTCTTAATGAAAGAATGTAGTTTGTCAATCAGCAAAGACAAAATAAATGAAAAGGCGATAACTTTTTGTTTGAGATCCAAGTCGTATTTTTTCAAGTGCATCATTTATAATCACTTAGAAAGAATCACAATAAGGTCTCCATTGTCACCATTGGTCGATAACTTGCTTATGAAGCAATTTGAAAAGAGGGCTCTCCATTCTTTTTACCTCTAACCCAAATAGCGAAAGTGGTTTTTCAATGAAACTAATATTTGGTAGCAATATAGTAGAGAAAACTAACAAATCCCACTTGCACATTACCAATGTGATGGAAAACATCAAATTTACTAAGGAGATTGAGGAAGGTGGGTTTTTCCTTTTTAAATGTCATTTTCACCCACAAATCAAAAGATTGTCTTATTTGTTGAGTTTTCAAAAAGGGGATTGATGGGTTTTGGCATATAATAAGGATAGTTATTGGTAAATCATGAGTGAGACACATGGTGCAAAATAACCAAATAACGCAAGGTAAATAATATTAGGGCACTCTAAAACACGGAGTCAAAGAATAGAATAGTAAGGTCTAACAAATAAGGAGAGAGAACATAACAATAATTTTATGTAAAAATAGGGCAATGAGATATAAATGAATTCATAAAATGAGCCAATTGTGTCCAACCCATCCTAGGTTCAAAACCTCCCAAAAACATTTTATATAATCATAAAAATAATCCATAAATGTTGTAAATATTTTAAGGTTTCATGTTGAATTATACAACAAATCTAACTAGATTGCAATATAGGCCTTGTAACTGTACACTTATAATAAGACCTCCAAACATTTGCTTGGTTGAAAGTGCTACCGGAGATATATATTTGTTCCCTCACCGAATAACCTATGCTCTTATCATCCTTCAACACAAAAGGCAAGGGTTTTGTGTGCATTCTCTCATCATCATTTTCGAGTCCTTTGTATTCGAAAATAGGTGGATCCATTAGAGTAAAGATTAAAGAACGTGTCGGTGGTATTTGTCTAAAGGGAAGGATAAATAAATTAATATTTACTATAACACTCCAAACAATTAAGCACTCGATTTATACCTAAGACACAAAATTAATTGTAGTGGAGAACCATTGTTACGAATTTCAGTGGAGGGAGGCCAAGAAAATTGAAATGAGTAAACGTCTTCAAAATTTCAATAGAGACGACGATTAAAGTTTCAGTAATGCCCAAAGACCCATCATTAACATATCCATTATTGTTTTCAACTAGTTGTTTTAATATTTAATTAATGTTAAAACAATAAATATAATTATTGGAATCAAAGCACGTAGGTCGTGGTGAGTGCGTTTGGTAAGAGAGGACACATATTCAAGCTTGTCAAGAACAATGAGAGGTCAATCAACAATGGATAATTTAAGTTAAAGAAGGTGGAGTATTAAACACGCTCCACAAATTATAAGCAAGTCCACTTCATAATACATGTCATAATCTTCTACAAGTGGTGGTTCGGTGAAATGTTTGAAATATTTTGATTTGGTTTGGTTTGGTATTATTCCGTTAGTGTAGTTTATAATTAATTCATTATTTTTTTGTTAAAAGGATTAGACTTTATGTAATTCTTTAGATTCTTTTGATTGAGATATTTTGTATTTCTCTTATAACTATCGCTTATTAATTCTTACACCATCACATATAATGAATGAGATGGATTGATTTTACTTGTATTTTGTTGATTTTTTTAAATGGTGTCACATTATAAAATTTGATTGAGGCATGGCTAATTTGGGATGGTGAGTGATTCCATTGTCTCTCGTTCTTGATGTAGACACCAATTTTTGGTATCACTACCCTTCACCCCACATTCGCTCTCTGTCATCTTTTCTACATACATACCTCTCTTCCCTTTCAAATTTCCTTCTTCCCTCCTAAATTCAATTTATCCCACCTATCATTATTCATCCCTAATCATGTTTAGTTAATTCTAAACACCATTTAATTTATTTCCTCTTCTTAAATCCTCTATTTTATCCTTTCTAGGCCATCATTTAATGATTTCACCTCTCCATGGCCTTTATTTAATAATTTCCACCCTCCACCTACCCATTTACTCATTCTAAGCAACCCTAATTCGTCCTTAATCCTTCAAAACCCTAATCTCACCTCTTATGGGCTCTTTGTCTCAAGCTCACCACCTTCCCACCGCCCAAATGGACGGATCCCCATGATCGACGGCAACCCATCTGGATCTTTGTCAACCCTATAAAGTCGCCCCTACCCCTCTTTTTCCCGTGGATGCAATTTTGAAGACTTTCATAGCTATTGCGATCTTGATTTCTTTTTGTGTCTCCTTGCAACTACCATCACTCTCTTGGAATCACCTTTGAAGATTTTGAGCCCACTCTTGAAGATTGGATGTCTTCTTTCATCGTTGCATGTTTGGACCTTCCTTTGCAACTACCATCATCAGATCTTGTGCGAGTTCATTGACATCAAGAGCTCTTTGTCTCAAATTATTCCCGTGCCTTCATTTTTCATACGCAAGTCTTCGTTTCAGTCCATCCATTTTCGGCCAACCCTAGATCAGCCCCAGTTGTCATCAACCCTATTTGGTCACCATTGACTCATCCTCCATTTTGTTTTCCCCTCTTCCATTCGTATCCCTAGTTGTCCACTTTCTATTTCCACATCACTTAGCCATCAAATCATGTCATTTTTCCTTTTACGTCATTTCATATTTTTTTATCAATCCCCATTCGCCATCGACTCAATCCATTCGTCGCCAATCGACTAGAGTTGTCTTTGTTGCATTCATCATCGATTTATATAATTTTCTTGCATCCTTTATGTTAGATCCAGATCTGACTGTTCTCTAGTGTTTTGCCTTCAAATTATGTCCATTTTCGGATCCAGATCAAGCTTCGATTCACTACAAGGAGGTCTTATTTTCCTTTTTTACATCTTCTTCTCATCCCGCCCTGCAGTCACCACTCCGATCATCTGTACTTTGTAGCCTTGGGTCACCATCGACCCACCCATGTTTGATTTACTTTACATGCATTTAGATCATATATGCATCTTTATCTTATATCTAGCATTTCGTTTCTGTTTTAGTTCAAATTATGCTACATCCAATTTATCAATATATGATTTTATTTATCTTTATCAAAACATGGGTTAACATCCATCCTAAGAATTTTTCACTTCTCAAGACTAACTTTTTCAGCAACCCACCCATCTATCTACTAATCCTTTTTTTGTGTTGAGTTTGCTTGATTTGCAGGTCATCTAGATCGTTGCGGACAAGGATCTATCATTTTTCACTCGTATTCATCATCATCCCATCTTGAGGTACCTTAAACCCTCGCATATTTGGAGTTACTTATTTTCTTTAGTACTAGTTCACTAATCTAAAGCAGGAACAAGGGAATTCGGTCAACATTCTAGCACGCACGTGGGGGACGAACCCTTCTTCAATGAGTCTTTTCATTTGTTTTTCATTTTCATTTTATTTATCCATCTTCTACTAACCTCATAGGAAGGAGTGTTACTTGATTGCATGTGCTTTGGATCGTGTTGCTTGGATTGGCTTTTTCTTGTTTGCTTAAAAATTAAAAATTTAGATAAAAATAAAAAGCGTTATCCAGGTATTCCTTGTTTTTATCCCCCATCTCTTTTTTATTGCATTTCATCACTTGTTTGTTGTTTTCATTGAATCTACACATTTCATTTTGGATCTAAAAGGTACCCCTCATATTTTCTTGGAAATATAATCTAAAAAGGGGTTTAATTCATCGCATACACTTCATTACACACATCCTAAAACACAAAAATCAAACTACACATATAAGCATTTCCTCTCGGTGGAACTATTGGGATTTCATCACCCAATAGGAAAGTCATCATGGTGTTCTGGCCGCATTATAATTTTTTTGACTATTGGTATATTGGCTAAGCACCCGACTCCCTTATCATTGCGGGATTGTGAAGTGAGGGGGTAGGCCCCAATACCAACCCTCGTACTAGTGGTCATCACAAAGTCATGTCTCACAAACCTTCTGATATATCGAGGACTCTAGCCAAAACTACCTAAAACCATCTATAGATTGTCATTTCCTAGGTTCCCTTCAAGCCCATTTTTTATTTCTTTTCACATCTTTAATAATCAAGATAATCAAAACTTTGTTGTGTGATTTTCTTGATCTAATTAAAAATCAACATAGTTTTGTTTATTGTTTGTTTCATGCCAGTTATCACACATTCCCAAGCAAGACAAATGAAACAAAACATGTCATCAAACAACATTCCTATTTCCATTATTTCCTCCCAAAACCTTTACACTTTCTATCCTCACCTCCACCCCTTTGGTCATCTCTTCCATGGTTACTCAACCCATCATTTCCATTCCCTTCTTCAAGAAACGTAATTGGTCCAACCTAACAATCATTTCAAACTAACCCCTTCCTTACTCATCAATCTCTTACATTTAGACCCGTAACACCCCCTTTTGTCACCTTTATCGATGCTTTTGGGCCTCCTCTCGATTCCTCCTAGGTGTGCGGAATTCTAGGAGTTTCTCAATGCTAATCCAGTTTCCCTTCATGATTATCTCCTTTGTAAGACTACCAACCTCCCATTTATGGACCTCATTTGCAAAAAAATCTACGCCTACCATTCCGATCTTTAATATACGCAAGTCCTCACATCACAACTTGTTGTATTCTTTCCTATAACTATGAGCGAGCTCTCCATGACCGAACATGAGCTTGATCCTAATCAATCCTCTTCTTTTATTCCTCACAATCACCAAACCACTCAATTGGTGTTCCCACTCTCCCCTAATTTTCCTTACGTCAACACTAATATCACTTCTTCTATCCCCATCACCTCATCATCCACAATGGTCACTCATGCCCCTATCCAATCATCTTAAGAATATCACTTTCTTCCCCCATATTTGAATTACATAATTCAGCTCTACCCCTTATTTTCACTTCCCATTTCCATGCCAATGTGATCACTTCACAAATTCACACATATGAATCAACTCAAACCCATTAACCCCTCCTCGAAGTGATTATCACTACATGCTTCCCACTCAACCAATTCAAGTATCCCAACCACCCATTACTTATATCTCGACTTATCCTATAGCAAAAACCTATCAAATGTCCCCATCTCTCAACATCCAAAAAGCTGTCACAAATCTTATCACATTCCCATTTCCCAACAACAACCTTTATCTCAACCCATCCAATCACAACCCATTAATTACATTCCCCTTATCAACCACTTCCACCAATACCAACTCATCCTCAAACATATCAAACTTATCAACAACCTAACCCATCCACCTCTTATGCATCACAATCTCATCCTTCAACTTCACAACCTCATCCATATAACGATCCCATGCAAGCGTTATTGAGTAGAATGGCTAATCTTGAAGCCATTACCTTGGGATCCAAAACCACATTCTCATATGAACAAAATCAGAATGAACCTATCAATCCATCTGTCCCCATGAATCCTTATCCTCCTCATTGGGAATTACCAAAATTCTCCAAGTTCAATAGCAAGGAGGACCCACAACAACACCTTCGTGCTTTTAGACATTCATGCTACCTCATTACTCATGATCAAGACCTTATGCTTCGCACCTTCCCCATGTCGTTGGTCAAGTCCGTCTTGGATTGGTATAATGGAAATTTTCAACATTCATTGTGATGCTAAATCTCTAGATTTGCATAAATAAATTAAGCAATAATTAATTGAAATCAACACATGAAATGAAAACTACAAAAGATAGAAACCAAATGTAAATAGAATGGAGCAATTTATATTGAATATGAGAGGGCATTTTATACAATTTATTTCTCCTAAAATCATGGAGTCAAGTCTTATCATTTTATCCCCATATCTCTTCTTTATTCCCTAGTCTTACTCCCAATCCCAAGATATTCTCACACATTCCTATCTCTATGAGTTGTGCATGAAAACTAATTATGCACAATCACATATTATTTAAATATTAAATAATACTAATATTCAAACCATATGTTCACATTATTAACACAAATTTCCTAACACATTGTTCTCATTCACCCAACTTGCGCAATCATTCCTAAAACACTTCTCAATCAATAATGCGTGTAAGATCATGATCACCAACCTCTATGTCATTAGACAATATGATTACGAATCTATTACATACTTTGTCGTAGGATGGTGTGGCATCATCAACCGACTATCATTTTCCCTTCCACAAACCGAGCTTATCAAACTATTCTCACAGCCATGCGCGAATCATATATCCTCCACTCTTCAAATCCAATCATTCCAAACCTTTGAAGAGGCATTTACCATGGCTTGCAAACTTGAACTCCATGCCCTTGAGTAAGGCCATCTTAAGCTTCAATCAAACAAACCCAAAACCGAGTTCACTAAATCCTCCACACATTGTGAAAAATCCAAGAATGCCACTAATGTCATTGTGGTTAAATCTTCCTTTGCATCCACTTCTCACACAAATCCTCCAAAAAGAGCTCCTAGACCACCTCCTAATTATACCCTCTTAGGTAATCTTATAGTTCAATATTTGACAAGTTAATGACAGTCCATCTCATCTGTCTTCCTCCCATTTGACCCTTTGACGAATCACAACCCAAACCAATATGGTATTGTGAGGTACATTACTGAAAATATCATCAAGTTCAAGGTCATGACATTGAGAAGTATCACTATTTTAAAGACGTCATTTAAAAACTCATAGACTCTGGTGACCTCCAAGTGGACAATCCTAATGCACAACCTAATCAACCTCTTAATGTCTTCAAAAAACCCTTTCCTAATCATCCGCCTAATAATAAAACTTCACCCCACATCACATGAACCTAATGCCCATATAATTAATTCCATAGATCAAAATATAACACCATCACCTACACCCATCACCTTTTCATCCATTACATCTAACCCTATTTCGATTCTTTCGCTACACTCACAACTTCCTCAACTTCTATGCCTAGCATATCAACATCAACTGTGACTACAATCACTACATCCCCATCAACTTTAATCACATCCAATTACCCATCCATATCATCCAAATCCTTTTATATCACTTTTATTCCATCACTTATAACTACTTCAATATCCACCTCAACATATCCCACATCTACACCTACTCCCACATCAATTACATCTACTATTATGACTATACCCACATCAACATCTAAATCTACGACCACATCAACACTACCACCTCTTGAATCCTCCACCATGTAAACACCCATACCCAATACATCTACAAATGACACTCTCACCACATCTACAACTCCAATCACACCTACACCAACAAATCCTAAACTTACACAATCTACAACCCCTTTAGATCTTGTCAAGCGCATCATACAAAAACCACTTCCACCGTCAATACCTAGCCCTACAATACAACTCACATTACCTCGAAGTTGTAATCATTCTCATTAAAGGTAAATACCGACAACCAAAGTATAAAAAATTTGGCATGCCCATCCAAAAGTCCCTCACACATCCACACAAAAATTTGGAGCTTTCTCCCAATACTAACCCTCCTAAGCAACTTAATGTCACATCATCACTCTTAGGAGCATTTCCTTCCATCTTAGGGCCAACCCTTTTTCCAAAACCCCCATTATCAATAACTCAACACAATCTAAACCTTCTTCCAAATCCAACCTCCCTTCCAAATCATCTACATCCTCCATTGTCAAATCAAATTCTAAACCATCTAAGTCATTGCCACCAATCAACACCAAAATCAAGATGCAACTAGTTTCCTCTTCTAAGACTAAGATGAAATCCAAGGATCCTAAAAGGCCCCATCAAAGAAAACCTTCCCTCTTACCCTCATCCACCAAAACCACCTCATCTACAATTTCTTCTCCAAACACCCCCATTGGATCTTACATGGAAATATTTCAACGTCTACTCCAAGTATCTGCAATCACTCTTCCACCAATCAAACCATTCAATCCACATGGTCCATGACCTTCATGGTTCGATTCCAATCTTATTTTTTTCATACTATCATGAACCAGTTCATGATATTAAGCATTGTAAGGATATCAAAATTATTATCCATAATCTCATCAATGAGGATGATCTTCTTGTTGAAGGGGATCACCCTCTTCCATCCACCAATCTCATTTAAAGCACCCTAAACTTTATGAATAAAATTACATGACTAACTAAGGAAGGCTAACACCATTTCCATCCATCTAGCCAAGCTTCTAAGTCTAGGAATGTAACATTAAGATAGAATATTAAAAGAATGCTTAACTAGTATGAAAACAATACAAAATCTAACTAAACATGCCTACTAATATGCTTGAATTACCTAACATGGACCTAAATAGACCTACGAGGGAAATCAAATGGTTATGGTTACTACTCCAAAGTAAGGTGAAATAGCCTCTCCAAATGACTACTTGGTCATTTTGAATATCCATCTACTAACCCCATTGAAGGCATTAGGCAAGGATTGAGCTTGGCTATATATCATATTTATTATATGAGATGCAAATCAAAGCATGGTGTAAAGTATAAAGGAATGAGGTGCACTATTTTTTTAGTTTTCCTTTTGGGAGAAAATTTTATTTTGGTGCATGTAGGACTAAAAGCCCCAAATTAGATTAGAATTTCTAATCATGATTAGGCCTTGCTAATCACAATTAGTGAATTACCAAGTGATTAAGAGGTGTGGAGCCTTAATCGACCACTTAGGGTCAACTAGGAGGCTAGGATAAGATTTTGAAGCTTGTTGAGATGTTGTGGAGGTGAATGGGGTGATTTTGAGTGGTTGGAAGAGGGGTTTAAGCCAATACTAGGGTATATTGACCAAAACAAGGGCAAAATAGGCTTAATTAGCTTATAAATGCTAATTGTCTATTTTGAAGAGGATTTTGACTTACGATTGTCGTAAAGTGGCATCTTGAATGCGAAAGAGGTTTGGTGATCAATGAAGTGCTTGTTAACTGACCAAAGTGGAAAGAAATGTTAGTTAATTAGTAAAGAGCACTTATCAACATAACAATGTGATCATTCCCACACATGATCCTTCTAAGGCGTCCACTAGCTCATTTTTTTTCCACATCCAAGCTTCCTAATGATGACTCCTTAAACAAAGTAATGGATCAACTCTAGTTGGGGAGTATCGTCTTCTTATGCTTAACGCTCTTCTCACACCTCATCAACTCAATAGACCTGAAAAAGCTCCAATGCATAAACCTAATGTCGGGGATATCATTCCTTTCATCCACCTTATCTTTGTACCAATTTCATCTATTTTGGCATCCATCTCCCTTCCTCCCACATTGACACTCTCCGCACACACCAAACTATACACCAATGGATTTGAATTTCTTTACAATAAATCCTTTGCCTACACTTATCTTCATTGTTGTGCCTAGAAAGGATTTAGAATGTGGTGTTATGAATAAGGCATGCATGACCTCATCATTGATCAATCTCGCAAACCCCATGAAAATTTTGGGTTGGGATATAAGGAACAATATGTAGACCCTCTTCCACCATCTTTAGCTCTCATGGACATCGATCCTCCATCTTCTCCATCCCATGAGGTTATGGATATAGATGAAACCATGTCTATCACCTCTATTTTTTTAATCTCCACCATCACTTTGGGACCACTGACTTATTAGTGTGAAAATGAAACTAGGTCCCTCCCTCTTCAATTTCCAGATATGATAGAGGAATATTCCCCTACCATTGACATTCTTCAATGCATCGACGACTCCATCCTTTCTTACATGGGGGCAGAATATTCCTATCTTCATAAGACCTTACCACTAGACACATCCACCCTTCTTAACAAATCCACCATCGACATCAACATTGGGACTCTGCAAGAGCCTCACATTCTCAAAGTGGTTCAATCCCTTGATCCATGTGAGCTTGAATCTTTCACTTCTTTCCTCTCTCACCATAACCAGGCCTTCACATGGTCGCACTCCGACATGCTAAGCCTTGATCCCTCCATTTTTTCCATAACATTTTCACTTATCCTAATGCTCATTCGATCATGAAAAGTATTCACCGCATACACCCTCAAGTTTCCTCCTTATCAAAGAAGAGTTGCAATGCCTCCTTTCCACCAATTTCATCATCCCTATCGACTATCCACAATGAGTTTCCAACATCGTACCTATTGCTAAAGCTTCTGGAAAGCTCTTTATCTCGCACCAATTTTGAGATCTAAACCTCGCTTGCCCTAAAGATGGCTTTCCTCTTCCTAACATTGACCAACTCATAGACCTTACCGCATGCCACAAGATGCTTTCTCTTGTGGATGGATTCTCTGGGTACAATCAGATTCTCATCACACCAGAAGACCAACATAAGACCTCCTTCATCACTCCTTGGGGAACTTTTTCTATCGCGTTATGCCCTTCGGTTTGAAAAATGTTGGAGCTACCTATCAGCGAGCTATGACTTACATCTTTCATGATCTCGTCTATAAGACTATATAAGACAATGTTGATGACCTATTAGGTAAATCCAAGCATTTCAGTAACCACCTTGTCATCCTTGAGGTCATTTTTGAGCACCTTATCTGCTTCTTCCTCCATCTCAATCCAAATAAGTGTCTGCTTTTGGAGTGACAAATGGTAAAATCCTTGGTTTTATCATTTCCATTAGGGGTATTAAAGTTGACCTTGTAAATATCAAAGTCATCCTTAAGATGCCTACTCCTTTTAACCTAAAGTAGCTTCATAGCCTTCAAGGCCGACTCAATCAGTCCACCGCTTCATCTCACATATTTCTTATCATTGTTAACCCTTTCATCATCTCCTTTACAAAGACATTGACTTCAAATGCAATGATAAATGTAAAAATACTTTGATGATCTCAAGTAGTTTCTCATATCCCCACTTGTGCTTACACCTCCATGTGAGGGGAAGCCTTTCTATCTTTATGTCTTTGCCTCTGATCATGCTCTTAGTGTCATGTTGGCACATTGCGATGATGAGCAAGGAAGGGAATAGGTCATCTAATATATTAGCCACACCCTTCATAGCTATGAGACTCGCTACATTGAAGCTGAAAAGTTGTGTTGTGCTCTTTTCTTCATTACTTCTAAGCTTCGCCATTATCTTCTCAATCATAAAACTTTTTTCATCACTAGCTTTCATCTTCTCAAGACCATACATTCCAAGCCTTACCATAGTGATCACATCACTCGATGGCTCATGCTCATGACCAAGTTTGACCTATATTTCATCTCTCAAAAATCAATCAAGGGCCAAGTTATCACAAATCAATTAGCTGACACCCCTCTTCCTTATAATCACCTTCCACATGAATCTATCAATACCATTGATTAAGAGTTTTCTCCTCTTAAGATGACACTCTTCTTTAATGGTTCTAAGTTTCAAAAGGGGAGGCACTAGCATCATTATCATTCCTCCTTGGGATACTCCTATTCCTATCGCCTATAAACTTAATTTTGAATGCACAAAAAATATGATCGAATATGAAGCTCTCATCTTAGGCCTTCAAACTACTATCTTACTTGGTGTCCAAATCCTTGACATTTATGAGGATTCTTAGCTCATCATTAATCAATTCAAAGGAATCTATCAATGTAAAAATGAGGTCCTTCAAAAGTATAAGGACATTATCGACTTCCTTCTTAAAGCATTCAATTTCTACACCATTCAAACCATCCCTCAATCATCAACCATTTTATAGAAAATATAAATTTTTGGCAAGGATTTCTTCCTGAATTTGATCATAACTTTCCTTTTGAAGATCCAATTGAAGAAATAGTTACACTTGATCTCATTCCTCTATAAGAAGAAGAAGAAGAAATGGAGGAAAGATAAATATGAATGGTTATAATTGTGTCATGGGGAAAGAACACCGGTCTGCTAGCATTAGCTCCTCCACTTCATGAATTTCAAAAAGGACCAAGAAATAACTTTCCCAAATTCTATGGAGATGGAAATAAACATCCAAATGATCATATTACATCTTGCATCGCATCATGCGGTATTCTTGTATTGTGACATGAAGATGTTTTCATTCAACTATTCATGGATTCATTGCACAAGATGTCGATGCAGAATGCTTATACTATTTTCCATCACTTTCAATTATTAATTGAGATGATATGAAAACAAAGTTTGAAGTAATATTCAAGACTTTAGAAGATGCTCAATCCATCCTTTCTCAATTAGATCAAATGAATAAATAACCGCAAGATCCCATGAGATATTTTATAGCAAAATTCAATAATTTGATCAACAAGATTCCTACTAGTGCTCATCATACTACGTATAATAAAAAAATTCTTCGTGAATGATCGCTTGCTTGAAGTTGATTTCATACTATAGAGAGATCAACCAAATACTCTAGACAATGTTCAAGAACTTTCCATTGATGTGGAAGACAATCTCATCATGTCAGGGAAGATCAAGGACTATTCAATGAAGAATAAGGACCAAAGTTCTAAAGATGAAAGATTTGATTCATTGCTACATAAATTATTTAATGATTTGACTTCATTTAAGAAGGAAATTAATCAACATGCCTCATACCAAATCTGTAACAAGAATAAAATTATAGGAACACCTTGAAGGATTGATTTGGAAACTCGCCGCTTAATGCAATATGTGGAACCTGTGAAGATGAAGGAGAATGAATTGTTGAATCAGAAATTAAAGAAGAAGAAGGTGGATGTGTAATGACTGGGTACTTTGAATACTCACCAGACAAATATTTTGAAAAATCCATGAATAGTTACTCTTGTGTATTATTCACTCACTCACACACAGAGAAATAAGCCTCTTTTTCCACTTCCCAAGAAAAGCATTTGAAACCTCAAACAAATACTCTACAAAAAACAACAATAAAAGGAGGATCATCATTTTCCAATTCCACGGGACTAGCCAAGAAGAATCAAGACTACTTTATTCAAAGACTTCATCTACCTCTTTGAGTAATTCTCTTTCATCTCCTCTTGACAAATCAATTTCTACTTCTATTGATCCTAAGAATGTAAATCCTACTCTTTTCAAGGCTACCATAGTTCTGATGTGCCTACCACTTCTTCACCTTTTGACATCATTGACCATGTTAAGAAATCCAAAATTCAAATTATGAATATGAGTACTTGAAAACTCATCCCAAGAAATTTGATAGACTTGTCTAATTTATCAAAGGAAGTAGTTCAAATTCATGTTCCCAAAATGTCAGTGCCAAAGAACTACCTCCCACTCCTCATACCACTCCTTCTCAGAACCTTCTTGCTTCAACATCCTCCTCTTTTGGGAAAGTAGAACCTTTTTATCTAGCCTTGTTGGTCAATGGATATAAATTGAATAACTACATTATTGACTTTGGTGCCTCTGACAATGTCATGCTTGCAAAATTCAATAAAGTTATTGGTCTCTCTCTCACTCCCACTCTTCGGACATTGTTACTCCATGGAAACCAAATAAGTACCTCTCATTGGCCAAGTGAAGGATGCTCAAGTATCATTTGCAGATTTTCCAGATAAGAAGATCATGATGAAAATACTTGTAGCTGATATGCTAGACTCATATGGTATGTTGTTCATCCAAAGCTTCTATAGGGGGTGAACTCATTACCTTCTTATAGTTGTTTTTCCTACTCTTTTCCCACTTATTTTTCCATATTTTAATTGGCCTTCGGAAGGATCACTCCTTCTAGATGCTTTGAGATTCTCCCACTCATATTCAAATTTAAATTCAAGCTCCTTTAATGCTCGATATACCGCACATGTGCTTGTGCCATGTTAATCTGGTTATTGAGTTTCTCTCGATTGTCCTTCTTTTTTAACCTCCATGCTACAAAATTTTTGAAATATTTTGTCACTTTTTCCAACTATCCATCCTTTCATGCACTCTTTATCTCATGTTCCTTTTCCATGCCTTGGTTCACTTTTTTATGTGTCCTTTTACTTGAGTTTCACCTCTAACTTTCTCCCACGCACTATCTCCAAGCTTCCGAGCCATTTCCAAAAACAAAACACACCTTCTCTCATATTTTGAGTCACTACGCAACCTTTCCTTTTATCCTCCTACACCTTCTATGCACTCTTTATCCTTGCACATAACCCCCCTCAAAATATTTTTGTGCCTCCATCCTTCTACCGAAATCATATGTGCATCATCGCGCCCTTATTCATCTAAGTTTACTCTACTCCTTCATCCTACCACAAGTCTTTCATGCACTTTCACATGCACCGTACTCCATGCCTATCTCCATTGCGCAACTTGCTCATGCACATTCACACAAACTTAATTTTTTTGTTTTCTTATCCTTCTCACGTGTCCTTGTGCCTATCCACTTTTCCATGCACATTGTTCTTTTACGCTTTCCAATTTTCATACGCACCCCTACTTAAGAAAAATTATGCATGATTTACCTGAAAATTGGATGCTCCTACATCACATTCATTTCTTATACGTATAATTAAAATAATTAAAAATTAAATTTAAAATATTACTCGAATTGTATCTTAAATGAAAATCCAAACAATGCAACATACAATACTAAACATAAAATACCTATTATAAGACTATTAATTCAAAAATATATTATTGTCAAATGTTGGAACAAAAATTTAATCTTTACGCTGGAGGCATCCCCTATTATGGGAGAGCTTATTGGAAAGTGTCAAGCCTGTCCAAAAAAATTCTCCGACATCTTCTTGCACATTAAATACTAGCAATCGCATGTGTACAATGCAATGTGAACGTCGAATTGTATATGTTATTTGTTTTAGAGGGATAGTTATTAATTTTGTAGTAGATGTTGGTGAGGGGTGTGATTGATTTTGTAAGTGTAGAAATATAAATGAACTATTTCATTTAAAGGTTCTATCTCTACATTTCAGATTTGTTACAAATTCGTACATATACATTTGCAAATCTTATATCATGAGTGGTAGCATTTTTCGAGTAGTTTATTTGAACTAAACATGAATACATGAAGACTTCTGTATATTTGCAGGGTTTGTGTCAATTTGACATATTCAGCCACTCTTGCTTGATTGTTGCATATTAGCTAAACATTGCAACCATTAATATGCAAATGTTTTATGTAGTCTGCAACTATAGTTGTAAATAATATTATGAAAAATTGGTTACGTGACTATTAATAAACATACCATAGGCATACACTCTTGTTTGAATTCAAAAGAGTAAACATAATATTATGAAAAACTTGTTATGTGACTATTAATAACCATACCATAGGCATACACTCTTGTCTGAATTCAAAAGAGTAAACATAATATTATGAAAAACTTGTTATGTGACTATTAATAACCATACCATAGGCATACACTCTTGTCTGAATTCAAAAGAATAACATAATTTCTATGGTTACCACACAAGTATTGCTTGAGAGATTACAACTTCAAATCAAATGTGAATTTCACATATTAAGTTTGTGGGAAAGCTTCAGATATTATGTATATACTGGTAGGCAAAAAAGATAGCCATTAAATTACTAAACATAATTCTGAAAGAAAATATGGAAGTCTAGCACATGTTATCATTCATAATATAAAAAACACAAGAGGTTAGATGGTCCTTGATCAAAATGATGTTCAAACGCATGTTTTGAAAATATTTTTGAAGGGCACATAATTTTTTAAATACAATGCAAAATCAACATAAATTTCTGTAAAGGCTTCAATAAATTGGTAGCCTCCAAACAAAGAGCTATGATGTTCATCATATTTAAGGCACCATGAACATTCACCACGGACACTTTCTTAGAAGCTAGGGTTTCTCTTTACACCGACAATAGCAAATAACATGTTCATGTGCATCCAAACCTTGATTTTCAGTTTCCTTTGCCATATACTTAATGATATGGCAAAAACATCTAACCATGTTGAGCACTTCAATCAATATTCATTGATGAATATATTTTCCTCATAAATCGAAGCATGCATAGAAGTCAGTTGTACTAGTCAATACAAAGAAATCATATGATATGATTATCATGTAGCCAAAGTAGATAATTCCTGAAACAATCTTAGTAATCTCTAGTTTAGTGAAGAAATAAAATATCACATATAAAAACAAATAGAGTGTTGATGAGCTTGAAATTAGATATACTCTCCACCACCAATGGTAATCTTAACTTGACATCTAGAAGTAGCAAAGAAAAATAGTGATCTGCACAAGTGACCAAAAGGATAACAAATACAATGAATGGGAACCCAAAGATATAGTAAAATTGGTTTAGCCATATGGAAGTCAGAATGAAAATCAATTCAATGAAAACAACTCTGAAAGGCAAGATGCCACCAATTAGTATGGAAATAATGGGCAACATATACCAAGGTTGTTCTAGAATTTGTGTGGTAATTTTGTTTGTTTTCACTGGATCCTCAATTATAGGTTTCTTGTACCCAAATTAACTACAAACAAAAACCAATGGTACAGAAATTCAAAATCATAAAAAGACTAAGGAAAACATTATTCCAAAGGGTACAACAAAAAATTATTTTCACCCCATATCAATGCATTCAATATGAAAAAATGCATAAAATAGTGCCAAGAAAAACAAAAACAATCTTCAAGTGTGTTTTTTTCATTTTGTGCCCTTCGACATCTTATATACGAGATGAAGAGTAGCCAACAAATAAACCCATGAACACCCACAATAGAACCATAGTGGATACACACTTAGCTATATAACATGCACTGTAATTGTACTACCATCGTAGTTTTTCAATGTCTATCATAACAACATTTACTTGAACTTCCCTCTTAAGAATGTAATATATTTGTTGAATCCACAAAGTAAATTAAATTGCAAGCATCCAATTAGACGATCTGATGTCTTTTTGTCGACAATCTAGGGAATTCTCGGAGGGAATTTTCTAGGACATAGAATGTTCACAAATATTGTGTTTTAGCTACTTATATTTTTTGATTGCACAAAATCGGGAAAAATCTAATGTGCATAGTAGCTAAGAATGATTTATAGATTATGTCATAATATAATTATGTAGTGGATAAAAATGAAAGCTAAGTGCCAGTGAGTGCATTCAATTGAGGTGAACCTGGTCATAACTTGGACATTTGGTAAAAAAATTTAGAGAAAGCTCATAAAGAAGAGGTTGAGAAGAATATGGTTTTTCCTCCAATCCATGAGGACTTACAGAGAATCAAAAGAATCAAAACATGAGCCTAAGATGACTTGCAAATTGGGTTGAGAACATCTCAAAAGCCACTGTTGGTGGCGAATCGTAGCACCCCTGAATGTCTGCAACATGATGGGTTAAGACTCTTAGTGTGATTGCATAACATGGAGCTTTTCCCAAGTGTGGGACCTTGCGAAATCGGAAAAGCTCTCCGAATGAAGGCCGGTTCCTATTCCTCTGTTCAGATGCACAAATAAAATGCAGAGGGTTTACTAAAAACCTAATCTAACTTTCCAAGGAGATAGGGTAAGAAAATGCATAAAATAAAACCTAAACTATAAAGGTGATGCACCGAGGAATGAAGAACACCTGTCTTGCCAATAAACACAAACCATAAAAAATCGCAATGCAAGATCATGCACAGATAACTAGATTCACAGTGAAAGATCAGGAGGATGCAAATGAACATAGAGAGGGTTGAGAATCATCCACAGACATGCATTAATTTTCTCCAAAGATTGATACAACACACTGCAAAATGCCAAGAGGCAAAGTTGCATTACAGTTTCAAATGGGAGGTTTTTACTCCACAAGTTCACCTGCCAAAGAGAAGAAGGGAGGGGCAAAACAAAAATGTCCAACCTTTTAAAAGAAGCCCCTCCTTACAATTTATAGGAGGAAAAAGAGAGGGAGAAGAGAGGAATTTGAAATCTGCCCCAACCACCTCCAGAATGCACTTAACTCATCTCATTATGGCGGTAGGTAAGAACCCTAGCAAACCCAAAAAGTGGCGAACTGTATTTTGCATTTTTGAAGAAATTTTTCTCACCCAAATAAATATATCTAGTCGTAGTTGGGTAGAGGATGCCGAGAGCTTTCTGAAAAGTCCAACCTTGCGAGAATCCGAGCTCCCTGTGAAAAGTTATGGCCATTTGAATATTCCCCAAGTTAGGGTCTGTTTCCAGTCGGGTTCGGGTTTCTCCTTTGCATCTGCATCGGGTTTGGAGGGTGCCTCAACATGTTTTTGCCCCATGCTTTCCCGACTCCAAAACCCGAAATCCTTTGTGTCGGGTTTTTGGACCTCTCCGACATATTTCCTTTGTGTCGGGTTTTTGGACCTCTCCGACATATTTCCTTTGTGTCGGGTTTTTGGACCTCTCCAACATATTTCCTTTGTGTGAGATATATACAACACCACCTTCATAGATGAATATGCTAAAGGAAAGGATAATAAGAAGGCCCTAAGGAAGTAAACTAAGAAATGCAGTCAAATAAATAAAGAATACTTAAAGCAAACCATGTCCATGGATCCCAATTGTGTGCAAGAATTTGTTAGCAATGCAAAAAGAATTAGAACTAACACCTAGTAGTCCTAAAACAAAGCTAAATCAAAATCAATGCACCATCGTGCTTAGAGATTAAACAAGACTAATCTACCAACATCCTTGCATTAGAACATGAATACATATTCAAACTGACATTTTGATCCATTAATATCCATCTCTTTTGAATGTTAATCAAATGAAATGAACCTATTTAGATCCTTAGAAATCAAAGGTTTGATTGTATGTTTGAATCCCAAGGTTTTCAAGAATGGAGTCTTGTCAATCCATGGCTACAAGACCATTTGACATATCTCCATATGACTTCAAAACTTGGATGGATGAATGCAAGAAATGAAGATAGCTAGTTCTTCTAATGAAGAATACTCTAAGATGATGAAAATGGCTATAGCTTAGGTTCTATGCTCATTTAGGTGTAAGAAGAAAGGTAGGAGGAGGGATCTTTATATAGCCCAATGGATAAAATAATATCTACATCCCTTTACATGTGGGATAATAGAGAGGTTGGGTTAGTTGTGGATAAACATGGTTTAGAAGTGGTTGAGTTTACTTTAGGAGAGTTTAGTTTGTCCTCTAGTGACTCATGGGGATTGAGGGGGTTTATTAATTAACCAAAGTGATTAATTAATAGGTGTGTAAGCTTATAGAAGATTTTTAGAGGAATAATTAGTATGATTTATGTTATGAGATGATTTTAATCAAATAAATAATTATTTATTGATTAAATAGAAGAGAAAATTAATTAATTAAGAATAATTAATTAATCTAGATAGAAAGGGGTATTAATTAATTAGAAATAATTAATTAATCTAGATAGAAAGGGGAGCTTAATTAATTAGAAATAATTAATTAATCTAGATAGAAAGGGGAGCTGATTAATGGAAGGTCGTTAATTGGTGTCATTGTTGGATAGAAGAGTTAATTAACTAACGTAATGTAATTAATTAATGACGATAGTAGAGAAAATGTGTGATATTGATGATATGTCGTCAATTTGCGGAAAGGGTATAATTAGCACAATTTAAGTATTTAAATTGCTCGAGCTAAATTATAGGTGTCTACATTTTCCCCTCTTTGGGGTGGCGTAAGTGATGCCACTTCAAAGATAGTAGACAAATAAAATTTGAAGGGGTAGAAGAAAAATTAGTAGAAGTGAGAGATGCCCCCTCGAGTGTCGATGGGGTGATGAAAGAAGGTGATTAACGATTGAAAAAGGTGAGAGAAATGGATAGAAGAATGGGTAGGGGAAGGATGCCTAGGTGAATCAAAAGAATAATGTTGATAGGAGAATGATGTAGAAGAGGAATGAATACGAAAAGAAAATACCAAACTTTCATGCAGTGTATTGAAAAAACTTTAGTGTAATCATATTGCCAAAGATCTACGTCAACGGTCCTAATTAAAAATATAAGCATACGAAAAAAGTAGAATGACATGAAAAGCCATAATATGAACAATTTTCCATTGTTGAAAATACCAAATCCATGCAACATAAAAATGTAATGCAATACAATAAAGTAAAATATTCCTAAACCCTTGCAACATACATAATGCAATGTAATACGAGAAAGTAAACAAGCTAACCTAACAGAGAAACATAATGCAATTTTTTTGTTATCAAGCTTTGATTCCGACTGGGTGAATTAATGACAAGGGTTAAAAGATGGTACCAAAAGCAAGGATACATGCAAGGGGAATAACGGAGGACACTTAGGTCCTATGGAAAATAATCGTGCACTATGAAATAGTACCAAACAACTCATTGTGCCCTAGAGTACGTATACATAGTAAGCAAATGACCTTTTTGATAGAGGTAGATCAAGATGATTCACGAGTCACGCACAAGAACAGGTGAGAACCAAAGAGAAATTTTTGTAGGATGATTTTTATTATTTATTATTTTTTAGAAACATATTTGAATGTTTTTTATTTTGAATTTTTTTGAATTTATGTACAAGAAGACAAAGAAGCACGAATTCCCCAAAGAATAAAAGGGATGTACAAGGGTAGAATGTCACGCATATACACAAGAAAGTGAAGATGTGAAAATGCCCCAAAGATTAGGTGGGAGTATTCAAAGGAAAAATCTTCACACACTAAAGGGGGATCAAGGAAAGTATAAAATAGGTTCAATCATGAGGGAGCAAGGATTCCCCTAGCATAATCTGGCCAATAAACACATGAGAGAAAATAAGTAGAAAATTGTCTTATTAAAAGGGACAAAAGTTCCTGCAAACATGGAAAAGAGGACATCTAATACACATGGATGTTCTAAATTATTTTCAAGAACATAGGATGCTATGAAAATATTTAGAAGGTAGTCAATGAAAAATTGATTATCCCAAGGTACAAATCATGAGACAAGACATGACATGCGATAAAGCAAGAGTTTGAACAAGGTCCAAAAAGTAACACTTGATAACATACTAATCTTGTTTACTCATCGAGATCCCATGTGTGCATGTGGAAATGAATTACCTCTTGAAGGAAAGAGTTGATAGACAGTAAGTGAAGACACTAGCTAATGTGTAAGAATTATTTAGTTTGAAAGGTGATTTGTGAATGGATTATGGAAGGAGAGTCATACATTGCTTCATTGCCAGCCAAGCATCTATAGCCCCGACAGAGATGCATTTGATTCTAATCACAACATTGATCTACTATCGCTTAGGTATCCATAGTATCGATATATATTATGGGAAATACCCCAAGAGAGAGTTATATATCAATTTGCTTTTACTTTTAGTTTTTACTTTTTGATTGATTGATTTTGATTCTTTTGCTTCCTCAAAAAATTATTTCAGATCTCTTATTTAACAAGGGGTTAAGAACCACTGATGGCTTGATGGAAGGATGTGGAAGTGATTGTGATGACGAAATTATCTAGTGTCAACAAATATGCCCAAAAATTATTCCCAACAAGTTTATTATATGTAGATAGTGATAGGATCTCTAAGAGGTCATTCATTCTTTAATTTACCAAGGTTATGAAAGACCAAGGTCAAATGGATACCATAGAGATAAATGTCATAAAATGTGTATGAAATAAGCTAACCAAAATATCATCGAAGGGATGAAAATGGTGGATGACTTGTAGAGGAATATGAAAGAAAGGGAAGAAAGAACATCCATGTGTACGCAATACTTGATTGTAATGTTTGATCTTTGTACCTTTGATTTTGTTTTTGTAATGTTTTAATGTTTTCTATTTTTTGTATTTTTGAACTGTTTTATGATTTTTTTGATTTTTTGATGGTTATTGAACGAAACATGTCACTCTGCGTGATAGGATCCAACAACGATGTTCGTAATTTCTTTGATA
The DNA here is from genome assembly GCA_018340775.1 of Taxus wallichiana var. yunnanensis. NCBI lineage: Eukaryota > Viridiplantae > Streptophyta > Pinopsida > Cupressales > Taxaceae > Taxus > Taxus wallichiana. Next base: position 301,802,239 of record CM031243.1, on the reverse strand, counting down.
AGAGAGACTAAGCATGTTTTCTTATCAAGTGTAATATTATCCCTGATCTCAATGATTGTGGTGAGTTCACACTCAAAAAATGATTGTGATTTGTTTTGAAACATGGGTTTCGTATGTGGGAGCTTGAGTTCCCTATTCATAGGTTTTTGTACTTTGCACCATATTTGATGGGTATATTGGTGTGCATTATGGAATCGTGTTTGATTTTTAATTTTATAATCATTTGAGTTTTTGGAGCTTTGGATCTCTTTGTAGTTTTTATCTTAGCTTGATAAAGAACTTGTCTAGGTTTCTTATAAGCTAATGCTTGACTTGTCTAATCTCGAGAAGTGGGAGAAGAATGTGGATATTTAGAATTGATGAGAGGAATGACATTGAGATTTCCATAATCACCGATAACATAATGTGAAAAAGCGAAAAGGATACAAATCAAATAATTGAAGAAGACGGGATGCCGGGAGGAGAGCCACAGGAAGAAGATGGAAGGCTACTTGGATGTGGCCCCAGTATAGAGGAAGAAGGGCTACTAGGAGGCAGCCCAAGAATAAAAGATGAGGGGCTACCCGGAGGTGTCCCATATATAGAAGACAAGGGGCTAGTTAGACATGGCCCCAAAATAGAAGGTAATGGGATACCCGGAGGAGACCCACAAGTAGATGATGAAGGGATACTTGGAGGTGGCCCATATATAGAAGAAGGTGATGGGCTACTTGGTGATGACCCAAAGTGTGATTGTGATTGAGGAATTGTGATATGTAAAGAAGAATTGGGTGATGAGAAGATGGGCCATGGCTCAATACTAGACCCGGAAGTTCATCACAGAATGAAGAATGTGAGGATGGAAGAATAAGAGGAGGATCAAGTTGCATGCTCTTAGGCTCTTCCTCTATTTCTTGATAAAAGGAATCAACCTTTTCCCCACAATATGCAAACGCATCAAGGTCTAAAGAGAATCCTTGCTCGTAATTTGTTAGAGGGATATATTCATGTGCCCCTATAAATGTCATGATCACTCCTTTGTTCTGAAATAAATCAATCGGTATGGGTTGTTGATCGACCACAAGGGTTTGATTGGAAGAAAAAGGTCCAAATGGTGTGGAATAATTAGAAGATGTTTGATGATGATTGATAGAAGAATATGACTCAAGAGATGAAGTAGACTTAGGGATAGATGTCTCATGAGTAGAAGAAGATGTGGATTTATAATTGATTGGTATAGGTTTCCCTATGACGAAGTTTTGGAGGAAGAATAGGAAGATTTCGTATCCAAAATTCCATAGATTGTGATGTAGGAGTTGACTTAGATGATTGACTAGAAGGACTTTGAGTTGCATGAATATTCAAAGGAGGAAGGGTTCGTTGAGGTGACTGATAAAATAGGTCCTATGAAGAAGGGGAGGACCTGTGATTGAAGAATCACATTAGATGTTTTATAAAGAAGGTCCTGCAAAGAAGGGGAGGACCGTAACTTAGGATTCGAATTGGATGAATGATAAAGGAGGTCCCACAAAGAAAGGGGGACTCAAGAATCACAGTAGAAGTATGATGAAGGAGGTCTTGCAAAGAAGGGGAGGACCACAACTTAGGAGTCAAATTAGATGAATCTGAATAGTAGTTTGGATCCAAATCATCAAAAGAATCGAAGGAAATATTTGGATTGGAATCCTCAAAAGAAGAGGAAATATTTGGATTAGAATCAAAAAAATATTTGAGGGAACCCAAATAATAATTTGGATCATAACAAGCCAAATCATACCACCGACTATGAGATGAAGGTGGGGAATAGTTTACCCCGATGGGTTCTCTAGCATGAAGAACCAAACAAGGTTTGGTCATGATGGGAATCCTTTTATGTGAACTCCAAACATTTGATTCCTTATTGTGGTATGTATAAGAAACCTTGTGATAATCATTCATTTTCGGCATGTGTTGGGTTCAAAGTTTTATACCTAGATTGTATGATCAAACTTGTTCAAAGAGAAGAAGGTTTCATGTTGATTTGGGCAACATAACAACCAACTAGAAATTTCGTAAATATGGGGATGTTTGTGTGATTTTCTAAAAGGAAGATAAATAAAACATACATAGTGATGACTCAAGATTAATAATCCAACAAGGTTTATAGGCGTAAATGTCAAAGGATTGATCAAATTTTTAGCAAAATAAAGGATACAAAGGAAATATTTCCAATGTTTGATTGATGCAAAATTTTCTTGATAGGAAATTTTTTTCCAAGGTTTGAAAGATATGTTAAAAACTGATCATGAATTTAGGAAAAACAAGAAGATCAAGAGGATCAAAGACCTAAAGGATTGTCCTAGAAACAAGTTTATAAGGCGGATAAACATAAGGAACAATCACATGAGTTCAAAACACAAAGACAAATTAATGACCAAAGAATAATGAATGATAAAGAATCAATGGATCAAAGTGATTGTCATAAATGGATAAGTCAAAATGACGAATAATCGCAAGACACAATCACACAAGGTTTGTTTTAAACCAATCAATCATTGAATTACTTCCTAATTCTGTTTCCAAATGATAGTTGGTGTTTCAATATGATTAACAAAATGTCACCACTTATGTCAAGTTCAAAGAAATGAACAAGGCGTAAGTAATAACAAGAAGTTAATGCGATCCCCAAACAAAGTATACTAAAATCGAGCTTGAATTCAATCAAGACCTATATCCCAAAAAGTGGTAGTTACGATTATGAACGACACAACAATACCGCCAAGATATGTTAACCAAAATTTACAAAAAAGTAAGGTATTAATATCAAGATGATATTGATATAACACGCACAAGTGGTAACACTCAACACTTTTCAAAATCGAGGTAGTAATTGAAATAAAACTAAAGCTAGAGTATACCTAGGAATTGTTAAAGTGTATATAGCATAACATCACAATACAGATATTTAGGTCAAGTTTACAAGAAACAAGACATAAATACCAAAATTGTAGAACATGATATAAACAAGATAACAATTCAAAGGAGAGTCAAGGTGATGAATCCAACCTAACTACGATGACGATCTTGATTTGGGTATCAAGATAAAAAAATGCTACCAATGATGTGAAAATGTCTCCACGTAATTTAGGTGTTGTTATCCAAAATTCACCCCCCAGGGTAAATTTGATAACCTGCATCAGAATATTCAAGTCCCAGGAAAATTGATTGATTCAGAGCAAAAATCAGGTTTCTAGGGTCCCTTCAGGAATTTTTCTAACTTTCCTGTCCAGGTTGAAAAGAGCAAGCTCTGAGAAAACGCGGAAAAAAGTTGCAGAAAGCAAGTAGGTTGATCCAGAAAAATTTGTGAAAATCAGCTAAGTCCTAGTCCTAGGAGCAATTGGGACATTTGGGACAAAAGGGCGCGGATCGGCCGAAAAGCCTCCAGGCGGCCCGCTAAGCATTTGGGACATCTGGGACAAAAAGACCCGAACCGGCCGGATCGGCCGAAATGGGAACAAACAGTCTGGAAACTACTTTGGGACATCTGGGCCGCGAGGACGTGAACCGACCGAATCAGTGAACCAGAAGAATTTGTCCCGCGAAGCACAGGGACATTTGGGACAAATGGACGCGACGGACGCGGAAAGCCCGGATCGGCCGAAAAGGAGAACTTTCGCACTAACTGCTTTGGGACATTTGGGACAAATGGACGCGAACCGCCGGTTCGGCCAAAATCAGCACAAGGAGCACTGTGCCAAATGGGACAAAAAGACGCGAAGGGCGCGAGAGAGCCGGCAGGTCCGAGGACCAATCAACGCATGACACGTGTCTCAAGGGGAAAGGTCCAGAAAAGTCAAAGGGGTGAGTTTTCGAGCACTGATCCGAACCAATAAAATAGTGCCACGTGTCCCAGCAGGGGCCCACAAGGAAATTTCAAAAGGAAAGCCCGTGAAAGGTAGAGGAGAGAGAATTGCTCGTCCAATCAGCACATGCCACGTGTCATCTAGGTGGCAGAGCGCGGGAAAGATTTCAAAACACGTTTTCACCTGTTCTGTGCCCTAAATCTTCAGATCGCCATAACTTTCGATCCAAAGCTCGGATTTGCACGTTCTTTATATCAACGGAAAGCTGGTGAAATTCTCTACACGATTCCAGGGTCAATCTTGTGTTTTGGAGCAGTCTAGAGGGAGAAAATTGAGAAACATATCTGACACATGTTCATGGCTAGAAATGACATTCCAGTGACCAGATTTAATGCAGAATGGGTCGCATTCTCCTGTAATCCGGTCAAAGTGACAGGGTATGGGTTTGTAAGGTCCCCCATGCCATTTTAATGCACCTGCAGTCAAGAAAGAATGGGCTCCCATGCCTTTGTACGTTTTCTGTCTCCTGGGTTCGACCCATGCAATGTAAAAAGCCAGATTTGGCTCATTCCAAAGGGGGAACATTTTTTTGGGCATAGCAGACTTCTTCTTTCACCGCCAACAAGTGATTGATGAAGGATCAGACCTCTCCAAGGATTGTAACAGTTTTCTTTTACCTCTCTGAGGGTGTAATGCGTGTTTTTGACATTGAAATGATAATGCAAGCTCAGAATGGGTTTCAATCCTCTGTATGTATTATTTGCTTGATTTCGTATACTAAATTATACATTATCACCCGTGTATGTTTTATGTTGTGAACTTTGGTCCGTGTCTATTTGCATGACAAATATGTTTCACCACTCCTTTTGGTGCATCACCATCTTTAGTTAGTTTCAATTTTTGCACTTCTACCCCTGTCTCCTCGCAAGTTAGAATAGGATTAGGATCTAAACCTCTCAGTAGTTTTGCAAAATATAGATCTAAATCGAGAGGAGTTTGAGGAACCACCTCTAACTGAGATTCCTCTCTCGCCACAAGTCCCCACACTTGGAGAGAGGTTTCCATGTTGTGCAATCACACTGGATGCTAGAGTGATCAACCTAGAACCCTGATCTGCATCCAGGGGTGCTGTGAGTCTGCTACAACAGTTTTGGCACGCCCGGTGGGACCTAGAGGTCTCATTTTTATTGCAGCAAAGTTGATGTGCATCTGCTGTAGTTTTCTTGCTTGAAAAGAGCTATTATTTGCATATCTGGCGACTCCGAGAGAAAGAATCAATTGGTTTCAGCAGTTCAGGCCTGAAAGCTTATGAGAAGAATCACAAGGTCAAGAGTTGGAGAAGAAGAGGTGCTGTTTGAATATCTGCAATTATCTCCAAGAAGAAGGCAAAGAGGAAGAAGGATTCAAAGGTCTCCATCTCCACCAAACAGAACTCTCTCAACTCCTCCACCTGATCGGCCTTTCATTCAGTATTCAAGAGTTCTTCGACCAATCAGAATGGCGCAACCAGTGAACCCCTATGTCAACTTCACAGGCAGCAGCCCACTTGCTCTCAATGCACAAAATCCAATCCCAGTTGCAGCATTGAAGAACATCCCATACTTTACTGGAGAAAATCAGACCACTCCTGGTGATCATGTCAAGGACATTGCTAACATTTGTGCAATCCATGAGATTAATGAGATGCAAGTAGCTGTCAAATTGTTGGCGTCTTCATTCAAGGGGAAAGCATTGCAATGGTTTAGGAGCCTTGAAGCTGGCTCTATCACAAACTGGAATCAGCTGTGTATTGCACTTCATGATCAATTTGGAGAGAAGGGAGACAACTTGTCTCTTTTGGAACAGCTGACAACCATCAAGAGAGCTTCCAATGAGCAGCTAACTGACTTCAACTTCAGATTTCAAAGGTCTTGGGATAGAATTCCAGTAGCAGTCAGGCCAACAGCAGAAGGTGCTTTTCTATATTACCTTAAAGCTTTAAATTCTGATATTTCTATGTTGATTCAATCTATGGGAGGCACAACTATTCCTGCTGCTTATAGCATTGCCATTAGAGCTGAAAATTGTCTGATTCAAGCTGGCAAGCTAGCTCCTAGGCCTCCAATGCCATTATATCCAAGTTTAGAGAACCCAAGTACTAGTCAAGCACCTGTCTTAGCTCCTTCTCCCACTCCTAGAAATCAGAGTTCAAATGAAGCTTCCACTTCATCTCCAAGTGCCCCAAATGAGCTTCAAGAAGTCATGAAGCAACTGCAAAATTTAGGTAATGAGCTGGTCACACTCAAGAGACAAAGCAGCTCAAGGTTTTAGACCTTCGTATCAGCCTCAAGCTCAACCTAATAGGCAGCCATATCAGCCTCAAAGGCCACCTAATCCAAATGTGCAAATATGAATCAAACAAGGCCTCCCGCCAATAGACCATTCCACCCTATAACCCAAATGCCATATCTCGCCTCTAAGGCATTAGTACCAAAGACAAAACAACATTGCCCAAGAGTATGATTGGTGTTTTCCATGTAATGAACCTCATAATCAATCCATGTGCTACAATGGTGCTTTGACTCAAGCTTTAATGGTAACAACTACTGGTGTGGAGGGTGAGAGCAGTCAAGAAAACAACCAACAACAAGAAACATTCCAACAACAATCAGCCCCAAATGACACCACATTGGTAAATTGGCAAGCAGAGGATTTCTGTGGCATGAATCAGGCAGTTTCTCAAGGTGTTGCAGCCAACACAAGGTCAAAAAGGAGAAATTTGGGTGAAGAACAGCCATTAGCCCCAGCCAATCCACAACCTTCCACAGCTCCACAAATGATTGGCAAGCAAAGTCCCGTTTCAAATGCACAAGGGCAGCCAAGAACAACCCCTAGGCCAACTCAAATGCCAGCTGTTGCTGCCCACATCCAAGGAGAAAATGTGCAAACCAAGGGACAACAGAGAGATCCTTCATCACCATTCAGTATCATTGATCAGATGAAGAAAACAAATGTCAATATATCTATGTGGGAATCCCTATCTATCCCAGGCCAAAGAAATCTGCTGCAAGCTGCCATGAAGGATTGGCCAACTTCGAATCAGCAGGTCCAAATGCAAGAGAAGGTACTCACAAATGCTGCCCAGCCTGAAGGAAATCATGGAGCACAACAAGGTAGAATGCTGAAGCCTCCCCCTTTTTATGTTTCGTTAATCATTGGAAATCAGCTAGTGCATAATTGCATGATAGATTCCGGGGCAAGTAGCTCAGGAATGCCTAAACAGATAGCTGATCGCTTAGGGCTCCAGAGATGAAATAACATCTAAGGGAGTAGTGCAAATTTGGATGGGACAGCAATAGCAACAGCTTGGAGTGATTAGAGGTTTGAGTCTTACCTTGCATGCATGTCCAAATGTTGTTGTCTTACAAGATATATCACATAGACCTTCCCCACCACTCTTTGCCCTATGTTTATCAAGGGACTTCACCGCCAAAATTGGGGATATTTGTCTGCCGATTGGTCTCACATGCTATTCGTAACAAGGTATGGAACTAAGGCTACAATTAGGTCGAACCTATTGCAAACTTCCACATTGAGTCCTATACTCCAAGTCGATTAATGCCAATTGCTCAGCATTTGATCAAGAAGATCACCCAAACACGGATGAAACTGACACTAAAGTTGGAAACATCCCAGATCTAACTCTTGATGAATGGGCAAACAAGGTGCATGCTTTTGATCCTTATCAAGGAATAGAAGAATCTGAGCTAGGATTCTATTGTATACACGAAGAAAGTCAACCTATTCCTAGCATCACCAAGCCAAACCACAAGGATGACAATGAGGTATGGCAGCTATTTTTTGATGGATCGAGGAGTAGACAAGGCGCAGGAGGTGGAGCCGTGCTTATTTCACCTCAAGGAGTAAAGTATTATTCAGCTTTTAGATTTCAATTTGCATGCTCCAATAACACTGCTGAATATGAAGCCTTGGTGCAAGGGATGCATTGGGCAATCAAGAGAAAAATAAAGAACTTGCAAGTCTTTGGGGACAGTGAGCTGATTGTAAATCAGGTCAAGGGACAGCATGCCGCCAAAAATGATCTACTCAGGTGCTACAAGAACAGGGTATGGGACCTCATGGAAGATTTTGAGGGTTTCGGCATCAAAGCCATCCCTAGGAAAAAGAATCAAGCTGCTGACAGGCTTGCAGCAGTAGGGGCAGCCTTTGACATTGTAGAAAACATTCAACAAGACAAGGTACAACCAAACATCCACGTGATTGTGAGGCCTTCAGTGCCGGATAACAATGTCAGTTGGCAGGTATTTGAGAATGACCAGCAAATCATCCACTTCTTGCAAGAAGAAGCTGAGTTCTCAGCTAAGAATCAAGAAAAGTTGGAACAACAATATGGTGACCAAGTGATACAGCTGAGAACTGACAAGCTGCCCAAGGGACTTATCACTTTGGAGTCCATTTTCAACCCCAATGATCAGTTTAGAAAGGAGAAAGCAAACATTCAGGTCAAGAGAGAAGATTCGGTATCCATCTTGGTAGAAGAGAACAAGCCATTGCAAATTGGAAAGATGACAACTGAGCAAGAAAGGTGTGAGTTCATACAGCTATGTCAAGAATTCCCTGACGTGTTTTCTTGGAGCTATGAAGACTTGAAAGGTTTCAATCCCAACTTAGCTCAGCATACCATTGAATTGGATCCAAATACTAAGCCTCACAGCGAAACAGACCACCAATCCACACACATGGAGCCTCTCATGAGGAAAGAATTGGACAAGCTGATTGAGTCAAGCAATTATATTCCCAATCAAGCATTCTAGTTGGGTTGCCAACTTTTAGTTCCAAATGTAAAGAAGAGTGGAGAGATCAAGCTATGTGTTGACTTCAGAGATTTGAATAGAGCCTCTCTCAAGGACCATTATCCACTCCCTTCCATGGAGCAAATATTACAAGTCGTAGCTGGTTCAGAAAGGTTTTTGCTACTTGATGGTTACTCAGTGCTTCAATCAGATTATGGTAAAGGAGGAAGACCAGTTCAAGACAACTTTCACAACCAAATGGGGCACATATGCTTACAAGAAGATGCCATTTGGATTGTTGAACGCCGAGCAACATTCCAAATGAGCTATGGATATGGAATTCAAAGGCTTGATCAACAAGATAGTGCTGTGTATACCTAGATGATATCACTGTCTTCTCAAAGAATGTTGCAGACCATCTCTTTCACCTCAGGCAAGTGTTTCAGAGGTGTAGAAAGTTTGGAGTGTCTTTGAATCCTAAGAAGTGCATCTTTCTTGCACATGAAGGGAAGCTCCTTGGCCATATTGTCTCCAAGGAAGGATTAGCAATTGATCCAGAGAGGGTTGAAGCCATAAGAGCTCTACCATTGCCAAGCCACAAGAAAGCCCTTCAGAGTTTCCTGGGAAGGATAAACTTTGTTCGGAGGTTTGTCCCAGATTTTGCAGCCCTTGTCAAGCCCATCACCAAAATGTTAAAGAAAAGCATGGCTTTCAAATGGACGGCAGAAGGCAAGGAGAGTTTTGAAGCAATCAAAGAAGCCATCTCCCAGGCACCCACTCTCATCAACCCAGACTTTTCCAAGGATTTCATCCTCTATGCATTTGGAGGTGATGACACTATTTCTGCCATTCTGGTGCAGCAAAACAAAGATAATGATGAACAGCCGATTGCCTTCTTCAGCCAGAGCCTAGATGACTGCGAAGTGAGGTACTCTTTTATTGAAAAACATGTGCTTGCAGTAATCAGGAGCTTGAAGAAATTCAAGCATTTAGTCTCAAACAACAAGGTCCAGTTGCTGGTCTCACATGTCAAGTTAAGGACTCCTCCTCAACAAGGATTTGAATGAGAAAAGGGCAGGTTGGATCACCCGTGTCATGGAGTATGACATTGAAATCAAGATCACCAAGCTGGTAAGAGGAAAAGGATTGTGTGAGCAGCTGGTTTTGGGAACAAAAAGAAGTATGCAACGAAGAAGAGGTTGTTTTGATAGTTCAAGACAGCCATGAGCCGAGTGATAGGCAAGAAGAAGACAATGTTGCCCCCACCCTCACTGGACCCAAGGCATTATGCACTTCCTACAAACAGGCCTATGCCCTCCAGAAATGAGCAAAGCAAAGAGGAGATACTTCAGGTTGCAGGTTGTTCCATATACCATCATTGATGGAGTTTTGTTCAAGAAAGATGTGAATGGAGTGCTGCTGAGATGCATTAGCACAGGTCAGATCCAAAGGGTATTAGAAGAATTTCATAATGGACCATCTGGTGACCATTTTGCACCGAGAGTGATAGCTCTAAAAATCATGAAGGCTGGTTATTATTGGCCTAGAATCTTTAGTGATTGCTATGCATGGATCAAGAGGTGTAAGAATTGTGCATTCTTCACAGGAAAAGAGAGACTCGCTGCCCTTCCATTACATCCAATTACAGTAGATCAGCCATTCATGCAAAGGGGGACTGACTTCATTGGAGCCATCAATCCCACCCGAGCCAAGGGCACAAATGGATTTTGACAGCCACAGACTACTTCACCAAATGGACAGAAGCAATAGCACTCAAAGAGGCAAATGAGTCTAACATCTTAGACTTTTATGAGGAGATAACAACCAGATTTGGTGTACCTGCCACAATAATTTCTGATAATGCATTGGCATTCATTGGATCCAGGGTGACTGAGTGGGCTGTCAAGAACGGTATTTACCTAAGCACTTCATCAAACTATTACCCTCAAGGTAATGGCCAGGCCGAGTCTACAAACAAGAACTTGTTGAAGATCATTAGGAGGACTCTTGATGAGAATCAAAGGTCTTGGCATACCAAGCTGAAATCAGCCTTATGGGCTGATAGGATAACTCCCAAAAGATCCACAGGTAACTCTCCATTTAGGCTTGTCTACGGAAGAGAGGCAATCTTGCCCATGTCACTTGAGTTGCCAACATTGGAACTCATGAAACAGCTAGAGTTGCTAGAGTTTGAGCCCATGGAGGTGAGGTATGCAGAATTGATGGAGCTGCAAGAGATCAGAAATCAGGCATCCCAAGCAATGGAAAAGGATCAAGCTTTGATCAAGAAGACCTTTGATAGGAAGGCCAAAGATAGATCTTTTCAAGTAGGAGATCTAGTGTTGAAATGGGATGTGGACAGAGCAAAACCGGGAAGGCATTCAAAATTTGATGCCATTTGGAGTGGCCCATACATGGTCACAAAGTGCAAGAATAACAATGCTTTCCAATTGGCCTCATTGATGGTGAAAACTACAGATTCCAAGAATGGAATCTATCTCAAGCGTTGCTTCTAGAGGAGGTTCACTACATCTCAGTAAATATTAGATTAGATTTTCTTTCCTCCAAGTGCTTGTGCACATTGTTTTGCCAGTAGGTTAGTTTTGTTTTCCTAAGTGCCTCGCACACTTGTTGTCCATGGAGATGTTTAGCATGTCTTTGCTTTCATCGTAAAATTCCATCTTCCTCCTTGCACATTCTGAGTCAGTTTGGATTCTAAAACAGAATATTTGATGACTCCATGCCCAATGGATTGCTTCAGACAACTGGTCTTTTCATCTAGCAGGCAGATGACCCCGCTGAGTCACCAAATTGTTATCCAAAATTCACCCCCCAGGGTAAATTTGATAACCTGCATCAGAATATTCAAGTCCCAGGCAAATTGATTGATTCAGAGCAAAAATCAGGTTTCTAGGGTCCCTTCAGGAATTTTTCTAACTTTCCTGTCCAGCCGAAAAGAGCAAGCTCTGAGAAAATGCAAAAAAAAAGTTACAGAAAGCAAGTAGGTTGATCCAGAAAAATTTGTGAAAATCAGCTAAGTCCTAGTCCTAGGAGCAATAGGGACATTTGGGACAAAAGGGCGCGGATCGGCCGAAAAATCTCCAGCGCCCACTAAGCATTTGGGACATCCGGGACAAAAAGACGCTGGCGAACCGAGAAGCCGGATCGGCCGAAATGGGAACAAACAAATCAAAACTCGCTTTGGGACATCCGGGATGCAAACCGCCGAATCGGGCGAACTGGGAAGAATTTGTCCCGCGAAGCACAGGGACATTTGGGACAAATGGATGCAACGATATGCGAAAGCTGGATCGGCCGAAAAGGAGAACTTTCGCACTAACTGCTTTGGGACATTTGGGACAAATGGACGTGAACCGGCCGGTTCGGCCGAAATCAGCACAAGGAGCACTGTGCCAAATGGGACAAAAAGACGCGAAGGGCGCGAGAGAGCCGGCAGGTCCAAGGACCAATCAACGCATGACACGTGTCTCAAGGGGAAAGGTCCAGAAAAGTCAAAGGGGTGAGTTTTTGAGCACTGATCCGAACCAATAAAATAGCGCCACGTGTCCCAGTAGGGGCCCACAAGGAAATTTCAAAAGGAAAGCCCGCGAAAGGCAGAGGAGAGAGAATTTCTCATCCAATCAGCACGTGCCACGTGTCATCCAGGTGGCAGAGCGCGGGAAAGATTTCAAAACGCTTTCCCTGTTCTGTGCCCTAAATCTTCAGATCGCCATAACTTTCGATCCAAAGCTCGGATTTGCACGTTCTTTATATCAACAGAAAGCTGGTGAAATTCTCTACATGATTCCGGGGTCAATCTTGTGTTTTGGAGCAGTCTGGAGGGAGAAAATTGAGAAACAGCTCTGACGTGTGTTCATGGCCAGAAATGACATTCCAAATGACTGATTTGATTTAATGCGTAATGGGTCGCATTCTCCTATAATCCGGTCAAAGTGACAGGTATGGGTTTATAGGTCCCCATGCCATTTTAATGCACTGCAAATCAAGAAAGAATGGGCTCCCATGCCTTTGTACGTTTTCTGTCTCCTGGGTTCGACCCATGCAATGTAAAAAGCCAGATTTGGCTCATTTCGAAAGGGGGAACATTTTTTGGGCATAGCAGACTTCTTCTTTCACCGCCAACAAGTGATTGATGAAGGATCAGACCTCTCCAAGGATTGTAACAGTTTTCTTTTACCTCTCTGAGGGTGTAATGCGTGTTTTTGACATTGAAATGATAATGCAAGCTCTGTGAATGGGTTTCAATCCTCTGTTTGTATTATTTGCTTGATTTCAGATACTAAATTATACATTATCAGTCTGTGTATGTTTTATGTTGTGAACTTTGGTCTGTGTCTATTTGCATGACAAATATGTTTCACCACTCCTTTTGGTGCATCACCATCTTTAGTTAGTTTCAATTTTTGCACTTCTACCCCTGTCTCCTTGCAAGTTAGAATAGGATTAGGATCTAAACCTCTGTAGTTTTGCAAAATATAGATCTAAATCAGAGGAGTTTGAGGAACCAGCCTCTAACTGAGATTCCTCTCTCGCCACAAGTCCCCACGCTTGGAGAGAGGTTTCCATGTTGTGCAATCACACTGGATGCTAGAGTGATCAACCTAGAACCCTGATCTGCATCCAGGGGTGCTGAGTCTCTACAACAGTGTTTAACAACTCAACCACAAACATGGATGAACGTAAACAAACACAAAATTCATGAATACAATCAATTAGCAACACAAGGGTAGACACTCTTCTTCTAATTAACAAAGTGTCAAAAGAAAGTGAAGGAAGTAGATCAATTGGGGGTGAAAAATGTTTTCCTCACTTCGGCAGAGTTTCACTTCATCTTAGGGTGAGTGAAAAACTAAGAAAAATTAATGCTTCACACGTTTCATGATGAATAATGGCTCTCAACTCAAATTGGTTTTGAAATGGTCAAAGTTGGCTCCTAGTCAAAGATAACTTCCTAGGTGGTTCACTTAACTAGGTGTCAAAAGTTATCTAAGAGCGAGCTTGGTTTACCAAGGTTTCCCAAGGATTATATCAGCTTTACTTTACCCCCTTCGAGCATAGTGTGCAATAAATGTGTCCATCATGTACTCTCACTGGGTCACGATACAAATAACTTTAACATTAAATCTCATGTGTATACTAGTTAAGTAGGTGTGTTGAGAACTCCTCGTTTCATCCACAAGGTTCCCTCTTTCCTAGACTACTTTGGGGTTCCTAGGACCACCCCCATTGTTGTAGCTTAAAGCTTATGCCAAAGGGGTTATGTATTAGTTTTAAGCGAATGGGGCGCACCCTTATCCAAACCTACAAATCAAGTGTTTTGAGTTTGGTGTTTTATTTAATATTTTAGACTTAATGTGTTATAGTCATTTGCCATTTGACAACCTCGCAATGACACATTTGTAGTTAGAAAAGTTTGTTTGAACTCATTTCTTTGATAAGTGTTTTTAGGTATTGTACTCAAGCGTTAGTAGGTCTCCAAGAAAATCACATTATTTAAAAAAGGATTAAGAGTTACTTTTAATTCTTAAGATCATCCAAGGATACAAGAGAGGACCATACAAACAAATAATCCAACTAAAAGTAAATGAAATATTTGCAATTAATGAACCATACAAAAATCTTGATAAATGTTCATTCCTTAAACCAAAAATGAAAGATGAAGTTTCAGAACTAACCAAATGTTATAAAATCAATACTAAAGTGGATTTTGATTCTCAAGATCACCCTAAGGTGCAAGAGAATATCATACACAAAATTTATCCCAACTAGATAGAAATGGAAAACTTCAAATCAAAGGACCATAAAAAGCTTTGTAAAGATTCATTCCCTTAAGCAAAATAAATAATCAAATTTTCAAGTTAATCCAAATGTTAAAAATATAGAGATCAAAGTTGTTTTGATTCTCAAGATCACCAAAAGGTGCAAGAGAAGAGCATACACAAGATTTGGTCTAAATCAAGTAAAGCATGGAAATACAACATTCATCAAAACATTAGACATGTTAGAAAATGACCAATTTTACAATAAAGGGAAAACTCTGCAATTTTTGTAAGTATAAATATCAAATTTATGTTTTCATTACATATTTCACTTCAATACCTTTCCAAACAAAAAAATATAGTCATTTTAGTTTGGGAGAAAAATTTATGGCCTTCGGAAGATGGGTTACGCATATGTTCTTATGCTCACGGGTATGTAATTAACATGCACTCAAAAAATGTACAAAAATGTCCCTTAATCTGCAAAAAGGTCAAATTCTTCCAACCAAGATTCAATTTTGACAAAAACCCATCACATTAGTATATGATTAGAAGACTCAACGCTATCAAACATTAACATTCACAATCAAAAACTTAACATTTTCAAGAAATTTACAAAACTAGCATGTAAAATGATGAAAAAGTAAGCTCTAAAAATGAAAACATGATGAAATCTTAAAATTTTCTCACCAAGATTCAATTTTGACATTAACCAACCACATTAATATATAAACAGAAGACTCAACACTATAAAACACTAACCTACATGTTCAAGAATTTAAGATTTTCAAGAAATTGACAAAACTAGCATGTAGAATGTTGAAAAATAAACTCTAAAAATGAAAACATGAAGAAATCTTGAAAGTTTTCCATCAAGATCCAATTGTGACAGGACTTCGCATCCTTTATACCTACAAGGAAGAATCAACACATGTAAACTCAACAAAACAAGTTATGTCAATATATGCAAACAGAGGGTTAGTAACCAAAATTGAAACTTAACTACAAAACTTGAAATTAAGTGCAAAGGAAAATGGAGTAAGTCCCACTGGGCATGCCAAATGTGTATATGAATTAGCTAACAATGCAAATGAAATCAAAGCTAACACCTAATAGCTTCAATACAATGTTAACTAGATCAAAATATCATCATGCTTAGAACTTAATCAAAGCTAATCTATTAACATATTTGCATTAAAACATGAAATGAAGATTCAAACTAACATGCTAAAAAAATTAACCTCTATCTCTAATTTAATGTTAATGAAATGAACCTATTTAGATCCTTAACAATCAAAAGGTTTGATTGTATGCTTGAATCCTAAGGTTTCAATAATGGAGTCTTGTCAATCCATTCTACAAGACCATTTGACATATCTCCATATGACTTCAAACCTAAAAGAATGAATGCAAGAAATGAAAATAGCTAGCTCCTCTAATAAAGAATACTCTAACATGATGAAAATTACTATAGCTTAAGCTCTATGCTCATTTAGGTGTAAGAAGAAAGGTAGGAGGAGGCCTCTTTATATAGCCCAATGGATAAAAAAATCTCTACATGGGATATAGAGAGGTTGCGTTAGTTGTGGATAAACATGGTTTAAAAGTGGTTGATTTTACTTTAGGAGAGTTTAGTTTGTCCTCTAGTGACTCATGGGGATTGAGGGGGTTTATTAATTAACCAAAGTGATTAATTAATAGGTGTGCAAGCTTATAAAAGCTTTTTAGAGGAATAATTAGTATGATTTATGTTATGAGAGGATTTTAATCAAATAAATGACGATTTATTGATTAAATAGAAGAGATAATTAATTAATTAAGAATAATTAATTAATCTAGATAGAAAGGGGTATTAATTAATTATAAATAATTAATTAATCTAGATAGAAAGGGGAGCTTAATTAATTAGAAATAATTAATTAATTGAGATAGAAAGGGAGCTTAATTAATTATAAATCTTTAATTAATCGAGATAGAAAGGGGAGTTGATTAATGGAAGGTCATTAATTGGCGTTGTTGTTGGATAGAAGAGTTAAATAATTAACATAATGTAATTAATTAATGACGATAGCAGAGAAAATGTGTGATATTGACGATATGTCATCAATTAGCACAATTTAAGTATTTAAATTGCTCGAGCTAAATTATAAGTGTCTAGACCAATGATGAATCCGAGAACCCTGTGGTAAGAAACAAAAACATTATAGGGTTCAACAATGAGATGGATGCATAATAATAAGATAGTGTTCTCGAAGAAAATCTTGCTACACCCACGCATCACAAGAAAACATAAAACACTCTTGTCGGGACTATAACCTCTAAGTAATGATCGGGACTATGAGGATATCGGGAGGATGTTATAGATGTAAATCACTCGGTGATCTTACATGAACATGCCTTGAATGTGTGTCCCAACTCCCAACAATCCCAAATCAATTTTTCATTAAATGTTGGCAACAGAGAGATACCTACGCAAAGACTTACCCTTTACTTAAATCTCTTATATAATGACCAGGGTTCCCAATTTTCTGTGGTAAGGAAAAACACACAATATAGTGTTCAACAACAGATGGATGCATAAGAATAAGATACTATTCCGAGAATAAAATCTTGTTAAACCCACACATCACAAGAAAACGTAAAACACTCATGTCTGGACTATAAGCTATAAGTATTGACCGGGGGACTCGAGGCTATCAGGAGGATCCTATAGATGTAAATCACTCGATTGATCATACATGACCATGCCTTAAATGTGTTTCCCAACTCCCAAAAATACCAAATCAATTTGTTTATAAAATGTTGGCAATAGAGCTACCTATATAGTACTTACCCTTTACTTAAATCTCTTATATCATGACCAGCTTGACAAATTTTGGTGTCCATCTTGCATCACGAGTATGTTATGGTCTTCTTTTAATGTGCTTTTTAAGATGACAATTATAGCTGTAGAATCTCGATTATTTTATGGGTTTGGTTGCATTTCCAAACATTATTGTCTGATAAGTCAAGGGTAGGGTCATGACTTTCTTCAATATACAAAAGGTAATTTTCCTCTATTACTAGTGTGCAGTCATGAGTCTATGGAAGTGCTCTCGGTACCACAGTCATCTTTTGGACAAAAAAGTGCAACTTATAGTATTGCTAACTAATGTAAAGCACAAAAGACTGTAAAAACGTACCATTGTGAGGGATTTTTTCTCAAGGATGTCCTAGCAGTATGCTTAATCATAAACCGAATATTGTGTATATATGCTCATTGAGCTTTTGCACTTATCAAAAGACCCCCTTGGCTAAGTGAATCTAACTTCTCCAGGTTAGATTAACATCTGGAAAAATAAGCATATAGGTTGGGCAATAGACTTACATGGTATCAAATGTATTTTGCATTTTCCCTAATTGATGGCTATGCACTAATGCAATGGTAGAAAATTAAAAATCCATGCTATCTAAAGGAAAGAGAAGAAACATTGACCTTCGCAACTTGACATAAATTGTAATTAACTTACATTACTTTATTTTACATGTGCAATTTCCACCGTGATATAAATTTGAGTTCAAAAATGAAAAAGAGGAAATGATTAGTGTAAGCTCTTAAGGATCATTCTTTCAAATTTACTAGTTGTATCTTCAATCTTGTTTTCTAACAAAATACAAATTTCCTCCTTTATCTAGGACCTATTTTCATATTCACCAACCAGATTCATTGGGAGATGGAAAGTGACCCCTTCAAATTCGCTGAAATAAGCTCGATTAGTTTGAAAGGTGAAGATGGACAAAGCTTAGGCAGTACGAAAAGAGCTAATGATTCTTTAAATGGCTCGAAAATAAATGAACCATAACAGAGAGAAAGTTGATAAGAAGAATCTAGTATGGGATGTCATCACCATCACCATCATCATTTGTACCACTCAAATATGTGGGTTCTATCTTGAGCGTCTTTTACCTCATCTTTTGAAGATGTAGTGCCTCTTACTGAATTTCAGAATTGTAGAGATAAAAACAAAATAACTGAAATAGCGCTACAACATTTGAGTTGCAAATGCATATGTTTGCGTCCCCATGATAACAAAAAGAAGAATTGGGTAATCCTTGGAATGAATGGCTCCTAACAAATCTACCAAATGACATATTGGGTCATATTCTCTCGAGAACTTTTGTCGATGATGCTATAAGAATTACTACGTAAGGATTGGGAGTTGGAAGTTGTACTTCTATCTGTAAAGCTTTCATGGAAGTATGGAGACAATCATGTGGGTTTCAGGGGATTCCTTGTTATTTGCATTATCTCCATACAATTACAGGGATTTTTTCTCTGCTTACAATCCAATTATGAACAAATGGTATTCCCTTTCTCTGGTTTTCCTACCTTGGTCATTGCGTATTCCGATAGTAGCAATTAGGGGTTTCCTCCTTGTCAAGGGAACTTCAATTGTATATGTTTCACTATTTTCTTTACTTTTTTTTAATGAAAAAATAGATAATGGCAAGAGCTAGGAGGAATACCTGTTAAATGGGTTGGTTAGAGGTTGATGCATGCGTTCAGACTTCTTGACCCAATGCCGATTTTGAGAGCTTCCTTTTGGCCAGGAGGAACTACCTGTAATAGAAAACAAGACCACGAAAGAGAAGTTAAATGATATATGATAGTGGACTGCCTAGCATATGCTAGTTTCGGGAAGTGTGATACTTCCTAGATGGTTGTCAATCCACTGTTTAAAACAAATTAATGTGAGAAATAAGTAAAGTCCTACTGTAGTTGATATGATTTAGGTATCTCATTCAAGTACAATAAGAAAATCCAATCACAACAAGCTAGGCTATAGTTGGATCTAAAGGATGAGGTGTCTGTCAAGGTACTGGGACTGGTTAGGGTCTGATTCTGGGTTGTTTAGGTCAACTAGTAGGAGGTTGTTTGGCTTTGTTCTTAGGTAGGGTATAAAATATAGAGACCGATGTTGGTTGGGTATAACTGATGATGGTTAAGATAGATCAATGATGGTTATGGGTAAATAGCTTTGAGTACAAAGGGTGACAAAAATTTAGTGAAAACCTTATTGTAGAGGCTAGGTGAGGTTGGATGGGGCTAAAGAAGGAGATGGCAAGGTCTGTGGGGATACTGAGAACACTCAGAGAGGTGGAAGGGCCATGATAAGTGATCTAATAAATGGGTGGGTGAGATTTTTAGGTTTTTCAGAAAGAAGGCTATGGAGGGATGGGAATGTTAATAAAAGAATAATAATAGGAATGATAACAACTCTATGAACAAAACAAGAATGGAAATGATTAATGATAAAACACTTACCAATGTTACAGGTCCAATGGTTGGGTGGTGGTGATGATCGGTTGATATAATGGAGCTTGGTGCAGTAGTGATGCTTCCCGGAATGTTACCGTGAGTGCCAATGCTTCTGGATCTGTCTTGGTGTTGGGTATGGATACTTGGGTGTGTGAAAAGACTCTGGTTCTACTTGCATGTAACTCTCCTCTCATCCCTCTTGCTCTCAGAATGTGCCAACCCAAAAACAAGGTTGTTTAGGTGAATAAATAGTAACCGATGACGGTTCATGGTTGACCGACGTCGGTTTATGGTTGATCGACGTCAGTTTAGGGGTGACCGACATCGGTTAAGGTGGGATTCCCTAGGTTTACTAAATTGGGCAGTTCTTTCTAATTTTTTGGGCCCAATTAGTTTGTTCTTGTGAATTAGAACAAAAACTTCCCTTCTAATGGGCGGGAATGTGGTTAGAGAGATTTTAGGGTTTAGACCAAATCTTAGCTCATTAAGGAAAGTAAGACTTAGTTATTGTTAGTTATGGAAACATGCCAAGAATAGGTCTAGGGTGAGGTGGTTAGATGAGATGTCTAGGTGAGGTGGAAATTAGGTCAATTAATGTAATTAAATGATGAATATTGTGAGGATGGGTATTAATTTAATTTAATTAATTAAATTAATATTAATGTGGTGTGGAGGGGGTGTGGTTAGGTGAGTATGTTTGGGTTGATTATTCGACAGGGCGCCAAGGGGAGTGTGACCCAATTTTGGTGTCCACAAGATCTCATCATTTTACAGTTTGCAATCCAATCTAGAAGCAGTGGAGAAGCCTTCCTCCATTGCACAAGCCCATATCAAACTCTTTCATGTCTGTCATTGAAAGAGGATTTAATTCTAATTGCAAGGGGTTTCAAGTAATTGTAGCAGGAGGGAGATCTCGTGATGGAAATGGGTATGAAGCATAAATTGAATTGTATGATTCATTCACATATTCATGGGATGTGATTGGGGAGGTTCCATGTGAATATGTTGTGAGGTTGGCTTTGTTATTGAATCGCATACCATTTACAACTTGGCCTTGCCAACTACGATTTAAAATTCTCTGCCAAGATGACTTGTTGATTATCCCTAATATGTAAATTCATATGACCTTGGGCTATATATAGAGTAGAGCTTTAGATAGAGAAGAGACCACACTTTTGGGATATGGGGTTCTATCTATATGGGAATTCATTGAAAGTTTATTGCCTACTATTATACACATTACAGGCATCTTCTTTTTACAGAGTCCATGGAACTTCATTCTCACCTTTATTGATTACATTGATCCGTCTTCTCGAATTAAAGAGACTTGGGGATTCTTGTTGTTGCTTCTTATATTTTCTCATGATTTATTATGTATGCATCACTTTTATGACGGGACTTACAACTCAAGCTTGTAAAAAGATGGAAAGTGGAGAAATATAAATTTTTAGAGGTTGCTTTCACCGAGGAAATATAAATTGGCATGGTTGCTGATATTGTTTTTGTTAGCAAAATTCTTCCTGCAAAGTTTACCCATCCGTTTTTCTATAATTCTATCCTCTGTTTGAATCTTGATAGAAGCTATACCCATCCCCTTTTCTCCCTGCTATCTGTAGCTAAATCCTACTTTAATAATGCTTGGCATATGCCAGGAACAAAAACATGTTTCAAACTATGCTCAAGTACATGATTTTGCTTTGGAAAACAGAGCACCATTCCACCCACAAAACTTCCATAAAAATTCCTATCTAAATCTATTTTTTCTATGTGTATCTCATTGGTGTCTTCGTGACAGGGGCTTCATATCGATTCCACGTGTCTGTTGGAAATTTTTTTGCTTCACGTCTCTGATTTCCCAAAAGAAATTATACAAATTAAAAGGCTTTCCTAAATAAACAATATATATAAAATCCTAACTAGATAAGAATACATGTTGTTCTCATGAATTAATGAAAGATGATGACTTCCACAGATCCAACAATAAATAAGTTGAAACTCAATAGCCAGAAGATGCATTTAAAATTGAGTGCATTTCGTCAAACAATTATCATGCAACCTCAAAACCGACATATCTATTTTAGTGGTCATGAATGTTGCCTTATTCTAGCAGGTCTGCCTTCTTTTAGGGTATCTACAAGGCTTGCCTTGGGTGTAAGAACACTTCCTCCACCACTAAGCACGCTTCCTGAATCACATCACAGAAGGGAAAAAATAGAAAAAATCGAGAGCTTTTCAAAATATATTTTAAAAAATGTAAATAAGGAAAAAAAATCTAGTTTTGATACCAAGGTATCATTCCAAGCACATGGAACATGTCTCCATGGAAGAAATATGGTCAATTCTTGCACTAAAATGGTTGTGCGCATTAGGAAACCCAAGTTTATGAACATCAAAGGGATGGGGAATATGAGTGGTGGAACCAAATGTTGAAGAGGAATATCCTGCTGAAACAGCCCCTCATTGCCCTATTTTTCCCATCGCACTGTTACATATACCCATGAAAAAGCAATTTTCTGTAAAAAGTGAAAACATACAAACGACCGTCAAATTTAAACGCCCTGAAAAAACATCCAAAAGGATGTCAATTTTAACATAGTTGCGGAAATGTTTAGAAGAGTCTTTCTCATAGGGGGAACACCTTCGGTATAACAAGATGCAAAATTTGAATGAATGGAAGAAAATTAAAAATTCAATATATGTTCGATGTGCCATGTATTTTTGTAGGTAGCTACTTTATCATCATTATTTCTGAATAACTAGGGCGGAGATGCTTGGAATGGGTTAATTTCAATAGTATCTCCCAACGTCATGAAAAATACGAGGCCAAGGGCCATCTCTTTTCCAATTTCCTCCCAAAATTCCCAACTCCAAGCTCAACATGTTAGTCAAGCTGAGAGATTCTACCATCCTAGGCCTCCTCCGATGCCTTTCTAATGAATCAAGCCAACTCGAGAGTCCGACCAACCTAGAATTATAGAGGATGTGAGTACTTAAAGCGCCCTATTTGCATCTTACTACTCATGGAAAAATACGCAATTCTATCTATAATCTTCTTCAAAGATATCATGTTAGAAATATCTTATATATTAACTTCTTACATGTTGGTGTGTTTTGATTTCTTTTGTTTTTTTGTTTCACACCAATCTCTTTTGGGGATCAAGGAAAACCCATAATTAGTTTTATTATACATTAAATTTTCAATTTTGGGACATGTGGGGTACTCATTTTGTATGTGAAATAGTATTATTGTTGTTCGAATGGATTGATCTTCTCTTCATCAATATAATGTTTTCAATACACTATGCATTTTGTATTTTGTTTTGTTTCATCTTTGGTGAATAACTTATATTTCTAAATACATAATATGTAGTTACAACCTCTTATTTCAAATTATTTATTGTTTTCCTTTTCGTAGTGAAAAGTAAAAATTTATTTGGGCCATGAGATTTTGCCTAATACAATATGTGACATGATTGAATTCAAAAGCATATGAATTTGGACTCTCTTATATATTAAAATTTCACTTTGTTTCATATTATCTAATAAACTTAATAATTATAAGTTTAAAATGAAGAAAAAAACTATTTTTGGACACACTTATAAATGAACACAAAGAATGCTACAATTGTATCAAATGAATTGTAATGTTGTTTAAATATTTACAAGATAAAAACACAACGCATACACACAAACATGTGTTTTTAATTTAATTGTTCATTACTTCCACTTTTATCAAAGATTCATCAATACCCATCACTTACACAAGAAGGTAACACCACTACTTTTGATATGGTATATTGCTTGTTACATGATAAAACAATACATAAAAACATTACATTTACTTTCCTTTTGGTGTATCTTGCACCTCAAGTGCAATTTCTAGTAATATTAGTTATTCCCATATAGGTATTCTTTTCCCCTCCTTTGAAAGATGCATTTGGCACTCCCTCGTATCATGTACCTTGTTTTGTCCTCTTCACTCTATTAACATTTTTGACCCTCAAGTGGACATTTATAACAAGATTGAATTAAACTAGCAATCATACGTGAAATGTACGATGTGAACGTTGAAGGGGATATAGTGAAGAACTAAAACTGATGAAGAGAAACAATGGGAGAGGAAGAGGGGTGTAGCAAAATGTGTTTGAGGGTGGAGAAGTGCATGGGAGAGGAAAGAGGAATCGAGGAGCCAACGTGAAAATATACCCTCTAAGAAGTGTTAGGAAATAAGGGATAAAATATGTGGAATAATCCCTCACAGAATCGCAATAGTAGAAACTAATATGCAGAAATTATTACAAATCTCAAATAAAAGTGCAGAAGAACACAACACAAAGAGAAAATATTTAACGTGGTTCACCCAATTTGGGCTACATCCACCAAGAATCACTTGCTCATATTTTATTACAAGCCATCACTCTCTCAATACAATACCCAGATCTGTTTGGATCTATGCTCAACAAACTCTACAGAATTCACACCTGAATTCAAAACACATCTGCAATGTTACATTATCTCTACCATATGCACAAAACCATATAAATAGACAACTTCTTAATTGGTTTTATAAAACCATGGGTATCAAAACCATGGGCCAAAACAGTCCCATAAACCTATGGGCCAAAAAACTCACCCATATGAGAAAATCATGTTTCCCGATATATCGGGCACGTTTTAAGGCCCAAAACAAATTGTGAAGAAGTGAAACTAGATGAAGAGAAACAATGGGAGAGGAAGAGGGGTGTATAAAAATGTGTTTGAGAGTGGAGAAGTGCATGGGAGAGGAAAGAGAAATCGAGGATCCAACATGAAAATATACCCTCTAAGAAGTATATATCATGTTTCCCATTCGTAAAGAGGAAACCCATGTTGCGGAAGACGTAGATGAAACTGTTGAGGGAGATATCTCAAAATGCAAGTAACGGTTGGATAATGTTGTCAAGGCGAATACATGTTTGAATTTGTAGTTCTTGACTTTATTGGGTATTTATAAAAATGTAATTGTAAGGGGAATTTAAATGCATATTTCATGGGACATATCAGAGACAAGAAGACGTGAAGTGTACTTAGAAAGTTAAGGTAATGATATCATGAAAAATTTAGATTGGTGTTTTTCTCAATTATCATGTTAACGATTAGGGTATTACAATATTCACATGAGTGCAATTTGCATATAAAGGGGAAAAATAAAAAAGGGAAAATCCAACATGTTCCAAGTTTGGAACCGGACCACAATGACTACTTGTTACATAAATTTTTAGGCCCCATTTTTAGTTATGAGGTCAACTAATTGCAAGAAGTATATGCACGAACATGTGTCGATAATTGACACCTTCTAATGATTGGTCATACGAGTCAAAGGTAGATCAAGGATTTGGATTGCATGCCCCACACATTTTCCACATATCATATTGTTTCTCCCCAAATATTATCTGTTATGTGTGCTCCACTTAAGAATTTCAATTTCACAAAGAGGAAAAAATAAAATTTCGAGAAACTTGGAAAGTTTTAGGTTCAAAACCCATGCTAAATAGATGCATCTTGTAGTAATTTGTAGCCTCCCTTTTAAGTTGTAAGCTAAAGTAAGTGTAGGAAAATAGACTGTACACAAACACACATTGTTAATTGAGTCCCAGGAGTAATAAAACATATCAGTGAAAGGTATCTTTTATTTGTTAAGAAATTTTTTTTATTTGGCATCAAGGTTTTTGATTAGACGAAATTTAATTGGATAGGTAAGATGTAGACATGAATGGATTTTTGTAAATTAAAAGGTGGGAAATTAAATACCTGCATGCCCCACACCTATTCCATGAAGTAGATTGTTCCTTCCTAAATAATATCTACTATATGTGCTCCACTTAATCGTCATAATCTCATGCGATTTATTCATGTGAGTGTAATGTGAGTTTAAAGGGGCCAAAATAAAAATTTATGAGAATTCACAAGGGTCCCAATTCAAAACCCAAACATAATGCTTGTTTCTTGCAGTACTTTGGAGGCATTTTTTTTGCAGTTTTAAGCTTGAGAAATTATAGTGAAGTAGGAAATGCAAGAACAATAATTGATAATTGATCCCTTCTGAGGATTTGATGTACGTGGTACAAGAAAATATATTTGACAAGCGAATTGTGTTATTTTGTCATTTTACATATTTTATGGTGTAAATGTTTTTGATGCATGACATTTAGTGTGTCAATTGTTTGAAATAAGAAGTGCATACGGTGTGCAAGAGATCAAGGAAACATATTTTGGAGATATCTAAAAAAGTGATCAATCAGTACTACCGATGTCAATAGTTGTTTGCAATTTCAGCTCTTACACTTTACAAGTAGTTAGAACACAAATAAATGCAAGGGGAATTCACTTATGTGTTTCAAGGGTTAATTTAGAAACAAGGATATGTGGTGTGGACCTAAAATCCTAGGGTATGGGTTACATACACAATTACAATTATGGTTTCTCTATAACTATTACGGCAATGAACAAGGTTTGTCTCTACCGAGAGGCACGTAGTTTTCCTAGGTATAGACGATGTAGACAAAGTACATCTAGAAACACAAAGGGTGATACAATGTGCATGTGGCTAGGAAGATGCTTGCAATCGGGAGGGAGGTATGCTGAGATTGCAACTCAATAACTAGCATTACTCCCTTCAAATCAAGAAGAAAGGATGCATAAAAGGAATGTTCAAGGAAGGAAAAGACATGAATTGAAGGTTAGAAATAAAAATGCATTATGTGATCCATTTTTTTCCTCTTTCTCACATGCATTATGGACATGAATGCAATTTGTGTTTAAAGGGACAAAAATGAAAAATAAACATCTATTTTCAGTTTCAAGCTTGAGTACTTGTAGGGGAATAGGTGATGCTTGAACAATCATTGATAATTGATCCACTCTAGCGGTTGGCCATATGAGTGAAAGGTGTATTTTATTTTTCATTCGAAAGAGGGATTTTTAAATAAAAACATGGGAATTAAATACTTGTATGTCCCACACCTATTCCACAACTTAGTAAAAATGTGGGAATTAAATCCTTTCATGTCCCACACCTATTCCTTAGTTTAGATTATTCCTACCCAAATAATATATGTTATGTGCTCTACCTTATACACAAATGCGAAAAGGGTTCCATACATAATTGTGATTAGGGGTTTCATATGAAATTGGGATCAGGGTTTCTATGTAGCTATAAGGGAAAATAATAGGGTTTGTCTCTAGCCATGAGGCACATAGTTTTTACACATGTGGACAATGTAGGTGAAGTACACCCTAGATTTAAATACCTGCATGTCCCACACCTACTCCATGACTTAGCAAAAACATGGGAATTAAACACTTGCATGTCCCACACCTATTCCCCAACTTAGATTATTCGTACCCAAATAATATCTACTATGTGATCCACTTTATACACTATTGTGATTAGGGTTTCATACAAAAATGAGATTGGGGGTGATGCACTACTTTTAGCAGGAACTTGAAAAGGTCTTATGCTCAGGTGTCCATTTTTTAAACCACCTATTTCGATGAGACGAATGCACTTTAGTCAACCCGCCTGCCGGTAGAAGCACATTTCAGCACATTTTTGGGCCCAAAATCCACCATTTGAAGGTCGAAAATTAGGATCTAAGTTGTAATTTGGTTTTTTCCTATTTTAGGGCATTAGTAAATTTTAGTCTCTTGAATGCATAGTAGGTTAGAAAGTTGGAAATTCCTCTAATTTAGGCATGTAGAAGATGCGTGGAAATTTCTTTGCCTATACGAATAAGCATGCAAACTTACTAAGAATAACAGTTCTAGTAAACTGCTAAAAATAGTAAATTCCACCACCTAGAGTAGATTTAGTCAAAGTTAGTTAGAGTTTGCTTGACAACTCGAGTTGGGAGTTGTTTTCCTATTTATGAAGCATTGTAATTCATGATTCAATAACGAAGAAGAAGATTTATTTTCTTTGAGTTCAAGATATTTGCAATGTATTGAGTTTGTGTTAAAGTTGGCTACATTAGGGGTTTCATACACAATTATGAATAGGGTTTTTTGTAGCTATCATGGAAAAGAATAGGGTTTGTCTCTAGTTGTGAGGCACATAGTTTTTCTAGGTGTAGACGATGTAGGTGAAACCTTGGAAGTGTGAAAGATGATGCAATGTGATTTAGGTGAGTAAGATGCTTGGGAGGGAGGTATGAAGAGACGATAACCCGAAAACTAAAATTACTCCTAGGGGATCAAGTAATTAGGATGCGTAAAAGGAATGTTCAAGGAAGATGAAGACATGAATCAAAGGTTAGAAATAAAAAAGTGAGAATGTATGCTTAAGGAATGTATGCATAAAAGGAATGTTCAAGGAAGACGAAGACATGAATGTAAGGTCAGAAATAAAAATGTGAGAATTAAATACATGCATGCCCCATGCTTCTTCGACGAGTTAGATTGTTCCCACCCAAATAAAATATACTATGTGCTCTAGTTTTTGTCTCGATCTCACTTACATCATGCACATGATTGCAATTCACATTTAAAGGGACCAAAATTTAAAAATGAGGAAAACCCAATAAATATTTGTTTTCAGTTTCAAGTTTAGTACTTGTATAGGAGCAAATGATGAACAAAAAAGCATTGATAATTGAGCCACACAAGTAGTTGGCCATAAGAGTGAAAGGTGTGTTTCATCTACCATTCAAAAGAGGTATTTCTAAATAAAAACATGGGAATTAAATATCTGCATGTCCCACCCATATTCCATGACTTAGTAAAAACATGGGAATTAAATACCTACATGTCCCACACCTATTCCATGAGTTAGTTTTTTTCTTACCTAAATAATATATGCTATGTGCTCCAATTTTTTGTCTCAATCTCGTCTACATGATTCACGTCAATGCAATTTGATCTTGCATAATATCTTTCAACTTTCATCTTGCATGCTTTGTTTACGATAATCACAATTAATTTTTAAAAATTTGTAGCTAGATACACACAAATTCCATAGAATGTAGTAGGTTAACATCAAAACCAAAATGTCAATAAGATGGAGTGACAGCTAAGATATGAATTTTGAGATTCCCATGCTTTGGAAGTGGTGTCAAGTGGTCACATGTATCCGAATCCCTGATTGCACCCGAGTCGAGATAGCCCTTTCCTAGATCCTCCACTCAAATTGGCTCCCCGTCAAGTGTCGTGGACCATTGTCACAAGATCTAAGGAGAAGAAGAGGTGCTTTGAGCCTTATATTTATCGTTCTGCTTCGACACAGGGTGGATTTGTTTTTGGTGTTCCTCGGATGTCCATGCAGCTTAACATTGTTGTTTTTCTAGGCATGGCCTAGTGTGTTTGTATTTTTGGGGCGTGCTCTCATACCACCCACTTTTTGTTGCGAGAGTCTTGTATCATGTTGCATTTAATAAAATATAAGATCTTTTTAATTAAAAAATGTCAATAACATAAACAAGCACATAGAAAATTGAATCTTCACAAATTTATTAGGGTTATTTGCACTGCTAAGAATGATGTCATAATACAAAAAAATAGAAAAAATGATATAAAAGCATTGTACCAAAGTTTGATTCTATTTGAATATACATGTTGCATCCAAAATAGTGTGGGTGAGCCCTCAAATATACTTGAAAATTAGTAGAAGTTGCTAAGGAAGGTAAGCATTCTTCATAATGCAAAATGACAATTTAACAAATATAGAATTATAAATGTTAAATTGATTAAGAACAATGTAGATATAGATATGCAACAAAGTACAGATTTGCCACAAGAAAGTAAGCTAGAAAATTATGAAACCCTAGTTAAAGAGAGAGGGTAAAATATTTAGTTAATTCACAATAATTCTAAAGTTGTGTCGAGCTCAAAACAGATGAAAAAGAAAGCAAAGTGTTGCAATCGAGCCTAGAAAAAATGTAGAACTACTAGGAATACCATGACTAGGGCATCTCGGATAGGGTTAGGGGTGCCTAGGGCACTGCAAATCTCCTTTGGGTACTGTACGAATGAAAATCGACACACAACCTTTAATCCAGACTTGAGCCCCGAGGTCATGCTGGGGTAGCCAATGTGGAAATGTGGATGGCTAACTATAGGAGAATCAATGACTAAGATCTGGTAGTGTGAATTCCTAGTAGCTAAGTCGACAAAGGGAGATTTAGTGGCTATGAGTGGGTAGTGTAAATTCCCTATGGCTTGATCTAATTGATTGAATCTAAGTGTTAAACTATGTTGAAGTGTCCATTTTAACCAAAACGAAACTAACAATTTAATCTATTGTTGAATGAGAAACTAATTAAACAAATCAACTAAACTGAACTATTACAAACACAAGACAACAAATTGCTTCTATTCTAAACAATTAAACTACTTCTACACTAAAACTAAACAAGTAAATAACCCGATGTAGTTATTCACCTGTGCAGAGTGTATCTAGTCTATTTTAATTAATGAAAGCTTTACTAAATTATGAATTCAAATCTAACTTCCACTTTGCCTCAGAAGCAGGGGAAGAAATCAGATCTTCTCAAAATATTTTCTTTCTTGCAACTTCCCTGACAAGTAAAGAAGACTCCTATTGAGGATTTCCTATTGAATTGATTTATTGTGGCTATTGAATGATTAAAATTATGGAAATGATTCTCTACTCTATTTGATAGTTTGCATATAATTTAGAAACAACAATTTTGAATAAATGAAGGAAATCAAATGACAACTCCAACCTAGAATACAAAACAATGGCAATCCAGATGTGTGGTAATTGGTTCCCTCATTTTATCTTTTTCAGGTTCCTCATGTCCACGTGAGTCTAGAGGTTGGGAATGTAGTGACAACAATAGAAGGAAAGCACTAGAGCAATGGGCAACTTGAATTGGTAGTCTGGAACAATGCAAGTGGAAGAAAGATAACACAATAGAATTATGATTGGTTATGCAATTTCCAACAAGAAAGAAGGAAATTAGCAATTGCAAGGATGCAAAAAATAATTCTCCGCCATTTGCTTGAAAACAATTGATCAATTTATAGAAAGTTAGTTGTAGAGTGCACAAACACACTTGGTAACAATGAGATGCCAAATCATCACATGAAGAGGCAGTTAACTATGCAATCAACAATCACAAGTGAAAGAGGAGTTAAGAATGAACAAATAAAGCCCAAATTTAGGAAATTTGACTAAGAA
Source organism: Taxus wallichiana var. yunnanensis (assembly GCA_018340775.1). Lineage (NCBI taxonomy): Eukaryota > Viridiplantae > Streptophyta > Pinopsida > Cupressales > Taxaceae > Taxus > Taxus wallichiana. The sequence continues at coordinate 301,771,370 of CM031243.1, read as the reverse complement.
ATTATTCTAAAAACTGAACTGGATTTGAGTTACACGTATAAAGAATGAGTGAACATTATGGAAAATGCGCACAGGAATGCCACATGCGTAGATCGGCGATTATAGAACCGCTGCCCTACTCAGGGCAGCGATTATAAAACCACTCGCTTGCAGTGGGCAGTGGCGGTTTTGACACTAAAGGTCAAAACTAGCCTAAAATGAAGTGAGAAGCTAGGAAAAAGCATGTGGAGGCTAAGTAAGGAAATCTAGGCTAAAAATATAAGTTGCAAATAGGTTTAGGAGCTTGAACACCTTCTAAAAAGATATGAATCATCATTGGGGACATTTTTGTAACCATTTTTTGACAATGTAGCACATGCAAATTTGGGTGCGTAAATGCACCTATGAATGCTCATAACCTTAGAAACTTGATTTCGCAGGGTCGCGAGATGTTCATTGGATGTCGCCTTTAGTCGCTTGTACTTCATTGTTTGATCACCGAATTCACCTGAAACCCTGCAAATAGAAAGAGCACCTGCAAAACCCCAAAACACATCAAATCCTAAAAGAAAAAGATGCAAATGGGGAGTCGATTGACCCCGAACTCACTCGACTAAGTGAACTTACAATCCGGGCATTACACTACATTTCAGACTCCATGTAGTTCATGTGTGTGTAGAATCGTGCCCTAGGTAGCTCTTGTGCCAAACACACTTGAATAACGAGTAATAGCTAGATGTAGAAAATGTAGATAGATGTGTGCATGGAAAATGAACTTCCCCTCCTATGAAGTGTATGCAAAAGAATGCAATCCCTTGTCCCTTGAATGAATGTTAGATGGATGCTTTGATGCTCTTGTAATTCCTTTGGATGCAACCTTAGGTGATGATAGTAGATGCTTAGTGCTTGGTCCTTTATTATTGCCACATAGCTTTGTATTTATATGATTCCTTTGTTTGAATTTCATAATTAACCACTAAAAGGACGACCACCAAGAAAATAAGATGCCCAATAGCTAGAAAGGACCCAAAAGATGCGAGCAAGATACAAAAATGTCTGGGCGCCTAAAGGGGACAGAGGCACCAAAGTGTTGGCATCCCGACCGGGTGTTGGTGTCTAGACTCAGAAAAACTGAAGTGTCAAAAGTTAGACTAGGCAAGAAGGTGTGTGAGACCAAGAAGGAAAATAAAAAGAAAGCAAAGAGGCCAAAGATAGTGGTCAATTAGTACTTTTCTTGCTTAGGAATCATATGAATAGTGGTATGTGATTAGGACTAGAAATATACCCAAAGTGTGTGATTTAGTGTCTACAAATGAAAAGAAAGGATATATTATTTCATAACAAAGACTAAAGTAGTAACTCAAATGGGACAATCTGTGTGGTCAAGAGTTTTCCACCTCAATGAAAATGTAATATTGTTAAGACATTTGAAATAAATGTTTTACCATGATATACAAAAGGCCATAAAAGTAAAATAATGACTACTTGGCCTAGTGGACCATTTGGAACAAATAGCTCAACCTAATCTTGTTAAACAATGCCTTATATGTGTGTATGTGTAAAGAGAGCGGGTTGCACAGGGGTACTTGAAACTAAAAGTGTATCTTGAATCCCATAAGTTATTGCCAACAAGTCATTTTCCTTTCCTCCCCACCATTAGCATTTATCTTATGCAGAGGAGGGTCTTTCCCCAGCACTTGGTAGGTGGATGAGGACAATGCACTGATCCACAGCTGTTGAGCCGTTACATTGTAAATATCACAAATTCCAAAGATGACAAACTTACATAATGTTGTTGTCACCGGACTCAACCAACGACTATTTGGTCATGAACCAAAAAATCACAAGATAATTTTATACACGAGCAAAAGGAACACACCCAAATACATAAAAACTCTCAAGTTTTTCTAAAATACCAACATAATTTTTTTGTACCCAATTTCAAATTGAAGAGGATATTAGCTCACTACACACATATTTGAGAAGGTCACAATGTCTCTTTTCCATTATTGTCAAAAGGCTCCAAGGTAACTCGACACACATGCTCTAAGTACGACTCGACACAATCACATAAGTCATCGACTCACATAGACACATGCAGATGACATCGGCATGTCGATACCACACTTTTCCCAACGAACGAATACTAGCAAAGACCCAACCACAAGAAACGTGACTTTAGGAACGGCGAACCCACGACATATCATTACTTTAAATGTATTTTAGTTACGGCTAACTTTCCAAGATCATTATTAGGTAAGCATGATTTTCTCCCTTTTTCCACCTACATGTTCTGAAAATTCGTTTCACAGTTCACTTATTGTTCAACCATTTAATTTTCTCTTTACCCTTATGAAAAATCTTCATAACTTACATAAGTATTCTCCATATTTCAAAATGCCTACAAGATTCTAATTCTCTCATTCTTATGTTAAGATTTTTCTTCTCAAACTTTTATTTAATGTATAAAATTTACTCTTGCTACACAAGAGACTCTAACGTGATGTCCAGATGAGATCTTGGGATTAAGGAAGACATAGATTCGAGATAGCTTTTTCCCAAGAACATCCTTCGATCACGGAATAGTTATTTCACTACCAAAAAATATAAGTTCAATAACTTATTGACTCCTATTTATATTTATATATTTTTTTGTTTCCTCGAAGTTTGGTCGCACCAAGGCAATACATATTTTTTGCAACACATGATTATGTTTAATTAAGCTTAAAGGACTCCAAGAGTGACCTCAATCCTAATCTCCAATCTCGTTCTCATCTTATATGATATGCTCTTACATCGCGCTATGGTCTCGTTATTAGCATTGTCTCAAAACAAAAGAGATACAAAAGCACTTGTCTGACATATTAACGAAGCACATGGTTAAGCTTAATTCCAGTTTCACCCAGGGCTTCAATCTCTATTATAGGTGTGATTGAGGTTAAAAATGTATTTACCCTATAATCCTTTCGTGAAAGATCAAGGCACTAAATTTTCACAAGCCCAAGACAAGACATTTATCTACGAGGGACAAAAGGGTTCACTAATGAGAATGCAAGACATAGAACAACTATATCGCGATCTTCATTTAGGTCGTTTGGGTCCAATAGGGATTTCATTCACTGATGAAGTTAATTTCTAGATCTAATTTCGTAAGGCCCGGAAATCCAATAGGATACAAGGGAGTAATATCTCTACCTACTCCACAGATGGGAAGGTTACACCGCTTAGTCATTCCTTCTAACAAGGACTCATAAGGTGACTTCCAAGGCGGTCTTCACCACTCAGCCTGGTGTCGGACCTGAAGAGAGGACATTCTTCTCGCGATTACCAAAACTAGAAGGAAACCGCATACTCAGGATAAAGTCGGACCATGTCATTCCTAAAATATGGGTTCACGACCATGTCGCTAGACATAATGACTATGATGGTAAGACTCCTTCTAGGGGTTTTATTTACCTAACCTAGGGATCTCATCGAGTGCAAAGCTTAAGTTTGTTCTACGGTCTTAAATTTCTTATATGGTAAAAAGGATCACACATGCAGGCAAGTTATGCACGAATATTTTATTAAAGTTGAGTGTTCCCATTAAAACTCTTTATTATGTTTGCAAGGTAAGAAGATAACCCAGAAATTAATTTAATCATTTATTGAATACTGAGAAGGTACTACAAGATATTAACTTCAATTTCAATTTACTATGTATAAATCAAACCCTTTTGCCATACACAACTAAGAAACAAATTGAACCGGTGAATTAGATGCACATTTCCTAAGATATCCCTAAAACTAGCATCTCATACATATTAACAAACTTCAGATATAACTTTTCAGTACAAGAGACTACCTTATACAGTTATTCATTTTACAATGACCTATAAAAATTTCAATAATAATAATAAAATTACACATCGCCTTTTTTTTCGTCGTCATTCTTCCATCCTGCAAAACCCACGTGAGCATGATATCAGCGATAAATCGCTGGCATGGCATCCACCCTAATCAATCATAATTATCATTTTTCAGTTTCCCATTTACATCTAACAATAATTACAATTTGCAATCGAAATAAAAAGGTCTAGAAACATGTATTCATTGCATTTCATTTTTCTTCATTTTATAAACCCAGGAGAGAGAAAGAGAAAGGAAGAGAGAGAAAACATCGTTTTGTCAAAAGTTCTAATACACACAACAAGTTTCATTATAGTGTTTTTAAACAGTTATTTACGTGTGTTAAAAGTTTCCAGGGTGATTTGGTAACCCTACGAGGGTCCGCAGCTTTCTACTTTTACATTTTCTCACTAGCTACAAAACGTACAAAATGGGCTCAGAGGCTAAGAAACTACTTCCAAAGGTTATCTTCCGATGAGCACGCACATCATCAATTAACTTTCTACGTGTCCCCGTAATACCAAGAATTCATAAAGAATCGACGGAATTGAAAAAGAGCGAACGGTTTGCGTTTGCGGTTAGTTCTCCGGGCCACCGGTCGTAGTTCACCCAAATAAAATGCCAAAAGTTAGCTCGAGGGCCTAGAAATTGCGCATCCATAATGACGTTCGATGGAGGAGCACGCAACGAGACATCTCCTACTAGTTCCCCTATATAAGGAGAATTCATCAGAGTCGACGGGACTGAGAACTAGTAAACCATTTTCAAACGGCGTCAAGTTTTCTGGAGCGACAAGATGAAAATTGGTCCAGTTTGACCTCACCAAACTGCGACCGAGGCCTACAAAATGGCTTCGCCAAACTATCCCAAAAAGTGCTCTTTCCTATACTGAATGTTCCATGCATTTGTCTAGTATAAACGCTAGAGGTTTGCGAAGACGGAACGTGATTTCTCTTCCGGGTTTCAAATGGTGGTCCAAAATGAAAGCCAACTTTCTAGTTTTAACAACTCTCTACTATTGTAAACTGATGTAACAGGGCTCCTATAAGAGCGTCAAAAGGATGTCATATGATCGTTTTGGGTCAAACCAAAAATCAAGGTGACTCCTCGTATACCAAGGTACACGAATGAAACTTCACATCTCGTTTCGAGTTGCGAAGGGTACTTAGTGAGTCTCCGAAAATTGCAAAATTTAACTATTTAAAACAAGGAGAAGGTCAACTTTATCAATGGGGAGTCAAATTCATCTGGTCGATAAAATGATATTGGAGTGATCAAGAAGGGTAAGAGTTTTCTAAATCATCTCGAAGCGAGGGTGATAGTTCATGGTTTAAAGTAGACGAGTTATAATGACTTCGAGAGTTGCGACATGACACTTTATTGTTTTACAAAGAGTTGAAGAGACATTTAACTGTATTTAAAAATCCTAATAATTTAAAATTCTATTTAGTTGCAAAAGAGAACTAAAACACGAGAATTATGAGAGGTAAGGGAAGAAGAACCATGCCTGGAGAACGAAGTCGTCGAAGCCGCAGGCTTTGGTTCAACATCTTGCTTGGGCACTTCGCCAACCGGTTCACAATCCTGGATCTAATCTCCACCACGTCACACCAACTTCCCGATCACTTGAATTTTTCCAATAGAATAAGTAGTTGCTTGAAATTTTCTGAGCTTTTTAACATACCCACTTCGTACAAATCCTGTTAATCGATGATGCAGTGTACGAGGTGCCCCAAGCTAGTTAGAACACATACAAGCAACAAGTCCACCACACGACAATCTTGCTCCAAGATTTACATTTCGGCACAAGGAGTTAGGATGCTTGCAAAGGTAATGAACTTTCACCCATGCATTATCTCCATGAATGAATCCAAGCTCAACCGATCTTTATGAGCACCAACTTGTTTGTAAATCCACAACTTGCATACAGATCTAACAAACCATGGTTGTGCATACTCTCTAAAATCATGTTGTCCATGATAAAACATCTCTCAGGGTATTTTGCAAATAGTTAATGTTCTCATCAAAAACTTTTACACAACATAATGATTAATTCTAGGCATGATTCTACAAGAGGCACTCATGCCATCGAAGTATTTACAACCCTCATGCATTGAATCACATGCTTGGCTAAATGCTAAGTAAACAAAAATGAAGCTTACATGGTCAGGGTATGTTCCATAAGACCACATTTCTTTTGAGGCATTCTCATCAAACAAATCACAGGCCATTTTTTTTACACATCCATTTTGTGCATATGCTGCCATCATGGCATTCCATGAGACAACATTTCTTTGAGGCATTCTATCAAACAGTTTATGCGCCTTTTTAACAGACCCATTTTTTTGCATATCTTGCTAACATTGTAAATCCTGAACTACATTTCTTCCTACATTTAGTTGAAAAAGTCCGCATGCTTCCACGTTTTTACATAAGTATCTACTAGGGCACGTGACTGCAACATCTGACAAAGTTCCTCTATTTTTTTTTGGATGTGAGCCCACGCAGTCCTGGGCACTGGCTGGGAGAATGTTGGCAACGTGACAAACTCTTGTAATGATCGCATGACACAAATCCTCCTCCATTTTTCTTTGATGGGCATCCAAACTCTTGTCCCAAAGTAAGTTTGCATTTGCACATCATCGCAAAACATCATCAAAAAGTCCCTCTCTCCAATGTGCTCATTTTTCCCACGCAGGGGTGTGTGGCGTAGCCTGGGAGGATGTTGAAATGGTTGTGGAGTCTGGCTTTGCACGAATCAATCATTTGCAAAACAAGAAAAAAGTTTTTCCAAGGCCGTTTCAACAAACTCATTTTGTGTGCATGATCATCCTGCGCCCCAAACCAAATTCCCAACCTCCTAACCCAACGCATTCACCAAAAAAAAAAAGGCCTAAACCCTAATGCGTTTTCAAAATGTGGGAAGGGTTTTGCCCTAATCCACCCCCATAAACACGGGTATTTTAATTTTTAGTTCTTTTATTTTATTTTATTTTATTATTTTTTTTTTATTTTAAAAACGGAGGCATTACATTCTCCTCCCCTTAAGAAAGCATCGTCCTCGATGCGACATACAATGAAGAAGGAGAAATGGTAAACAACAAGGAACGAATAAGGCGAAGGCACGCGCTAGGGTTAAGATTTCAGACACAAAAGCACGGTCACGGGTGGCCCTAGGAACAATAGGTAGAAATTTCAACTTTCAAGGTTCTGTGAAGATTGGCAGTTCTCTCTTATTCGTTATTTCATTAATCTCTTTCCATTAACATTATTCTTAATTCAAGTCCTTTAAAATTTCATTTTTATCGAATTTTAGTTTATTCATTCCTGTGGATTCCCATCATGAACTACAGTCACCACACCCTACCAGGGTCATACACAACACCAAATTTCACAACATACTTTTACATACTTTCACGACCGTATCACATCACAAGGGTTTCACCAACCATGGAATGACAACAAGCAGACCACATAACAATTAATTTCCAACAATTACGCCCTAGACATAGATCTAGTACACACATATGACTGACAAACCGGGTCAACACGCTGATACATATACAACGGGTATCACATGACCCAAAACAATCCATGACTGATAACAACATAGTTCCAATCCAATATCCAAAAGTCCATACCAACCAAGGGGAGAGTCAAGCCTCATACATAACCAGGTGTCAAAAAGACTCACACAGGTATACATAACTCACTATACCAACTCCCCACATAACAAGACATCACGAAACAAACCCCAGATATCTCCAAAAGTACCAGGTAAAACTCCATATATCTCCTGAAGTATCATAAAGCAACTCCATATACTCCCCAAAGCATCACCAGATAATCTCCATATGCCTCCCAAAGAGAAGAAACATAGTGTCAAAACCAAGTCGGGTCACTCAACCATAGAGCCCCATCAAGAGCCCCATCAAGAATATCGGGTCACTCAACCATAGAGCCCCGTCTCCTTTCTCCTTTTAATGAGGTCGGGTCACCCTATGGCCCTAGGCACATAGAGCCCCATCACCCCCAACCCAAGTGACATAATAACTTGTGGTTCAACAACCCGCTAGTTATCTGTAACTCCTTGGGGCGTACCCCCATACAACGAAGCGGGTCCATAGGTTTAACCACTCCATGGTAAATCCCATGACCCTATTCCAACACATTACGACATTAGAACCAACATAACAATCCATTCAAATGCCAAGTGGCAAAATCAAAAGCCTTGGGCTAGGCTACAAAACTCTCAAATATGAAAAGAAAGTTTTAAAACCAAGAAAAACAAATGGCTAATTAGCCTTGGTTAGTGCAAAATCCAAATGTTAATGCAACAATCAAATAAATGCCCAAAATATAAGAACATGTCAATCAAGAAAATGGCTGGTTCTAAAATAAAAGAGAAAGATTAATTTACGAATAAAATACGTAATGAGAAAATAGCACATCACAATCACTATGTGGCCTCATACCACCACCAAAGGGGTACTCATCGAGTTGCTGGCACTCGGACATCGAGCCTCAGCTCATGAAAATATACATGTAACCAAAATGAGTATATCAAATAATGTAACTATCATCATCTCTGCCTGAATCATTCCTCCATACTCCCACAAGGATCAACATAGTCAAAATCACATAGGATTATTCAATGAACAATCCAATAGGAAAGAGCAGGGGACACAAGGTTGCATAAGTTGAGCCTAAGGTGGTGCACACCCACAATATACTGAGCAAGCTCAAAGTATACTAAACAGATAAAAGTGGGTTTTCAGTCTATATAAGACTCCACTTTCTCACTTGTACTCAGCTCAAGATTATGACAACCTGGTCCACGCCTCCTCTCTCCACACATACACTCTTGACAATTTATCCCCTTAGGGTCATCTAGTGTAAGGTCACAACATACACATAACTACATCACAAACACAATGGTAATTCACACCCAACAACCATAACGTCTTGCGCATGGTATAAATATACAGGGTACAACACAATCATTACCTTCACGGGTTACGATACATCACATTACCACATCCTTGCACCCAAAGTGCAATCACTGATACAATAGGGTTCATAGGCTCACTATATGCCCCTATATCACAACATGAATCATTACATATTACACAAATCATACATACAATGGACATAGTAACATCACAACATAACATTCATTTGCTACATACAAAGTGATACACACATTTCTTCAAAACATGGTAAAACATCATGATACAATTCAATTCACTTTACATCAATCTTTCACGCAATACATCAATACATCATCACATCACATATCAAAATGTTTTCACACCCACATATCATTCCTATCACCACAATGTTCCAACACCCCATCATCCACATTAGAATTCTTTTTACACAATCCAAGCAGTAATTCACACGTGGACTCTTCATAGAATCCACACGAAGGAGAGAGAATACTCCCATCCCCAGCACATCAACATGATAACAAAAGCACACTAAGTGACATACACCTCATGTGCATTCACACTATCACAATTACGACATAGATCACATCACTCTTAAAACACATTACCCTTCCAATATTTATCACCATCATGAAACACTATCACCATCATGCAACCCATCATGTAACACCATCACTATCATGCAAAATCATCACAACTCCAATCCATCCCAGAGGTTCGAGAGCATGAACCTCGCTCTGATACCATATGTAGTGCCCACATTTTACACACCCAAATACAACAGTAAAATACCAGATAAATTTTTTTTTTACATTTCTCACTACACACACACACAAGGGCTCCAAGTACAGAACTCGACACACACATGCGACAATCACATAAGTCATCGACTCACATAGACACATGCAGACGACATCGGCATGTCGATACCACACTTTTCCCAATGAATGAATACTAGCAAGACCCAACCACAAGAAAATGACTTTAGGAACGAAAACCCACAACACATCATTACTTTAAATGTATTTTAGTTACGTACTAAATTTTCCAAGATCATTATTAGGTAAGCATGATTTTCTCCTTTTTCCACCTACATGTTCTAAAAATTTTTCACAGCTTCACTTATTGTTCAACCATTTAATTTTCTCTTTACCCTTATGACAAATCTTCATAACTTACATAAGTATTTTCCATATTTCAAAATGCCTACAAGATTCTAATTCTCTCATTCTTATGTTAAGATTTTGCTTCTCAAACTTTTATTTAATGTATAAAATTTACTCTTGCTACACAAGAGAATCTAACGTGATGTCAAGATGAAATCTTGGGATTAAGGAAGACATAGATTCGAGATAGCTTTTTCCCAAGAACATCCTTCGATCACGGAATAGTTATTTCACTACCATTATTATTATAGTTCAATAACTTGTTGAATTCCAATTTTGATTTATATATATATATATATATCTTTTGTTTCTCAAAGTTTGGTCACACCAAGGCAATACATATTTTTTTCAACACATGATTATGTTTAATTAAGTTAAAGGACTCCAAGAGTGACCTCAATCCTAATCTCCAATCTTGTTCTCATCTTATATGATATGCTCTTACATCGCACTACTAGGTCTCATTATTACTATCGCATTGTCTCAAACAAAGAGTTACAAAAGCACTTGTCTGACATATTAAAGAAGCACATGGTTAAGCTTAATTCCAGTTTCACCTAGGGCTTCAATCTCTATTATAGGTGTGATTAAGGTTAAAAATGTATTTACCCTATAATCCTTTCGTGAAAGATCAAGGCACTAAATTTTCACAAGCCCAAGACAAGACATTTATCTACGAGGGACAAAAGGGTTCACTAACGAGAATGCAAGACATAGAACAACTATATCATGATCTTCATTTAGGTCATTTGGATCCAACAAGGATTTCATTCACTGATGAAGTTAATTTCTAGATCTAATTTCGTAAGGCCCAGAAATCCAATAGGATACAAGGGAGTAATATCTCTACCTACTCCACAGATGGGAAGGTTACACCGCTTAGTCATTCCTTCTAACAAGGACTCATAAGGTGACTTCCAAGGTGGTCTTCACCACTCAGCCTAGTGTCGGACCTGAAGAGAGGACATTCTTCTCGCGATTACCAAAACTAGAAGGAAACCGCATACTCTGGATAAAGTTGGACCATGTCATTCCTAAAATATGGGTTCACGACAATGTCGCTAGACATAATGACTATGATAAAACTCCTTCTAGGGGTTTTATTTACCTAACCTAGGGATCTCATCGAGTGCAAAGCTTAAGTTCGTTCTACGGTCTTAAATTTCTTATATGGTAAAAAGGATCACACATGCAGCAAGTTATGCACGAATATTTTATTAAGGTTGAGTGTTCCCATTAAAACTCTTTATTATGTTTGCAAGGTAAGAAGATAACCCAAAAATTAATTTAATCGTTTATTGAATACTGAGAAGGTACTACAATATATTAACTTCAATTTCAATTTACTATGTATAAATCAAACCCTTTTTTCCATACACAACTAAGAAACAAATTGAACCGGTGATTAGATGCACATTTCCTAAGATATCCCTAAAACTAGCATCTCATACATATTAACAAATTTCAATTATAACTTTTCAACAAGAGACTACATTATACAGTTATTCATTTTACAATGACCTATAAAAATTTCAATAATAATAATTAAATTACACATCGCCCTTTTTTTTGTCGTCATTCTTCCATCCTGCAAAACCCACGTGAGCATGATATCAACGATAAATCGCTGGCATGGCATCCACCCTAATCAATCATAATTATCATTTTTCAGTTTCCCATTTACATCTGACAATAATTACAATTTGCAATCGAAATAAAAAGGTCTAGAAACATGTATTCATTGCATTTCATTTTTTTTTCATTTTATAAACCCAGGAGAGAGAAAGAGAAAGGAAGAGAGAGAAAACATCATTTTGTCAAAAGTTCTAATACACACAAAAGTTTCATTATAGTGTTTTTAAATAGTTATTTACGTGTGTTAAAAGTTTCCAGGGTGATTTGGTAACCCTACGAGGGTCCGCAGCTTTCTACTTTTACATTTTCTCACTAGCTACAAAACGTACAAAACGGGCTCGGAGGCTAAGAAACTGCTTCCAAAGGTTATCTTCCGATGAGCACGCACATCACGATTAACTTTCTACGTGTCCCCAGATATACCAAGAATTCATAGCAACTGACGGAATTGAAAAAGAGCGAACGGTTTGTGTTTGGCGGTTAGTTCTCTGGGGCCACTGGTCGTAGTTCACCCAGTTGTAAAATGACAAAAGTTAGCTCGAGGCCTAAAAACCGCATCCATAACTGACGTTCGATGGAGGAGCATGCAACGAGACATCTCCTACTAGTTCCCCTATATAAGGAGAATTCATCAGAGTCGACGGGACTGAGAACTAGTAAACCATTTTCAAATGGCGACAAGTTTTCTGGAGCGACAAGATGAAATTGGTCCAGTTTGACCTCGTCAAACTGCGTGACCGAGGCCTACAAAATGGCTTCGCCAAACTATCCCAAAAAGTGCTCTTTCCTATACTGAATGTTCCATGCATTTGTCTAGTATAAACGCTAGAGGTTTGCGAAGACGGGACGTGATTTCTCTTTCCGGGTTTCAAATGGTGGTCCAAAACGAAAGCCAACTTTCTAGTTTTAACAACTTTCTCTACTGTTGTAAACTGAGTGTAATAGGGCTCCTATAAGAGCATCAAAAGGATGTCATATGATCGTTTTGGGTCAAACCAAAAATCAAGGTGACTCCTCGTATACCAAGGTACACGAATGAAACTTCACATCTCATTTCCAGAGTTGCGAAGGGTACTTAGTGAGTCTCCGAAAATTGCAAAATTTAACTATTTAAAACAAGGAAGAAGGTCAACTTTATCAATGGGGAGTCAAATTCATCTGGTCGATAAAACGATATTGGAGTGATCAAGAAGGGTAAGAGTTTTCTAAATCATCTCGAAGCGAGGGTGATAGTTCATGGTTTAAAGTAGACGAGTTATAATGACTTCGAGAGTTGCGACACGACACTTTATTGTTTTGCAAAGAGTTGAAGAGACATTTAACTGTATTTAAAAATCCTAATAATTTAAAATTCTATTTAGTTGCAAAAGAGAACTAAAACACGAGAATTATGAGAGGTAAGGGAAGAAGAACCATGCCTGGAGAACGAAGTCGGTCGAAGCCGCAGGCTTTGGTTCAACATCTTGCTCGGGCACTTCACCAACCGGTTCACGAGTCTGGATCTAACCTCCACCACATCACACCAACTTCCCGATCACTTGAATTTTTCCAATAGAATAAGTAGTTGCTTGAAATTTTCTAGAGCTTTTTAACATACCCACTTCGTACAAATCCTGTTAATCGATGATGCAGTGTACGAGGTGCCCCAAGCTAGTTAGAACGCATACAAGCAACAAGTCCACCACACGACAATCTTGCTCCAAGATTTACATTTCGGCACAAGGAGTTAGGATGCTTGCAAAGGTTATGAACACGCATATCTCCATGAATGAATCCAAGCTCAACCGATCTTTATGAGCACCAACTTGTTTGTAAACCACACTTGCATACAGATCTAACAAACCATGGTTGTGCATACTCTGCAAATCATGTTGTCCATGATAAAACATCTCTCTGGGGTATTTTGCAATAGTTAATGTGCTCATCAAAACCAACAACATAATGATTAATTCTAGGCATGATTCTACAAGAGGCACTCATGCCATCGAAGTATTTACAACCCTCATGCACTGAATCCTGCCTGGCTAAATGCTAAGTAAACAAAAATGAAGCTTACATGGTCAGGGTATGTTCCATAAGACCACATCTCTTTGAGGCATTCTGTCAAACAGATCACAGGCCATTTTTTTACACATCCATCTTGTGCATATGCTGCCATCATGGCATTCCATGAGACAACATTTCTTTGAGGCATTCTATCAAACAGTTTATGCGCCTTTTTAATAGACCCATTTTTTTTTGCATATCCTGCTAACATTGTAGTCCCTGGAACTGCATTTCTTCCCTACATTTAGTCGAATAGTCCGCATGCTTCCACGTTTTTACATAAGTATCTACTAGGGCATGTGTGACTGCAACATCTGACAAAGTTCCTCGACCAGTTTTTGCTTGGATGGGAGCCCACGCAGTCTGGGCACGTCTGGGAGAATGTTGGCAGCATGTGACAACTAATCAGACACAAATCCTCCTCCATTTTGCTTTGATGGGCGTCCAAACTCTGTCCCCAAAGTATTTGCATGACTGCACAAACATCAGACAAAGTCCCTCTCCAATGTGCTCGTTTTTCCCACGCAGGGGTGTGTGGCGCGCCGGGAGGATGTTGAAACGGTTGTGGAGTCTGGCTTTGCACGAATCACTGCATTTGCTTGAAAGTTTCCAAGGCCGTTTCAACAAACTCATTTTTGTATGCAGATCCCTGCGCCCCCAAACCAGCCGCCCAACCTCCTAACCCAACGCATTCCAAAAGCCAAAAGGCCCAAACCCTAACTACGTTTTCAAAACGTGGGAAGGGTTTTTCCTAATCTGCCTCCACAAACACGAGTATTTTAAATTTTAGTTCTTTTATTTTATTTTTATTATTTATTTTAAAAAAAAAAAAAAACGGAGTCATTACAACTTCTAAAAGAGCTTCCCTTATAGTAGCATTCCAAGGATAAAGCTTGTTTGGTGTGAAGGCATTCAACTTCTCCACCCATTCATACGACTCATTTACAAGTTTCTCATCCCATTTCATCTTCCTAATAAAATCCATGCTCGCCCTGCTGTAGAAGGCACCGTTGATGGTTGTTCCCCCGCCAAGAACTCTGGCCCTTACCAACTGCACTCCATCTTCTGTGACAAACCTCTGAGCTACATATGGGTAATTATCGGCGTCCAACAAAATCTTGAAAAGACCATTGGTGTTCTCAACATCCGGATTTCCGTATGGAGAATCTCCCCTCTCCAATACCAAAACAGAATAGTGTTCTGGAAGGGACACTTCACCGAACCTCCTCCAACGATAATATAATCATATGTTTTTGCAGCTGCCTTTTCAGCATCCGCTGTCATAAACGAATATGGGTACTCTGCAAACATCAAGCGAAAAGAATCCCAAATGAATAACAAAATCCCAAATAAATAACAAAATATCCATAGGTTAAGAAAAATAATTGAAAAAAAAAAGAATAGTGTATGCAAATCGGAGGTGGAGCCATGGTGAATGTTGAAGTACCTTAAATTGTGGGCTGCCATTCTACCTATCCCCCCTGTCACACACACCGGTCACCTTT
Source organism: Taxus wallichiana var. yunnanensis (assembly GCA_018340775.1). Taxonomy (NCBI): domain Eukaryota; kingdom Viridiplantae; phylum Streptophyta; class Pinopsida; order Cupressales; family Taxaceae; genus Taxus; species Taxus wallichiana. Next base: position 301,756,202 of record CM031243.1, on the reverse strand, counting down.
CCCATTGTATAAAACGCCTTTCCGCGTAATTATTAAATAAACTAAATTCATATAAAAGACCTCTTCCGTATGTAAGAATGTTTTCTTCTTTTCCTAGTGGTACCCTCGTAATTTTGGTAAGCATGATTATGTTTTTTTCCACAATATTCCACGCAAAGCATCCAAATCCTTTATAGCACTAAAACCACGCCGCTATTCATTTCTTGGATTCGTAACTGTATAGATCATCACTCGCTCATTATTTCGGGTAAAATATTCCCCCTCGATTGGCCTAATGGTGAAGAACATGTGCTCTTGAAATAGAGGTCACAAGTTCAAATCTTGCAGGGGGTAAGGTATGTATGCCTCGTTTGTAGCAAAGTTAGTTGCCTCCCATATGTGAATACGAGGTAGTCCCATATGCTATAAGCCGCTTGTAGACCCAAAAAGAGGTAGTCCCATATGCTATAAGCCGCTTGTAGACCCAAAAACAGGCCGCCCCACAACATCGTGGACTGTAAAAACCTATTATTATTATTATTATTATTTATCTGCGTCCACAAAATTCGCTCTTCCCTGGTTTCGAGATGGATTCAGAAAGGCAGCCAAACCCTCATGTGGTAATAGTGCCCTCATTGGGGATGGGCCATCTCATCCCACTGCTGGAGATGTCAAAACGCCTCGCCTCCTTCCATGCCTTGTCCGTCACAGTCATCACCATGAACTGCAATGTCTGTCCAGCCCAGCTACCTTACGCACAAAACTACCTCCGCCCCCACTCTCTCCCTGTTTATTTCCTCGCTCTCCCGCAGGTCCACATAGATCACCCGGGAAAAATAGCACCAGTTGCCCTGAAAACAATGGTAACACAAAAATCCGTAGCTCTACTGGAGAACGCGCTCCAGAATCTGCTCACTTCCTCCTCAATCTGCGCCTTCGTGACGGACAATTTCAACACGGCGTTCCTCGACGCGACGGCCAAGCTGGGCATCCCGAGTTACATATTTTCGGCTTCCTCTGCTTCGTTTATGAGCTTCATGTTCCACTTGCCGGCGCTCCATTCCCGCTACGAAATCTCATTTAAAGACATGGAGTCGCCGGTGGAGATCCCGGGCTGCCGCCAATGCATCCCTCGGAATTGCCAACCTCCGTTCAGGACAGATCGAACCCGACCTACGAGGGCTTTCTTTACAACTGCTCCAACTTGAGAAAAGCCAAGGGAATTTTGATCAACACTTTCCGCGACCTGGAGAGACACGCCGTGGAAGCGCTGCAGACTGGTGCGGACATGCCCGCCGTTTATCCCATCGGACCCGTCATTTCGGAAGGCGTAAATGCCGAGGAGTTATCCCGGCACGGGTGCCTGACGTGGCTGGACCGGCAGCCGGCTCGTTCGGTCGTTTATGTGTCGTTCGGCAGTGAGGCGGTTCTGTCGGCGGCGCAGATAACCGAGCTGGCGTTGGGGTTGGAGGCGAGCGGGAGGCGTTTTCTGTGGGTGCTTCGCGCAGAAACCCTGGGTGAGAATGTTCTTCTACCCGAGGGTTTCGAGTCCAGAAACGCGGAGCGAGGGGTGGTTGTGCGCGAGTGGACGCCGCAGGTGGCCGTTCTTTCGCACCCGTCCACCGCTGCGTTCGTTTCGCACTGCGGGTGGAATTCGACGGTGGAGAGCATTTGGTTTGGGGTTCCCATGGTGGCGTGGCCCGTTCAGGCAGAGCAGAGGATGAACAGAGTGTTGGTGGCGGAGGAGTTGGGTGTCGCCGTTGCGGTTAAGATGGGGACGGATGGGTTTGTGGCGTGGGAGGCGGTGGAGCGGGCGGTGGGGAAGTTATGGAAGCGGAGGATGTGAGGAGGAGGATGACAGAATTGCGGGGTGCGGCAAAAATGGCGGCGAGCTCCGACGGGTCCTTGTTGGCGGTGGTCTCGGAGTGGAAGAGGAGCTCTTTGCCGTTAGGGGTCGGTCAAGGTTGAATTTGTTACCATTAGAGTTTGAATGTGCAAAAGATTTATGCACAAGTAATTGGAGGTATTTCGAGATGTGGAAAATGGTTCAACACTAATTTTATGTATTGGTCTTTTAGTGCCTTTTTTGTCTCATACGGTATTTTTGGCCTTTTGTGGACGTTAATACCTAAATTAAATTAAATTAATGTTTTACTAGAGTACCATCAATGACATACATTACAATTTAAATCTCTTCTAATTTTTATGTTCTACTAAGGTACCATAATAAATATTATATGTTCTTCTAATTTCGTAAATATTTATAAGTTTGTTTTAAATGCTTGTAATTATTGTTGACACGAGGATGTTTTATATCAATGAAGTGAAATCGATGTATCATTCCTTTTATAATTATCATAAACGCCTTATTCATCTATGCATTAATACGCTTCTTGAATTCAAATACACGACTCTATTGACACACATGTCAAAACATAATGTGCAATGTAAAAAGATAAAGAAGGACCACAAAACTCAAGGGACCCAAATAAGAGTTAAAGGCCCCGTGTTAAAAAAATGACAAAAACTATATTAGATCGTTATGGCATTGCCAAAGTCATTATTGTACGGTTATCTGGAAAACTACAAAATCAAGGAAACACAGGGGAGGAGAGGGAAAACATGAGATGAGAGAGAAAATAAGAGGAAAAAGAAAATAGGGAAATGCATGAAAAATAGAGGGGAACAAGTCGAAGACTACATAAAACATGAAACATGCACCAATAAGAGACTGATTTGGACTAAAAATTGATAAACACACAAATACGCTGGAATAATGCAAAATTATAACAAATAGCTAGTCTTGTACCAAAGTTAGGTGTCTTCGTAATGCTCACTTTTTGTGTGGGTGTGGATACATATCAAACTAAAACATATAAGTGAATACATAGATACCACCTCTATCGTTTGAAAACATGTTGAGAGTTCTTGAAGTTAACACCAAAAGAACAGTGATTTAGAAGTCTATAGACACTAAAATATAGTAACATGTCCTTGTGTAATGTCAAGTTTGGCATTGTATCCTTACTAAGACAATGCTTGACATTCAAAATCCAATCTTCTCATCTCTCTAGTTATTCTATAACTTGCTTATCTTTACACCATGGTTTGTCGATTATGGAAATATTATTCAATTACGATAACATAAAACAACTTATAGTCATTACACAACTTTCAATTTAGATGCTTCTCTCTCATATCCATAACCATTCGTAAGGGTCTAGTCGTGGGCGACCTTTAAGGTCATGTTCCTTCTCAATCATTGACTCGCTTTCAATTCTAAAGCATTCTTCGAGTTATTTCATCTTCTTAGGGTCGACCTTATTAGAATATTTCACCTACGAAAAATTATATAAGCAAGTCATTATCACCTTATAATTCACATGACACTCTTACAAACTCCTATTACAAACATAATTCCAAAAAAACTCAAAGGGTTCTTAAATCTACTCAAATCATGTACACATCATCTAGGAAATCCCTACCACAAGTCCAAGCACTCAACTAAGTCAAGGATTCTAGATTCACCCATCTACAAGAATGCAAATATCATAGAGCCAAGTATTAACAGGAGAAAAGGCATTCCAAACATTGCAAATGATTTTTAAGTAACACAAGGGTTAGCTCACATAGTGAGACACACCATATCTCACTACTACCGTTTTGGGTACATTCTATACTTTGTAGTTACTTATCTTGGTGTCAAGAGGGAACATATAGGGGGTTTGTTAGCTATACACGAGGGCACATATAGGGGTTTGTTAGCTATACACACTTGCACAAGCACTTAGGAGAACTACATGAGGCTTGATTTCCACAACAAGGATATGTAGTGCAACACTTATATTGATTCAACAACTAGCAATCTCATTACGAGGGTGGTCTAGCCTCAAATGCACACACATGTTTTTTCCTTTTGTTTTGGTATTGTACACTCTTCATGTATCCTTCTTTGAGGTTCGGGCGACAACCCTCGATAAGGTTTTTTTGGGAGTAACCCAAAAATGTGGTCTTTTCATGTATTAATTATATGGGTGGTATTTAACCCATAGGTTTATGGGTCGGTTTTTTGGCCCATGGTATTGGTACCACTGTATTATAAAATTGCTACCTACTTTGTTGTGCTTATAAATAATTTGGGCATACGGTAGGGAGTGATATAGATGGGTGTGTGAATTCAAGTGTGAATTTGAGAGATTTTGTTGAGTATAGCTCTAAACAAGATCTGTGTTTTGTAATTGTGAGAAGACTGAGCTAAAAGTGGCTTACACTCTTGTTGTCTTGTAATAAAATATGAGCAAGTGTTTCTTGGTGGATGTAGCCCACATTGGGTGAACCACATTAAATCATGTCTTTTTGTTGTGTATTTTGTTTCTACGTATTTTGCATTCACGTTCTTATTAAATACAATTATGTGGGATTGATCCACATATATATTTATGCTTATCCCTAACAAATGATATAACTAAGAGTTCTAGAGGTTGTTAAGGTTTCTACTTTGTTACAAGTCATCGCAAAGTTGTGCAAGAAAAAGTGACACACCACGAGCACCATTTCTAAACAAGAGAAACACACAGAAGTTACTGAGACCTAGACAATCTCGGGTTGGAAACCATATAGTCCTTGTCCTAAACTATACTGATCCTTCCTAGACCATAAAGATTTCATACGATCTTGCATTTGCTCATTTCCCACTTCCAAAATCTTATGTACAAAATCTATAACTCTAGATCTTCTTATTCCACTTCCCTGCACACCCAAATCACTCCAGAATCATCATGAATAGCTATTTTTATGTCTCCTCTCATGTTTTGAACTAGTTTTTTTATCATTTACCAATTGTCTTTATCATTTCAAGCTTGAATGCATTATTATGGTCATGTATAATTGATGTTGGAAGTTAATTAGATCAAAATAGTCTACCTATTACTAACCCTCAAATCTTTATTAGTTTTTGTACTTCTAAAACCTAAACTAAACGAGCATGTAAACATTTGGTGAACCTGAGTCTTGACTTAAATATCTTGTGCCAACCCTAGTTACCCAAGGGTTTTTTCTTCCGAGTTCCAAATATTCTTTGTCACCATGCCTCTTTCTTCAATCTTTTATAATCATCATTTCAAACCTAAAGGGCCACTCCCTCATTGTCTATGGGTTACTATCCCTTTAGCCAACTCCATACCCATATCTCATTTGGTGAAGGGGGCCTCTATGATGGTTCTACTTGTTTCATGACTGAAGAAGGTCCTACATACATTGATGTACAAGATGAATATATTCCTCATAAACGACAACACCCACCAAAATTTTCTTCTTCCCCTATGTCTAATCATGTAAATGGTGTCACAACCCATTGTGTTAAACAACTTGTTAAGGGAAACCCAACATTTCCTCCCCCACCTATTGCACCTATTACTCATCTAAGTGTTCCCTCTTAAGGATTTGATATCTTAGACCAATAAAATAATACTCCTAAGACATCTTTTCTCGAATTACTACAAAAAGTGCCTATCTAATAAGACATTATATGAAACATTGCAATCAGTTACATTTCCTTCAACAACACAACATGTTGCTTTTTCTTCTATCACTGACACATTCAAAGAAATATATTAGGCTATAGGTTTTATCCCACCAGATATCCCACCCACCTTAAGTAAGGATCCCGCACCCTCTATTGATTATGCCACAAATTTGGGTTTTCCTTATCAAGCGTGTATTAATTGATAATGGCTTCGGTCTTAATATTTGCGCTAATTTTTTGCTTAAGAAAATGGGAATTTATATGAATTTGGTTGACACAACTATTACTACTATATAGAGTTTCTAAAACATTACCTATTCTACATTAGGCATTATTACCCTTGCTTTTTTGGTGGGCTCTAAAATTTTGCCCACTACCTTCCACATAATGAACATAGATCTACAAAGTATAATCTCCTTCAAGGTTGTCCTTGCATCCATGTTATACAAGTAGTTCCATCCATTGTTCACCAATGCATCAAGTTTATACACAACATATGTGAGTCTATCATGGTTGTTGGCCCTAAACCATTCAAATATTTTTAAGTCGATACTTCCATTTCTAAGTCCCCATTATCACTCTCCCACAATAACCTAACATGTGGATCAATTTCCCACCTATTTTTAAAGTGAATCTAGTCACGATGCCAACACTTGCTAATTAGTTACAACTTGTTGGGACCCTAATGTAGCTTCCACATCTTAAAGGCACATAAAGGCGCGCACGGCCGAAGGAAGCACGCAAGTGAAGGCGCACAAGGCGAATTCGACAGGGTTCTTGAAGAACCAAGGATGCGCACCCACGAAGCACACCGGGACTTAGCCATTTTCGGCCTTTTGGACAGAACACATGAAGAATGTGTTCCATTTGGATAAGGTTCTAGCACAACAGGGTGTCCTGGAAGGAATATACCTTGTGATAAGAAGATCCAAAAAGCTAATCATGACATGGAGAGGCATGTGCCCAGGCGACCCACACCTTGACACTTGGGGCCAGATCTAAGGTTGCAGAGGAGTTTGTTAGAGCTCAGATGCCTATTTATACGCGCGCCCTTGGCAAAGAAGAGAGACACAAGTGAGGTAGCGGAGCTCTGTATAATTACTGCGAGAACTATGGGATAGAATGGGTAGATGATTGTAGGAAGAATGTAATGAGGGAATGGGGAATGAAAATTTTGTTTTGTGAGCATACATGTATGGATCCAGATATGGTGTATGACCGTGGTCTGCCTCTCTGTGATGCTTTGTAGTAAGACTATGAATGAATATGATAAGGTTACCACTATGTTTATATTAAGATCTCCTTCTGTATTATCTGCATGTTTCTACTCTACTTTTGATCTTGTATAATCATGAACCTTACTTGAATGTGAGTATATTTGTGGATTTACAACTTCCTAGTTCTATTAATTCTGCACGCTTTTCTTTTGTTATGACTGAAGGGGTATAGAAGCTGTTTTGAGCTCTATAGCTTTTTCATTTCTTTTAAATCACTAAGACAAGATCATGAAGTATGCCTTCCATTGAACTCACATTAAAGAGAGACTCGGCTACCTCTCGTGCGCCTCGGGTGAGTGCCCAGCCTTTCCGGGTGATAGGCCGGCGCGCATGAGGTTCCCTTGTTCTTGGTGGGTGCAAAACGACTACACAACTATTGCTTCAACTCAATACAAACGCACCTCCCCAAGACAACAATGATGTTTCCCTAGTGATATCAAAACCATTAGACTTACATCGATGACAAAATATGACAATTGAATTTTAACCATATTGATGAAGATGAATCTATGTTTCACTCGCATCGTCACATCTATTTATCTTGGCCATTATAAGATCAAATCTACTACATCTGACATTTTTATGTCCGTTAATGATACATGTCATATAGATCATACTAGCCCACCGTAATGTGATTCAAAAAAACTCGATCGTATACCAATTGTTTATTCTATCACCATTATAGATAGCCTACTGACTTGACTAGATTTTCTATCTACCCTATATTGGATCTTCAATTACTACATTTACCCTCTCTATGACATCAGTCTACTAGAATGTTATCTAACCTCTTGGGCCATATTTTTGTGACTATCATTGCATCTCTGGAGTTGGGGCTCTCTGTTGTGGTGAATATGGGAAAAAATGGGTTTATGATGAAGGAAGCAAAGTGGATAGGGTGGCGGGGGATGTGATGGGAGGATTTGAGGAGGATGAGAGAATTATGGGATGCAACAAAGATGATGGTGAGCTAAGTGGGAACATCTCATGATTCTCTATGGCGAAGGTCTCCGGATGGAACAAGAGCTTTCTTTTGTTAGGGTCATTCAAGATTGAATTTGTTTCCATTCAACTTTGAATTTATTTTTGATATGATAATTGGCTGATAGGCCTTTCTAAACTACATTTTCTTTGTAACTATTGTGATTGTCTCATATATAATATATATTTTATTTTATTTTATCTTTTTTAAACATGACAGCTTAAAAATGCAAAACATAAATTCCTATGATATGATTGGCCTTCACTCAATTCTTATTCATTTCCCCAAAAAATGTTTTCCCGTTTTACTTAATAATTCTTATTCTTGTACATTTATAAATATCCTCCCTCATGGCTTCTTCATTGTAGTTGCGGTATTATGATCACTAATCCATTTCTTAAGAGGCATCCCTTAGTATCCACTTTGATAATTTACGACCCATAGTCAATAATACTTGTTTGGATAATTGGATCCGATTCTTTAATCATATCATTGTGTGCCATCTAGAACAAATAAGAAATCTATTGTTTGAAAGTAAGGGATAGGTAGCGGGAAGGAATCTATGTATATATTGATTGCACTACCCATGTATGTGATGTTGACTTTGCAACTTCGGATGTTTGTAGCTGAATGATTTTTGTCACCCTTTTTTTCACAAGATGAACAATTTCATTTCCCATGTGTAACATATTAATTTGTTTCAAATTTCATGTTTAAGTCATATTTGCAAGGAATGAAATGCATTTTGCAGCCTTTAATTGCATAAGCCAGTAATGCCATATCCCATGGAGAAGATAATTTTCATTTTCTCCCCAATAGATAGTAATTTGTGAAGATGACAAAATTTATGAATAAAAAAGAAAAAGGGATATATTATGTAATTTTTGAAGGGCATATAAGATACTCTATAACTTCAAATGGATAAAACGGTCATTCCAATTGTTTCGATTCATATTTTTATATGTTTGGTAATGTAAGTTCAAAAACTCTTAAAAATACAAGATCCCATATTATGGTCATTACTTGCACCCCCTCTTTTTGTTGTTAAAGATTTGGAGTTTAGCATAGTGTCAAGGCCTCGGGGTATTATTTTTCCAAAGTCATCGGGGACATGATCCTGGCCTCATCCCTTAGAATGGTATATGGTCCTTTTCACTCAACAAGGGTTGATCCATATTGGGATATTTGTGATCCTAACAAAGTCACCTTTGGACAAATAACCAACTAACACACCCCTTCTTTCTCAACTATTCTGCTTAATTTTGTTATAAATGTTTCACTAGGGGATAACATGGAAAAATATTATGAATGTTGTATAATAATATATGTGTGATTTTTGGTTGAATAACCTATTAGACCAAATGTCCAAAATTTGGAAAGATTTTGCAGCTTTATTTATAAACACTATTAAAATTGTGTTGATTGTTTTTAGAAAATTTAGTAAGATTCATTAGAATCCAAATCTTTTGTTAAAGTACCTCTCAAAACACTCAACTACTTATTTTTAGAAAGAAAACATTTCTGTTGGTACATAAATAATTTTATATTGACATGACAATCTTTGCATTATCCATGGAAGGACCCGTGTCAAGCTAAATTATGGGGGATTAATGTACACGGGAAAAGTGACACGGGATTATATGTGTACTTGAATTCTTGAGGTCGTGCCTTGAGACAATTGAAATGTGAAAAATGATATGGGAATATGATATGTGTGTGTGTGTGTGTGTGTGTGGGGGGGTAAATGTGGAATAGATGGGGATGGTGATGGATCAAGGTTCTAGGGCCAAACTAAATGCAATCGATCAACTTGCAAGTAATGAACTTGCTCATCAAGGGTTGTGAATGCTCACCTAACTTGTATGGGCATGATATCATGGTCAAGGATAATTTCCATGCATAATTCTCGATATATGTCGTGAGATTGAAAATACCTCGATCTGGTTGTTGGACTTAAGGAAACAATCCATTCGTCTCCAAACACTCCTCTCCAGAGACGGTCGTGCAAGGATGAGATCAAGGATGCGAATGGACAACTAAGGATTCTGGAATCTAACTTGGTTGGTTTTATCAACCCAAAATGGCTTAGCTATAATTAATTGTTTGTTGAGGGCATCTAGTTGGCTAATGATATGAGGGGGAAAAGGAGTAGATCTAAATACTAGTGCTCGTAAACCCAAACATATGTCTCCTTGATATCGGTCTATGCCCGGGGATGGATAATTGGTTCAAAGATCCTCCTACATGGTTGGGGAGGATCAAGAATGGTCATTTGAGAACACCAACTCATGAGTAAGATAAATGAGGTCGGGAAACTAGTTGAAAGGGGCCAAGGACTATGAGCTGGTAGTTTAAGATGCTAATAACTAAGTTTTTCATTTTATTTTAATTCTCTACACTATTCTAAATTTCCAACTTTAAATAAACAATGTAAAAGGAGCCTAACTTAAATAAAAGACAATTAAAATTCCCTTTTAATTAATTAAACTACATTCACTATTGTTTAAATAAAACAAATACATCTACTATTATAATTTTTAATTTTTAATTTTTATGAAGCTTTTCGAATAAAAGAAAACAAGTAAAACAATCTAAACTCTTAATTTTTTTTGTGTTTTCAGGATTAATTAAACGAAATAAAGAACTATTTCTACATACACAGAAATTGAAAGAAATAAAGAACTATTTCTACTGAGACACAAGAAATTGAAAGAAATATAATATACAATTATTAAAATAAATCTAGAATTGCTTCCAAAATTAAAATAATTATAAATAGGGATCAACCGTGGGTTTTACTCTATTGCGGTTTTCCGTGTGATTACTATAATGACTGGAAAATTAGAAGGAAGATATTATCTATTAAAACATAGTTTCTTCTAACTAGTTTCAAACTCATGCTCTTGTGAAGGAGAAAGCTTCTCGGAAGCAATTTTCTTCTTCTCAGTATAACCTTCCTTGATAGAAATTCTTTTAAATAAAATGGAAGAACATAATAATGAAGAAATAAAAATATTGCTACTAGAATTTATACACGAGAAAAGTGACATAGGATTCCATGTGTGCTCGACTTCCCGAGGTTGTGCCGATACGTCTAAATGTGAAAAATGATATGGGATTGGGATAGCTATATGCGGTAACTATGGAATATATGGGGATGACGATGGATTGAGGTTCTAGGGCTGAACTAAAAGAAATTGATCAAGTTGTAAGTAATGAAATTTCTTGTCGAGGGATGCAAATTCTCACCTAACCTCTATGGGCATGATTTCATGGGTCAAGGATAATTGTTGTGTGTAATTCTTGATCTATGTCTATGAGGCCAAAAATACCTTGATTCAGTTGTCGAACTCGAGGAAAATGCCATTTGTCTTCAAATAATCCTCTATGGAGAGGGTCATGGAAGGATGAGATCGAAGGATGTGAATGACCAACTAAGGGTTCTGATGTCTAACTCGGTTGGCTTGAGAAACCCAAAAATTCTTGACTATAGTCAATTGTTCATTGAGGGTGTCTAGTTGGCTAATGATCTAAGGGGGAAAAGGAGTATATATAAATACTAGTGCTCGTAAACTAAAATCTATGTCTCATTGATATCGAGTATATGCCCGAGGGATGGATAATGGATCAAAGATCCTCCTACGTGGTTAAGGAATACCATGGATGGTAATGTGAGAACACCAACTCGCGAATAAGATAAATGAGGTGGGAAACTAGTTGAAGGGGACAAGGACTATGAACTGGTAGTCTAAGTCACTAATAACTAAGTTTTTCATTTTGTTTTAATTCTCTGACGCCTAAGTTTCCACCTTTAAATAAACATTACAAAAGGAGCCTAACTTAAATAAACGACACTTAAAATTCCCTTTTAATTAATTAAACAACATTTACTATAGTTTAAATGCAACAAATACATCTAGTATTCTAATTATTTTTCTAATGTTTTTGATGAAGCTTTTCAAATAAAAGAAAACAATTAAAACAATAAAGTTCTAATATTTTTTGTGTTTTCAGGATTAATTAAAAGAAATAAAGAACTATCTCTATAGACACATGAAATTAAAAGAAATAAAATCTACAATTATTAAAATAAATCTACAATTATTAAAATAAATCTATAATTACTTTTATAATTACAATAAATCTAAACAAGGATTAACCGGGTGTGGTTTTCCTCTATTGCAAGTTTATGTGTGATTACTATAATGACAAGAAAGTTAAAAGGGAGATATTATCTATTAAAACATAGTTTTTTCTAACCATTTTCTACCTCATGATCCAAGGAAAGAAAAATATTCTCAGAAGTAATTTTCTTCTTCATCGTATAACCTTCACTGAGAACTTTTAAATCGAATGGAAGAAAATGATAATGAAGAAATAAAAATATTCGTACCACTACTTATTCCTCCAACCTATTTCTCATGCAGATCCATAGAGATAAGCAGTGAAGAGGATTTCAATGGAAGAAGTATTTTGAAAAATAATATAGAAACATATGAGAAGTGATGAGATCTTCCCCTTCTAATTAATTTGAATACACAACTTCTTCTAATGATAAAAAATAGTAACTATATCAAAACTTCAAAGAAATGAATGCAACCCCAACCTCAGTTACTACTTTCTTTGTGGTATATTTTTCTAGAGATGTAATGTAATTGATGTCTCGTCATCTTCAAATCCTCTTCCAATGTGTGAGTTCAATTGATATAGGGAAGAAATAATGGTGAATGAAAATAAGAAAACCAAGAAAACTGAATGTGGCTGGCTTTGTGCAAAGAGGATGATTGAAATTTAAGGAACAAGGAAGAACATAATAGTGAACTATGATTTTATCTCATGTTTCTTAAGTCAAATTATCTAATTTTGGGCTTTTTGGATTGGTCTTGATATCCTCTTCCTCATTTACTAAATATAGTATGTTGATTTGTCCTTCCTAGGTTGAGTCATTGCTTCTTGATTGACATGTGTTCTTGAAATATTCTCCTCCAGTAGCTTATAAAAATGATATTTTCATTTGTATCATGGGTTGGGCATTTGATATTTTTTTCTGAAGTGTTATGTTGCCATATTTTGGAGAGGGATTATATATATAAATGAGGAAGAGGATATCAAGACCAATCCAAAAAGCAATGACTCAACCTAGGAAGGACAAATCAAGAATATTTCAAGAACACATGTCAATCAAGAAGCAATGACTCAACCTAGGAAGGACAAATCAACATGCTATATTTAGTAAATGAGGAAGAGGATATCAAGACCAATCCAAAAAGACCAAAATTAGATAATTTGACTTAAGAAACACGAGATAAAATCATGTTGTAATCAAAACACACTTTAAAAAATGTGTGTTTTAATTTTTTGTTGGATGATGATAGGAATGCCCCTGTTGCTAGAGGGGAGGTTGCTTAACCACCATTGGTTATGTAAGGAAAACAAGGCCAAAGTTACTCTAAGATCCAAATAAATCTTGTGATTCAGAAGAGAGGACTAACGTGGGCCATAAAGGGAATGTGAAGGAGAGAAAAGGGAATTTGGATCTCATCTTTTCCTTGTAAGAGGTTTTCATCATCATTGGAGATGTGTCATGTTTTCTGTGTTGCACCATTTAATATTTGGGTGTATACATATTCCTCCTCGAAAGAAATTTTAAACATGAATGGGTTGATATGTGATCTTCGAGAATAGCAATCCCAACTGGGAGGGTTAAAAAGTTATCTTGTCCGAACGTGTGTTGGTTCAATGCTAGTTGAGCCTTCCTACTAGTAAAACAAGCACAAAAATCAAGTGCAGTAACAAAACAAAATTTGAAATTTTTTTGAAATGAAAAGAAAAGATTACTTACCATCTATGTGGGGGTGATAAATTTACTGCTCCATCCACGCCGATTCTGAATCCATTCACTCAAAATGACATTAGAAAATAAAAACACTATATATATATATAAATATATGATAATTTGATTTTTTAAAAAATCATTTGTGCTTTACACCTTTTATAAATTTGGATCTCTAGATTTCTGGTGACCATTTCAATCGTGAATACACTCAAAACAACGAGAATTCGAGACATGATGGTAGTAAATCCAGTGTGACAACAATAAAGGGCAAGAACAAGTAAGTTATTAACATTTCTTCATTTTTTCCCTAAACTACATTTTTTTCTTGAAATAGATTTTAGGGGGGAGATTTTGGATAATTTTATAGTTAACATAATTGTTGGGGGGTCACCTTGTAGGTTTTGAAATCTATTTTGGGGCATTTGACAACTTTTTGGTTTTTGTGTGTTCTTTGCTTTGAAGGGCATAACCCTATTTTTTGTGACGTGACCGCCTCTTTACACATAACTTGGTGGTTACAAAATTTCCACGGTGGTTGCACACCCACCACTCTATCTAATGGGGTGGTTGTGCAACTGCCACTTTGTCTAAGGGGGAAGTTGTAACCGCCACTCTATTGGGAGGCGATTATGCAACTGTCACAAATTTTTCAAAGGAAAAGTAAAAATGATAATTTTCTTGTTTTTTATTATTGTTTTTGGTTTTCTATGATTTTATTACGTGCAAAAAATGTCTAGTGCACTTATTTTCTACTGCTTGTGAATGCGGGGGAATTATGTGAGATGGAGCCTTGAGAGCATGATTGGCTTGCTAGAATGCTCCTTTTATCAACACCGACCGAGATAGGCCTATTAGAGAGGGAAGGGATATGGTGGTTAACACAGATCAGACAAGTTTCCCAAGCAAACCAACTACTCTGTGATTTTCTGACATATTAGGAAGTGGATCGGAACACATTCTGATTCCTTGGTGTTAGTGGAGAGTGGACTATTACCTTAGAGGATGTCTATCAAATATTGGGTGTATCTGTTACAGGAGGAGGTTGGCATTGAAAAGCACTGACTTGTCAGATGAGGCTTGTATATGGGCTACTTATTTGGGGGATGTAGAGGTGCTTGATACAAGTGCCAAGTAGGGAGTCATATTAGTAGCTATGGATCGGACCCCTATTCCCACTTTGTACAATGACATTATTGGTATATTGGCCTCACATTTGATTGGGGATAAGAGAGTAGACAAGTTATTATTCTGTTGGGAACCTATTGTATATAGCATTGAGTAGCATGACATGATACATCTTGGGTACTACATCATGATTTGTATCAGGTTGTCAGATGTTGGTCTACCTCTATCAACCACCCTACACTGATCATGTCATGGATTTAATAGAGAGTGATTCCATAGAAGAGGGGCATTGGGATAATATAAAATGCTAGTATTAGGGAAATGATATGGATTTATATGAAACCCCTTAGAGCCACACCATAGGTAGCAGACACTCTGAATACTATTGATATGGTGGCCCATCCATACTAGGGTATGATAAAACAATGGGGAGATGAGATGATTGCACCGGCTGCCTACACAACTAATACACAATTAGTCAACCACGGTGATCCAATTAAGATTTATCGATGGCACAAGTTCCTCGGCCAGATTTGGAGTTACAGTAAATTGATGTCATCCTTACGATTAGGACCATATTCAAAGGGACTAAGGAGGTACGAGATAGTCGCATGCGTTGAATAAGATGGAAAATTATAGTCCCATGAGTAGCAATCAAGAAACACTGGAGCCACACCTGAGCCAAATACCATAAGAGGAGATATAATACGGTTTGGAGAGGCACCAATTAGGAATGAAGAGGAGGAGGTAGATACAAGCTTTGGTTCAAAGTTAGACTTTGAATGATAGGGTAGTAGAGAGGAGGTGAAGGCAACGGAGGAGCCGAGGAGGAGGAAGAGGAGGAGTCCATCCAACCCAAGGAGGAGGCATAGGAGTCTATCCAGTGAGATGGGGGAGCTAAGTGAGGTTGAGGATGTGGTGAAGACCCTAATTGGGTCGATGGGGATCCTATTGAGTAATGTCTATCCTTTCTATACTTCCTAGACTAGAGTTATTTTGACTAGATGTTAGCAAACTTAATTATTTTATATACATATATTATTATTATTATTTTGTTTTACTAATTTCTTATTATGGGCCCGTGTTTTGCAGCTACGACTATGAGAGGGCAAGAGATCATTAGGCTGACCAACCTTGATGAATTTTCTATATCACTTCGGTCTATCTCGAGATACCATATTAGAGGATCTAGGAATCTAGCTCGGACGACCTCCATACATATGTCTTTGCACCGACTTGACATGTAAAAGTAGAGATCTCTCGGATGTAGAATGAGATTGCAATGATTACACAACAGGTTGAGGACTTTCGTGATATATTGAGGGGGAAGATCTACCCACAACAGAGATAGTGGCATTGCAATCTCACATTGACATTATCATGAGCATTCTCATCATTTGACACATGGAGTGTCCTATGCGGGGCCTAACAAACCTCATCATAGGAGCCATAATAGGAGCCCTTGGCCAACTAATTCTCAAGGATCTTAGACATATGGATATGCCAAACACCTTCATTGCTTGGTGTAATTTTTGTGTATACATTGATTTTTTTGTATTTTTGGCTCATGATTGAGCAATATGACCACACTCATCCTTCGGTGTGAATACATTGTACTAAAACATAACACAAACACACACACACACACACACACACACACACACACACACACACACACACACACACACACACACACACACACACACACACAATTTTACCATATTGTGTTATCATCCATAAAATTCATTCAAAACTTAAAAACATGGAACATTCTTAACTATTTATAGTGCACAAATGAGGTAGACTGCAAGAAAACAAATGTATAAGAGAATGCCGAGCCAAAAATAAGGATACATATATTTTCTTGTAGTCTACCTCATTTGTGCACTCTAAATAGTTAAGAATGTTCCATGTTTTTGAAGTTTTTAAATGAATTTTATGGATATAAACATAATATGGTATATATATATATATATATATTACAATAGGATTACAAATCGATCAGACCGAGGACATTTTATTTTTCAAATAATGTTTAAACCTTCCATTTCATTGGAAACATATGTTATAGATGATATAATGACGAGATGTTCTCACTTCGTTCTTGACCCCACGAAAACAAAGATGTGAGGCTCAACATCAAGATCCAAGAAATACGTGAGATGTATGGATGAACTATGTATAATATGAGAATAGTGAATAAGATACGTGAGTTTTAATAAAAGTATTTTTGGGGAACTTACAACTTAACTCCGATTAGGATTGACTGACCAAATTTGATATGGTTTACACTTATATGCCTTGACTAGACTTAGATTGATAGATTTCCCATTGATTGGAAAAATCCAGGTTGGGGAATAATTGTCTCTCCTAACATAAGAATCTAAATCATTTTATTAGGAACTTTGTGCACTCAAATAATTTTCTCATTTCCTTAAGGATTATTTTTGTTTTATATATATGACTTGCGAATGCCATATCTACAAATGATTTAATTCAAAATGAACTTTGTTATGAAATAAATAGGAAATGCGGATAGAGGCATGGATTTAACCCACTTTTTGAAGTATTCAAAGGCCATAATAATGAAATTATGATCATTAGTGGAGGTAGGAGATAATTTTTCTATCAATTCTAAACCTCATGTAGAGAATGGCCAAGGTGTAAATATAGGTTGTAGAGATTGAGTTGGGATATGTATGATGTGTGAGAATTCTTGACATTTTTGACACCTTCACACATTCCATGGAATCATATTCTAGCATGGGCCAAAAATATCCCATCTAATGAATCTTTCGAGTAGTTACATGCTTACCAAAATTCCTACCATAAAATCCACTGCGGGCTTCAAAATAATCTTTTATGCTTCTTATTTATCTATGCATCTAAGTAATAGGCCATCAAAGGCCTTTCGATATAAGACTTCTTCTATGATAACATACTTAGTGGTTATAATGTGAGTCACCACATTTGTTTTGAGTTGGCCCCTTACGGATAGGTTCAGTCCACAATGTGATTCACTATATCCAAATACCACGAGCATGATGAAATTGTGGGTTTATCAATGTGGTAGATACACTCATTGGGGAAATCAAGGTCAAAAATTCACCAAAGTCCAAGGGAATTTTATCTAGCCATTTGCAAATGATTTTCTCTTTGACTAATTTTTAATTAACTTAGGTAATCTCAAATTCATTCATAAGAATTATAAACCTATTGAATTTCTTGGATAAGGCTACTTGAGTCTTGAAAGTTCGTAACCGGTTACACTTGACAATAACCCTTGTTTCTTGATTGAGCATGTAATGACTTAATTGTTTGGTTGTGAATAATGAAATGAATAACACATTCATGAAAGCTGTCATCTTCTTGTGCCAACATAAGTGCAATTGAAACATTCGTAGTTATATAATAGAGAATTAAAGGATGATTAGACTTGTGTGGCATAAGGGTTGATGGATAAAGTAGGAATCGTTTCACCGATTCAAAGGCATTATGAAACTCTTATGTCCATGTTTTACAATAGGAATTCTTTAATAAATTGTTGATGGGATGTATGACATATGTAAGGTCGAGTACAAATGTCCAGTTGCCCTAAGTTTACCCAAGAAAGATATAATAATAGACTTATCTCGTAGGGTGGATTCATCTCAAAAATTACACATTTTTTTCCGAGTCTACATCAATCCCTCATGAGGAAATGAAGTAACCCAAAATATTTCCTCTAGTGAATCCAATCAAAACACATTTTTGGGATTTAGAGTAACACCGTATTCGATCAAGCATGAAATAATAATACAAAAGGACCCCATATTTATCTCCTCTTATCCTTTTCTAGAAGGTCATCAAAGTAAGTTTCAAAGATATTATGGATAAGATCATGAAATATGTAAGTCATAGCCCTTTGATAAGTACCAAGTGACATTTTTAGGCCAAATGGCATGACTACATAACAAAAAGTTCCCAAGGTTTTGTAAAGGTTATTGTTGTTGCAAATCAGCAGCACCCCTGGATGCAAATCAAGGTTCTAAGTTGATGTTCAGGGCATCCAGTGTGATTGCACAACATTGAAACCTCTCTCCAAGTGTGGGACTTGCAAGATGAGAGAGGAATCTCCAGATTAGAGGTTGGTTCCTCAAACTCCTCTGATTAGATCTATATTTACACAACTGTAGAGGTTCAGATCCTAATTTTATCCTAATTTGCAAGGAGACAGGGATAAGAAATGCAAAAATTGAAACTAAACTGATAAGGGTGATACACCAAAGGAGTGGTGAGCACTTCTTGTTCATGCAAATTGACACAAATCAGAAATTGCAACATAAAACATCATGCACAAGTTGATAAGCTATAATCAAGAGTTTGAAATGAAGCAAACAACACATCTGAAAGGACTTTGAAAGCATTCATAGAGCTCGCATTGTGATTTTCAACATCAAAATCCTTGTATTCCATCACAAAAGAGGCAAAAAAACCTGTTACAATCCCTGGAAGGTCTGATACTTCCAAAATCACTTGTTGAAGGTGAAAACAGAAGCTTGCTATGCAAAAAGGTGTTCATCCTTTGAAAAATGAGCTAAATATGGCTTTTACAGTGCATGGGTCAAGCCCAGGAGAGAGAAAACATGAAAAAACGTGGGAGCCATTCCCCATTGACCAAAATGAATTAAAAAAGCATGGAGGTCCTTATAAACCCATGCCCCGACATTTTTGACCATGCTTGGAGAAGAATACGACCCATTTTGCATTAAAATTGGTTGTTGAAAGCGTCGATTCTGTCCATGGGCACGTACCAGAAGTGTTTTTTTATTTTATCCCTCAAAACTGAACCAAAATTCAAAATTGAACATGGAATCTTGTAGATAATTTCACCAGCTTTCCATTGATATAAAGAACGTGAAAATCCGAGCTCTGGATTGAAAGTTATGGCCGTTTGAATATTTAGGGCAAAAACAGGCCAAAATTAGATTGGTGGGAAAAAGTTTGAATTTTTACTGTTTGGTCTTTGAAATTTTTTTTCAAATTTTCCCCACGCTCCGGCACTCCAGGTGCCACATGGCACATTCTGATTGGCTGCGGGCCCTCTAAGGGAAAATTTCCCACAAAAACTCCGCCGAGCCATAACTTGAAAAATATGAGGAGTTAGGAGGAAAACTTTACCTTCTACGGAAAGGAGAGAGAGCTCTATCCAATGGTTCCATTTCCAGAAGGTTTGAGTGCCTAAAAATAAAAAATGGAGACTGAGGCACAAGAGAGGTAAGAACACAAGGAGTTAGCCACAAAAATGAGCAGGGGCACATTTTGGATAACAATTTTGCGACTCAAAGGGGTCATCTGCTGTTAGATGAAAATACCGATTGCTCAAGCGACCATTGGGCATGGAGTCATCAAATTTTCTATTTGGAACCCTAACTAACTTAGAATGTTACGAGGATGAAGATGGAATATCACTGATGGAAGCAAGGATCAGTAAAACATCTCCGGGATAGCAAGTGTGCCCAAAGCACTTAGGGAAAGCAAAACTAACCTACATCAAAACAATGTGCACAAGCACTTGAAGGAATGGAAACCTAAGCTAATATTTACAAGGTGGAGAATTTCCCTTTAGAAGCAATGCTTGAGATAGATTCCATTGACTGGAATCTATAGTTCTTCACCATCCAATGAAGCCAATTGGAAAGCATTGTTGTTCTTGCACTTCGTGACCATGTATGGGCCACTCCAAATGGCATCAAATTTTGAATGCCTTCCCAGTTTTGCTCTATCTGCATCCCATTTTAACACTAGATCTCCAACCTGGAAAGATCTACTCTTGGCCTTCTTGTCAAAGGTCTTCTTGATCAAAGCTTGATCCTTCTCCATTACTTGGGATGCCTGATCTCTGATCTCTTGAAGCTCCATCAACTCTGCATATCTCACCTCCATGGCCTCAAACTCCAACAACTCCAACTACTTCATGAGTTCCAATGTTGGCAACTCAAGTGACATGGGCAAGATTGCTTCTCTTCCATAGACAAGCCTGAATGGAGAGTTACCCGTGGATCTCTTAGGAGTTATCCTATCAGCCCATATGGCTGATTTCAATTTGGTATGCCAAGACCTTTGATTCTCATCAAGAGTTCTCTAATGATCCTCAACAAGTTCTTGTTTGTAGACTCACTGCCATTACCTTGAGGGTAATAGTTTGATGAAGTACTTAGGTATATCCCGTTCTTGACAGCCCACTCACACCTGGATCCAATGAATGCCAATGCATTATCTAAGATTATTATAGTAGGTATGCCAAATCTAGTTACTATACCCTCATAGAAGTCTAAGATGCTAGACTCATTTGCCTCTTTGAGCGCTACTACTTCAGTCCACTTGGTGAAGTAGTCTGTGGCTGTCAAAATCCATTTGTGCCCTTGGCTTGAATTGGGATTAATGACTCCAATGAAGTCCAAACCCCATTGCATGAATGGCTGGTCAACTGAAATTGGATGCAATGGAAGGGCAGAAAGCCTCTCTTTACCTGTGAAGAATGCACAATTCTTGCACCTTTTGATCCACGCAAAGCAATCACTAAAAATCTTGGGCCAATAATAACCAACCTTCATGATTTTTAGAGTTGTCACTCTTGGTGCAAAATGACCACCAGCTGGTCCACCATGGAACTCTTCCAACACCCTATGAATCTAATTTGTGCTAATGCATCTCAGCAGCACTCCATTCACATCTTTCTTGAACAAAACTCCATCAACAATGGCATATGGGACAGCCTGCAATCTGAAGTGTCTTCTTTGGGTCTTGTTCATCTCCTGGAGGAATAGGCCTGTGCTTAGGAAGTATATTATACCTTGGGTCCAGCAAGGAGTGGGGACAACATTATTTTCTTCTTGAGTGCCACTTTGCTCATGGCTGTCTTGAACTGTCAAAACAACCTCTTCTTCATTGCATACTTCTTTTTTGCTTCCCCAAAATCAGCTGCTCACACAATCCTTTTCCTCTTACCAGCTTGGTGACCTTGATCTTAATGTCATACTCCATGACACGAGTGATCCAACCTGCCCTTTTCTCATTCAAATCCTTGTTGAGGAGGAAGTCTTTAACCCCAGCATGAGAGACCAACAACTGGACCTTGTTGTTTGAGACTAAATGCTTGAATTTCTTCAAGCTTCTGATTACTGCAAGTACATGCTTCTCAATAAAATAATACCTCACCTCATAGTCATCTAGGCTTTGGCTGAAGAAAGCAATTGGCTACTCATCGTTGTCCTTGTTCTGCTGTACCAAAATGGCAGAAATAGTATCATTACCTCCAAAGGCATAGAGGATGAAATCCTTGGAGAAGTCCGGGTTGATGAGAGTTGGTGCTTGAGAGATGGCTTCTTTGATTGCTTCAAAACTCTCCTTGCCTTCTATTGTCCACTTGAAAGCCATGATTTTCTTTAACATTTTGGTGATAGGTTTGACAAGGGCTGCAAAATCTGGGACAAACCTCCAAACAAAGTTTATTCTCCCAAAGAAACTCTGAAGGGCCTTCTTGTGGCTTGGCAATGGTAGTGCTCTTATGGCTTCAACCCTCTCTGTATCAATTGCTAATCCTTCTTTGGAGACAATATGGCCAAGGATCTTTCCTTCATGTGCTAGGAAGATACACTTCTTAGGATTCAAAGACACTCCAAATATCCTGCACCTTTGGAAGACTTGTCTCAAATGAGAGAGGTGGTCTTCTACATTCTTTGAAAAAACAGTGATATCATCAAGGTATATCAGCACCACGTTGTTAATCAAACCTTTGAACGCCATGTCCATTGCTCTCTGGAAGGTAGCACTAGCGTTGGACAACCCAAATGGCATTTTCCTGTATGCATAAGTCCCCCATTTGGTTGTGAAGGCTGTCTTGAACTGGTCTTCTTCCTTCATCATAATCTGATTGTAGCCTAAGTAGCCATCAAGTAGTGAAAACCTCTCGGAGAAAGCCACAACTTGCAAGATTTGCTCCATGGAAGGGAGTGGGTAATGGTCCTCGAGAGATGCTCTATTCAAGTCTCTGAAGTCAACACACAATTTGATCTCTCCACTCTTCTTTTTGACTAGAACCAAGTTGGCAACCCAACTAGAATGCTTGATTGGGAATATGATCCTTGACTCAATCAGCTTGTTCAATTCTTTCCTCATGAGAGGCTCCATGTGTGGATTGACTGGTCTTTGTTTACACTTTGACAGGCTTAGTATTTGGATCCAATTCAATGGTATTCGAGCTAAGTTGGGATTGAAACCTTTCAAGTCTTCATAGCTCCAAGAAAACACATCGGGAACTCTTGACATGACCTACATGAACTCATACCTTTCTTGTTTAGTTGTCATCTTTCTAATTTGCAATGATTTGTTCTCTTCCACCAAGATGGATACTTGAATCTTCTCTCTTGACTTTGAATGTTTGCTTTCTCTTTCCTAAACTGATCATTGGGATTGAAAATGGACTCTAAAGTGATAAGTCCCTTGGGCAGCTTGTTAGTTCTCAACTATACCACTTGGTCACCATACTGCTGTTCCAATTTTTCTTGATTCTTAGTGAGAACTCGATTCTTCTTGCGAAAAAAGGATGATTTGCTAGTCATTTTCAAACACTTGCCAACTGACATTGTTACCCGGCACTGAAGGCCTCATAATCACGTGGATGTTTGGCTGTACCTTGTCTTGTTGAATGCTTTCCATAATGTCAAAGGCTGCCCCTACTGCTGCAAGCCTGTTAGCAGCTTGGTTCTCTTTCCTAGGAATAGATTTGATGCCAAAACCTTCAAAATATTCCATGAGGTCCCACACCCTGTTCTTGTAGCACTTAAGTAGATCATTCTTGGCAGCATGCTATCCTTTGACCTGATTTACAATCAATTCACTGTCACCAAAGACTTGCAAGTTCTTTATTCCTCTCTTTATTGCCCAATGCATCCCTTGCACCAAGGCTTCATATTCAGCAGTGTTATTGGAGCATGCAAACTGAAATCTAAAAGCTGAATAGTACTTTACTCCTTGAGGTGAAACAAGCATGGCTCCACCTCCTGCACCTTGTCTACTCCTTGATCCATCAAAAAAATAGCTGCCATACCTCATTGTCATCTTTATGGTTTGGCTTGGTGATGCTAGGAATGGGCTGATCTTCTTCATGTATGCAATAGACCCCTAGCTTAGATTCTTCTACTTCTCGATAAGGATCAAAAGCATGTACCTTATTTGCCAATTCATCAAGAGTTAGATCCGGATGCTTCCAACCTTGGTGTCACTTCATCGCTGCTTGGGTGATCTTCTTGATCAAATGCTGAACAATTGGCATTGATCCGACTTGGAGTGTAGGGCTCAATGTGGAAGTTTGCAATAGGTTTAGACCTGATTGTAGATTTGGTTCCATACCTCGTTCGAAAAGCATGTGTGACCAATCGCAGACAAATATCCTCCAATCTTGGTCAGTGAAGTCCCTTGACAAGCATAGGGAAAATAGTGGTGGAAGGTCTATAATCGATACATCTTGTAAGACAACGACATTTGGACATGCATGCAAGGTAAGACTCAAGTTTCTAATCACCTCAACTATTATTACTGCTGTCCCATCCAACTACACTACTCCTTTGGATATGGTTTCATATTGAAGTCCTAGGTGATCAGCTATTTGGTTGGGCATCAACCGAGCTACTTGCCCTGGAATCTATCATGCAATTGTGCACTAATTGATTTCCAATGATTAATGAAACATAAAAAGGAGGGGGCTTCAACATTTTACCTTGTTGTTCTCCATGATTCCCTTCAGGCTGGGCAGCATTTGTGAGCACTTTCTCTTGCATCTGAGCTTGCTAATTCGAAGTTGGCCAGTCCTTCATGGCAGCTTGTAGCAAATCTCTTTGGCCTGGGATAGATAGGGATTCCCACATTGATATATTTACATTTGTCTTCTTCATCTGATCAATGATACTAAATGGTGATGAAGGATCTCTTTGCTGTCCCTTGGTTGACACATTCACTCCTTGCATGTGGGCAGCAACAACTGGTATTTGAGTTGGTCTAGGAGCTATTCTTGGCTGCCCTTATGCATTTGAAATTGGATTTTGCTTGCCAACCATTTGTGGAGCCATGGAAGGTTGTGGATTGGTTGGAGCCAATGGCTTCTCTTCACCCAAATTCCTTCTTTTTGACCTTGTGTTGGCTGCAACACCTTGAGAGACTATCTGATTCATGCCACAAAAATCCTCTGCTTGCCAGTCACCAACGTGGTGTCATTTGGGGCTGATTGCTGTTGGAATGTTTCTTGTTGTTGGTTGTTTCCTTGACTTCCCTCACCCTCCACACCAGTAGTTGTCACCATTAATGCTTGATTCAAAGCACCATTGAAGCACATGGATTGGTTATGAGGTTCATTGCATGGAAAAAACCAATCATACTCTGAGCAATGTTGTTTTGTGTTGGCACCAATGCCTTAGAGGCGATATGGCATTAGGATTATAGGGCTGAAATGGTCTATTGGTAGGAAGCCTTGTTTGATTTATTTTTGCAGATGGATTAGGAGGTCTTTGTGGTTGGTATGGCTGCATGTTAGGCTGAGCTTGGGGCTGATAAGAAGGTCTAAAACCTTGGGCTTGTTGCCTCTTGAGAGTAACCACTCATTACCTAGGTTTTGCAATTTCTTCATGACTTCTTGAAGCTCATTTGGGGCACTTGGAGATGAAGTAGAAGCTTCATTTGAACTCGATTTCTAGGAATGGGAGAAGGAGCCAAATTAGGTGCTTGATTAGTGTTTGGGCTCTCTAAACTTGGAAACAATGGCATGGGAGGTCTAGGGGCTAGTTTGCCGGCTTGGATAAAACAATTTTCAGCCACCGATGGCAATGCTATAAGCCATAGGGATAGTTATGCCTCCCATGGACTGAATCAACATAGAAATATCAGAATTTAGAGCTTTGAGGTAGTAGAGAAAAGAACCTTCCACTGTTGGCCTGAATGCCACTGGAATTCTCTCCCAAGTCTTTTGAAATCTGAAGTTGAAATCAATCAGCTGCTCATTGGGAGCTCTCTTGATGGTTGTCAGCTGCTCCAAAAGAGACAAGTTGTCTCCCTTCTCCCCAAATTTCTCATGAAGTGCTATACATAGTTGGTTCCAATTGAATATAACTCGAGGCAAGAATTCTAAACCATTGCAATGATTTCCCCTTGAATGAAGACGTCACCAATTTGATGACCACTTGCATCTCATTGATTTCATGAATTGCACAAAGGTTGGCAATGTCTTTAACATGATCACCAGGAGTAGTCTGATTCTCTCCAGTGAAGTATGGAATGTTCTTCAAGGCTGCAATTGGAATTAGATGTTGTGCATTGAGGGAAAGTGGGCTGCTGCCTGTGAAATTGACATAGGGGTTGTTTTGTGCCATTCTAATTGGTCTTAAAACCCTTGTTGACTGAATGAAAGGCCTACTAGGTGGAGGAGTTGAGAGAGTTCTGTTTTGTGGAGATGGAGACCTTTGGATTCTCCTCCCACTTTGCCTTACTCTTTGAGATAACTACAGATATTCAAACAAATACCTCTTCTTATCCAACTCTTGACCTTGTAGTGATTCTTCTCATGAGTTTTAAGGTCTACACTGCTAAAACTAGCTAATTCTTCTTCGTTGGAGTAGCCGGATGTGTAACTTATAGCTCTTTTAAGCAAGAAAATTGTAAAGCAGATGCACATCAACTTTGCTTTGTAATGAAAATGAGACCTCTAAGGTCCCATCAAGCGTGCAAAACTGTTGTTGTAAATCAGCAACACCCCTGGATGCAAATCAAGGTTCTAAGTTGATGTTCGGGGCATCCAAGTGTGATTGCACAACATTGAAACCTCTCTCCAAGAGTGGGACTTGCAAGATGATAGAGGAATCTCCGATTAGAGGTTGGTTCCTCAAACTCCTCTGATTATATCTATATTTACACAACTGCAGAGGTTCAGATCCTAATTTTATCCTAATTTGCAAGGAGATAGGGATAAGAAATGCAAAAATTGAAACTAAACTGATAAGGGTGATACACCAAAGGAGTGGTGAGCACTTCTTGTTCATGAAAATTGACACAAATCAGAAATTGCAACATAAAACATCATGCACAGGTTGATAAGCTGTAATCAAGAGTTTGAAATGAAGCAAACAACACATACAAAGGACTGAAAGCATTCATAGAGCCTGCATTGTGATTTTCAACATCAAAATCCTTGTATTCCAACACCAAAGAGGCAGAAAAACCTGTTACAATCCTTGGAAGGTCTGATACTTCCAAAATCACTTGTTGAAGGTGAAAACAGAAGCTTGCTGTGCAAAAAGGTGTTCATCCTTTGAAAAATGAGCCAAATCTAGCTTTTACAGTGCATGGGTTGAGCCTAGGAGAGAGAAAACGTGAAAAAATGTGGGAGCCATTCCCCATTGACCAAAATGCATTAAAAACAGCATGGAGGTCCTTACAAACCCATGCCTTGACATTTTTGACCATGCTGGAGAAGAATGCGACCCATTTTGCATTAAAATTGGTTGTTGAAACGTCAGTTCTGTCCATGGGCATGTACTAGAAGATTTTTTGATTTTCTCCCTCCAAAATGAACCAAATTTAAAATTGACCATGAAATCTTGTAGATAATTTCACCAGCTTTCCATTGATATAAAGAACGTAAAAATCCAAGCTCTGGATCGAAAGTTATGGCCATTTGAAGATTTAGGGCAAAAATAGGCCAAAATCGGATCGACGGGCAAAAAGTTTGAATTTTTACCTGTTTGGTCTTTGAAAAAAATTTCAAATTTTCCCCACGCTCAGCACTCTAGGTGCCACATGGCACATTCTCGATTGGTGCATGGGCCCTCTAAGGAAAATTTCCCATAAAAACTCCGCCAAGCCATAACTTGAAAAAATATGAGGAGTTAGGAGGAAAACTTTACCTTTCTGGAAAGCTGAGAGAGAGCTCTATCCAATGGTTCCATTTCCAGAAGGTTTGAGTGCCTAAAAATAAAAAATGGAGACTGAGGCACAAGAGAGGTAAGAACACAAGGAGTTAGCCACAAAAATGAGCAGGGGGCACATTTTGGATAACAGATTATCTTATTTTGATATTACTCATATATTCTTATTTGATTATATCTTGAAAACCCATCTATGAGAGACAACTCATAACTAGCCATTGCATCAACAATGACATATATGGATGGAAATGAGAAATCATCCTTAGGAAAAACTTTGTTAATATCTCTGAAGTAAATACAGATCCTAATCTTTCCATTTTTCGAGGACCAAGACAATGTTAGACAACCACATGGAGTAGTCCACTGGTTTGATAAACCTTACTTGTAGAAGTTTAATCATTTCCTCTTTGACCATTAAATTTACCTTGGGTTTCATTGGCCTAAACTTCTTTTTAATTGGTTTAACATCATGTTTAGTTACCAAATTGTGACTACTAAACTAAGAACAACCCTTGTCATATCCTTGTTATTGAAAGTGAAAGTGTGTGAGTGCTTCTTGAGGAATTTGGTGTGTTCCTCTATTTTATTTACTAATAATGAAGAAACAAGCTTTATAATCTTAGGATCATATTTTGTTTTAATGTTTATGTCAATTATTCCTTCTATCAAAGAAGAATTTCCCTCTTAAAATTTAGGGGAACATGGGGAAGTTAAAGAGGTTCCTCTTCCACTTCATAAACTTCAAGATCTTAGAGGAAAGGTGTAGAAATAGTCTTATCTCCAAAATAAGGCAAAGGATGTGGAGCAAGCAAAAATATCTCTTGTGATGTGTAGAAGGAAGGTCATTATACACATGTAAGAAGCTTAGGATTGCCTCATCATTTTAAGATAAATCCATAGTGACAGGCTCATTCTTGTTCTTGACGTATGAAAATATTGCTACATTCAGAATTCTTCAAATTAAAGGCTTGGTCCTTATAGACACACAAATTTTGACTTGTGTTAAACCCTCGTCTGGACAAAAGTAACAAAAGGAAGAGCCAGAGAATTTTCTAACTATTTTTTAACCTTATGAATTACTTCAATGAAGATGAAGTCAAAATATTTTCTTATCTCACATACAAATACCAGAGTGGAGATATTCTCGCCTTGTTTCATAAATTTATGAAACTTGGTTAGCTATTAGTTGTGAGTCTTCAAGAAATCTAATACTTTTAGCTCCTATCCTATTGGACACACTCGATGCCTAGAATCAAGGATTCATATTTTCCCCATTATTGGTGCATTCAAAATCAAACTTCAAAGAAAAAGGAACGATCCTTCGTTTTGGAGAAGTTAGGATCACCCCTACACCGTGTGCCATATCGAGAATTTGGGTTTATCGTAACAAAGTTTTGAGTAATTTGTGGGGAAAATGGAACCTTGTTTATATTTGGGAGTTTCTTCCCATACCTCCAAAAATTCCACCATTTAAATGTCATGAGATCATCAACAGGGAGAGAAGTGAGACTAAGAAATTTTTTGATTCCTTGCCATTCGAAGGGGAGAGTGACAGGGCTAGTCATTTTCAAATAGTTTAACAATCGCTACATTGATTTAGTAGATAGAGTTTCTATAATTGAAAAATTACCATCATTTTTCTCCATAACCTCGATTGTTTTGATTTTATCTCCTTCAGTTTTCGGGACCCACTTTATGGTTGTAACTAATTATTTTGAAAGAGATAACTTGTTTAGTTGGTTTGCAAGGAATTAAAAATCGAGAATGGATTCCTTGTTTTTTTTTAATATTTTCTAGATGCATATCAAATGTTTTGGGATCTCTTTGAGTGAAAAATCCTTTCCTAGATGGAGGAATCTAACCTCTTGGAACAATGCGGAAGGAATGGCCTTCATCCTGTGAATCCATGGCATTCCTAAGAGCATGCTATAATTGGTTTCCATGTCTATAATGTAGAATTTAATTAAAATGGTTTTGGGCCCAAGGGAAAATGGAAGAAAATTAGTTCTGATAAAAGTGGATTTTAGGCTATCATAGCCTCATAGCGTGTTCTGGTCAAAGAGTAATTAGATACCCCATACCATAATTTTTACAATAAAGATAAGGGGTTTATGTTTACCGTGGCTCCATCATCAATCATAACTCTTTTAATGTAATTGTTGTGGACTCACACTTGTAAATATAACGTAGGATCTCCTCTTCATGCTATCTCGGTATCGAAGGAATTTTACTTATGTTTAATACAAACCCCGTATCCCTATCATTCTGTCCAAGTAGATGCACATTGAATTTGATGTGATTAATCTAATCCTCCGGAGGAGGTGTGACATGGATTAAATGACCAATACCCAATGTATATAATAAATAAAAATGATGTCTTTGGAGAAATATTCAAGATCTAGAAAAGAGA
Source organism: Taxus wallichiana var. yunnanensis (assembly GCA_018340775.1). Lineage (NCBI taxonomy): Eukaryota > Viridiplantae > Streptophyta > Pinopsida > Cupressales > Taxaceae > Taxus > Taxus wallichiana. The sequence goes on along the minus strand of CM031243.1, from coordinate 301,726,116 downwards.
TATGAGAAAAGGTCATATTAAGATATGTAATTAAATCATATGTTCCCACGGGTTTGGGGAATACAAGTAAATCCTCTTATATTAGATGATAAATTGGGAGAGGTTGTGATGTATAATCCCTCATGCGAGTCATTATGTTGATTTATAAATCCATTTATAACTTGACCACTCTAACAATCTTTTTTATTCCTTTGATCTAAATTGGGGGTGACTCAAGAGTTATCAGAAGTCAAGGCTTCATGATTGTGAGTCCCTACAAGAATACTCTTGTTTATATTTCATGGGTTTACCTTTTTATCTTTAGGATTTTTGGGAAACAAATCTCGATAGATTCCTAAATTTACATTTTGAGGTGTAACGGGTCATGTATAACTAGGTTGTGAGGATGATTTAGGGTTCCATAGGAACATATCTCTGAATAATTGTCTTTGACTTTCGGAAGCCTCTGAATGATTTTTTTATAATCCCTACAGGAGCATGAATCATGATGATGACATGATGAAAACCACAATGTAAATCAGGATTATCATCCCTCGATATTTGGTTTGGATTATGTTGTTGACCAAAACCTTGGTTATTATTCTCGTGTTTCTTGTTATATTTTTAATTCAGCCCCCTTGGCTAGGATTTTCATACTAATTTTGACCTTGGGACTAGTTTTGATGGGGAAGGGGCGGTTAAATTCAACTACATTAATAGATGGAATAGGGTTGTTATTCCTATAGTTATCTATATTCCCATTATTATTGTTTATGTTACCCATGCTTGATAACATTAGGGTTCTTTAGTTAGTTAGTAATGATGTATGTGGTAACACCAAAATTTTGGTTTAATACTTTAGGTCCTTGATTATTATTCATATTGTTTTGATAATTCATGTTTTTTTGGTTGGGAGTTACCAACTTCCCATTAGGGTCATAAGTCTTGTGTCCTTTTTCAATGAATGCTTGATCAATGTGAAGTGCACCTTCTAACACTTCCTTATAACTATGAAAAGGAAAATTCTGCACTTCCTCCTTGGTTTCTTGATTGAGTGAGTGGAGGAAGAGGTCACAGAGTTCCATTTAGTCCATGTTAGGTGAACTTGCAAAAGAGTAGAGGACTTGATGCCATCTCTCGAATGAATTAAGCGAGAAAATTCTTTTCATTCTTATTTAATATGTAATAACTCCTTGATTCCCATTTACAACAAATTTTTCATATCAAAGGATTTGATGAATTCATAAAAAAGTCACTTGAAAGAGTGTATGGAAGTTTATTGAATTTGATAGTACCAATCTAGTACGATCCCTTCAAGAGTATTTGGGAATATCTTAGCCACTACTGCATCCCAAGGAAGAAAATCCCTAATAAAAATTACATAGGCCTTGATATGAGTGTTAGGAACCCCTATCCTTTAAATTTAGGAAGATCAGAAATGGGTGTGGAAGCATGACACCCCGTATAGTGAAATTGAGGGGCTCCTTCAAATATTCAACATAAGTTCCCATTATGTAGGATTCCACCATTGAAGTTCCTTGATGGAAGGGAGGAGAATGATGAGTTTTGTAGGTTATTACATAAGTGTTAGTCAAAACATATGGAGTCCCTTGATACTATGTGAATGGGTTAGGGAACGTATATGTATTCAGTTTTGGTGATTTTGAATATATGTGCATGTAAGGAGGGGTAGTCTGGGGAACACATTCATGGGTATTGAGTTATGAAAATTTTTATTGTTGGGAGTAACATGTCTTAGTGTCCTTTCAAATAATCCTTGTGTGGGGTAAGCATAAGATAGGAGAGGAGTCCTCCCTAGTGTACCAACCCATGTGAGAGGATCACTCATGTTAGCATTGAATGGATGACCTTGCTATAGTGTTTGTTGTACTTGTTGAGCATTGGTACTTGGGGTATAACTTTGATTGTTAACATGATAATTAGTGTTTTTCCTCTTCATGTGTGTTGGTTGTGAGGTTTGGGCATTTTCTAATTCTCTAATCCTTCCTACTAACATAGAGATGACATCATTTGATGAAGGTCGAGGTGATTGTTTGGGTATATGTTACGTGTTGTTTGGTTGAGAGGGTGTGTGGTACCCTTTTATAAATTACTTGCTCATTTCCTTCCCCTTATATGGAATATTTTCCATCTTTGGAGGTAAAGGAGACATCGCTTTATAAAAGGACGTAGGTATATACCTGCAACCTATCTAGGGATCCATCTATGGCCTTAATATGGTCACTTCTTTGGCCAAAATGTTTCAAAACCTCCTCGTTAGGTTGTAAATAGGATGGGGTAGAATTAGACTACATGTTGATTTACAACATTATCAAGACTTAGGGGTATAAACCTTCTTGTCATGTTGTTGGAGCTATAAAGCTCCACTTATGGGCCATGATAGGTTAATAATTGGTCAATCTCTTCAATCCTCACACTAGGGAGGTAGTTCACGATTGGGTAGAAGATAGACATGGTGAAGGAGAGATTTGGGAGTAGTTATCAGCCTATCTAGACAATGAAGGTGGCTTTTGAGAATTCAAATGGGTGTAATAAACTTTGAGGCCTAATATAGGCCTAGTATAATCCTAACTCGACATATTTAGTGGGTGTATGAACACTCGTAAAATAACAAGAGAGAGAAGATGGAATAAAATAAAAGAGACTAACAATGGAAATGAGAAGAACCCATTACTTTACTGTTTGGGTTACTAGAATTTGTACATGAGAAAAGTGACATGATATTTTCCATGTACTCAAATTCCTGAGGTCACGCCAAGACAAACAAAATGTGAAAAATGATATGGGAATGGAATAGGCATATGTGGTAAATGTGGAATATATGAAATGGTGATGGATTGAGGTTCTAGGGCGACTTAAAAACAATCGATCAACTTGCAAGTAATGAACTTGCTTGTTGAGGGATGTGAATTCTCACCTAACCTCTATGGGTGTGATGCCATGGTTGAGGAATATTTTCATGCGTAATTCTCAATCTATGTTTATGAGAATGAAAATACTTTAACTCAGGTTGTTAGACTTGACGAAAATGTGTATTCATCTCTAAATTATCCTCTTCAAAGAGGGTCATGCAATGATGAGATCAAAGGATGTGAATGAATAACTAAGGGTTATAACATCTAACTCGGTTGGCTTGATCATCCCAAAAGTGCCTAGCTACAATCAATCTTTCATTGAGTGCATCTAGCTTACTAATGATATGAGGGGGAAAAGGAGTAGATCTAAAGACTAGTGCTTGTAAAACCAAATATATATCTCCTTCATATAAATATATGTTCGGAGATGGACAATTGGCTTAAATATTCTCCTACGAGGTTGGGTGGACTAGGAATGGTCATGTGAGAACACCAACTCATGAGTAAGGTAAATGAGGCCGAGAAACTAGTCGAAAGGGGCCAATGACTATTGTTTAAATAAAAAATACATATACTATTATAATTATTTTTAAAATGTTTTATATGAATATTTTTGAATAAAAGAAAACAATTAAATTAATCTAAAATTATAATATTTTTGTGTTTTCAGGGATTAATTAAAAGAAATAAAGAACCATTTCTACATACATAGGAAATTGAAAGAAATAAATGTTGTCCAAATTTCTTCATTCGTACTCAAATTAATAAATTAGCTTCTTTCTTCATTCGTACTCAAATTAATAAGCTAGCTACTAAAAGAAACTAGCAAATCATAATATGGAGGGTTTATAGTACCTTAGAAGCGTGATATATGTGGATGGATGGGCACCAAGTAATTGATCCTTGCTATGGTTGATGAACCTACAAATAAGACAAACTGAAAAATGATATTGATTAGATAGGATATGTGGGGTCACCCTGACAAATCCAGCTCCAAGAAGTGTGACCTTACTTTTGTGGATGTCAACCCCTATTTTTAAAGAAAAAGTGAAGTAAAGGATAGATAAACAAATTGCATGTAGAAAAAAATAGTACTAAATCTAAAAGTAACTAAGACTTGATCTAGATATTGATTGGATTGAAATGAATGAAAATTAAATGATAACTGGTTTGGGTCAACAACAACCCAAACTATGCATAAGTAGGTCGATGATAACCTGGGAGTGAGGATCTGAAACAACAAGTGAAATATGTAGGCCATCAGATATCTAAATGAAATATGGTAATTACGAAAAACGTATGGATGTTGGAGTCAACCTGTAGAATGGATCCGTGGGAGAAGAAACCAAAAAATAACAAAAAATGAGAAGAAGGGAGGTTGGATTGACAAAATGGACCCAGGTTGATGGTGACTGGGGTATAGGTAGGATAAATTTGAAACACATAGGAACATAATGACGGTCCTGGTAAGATGAGTTGGGAACAAAATGAAGGTGGACATTGAAAAGGGATCTGGAGGTTAAGATCACAGTTGTAGAAGGAAGGTTCGACGATGATTTGATAGGGTTGATGATGACTGTAGTAGAGTTAGATAAGGTCAAGGTCAAAAAGGATGAAATGGGAGACCTGCAAGTGAAGAGGCTAGAAAAGAAGGTCAATAGTAGAACTCTGAGTGTTGCAAAATTTGATCTAAACTTGTAAAATGTTAGATGTAAGCAATACAAAGATAATATGATAAATATCACATAAAAAACACAAATATGATGATAAATCTCATGAAGGATGATCATGAGTGATGCAAGAATGTCCACAAGAGGTCTCAGAATATTGCAGGAATGCTCAAGCATAAGATTCTGTTCACAAGTCATAAGAAAGATAAAAAATCCACATGCATTTGATGATTATGGAAAGAAACTACTTAGTTTTATATGGTCAATGGTGACTAGAATGGGTCGCTGCTAGTCATGGGGAAAGTTTCCCCAATGGGGTGGATTTTTGTGCTTTAGGTCGATTTTGTGTTTTTAAGGAGGGAAAAATATGCTTTAAATCTTATGTGCAAGATTAGGTTGCTTAGGGATGAATCATGGGTAGTTAGAAGATAGGAATGGGTATAAAAAGCATAGGGATTTATATTTAGGATAAAAACATCCTAAATAGAAAGTCCATTAGGGCATAATGGATGTGGATATTAATTAATTAATTAATGTGAATTAATAAGGATTAATGATGATAGGATAATAAGTGGGAATTTATTAAATATTGAAGGGGATGGATTTAATTAAAGGGGGACCTAGATAGGACCATAGAAAATATGCGCACTGGGAAGACAAGGGTAGAGATACTAAATTTAGGTGTCTACATTTTCCCCTTTTTGTTGAGTGGTTTGTGCTAGCAAGCCATGAGACAAAAATAGTGAGAGAAGAGGAGTATGATGAAGATTGATGGAAGGTTGATGATGAGCTCCCCCTCAAATGGGGGATCGATGATGCCAGAGGAAATCAATGATGTGTTTGAAAAAGGTAGATGATGAAGGGTGGGTGGGTGAAGAAAGATGGGTAAAAGATAGATGGTAAGGCAAGATGCCCTAAGCAAAAAGGATCACAATAAAAATAAAAACTATGGTGGTAATTCCGATATCACATGGGTAGAGGGAAAATTGTGGTCTCAATAGAGATGGGAGATAATGATCTATAGGCCAGTGAGTGGGCGAAAATCATTGCAAAAAGGAGTGAATCCAATGGGAACTCTCTCAAATAAACCCAAGATGAAATGATCATGGGGTCATAGGAAAGCATCAAAGTATGCACAACTAAATGCAAAAATTATGTAAAATCCTTCATACATGAGGAATCGAGTGAAAAACTATGTGTTTGCAAGGGACAAGGATGAAAATAATGGTGCCCTAGCACAAGACACAAGAGAAGGCCGAAAAGGTGAGTAGTGAAATAATATGCCCAAGGGGGAGAGAAGTATGGCCATGAGGTGGAATTTTGTGCAAATTAGATAGGATTGTAAAATAAAATGCCCAAAGAGGGAATAAGTATGGCCACAAAGGTGGACTTCAAGATCACAAAAGGATAGGATCAAAATATTGAAACAAAATTCCCTAAAGGGAAAATAAAGATGGCCACAAAGGTGGAATTTGAAGAATTCCCAAGAAGAGGTCATAAAAAAAGATCGGGAAGCCAAAACAAAGGCTACCTAGTCAAATCAATGGCGAATCAACGAGTGACTAAGGGGGTCGATGACAACTAGGTGTTAGTGGCTATATAAGCTTTGGGGTCACTCGACGATGCTCATTTTCACGTGTAAAATTAACGAGAGAGATTAGAGTGATTAAAGAGAAAATTGAGAAATGGAGGTTGCAGAGCCATGTAAGGAAATGCCGAGAGTGTACGGAGGATGGTGAGTAACAAAACTCAAGCTTTTTTTTAGTTTAATTTTGTATTTTTTTATTTTGTTGCATTTTTTTAGAAAAAGTAGATGACACTGTAGGGGTGGTTTGGCTGACCCAGTGGTCGACATTGACTAGGCCCTAAGGTGTGATGATCGACCCTAAAACACATCGACCTAACACAGGTCGGCATCGAATAGGGTTGGATTGGCTATGTTTAGGATTAAATTGGATTTTTAATGAACTTTAATGGAATTTGATTGGATTTTGGATTTTTGATATGATATTTACATGTTTTGTTTGTGATTGTAGGCCAAAGAGACCTTATATTTGAGAGACCGAGTGCCTGCCCTATATGAGAATATTAGAGGAGATGTTACATATGCCGAGTGGGAACTTGGTTGCGTAGTGGTTATAGTGGGTTAGGCATTATCAGAGGATCCCACAAGATGTGGGATTGATGATCACTTTGGTGGAGAGATGGGACCAACAGATGGGGACCTTTTGGTTTAGGACAAGGGAGATGACCATCACCCTAGAGGATGTGTATAGGATTATGATATTTCCTATACATGGGGAGAAGATAGTTCCCATCACATCTGATAAGTAGGCTAGTGGTTTTGACATAGATATTTAGAGCCAATGTGCCCCACATCAATTTTTCTTTAAGGGCATTTTCATATGAGATGAGGTAGAAGGCATAGTTGATTAATTTGCTTAGTGATGATGGCAATGTCTTGTTATGCTTTTCTGGACTCAGGTGGAGCTTAGTTTCCATGGGCGTTGGCTGGTGTGGTGGAAAATATAGTTGAGCACTAGAAAATGTTCTCTTTTGGGACTTCCTTGCTAGCTCAGGTGTACCATGAGCTATCAGCTTATAGAGTAAGCATGAGGTCGTGGGTTGGATGTAGGATTATTGCTTCACCTTCTTGGGCCTATGAGCACATCATTATCATTTGTCCACTAGGGCTTCCATGGGTCATATGAGACCATATAGAGCTGGCGGTGGGATTTTTGAGATGGAGGGCCAACTAGGTTCACGACAGAGGACAGGGGGTAGAGTAGTAGATTGGTATATTGATCGGTTTGTAGAGTTAGAGACTGATCAAATTAGATGGCGGCCATTGTATAGATACTTTCCCACATGCTTTGGGGTAGATGCAAAGTTGTTTAGGATGAGGTGGACACGGTGGGTTCGGGGAGATAACTGGAGATGGTCAAGGCCATTCAGCTTGATCAAGTGAGACAACATTTTTGGGTCATCCAAACTATACCTCATGATCCTATTTTGTATAGGTGGGAGGAGATAGACAGGGAACTTCAGAACCTTGTTATGACAGATCCATTAGAGGAGAAGGCTGCACTATGAGATGATGATGAAAATGTAGGAGTCGGGCAGGATTTGGTGATTTGATGACCACCATTTGGGTAGCTAGGGTGGTTGTAGAGGGAGGAGAGGAGGAGGTAAAGGAGATGGAGATTGGGGAGATGCAACTCTGGGAGGCAGAGCTAGAGAAACTACAGAGTTAGCATGACTTTGTGCCGATTTAGAGCAGATGAGGGTGGAGAGATATTCTATAGTCCATGAGAGGGACACAGTTATATAGGATAGGGATCGGTACCACTGACGAGAGGAGGCCTATAGGGTCTATTTTGGAGATCTTGCTACCCTATTGGCTACGAGGTTGTGGGTGTAGGACATGCAACACCATAGGGAGGAGGAGAGATGGCACATCTTGGTATGATTTCCATTGATAGATACAAATCCTTAGCCACAAAGGATAAGTATTACGAGGGTATCATGATTAACAAGATTTTGAAGACACTACGATATTGGGAATATCTGCAGAGGAGAGTGGCAGGTGGAGTGGGCCATCAGGGAGCACAATGAGTGTGGCTCAACCACATCGAGGAGAGGGACAGGGTGGAGGAAATGAGGCCGATAGATAGATAAAGGGACTTTCCTTACGGGGAAAGATATTAGGCTCTTTGAAATTCACTTTTATAGTTTTACCAATATCTTTGCTTTGAGAGAGCCCCGTTAGAGGGAAATGATGTATTGATACACTTGATTTTGATGATATATATATATATATATATATATATATATATATGATTTTGTTGTGATTTAACATATGTGCATTGTGTAATGTTGATTATTTTATTTATGATGTTGATGATGATGTGAATATGTGGTGTTGATTAGGATTGATTGCATGTTTTACTTATATTTGATGATGATGGTAAAAGTATAAGATGAAATGATTTACTTTTACTTGGATTGTTAGACTATGATGTTGGATGTGATGTTGTGTTTAATGATGATGTCATAGTTTATATTTAAATGTGATGATAAATTTTAAATGTAATGAGGGTGCTTTAAGAATGAGAAAATAGTCGTAATGAATTATGGGTGTAGACACGAGTAGGTAAATAGATAGAGAAAGATGTGGTTGAAATAGAAAAAGGAGAGATGAAAATGTTGGATGGAAAAGGGTTTATAATAAAACATGAATCAATAATAAAGAACCCATGGGTAGGAACAATGCTACGTCATATCAAATAACGTGCAAGGAAAGGGTGCCTCAATCACTTTAGAGGTAAAAAGAGGAGATCTAAATAATTCCAGGAACATGTGACCAAAACATGATGTTAGAATGTAACCAACGTCAATTAGTTATATCAAAGATCATAAAGAGAAAAGGATGGGATGGACTCATAGACCTAATGTTGACATGAAAAAGGGGTTTGAGATGTAACTTATACATGGGAAGAGGGTTCTCTATGAGTGGTGTTCCCTAAATCTATGCCCTAGCTTTGGGAAAGGGTGAAGAGCAATGCTAGAAGAAAGTTGATCAATGCGGGAAGATTTATTAGGATCTTGATAAAATGGAAGGTGATCAATGTGGGAATCCTTCAATTCCATGATAAAAAGAGTATCCATCCTTTGAGGGTATGGTATAATTTATACATATGTAATATAGATGGAAAAAGATAACATATATGATAGCCGTCCTTCGAGGGATCGGTCTTTTCTTTGATTTGATTTAAGTATTTTTTTCCTTTTTTTTTGCATGAGCAACTTGTCCTTTGAGGGAATAGTCTATTTTTGAGTGCTTTGAATTTTTAATGAAGCATCCTTTGATTTTGATTTTGACACGGGAAGAGCTAGGAATAACTAAGTAGATCACTTAAGAGGGGAAAAAATGTATAAGAGACACCCTTGGACCCTTTGCATGGTTCTAATAGGCGAATGCAAGGATGGCGGATGTAATGATTGTAGATTTCTCATTGAGATAAGAGAACCTATCCATAAGGAATATGCTACGAGTAGATATGTGGTGCTCATATTTAAGGTCATATCTAGGAAAGTGACGGATGGCCACATAATTCCAAATCACTACGTTGAAAGATGGAAGAGGATAATGATAGAGGGATGATCTAAGGATATGACTAACAACTCACTGGGAGAAATGATAACAATAGAATGGTCACAAGTGCAATGTGTTAAGAGGTTCCACCTCTAGTTTACCATCAAGGAAGGCCAGTCAATAGGATCCTGACCCATACTTAGGCATGATAATGCATGGTCTAATCCAGTTAGGGGAAAACTTTGTGTGTTGGATCCTTTCTAGGGTAGTGAAATTATGATTTTCTTTGAGAACAAGGTTAGTGACATTAAATTTTTGTTCCTTGATGTGATTTTAACAAGCACATTTGATGCACTCTTGATAAACATGATGGTGTTCAAGAGTGAGAAGGTGAAACTCATCTAACAACTCAAACTGTGCTAGATGTGTTTGACGATAGTCTTCATCATAGATGAAGTCACGAAGGGACACACACAAAGATGAAATTTGAAATTTGAGAGGAAGGATGGATTCGAGAACCGTACACAAGTGAGAAGGGTATAGCTCCTGTGGAAGTATGGATGCTAGTATGATAAGCCCAAAGAGCGAAGGGGCGATGAAGATGTCTATTCGTCATGTCTGGTCAATATTTTTGTAAGAATGTTTCAAAGAGTTTTATTAGTGGCTTTGGCTTGGCCATTAGCTTGAGGATAGTATGGATAAGAGAAGCTGAGTTTGATGTTAAATTCATCACGTAAATACTTAAGATATTTATTTTTAAATGACTTTCATTGTCCGTAATGAGCTTGTGAGGAATGCTGAAGTGGAAAATGATGTGCTGGTAGATAAATTTAATGATTGGAATGGATTTGGTTAAAGTGAGGGGAATTGATTCCACCCACTTAGTGAAATATTTAGTTGGAGTGATGTTGTTGTAAATAATGAGGATTAATAAGATCGATGAGATCGCCTTGTCTATGATAGGGGATTTTGGGTAAAAATATAGATGGAAAGGTTTGGTCAGGACAAATTCAAGTTTAGGTAGGTTGAGATAAGTCAACTAAGGATCACGAAGCTTGAGTAAATACACGTTTTCTTGGGAAAACAAGAGTAATAGTTACTAAAGTGATTTTAGGATGAGATTATACGGCCACAAGGGTGGGCCTTAGATAGATCCATGGTGCTCCCAAGGGAAGCACAAATATGGCCACGAAGGTGGTCCTAGGAGGAGAAGATGATGGATAAAAATGGTTGATATGATTGGATGAGATGAGCTAGATAGGATAAGATAATGTCGGTATAGAGAGTGATTAACTAAAATTAACTAAATATAGGTTATCTAAGAACTAGTTAATCTAATCTAGGAGGACAATAAATGCTATAAAATAAATACTCTAAAGTAATATAAATTGGCTAAATGATTAAACTAATAGATTTGAAACCCTAATGTGTAAGAGTAAAATGAGGAAGGAACTATTGGTCATCAAAATTTCACTCATGTCTTAGATTTGGAGGAACTGAGTCATTTGAGATCGCAATGGAACCATCTCCAAGTTGTGGGACCTTGTGCATTTGAGACAAATAACCGGAAGGCCAATTCCTCTATCTATTTCTACTACTACTGCTACTCCTAGTGTTGAAGAGAAAAATAAGATAATGATGCATATAAACCAAGGATAGGAGGATAACATGAAAGGAAACTACACTAAAAGGTGATAACACCAGAAAAAGAGGGATGAATACTATCTATTATGAGTGAAAATGAAAGGAAATGCATGAAAGAAGGCTAGGCACGTGTAGCACAACTTAAAACATATTTACCAGATCAATTTCATGGAACACAACTAAATAAGGAGCCACAAGGGGTGTATAATGGCACCAAAAAAACACAATGCAAAAGAAAAGGCAAAGAGAATGAATGCAAACACGTTAGGACAAGAAATAGTCACAAAAAAATGCTTCTATTACTTATAGAAATACACAGAGTTGTTACAATGGTGAAAGAGGCCGATATCCATGTGCAAGAGCCAAATCCAGAGGTCTGCAACTCAAAATATAGAAAATATGAAGTCCTTAGCAAAATGTGTAAGGATTCAAAGTATCCAATGTTAAAAATGAGCCCAACTCTTACATTTATAGATGAATCCATGGAAGAAGAAGAGAAGGAGGAAAACCCGAATTTGAAATGCAACCACCAACAAGAATCATTCAATGCCTATAAATCACTTTAGGAATATGTCAAATGCACTTCCCAAGGTCTACTTGCATGTTGAAGAAGGAAGGAGGGTGAATAAGATCAAATCAGGTGGTTGGAGCAATTAGATATGCCCATTAATGCTCAGAAAGATGTTTCCCATTTCTCACTTGTTGGTGTAATTTATGGGTTTGCACATTTTGCCTTAATTTCCATGTTCCATTTTACTCCAAAATGTTCATTTGTTCTATCTGGTGTCTTGTAATTCGTGCTTCCCATTTGAATGCATTGAAAATGTCCTCAATGTTGTTATTCTGCCCCATTTTCAAACAAAATCCAAGTTTCCCCTTTATTGTGCCCTAATCTTTTTCATTTACACGGGTTGTGTTATTTTTCCTTGGCCAAAGCGTAAAAGAAACCCGTGTTTGATCGACTTCCATTTTGTGAAGGTGAAATCTCACTCCCCAGGTCTAAATTAATATAAAATCATGCTTCACTTGTTTCAAAATTAGAAAATCCGCCTTCCTTGTGAAAAATTTTGATTTTAGAGGAATCCCCTACATTTTTACATTTTGACGGGCATACGGGCATGTTCTACCCGTCAAATTTATCATTGCAACATTTATGTTGACATGGCAGGCTCTCATTGGCGGGTGCACGGTTGGAAAAAATGTTATAACTTGTCATTTTTGAGTTTTTTATGGGGGCCAAAATTTTTGACCATGGCCCCACAGTGCTACAGTGATGTGCCTACGTGGCACGATCTGATTGGTTGATGGATCAGCGGGTGGCGGGCCGCACTTAGGAATTTTTCTTCCATTATGGAAAATTTCTCAAAATCAAATTTTGCCCGAAGGCCCGCAAATGGCATGATGACACATGACATAGGAGGGCCAGGTGGATGGTGAAGGACTTGGGAAAATTTTGGTGTTTTTTGGCTCAAGGTGTCATGCTAAAAATTGATCCACGAGCTGCGCCCAGTGGGAAGGCGACACGTGTCTAGGATGGTCAGGCGGGTGGCGGGGGTCACTTAAAATTTTCTTCAATTTTTGAAAAATTCTCAATGTCAATTTTTGGCCCGCAAGCTCGCCTCTAATAAGAAATGGACACGTGTCCAGGAGAGTCAACATGGAGAGGTGAATAGTTGGAAATTTTTTGAAGTTTTTTGACTTCAAAATGCCAAAGAAAATTTTGATCGGAAGCCCACATCGAATAGGAAAGTGACACGTATGTAGGGGATGAAATGGAGGGGTGGAGGTTTGGAGAAATTTGAAGTTTTTAAACTTCAAAGGGTAAAAAGGAAAATTTTGGCTCAAGAGCCCACGATGAATGAAAAGCGGACATGTGTCTGGATTTGGCGGAGATGTGGAGCGTGCGGAGAGAAAGTGAAAAATTTTCCAAACTTTGGCAAAAATCTCAAGGTAAAAAATTGATCCGTGGAAAATTTGGAGGTGTGCCCCCGCATCCAGTTAGGGGGTGACATGTGGCATGTTTCAAAAGGAAAAGGAAGAGCGCGGGCCCACAAGGGATTTTGTGCTCGTGGAGGAGTGAAGGAAAAAGGATGGGTTGGCTCATGCGAATGAGAGACCGCCACGTGGCGAAGAAGCAGCGGTATTCGGGGGCATGGAGCATTTTGAGAAATTTTTTATTTTCTCAAAAAGGAGCAAAAGTCATCATTTTGGCCCACGGTTTTCAGTAGGGCCCACAGGAGGACACATGGCACGTCAGGGGCTCGTGGGGAAAATATTCAGAATTTTCCCGAAGTAAAAAGGGTTTAAAATGCATTTTTAGGATTGGGGGCCCGCCCCAATCATATTTTGACACGTGTCCAACCTTATTCAAAGGAAAAAAGGGTATTTTCGAAGGATTATTCAAGATTTGATCTGACACGTGGAGGGAAGAGATTTAAAGTTGATTTTTAATCAACGGTTGATGTCAATTTCATTTTTGGGCGCCATGGAAGCTCTAGGAAGCTTGGAATCATCTTTTCTTCACCAAAATGCATGAAATTTTATATGATTTCACATCCTTTCAGCCTTCTGAGTGCAATGACATAATTTTTATGAGCTGATTCGGTGCCCTATAGTGTTTTTCGTGAAATATTTTCCTCAGTCCGTAAAAAAAAATGTGAATGGTAAAAAATTAAAGTTGCAGAGTTATAAATGATAAGGGAAAAAGGTGAAAAATGATTGAAAATGCATGTTGGCATGGTGGAATGCCAAAAATGTGACCTTGGGATGGATAAGGATCTGATTTCATGTAATATTTTAAAATATTTGTGCATCTTTGGCATTTGGCAAGCTATTTTATAGTTTTATATCATTTTTCATCAAATGGATAGGGTTTTGTAACAAATTTGATCCCTTTGGCATATTCTTTGCTTGGGATTCAAGGATATGAGTTGGCAGAGGGTATATGATGTAATTTGGAGGCATTTTATGAGTTCTGTTGAGAATTTTGGAGAAAGAGATAAGAATTTTCATGCGGAAAACTGGAAGAAGTCCATTTCTTTTTGGAGAGACTGCCTGAGAGCCATTTTGGTTCCTGTTTGTATCAAATGTTCATCATGTTGAGTTGGTTTCAGCTGTAAAGCCATCAAAAAGCTTTGATATTGTCTAAATAACATTCCCTTACTGATACATCCGATCAAATTCTTGGATTGACTAGTTTTATCTCTTGGCAAATCTTGTATACACTTATATTTCAAGATGTTTTCAATTTGTGTTTCATGCTCATGTTGCAATCTTGTATTTAGGATCTCTCCGATCATACGGGCCTCATTTCTATTTGATGGTTTAATGGCATTTGCAATCTTGTATTTATAAGAGCTTTCATCGATAGAAGATAAACATTTAAAATCATCTTCTTGTCCTTGATAAATGAGGCTACTGCGTAAACCTTTGGGTGCACCTTAGGTCATGATTAAATAGGGATTCGTGGATGCTTCATTGATATTTTTCTTGAAGCCTTTATGGCAGGTTATCAAAGTTTATATGGAATAGTGCAAATTTGGGCATCCATGTGTGCACACATCCTGGTTGAAAGAGAACTTCAAATTCATTGAAAAATCTCTGTTGTTTAGGTGTTGTAATTCATTTGCAAAGTTTCCCAAAGAAGGTGATGACTTCTAACTACTCTTGTCCCAAAATATCTCATCAGAATTTCATTTTAGACTAACTCATCCTACCTCCAATACCCCTGTATTTGCATTGTGTGTCCACAAAAGAATTCAATCCTTTCACTAAAATGCACAAAGTTGATCAGGGTTTTATCATGTCTTTAGCAGCTCTAGCTTTGTTTTGAGAACATTTCCATCATTTAGTAGTGACAAATCCTTTGAGTTTGGATAATGGATACTTGATCATGTTTTCACAAAGCCTCTTCCATATCATATGCAAAACACAAGGATATCTCCATCTCCTTACCATATAGGGGCTGCAATATAGGTTCTCTTACCTTGGTTGATAGACACAACCTAAAATAGTGAGGGCTGAATCAAAACCCTCATTAAGGTGCTATCCACTCACTTAGTTCTTGAATGCAAACAAGCGAGATAAGTGTGCTCCCCCGGATACAAAACATAATTAATTATTATTAATTAATTAGCTTCCATTAAATCAATAAATCATCATTTATTTGATTAAATCCCTCTCATAGTCTAAATCATGCTAATTATTCCTCTAAAAAGCTTCTATAAGCTTGCACACCTATTAATTAATCACTTTGATTAATTAATAAAGCCCCTCAAATCCCATGGGTCACTAAAGGACAAACTAAACTCTCCTAAGGTTGACTCAACCCTTTCTAAACCTCTCTTATCCACAACTAACCCAACCTCTCCATTTATCCCACATGAAGGAGGATGTAGAGATTCTTCTATCCATTGGGCTATATAAAGAGCCCTCCTCCTACCTTTACACTTACACCTTTACATTCCTAGATGAGCATAGAGCCTAAGCTATAGCCATTTTATCATCTTGGAGCATTCTTCATTGGAGAGGCTAGCTACTTTCATTTCTTGTATTCATCCATCCAAGTTTTGAAGTCATATGGGGATATGTCAAATGGTCTTGTAGCCATGGATTGACAAGACTCCATTCTTGAAAACCTTGGGATTCAAACATACAATCAAACCTTTGATTGCTAAGGATCTAAATAGGTTCATTTCATTTGATTAGCATTCAATAGAGATAGAGATTAATGGATTAACATGTTAGTTTGAATATTTGTTCATGTTCTAATGCAAGGATGTTAGTAGATTAGTCTTGCTTAAGCTCTAAGCATGATGGTGCATTGAATTTGATTTAGCTTTGTTTTAGGACTACTAGGTGTTAGTTCTAACTCTTTTTGCATTGCTAACAAATACATGTACACATTTGGCATGCCCATGGGGGACGGGTCCTTAGTCCCTTAGAATTCTAGCTCAAATTTTATTGTTATTTCAAGTTTTTGGCTAACCCTTGATATACACATATGGAAAATAATGTTCAATTTCTTAGGATTTTGCTAATATTCCATGTGTAGGATCTCATTTAGAGCTTTAATTCTAATGGGTTGTTGTCAATTTCGAGCTAACATACTAAAATTTGGAGTGTTTTGAGCTTTTTGGTGTCTTTTGCTAATATTACATGTGTGAAATAATGTTAAATTTCTTATGATTTTGCTAACTTTGCATGTGTTGAGTCTTGTTTAGGGGTTTAATTTTGATGGGTTGTTGTCAATTTTGAGCTAACATATCAAAAATTTGACCTTTTTGAAGTTGTTTATGTTAAAATGACGTATTTTTGACGTCACCTAGGAAAGGGAGCAGCACCCAAACCTTGGCACATCATAACCCAAACCTTCCTTGGCAGGCACCCTAACCTTGGCGCATGTTGGTGCACACACCACTGTAGTATTGTACATTTTTTAACCACACAGTACCCAAACCTTGGCATGTAGGCGCACCACAATGTTGTCTTGCATGCCACATCATTCTAGCATGCACCCAAACCTTGCAAAGCACACCCAAAACCTTGGCGCAGGCACCATTATGTTGGCACACACACCACTGTAGTACTATACCTTTTTTCAGCCCCATGCACACACCATATGCAGTAGCAATCATCTCTCGGGTAGTGCACACACACTATCATAGCTTTTGTACCTTCTGTTTTGCTTCCCGGGCACACACACATAAATGGGCATGCATACACACTAAAGGGAGCACACACATCATTCTGTGCACGCAGGCATACTTCTCATTATGTTTTTTTACATAGAGGCACACACATTAAAAGGGCACGCACACACCAAAATGGGTGCACATACACCCTGAAGGGCACACGCACATGTAGAACTATGTACATAGCCTATCTTCCAGAGGCCATAACTTTTTCTCCCAAACTCAAAATGACTCCATTTTTGTTGCGTTGGAAAGGTATTGAAGAAAATACACAATGGAAACATAAATTTGAGTTTTTGAGTTACCAAAAATTTAAGGTTTTCATTTTTATAAAACTACTCATTTCTAACATGTCTAAATGCATTTTGGAAAATTTGGTCTTTGATGTTCTAACACCTTGCAAGTTTTATTTTGAATCTAACTTCTATTTTGTAGGGTGTTTTTACATGTTTGATGGTAATTTGACTTGTTTAAAAGGTTAATGAACATTTCATGTTTAATCATGAGATTAGAGTCATGTATGCTCTTCCCTCGCACCTTTTAGGTGATCTTGGGAATCAGAAATGATTTCTATGTATCTTTTTTGTTTTGAAAAATGCTTGTTCTTAAAAGAATGAATGTCAAAGTTTGTTAAAAAGAACAAATATTTCATTTGAACTAAGTGTTTTCCATTTTTGATTTCATAGTTGGATTCTACATCACGTATGCTCTTCTCTTGCATCTTAGGATGATCTTGAGAATCAGAAATGATGTTTTATCCTCTTTAGTATTTTTATGGAAAATTACTAATCCATTGTGCAGACCAAAAATGCTTGTCAAAGAAAAGGTGGAATTGAAACAAAATCAAACTACTAATACAGTTTCCATGCAGGTTTCCAAAAGGTGTTCAAGAAAACCACATCAAATTAAACAAGATAAAAAACACACCACATTCAAAACACTATATTTGCAGGTTCGGATAAGGGTACGTCCCATCCGCTTAAAACTAGGACATAACCCCTTTGGCATAAGCCTTAAGCTACAACAATGGGGGTGGTCCTAGGAACCCCAAAGTAGTCCACGCAAGAGGGAACCTTGTGGATGAAATGGGAAGTGCTCCGCACAACCTACTTGACTAGTTTTCCTTGTGAGTTAGCATTACCGGTTGTCCGTATATGGTGACCCCAATGAGAGTACACGATGGATGCACTTTATTTCCCACTTTATGCTTGAAGGGGGTAAAGTAAAGCCGAGATACTCCCAAATTAGTCATTGTGACTTTTTGGGTAAATCGAGCTCACTTAAGACAACTTTGTAACACCTAGTTGAGAGAACCACCTAGGAAGATATCTTTGACCAGGAGCCAACTTTGACCATTTCAAAGCCAATTTGAGTTGTGAGCCATATTGTTCATCATGAAACATGTGAAGCGTTACTTTTTCTTAGTTTTTCACTTACCCTAAGGTAAGGTGAAACTCTACCAAGTGAGGCCAACATTTTTCAACCCCAATTGATCTACTTCCTTCACTTTCTTTTGACACTTTGTTGATCAAAAGAAGAGTGACTACCTTTGCATTATCAATTGATTGTTTCACCACTTTTTGTCCGTTTACGCCCATCCATGTTTGCGGCTTGGGTTGTTAAATGTCTAAAGTGTGTGGAGACATTTTCATATCATTGGTAGCCTTTTTGATCTTGATACCCAAGTCAAGATCATCATCATAGTTAGGCTTGATTCATCACCTTGAACTTCCTCGGAAAGGTTACCTTGTTTATATCGTATCACTACAATTTTGGTATTTACATCTTGTTTCTTGTAAACTTGACCTAAATATCTATATTGTAAGGTTACGCTATACACATTTTAACAATTCCTAGGTATACTATAAGCTTTAGTTTGATTTCAATTACTTACCTTGATTTTGAAAAGTGTTACGTGTTACCACTTGTGTGTGTTATATCAATATCATCTTGATATCAATACCTTACTTTCTCACAAAGTTTGGTTAACATATCTTGGTGAAATTGTTGTGTCACTCACAATCATAACTCACACTTTTTGAGATATAGGTCTTGATTGAATTTGGGCTTGCTTCTCGTATACTTTGTTTGGAGGTCACATTAACTTCTTGTTATTACTTACGCCTTGTTCATTTCTTTGAACTCGACATAAGTAGGGACATTTTGTTAATCATCTTACAACACCAACTACCTTTCCAAAAATAGACTTAGGAAGTACTCCATTTGACTAATTGGTTTACAAAAAAACTTTGTGTGATTGTGTCTCATTTGTCATTTTGACTTATCCATTTATGACAATCACTTTGATCCATTGATTCTTTATCATTCATTATTCTTTGGTCATTAATTTGGCTTTGTGTTTTGAACTTGCGTGATTGTTCCTTGTGTTTATCCATCTTATAAATTCATTTTTAGGACAATCTTTGGGTCTTTGATCCTCTTGATCTTCTTGTTTTTGCCTAAGTTCATGATCATTTTTGAACACATCTTTCAAACCTTAGCAAAAACATTCAAGAAACTTTTGCATCAATCAAACATTGGAAATATTTCCTTTGTATCCTTTATGTTGCTAAAATTTTGATCAATCCTTTGACATTTATGCTTCATCCCTTGTTGGATTATCAATCTTGATTCATCACGATGTATGTTTTCCTTAGCTTCCTTTTTGAAAATCACACAAGCATCCCCATCTTTATGAAATGTCTAGTTGGTTGTCGTTATGTTGCCCAAATCAACATGAAACCTTCTTCACTTTGAAGAATTTTGATCATACAATTTAGGTCTAGACCTTTGAACCCAACACATGCCAAAAATGACTTGATTATCATAAGGTCCCTTATACATACGACAATAAGGAATCAAATTTTTGGTGTACAAATCAAAATATGCCCATCATGACCAAACCTCGTTTGGTTCTTCATGCTAGAGAACCCATTCGGGTAACCCATTCCCCACCTTCATCTCATAGTCGGTGGTATGGTTTGGAAACTTCTGATCCAAATTATTATTTGAGTTCCCCCACCCTTCTTCTAATTCTAATCCAAACATTTCCTCTTCTTCTAAGGATTCCAATCCAAATATTTCCTCTGACTCTTCTGATGATTCAGATCCAAACTACTATTCGATCCAAACTACTATTTGATTCATCTAATTCAACTCCTAAGTCATGGTCCTCCCCTTCTTCAACCTCTATTATCAATCACCTAAACAATGTTCTCCTCCTCTAAAATATTTGTGTCACCACAAATTATCTTCATCATTCATCTAATGTGACTCCTATGTCATGGTCCTCCCTATCTTCATAGACCCTCTTCATCATACATTTAATATGACTCCTACATCATGGTCCTCCCTTTCTTCTAGGACCCCTTTTATCACCCCTTTTATCAGTCGCCTCAATGACATCTTCTTCCTTTGAAGATACATGTGACTCCAAATCCCTCCAATCAAACATCTAATACAATTCTTGAATCATGGTCCTCTCTTTCTTTGCAGACCCTTGTTATTATTCATCCAATGTGATTCTTGAATCATGGTCCTCCCCTTCTTCACGCAGGACCTTCATCAATCACCCCCATAAGTCTTCCTTCTTTGAAGATTCATGTGACTCAAAGTCCTTCTATTCAAACATTGAATCAACCCATGCATCACAATCTACAGACTTTGGACTTAATCCTACTAGTTTACAGATGATATACCATCATATAGGTAGGTCCACACCACCTTCTTCTACCCCGAGACATCTAGCTCCACATCTTCTTCATCCCCCACATCATCTTCTTCTATCAATCATCATCAAACATCTTCTAAGTCTTCCACACCAAGTGAACCTCTTTCTTCCAATCAACCCTTGGTGATCGATCAAAAACTCATACCGATTGATCTCTTTCAGAATGAAGAAACAATCAGGGCATTTATAGGGGCACATGAAGATATTCCTTTAGAAGATTACGAGCAAGGATTCTCTTTAGACTTTGATGCATGCCCACATATTGTGAGGAAAAGTTGATTCCTTTTATCAAGAAATAGAGGAAGAGCCTCAAATCATGCAACTTGATCCTCCTCTTATTCTTCCATCTTCACATTCTTCATTATGTGATGAAACTCCTTGGTCTTGCATTGATCCATGGCCTATCTTCTCATCACCCAATCACTCTTTTCTATCATAATTCCTCAATCACAATCTCTTATGGGGTCAACACCAAGTAGCCCTTCATCTTCATCTAGGTGTGGGTCACCTTCTAGTAGCCCTCCCTCTGCTATTTGTGGGACATTTTTGAGTAGTCCACTATCTTCTATTCTTGGGGCATGTCCCAACTAGCCCCTTGTCTTCTATGTATGGATCACCCCGGGTAGTCCATCATCTTCTATTCTTGGGCCACATCCTAGTAGCCCATCATCTTACATCTATGGGTCACATCCTAGTAGCCCTTCTTCTTCTATTCTTGGGCCACATCCTAGTAGCCCTTCGTCTTCTATCTATGGGTCACATCCTAGTAGCCCTTCTTCTTCTATTCTTGGGCCACATCCTAGTAGCCCTTCATCTTCTATCTATGGCTCACCTCCCAATAGCCCATCTTCTTCAATCCTTGGACCATATCCTTTTCATCCATCACATTATTCTTCTACTAAATATTATGGCAAGCCCACTTCCATTCCTCTCATCAATTCTAAACATCCACATTCTTCTCTCACTTCTCAGGATCAGAAAAGTCAAGCATTAGCTTATAAGAAACCTAGACATGTTCTTTATCAAGCTAAGATCAAAAATCGAAGAGAGATCCAAAGCTACCAACAACTCCAATGATCATAAAATCCAAAATCAAACGTGATTCCAGAATGCACACCAACGTACCCATCAAGTATGGCACAAAGTGCAAAAACCTATGGATAGGGAACTCAAACTCCCACATACGAAACCCATGTTTCAAAACAAATCACAATCATTTGTTGAGTGTGAACTCACCACGATCATCGAGATCGGGGATAATATCACTCTTGATAAACAAACACACTTAGTCTCCCTTATCAAGGAAGTCACACACATCATTGTTGGATCCTATCATGCAGATTGACATTATTGGTCCCAACTTCCAAAAAAAAAAAAAAAAATTAAAAAAATCATAAAACAGTTCAAAAATACAAAAAAAGAAAACATTAAAACATTACAAAAACAAAATCAAAGGTACAAAGATCAAACATTACAATCAGGTATTACATACATGGATGTTCTTTCTTCCTTTCTTTCATATTCATCTACAAGTCATCTACCATTTTCATCCCTTCGATGTTATTGTGGTTAGCCTATTCACACACATTTTGTGACATTTATCTCTATGGTATCCATTTGACCTTGGTCTTTCATAACCTTGGTAAATTAAAGAATGACTAACCTCTTAGAGATCCTATCACTATTCTCATCTAATAAACTTGTTGGGAAGAATTTTGGGTGTATTTGTTGACACTATCCAATGTCATCATCACAAATCACTTCCACATCCTTCCATCAAGCCATCAAGTGGTTCTTAACCCTTGTCAAACAAGAGAGCTGAAATAAGTTTTCAGAAAGCAAAAAGAATCAAAATCAATCAATCAAAAAGAAAAAGCTAAAAGAAAAAGAAAATTGATATATAACTCTCTCTTGGGGTATTTCCAATAATCTCTACTAGGGCTATGGATGCCTGATGGTAGAGAAATGTTGTGATTAGAATCAAATGCATCTCCATCGGGCTATGGATGCCTGGCTGGCAAGTGGAGCAATGTATGGCTCTCCTTCCACAATCCATTCACAAATCACCTTTCAAACTAAATCATTCCTACACATTGGCTAGTGTCTTCACTTATTGTCTATCAACTCTTTCCTTCAAGAGGTAATTCATTTCCATGTGCACACATGGGATCTCGATGAGTAAACAAGATTAGTATGTTATCAAGTGTTACTTTTTGGACCTTGTTCAAACTCTTTCTTTAACGCATGTCTTGTCTCATGATTTGTGCCTTGGGCTAATCACTTTTTCATCAACACCTTCTAAATATTTTCATAGCATCTTTTTTCTTCAAAATCATTTAGAACATCCATGTGTATAGGATGGCCTTTTTTCTATGTTTTTGGACACCTTTTTCCCCCTTTAATAAATCAATCACCCACTTCCTTTCTATCACATGTGTTTCTTGGCCATCTTACATTGGGGGCATCCTTTCTCCCTCATGATTGAACCTATTTTATATATTGGCCTTGATCCCCCTTCTATCTGTGAAGAGTTTGTCTTTGAATACTCCCACCTAATCATTGGGGCATATCACATCTTCACTTTCTCGTATGTGTGGAATTCTTCCCTTGTACATCCCATCTATCATCTGGGGGCATCCACTTCTTTTCTTCCTATACATAGCTTCAAAAAAATTATAGAAAATCACAAAAAAATTCAAATATGTTTCAAGAAAAAATAAAAAAAAACAATATAAATCATCCTACAAAACATCACTCTTTGGTTCTCTCTAAGCTTGTGTGTGACTCATGGATCATCTTGATCTACCTCCATCAACAAAGTTGGTTTTCTTACTATGTCTATACTCTGGGGCACAATGAGTTGCTTTGGTACTATTTCATAGTGCACGATTGCTTTTCATAGGACCCAAGTGTCCTCCATTATTCCCCTTGCATGTATCCTTGCTTGGGGCACCATCTTTTAACCCTTGTCATTAATTCACATAGTCATCAAAGCTTGATAACAAAAACATTACATTATGTTTCTCTGATTAGGTTAGCTTGTTTACTTTCTCATATTGCATTGCATTATGTATGTTGTAAGGAGTTAGGCATCTTTTACTTTCTCGTATTGCATTGCATTTTGTATGTTGCATGGAGTTGGTGTTTTCAGCAATGGACAATTGTTCGTAGTATGGATTTTCATGTCATTCTACTTTTTTCGTATGCTTATATTTTTAATAAGGACCGATGACGTAGATCTTTAGCAATATGATGACAATAAAGTTGTTTCAATACACTGGATGAAATCTTGCTCTTTTTTTTCATCTTCATTCCTCTTCTACATCATTCTCCTATCAACATTATTCTTCTTATTCACCTAGGGCATCTTGCTCCTACTCATTCTTCTATCCTTTCTCTCACCTTTTTTGATCATCGATTGCCTTCTTTCATCACCCCATCGACACTCGAGGGGCATCTATCACTTCTACTAATTTTTCTTCTACACTTTCAAAATTTATCTGTCTACTATCTTTGAAGTGGCGTCACTTACACCACCCCAAAGAGGGGAAAATGTAGACACCTATAATTTAGCTCGAGAAATTTAAATACTTAAATTGTGCTAATTATCCCTTTCCCACAAATTGATGACATATCATCAATATACACATTTTCTCTTCTATCATCATTAATTAATTACATTACGTTAGTTAATTAACTCTTCTATCCAACAATGACGCCAATTAACAACCTTCCATTAATCAACTCCCTTTCTATCTAGATTAATTAATTATTTCTAATTAATTAAGCTCCCCTTTCTATCTACATTAATTAATTATTTCTAATTAATTAATACCCCTTTCTATCTAGACTAATTAATTATTATTAATTAATTAGCTTCCTCTTCCATTAAATCAATAAATCATCATTTATTTGATTAAATCCCTCTAATAGTCTAAATCATGCTAATTATTCCTCTAAAAAGCTTCTATAAGCTTGCACATCTATTAATTAATCACTTTGATTAATTAATAAAGCCCCTCAAATCCCATGGGTCACTAAAGGACAAACTAAACTCTCCTAAGGTTGACTCAACCCTTTCTAAACCTCCCTTATCCACAACTAACCCAACCTCTCCATTTATCCCACATGAAGGAGGATGTAGAGATTCTTCTATCCATTGGGCTATATAAAGAGCCCTCCTCCTACCTTTACACTTACACCTTTACATTCCTAGATGAGCATAGAGCCTAAGCTATAGCCATTTTATCATCTTGGAGCATTCTTCATTGAGAGCTAGCTACTTTCATTTCTTGTATTCATCCATCCAAGTTTTGAAGTCATATGGGGATATGTCAAATGGTCTTGTAGCCATGGATTGACAAGACTCCATTCTTGAAAACCTTGGGATTCAAACATACAATCAAACCTTTGATTGCTAAGGATCTAAATAGGTTCATTTCATTTGATTAGCATTCAATAGATAGAGATTAAGATTAACATGTTATTAACATGTTAGTTTGAATATTTGTTCATGTTCTAATGCAATGATGTTAGTAGATTAGTCTTTCGCTTAAGCTCTAAGCATGATGGTGTAGAAATAGGCACCTTGGTCTCTGAAATAGCTCCATAGCTAGTATTCTTAGGCTTAGAAGATGACCTTTAATATTTGATGTTTGCCACACTAGATTTGTTAATCTTCTCTGAATGTACCAAATTAAGCAAGATGATGTTAAAGATCTGCAAGAGACAAAAGAAGTATCAAATTCCTAAAAATAAAAGATGAAAATGAATGGGTCGAACTGACATCAGTTGTAACAATAGTGGGCTTACTAAAATGAGTGTTACACTACATTTCAGACCTGGATGTAGTTCCAGTGTGTGTGTGCATGTCGTGCCCTATGTGCTATTGTGCTAGCTTACACTTTGTGAAATAGCAAGCAATAGTTAGATGTAGAAAATGTAATAATATGTGTGCATGGAATATAATAGAATCCATCCCCTATGAAGTGTGATGTAAATGTCCTATCTTATTCCTTGATGATGGAGCTATGTGGATGCCAATGTAATAGATGGATGCAACTCTAGATGGAGTGATAGTAGTGTATGATACTAGGTCCCTCATTATGGTATCATAACTTTATATTTATAGGGTTCTCTTGCTCTAATTTTGTAATTAACCTCAAAAAGGTCGATTGCATAAAATATAAAAATAAAAAATGGCTAGAAGAGACCTAAGTGGCGGGAAAATTCTATAAGGATTAGGGAGCCCCTAGGTGGGACCAGGGCACATATGGGCACCCCGGTACTAAATTTGGGTGCCTCGATTACGGCTGAAATTATGGGGATGTGTGAAAATGGTCAGGTATGTAGATGCAATAGGTCACAAATTATGAAATAAAAAAAATAAAATGGGAAAAGGGACAAGAATTAATTAGTACTTTATTTGCACAAGAACCTTCTAAATAATAGTATGAAACTGGGGTAAATAAATTTCTAAAGTGTATGATTTTGTGACTACATTTCCCCCACTTTATGTTGGTGAGTTGAAAGATCGGTAACATAAAGTAGATAGAGATGCGTACTGATGTTTGTGAAGAGTGTATTAGAAATGTGCCGAAGAACTAAACAAAGCGTGGAATGCTAAAAAGATGGGGGAGCATGGAAACTAAAGATAAAAAATGTGAAAATAAAAAGTGATGAGAGAAACCTATGGCGAACGTGCGTGTGTAGCTGCCTCAATGTGTACCTGCATGCTTAGTAAAGCATGTGTGCTATCGTAGAATGTTTTTGGTGTTGTTGTTTCCCCCATTTGACTGCTTGTTTCTCATACGGCTAGAACTGATAAGGAGAAAATGATCAAGTAGTCAAATATGTATGTATGTAAGTGTAAAAATGCTATGTAAAATACACATGTAAAGTACACTAATGTAAATGGAAAATGTAAATGTAAGTGTAAATGGAACATGTGCACCTGATCCATGTCAAGAAAGAATGTAGAAGGATATCCTGTACTATGATTTTTTTGGGTGATCTCATGCCACCACAGCTAATGAAGTGTAAGGTTGAAATGTATTGTGTCCTCTAAGCTCTAACCACTTTTACTGAAATGTGTGAAGAAATCTCTATAGCATCCTAGTTTTTTGGGTGATTCAATGCTGGCGGTAGAAGAAGTATTGGGCAAAATTTTTTAGTATCCTCCAACTCTTAACTAATCCCTCGAATGCTAAGGACACAATGTCCTATAAAATCTGTTGTGTATGGGGTTCATAGAATGGTTTGAACCCACTCACTGTATATAAGTGCACTGAACTAAACAGGTATAAATACATTGTGTTAGTAGAAACCCCTAAATGATGTCCCCCTCTTTAGGGGTGTATGCAATGTTGTTGAGAGGACCATACAGCTTCAAAATAGGACCAACCACATTCGAACTATCTAGCTTGGAAAGTGCTTAGTAGAAACCAAGGAACACACAAATAAGAAGGCTAACCAAAGACATGTGTAAAGAGAACAATGCATGCATATAAAAACACCTATAAGCTACGTAGTCAATGTAGTAAATGTAAACACATGGGAAAACATGTAAGCCACATAAAGCGGGTCACAAAAATGGGACATCACTCGTGATACCCCAAGACATGCAAGGCCATCATGGCCACAAAAAAAAAAGTGTGCCCACAAACAATGGGAAAAGCCCGCAAAATAATAACATACAATAGAAAACAAGTACATACAAGAAAATAAGTAGTCATGGAAACATGCAATCCTTCAAAAAAGTGCTGCACATGGAGCACCCATTAGTATGTTAGAGTAATAACCAATATGTCAAAACGTGTACAATCAAGTATGATGCTAAGTACAAAATGAAACAATACCACATGGATGAGATGAATGTGGATGCCCTAGCGACTTGTATAGGAAGGGTAGAAGGAAAACATTCATGCCACGTGTAAGAGTCATGTATCTACGATTACATTTAGAAAAATAAATGAGTGCGCATGTGTGGATGATATAGATAATGCCATATAAGAAATAAATTTAGCATGTGTAGTATAGTGATCATGTAAAACACTAGTAAACAAGAGTAAATTCCCCAAAGACAATACAATATACCATGGATGGGTGGAATGGAATGCAAGATGGAATGATAGGAGCCACATGCCCCCTAAGTAAATGGATACGCATGCAATGAGGTTCATTTTTGGTTCCCTCTCGGTAGTTGAGAATAAACCATGAATGAGTGTGCGTCATTTCAAAATGGTTGAGTAGTGATCATCATGTCTAGCATGCTATGATGAATGTGTATGCGTAATGTTGATGATATGCGACATATAGAAGAAATGTGTGTGGAACTTATATCCTAAGCGTATACCACTATGAGATGAAGTATGGAGTGATGATTTATCCCTAAGCATATATCACTATGAGATGAGTGAATGAGTGATGATTTAGCACTACACATATATCACTATGAGATGAGTGGATGAGTGATGATTTAACACTATGCATATATCACTATGAGATGAGTGGATGAGTGATGATTTAGCACTACGCATATATCACTATGAGATGAGTGGATGAGTGATGATTTAACACTAAGCATATATCACTACAAGATAAATGATAAGGAGTGGTGATGTAACCTAAGGTGTATACCACTACAAGATGATAGAATAGGTGACGATTTAGCCTAAAGCATATGTCACTAAGCTAGGGATGTCACATGATGAAAGGTGGAATAATATGGGTGTGATAAGTGTAAGGTCCATTTGATTTGTAAACCCTCGGTAGTTGAGTATGGACTGATGAACTAAAGTGTGTCATTGGGTGGTGAGTGCAGCACATAGAATACAATGTAGTATAGATGACCAAGTGATGAATAGGGTGTGTAAATGTGTGATATGTATAATGGAATGCAGGAGATGTAAGGTGTGTAGGATGTGTAAAATGCAATGTAATAGGTGTAGATAGACTAGTAATGTAAGATGTAGTGATGAAATGTAAAGCTAGACTCATATGTAATGTAACCTAGCATAGTATGTAGAATATAGGTGATGTATAAATGTGTAGTGTGAAATAGCCTAATGGCATATGTAACACATAAAATGACTAATATGTGTATGTAGTATAATGTAGAATGTAGACTAGGTGTAGAATGGATGGTGTATGATGTGGCTATGTATGTAGATGGCCTAATAATGTATGTAATGTGTAAGATGAATAACATATGATCATAAACACGTAGATGATAGAATTATTGGAAAAATAGTAGAAATGTGTGATGTAGGAATGTGTAAATGTCAAAAAGGTTGGATGTGCGATGTGTGATGAAACAAAATGTGTAATTCCTAATGTGCAAAGTGTGTGGGATTTAGTACATGTAGTAATCCCTCAACAATAAAGTTTAGAACAAAACACAAGAGTGTGTCATTGGGTAACGATGCTAAAGTATATGATGAATATGCTAAATGTGAGAAAAATGAGGGTGTGAGAGTATGAAAAATGTGATTATGCTAAGATTAAGTATGCAAGAATGTGGGGAGTGTGATGTAGAATTATGTAGATATGATAGACTAAGGGGGGAATTAGGTGGTATTCCCCAGGGTGTGTACGTAAGTAGCTCATGTAAAGTCATCTAGAAGGTCGTCATCTTCTAGGTCATAATCAAATGGGTAAGCATTAGTAACTTGGTAAGAAATGGTGTCTGGTTGGTCACGTAAGGAGCCATTGAGGTGTAAGTGATACATACCCATAGCATATTCCTCATCAGTGAAGGGAGGAAGTGGGAAACCATGGGCATACCAATGAGTAAGGTTTTGTGTATAGCCTAGGAAAGAACTATTGCAAATGAAAATGCATCCAAAAGGCATAGGGAAAGATATATCTATATGGTCAGGGTCTAGAGTACCTCTAATATAATCAAGCCATGATTGGCCTAATGTGAGTGGTGAAGATCTAGGAGTGTGGGAAAGAAAAATCATGAGATAAAATATATGAATACTATAAGTGGCAGGGATGATGATATACCCATAATAAAGATGAGAAACATATGGCATAGGATGGAGATCATTGAAGGTAAGCCCTAAGAAGTCAAACCCTCATGTGTACATATAGTGTCATTGTACATAGGATCAAATGGAATGTGTTCCCAATATGAATTATTCATGAAAAGAGTGCAAGTGAATGACATGCATGCTAAGATGTGTGATGTAAGTGAAGGTGAATGTGATAGAGTGACGTCCATAGAGTGGACAAGTCCCTGATAAGGAATCATATCAGTAGTAGTAACAGGTGACATAGGAGAAACAATGTTTATCACACAAATGGTATTATCAAGTGGTGGCAAGTGAGGGAATTCATCTAGAGGTTGGGGATCATTGGTAGTGTAAGTACGTCGAATGGCGAGACTAGTATTAGGATCATAATCACATAATCGGAATGGGCCATGGTCATGTGGGATAATATGTTCAATACTTCCATGAAGGAATTTAACACAATAATGCATGGTAGATGTAATAGCTTGCATTGCATGAAGTCATGGTCTACCAAGCAGATAATTGTAAGAGACCGGAAGTCAATAACAAAGAAAACAATGTGTATAGTTTTGGGGCCAATTGTAATATGTAATGTAATATGACCTATGATGCAGCCTAGAATTTACTAGATAAAACCCTAGTCACGCTGGCACATCACTTAGCCTTGACTGAGCTCTCACCCGAAGCATGCAAAGGTACCATGTTCCTCTTTAGGGTTGCTGTAGTAGGATATTAGCATGATGAAGGAAGAAACACATAGATTCATAACTAATCCATCATTCTACAATGCATGCTACCCTCAGATCTATGAAAGAACAATTTTAAACAAGAATCAATCATGATTGAATCAATAACATGCACCGCCCAATTACACATAGAATGACACTTAGATTTAGCCAATATCTTCCATCTATTAATAAATACAGAAGCTCCTTACAATATTGTCAATCTATACCAATGCACATATGGATCTGATATAGTAATTTAGTCATATGCATATATCTCTATACCTCCATACATCCATCACACATACATACACAATCATCTACTATGTACCTAACATCTCACACACACACACACACACACACACACACACACACACACACACACACACACACACACACACACACACACACACACACACACACACACATAGGGGGGGGGAATTTCCCTTCACCACTTATCTATTCTAGAAATAGGCTGCATGCTATTGATAGCCACACGCCATTTATAGGCATAGCCACACATGCAAGTGTGCTATCTATAGACCTCTTGCAGTTAACTGAAGTGTCAATCCTATTCTTAGCTCATCTCCATGAAAAACACTTCGATCTACTCCTCCAAAGATAGACAATGCATGATGCACACGTCTCTGCATCGTTGGTGTGTTCCGCACACCATCTTCTAAAAATAGGTCTTCATGCTCAAAATCGATAAGTCTTAAAAGCTGAACTTTCCCTCCACACGTGTTTCCTTCCCCGTCCCTCCACACCCTTGATCCTAGCCTTCTATCCCACACAAAATCCTTGTGTGATCTTTGACAAGTATTCTTTGATCAACATTACCCCACACTAATCTCATTGTCATCCCGACAGTGGGCATCTCTAAAAATTGAAGTAAATAATGGAAGAATGGAAATCATAAGAATGAAAGAGTGTAGATAAATAACGAATTTCTATGAGGTTATGAGGCAACCTCCTCTGATTCAATTTGAAGTATCAAATCTGGATACTCCTCTTTTATTTCAGCCTCTAAAACCTACCATTCAGTGAGTGCTTGTTCTACTTTTTTTCTGGGATGTCCACAACAATGGATTCCAACTCATCCCTCACAATCTCTCCTTTCTCATTTTATAGAACCAACACAACATTGGACATTGATGTCATTCTCCTTCTAAAAGATCCATCTTCTCGTGAAATTAGCTTCCCAAGCTCTTCCAACCAAGTCTTGTGTGGATCTTGTGCACACTGCGGGGCCTTGCACTTCTCCTTAACAATTGACAATCTTTGTGCATGACATAATGTCTCATCCTTCATTGCTTTCTAGGACCTCATTGTTTTCTTCTAAGTTCTTTATGTTGATAAACACCTCTAGAGCTATGCATATGTTTAAAGCTTGGTCTACTTTCTTCAATACTTCCTATAATGCTTGCAATAACCCTTCATAAGATGCAATATTTCACATCATTGATGCTTTCTCTCATTCGACATCTTGCTCTAAGCTCCTTAGCACTGGAATGCATAGAGGTTCATCTTCAAGTACCAAGTCCACCAAATTTCCTACATAATATATCGCTGAAGGAAACGTCTGTGGTAACTCGGCCTCCAAGTGTGGCCTTGCTTTGATGACATTGTCCCCAATCTCCTCTACAATGCTGATAAATACCTCATTTTTCTTCTATGTGAAGTACCTCTCTTATGTTATGTGTGATATCTCTACATCCTTTGTCTTTAGCTCCTCATGAAACACTCTGATTGTTACATCTTTGTCCATGTTTCTTCTAGCCACCTCAGCAGAAACTTTCACTAATGTGTTGCTGACCTGCTCATCTGACATGACAGTAGGCTTTACTGTCATGTGTCTAGCTTGAGGTGCCTTCTTCAGTCATCTCAAAATGCATGAATATTCACACACATAAAATTTAGGCTCATCCATGTGGGTGTGCATTGACCACAATAGTTGCCTTCAAGTGCGCATAGTTGCCATATCCTCATCCATTAGCTCCTAGCCAAATAAATCCTTTTGTGCTATCATGCTCTAGAATCGAGACATAGAAAATGTTTCCTGCATTCTCTACATACCCCATGGCTGGTGGAATGTGCTCTCCACTTGTTCTTCTAGATCATTACTACTTAGGGAATTTAGCTTCTAAATTTAGGACTTGTGTCTCCATGTCTTGAACATTCTCTCGTAGTCTGTCTCCTCTAGTCTTTTCTCATCCTCTTCTTTTTCCTTTGATTCCTCACCATGTTCTTCTGTGTTCTCTAGAAGTGTAGGAGAATTTGGTGTGCTTTCCTTTGAATCTTCCACCTCCTTATTTAACTTTAGTTTCCTCCTTCTTTGTACAATTTCCTCCCTTTTTGGAGAGATTCTGGTGATCTGTGCACCATGGTTGGAGTAACACATTGGGTCCTCATTATCCTAAACACCCTCTTAAACCTATGCTCCCCTTATACTGCATTCAAGTCCTCATCATCCCCCTCTTGTGGCTGAGGTGGTGTAATGACACGGTGAACTTCACCTTTATTTTTAGGATGTATCCTACCTCTATGCTCCAAACCACCACTATCTTTGCGCTCCTCCTCATCCTCCACTTCAATTGGCTCTGTGGGCTTAGGCGCTGAGATGTTCTCCATTGTATGCTTTCCCTTTGGTGGTGTTGGAAGTGCGAAATCACCTTCCACATACTTGTTATTCTCCATCTTTGGATTTAGCTGGAGATACACCAATGCTACCCCCACATCTTCTACAACCAGACTTATTGGCTTAATATTCAGCACCTCCGAAATGATCCTCTCTGTATAAGCACTTCTTCCAGGATACACATACTTCTTCCTCAACGTATGGTAGTTGTAGTCTACCTTATTTGCATTGAATATCAGTCGGCATGTGTCTATAAATATGTGAACAAATGCTTGGAAATACCTTACAGTGAATGCGTAAGGAAATTTACACCAAGGGCTCTAGACTCCATCTTTCATTGGGAAGCGTGTGATGCAGAAAGGATGATATACAAAAACTAGACTTTTTTCCCTACCACTGCTGGTAGTCCTTTGGGATACGCCACTCTTCTCCAAATACTACATGGAGCCTGTCATACCATTTATGTGCCCTTTTCTTTACATCATCTTTCATGGCCCCTTTACATAGATACTTGCTAAATCTTTCAACTGGTGACTTGTTCTCCATGGGGTATTCCCATAATTTTTCCTTCGATCTATCTGGTACTCCAATCTCCATGAATACCAGTGATAGTAGAATAACCCTAAAGCTGATATTCCCTCCTGTGCACACTTCTTTGACTATTTGTTCTGCAATATAGCCTGTAATGTTTTAGACTTCCCCTTCTGACATCTTACACGCAATATGTAACCAAGTAGTATTTACATGTGACTACCACTTCTGATCATTCAACTTTGTAACAAGGTGTACTACTGCTTACACAACTGGACAGTTCTTTATATTGTCTATATCCATACTACGTGGACCCTTTAGGTACCCCAACTCCTTTTTGGTCTTTAAAATCATGGCTTTATCTATGAGATCACTTTTTATGTCCTCTCCTATGGCCTTCAAACTTGTAACTAATGAGATAAGCGCAGATGAGATTCTAACTATGCATCCTACAAAGTAGAAGAAGTCCTCGTGCACCCTGCTCATGAGCCACTAATACAAGGGCTCATACTTCTTGAAATATGGAAGCTCATATAATTGGTAGACCCCAATTATCTTCAAAAGCTTCTCACCTGCATCATCATAAATTGGCATGTCATCCGTTGTGTGCTTGTTTGTCCTAGCAGTAGCGAGAAAGGAATCAAGATCCTTCTTGTTCTCCGAAGTCATGTGATTGTATTCACTTACTTTTCTCTTTTTGATGGGTGAATCCCACTCCTGGCCAATGATGACTCCTTCTGGATATTGCATTTTTGAAAAATGGATTTTGGGTGCCATCTCTTCCTCCTCGACGACCACCTTCTTCTTTCCTTTTTAGTGCTTTGCAGATGCCTTCTTAGGTGCTGTTTTTACCTTACAAATGTCTCCTCTTTAACTCTACAACTTTGCAAATCAAACCCTAGCTCGATTCAATCGTACCCTAGGTGGAAAATTTGTAAAATAACTCTTTTCTATCTCTTTGCTTCACTCAAACCCTTCACCACCGGGGATGCAAGCTTCTTTTTGCATAGATATGGTTTTCACGCTTGGTTTCACACCCTTCACACCTTAACCCGATCACTTAGCTCTTCGTACTTGGATCTTTCCTCAAATACTCTTAGTTGTAACGGTAAAAATGAATCCACATTCCATCCTTATATAATTTTTTTCAAATTTTTATGCATTTATTGCTCCTTTACCTAGCAAATATCCCCTCATTCATTGACAAAATTCATTCATTCCACACGGTACATCTTCATGCCCCAACTATAACCTTCTAGCATGCCTTCCTACCCTCTAGTCACATACTTATCTTCAGCACATGCCCTTGTACCCAAGTACCTCGTCACTGTACCTTCTCCTAGTAGCTATCATGGCCTCCACTTACCTCGCGTTATACTATTCTTTCATTCATCTCCATCCTTGGTCACTTTTGAGAAGCAATCTTCTTTTGACTTAAAGCACACCCATAGCATATTATTCCTTTCACCTTTTAATTCATTTCTCCTTATTTGATGCATCTATTGCTCCTTTACCTACAAAATATCCCCTCATTCATTGACCAAATTTGTTCATTCCGCACGGTACATCTTCACACCCTAGCTATAACATTCTAGCGTGCCTTCCAACCCTCTGGTCATAGACTTCTCTTCAACACACGCCCTTGCGCTTGAGTACCTCATCATTGTACCTTCTCCTGGTAGTTATCATGGCCTTCACTTACCTCACGTTATACTATTCTTTCATTCATCTCCATCCTTGGTCACTTTTGAGAAGCAATCTTCTTTTGACTTAAAGCACACCCGTAGTAACTTATTCCTTTCACCTTTCAATTCCCACAGTATTTTACTTGGATAACTACAACCACCCCACATGAAAGGTATGTGTAGTCCTCTGTGCATAGACATTCTTCACATAGTAATTAGCTTCATGCGCACAAGTGTGCTTATTACACAAAAACAACAACTAAATTGACAAAGCATAGCGAAAATAAAGGAAATACATTAAGGAAATACATAATTGAAAACCTAATCTAAATGACAATACTACCTTATTACAAACACCAAGAAGACTTATTTATAGTAGGGCTTCAACCTACTCTGTTAAAGTAAACTGGGTAGCCATGTTCCATCAAGTGCTTCTAACTGGAAAGCACTTGATTCAAGTAGATAAGTGATGACATATGGCCCTAACCAATGTAATATGAGCTTTCTGGATGGCGCAAGAGCTTTGAGTCATAAATAAGTACTTTTTTCCAATCTCAAACTTCTTATCCCTTATGTTTCTGTCATGCCATGCCTTCTTCCTATAATTTTCCTACTTTTGAATCCATCGTGCTATGGCTTGGTGCTCATCTAGTTGAATCATCTTCTTGATATGCTCTTCTAAATCCTTTTCATTAGCTAGGCCTCGACATGCGCAATGCACAAAGAAGGTAACATAAATTCTATAGGGAGAATAGCTTTCGTGCCAAACACCAACTGAAATGGTGTGGCTTTGTTCAATCTCTTGTAAGTTGTTCTATATGCCCAAAGAATAGCTGACACTTTGTCATCCCAATCCTTTCTTCTAGCATCAATTTTTTTTGTCAAAGTCTAGCTCAAAATCTTGTTGAAGGCCTCAACAGTTCCATTTTTTTGAGGATGGTAGGGTGTAGTTTTATGGTGTGTAACCATAAACTCATCTAATAGGATCCTGATTATCTCATTCAAAAAGTGTGTACCCCTATCACTTGTCAAGCTTAAGGGACATCCATATCTTGTAAGAACATTCTCCTAGCTGCTTTGTAGCTTCTATACGATCCTTCATAGGTGATGCTTCTACCCACCGTGTGAGATAATATATGAAAGTAATGATATAGCATGATCCGAGTCCTACGTGTGGTTGGCGAAATAGGTCCTAAATAGTTAATGTCCCATTTCTCGAATGGTTTGGCACTAGTAATTGGTCTCAAAGGAATCTCATCTCTTTTCCCTAGTTTTCTTAGGTGCCGAAAATGATCGCACGCCTTACAATATTCTTTACAATCCTTTTACAATATCTCCCACCATAATCCAGTAAGTAAGATCTTCTGGGTAGTTATATCACCTACATAATGTCCTCCTACAATAACACCATGAGCTTCTTCCATGATATCCTTACACTCATGCTCTAATACATAATGGTGTAATACTTCATCTCTTCCTAGCTTGTAAAGGTCACCACTGATTAACATAAATGGTGTCACGCATATAGCAAGCTACTTCTTTTCTAATGATTTCATTCCTTCTGGTGCCATACCTATTTGTAGAAAGAAAACAATGTCTTCTAATTCCATGGGCATGTGTTATAACCTATATAACTGTGCATCTAACATGGTTTCTTCAATTGTCTGTGCATCCTCTCTTGAATTGATTCTAGATAAATAGTCTGGTCTAAAATTACTTTTCCCTAGCTTCACCACAACTATGAAGTCAAACTCTTGAAATAGGAGCACCCATCTGCATATGCACCCCTGTAAGATGGGCTTATTTACCAAGTACTTCAATTCCATGTGATTTGTATAAAACACAAATGGTGTTGCAAACAAGTATTGTTGAAACTTGTGTAATGCATAGATCATTGACAAAGCTTCGTGCTCTATAGTTTTATAATTCCATTCAACAAAAGTCAACTTCCTATTAGAAAAATAGAATGGATGATCTATAATACCTTCACTAGGTTGAGCTAACACAGTGCCAATGGCCATGCTAGAAGCATCCACATGCACATGAAATGGATTATCCCATGAGGGAAAGTGCAGAATGGGTGCGGTAGTAAGTTTCTCTTTTAATATCTCAAACGCATGCTGCTGTGCGGTTCTCCCTAATAAAATGTACCTTTCCCCTTTAGTAATTCTTGCAAGGGTGCAACAATTTTGGCATACCCTTTGATGAATTTTCTATAATATCCTGTATGACCTAAAAATCCATGCACCTCACTTTGACTAGTAGGTACTTCTAGGCCTAAAATGATTGTAACCTTAGTTGGATCAACCAACAAACCTTCCTTGTAGATTATATGTCCTAACAAAGATCCCAAATGGCCTATAAAATGTGCATTTCTTGATGTTCAAAGAGATACACAATTGTTTGCACCATTTAAACATTAAGCGCAGATTGTCACAATGATCTTTCACAAGCCCATATACTATCCAATCATCTAGGTAGACTTGTAAGAAGTTGTGAATAAAATCTTTGAATGCTTGAACAACTATGCATGAGAATACAATAGGCACATTTTTCAATCCAAAAGGCATCATAGTATAGGAAAAACTGCCCCATTTAGTAGTAAATGTTGTCTTTTCTTGATCCTCCTGAGCAATCCTAACCTAATGATACCTAGAAAACCCATCTGTGAAGGAATATATTTCATGCCCTACAACTCCTTCTAGTATTTCCTCAGTGAATGGCATAGGGAATGGATCTATGACACATGCAGCCTTGAACTCCTATAGTCTAGAAATATTCTAATTCTTTCGTCCTTCTTGATCTTGATCACCATTGGGATAACCCATTCGACTCATCAAGGGGCTTGATAATTCTAGATTTCAACATTTTATCAATTTCTTCTTTTACCTTTTTGTACAAATTAGGATTCATTATGTAAGGTCTCTTTCTAACTGGCCATGCACCGTCCTTAAGTTTTATCTTCATTTCCCCAAGTGATTCATGCACGCCTTTAAGTTCATGATACCCTCAAGGGAATAAGTCTTGATAATCCCTAAGTAACTCGATGATCTTTTCTACCTCCAAGTCTAACCAGTAGTCTCCAATTATGGCCTCCTTAGGCTTAGCCTCTAAACCTATATTCACCTTCTTTGTCTTCATGGGTTCATGGTACCCATGCGTATCCTTGTATGCACTTTGTCTAAGACCTCGCGCACTCCTTCGAATGTTCAATATCTAGGTTCTCAACTTCCTCATTATCCATAATGTAAACCATCTTTCATTTCTCTTTATCAAGGCAAGTGCATTCAAGCAAGATATAGAGTCCATTTCTTCTTCCTTTTTAAAATGTGCTCCGGAGTCTGTCTCACAAAATAATTCTTGAATATGATCTTCTACTTTTTCACTATCTCCCATAGTTAAGCACTTGACAAATTTTAATGCCTCTTCTACATGAGGTTTAGTCGAGAAGTAGTCAAAGGTCTGGATCATTCCTGCAGTCAAATCTTTCCAGTTTCCAGTTTCTCGATGTAGTTTTGCATATACATACCAGGCATGTGTGCATCCTTGTAGCATAGAATATAGTCTATGCACCCAGAGTGAAGGTGGTAATGCTTCTTGTCTTGCTGTCTAGAGTCTCTCACATTGTTGAATGTGATGCTGAATAGGTTGATCACCATGATAAGTGTAGATTTGTGTAGGTGCATTATTCCTTATAAACCTAGTAGACAAAGTGACTCCAATCTCTTCCCAGTTTATAAGACTATCTCGATGGACTACCCACCAAATAACCGCTATCCCATGTAAGGTATATATTAACATATATCTTATCTTAATTCAATTTGTCCTTAAAAAATGTAGGAAGATATTCTACCCATGTATACCAAGGTACTATGCTACATATCCGTCAAATCAAATGAAGTCCATTCTTGTGTGCAACCACAATTTTCACCTTGTGCCCTACTAATTCATATGCACCATGAGCCAAATTTTCAAAGCAATACTCGAGGCTCCACATATGGTGTAGAATTCCCATCTCAAAAGGTATCACAACCCTTTCCTCCTTTTTTTCAAAGATGATATACCCCTTATTGAATCTCAAGTCATCATTATTCACATAACACCAAGGGCATCTGTCATCAGTAATCCGGCACTATGATAATTCTTCACCGGGAACTCCTCGTGCTATGATTATTTGCTAATGCACAGCCTTTAGTTTGGTGGATGTAATCTGGAAACAAAACAACAACCGAACACAAGAATACCATTGACTATGATAAGATAGAATGACGACAAATCTGAAATATCAAAATAAATTATAATATTAACATGAAACTATTACAATCTCACCCATGAGATACTTCAACAAGACTATGGGAGAAACTTTACAATTACACCTCTTGATGGCTTCTTCAACACACCTTTAACTGATGGCTTCCTTCGCACACTTCCTACAATATTTCTCACTACTTCTTTCTATGCTAAATGAGGGGGGTGGCCTCTCTATTTATAGAAATTCCAGGCTTATCCATCCTATCTCTAAGATAGGATAAGAAATCCACTCTGACGAATCATATTCCATACCTTAACTCTTATCTGTACATGTAAGCTTATCTCTTAAGATAAGATAAACCTTATCATTTTACATGGGTTCCACATTTTTAGACTTTTTACAAATAAAATACACAAAATATTTATGACCTCACTCCTTGTCCTTATTACCAATATAATATTTCTAATTCCTAATCATGTAGACCCTACTTCTCTAATTACCCAAACTTTGACATTTTAACATTACTGGACCACTTACGACAAATATTTACTTTTTACAACATTCCTATTGTACTTTGACTGTTACCGTACTCCACATTATTGGCGGCACCGTACTGGCGGCGCCGTTATCTTCTATCGGACGCTACTACTAATTACACTTAACAACATCCTATTCCTAATACATACATTAATGAAATAGAAATTATGGAGGAAAATTTTAGTGTCGACATCTTCCCCCTTCCTAGCTTCTACTCCGTCCTCGGAGTAGACTATTCTGGTGCTTGGAAAATCTTCAACTTGTCGTGGTTGACCCATTTCGTAATGGGAGTGCCATCCAATTCCTCCAAATGGGTGCATTACCATTTTCATGCACATGCCTGCTATTTTGTAGGGCCCCATCCATTTTGGAAGAAATTTTCTGTCTTCTTTTTTTGTATCTAGAATCATATACTAGGACCAAGTCATTCACATGAAATGGAGACCATCGATCTTTTGATCAAAGTATTCCTTCTGCTTCATTTTCTTCTTATGGCTTGTATCCTTTGCTATTTCCCTCATTTCCTCTAGCAAATGAAGATGTACCAACCTTTCTTTTACTGAATCACTTTCATCCATCCTTTCATTTTTCATAACTCTCACAGTGGGAATATCAAACTCAATAGGAAGAACTGGATCAATGCCATAGGCCAACTGAAATGGGAGTATCCTGTTGCTGACTTTGATGTTGCCCTATATGCCCACAATGCTGCATGAATCCTTTTATCCCATTTATGTACCTGCAAGGCTGCATCTTTTGCTAGAATTTGACACAGCACAAAATTTGTTCGTTCCACCTGTCCATTTGTGCTTGGCTTGTATGTTGTTGCCTTCCTGTGCTTGATAGAAAAATTATTGACTAGGGCTTCTACCACCTCATTAATGAAGTGGCTTCCTTGATCTGTTACAATTTCTAATGGACAACCAAATCTGGTGACAATGCGTTCATATATGAACCTTGCCACTTCATCCATGGAAGTTGTTTTCAATGGCCTAGCTTCAACCCACTTGGTTAAATAATCTGTGGCAACTACAATATACTTATTTTGACGTGATGTAGTTGGAAGTGGACCTACAATGTCTATTCCCCATTTTTCAAAGGGACCAAGGGGAAGAATAGGACATAATGGAGCTGATGAAGTCTTACGGTTACCATGTGTTTGACAAATATCACATGTCTTACAATAATTATAACAATCTTTAAAAAGAGTGGGCCAGTGATAACCTGCATCTAAGATCCTTCTTGCTGTAAGTTGTCCAGAGAAGTGCCCTCCACATGTACCATTGTGGAATTCTTCTAGCAGCTCCTTTCCTTGATCACGTCCAACTGCCCTCTTGTACTGTCCATCAGGCCCGATTCGAAATAATGCTCCATGCAAAATAGAATATGCACGACTGGCTTGAGTAATCTTTCTCTTAGTCTTTGCATTGGCACCATCAAGAAACTTGAATTCATTCAGATAATTCCAAATATCTATGTATTCACTAGGGATTGTGTCAAGGGAGAACAATGCTGCATCGGGAAAATCATCATCATCACAAGATGATCCTAAACCATCATAGGCTCGAGAGAGTGCATCTACATTGACATGATTCTTTCTGGACTATCTATAATATCAAATTCAAATTCTTGTAGCAAAATTATCCATCTTGCTATCCTCCCGATGGGTTAGGCTTATTGACAATATATTTGAGCGATGATGCATTACAACTATAAATTTCTGCCCTAGCAAGTAATTTCTAAACTTCTTTACAAAAAAATGATAGCGAGCCTCTTTTTCATTCTGATATAGTTTACCTCAAGAGCCTTTGCTCATTTGTCTGCTCCCAAAGTAAATTGGATGTTCATTCCCATTTTCATCCTTTTGGCTCAAAGTACTACCTAGTGCTGCATCTGAGGCATCAGTGTACACAATGAATGGCTTGCTCCAATCTGGATTCTTCAAAACAGGTGAAGACACCAGGGCTTCCTTCAGTTGTCCAAAAGCTTCATGTGCCTTGTTTCCTGGTTCATAAGCAACATCCTTCTTCAAGAACTGGGTTAGTGGCTGTGCAATCTTTGAGAAATTCTTGATGAACCTTCTATAGTAACCCACATGGCCTAAAAATGATCTCAACTTACTTCTATTCATAGGAAATGGTAAATCTTTGATTTTTGAAACTTTATCAGGATCAGTACCAATACCATCTCTAGATACAACATGCCCTAACAAAACGCCTTTAGAACATCCAAAGACACACTTTGTAGGGTTTAGTGAGGCTTGTGCTTCATCTAACCTTTGAAATGCTTTGTCTCCATCTAGTGCATGTGGTCCAACTTGCTCCCATAGATGCAAAAATCATCCAGAAATACTCTGATGAAGGTCCCAATGTAGGGTTCGAACACCCTATTCATCAAACGCTGGAATGTTTTTGGAGCATTACACAACCCAAAAGGCATAACTCTATAAGCAAACGTTCCCCAAGGAGTGGTGAACGTGGTCTTCAGCTGATCTTTCTCTACTATACGAACTTGGTTGTAGCTGCTATATCCATCAACAAAACTATAGCACTCCTGGCTAGCTACTTCATCCAAGATCTGATCTGAAAATGGAAGAGGGTAATGATCCTTCTTTGTTGCCTTATTGAGCTTCCTGTAATCAACACAAATGCGTAGCTTCCCATTCTTTTTATTGAGATCACAATGGGAGAAACCCATTCTAAATTCTCCACAGCAAATATGAATCCTGCATCAAGCAACTTATCTATTTCTTCTTTTACAGTCTTGGAAAAATTAGGATTCATTCTATATGGCATTTGCTTTATGGGCTTAGCACCATCTACCAGCTCAATACAATGTTCTACCCAACTTACTTGGCGGAGTTCCTTGTAATCAAAAGTGAATAGGTGTATGTACCTTGAAAGAGCTAGAGGTAGGATTCCTTCTCACTCTCCATCACAAAGATCACCAATCTTTATTTGTTGGAGAAGATCATCAACTTCTTCTTGAGATAATTTTATGGGGTCTGGGTTGGTGTGACTGAAGAATATCCATGACTGAAACATCAACCTCACTTTCTTCATCTTCGAGTGTCCACTTCACTTTGGTGCTAGAGTAATCAGAGGATGTCCAATCATCATTTTCATCACTTGAATCCACAAGTTCTGCTTTATGATGTCGAGGATCACATTTATCTTCACCCTCTCTCTACCACGTCCAAGTGTCATGAAACCTTCATTCCAGTAGTTTCTTGCATGAACTCTCCTTAGCCATGGTCTTCCGGCATTGGGTACGCAACAGTACCATTTTTCATCACCTGAAAGTCTACCACACATACAACACCCATAACAGATATTGCCACATTTGAAACTACACCTTCGGTTTAGTTTTCCCTTATTTAATGACCTTAACATAAGTGTTGAAGGGCGATCAATTTTAAACCCAACATATTCATTACTGGACTCGGTCATTACATTAATCTGCAGGACCTCCATCAACTAAGACATCATGAATTGAAATACCATTACATAATACCTCGGCTTGTGGGCATAGGGATCTGCCTCTGCCTCCAAAACAGGGGACCTCAACCTCCTTCCTTCTTCGAGCATTGAGTCCACCTCGCAACTCCCGCCTCTTTTCAGAAGACATAGCCAAGAGTTGACCATATGTAATATTTGCGAGCCTTTTGGATAGATCTTCCAAGATGGAGTATGGTCCTTGCCCCTGTGAAATCAGAAAATCCTGCACACCCAACTTTCTTCTCCTATGTTTCTTACTAGTTTCTTCTTTCATCTTCTTAGGATCATTTCCA
Organism: Taxus wallichiana var. yunnanensis; assembly: GCA_018340775.1. NCBI lineage: Eukaryota > Viridiplantae > Streptophyta > Pinopsida > Cupressales > Taxaceae > Taxus > Taxus wallichiana. Next base: position 301,682,254 of record CM031243.1, on the reverse strand, counting down.
TCTTGATTATCTTTTTCTTTCTTTCTTTTTGTTACAAACACATCTACTTCATTATTTCTGCTCTTATCTACTACATCAAAAGAATTCACAGGTGCTTTTCCTTTATCATTATCTCCCTTACCAGATGTAGAAGCTCTATCTGGACAATTATACTTATAATGACCCTTTTTATAACAACCATAACAAACAACTTCAGAAATATTTCTTTTTGGACCTCTATCTCCTCCCTGAGAACTAAATTCCTTTCCTTGAAGAAGATTAATAGTTAACTGACCCATCTTTTGAGCGAGATATTCATACTCGGTAGATGTATTAGGAGAAATATTTGTGCTCACCGGGAGTGGTTGTGGATTCGGACCAAAGGTGCTTGGTGTAGGCTCTACTTTAGCAACAATTTCTTTGGGCTCCTCTTCCATGCTTTCTTCTTGCCTTCTTGTAATCTCCTTTGCTTGTTCAATGGTGGCTGGGCGGTCATACTTCACTCGTTGTCTGATCTCTGACTTCATCCCAAGAATGAAGTGCTTACAGAGGAGATTATCCATGCCATTCATCAACCCATCCGCTAGTCCTTCCTTCCGGATCTGGGCATCGAGCTTCCTCCTTAGCTCTAGAACACGAGCATGATAATCCCTTATCTTCTCCTTCTCTCCTTGGGATAGCTTTGTGATCTCGATCATGAGATCTGCATATTTCGTTGTTCACCAAATTCTTCAAGAAAAATTTCCAGTTAATAAATCCCATGAATTTTTACATTATCACCTAGTGTTTCAAACCACCTAAGTCTTTGAACCATCCAAAAAGGTAGGAAAAAATTCAGTCCATTGTTCCCTTCTTATAAGGCCATTACAAATACAAGATTGTTTAAACTCTTGAATGAAAGAAGAAGCATCTTCATTAGATTGAGCTGAAAAAACAGGAATCTTTCCCATTTTCAAAAGTAACCACCGTGAAATACCAACCCACAAGTACAATTAACAAGACTTATGTGCACAAATAATTGGAATCACTATACTAGAAAGTGACTTTACACCTTTCTACAGTAAATTAGAAATGACCACGGTAAACTATGGTAAAACTTGACTTACTGCGGTAAAAACTGACTTTACTGTGGTAAACACTATTCACGGTAAAAGTGAAGTTCTTTGCGGTAAATACTATTCACGGTAAAAGTGACTTTCTTTGCGGTAATTACTATTCCCAACAAAAAGGAATTTACCAGGGTAACTACTATTCATGGCAAAAATGACTTTAACATGGTAACTATTATGCACGATAAAAATGACTTTACCATGGTAACTACTATGCGCATGCAGAAAAACAAGGTTACCCTCCAATTGATTTTTGACTAAGTGGGAATATCTCTCCAGAAAATCCACCAACGAGGAATGGTCCCGGCAACGGAACCAAAATGTCATCAGCAATCCGGCACTATGATAATTCTTCACCGGGAACTCCTCGTGCTATGATTATTTGCTAATGCACAGCCTTTAGTTTGGTGGATGTAATCTGGAAACAAAACAACAACCGAACACAAGAATACCATTGACTATGATAAGACAGAATGACGACAAATCTGAAATATCAAAATAAATTATAATATTAACATGAAACTGTTACAATCTCACCCATGAGATACTTCAACAAGACTATGGGAGAAAATTTACAATTACACCTCTTGATGGCTTCTTCAACACACCTTTAACTGATGGCTTCCTTCGCACACTTCCTACAATATTTCTCACTACTTCTTTCTATGCTAAATGAGGGGGGTGGCCTCTCTATTTATAGAACTTCCAGGCTTATCCATCCTATCTCTAAGATAGGATAAGAAATCCACTCTGACGAATCATATTCCATACCTTAACTCTTATCTGTACATGTAAGCTTATCTCGTTAAGATAAGATAAACCTTATCATTTTACATGGGTTCCACATTTTTAGACTTTTACAAATAAAATACACAAAATATTTATGACCTCACTCCTTGTCCTTATTACCAATATAATATTTCTAATTCCTAATCATGTAGACCCTACTTCTCTAATTACCCAAACTTTGACATTTTAACATTACCGGACCACTTACGACAAATATTTACTTTTTACAACATTCCTATTGTACTTTGATTGTTACCGTACTCCACATTATTGGCGGCACCGTACTGACGGTGCCGTTATCTTCTATCAGACGCTACTACTAATTACACTTAACAACATCCTATTCCTAATACATACATTAATGAAATAGAAATTATGGAGGAAAATTTTAGTGTCAACACATCCAACAAGGGCTAGAAAATTGTCTACTTCTACAAGTCCTAATACCTCAAAATCCCAAGTGAACTTGGCCCCTTGTATAGTTATAGAAGTATCTCACAAAACTCCTATGGGAGTGGCCTTAGTACATTTTTCTATAAATAACACATTAGATGATGGCTGAAATGGAGTCCTCCCCATTTATACCCATGCATCTAATGTAAGCACATTTACTTCCTCACCTATATCAATCAATATGTTGCTCAACAACCAACCATCCACAACAACATTTAAAGTAATTTCTTTGTCATAGTCAATGCTATTAGGGGGAGGATTTACATATAGAATCTACTGTCCAGTCTCAAGACTTGTACGTAGAGTGTTCCCCTTTAATTAACTTCCTAATAGTGGAATAATATTCTCCTGGTGCAACATCTTGTACACCTCTCATAGATCATTGATATCAGTTTATACTGTGTCTGACGCTTTCTTCTACTCCTTTACGTACTATATCTCACCTCAAGATTCCTTAGCACTTCCATGGTATCTTGGTAAACTTCCTTCTAATGAGCAGGATCTAGGTACCTTACATGCAAAACTCCCTCCTTGGTGATCATAGGCTTCTGGTGTAATGCCTCTCTTGTGCGTGCTACTTCAGCGCGTGTAGTAATCTTCACTATCAATGCCTCAGGTCCTTCTGCTATCTTGGGCATCCACTAATCTTCTACCGTATACTAGATTATAACTATCCCGATGCCCTTGTTTTCTTGCTTATGTTGCTTACTCAGATGCTCATATAAATCAGGCACTCTTCATAGCTATGGTTCTTTCCACGAAAGAACATGCAATATTATGAGGACATTCATGCCTATAGTGGTCAGGAGATCCACACGTATAACATGTTCCATGAGGGAACTCACCTCTTCCTCCACCACGGCCTCGTCCTCCATATCCACCATGATATCCACGTCCCCTTCTCGACCTCCTTCAAAATTCCCCTCATTCTTGATATAGCATGTTTGATCATGATCTTGATCTTGGTGCTCATTCTTACCCTTAGAATTATCTATTATACTTGTCTGTCATACCCCAATGTCTATAGCATCCTGGATCTGACCAATCAACCGATAATCCTCAGTATCATGGGTCATGGACCTACAAATCTTACAAAAGAAATATACATTCTTCCTTATCATGCGCTGTAATAAAGGACAATGACTAGCATCATGATTGAAATGGTAAATCTCACAATGGTCCAACAAAGTAATGAGTGTACAAATGCAGTGAGGGCAACTATCCTTGTGTGACCTTCCACTTAACAATTTGTACACAAAATTCCTGAGTGCGTTTCATGGGATGAATTTGCTGATAGCTTCTCTAATTGCTTTTCCATAGCCACAATATGTGCCTCTAGGAATGGTCTAACACCAGTGTCAATGCTCCAAACTGCCTCAACACGTAAAGATTCTTCCGATTAGCTTCACATAGATCAATGTATGTCTTATGTGACAACTCCTTTCTAAAAGGTGTAATCAATCCTCCAACGAACCATTATGCATGTTTGCTAGCATGAATAACATAAGATAGCTTAGATAAAAGTGTCTTAAAAGGAGCATCATACTCATGTACAATCTAAGTAGTGCCTTGCTTGATATCTTTGAGCGCACTTATACTCTTCTGCTCAAACTTAGGGATATGGAACTCTTTTAAGAAAGCATCCCTCAATGCTGCATAATCCACACAAGTTTGATTAGGTTCAAACTTCTTATACTAATTGTGTGAACACCCCTGTAATGTAGTAGCGAATTGACTTTCCTTATGCTCAGTAGACATGATCCCTTTAGTGCGCCACAAGATTTCACACATATGCACATGTTTGGAAACATCCTCTATACCTCTATATTCCAGGAGACAAAGAGACATCTCCATATAGATATTCTATGGTTGTTGCGGACCTTGACCACCTGATCCAGAACCTCCTATGTTCCCTCTACCTCTAAAACCACCAGATCCATCAGAACTAGAACCACCTATACCTCTTAATCCTCCACCTGTAGTTGGAATAGGACCTGTAGATGTACTCCCATGTGCTCTAACAGTAGTACTATACTGAACCCCTATAGTCTGTGAGGTAGTTCCACTTCCAGAGGTGAATCCAACATTTTACACACTCACATTCTATAAGGATGATGTGCCTAAGAATGTTCCTCAAGATAACATTGAAGACGTTTGTCCTTCCATTGATGTACTTGATCCCCGACTTACTCTTACTCTCTTATTTCCAAAATTAGCTTGCTCGTTAGTTGTTGTACTAGATACTAAAAAACAAAGTGCAAGGGCTAGGTCACCAGGTGGATTAAGATGTGCACCCGTTGTCTAAGTAGTATCTATTGGCACATTTCTATGTGAGGCCGAGGGGGGATCTCTATCATGCTTTCCAAGATGGGGAGTTCCGATGCTCGCTCTATGTCTTCTACGTGAGATGTAAATCCTTCATGAGCCATCTCTCTCCTCAATGTCATACTTTCTGCAATGGAACACTACTTCTCTATCTCCCTCTTGTGTTCCTCATTATACTTAAGCCTCCTTTCCTCTCTCTACCTTTCTACCGCTAGGTCTACCATATTTCACCAAACCTATTCTTTCCCTTATGCATGGTGAAGTTTAGTTAGCCATCGGTTTACTCTCTAGGTTCAAAGTTACCATCAAGATCTTGATTGCTAGTGGAATACCTTGCAAATATGCTCCTCTTGGATATCGTAAAAACTGGAATTCAGCTACCTCTGGTAAGAATACGTTGAAATTGAATATTCTAGAATATAACTATTTAGAACACCATGAAACCACGTATCTACAGTGTGAGTCTAGATCAGATCATCATCATAAAGGGCCTAAAATTCTTCCCCGTGTCTAGACAATGCGCGATACCTCTAGTTCGATGAGATGCATAGCGATAAGCCACTCATATAGTTCTACTAGAAAGATAGTGAAAAATATCTCATATAAGGCTGTCATACGATTACATTCTACCCAAGTGTGTGTATTAAACTCGAGATCCACTTCGAACTACCATGCATATTCTTCCTCCAGATCGTGTATCCATTCCTCAATACTTGCTAGAGTTAACCGGTATGTCTTCACCGCGAACCATCCCGATTTTTTTGGAAAAAGGTCTTAACAACGGAACCAATGATGCAACCTTGAATTTACCAGATAACACCCTAGTCACACTGGAACATCACTCAGCCTTGAGTGAGCGCTCACCCGAAGTGCGCAAAGGTACCAAGTCCCTCTTTAGGGTTGCTATAGTAGGATGTTAGCATGATGAAGGAAGAAACATATAGATTCATAACTAATCCATCATTCTACAATGCATGCTACCCTTAGATCTATGAAAGAACAAGTTTAAACAATAATCATGATTGAATCAATAACATGCACTACTCAATTACACATAGAATGACACTTAGATTCAGCCAATATCTTCCATCTATTAATAAATACAAAATCTCCTTATAGTATTGTCAATCTATACCAATGCACGTATGGATATGATACAATAATTCAGTCATATGCATATATCTCTATACCTCCATACATCCATCACACATACATACACACTCATCTACTATGTACCTAACATCATATATATAGGGTGGGGACTTTCCCTTCACTACTTATCTATTCTAGAAATAGGCCGCATGCTATTGATAGCCACACGTTGTTCTGAGACATAGCCACACATATAAGTGTGCTATCTATAGACCTATTGTAGTTAACTGAATTGTAAATCATATTCGTAGCTTGTCTCCATGCAAAATGCTTCGATCCTCTCCTCCAAAGATAGATAATGCATGGTGCGCACGTCTCTGCATCATTGGTGTGTTCCGCATGCCATCTTCTAAAAATAGGTATTCATACTCAAAAACACATAAGTCCCGAAAACTAAACTTTCCTTTCACACATGTGTCCTTCCCCGTCCCTCTCGCACCCTTGATCCTCGGCCTTCTATCCCATGTGGACTCCTTGTGTGATCTTTGACAAGTATTATTTGATCAACAACCTAGACATGGATGAATAAAACCATCATAAACACAAAATGAAATAATATATGGGCTAACATCATGAGAGGAGAGGCCAAGGTGCTAAAGGAATGACATGGGACACAAATTGAGCTAAGATCTCATTATCAATTAAGGTGTGCTTTACACCAACATTTTGAATATGACAAATGATATGTAATGGTGGATCATTGTCAAAAGTGGTAAGATCAGCTAGAGGAATAGATGGGAAAGCAATGTGTTGAGAGAAGGCATCCACAAAGGTATTATAGACTATATCAGGATGGGTATTGTCAGGAATTGGAGTAGTAAGTAAAAGATTAATGATTTTAGCTCACAATTCAAGATGGAGAAGCAGAAAGTCATGAATGGAGATAGCCATGATAAAGAAATGCTAAGGAAAAATGGGGATCCTAGGAGTATGTAGATCGAGTTGGGTTCATCAAAATGATTAATTGAAATTAACTAAATCTATGTTAGCTAAGAACTAGTTAATCTAATCTAGGAGAACAATAAAGGCTATAAAATAAATACTCTAAACCAATATACATTTCCTAAATGATTAAACTAATAGAACTGAAACCATAATGTGCGAGAGTAAAGTGAGGAAGGAAATAAATTGATTATAGATGACTATTATAGAGTGTTGTAGGTATGACATGAAGTTCTAGAAGCATGAACGATTACACAAAGGTCTTGAAAAGAGAGGATCTAGAGGATTTGAGTAGACTGGAGCATCCAGAAGGTGCGATGTGCCCGGGGTACCTTGGTCTCGTAAAAATAGGCACCCTAGTCTCTAAAAATCTTTGTAGCTAGTCTTCTCGGGGTCGAGAGATGACATGTAACCTTCACTATTTGTCACACTAGATTCGCTAAACTATGCCAAATGTACCAAATGTAGAAAGATGATGTTTAAGACCTGTAAGAGACAAAAGAATTATCAAATTCCTAAAAATAAAAGATTCAAATGAATGGGTTATAATCATGTCAACTACCACAACAATGGGATTACTAAAGTGAGCATTACACTACATTTTGGACCCTGATGTAGTTCTGGTGTGTGTGTGTGTGTACATGTCGTACCACTAGGTGATCTTATGCCAGCCGCACTTTGTGAAATAACAAGAAATAAGTAGATGTAGGAAACTTAATAGTTTGCGTGCATGGAATAGAATAGAATCCCTCCCCTATGAAGTGTGATGCGGATGTCCTAGCCTTTGCCATGATGATGGAGCTATATATATTCCAATGCATAGATGGATGCAACTCTAGATGGAGTGATAGTAGTGTATGATGTTAGGTCCCTCATTATGGTCTCATAACTTTATATTTATAGGGTTTTCTTTCTCTAATTTCATAATTAACCCTAAAAAGGCCAACCACAGAAAATATAAACATAAAAATGGATAGAAGAGGCCCAAAAAGTGGCGGGAAAGTGCTATAAGGATCAGATTCCCCGGTGGGACTAAGGTGCCTATGGGTGTGCCAGTACTAAATTTGGGTGCCCTAGTTATGGATAAAATTAAAGGGGATGCGTAAAAATCGCCGGGTATGTAGCTACAATAGGTCACAAATTATGAAATAAAATAAATAAAATGGCAAAAGGATGGGGGTTAATTAGTACTTTCTTTTCTCAAGAACCTTCTAAATAGTAGTCTGATACCTGGATAAAGAAATTTCTAAAGTGCATGATTTTGTGACTATAGAGAAGACTCAATCCACAAGAAAATAGATCCTAGAATGAAGTCCCTCAATGTCAAAAAATTTGTGGGGATAAGATGACGAGGAAGAAGGTGTAGAAGGATCAAAAACCAAGAGAAGGTACTCCCCTTAGCAAGAGATATGTGAATGAGTGGTGGATGTTGGAAGAAATGAGATCCGTGGAAGAGATGTCAAATATAGATGGTGTATAGGGTCAAATATCATAGGGACAAAGAGTGTATTAAGGAACCATATCAATGAATAAGGGAGGACCCTCACTAAGAGGGGTGGTATGTGAAGAAGTGGTGGATGAAGGAGAAGGCCTAGTGGCTCCTACAGATGGAGAGGTGGAAATGGAAGTGGAATCGATCATGGATGAGATGGTAGATGGAGAAGGAGAGTCCTCAAGAAGGTCCTCTCTCTCGATAAGATCATGGATGATGGTTTGTAGGGCCTTACATTGCTCAGTATCATGACTTGAGGTATGATGGTAGGAAAAATGTGGTGGGGGTCAAAAATGATGGCTTCGGATGGTCTGGATCAAATGCCTTGATAGGTGGAAGTGTGATGGCAGAAATTTGGAGTAGATGTCACAGGAATTCCACATAGGATTCAATATATGTGTCAGGAGATGTTCTGGATGTTGAGGATGAGGGTGGATTGTTTTAAGATCTTGGTGTTTTATTTTCATTTTTGATAGTGATTGGTGTTTTAGAAGAAGAAGGGTTGGATGATTTTTGTTTGGATTGGTCGGTGGATGGGAGTGTTCTTGATGAAGGAGCTGGTCCTAGGAGGGAGTTAGACTATTTGGATTTGGATTGGTTGATTGATCATGATGAAGGAGGTGGTCCTAGGATAGATGGATGTGGCCCCAAGATGGATGATGTAGGTTTGATCTTGGCTGGAGGAATGTATATCTTTTTGTGGGGGCACACAAGGGATTGCAATGGAAGGGTACCAAGGTTTTTGGATTTGGTTTGTGAAGGAGTACCCTTGGAGGGAATGACAATGATTTCGACTGGTGGATTTGAAGATGATGTTATGGCTGATGGGGGAAGTAATTTTTACATGATTTGGTCTAAGGAAGGTGAAGAAATTTCTGGTTATGTAGATGAGACAGGAGGATCACCTATGGTTACTTGAAAGTTTTAATGATCTCAAATATTCTTCAAAGGATGTGGGAGGAGAAGATGATGATGTAGGAGATGTGGTTATGATGGTCGATGTGGTAGGTGTAGGTAGAAGTGCGAAAAGGGACTGGGATTGATTCTACGAGATGGTATGATGGGTAATGGTGGAATAGATGTGGATGGGGGAGTGGTATCCAATGAGGTGGATGACAGGCGTAAGTGTGGATAAAAGAAGGGGTGTTTGGATCATGCGGTTAATGAAGTCTATGTGAGAGGGAGATGAGGCGGTTTTGGATTGTTTGATGTAGAAATGAGGGTTTTTGGAAGAGGTAGGAGTGCCTTCAATTTGTCTTAGGTGTTTTAGGAGGCATTGTGGATATGTTTTTGGATGAGGAGGCATGATTGGTGTGATAGTAGATGTAGATGTGGGAATGGTGGATGTGGGCATGGGTAAAGAAATGTGTGATAATGATGTCAAGACATATATAGGCAGATTTGCATAGTAGATATAAGTGTAGTGATGGGTGTGTTTGGGATAGATGTGGATAATGGGGTAGTCATAGTAAGTTGGGGTAGGATAGGTGTGGATGAAGAGGTGGGTGCATTTGAAGCCAATGCAGATGTGGTAAGAGCAAGACTGGATGTAGATATGAGAGAAGCAGTGGAAGTTAAGGTGGTAGGTAAGGAAATGGTGGATATGGTTGATGTGGGGATAGATCTTGAAGGATATGTAGGCACAATATCAAGGATGGGAGTAGGTGATGATGAGATAAGTGGGGTAGATACGAAAGAGGTGTCTGATGTATGGTGTTGATTGAAAATGGGTTATATTTGTTTGGTGTGGTTGATGAAAATGGGTTTTTGGTGGTGGGTTAGGAAAGGGTTGTCTAAAATGTTAGGGAGTGGTGAAGATCATATTAGCTGGGGAGATGTATGATGATAGAAAGACTGGGAAGTAGGGATATGGTGAGGTGATTGGGATTGAATGGGAAGATCTGATATATGAGGAATGGGAATGTCAATCGACTGGATAGGCATGGTGATATCAGATGAAACAAGGGTGGTCCAAGGTGGTGGGATAGATTCTACTGGTTGGTGTGATCTATGGAGAAAGAAGTCACGAGATGGGGCTAGAAGGAGACAAGCGTGAGATATCAATTGTGGTTTGTGCAAAATCCTTCAAGGCAAAATTGTGTTCCATTTTAAATTAAAAAAGTCAAGATTTTTTTTTTTTTTGTTTTTTTTTTGATTAATAAAGTGTGACAAATAACATGGGATAGATAACGAGGAATGTAAGAAAGACAATCTATGTTTGGTTTCAAGATTTTTTTGGCTTGGGAGAGTTTCAGGTAGCTTCTTGTTGGGTGATGAAATCCCAATTAGTCTACTGTAAGATGATGTTTAGATGTGTTGATTGATTTGTGAGTTTAGTTTGTGTGTGAGGAATGTGAGATGCAACAAGTTAACCCCTACTTAAACTATGTGAGCAAGTAGGATGTAGAAAATAAAGGTTATTTTAAACACAAATTGAAGTGTGATATTTCGATGAGGACACACATATGAAAGGGAAATACGATGCAAAAAGGAGTAAATAAGGAAAAAGAGGAATACATGGATAAATATTTTCATTTTAATCTGAACTTAAACAGAAGAGAAATATAATAGCTGAGCCAACACGAGTAAGAAGAAAGAAAATCCTTATGGTGTAGTGTTAGTAGAAGACAAAAGAAGCAAGAAAAAGAAAAGAAATGAAAAGGGATCACCTAAGGGGTGGTCCCACTAGGCATGCCAAGAATGTTATCAAAATTTCTTCATTCGCACTTAAATTAATAAGCCAACTGCTAAAATAAACTAGCAACTCATAAAATGGAGGGTTTATAGTACTTCAGAATCATGATATATGTGGATGGACAGGTGCAAATAATTGAACTTTGTCTTGCAACTGATGAACCTACAAATAAAACAAACTGAAAAAGAGATTTATTAGATAGGATATGCGGGGGTTTCCTAAACAAATCTGGCTCCAATAAGTGTTACCTTCCTTTTGCAAATGTTAACTTTGTTTATTAAAGAAAAAATGAAGTAAAGGATTGATAAGTAGATTGCATGCATAAATAAAACTCTTCTTGAATCTGAAAGTAACTAAGACTTGATATAAATACTTGCTTGGATTGAAATGAATGAAAATTAAATGATACCTTGTATATATCGACAATGACCAAGATTGTGTATAAGCAGTGTCGATGATGAAATGGGAGTGAGGATCTAAAACAACAAGTGAAATATGTAGGCCATTAGATATTTGAATGCAATATGGTAACTACGTAATCCCGTGGATGCTAGAGTCAACTCCGCAAAATGAATCTAAAGGATAAAAAACTATAAAATAAAATAAAATAATAGTAAGGGAGGTTGTATTGAAAAATTGGGCTGGGTCAACGATGAATGGGGTGTAGGTAGGATAAATTTGAAACAAAGATGAACAAAATGATGGTCCTGGTAAGTCTGAGTCAGGAACAAAATGAAGGTGGACATAGAAAAGGGATCCGAAGGTTAAGATCAAAGTTACGAAGGATGGATCAATGATGATGTGACATGATCGATGATGACTGGCTGTAGCAGAGCTAGATAGGGCCAATGTAAAAAGGATGAAATTGGAGACTTGTAAGTGAAGAGGATGGAAAAGACAACCGATAGTAGAACTATAAGTGTTGCAGAAAGATGATCTAAACATACAAAACTTTAGATGTAATAAATACAAATATAATATTATAAAATTTTCATAAACAACATATATATGATCATAAATCTCATGAAGGATGATCGTGAGAGATGCAAGCACATCCAAAGGAGGTATGTAACTATTGCAGGAATGATAAAGCATGAGAGTCAATTCACAAGTCACAAGAAAGCTCCAAAATATTCATGCATCTGATGATTATGGAAAGAAACTACTTAGTTTTATAGGGTTGACGATGCTTGAGCTAGGTCACTTCTGATTATGAGTAAATTTTCCCTAATGGGGTGAATTTTGTGCTTTAGGTTAGGATTTCATGTTTTTAAGGAGGGAAAAAGTTGCTTTAAAGCTTATGTGCAGGATTAGGTTTTTTAGGGATGAATCATGGGTAGTTAGAAGATAGGAATGGGTAGAAAAAGCATATGGATTTATATTTAGGATAAAAGCATCCTAAATAACAAGTCCATTAGGGAATAGTGGATATTAATTAATTAATTAATTAATGTGAATTAATAAGGATTAATGAACATAGGATAATAAGAGGGCATTTATTAAATATTGATGAGGATGGATTTAATTAAATGGGGACATAAATAGGACGATATCAAGATATGCACACATGGGGAGAAAAGCTTAGATATACTAAATTTAGGTGTCTGCAATAGAATCTACAATCATTAAACTAAATCTACAATTGCTTCCAAAATTACAATAAATCTAAATAGGGATTAACCGGATGTTGTTTTTCCTTTGTTTCGTGTTTCGTATGCGATTAATATAATGACAAGAAAATTAAAAGAAAGATATTATTTATTAAAACATAGTTTCTTATAACTAGTTTCTATCTCAAACTCTTAGGAAAGAGAAGGCTTCTCAGAAGCAATTTTATTCTTCATTGTATAGCCTTCCTTGACAAAACTTATTTTAAATTAGATGGAAGAAAATAATAATGAAGAAATAAAAATATTTCCACAAATAATTCTTCCTTCAACATATTTCCCTTACAGATCCATAGGGATAAGCAAGGAAGAGGATATTAATTGAAGAATTATTTTGAAAAATAATACTAAAACATACAGGAATTGATGAGATTTTCCCTTTGTAATTAATTTGAATACATAACTTATTCTAATCATAAACAAAAAGAACTATATTAAAATTTCAAATAAATGAATGCAACCCAAAATTTATTACTATTGTGCTTTGGTAGATTTTTCCAGAGATGTGATGCACTCAATGTCTCCTCAACTTCAAATCCTATTCCAATGTGTGAGTTCTAATTGATCCAGGAAGATGAATGATAGCAATAAAATCAAGAAGAATGAATGTGGTTGGCTCTGTGTAAAGAGGATGACTTGAATGTAAGGAACAAGGAAGACAATAGTAGTGAAATGGATATCTGTGTGATAAAATCTACTAGCATAACACTTCAAAAATAATATAAAATGATCATCCCATGATACAAATGAAAATATCACTTCTATAAGTTGTTGGAGGAGAATATTTCAAGAACACATGTCAATCAAGAAGCAATGACTCATCCTAGGAAGGAAAAATCAACATACTATATTTAGTAAATGAGGAAGAGGAACTCAAGACCAATCCAACAAGCCCAAAATTAGCTAATTTGAATCAAAAATGTGGGAGAAAATCACATCACAATCAAAACAAAAATTCAAAAATGCATTTATAATTTTATGTTGGGTGGTGGCAGGATTGTTCTTGTTTCCAGAGCTGAAGTTGCGTAACCACCACGATGGTTGTACAACCACCACTCTAACAACATGGGCGGTTGTGTAACCACCATGATGGTTGTGCAACTACCAATGGTTATGCAAGGAAAACAAGGCCAAAGATACTCTAAGATCCAAATAAAGCTTTTATTTTGAAAGATAAGACTGAGGTGGGCCAAAAATGGAGTGTGAAGGAGAGAAAAGGGGATCTGGATCTCATCTTTTCCTTAGAAGATGTTTTTTCATCATTAGGTCTTGTCACATTTTCTATGTTGTACCATGTAATTTTTGGGTGCGTACAATTTCCTCATTAATTCTAATTATATGGTATTATTATTCGTTCCCTAAATAATAGTAGTCTATTTCATTTTATTATTTATTTTTGGATTAAGAAAAATGTTTTTATTTATCATAGTCCTTATTGTGTGTAGGTATTTTTTCATCTATGGTTTTTTCTCAATTGAATGGTTAATTATTGAATACACTCTTAAGTTATTGATATGCCGAGATAGTATAAACCCAAGTATCAAAGATGAGTAGTAGTATATATTAAATTGAAAACCGAATCCATAGGCTTTTAGAGAAATATTCCACAAAGCTCCTCCAAATAGATGAGGCATTATTGTTTAATGCTTATATATCGTTTTTATAAAAGTGTTATATTTTGAATAATATTTCGTATAAACCTACTTTTTCACTTTTCATCTTTCATTCCTGTTACTAACAATTACATTTTTGTAGATAAGGGTCATTGATGCATCTATTTCTAGAGCGGGTGCCTTGAGGGGCCTGTTGGGAATGGGGAATAGTTACTCACATAACCATTATGGCCTAGAGATAGTATACAAAGAGAGTGTCTCTATTTGGTCTTAGCCTTATTTTTCCTTGCACTAGTTATCCTTGTCCTCCTAGGTCTCATGCACATTGCATTCACAACTTATTGCTTGCATCTCACCACTTTACACCTTTTTTATCCACATCCATGATCTACGACACATTACCTCTTTTCACTATCCTTGGCCGATGCCATCACCCATGGGAGATGGTTTTAGTGTTATATTTTCCCATGGCTAACAGCATCGTCTGTGGGAAATGGCATCCTATATATACCTACCACACATTTGACATTCATAGAAAAAGGAAGCTAGGATCATTTGAACTACCATTTTCTTTGTTCTTTTGCATCATCTTTTCATATGATCCCATAGATATTGGTTCATATTTTATCTTTCTTGGATTGAATTAGATACTCTTCTTCTTATATGGTTTCTTACACTATTAGGTCACCTATAGTGATTCTAGGACATGAATGATGTTCCCATTCTCCATCTAATAGTGAATCTCTCTTGGTCTATTGCTTCTAAAGAGAGATAAATACATTTGTGAACACCCTAGAGGTATAAGGTCAATTCTCTAACCATATCTTGTCATTTTTCATAGACAAGTTCATCTCCTTCCCTCATCGTGTTATGTTAGCTTAGTATTACACATATTTGGATGCTAGTTATCATAGTAATCTTATTCATTATCAGCTCCTTAGCTATCATTACTTTCATTTCAATTTTATTGTGCATGCTTGTTTCATTTATTGTTGATCCATACCTCTCCTCACCCAACTACCAATATCTTAGTAGGGTTCCTTCCTCTATCTTGATCGTGGGCCTTAGAAACCCTAGGTTGACCTAGTGTAGGGATTAGTGCCCTCTATATATGTGACACTAGCTCTCATTGTATATCATTTAACTCTACCCAATGTATGATGGTTCATGTGTGTTTCCTACTTGTTACCTTGATACCCTTGTAGAATGGATGATTTAGGAGTGCATGTTATTGAGACACATTTTTGGCCCACTATACATCTCTGGTGAACCTAACATGAATCATACAGACCTTCTGATTGAGATAAATTTTTAAAATCACCCATATTCAATTTTGAATTCATTTAAGTATATATAAATCTTAAAAACCCTAAATATATGTTTGTATAGACACCATCTCCCAAGGGCGATTCTATCGATTTCTATTTTATTTGCTTTCGATACCTTCGGCCCCTGTATAGAACCTAATGCACAATCGATCCTATTTTTTATGTTCTTGCACTTCCCATACACCATTGGACCCTATTCAAGCTTTCTGAAAGGGTTGATTCTATCTTTCCCTCTCGAATATTATGCCATTATCCCATGTGTAAACGTTCTACATGGCCGATCTTGTTTAAAGGACATATTTCCAGAGCCTTGTTTTCAGCTTCTAAGTTACAAAGATGTCACATTTGAGGATATTTTTGGTATAAATTAACCCTATGAAATTCTCTATGGGATATTAATTTGTGCCTAAATATTATTTCCTTGATCCTAAATGCCCTAGTTCTCATCATACAATCACTATCCTTCCTAGTCACCCCAATCTCACCCATGAAAATTAGATGTCTCATCCCTATGCCTCTAATCATTCGAGTAGGGTTAGTCGACATAATGTAATTTGGTTGATATTGAAAATATAGATAAAAATTCATCATTCAAAAAATTCAACAATGAGTACTTTACCCCTGACAAAGATGGAGGTTTTCGAAAGATATCTACTGATGCCATGCAAATGACCATGCCTCGTCTTAACCAGAGAATATAATATCATGATCATACTCCTCCCCTGTAGGAATAATCATAATTAATTTCTCAAAAATCCCCATAATGAACATGAAAATAAAGAACAAACACCCATAAACAAAAGTTATTCCTCTTCTATGTATCTTAATATGCTAATAGTCAAGATAGTAGATCAGATGGCCTTATCCCAAGCTACCACCACATATAACATGATCCAAATGAAAAATTAGATGTTGCAGATAATATCTCAAAATGTGGTCCCTAGCTTACCTTCTTACACCCCCTCCATTGGTGGATGTACATGGTAATCTTATTCTTCCTTTTCCAATACAGAGCAAGATGTTGCAAAATGTCCAAAATGAACCTTTAGCTCCATACATTGTTGCCATGGACTTGGGAGAGACTATCTCAACCATATCCTATGATGTTTCTATGGATCCAACCCTATATCTTAAGACCTTTATAAATCATTACAAATAATGGATTCAAAAATACCTACACACAATCGCTAAGCTTATAGAAAAGGATTTCATAGGGAAGGAAATAGAATGGTATAACAAACTTCATCCAAAATCGATAGTTAAATTTAGAAGGCTTAGTTGAAGCTATCAAATTTTAATTTAAACAACAAGACCTTCCTGAAAACAATTTATAATGTCTTATAAACCTTAAGCAAGGGGATCATGAATTTATCGAAGGATTTATTAAGAAATGGAAAACACTTTCTATACAAGCTAATCATAATCTTAATAATCAAAGCCTATGTAAAATATTTCTTAAGGCCCTTTCACATACTCTCCAATATAAATTTAGGTCCTTCTCTCCCGACACATTGGAGGAAGTCCTTGAGAAAGATAAAATAAAATATCATCTCATGTGTGAATTCAGATGCACTTCTATTTCATCACCTAAACTTAAAACATCAATGTATGTAATCAGCCCTTTGAATATTACAAGAGAAAGAGGAGTGGGAGAATGTTAGGAATCCCATTTCCACTCCCGTCATATTCCTTTATCGCAGACTGAAATTATCCAAATGGTTCCCATTCCACGGATAGTTCCCCTTCAAAACATGTCCTGCCTAAATTTATGGGTGATCTATTTTTTAGTGGCATGCCACTATAGGACACCCTCACAATGATTGTAAGGACCTTAGAAAGGTAGCCCCTGATTTACTCCTCAAATATTATTTTGATTAATCTTCCATTATACAAGAGCATTATGAAAAATATCAATATTTAGAGAGATCTCATTCCAACCCTCAAAATAAAATTCATAAAATCCCCATGAAGAACATCATACGAACCATATAAAATTAATACAATAAAAGTATTGTAGATTATCAATATATTAATGTGGCTAAGGTAAACTATAGACACAAACCTGCCCATAAATATCTTGTCATCAAACAAAATAAATCATCTGATAATCCACCATTGTCTGATACTTCTCAATACCCACCTATGGTAGAGCTTGTTCCTACAAGTGAGCCTCCACATGTTGTGTCACAAGAAGTACCAAGTAAGGATCATATCCCACTTTCTTTTGACAAGATAAATCTAAATAAATCATCATCACATCTAGATATGTCTTCCTTTTTTGCCACCGCCATGTTATTTATATGGAAGTTATTCCAATCATATTTGGATTTTCCTAGATGAGCTAAATTCCCTTACATGAAAATTAAATTTTATGGAAATCATGCGCACGTTGGATTTTCATCGTAGATTCCTTATCCAATAGTTGTAAGTATTTTAGGATCCTTCTTGTGTGACCCCCAAAATACCTACTATGTACCCAAATATAGAAATCCATCAGATAGAAACTACATGACAATCCTTACAACACTCACATCTAATTTTCTTAGCTTTGGATTTTGTAGAGGATGATATGATCGGTGATGAAGTATTATTTCATGCAGATGACCCACCCTTTCTCATTAGTTTTATCATTCATGATGTAGAAGTGCGTAGGGTCCTTGTGAATTAAGGATAGAGAATTAACTTAGTTTTTTTCACTCATCAAGAACCTTAGTTATTCTATCGATGACCTACAATATACCCACTTGAATTGTCATGGATTTGAAAGAAAAAAACCATAAGATGTTTTTGGATGCCCATCACAGCTTAGACCTAAAAAGGTCTCACCAAGCTCATAGTTTTAGACCATTCTCTATCTTAGAACATCTTATTAGGCTAACCATATACACATCAAATGTGCATAATAGCATTGTCTAGGTACTAATGTATTAATTTCATCCATAAAAACTAACACTTTAGGCATGATACTGATCCAAACCCTTAATATATCCTAGTACCATTCTCTAATGAGTATTTAATAATGCTAAATACTCCCAAGATCCAAAGTATTCCCTATCTTTTTTATCTTAGGTCCAAAATCCAACTTACATTAGCGGATTCAGATGATGATGAACCCAATGATATTAACAACACAATAAAAAAAAGGATACCTTATGATATTGTGCATCGGTTACCTCTGGTCCTTCTACCTCGTGATGTATTTTAACCTCAAACAAACTTAGAGGATCCAACAAGTGATGCCTTGTAATCCAACCACTTAGAATTTACCGAGTTAGGAATTGCACAACTCTTTTCTAATCACACTACCATTTCACCAAGATATTTTAGTAAGATCAGTGTTTCAACTAAGGAGGAGGTGCCTAATCTTAAAGGAAAAGGATTTCCTTTGAAAAGATTACATAATTTCATAAGCTATGTCTAGGAACTTGGAAGTATTACACTATCAACGTGCCTTGGCCAAAATATGGTCTTCTCGACTCAAATCTAATACCATCGACACATCTTATGAACCTCTTATCTATGATACTAGTGATAATGAGGATGAGAAAGAAATGCTTCCTTACGTTCATCCCGTAATTTTCCACTCCTCGATACCCCTTGGGTTATTGAATAAATCTATGACTATGCTTCACGTCACATTCCCATAATAACTCCACCACCCTTAACAAATTCTTAGCCAACCTCTACCCTCAATATTGGTCCAAATGCTCCTAACATGGCCACTATTGATCATGCACCCAAAGAGGTCACATTATATGTTAGGGTATTAGATGTACAAAACACTAACTCTTAGAAACATAAATATGGTAGGAAATACATAGCCCTGAAAATCAATGTAGAATATCATGGGTATCTCCCTACCTTGGAAAATAATGAGACTATTCTATAACTCCTATATGCCTGAGAAGATAAACTACCTCGGTATCATCACAAGTTGGGAAACTTCTCTAAGAAACCTATGTTCTTTGATAATTATGTTGCTATTATCGATCTTAGCTAGGATGAAGTAGCCAAATTACCCGAGGCTCCATATCATTTCCAAGATAGAAATGATATGTTGGTTGAATCAACCATTAGTTTACAACTTGATGATGATCCCATACATGTAGTCATGTTTGGTGATTTCTTTCCTCACTTACGTGAGTGTCACATAGAAGTATTATGAAAAATAATGAGGTATTTACATGGGGATACACCGATATTCATGAAATTGATCTTGAAATTTTCTCCCATAACATCATCGCTATGTCGATGTCAATCCCATTTGGAAAAATATAAGGAAGTTTCCACCCAAGATCAACGAATTATGTTATGAATAAATCATCAAAATATTAGATGTAAAATTCATTCGTATGGTGGACTATTCTAAATGGGTGTCCAATGTCATCTCGGTTTGGAAGAAGGATACCTTGACCATCCATATTTGTATTTATTTTAGAAACCTTAACCTCACTTTTTGTAAGGATAAATTTCCCTTACCCTCCATTGACGCCACGACAGGGTACACAATGTCATCTCTTATTGATGGGTTCTCAGGGTATAACTTAATCTAGATTACTCAAAAAGACTAGCACAAGACTACATTTACTACATAATGGGGCACCTAGTGTTATGTGAATATTCCATTTAGACTCAAAAATGCTAGTGCAACATATCAGCTCACCATGACACACATCTTTCATGACCTCATACATAATTTTTTTGAAGTCTACGTTGACGATCTACTCATCAAATATACACAAACCGATGATCATACTCATGACTTAGACATTGATTTTATAGATATCTAGTTCACCTCAATCCCAAAAAATTTATATTTAGGGTGACATGGGGAAAAATCTTAGGATTCTTAGTATCTAAACATGGTATCGATGTCGACCCAATAAAGATTAAAGTTAGCCTCGACATGTCACGCTCATCCTCCATATTAAACATACACACTTTTATAAAAACACTGGGGAAATCTGATGATTTGTCCCCAATTTTACCTATCACACTCATGCCATAAATATCCTACTTCAGAATTCTACTAAGAGAGAATATACCAAATATTGTCAACACACATTAACAATATGAAACACTCTTTTTCCTTATTACCAACCTTACAACCTCCTTTGCCATATTGATCTCTACTATTATATACATCTTTCAATCCAATGTATTTTGGGGAAATGTTGGTAAAGGAATATAAAAAGGAAAAGGAACATTATGTCTATTATATAAGTCGATACTTACTATACTATAATACATGTTAGACTCCATTGAGTAGGCTTTCTTATCCATATACTACGCAACTATGAAGTTACGTTACTACATGCTATATCAAACCACCTACATCATTATCCATACGGATCCCTTACGACACTTATTCTCACATGATATCCTCCCCATGGATTGCATTGGGAAGTGGATGAACCTCCTTATGGAATTTTACCTTCGCATCATCACACAAAAGGAAGTAAAAGGCCAAGTCATAGTGGACCAATTTGCTATCGCTCCCATCTTTTCTCCTCAACCTATTCTTGATGCATTACCCAATGAGGACATCCTTCTCATTGAGGGCATAGAAAACAATATTTTCATAAAATACTACTACTATAACTTCATGTTTAGTCTTGTGGCATAGTCCTATGACACCAACGTTGAAGCACTTTGCTCACCTAAAACCAAACCAATGAACAAAATAATAGAGGAGGTCACCATTGATCTCCATGAGGATACATGGATGCTAAAATTTGATGGGAAAAATTTCCTCCAAGGATTTGGGGTAGGTTGTGTTCTCACCGATCCCTCTGGACCAGGCTTTCCCTCTCTCCTATCGACTCGAATTTGAAATCACCAACAACATGGCAGAATATGAGGCTCTTATCTTAGGTATACAAGCTTCCTTAGCTAAGAATGTATCTTATCTTCATGCCATGGGGATTCTCAATTGGTGTGTCGACATGTTAGTGGTGCATATTAATGTCAAAATGAAAACATGAAATATTATTACGACTTAGTCCGGGAATTAATGCCATGATTCACTTCCTTTACCATTTAATCAATCCCACATGAACAAAATGTCTTGATGATTCTTTGGCCATGTATTCCACCTAGTTTCAGTCATATCCTCATAATGATGATCTTATAATAATCCTTCACACTCGACTAATTCACCTCCTCTAAAAACTCAAGATATCTATTAGATCAAATAACACACCCATTGATATGTAAACTCTTAAACTTTGGAATTATTCACAAAATCACAAATTAATCATTGTTGTTTACTTTCTATTAGAAAATAACAGAGATAGCTAGTGAATGAATTACTATTGTGTTTAGAATCAACAATTGTAGTAAAGGAAAGAATATAAGCTCATAACACTAAAAATTTTATCTTGGAAAACCTCCAATGGAGGAAAAACTAGTCGGGAAGGGAAATTGCTCTTTCTTCCCACTTCTATTGGCCAATTCAAATCAATAGGTATAGAATTTACAATAAGTAAGAAAGAGAAGTAGATAATATCTCAACACTTCCTTTCAGTTACTTATTTTCTCTGTCCAACACTCCTTTCTTCTACAAAGAATATAATTTCTAGCACCAAGACTTCTTGCTCACTTTCTCCCATGCTTCGATGATCTTATACACTTCTACAATCATGTATTTATAGCCTTTCTCATGTCCTCCCATGCACTGGAGAATGGGAAAGGTCATGAAGGAGAAGAGAAATGAACATCCTTTCAAATTTAGAGGTTGTTCATTTTGATTTTATTTTTTTATCTATAATGGCTAGGACCACCACCCATGCGGACACCGGCGCCCCGGGACTTCCGCCTTGGGCTCAGGCGGTGGTTCTATAACCGCCACCCTGTGCAGGGAGGTGGTCATGTTACTTAAAAGATAAAACCTCTATTTCATTTTTTTCCTTCTTTGTGTTGACTATTTTTGATGAAGTAGAGTTATTTCGGATCCCTATGGATCACACCTCCCCTTCTTAGGAGGCTTTTAGTCCCACAAAAGCTTAGTGGGGGAGTAGATGAGGGAATAATTCCCTCACTTGCTCCTTTGAGTACCACCGGGCCTACCTTGGTGTCTTTCCTTTTAGTCCAATCTGCCAAGACTCCTACAAACCTCTTCTAGTCTCTCTGACCTTCTGTTGTAGCACTACATCCTCCTCCAATTCACCTTGTGAGTCCAAGACACAATCTTGAATGGAAGGTAGCAACTATATTTCTTCATCTTCATCCAACATGGATGGCTCATAGAGGTGCAAGTTCTCATAATTTACTATAGAGTACATCCTCATGAATGATGGTAAGTCAAGTCGAAAAGCATTTTCCCCAACCTACTCCAATATGGTGAAGGGTCCATATCATAATGGCTTGAGCTTCCGTGCTTGACCTTGTAGTCTCTCCTTACTCAAGTAAAGCCAAAATTTGTCTCTAATATGAAGCTTGTGTTCCCTACTATGCCGATCATGCCTAGCTTTGTACTTTACTTGAGATTTTTCTAGTTGTTCTTTGACCTTGAGATGGATTTGCTGGATCCTCTCAATGAACTTGTTAGCTCTAGTCACCTCTGTGTCTTGTGTATCCTCCTCATCATGTAGTCCAATTGTTATGTCTAGTGGATTTGTAGGTATATATCCCAAGAATGCTTCAAATGGTGACTTTATAGTGGATGTGTGTACTTGCCTAGTTATAGGAATGCTAAATGTAGGCTAAGGACTCATCCCAAGTCCTTGGGTACTTACTGTTATACCCTCTGATCAACTGTACCAAAGTCCTATTTACCACCTCTATTTGTCCATCTATCTGTGGATGGAAAGATGTGCTCCTTTGTAACCTGGTATCCATCTTGTCCCACAAAGTAGTCCAAAACTTCCCCAAGAACTTGGAATCCCTATTAGAGACAATAGACTTTGGCAAACCAAAATGCACCCATACATTAGCAAAGAAAAGATCTGCCACCTCATGTGCTTTTACTGTCTTTTTACATGCCATACAAAACACATTTTACTGAATCTATCCACAACAACATAGAGATAGTCATGGCCATGTTTAGACATAGGTAATCCTCCTACAAAATCCATAGAGATGTCCTCCCATGGATGAGTAGGTACTGGTAAAGGCATATAAAAACCTTCCTTCCTAGTTTTAGGCTTGCTAGTACAACAAAGTTTACATCCACGAATAAATTTTGATACTTCTTCTTGCATGTTGGGAAAATATACATACATTTTCAAGTGGGCTAGGGTCTTACCAACATTGAAATATCCCACTAATTTCAAGGTATGTGCTTCCATCATCAATAGAAGTCTTTCTTCTTTAGGTACACAAAGTTTCGACCATTGGTAGAGCAGCGTGTCCTTGATATAACAGTATTTAATCCCTATATTTTCACCCCTTGGGACAAAAACTTTTGAAATGTTACCCCAAAGTCTTTGTCTTGGGCATATGCTTCTCTGTACACTTCCTTCGTGAAGGGCTTGATCTAAGAGATAGTGGTCAAATATGAGAATTTTTCCTGTGTGGGTGGCCTAGAAAACATGTCTACCACCAAATTTGTACTACCTTTCTTGTATTTGATCACTAGATGGAACTACTGAAGAAACCCCATCCATTTGTAGTGCCTTGCCTACTACAATTTAGACTGTGCTTGTAAATACTAGAGAGGTTTGTGGTCAGTGTGCACAATAGTTTCTTTACCCAATAAATAATGTTTCCATTTTTAATTTCTTGAACTAGTGCATACATTTCTTTATCATATATTGAATATCCTTTAACTGCTGAAGTGAAGGTTTTAGAATGATAACATACGAGTTTACCTCCTTGAAGCAACACTTTGCACCCATAGCATAATCACTAGCATTTGTCTCTACTTCAAAAGGCTGCTACAAACTAGGAAGAGAAAGTACTAGAGCATGACTAATCTTGTATTTCAATAACTCAAAGGATTTTTATTGTTCCTTACCCCAGTCAAAACCCTTACTCTTTGCAACCACTATGTGTAGAGGTGCTGCAATTGCCGAGAAACCCATAATGAACTTCCGCATGTACTGTACTACTCCCACAAAGCTTTTAGTCTCTATGGCTCCTGTTGGTGTTGGCCAATTTGTGATGGCTTCCATCTTCTTTGGATCCACTTGTAGCTCTCCTCCTCTAACCATGTGCCCAAGATAGACAAGTGATTGTTTGGAAAATTCACATTTCTTCATATTACAAAGCAGTTGTTTCTCCCTGAGAACTTACAAGACTTACTGCAAATGCATTAGATGTTCTTCCCATGTGGCACTAAAAATAAAGATATCATCTAGGTATACAATGACACATGAATCTATGAAATCCCACAATACATAATTCATCAATCTCATAAATGTAGCGGGTGCATTACATAATCCAAAAGGAAGTACTAACCATTCATACAAACCCTGTTTTGTTTTAAAGGAAATCTTCCATATATCCTCCTCCTTCATCCTAACTTGGTGATAACCTAACTTGAGATCCAACTTCGTGAAAAATTTGGCATGTTGAAGCTGGTCCAAGAGATCATCTATATGGGGAAGTGGATATCGAGTTCTTTATGGTGATCTTGTTTAAAGCACGGTAGTCAATGCACATTCTCCAAGAACCATCCTTCTTTGGCACTATAATAATAGGTGAACCACACAAAGAGGTGCTTAGACGTAACACCCCTTGGTTTATTAGTTCTTGGAGTTGTTTCTTTACCTCGCACTCTCCAAAGAAGGATTTCCTATACAATCGATGTTCGGTAGAGGTGACTCGAAATAGCTGAATCTCATGCTCTATTTCCGTTTTGGTGGTAATCAACTAGAGGCCTGAAATGCTTCCTAAAAAGACTCGAATAATACTATCCAAATATTTTTTTCCTTGGTTAGAAATCTCTAAAACTTATACCCCATCTTGTTTATCCTTTAACAAAAGTAAACAAAACTGATTATGATTTGACTGAATAAGCCATTTTGCTTGGTTAACACTTACCATAATAACTCCGTGTCTTATGCTAGTGTGCCCAAATGTTGTATCTAATCCCATACTTGACCCATATGTACCAGTTTTCCCTTCTCATAAAGATAGCATCCCTAACATACAAGTAAGGACTCCTAAATACCACATCAAAAGCATCAAGTGGAATAACGTCAGCTTCAAAAACATCTATATATTGGGAATTTATCCCAAAGTTGGCCTTACATCTTCTTGCTACCTAAATTTCAACACCCTTCTTCACCCAACCCAAAGGATATGGGTGTGGATGCTCGTAATTCTCAAAACTAAGCTTGTTTACAACTGCCTCTCGAAATAAAGTTATATTGAGAACGGTATCAACCAAAGTATTTACGTTAGTCCTCTTGATCTGGATTTTGATTTGGAATAGTCTACCCATCTCCTCTTTGTTGTCCATATTGGTGGCCGTGCATCCAAGCCTTTTTTCTACATCGAGTCATCTTCGATTTCCACCCCCCCTTATGTCTTTACAATTGTCATGGACTTCTTGGAGTCATTGGTTCATTTCTTTAAATGTAACTCCGGATGCAACTTCCAACATGTAGCATCAACATGACCATTGATATCACAATTCTTACAAAAATTCTTGGGATATTTACAAGTATTTAAAGTAGTGGCAACTTGTTTACCTTTCCCTTTCCACTTACTCTTGTTACTTGTTTTCCCATAATCCTTTTTCTACTGATTTGTTGACTACTTTACCCTCGGCTCTACTGCTCCTTGATTTTTCTCATCATTTATGTAGTATGCCTATACACATGCTTCATTGATATCCTTGGGATTTGTGGAGATGAATTTTCTTTGAAGGTGAGTGTAAATTCCTCCCAAGCATTTGGTCAGAATATCCTCATCCTCCAAATCCATGTTCAACAACATGGCTTGCCTCTGAAACTCGTAGTATAGTCCTACACACTTTGACCACTGCCTTGTCTAAAATACTGCCATTTAATCATTTCGTTAGTTTTATGGCCAATAAGATAGAAGTTAGCTCTAAGTAATTCCTTAAATTCTTGGCAAGATTTCACAATAGGACGTTTATTCTTTTCACAAGTAGTTAGATGAGTTTCCCACCAAACTAGAGCATGTCCCTCCATTTTGAGACATGCAAAGGTGATCCTTTGTGCCTCAGTGACATTATGGATGCTAAAATAGAATTATAACTATTTCAACCATTTATCCAGTAATTCTACATCTACTTGTCCTTCAAAGCTTTTGATTTTGACTTTAGTCTCAACTTTAAAAGGAGTATGTTCAGATTTTACCTTTTCTCTTATGTTAGAAGTCTCTTCTTCATGCTCTTCCCCATAATATTCCTCATGGTGACTCTTGCATATACAGAAATTTTTAGCTAAGCCTCGAACCACCAAGTCCATGGAGTCTTGCTTGACGGAAGTCGTCTTCTCAAATCTGCAATTTCCTCTTGCCTTCTAAACATCTTATCCATCATGGTCTCTAACATCTCGATTCTACTACGGACCAAATTCTCTTCCTCCATTTCCCCCAAATACTATATTTCCACTTCTTTGTAGAAATCTTCTCGCAAGGTAAATATTTTTGCCTTTAGATCTTGTCACATCATACAAATTCAAGAATGAAATACCACGCTTGGATACTTGTTAGCTCGATACCAAAATGATCTCAAACTCTTCAAATTTTGAATTATTCACAAAATAAAAAATTAATCGCAGTTGTTTGCTTTCTATTAGAAAATAACATAGATAGCTAGTGAATGAATTACTATTGTGCTTAGAATAAAAAATTATAGTAAAGGAAAGAATATAAGCTCATAACACCAACAATTTTATCCTGGAAAACCTCCAATGGAGGAAAAACTAGTCAAGAAGGGAAATTACTTTTTCTTCCCACTTCTATTGGCCAATTCAAATCAACAGCTACAAAATTTACAATAAGTAAGAAAGAGAAGTAAATGATATCTCAACACTTCCTTTCGGTTACTTATTTTCTTTGTCCAACACTCCTTTCTTGTACAAAGAATACAATTTCCAGCACCAAGACTTCTTGCTCACTTGCTCCCATGCTTCCATGATCTTATGCACTTCTACAATCATGTATTTATAGCCTTTCTCATGTCCTCCCATGCCCTGGAGAATGGGAAAGGTCATGAAGGCTAAGAGAAATGAACATCCTTTCAAATTCAGAGGTTGTTCATTTCAATTTTAGTTTTTTTTTCTGTAATGGCCAGGACCGCCGCCCTGTGCAAACCGATGGTCCCGAGACCTCCACCCTAGTCGGGCAACGGTTCTATAACCACCGCATTGTGTAGGGCGGAAGTCCTGTTACTCAAAAGAAAAACATCCATTTCATTGTTTTCCTTCTTTGTGCCAATCAAGCTTTACGATGAAGTAGAGTTATTTTGGATCCCTATGGATCACCCATGCACGTGACCCTTGGTATGATGGCATTCATCAATTCATATGTTACTAGACCAACCCAAAGATTACTGATCCCCAAACATGACTACGAATAGGTAAAAATGATTTCAAATACATACTTAAAGATGCCATCTCATACTATTATAACTTTGAAGGTATCTTACTTTGATGTGTTAATAAATATGAGGTTCCCCTTGTCTTAGAGAAAGTGCATGGGGTACTTTATGGTGGACATTGTAGCGGTCATGCTACTTCATGTAAGTTACTATGTATGGGTTATTACCGGCCTACATTGGAATTTGATGTTCATGATTTTTCCAAGAAGTGTTGACCTTATCAATTTCATGATTAATTGATTCATTCCCCTTTGGATGAGTTGCAACCCATCACACCTCCTTGGCCCTTTAATATGTGGGGATTGGATTACATTGGGAAATTTATTGGATCTCAATATGGTCATGTCTTCATCATCACAACCATGAAATAAGTTACTAAGTGAGTTGAAGCCATGCCTTTCACCAATATGTTTTTCCTCACTACATCCAAATTTTTCCTCAATAAATTCATTTTTTTTTGTAATTCCCCATACCATCATATCTAAAAATGGCAGGAGCTTCAAATGCGAATAAATAAAGAATTTTTTTGCTAATTTCAAAATCAAACATAAGTTCTTAACACCATATCATACGCAATGCAATGGATGTTTAAGTCTACACATAAAATTCTCATCAAGATCTTATAAAAGATGATATGAGAAACATGCATAGATCGACATAGAAAGCTATATACTACATTATGTGCATACCACAACAATAACTATATAGCCATTGGGTAAACGCAATTTTCACTTACCTATGGAGCTGAGGTGGTCCTTCCACTCAAGGCGGAACTCCCTTAGTTCCACATTTACCTTCACAATATCATTCCAAATGAGGAAATCCATAAAGCACTTCTCCATGACATTGACCTATTAGAAGAACAATGTGATAGAGCATACACTCGTAATCAAGGGCACAAACAACTCCTTTCCAAGCAATATAATAATTTTTTTCCATGTACTTTCGACGTGGGTGATATTTTTCTTAAACTTGATTATACACATGATAAATAAGGAAAATACACTTAACAAATGTGTGGTCCTTATGTCATCAATGATATCATTGGTCCTAATACATATCATCTTCAAACCAATAAAGGACACATCTTCAAAGAATCAAAAATGCTCAATCTATCAAGAAGTTTCATGCATGAAGGAACTCAGGAGTTTTTCGGTACTCACGGCTACCATTTCTCTTCCTTATTCTCAAATTCAATACTTCATAAACCTTCTCTAACAAACATTAGCAAAAATTTATCTTTCTACACCCTGGTGTTTCCAATGGGATCAACATGGTATTATGTAAATCCTCATTTAGCCTCATGGTCTTGCTTGGATTATTCTAATTACCTTATAATACATACTATACAATTTTTTTGCACTTTTTAGTGTTGATATCTTCCTTTTGGGATAATCATCCATCTTCTCTTTACACCTTTGGGTTTATGACAGCTTTCAATTTGTAGCTTCTACCATAGTTATTTTTCACTTTTTAATGTTCTTACCTACCATTTGGCTATGACACTATGACACCATACCATCACGACATCTCAACATCATGATATCACTACATGCATCCCATGGGTCCTTATCTAGGTCATTTATGTATTATTTTATTGATGACCCTCTAGTGTTTATTTTCATTTTTTCTTCTTCGAGTTCTTGCAATATCTTTCCCACATGTGGCATGATGAATGACACTATCAAGTATGCATTGGTGGGTATATTTCATTTCACCTCTATCCTTTCAACACTTCTTTATGTACTTACTCTTAGTATCGTTGATACATACTATTTATTTACATTGAATACCCTACGTTTCACTATTACAACATGTGGCGATCAATGGTTGGGGCATATGTATACATATAATTTTTCACTTTTCATCTTTCATACCTATTACTAACAATTTCCTTTGTGTAGATAAGGGTCATTGATGCATCTATTTCTAGATCAGGTACCTTAAGGGGCTGTGTTGGGAATTGAGAATGGTTATTAAAGTAACCATTATAGGTTAGAGATAGTACACGGAGAGAGTGTCACTATTTTTCTTAGCCTTATTTGTCATCACACTAGTTATCCTCGTCTTCCTAGGTATCATGCACATTACATTCATAACTTATTACTTGCATCTCACATATTTGCACCTTGTTTATCTACATCCATGATATATGACACATTATTTTTAATTTTCATAAAACACTACCTATTTTAACTATCCTTGGCTAACACCATCATATGTGGGTAATGGTGTCGGTGTTATATTTTACCATGGTCGACGTAAGCGGCTATGGGTAATGACATCCTATATATACCTACCTCACATTTGACATTCATAAATAAAGGAAGACAATATAATTCAAACTTCTATTTACTCTGATATTTTGTGCCATCTTTGTATATGCTCACCTAACTCTTGGTTCATCTTGCATCTTACTTGGATTAGATTGAATACTCTTCTTCTTGGATGGTTTCTTGCAATATTAGGTCACTTATGGTGAGTGTTGGATAGAACAATGTTCCCCTTCTCCACCTAATAAAGATTCTCTCTCGGTGTATTACTTCTCTAGAAAGATAGATGCATTAGTGACCACCCTATAGGTACAAGTTGAGTTCTCTAACCATCTTTAGTCATTTGCATAGATAAGTTCATCTCCTCCTCATTCATAGGTTATCTTAGTATTACACATGTTTGGATACTAGTTATCATAAAAATCTTATTCATTATTAGCTCCTTAGCTATCATTAATTTCATTTAAGTATTATTATGCATGTTTGTTTCATTTAATGTTGATCTACACCTATCTTCACCTAACTACCAATATCTCAGTAGGGTTCCTTCCTCTATCTTTACTTGGGGCCTTGGAAAACCTAGGTTGACCTTGTGTTGGATTAATGCCCTCTAGATACATCACCCTAGTACTTGTTGTAGCCCTTTTAAGTCTACCCAATATATCCCATTTTATGTGTGTTTCCTACTCATTTCCACTATCCCCTTATAAAACAAATGAGTTAGGAGTGTATGTTATTGAGACACCTTTTTGGCCCGAAATATAATTTCTACACTATATAATTTTGTTAAGTAAAATAACTTGTAATTAAGGAGCATGTACAAGGTGAAGGAAAAATTAGGATATAATGAGAGGAAATGAACCAAGGAAGAAATGACCAGCAACAAGAAACATTTCAGCAAGAGCAATCAGCTCCAAATGATACCACACTTGTAAACTGGCAGTGTAAGATTTTTGTGGCATGAACCAGACAGCTTTCCCAGTGTTGCAGCCAACACAAGGTCAAAGAGGAGAAATTTGGATGAAGTATAGCCATTGGACTCAAGTAATTCATGACCTTCTGTCACTCCACAAACTATTGGCAAGCAAAATGCAATCCCAAGCACACAAGGACTACCTAAAACAGTTCCTAGGCCAACTCAAATGCCAGTTGTTGCTGCCCATATACAAGGGATGAATGTGTAGGCCAAGGGACAGCAAAAGGATACTTCATCCCCATTCAATATCATTTATCAGATGAAGAAGAAAAATGTAAACATATCAATGTGGGAATCACTATCTATCCCAGGCCAAAGAGATTTGCTACAAGATGCCATGAAGGACTAGTCAACTTCAAATCAACAAGTCCAAATGTAAGAGAAGGTGCTCACAAATGCTGCCCAGCCTGAGGGGAATCATGGAGGACAGCAAGGTAAGATGTTGAAGCCCCCTCCATTCTATGTTTCATTGATCATTGGGAACCAATTAGTACACAATTGCATGATTGATTCCGGGGCAAGTAGTTCAGTAATGCCCAAGCAAATAGCTGATCAGTTGGGAATTCAATATGAAACCATATCCAAAGGGGTGGTACAATTGGATGGGACAACAGTAACAATAGTTGGAGTGATTAAAAACTTGAGTCTTACTTTGCATGCCTGTCCCAACGTGGTTGTTTTGCAAGATGTCTCAGTAATAGACCTTCCACCACTCTTTGCCCTATGTTTGTCAAGGGATTTCATAGCTAAGATTGGAGGTTACTTATCTGCTGATTGGTCACACATGTTGTTCAGAACAAGATATGGAACCAAAGCCACAATCAGGTCTGAACCTATTGCAAACTTTCACATTGAGCCTTACACCCCAAGTCAGATAAATGCCAATTGTTCAGCATTTGATCAAGAAGATCACCCAAGCACTGATGAAGCTGACACCAAGGTCGGAAGTATCCCAGATCTAACTCTTGATGAATGGGAAAACAAGGTGCATGCTTTTGATCCTTATCAAGAAATAGAAGAATCTGAGTTAGGAGTCTATTGCATGCATGAAGAAAATCAGCCTATCCCTAGCATCACCAAGCCAGACCACAAGGATGACAATGAGGTATGGTAGTTGTTTTTTGATGGATCAAGGAGTAGACAAGGTGTAGGAGGGGGAGCCATGCTAGTTTCACCTCAAGGAGTTAAGTATTATTCAGCTTTTAGATTTTAGTTTGCATGCTCTAATAACACTGCTGAATATGAAGCCTTGGTGCAAGGACTACATTGGGCAATCAAGAGAGGAATAAAGAACTTGCAAGTCTTTGGTGACAGTGAGTTGATTGTTAACCAAGTCAAGGGGCAACATGCTATCAAGAATGATCTACTCAAGTGCTACAAGAACAGGGTGTGGGACCTCATTGAATATTTTGAGGGTTTTGGCATCAAATCCATTCCTAGGAAAGAGAACCAAGCTGCTGATAGGATTGCAGCAGTTAGGGCAGCCTTTGATGTTTTGGAGAGCATTCAAAAGGACAAGGTACAACCAAACATCCATGTGATTGTAAGGCCTTTAGTACCAGACAACAATGTAAGTTGGAAAGTGTTTGAAAATGATCAACAAATCATCCATTTCTTGCAAGAAGAGGCTGAATTCTCAGCCAAAAATTAGGAAAAGTTGGAGCAGCAGGATGGTGACTAGGTGGTGCAGATGAGAACCAACAAACTACCAAAGGGGATTATTACTTTGGAGTCCATTTTCAATCCTAATGATCAATTTAGGAAGGAGAAAGAAAACATCCAAGTGAAAGGAGAATATTCAAAGTGTCCATCTCGGTAGGAGAAGGCAAATCACTCCAAGTTGGCAAGATGACAACTAAGTACACAAGTCAAGATGTCCCCAATGCCCCAAATCAACTGGCACATTCGTGAATCAGGAGATATGCTAGAGTGGACTGAAAAGGTGGTGAGGAGAATGAGGAACTAGTTTCAAAAGAAGAGGACTATGATCATTCAGTCACGAGGAATTTCTCAAAGCCTGAAGCAATTTTTACATCATTCATCTTCAAAAGTGGTGGAGGTAACTTCTAGCTCTAAATACTCTGGAGTGAGTTCAAAAAGGAAGGCCATGGAATTGAAAACTTATCCCCATGAGAAGACATCCAAGAAATTTAGGGAAGAAAAAGATTCATTGGCATCACCACAAGAGGAAAACACAATCCCATTAATGCAGACAGAAAATCCAACAGCAAATGCACAAGTGAACAAGGAGTATATGACTCATGATCCTGTATCCGAGCCACTACAAGAGGTTTTGCATGTTGTTGATTCCAATGCTCCTCTCATTCAAGAATTACCTCCCCCATAAGAACAAATAGTGGTTGAGGCACCTATCATTGAACCTGAATCCAACGATATGTTTCCATGCATATCGGAAATGATCATCCTTGACACTCACATGGTGCAACAAGTAGTAGCTCCTGATATATCAGCAATTGTCACATTGGCTAAAGAAAAAGATCAAGAAAGATCACACAGACAACATCACAATTCTATAGTAGGGAGACAGTAATCAGTACATTGAAGTAGATCAGCCCAAAGTAATCAATCCAGTAGATGAGATGACACCAGTGACTATGAGATGAGTACGATCCAATTGGGACTAGCTACTCACGAAGGAGATTTGCACCTATTCCAACAATCTTCTACTCACATGGTGGCAAGGAATAAAGAATATAAAGAGAAGATTGAGGTACTAGAGGAACAAGTATGAACTCTTTCATCTTATGTGCAACACCTAGTGGAACCAAGCATTATAAAACTTCCTATTGAGAAAGTGGTACCCATCAGTAGCTTCGATCCGAATCCATCAGAAGAACGCATGAGCTCATGATGCAAGGGCAAGAAAATAATGAATGGATTGACTCAATCTCCAAAAAGGGAAGTTAGCACTTCAAGAGGTAGTCAAGCTCTTTGCATACATGTGCACAACCGCCAACAAAATGTGAGCACTCAAAAAAGATGTGGGGAAAGAAAGAGATTACTGGGAACCTCTAGGACCAGTAGTGAGTGAGATGAGAAACACCCATCATCTAGAATTGATCGATAAGAATGTTTTTGGAACTCCTACAGAAGACTTGACACATGTATGGGTGAGGGCCCTGAAAATCAGATTTGAAGCAATCAATCGGGCCTTCACAGAGCTAGAGGAGAAAGAAGAACAAACATACAAGTTGCAGGATAGCATAAATCAGAAAGTTCAAAAACTTGGAATACCTACAATGAATGAACACTCAACTATTGATGAGTTGATCGGCCCTTTTAAAGAATACATCAAGAAAGGGGTGGGAAGCCGTACGTACTAAAAATTGTAAGGGTACTCCACTACCAGAACAATGTTACACATGCCCCAATGATGATACAGGTCTCCTCATAAGGTGTTCGGGATCTAGAAAAGCTCTCCAAGTGTACGTTAACATCCCACATTCCCTGCTTAGCCTCCACGTGCTTTGTTTTGATCTTTTCCCCTCTTATCCTTTGCATTTTTTCTTCAGTGATAAAGCTACGCTTCTACTCGAGCGGCAGCCTCGTGACTCGCCGCCTGCATAAGGCGGTGGTCCTGTAACCGCTCCTGCTCAGTGGCAATGGTCCTTCACGCATTTTCTAGCACATTCCACCAATTGCGACTTGCGTGAATTTTCAAATTTTACTAGCTTTTTCCACCACCTTGGCTTGTATTTATGATTTTGGTTCCCTGTAATAGTGTTTCTCCATTGTTTATGGTAAAAGAGTCCTAGTTGGAGTTACCTTTGGGTGAATGGGAATTCTATAAATAGCTAGTTTGATTACAAGCAAATGGCCCCTCAAAATTGCCCCTCATCTTCTCATTTCAATAATTTAGTCTTTCAGTTCTTGCTTAGGAATTCAATAGTTTTCATTTGTTGCATGCATAGTTAGTCTTATTTTGTTGTTTAGCAGCCAGATGATCTTCTTGTTCTAGTGTTATTCCTATTTCATACAATCAATTGATGTAGGATACTTTCATTTTTATTCAAGCCATTAGATTTATAGTTTTTGTTCGTCAAGAAGGATAGTTTCAGGTTCCGGATGTTTTGTGTTACATGAATCGAAATAAATCCCACTAGGAATTGCATAAGCCAAGCTCTGTTCTCTTGCGCTATCCCTCTTCTACTCGCATTGTATTTAGTCTACATCCAAAGTTGCCATTTTTCCAATACCTACTTCTATTGATGCTAGAATTACATGCTTTTCTGGATTCACATGAGCACGAAGGAATGAGGAGACCACACTAAGGGGACAAAGCCACACACAAATGGATTCGCCACTATTATGCAAAATCCAGGTTCAAGCTTTCAAAGTTCTAGTTAAAATATATCAAATAGAGTAGTGAATTACTTCATTTTAGTTATGTTCATATTTTATATTTCCGAGGAAGTCAGGGATCGATAGTTTCTGAGAAACTATGATTCATTCCTCACTTCGAGGTAGGATCGAGAATCTTTCAATTAAATTAGATAAGTTATTTAGTTATTTAGAATAGATTCACAACTACACAGACAAGTAGCTTTACTTGGCTACCCGGTTTGTTTTTAATTATGTTATTAGGTTAGTTGTCATTTTCTAGATATATTAAATAGTTATTATCTTAATTTCATTAAATTTTCTATAAAAAATACACAAATAGAGAATTTATATATGTCAGTGGATATACTTTGCATAATTAGTTTACCTTGCTTTAATTAGATTTATATTATTCCTTTTGTATGACAATCACGGGACCTAGGAGTCTAGAGAATACATATTCAAGCCAATCATGCCTCGACCCAATATTGTTGCAGCAATAACTGACATAGACCAAAATATTTGAATTCAGGTCTTCCGAGCAACATACCTACAAGAAATCAACACACAGCTGAGAGGATTAAACATAGAAGACAATAAAGCGCATACTTTTTGGTCAAACCAACTAAACTACATATTTCCTTAATAGATATCCACATCACTGTAGAAGGGCTTGAAAGAGAGAAAACATTCAATTATGATCCTTTGGTCCCACATCCAAATACAGGAGACATCCTCATTGACATAGACACTAGCTTAAGAATTCAAGTTGCCAGAACACTTGTAAGGTACTCTGAGAAGATTGTGCAACTTTTAGTTCTAAATATAGAGGCCGAAAAGGCATATGACTACTAGATATTAGGGATTAGGGATTGATTCTTCACATGACCATAGGAGGTCCACAACGACCATGAATTTATGGTTGTGATCCATAGGTCCCACAACCCAACAGGCCCATAGGTCAATCAGACATTGATGTTGGTTTACACACATTAGTATTTAGGTCCTCTCCACTTCCACCAAGCATTATCACACAACTATCCTCACTAGACGTAGTAGCTAATCAAGCTAAGGATTTCTGGACTAGACCAGAGAATCACCCATAGAATCCACTATATATCCATCATCCATTTTTCATGACCTTGTCGAGAGACATATACGAAGCACCCACAAGCTATCTTCCACGTATTCCACAACCTATAGATCAGATCACACCAGAGCTTGATATTGATTAGAGCCTTTGAGTAGTCATCCTTGATGAATGATCTATCACGCTAGTTCAGGTTAGGAGGGCCTTCTTTTCTTTAGATTCACAGATTCCATTAGTGCATGTCGAAGACATAATATTGCCTAACTAGTTTGTCTCGCACCCCATGTATATTCCATCCCCACAGTTGTCTCGCACGACCTTGGGAGGTCAGTGCAAGGAAGAGTTATTTGTAGATTCCCATGCTCTCTTGTCACTTTTCTGTTGTACAAAATTGGTGAACCCTACGTGAACCAAACTAGTTTTCCTCTTTCTATTCTTTCATCCATTGCAGGTATTCATATACCCCCGAATATGTCGGGATTTGATGCATATGGTAGACCTCTCGTAGGTCTTGAAGCATACTACGATCAACTAAATAGACATCCATCACCCTCGCTCTCGATGGGGTGACAAATATTAAACTAATCGGTTCTCAACACAAGCTCTACCTCAAAGGACTAGATATAGTTCTTCTTCCCAAATAGAGGAGTTGGATCAGCTCACTCAAACGCAACAACTAGAGCCTTCAGACTCGAACAACATGATGCTCACTGGAGAATCTGGCTCATCTCCTCGTGTTTTCTCGATGACAAATTAGTAGACAATTAGAACCAAATCTGTCTTTAGATGATGAAAATTTAGCGCATTATGCCAGGAGTGAACAACGCTCTCAAAGTATGTACCCACCTATAGGAGGTTTACAAACACAACCTGAGGTCTCTTTTCAAGAAAACACCTCCATTCCTCCACCTGTGGGAAATGCCCATGATGGAACTTGGCAGGGTAATGATCAGTTCATAGCAGGGTACCATATGCCTATACAATCTCAAAATATACAACAACCACCACTGAGGCAAAATACTGTGACTTCACCAAATGAAGTCATCTCAACTTTAGTAGAAAAAGTTAGAGGGTTAGAACTTGCTCAAGAAAATCAAAATTCTCAGTTCATGCAAGCAGGAACTTCCAATCCTCCACATCATCCCAGCCAAGTAGACCTCCTCACAGGAATAGGCACATTAGGCATTCCTCCTCAATATTCACAACAAATGCCAACTAGAACCACGTTCTCTAACTTTGTTCCAGTGGAAAATATGATACCTCCCGGTTTAGTACGAATAATCCATTCCTAAGCAATGCTCCTCCATACTTAAACATGTATTCCAAGTCACCCCGGGAGATATGTTCTCTTCTCGCATGTTTTCTCAACCATGGGGATTTCCTTATGCTCCTATAAATATATATGCTACGCCACACCAACAAACCATTCCACCTCCCCCCTCAACAAGCACCATCAATGGTCGAAACCTATGCGATAGGGACTTATTTAGAATATTTGAAAGATCCCTTAGACTTCACTATACAAAGCATCATGCTTCCAAGACCTCTTCCCGATTTACCCAAGTACAAAGGGGAGGGAGACCCGAATGCACATATTAAGGCCTATGCCACAACCATTCGAGAACTGCTCCCTTGGGATGGAGTTGTTGCTAAAATATTCCCAAAACGTTAGAAGGTATTGCCCTCAATTGGTATTATAGAATACCTGAAGCCTCCATCCATTCATTTAAACAACTCGTTTCAAAGTTCATCAAAGCATTCAACATGAACAAACTGTTGAGAATAGGAATCAGGGAATTCTTGCATATTAAGAAAGAACACAATGAATCTGTTTCTAATTTCATCCAAAGATGGCGTACAGTCCTCTATTCTTCAGCAAGTCACATTCTAAACTATGGAGTCACTTGAGTAGGGTAGGTTTGTAGCATCCTAATTTGGTTCCACCAACTCTTTGTCTATCTCCCATCATTACCATTTCAACACACCTCATAGCTTGTGCCCTTTCTAGCTCTCGGTGGTGAGCCCTCGCATCTTACTAGTTGCGTGGAGTTAGGAGTGGGGCAAGTGCATCTGCTCATCATACAAGTTCGTCATTACATTTTGTCAAAACAATATGAAGTACCGAAAATTGCTTATGAAAGCTAAAGTTCAAGATCACAAGTTCATTTACATCATCATACATCAGCATCATAAAATACAAAAAGAAAGAAAGCATTTGTGTCATTTTTTCTCCATTGCATACATTCTAAAAAGCATATAAAAACAAGAATTCTAATAAGCATCTAATATACATGTGGAAATGAATCACAAAATCCTAGACACCAAGAGTCTGATCCAAAAAGAGGTATATATACATATAATCAAGTTTTGTCTACAATGCCATCATGTGCTAGGCATGGTCAAAACAATCAATGAGCTCGAAAATACAAAATGATCGTATAAACAATCTAGCAAGAGTCACTACAAAAAGGGCCAAGTGGCCTCTCAACCCCTATGAGATCCCTCAAAAGGCACATGACCATGTCTAGGACTCCAGCCTATACTTTGGTGCTATGAGTGTGCGAGGGCTCACTGTCTCGAGCAGTAGCTGTAGCCTCGCTATAAGAGTGGCTCCTCATCAGGCACTATGTAGTCCTATACCTAGCTAACTCGGTATGGAGGGAAGTCACCATCTTGGCCACATGCCAGATAGGGGAAAAAACATCGGTATGCCTACCAGCTACTGAAGGCTCCCCTGCATCCATGGATAGCTCAGCACGAGTCTTCTCCATGGGGAGCATCAGGGTATCAGTGCATACCTGGCGAATCAAGTCTTGCCACTCATCAAGTCTCTACAAGTAAAGGAGAAAACAAATTAGAAAATAATCAAAAGATAAAAACAAAAATGAACAAAAGGAGAGATAGCAACTAAGGCAATCCTAGCTAAAAACAAATATTAAAAGAAGAGTGACAACTCACTCGGATCTCTGGGCCTCCAAGAGGGATCCCTAGGATCAGCGCCTACCACAGATGTCACCACTGACTGATGTCCTCCTCCTGTGTCAGGGCAACATAGTGTCCTACTACAAACTCATCCTCTCTACCTAGGTCCTGAGAGGGAACTCCTCTGAGACTAGAGTCACCCTCTCCGCACTCTACTCGCCCTCTCGGCTGTAAGATATCCCGAGTGTCATGCCACTCGGGATCACTAACCTTCTCTCCATCTTACTCGCTGACCTCCATGTCCTCGGTCTCCTCCTCTGTCTCTCCCCTATGAACTCCTCAGACTCGGATTCTATATCAATAGGGTCATCACTGCTATGGGCAGGACTAGTGGCAATCCAAAGTAAAGGTGCCTGAGGAGCACCGAATCTCTCTTGGGCACGTACCACCCACCTAGCTGCAATAGGGACGCCAGGAGTAACAACAGTCCAACCCTAGCCTCTAGGACCTCTTGTAGCCTCCCGAACTGATCTAAACACTAGCACCACTGAGGGAAGCATATCAACGTAAGCAAGGCCGAACTATTGAGGCACTCGATCAAAGGGGTGTGTCTCTACCTTCCCCGTCCTGTCCACAAGCTTCCCTGTAGTAGAGAAAGAAATCAAAGTGAAGGTCTCCTTGCCCCACAACCCTGCCATGGCTTGATAAGGTGTGGCCTCCATATCATCAGTAGTCAGGGAAGAAACTGGTTGGTGGGGTGCTCTAAGCATCGACATCTCTGTCCATCTAGCTACCCTCATGGCTCCAGGATCCACCACCTCTATGCCTCTCCCATAAGGGATGATACACTCATAAACCCAGCTCATAACCAAGGTCGGATGGCTCAAAGATTGTCCCTATAAGTGAACCACCTTGTACAAGTCATGATAGGTGGTCCCAAGTATATCAACTCCTAGGCATAAATCCGACCATGTGCCTCAATCTGTGCAATAATAGGGGACTAGAAGTAGAGTAGGGTGTCCCCTCCCTTGTCCCCGATCAATCTCGAGGCAAGGATCCCCATAATGGCCTAACAAATCAAAGGGATAGGCAAGGTAGGAATGGAATGGACCCTCACCCCCTTCTTCGAACTAGTGGAGACAACTGCATCTCCCATATATGTAGCCCACTAAGCTATCTGAGCCCGCGACCCCACTATCTCAAGTGTAAGTCATCTCCCGATGATCGGGACTCCCAAGATGTAGTAGACATCCTCCAGGGTGATAGTCCACTCACCCTTGACTCCTAGAAATCGGAAAGTGTTCCGATTAGCATCCCAATATGAAAACATGTCACATAGTATGTGACTAGAAGGTGCAACATGAGGAACTGTGATATACACAATATGCCTGCCCTCTGAAGAGTATCCTGCTCATCCTAAGAAAGTGCATCCAACACTGCTGGAAGCCAATCACACTCTCTCTCTCGGCTCCATCTGATATATTCCTCCTTCTACATACACCCAAAAACATGCAAAAAGGAGTAAGTTAGTATTTGAATCACATTGAAAAAATCATTAAAGCATACAGAAAATGGAAAATGCAAAAACAAGTTAAAAACAAAGCTATTTTTTCATTCTGGAAAGGACCGCTACCCTGAGTAGGGTGGTGGTTCCGTAACTACCACTTTGAAAGGTAGCGGTCTTATAACCGCTGCCCTACTCAGGGTGGCGGTCATGTCCCGCATTTCCAAACGGGTCACGTACCCTAAAAACACTCAAAAATGCTAAAAAATGACCATTTCAACTAAAATGAGAGCCTACCCATTAGGCATCCCCCTAAGGACACATTTAAAAGGAGAAATTTCAAAAATTACCCCCCCATAGTGAAGATTTCATCATTTTTACATTTTAGGTATAAAAATGGTAAATCGAGAAGAACTAACTTGAGATCTCGTGGGTCAATGTTCCGCTCGCGGAGGCATGATCACTATCTTGTCACGAATGTTTCAACTATACTCTCGTCAAAAACCATCACCATGGGTCCTAGAGCTCAAAATCAGTCAAATCAACACATGTAAATGAATAGGAAAATGGGCCCATATATATAGCATTTTGACTCGTTTTGAATGCCCTTTTCACATGTTTGCAGTCTTGTCGGAGGTAAGTTCTTATCCCCACACAAATGGTAAGTCCTCACTTCATATTATTTTAGTATTTATTTTTCGATTTATTTTATCTATCTACACTTGAGTCCTCTTTTAATTTTGCAGGTAGTGGGAATTTTGGATGGTGTCATTTCGACACACGGACATGTCAGGTATAATTTCTAACTTCCCATTTTGGGACCACCATACTCGGACCCACCGTTTTACACCTCTTCATGGCTAAAACATTTCTTCAAGGGGAAAATATGTACGTACCCAAAATTGTAAGGGTACCACGCTACCAGAATGATGTTACACATGCCCCAATGATGATATAGGTCTCCTCGCAAGGTGTTCGGGATCCGAAAAATATCTCCAAGTGTATGTTAACATCCCGCATGCCCCAATGATGATACAGGTCTCCTTGCAAGGTGTTCGGGATCTGGAAAATCTCTCCAAGTGTACGTTAACATCTCGCATGCCCCGCTTAGCCTCTGCATGCTTTGTTTTGCTCTTTTCCCCTCTTTTCCTTTGCATTTTGTCTTGATGATGAAACCATTGCCCTACTTGGGTGGTAGTCTTGAAGACACCTCCCTGCTAAGGCGCGGCAGTCCTTCACGTTTTTTCCAAAGCACATTCGCCGATCGCGACTTGCGTGAATTTTCAACTTTTACCATCTTTTTCCACCACCTTGGCTTGTATTTATGATTTTGGTTCCCTGTAATAGTGTTTATCCATTTTTTATGGTTAAAGAGTCCTAGTTGGAGTTACCTTTGGGTGAATGGGAATTCTATAAATAGTGGTTTGATTACAAGAAAATGGCACCTCAAAATTGCCCCTCATCTTCTCATTTCAATAATTTAGTCTTTCGGTTCTTTCTTAGTAATTCAATAGTTTTTATTTGTTGCATGCATAGTTAGTTTTATTTTACTATTGAGAAGCCACATGATCTTCTTGTTCTAGTGTTATTCCTATTTCATACAATCAATTGAGGTAGGATAGTTTCATTTTCAGTCTGAAGCCATTAGAGTTACAGGTTTTATTCATCAAGAAGGATAGTTTCAGGTCCTGGATGTTTTGTGTTGCATGACTCACGATAAATCCTGCTAGGAATTACATGAGCCAAGCTATGTTCTCTTGCGCTATCCCTCTCCTACTCACATTATATTCAGTCTACATCCAAATCTGCCATTGTTCCAATACCTACTTCTATTGATGCTAGCATTACATGCTTTTCTAGATTCACGTGAGCATGAAGGAATGAGGAGACCACATTGAGGGGAAAAATCCACACACAAACGGATTCACCACTATTCTGCAAAATCCAGGTTCAAGCTTTCAAAGTTCTAGTTAAAATATACCAAATATAGTAGTGAATTACTTCATTTCGGTTACGTTCATTTTCGATATTGCCGGAAGCCATGGGGATTGATAGTTTCTAAGAAACTATGATTCATTCCTCACTTCTAAGGTAGGATCAAAAATCTTTCAATTAAATTAGATCAGTTATTTAGTTATTTAGAATAGATTCACAACTGCATAGACAAGTAGCTATACTTAGTTACCTGGTTTGTTTTTAATTATGTTATTAGGTTAGTTATCATTTTATAGATATATTAAATAGTTGTTATCTTAATTTTGTTAAATTTTTGTCAAAAATAAAAAAATAGAGAATTTATATATGCTGTGGATATACTTTGCATAATTAGTTTACTTTGCTTTAATTAGATTTATATTGTTCCTTTTGTATGACAATCATGGGACCTAGGGAGCCCAGAGAATACGTATTCAAGCCAATCGTGCCTCAACCCAATATTGTTGCAGCAATAACTAACATAGACCAAAATATCTAAATTCAATTCTTTTGAGCAACAACAGACCTACAAAAGATCTGCACACAGCTGAGAGGATTAAACATAGAAGATGACAAAGCACATACATTTTGGTCAAACTAGCCAAACTACAGATTGCCTTAATAGATATCTGCATGACTATAGAAGGGCTTGAAAGAGAGAAAATGTTCGGTTGTGATCCTTTGGTCCCATAGCCAGATGCAAGAGACATCCTCATTGACATAGACACTAGCTTAAGAATTCAAGTTGCCAGAATGCCTGTAAGGTACTCTAAGAAGATTGCGCAACTTTTAGTTCTAAATATAGAGGCCGAAAAGGCATACGACTACTGGATATTAGGGATTAGGGATTGATTCTTCACATGACCATAGGAGGTCCACAATGACCACAAATTTATGGTTGTGATCCATAGGTCCCACAACCCAACAGAGCCCACAGGTCAATCAGACGTTGATGCTGGTTTACGCACATTAGTATTTAGGTCCTCTCCACTTCCACCAAACATTATCACACAACTATCCTCACTAGACATAGCAGCTAATCAAGCTAAGGATTTCTGGACTAGACCAGAGAATCACCCATAGAATCCACTATATATCCATCATCCATTTTTCATGACCTTTTTGGGAGACATATACAAAGCACCCATAGGCTATCTTCCATGTATTCCACAACCCATAGATCGATCATGCCAGAGCTTGATATTGATTGGAGCCTTCAAGAAGTCATCCTCATCGAATGATCTATCACACCAGTTTAGGTTAGGAGGGCCTTCTTTGCTTTAGATTCACAGATTCCATTAGTGCACGTCGAAGACATAAGATTTCCTAACTAGTTTGTCTAGCACCCCACATATATTCCATCCCCACTGGCTGTCTTGGCATGACCTTGGGAGGTCGGGTGTGAGGAAGAGTTACTTGTAGATTCCCATGCTCGCTTTTCACTTTTCCATCATACAACAACCCA
Organism: Taxus wallichiana var. yunnanensis; assembly: GCA_018340775.1. NCBI lineage: Eukaryota > Viridiplantae > Streptophyta > Pinopsida > Cupressales > Taxaceae > Taxus > Taxus wallichiana. Next base: position 301,637,648 of record CM031243.1, on the reverse strand, counting down.
TTGTCCTTCACTAAGGATACTCTAGACTTCTTCTCAGAAATTTGATCCTCCATTGCACTTATCACAGAGAAGCATTCATCATGGTTCAGGAAGTGCAAGGACATCAATAGTGTGATCAATGGATGGACTGAAACCTTGAGCTGCATTCATATCCCTCATGCCGAAAAAGTAGAACCAATAGTGGCTCATTTCAACCAAGAGTTTGGAAAGACAAAAGCCTTCTCAAGATCACAAAGTGGAGAGCAATCAGAGAACGGGGCTAAGTCCACCACAACCACCCATCCTTCAACATAATTTCTCTTCTTCTTCTTCTTCTTTCTCTCTCTTTTCCCTTCTCATATAACACTCTCTCTCCTAAATGTTATATTTTTGCGTTGAGAGTTGCACTTTTTGATATGACTTAAGTGACTTTAGAAATATAATGTAAATTTAAGTCACCTTTCTATTATAAAAGGGACTTAAATATTTAACGTGGAATGTGAAGGTATTCAAAAGTCACCAGAAGATGAAAAGTTTTCTCCTCTTCTATAAATTGTAAGAAGCTCCTCATTTGAAGGTCTTCTAAAAAGTATTTGTAATTTTTCTTCTTAGATGTTGGAGCTGTTTTTTGTGAATTCGTGAGAGAGTTATCCTTGTGAAGAGAGAAAGAGATAGCAAGTTTCTTCCATTTCTCCTATTAAAAAAATGTCTTCTATTTCTCACACTATGTACAAATTCTACTTGAGCTTCAATAAAGGAAGAAGGAATTTTAGCCTCTTTGATTGAGGAGTTTGTTGGTACTTTATGCCCATTAAGCTTCATTTGGTCTTGTAGCTATTACGTAGATTTTTTTCTTCTATATTCAAGTGCATGTAATGAAACTTCTAGCTGGTGTATGCAAGTCTCTGATTTTCTACTTGTAGCATTAGTTTTTCTCTTTTCTAATTTTCCCATTCCCTTTCCCGCCTTCCTAGCAAAGTCATCTCTTGCAGGTATATGCAAGCAATTTCTGCAGGGTCAGTGGAGTGCCCCTATTGGATCCCCGGCTGAAAGGCCACTAGGATAAAACTCACATTTCACTCGCACATGCACATATGGAAGCTACACTAGTTAAGTAGAGGGAATTAGACTTCCAGAGTGTTGGCAAGATAACCACCAATTTTCCTCGAAAAATTTTCTCGCCAACAAAAGGATTGTGTTTTTGAATGGAACTCTTAATGTCAAACAACCTTTGAATCTATAAAAGATAAATTGACTACTACTCCAGGTTTGAGAGGACCCAATTGGGGGTAACCTTTTTATATCCATGGACCATATTGATGCATCTAGTACTTGAAATGGAGGTAGTACTTGGTCAAAAAGATGAAGAAGAAAAAATGTATGCAATTTACTTCATTAACAAAAACTTGACCCCTACAGAGAAAAATTACACCATAATTGAGAAAGAAATCTTGGTTGTTGTTTATTCTCTTAATAGTTTTAGGAATTATAGTACTAGCTATAAAATCTTTATATACAAAACCATTCAGCACTAAGGTATTTGATGAATAAGCTAGTAGTAGTGGGAAGGATTATTAGATGGTTACTCCTTTTGTAAGAATTTAATATAACAATAATTGATAAACCAGGGAAATCTAATCTTTTTTTTTTTCCTTTCACTATTGAACGTTTCAGGTGAAGAAGATCTTGTTGAATACCACTTTCTAGATGAGCACCTATGTGCAATTTCAGAAAACTCATCATGGTTTATTGATATTTATAACTATCTGACCATAGGGAATTGTCCAATTTATTTAACAAGAAAAGAAAAAGAAACTTTAGTTTGAAACAATGCTATTTATACATGGTGTAATGGAATTTTATTTAAGTGTGGTCCTTATATGGTTCTTCAAAGGTGTGTTAGGGAAGATGAAGTGTATGACATCATCCAAGATTTCCATGATGAACTAGGAGGAAAATATTTATTTAAGAGGACAACTCACAAAATCCTGGGCTAGATACTACTCGGCCTTCAAAGTACAAGAATGTCAAAAAAAAATCTAGCAATTCCATCTATATTCCCCTTAATCCTCAACTGGTTTTAGGACCTTTTAAGATGTTGGGAATTTATTTCTTTGGAACAATATACCCTCAATCTCATGGAAAATATTACATGCTTGTGTACATTGATTATGTCATAAAGTTGGAAAAAAATTCAAGCCCTTTACATTTGCTAAGAAGTTGTTGATTTCTTGTACCAAAATATCATGTAGAGATTTGGAGTACCAATAGCCTTAGTTTCTAATCAAGGACCTCAATTAATTTCTAACATGATTGGGACCTTAGTAGGAATTTATTAGACCAAACTCCAAAAGTCGTCACCATATCATCCTCAAAGCTAATGGACAAGTTGAAGTTACAAATAGTGAACTAGAAAATATTTTCACAAAGGTTATGAATGTAACCAAAAAGATAAGGTACAATTTTTTTTTGAAGCTATACGGGATTACAATACAACATGGAAAACCACCACTTGTTTTTTCTCCATATGAACTTGTGTATGGGAAAAATCCATTGCTTCCTATATAATTTTAATTTTAGACCTTAAGGACAACATTGGAAGTAGGAATTGAGATTGATGCATCTCAGAAAGATAAGATTCTCCAACTAAATGAGTTAGATGAAATGAGGATGGAATCCCAATAATAAACTTCCCTCATCTAGTATAAAAGAAATATTTTTCATGATTCTCACATAATACTAGGTGGTTCAAAGAATTATACTAGGCCCTTTTGTGTAACTCAAAGTACCATTAGTTCAAAGGAAATTTAAGGAATAGGTGGTTGGGGACCTATCAAGTACAAAGATTCTATGATAATTGATCAATTAGATTACTACCTATTGATGGATATAGAACAGCTCTACTAGTGAATAGACATAGACTGAGGATGTACCTCAAGCCTCAAAGAAAAGATGAATTTACAAAATAAATTGAGTTATGTATTGAATTTAGTTTCATGGAAGAATGTGATTCTTCCATCCTAGTTTGCCAGGGGGTTCAAATCTCCAATAAAGGAAGAAAAGTGAAATTTCAAATGAAAATATTATCCCCCTTATTCAAAAAATTTAATGTCTCTCTTTCTCTCTCTCTTTACGTTTGTGTTTGTGTTCGAAAATTTAAAATAATAGTATGCGAGATAATAAAGGTAGATATGATGAGTTTCCTAAAGTACACACTAACCATAAAAAAATTCAAATGATGGATTGAGAGCCAAAATAAAAAGGAAACATGTTCATTGAGGTAAATTACATCTATTCCACCCACCTAAGAATTTTTATTTCTAAAACATTCCATGCATTTGATTTAATCAAATTAATGAGAAAAAGGAGAAAAAGTAAATCAAAGTGATTATGGCATGATGAAAATTAGCTATGCATATATTTGGCACATATGACTAAGGGAAGTGACATCATAAATATCATTTCAAGCATGTCATAGTTAACTCTAGTATCCCGAAGCATGTCATGTAATTACATAAAGAATTATTGGGATATCATTTAATCACAATTAGAATCACCGAGTGTCACCTAAATGAATGAAGATTCAGCTAAAAAAGAGTGCTCCGAGAAGAAGTGGTTCTTTAAAAAGGTCATTTTTAATCTAAATAAATCTCCCTTGTGAATTCCATAAGATGGGTTAGAAGAATAAATCATAGCCTGAGTTATCATCATTACTCCTACAAAATGAAGTGGTCACTAAAATATACTAGGAAGCAGGTTGCCTAAACATTATCAAACGGCTTGAAGGGTATGAGTCTGAGTTGATTGAATAATTTGTTTTTAATTTTTAAAAATTCTACACAAGGGTTAGAGGAATGAAAATTGAAGTTAAAATCACTATTATAAGTGCCATAAGTTGTCTCCCTGAATTCGAGAATTAGAGGATCAAGGATTCTTCTATTAAGGACCTCATTCAACTCTTTCTTGATGAAGTTGAGCCACTCCCTAAAATTATACTTAACCCCCAAGAGATTCAGAAGGGGATAAAGAGGGAAAGCCTACTTGAACCATGGAAATTTTTTGCTTCATGTATTATAAATTATTTCACTTGTGATGGTTAATAGTATTTATTAGGAGGGGATGCATAGATAATTTTGATTCACTTGAAAAGGGAATAGAAATCCAGAGCTCAAAATTAACCTTTTAGGGTTTTTGTTTGATGTAATCAACATTGTGGCCATAAAATATATTTAGATAAAATCCTCATTGAATCACCATGGTCTAATTCATCTAACCTATAATCATCATCTCTTAAAAAATATAAGAGGGGAGGAGGCATGGGAAGCCTTCATAGGAAAATGTTTGGGAAAAAATCAAAGGAAGGTATTTTCATGCCTCCTCCACAAATAAGGTTGCTTTAGAAGTTGATGAAATCCATGCCAATCCAGTCATGAACCTCGAAATAAAAAAATGAAGTACCATGACCAATTTGTAAGCTCAAGGAAATTTTGATTGAAGATTCGGATGACAAAAAGGGGGATTCTAGTCAAGTAATATCAAAGAAAAATACCAAGGAAGGGGAATCCTCTAAAAACTATGCAAGAAGAAAGACAAAAATTTCTAATCGATGTAATGTGATTCCAAAATATTGGAATAATTGTACCATATTACTATAGCTAAATCTATAGAACCAAAATATACATCTTCGGAAACAAAGGAGTGAGCTCCGAAACAAAAAAGAAGCTACATAAATAGAGGAGCCAACTCCGGAAATAAATGAGACTTCTCTAGAGAGAAAAAACCAGCTCTATAAATGGAGGAGAAAGCTCTAGAAAGAAGGTGGAGCTTCAAAATGGAAATACTGTTCGAGAAATAAAGGAACAAGCTCTAGAAATGACACAAGAAAGTTATAAATAACGAAGAGGTCCCTCTTCTTTTAAACATAGTTATACTATTCCAAAAGGAAAGGAACCAATTTTTTTTAGGAAGAATACTTTCCTTCCTCTCGTGTTGAATAAATAGATGAAAAATGAAGATAAATTCAGCACGTAATAATATTATTAAGTTTTGAAGCCATCATCAGATAACAACAACAAGAGATTGAACTGCTAAGGGAAAACTCAAAGGTATGGAAGAAGTTAACTTTTCTTTGAAAAATGAACTTCAAGAAATAAATTCTCAAAATCTAGACAAATAAAAGAGCATTTCTGAGTTGAGTCTAGAAAATGCATATTTAAGGAAACAAAAACATATTAGGCTACAAGCTTGGAATAATTTGACTGATGACTAGAAAAAGTTTGTGAAGAAAATAAGGAACTCCTTAATGAAAATAATATGTTAAAAAAAAAATTTGATTCCAATCATTAATCAAAATAAAGTTATATTCTAAGGTTGGCATTATTTTTGAATTAGTCCGAAACTTCTAGCCTACGAAGGCCATCTTCGATTTATAGCCTATTTCTTCGAGAAAAATTATATTTTTGGTAGCTCCTCAAATTGTGTTATAGCCTACCTCATAAAATAGCTAATGCAGATATTTTATGGATGCCTACAATACTAGTGCCAAGGAACATAGAAATATTCTCTATGAACTATTTTGTGTAACATGGTTGTTCCTAATGCACCAGATTTCATGCTCAATTTGTATGTGGGAGAATTCTAGTTAAAATATTTCCAATCCTTGTTATATAATCAAATTTTATGGTATAAAACACTAATGATTTCATGAATAGGGAAATGACCATTGGGTTCTTCATAAGGTCTCAACATGCAAGTAGATACCAAATGAGGAGAAACCTCATAACTTAATATTACTAGCCGAGTCTCTACGGATACAACCAAAAATTATGTGGGAATACATTAACAACTACATCTCTAATAGTATGGAAAATTATGGGGAATATATTGATGCATGCAATGCAATATGAAAAACTCTAAATATTCCACTTTGAAAATAAGAGAGGTAATCTCTCCACAAAATCTCTCATGGAGCATGAGGAGAGCAAGAATAATTGTGCAAATCATTGAGGAATTGTCACAAGAATAAAATGATGAATGGATGGGAGTGAGGACTATACCACCTTTGGTTTTTAGTCCTATGACATCATGGAAAAATAAAACACAAGAAAATGAGGAACAATTTAAATAATGGGAAGACATAATTCTATGAGAATATGGAATTCAAGAGTACAACTTCAAAGAGATATTCAAATCAATATGAAGAATTCAATATGGCACAAAGACTTGAGAAAACGTTAAAAAAACATTATTTTTCAAGAGGACTTGTAAAATTTAAGGTGCAGGGAGATAACAATTCCATTGATTGACCCATTATATCACAAATTAATACTTTTGCTTCCAAACACATTGATCAATGCATGGGATGGTTGGAATTGATTAGGTCTAAAGTAGGAAATAATGCATTTTATCCTTGTTGAATATTGTGGACTAATGATTATGGTTTTTTCTAACTAATTTCCTTGAATATATGTGTGGTTATTTATGGATGGTAATGAATTAAGGGTAACCTTTAGTGTTGGTTGTCACATCTAGATTGACACAGCTTTCTTCCACCATAAGGATTAGTTAATGAAGTTAATGAAGACTAGAAATATGGAACCTAGTTCCTAGCATTCTTTTTATAAATTGTAACAAACTTCCAAAAAAATTCTTATATCCAGCCACCTAGATTCTTGGGTGTGTTGGAGGAATGAGATATAAAATTGTAGTCTTGAATGATTTAACAAGTGAGAAGAATGAATAGATAGAAATAGAGATAAAAGTGTGTAAGAGAAAGTTTCTATTCTAAGGCATTTTAGTTATATGTAAGAAAATATATTTGATCAATAAATTTATGTTTTTTTGAGAAAATGTGCTTGACAAACCAAGTCGAGGAAGAGTATGGGCCCATTCAACCAAGGACTTGGTTTACTATGTTGGTATTTATGTTCTTGTTATCTTGTAGTCTTGAATTATGTGTGTGATTTATAATAACTTCTTCCAAAGTATTCTTGTATTATAGTTGGATTAGAATTTATTTCATTATATATTTTTACCTAGTACTTTTAATTCTTGTAAAATTCCTTTCAAAGTAATTTCAATTCTGTAAGCTTTCCTTTTGAGTATTTTCAATTCTAGCAAATCTTATTTTAGAGTAGTTTCATTCTGCAAAAGCATTTCCTTTTTGTATGTTGAATTTAGTAGTTAGTTAAATAAAATAATGACTCAATAAAAAATCAAACACCCCCTAACAACACCAAAAATATCACTTCTAGTTATATATTCCTCTTTTTCTCGAGTATATTGACTTGGATACATCCTTGGTTAGAATGACATCAATCGCAAGAGTTTATTAAATGATTGGAAACCACGGTGACCCATCATATAAGAAAATTTAGGATAGTAATAAAAGGAATGAGATATCTATTGATACAAATCATCCTCATGTCAACAACAAATGCAAACATTTGTAAAAAAATAAAAGAGCATATAATGTTTATCATCGCATTGATTAGGTCATTGAAAGTGATAAGGGTTTGTACTTACATTACACTTAGATGCTTTTTGAACTTCACTATATTTAGGGCATTGTCTTAAAATAACTATTCCCATAAAATTCCATAAAAATGCAGAGATAACAAAATTCCATAAAAACATCCGTAATTTTTAATTATATTTTTGTAAGGTGTTAATGCCACATTAGTGTTCCATATAAGGGAATTGATTTTCTAGACATCTACGTAGAATTATAGAAAAGAAAGTAAATATTTTGGAGAAAAAAATTAGGAAAATATGGTAATCAAATCAAATATACCATATTTGACACTTGCTAAATGTGTATGTACCCTACAATTATGATCAACTATACAATTTTGGTTGATTGTATAATTTTATCAATGTTCTCTCTTTGTATAAATTTTTCTAGGCCTTCTTCAAGTTGTTGTTGGACTTTTATTACAATGTATATTTATAATATATATCATTAGAGATAAAAAATGAAATTATTCTTCAAAACCCCACTCTTATCCATTATAACTATTTATTTATGTAATCATGTCTAAATTTATTCTTTAAAATTGAATTACGCAATGTGTGTCGCATTAGTGGTACCATGTGGTATTGCATTGTTAGTGTAAAACCAGCTCTTCAAATCTCAGAATACTTCAAATGGAATGAACTTAGGGCATAAATACTATCAACATTATCCATAGGTGTTTATGGAAGGCTGATAGGAACAATTTTACTTGTGCAAAATAAATAATAAATTACTTTAATGATGAATATGTGTTCTTAAAGATGGTATGCACTCCACACTAATAGAAGTATTTTCCCAATTGTACATTTAAAGGTCTTTCTCACATTTTCAAGTAAATATTTGTAAATTATTGATGAATATTACAATTTACTTTTAATTTATTTCAATCTTGATAAATTTTGTTAAATAGTTCTCATGATATTCATATGCTTTCATATTATTTTCACATGTCTAATAAAGAACTTGCAGCTAAAAAATATCTAACAAACAATAGAATTATAATTATGCTTTGTGAGAATCCCAATTTGGCACATGCTTACAAAATCAATATTTATACCTTAAAGTTGAGTTTTCTTAAAAGTGTCTTTGAAATCAAAATGTTACCACACTGAGAGTCATAGACAACTTAGGGATTTTGTGGAAACATGGGGCATTTGTCTCCAAGTTGTGGGACCTCGCACCGTGACAAATGAATACGGAGAAGGTCAGATAATCTACCTAATCCTAATGCTAAAAATACTCCTAATTCTATAAATGAAGCTATCTAATCCTAAACTAACAAGAGAAATGATAAGCTAAACAAAACCCTGTAGCAATGGGGGAGAAATAGCTTCCCTTTCTTACAAAATGTGACCATGTAATTAGTTTGAAATGAACATGGCCTTTAACAAGAATGAATAACTAAGTTGAAGCTGGTTTTTCACCCTATCCATCAAGGTATCAACTAGAAAAATAACAAATACCTCTTTTATTTGCTCTTGCATTTGGATTTGAGAGGCACTGCACTGATCCTTAGGACTTTGAAGCTCCTCCTCATGCTCACGAATTGAGCATAACTAGTTGCTGACTCGATTTTGGATCTAAGATACCCAAATACCTTATCAGGAAATGGGATTTTAGAACCAATGGGCTGATACTTTTGATTTTCCCATCTCTTTGAAGTTCAATCCCACACATGGGATCTTCATGTAGAATTTCCTTCTATGGATGGTTGTTTGCAATCGGATTTGGAATCTTATTTTCTTCTACAAAAAAATATGCTTAAAAATATACCTTTTCCCGATGACTTATAATTTTTTAATGGTGTCATCATCTTCTTCTTCCTTCTCATCATCCAACATGAAGTTTACAATATCAAACTCATCCATTTTTCCTTCATGAATATTGATTTGGGCAGGTTCTTCTTGGATGTTCTCCTCCATGGATGACTCTTGGGAGATTTTTGTAGCAAGAGGCTCTTTGTGTTGGAAGATAGATGGTGGAACTACAAAAGTGGTGAGTTCAATGGGCTCCTCCTCACCAATACAATCTTCCAAGTTTGATAAAAATCATCCTCTTGATTATCGAACTCTATGGGACATTCCTCTTGGATGTCATCCTCCTTGTGCTCCTCTTCATTTGGAGTTGATTTATCCTCCTCTTCTAATTTTGCAAGTTGGGATGAATCAAAACCTTTGTAAATATAGTTCCATCATGCACACTACATTCGAGTAGGTATATTTTCTATCCATTTTTGCACCCCTACAAAATGGACAACTTATCAGTCTAAACGTTGGTGGTTGATGGGTGCAAGGCTTTGAAATTTAACAGCGTATCTCACGGCGAGCTAGAAATCCACACCGAATGTTTGAGCCATGGTGAAGGTCTGAGCCATGGTGAAGGTTTGAGCCAAAAAGTGAAAAAATGGTGGTAAAATATGGCCAGATAGTAGGAACAGATGCTACTAGATGGTAGAACTCTTTCATGGTACTTGTAGTAGTAAAATCAGTGGGTCACAAGCATAGAAATGGTGTCGAGCATTGGTAGTATCCTTAGATGCTACCGGCCGCTATCACTCAAAATGCTACCATAGGGTAGCATGTAGGGATGCTACCACCTAGGTAGGGGATAATGGTAGTTCTTGCAGTGAGTCAAGGATCCCTCTTTGGCTAGTATCATTTCAAAGCTACCACCAATTACACAAGGGTGATGTTGAAGAGAAATTGGGTGACACGAAAGATGTTAGTAGCACTTTTACCGATGCTACCGGACAATAGTTTATTTCAAGCTACTCTGGACGGTAGCATTTATGCTAATCTTGGTCGACACTAGGTATAATTATGCTACTCTTTTCAGAACATAAAATACGTGCAAATAGCTAAGTGTAGGAAAAATTAGGCATTAATGGAATTGTTACAAGGTTGTTCACAAACCAGACTTAATGAGGCATGGTACCCATGAATTCCCATGCAAGAAAAGTGTGAAATTCTTATGGCCTCCCATACCTATTAAATGAAATATGTTAGTTGGTGAGGAAATTTTAAGGATCTTCATGTATATATATATTGTAAAATTCACCTCATTTTGAGGGGATTCATTTTGTTTTGCAAAGGAACTTTGTCAAAATTGTTCTAGAGTTATTATGAGCTAAAGGCCTTGAATTTGGACTTACTTTGTAAAGTATTTTTCCTTGTTCATAAATTTTAATGGATTGTACATGTTTATGACAGTTAAAATAGGTGTTTTGTGGCTTTTCTTTCCCTAATTCAGGTTATATTTCATCTTTTTCCTTCTATTACATTTGCGGTATACGGTGCATGTTTATATCTCTTTGTAGAACCTTTAATTTTTTGTGTTTTATGAATCTAGGGAATTAAATAATGTTTTAGCTTTGGTGCTTCTACTCGCCCACCCTCACTTAGTTTACTCCCTATTGTTCACTCACCAAAAATGTCTCACTCCCTTTCTTGGTGCATCGTTTTTCTTAGAGTAGATTTACTTTTATGTATCCTTTTATCCATGTCTCCTTACAAAGCATTAGGGTAGGATTATTTTAGTTCACCATTATCTCGCACTTTGGAGATTTTATCACTAGGTTGGGAGAAGAATTCATATTTCTCTAGAGTATTATCCTACTTTTAGGTTCCACATTGCAAGCTAATCCCATGTTACGCATATTACATGGATTACCTCACACACAAATCACAAGCAATTAGGGGTGTTGTAATTTTGCACTGACAATTTTGGCATGCCTGGTGGGACCAAAAGTCAATACTTCTTTTTCCTAAGGATTGGGTGTGTGTCTTGGTGAATTTATAGCCTTTGGAGGATTTACAATAACACATAATTTGACTCCAAATATAAAATCAACTGGTTCCAATAATAGTCTTTACTGGTGGTTCAAGTTCATGAGAAGGATTCAAACTTGGTCTAGAACAAGAGAAGAATGTGTCTTTGAATGCTTGCAATTATCACTAGGAATAGGAAGGAGAGGAAGAAGAGTAAAAATATCTCCATCTCCACCAAACAAAAATTTATCAAAACCTCTACTAAGTTGACCCTTCCTTCAATAAAACTAGGTTTCTCGGTAATTCAGGATAGTGCTTCATCCACCACCACCACAAGAACCACTGAATCCCTATGTCGATTTTATAGGTAGTAGTCCACTCACCCTCAATGCACATAATATTGTTTTGGTGGCAGTGTTTAAGAGTATTCCTTACTTCACTGGGGAGAATCATATGACCCCCATTCATCATATTCAACACATTATGAATGTCTGCACCATTCACGATATCAATGAGATGGATGTTGTAGTTAGGATCCTTTCTTCTTATCTCAAAGGTAAGGTGTTGCAATGGTTTAGGAGCCTAATAATAGGGTTGATTACAAACTGGGATATGTTGTGTTCATCCCTGTGCATCCAGTTCAAAGAGAAGGTAGATAATCTATCTTTGTTAGAATAATTAACCACAATCAAGAGGGCCCCGAATGAGTAGATGGCTAACTTCAACTTTAGGTTCCAATGGACGTGGGATCGGATTTTGATTTCCATGAGGCCAGTAATGGAAGGTGCATTCCTCTACTTTTTAAGGGCTCTAAATTCTGACATAGCTATGATGATACAATCAATGGGGGGAATAACACTGTCAGGGGCATATGATATATATATATCTCGAGTGGAGAACTACGTAATTCAAGTAGGAAATTTGGTGCCTAGGCCACCAATGCCTCTATATCTGAAATTGGGGACCCCCTCTAGTAGTCGGGCACCCGAAATAGCCCCTAGAAATAAGACCAATATTGAAGCATCCACTTCTTCTAGTACTTCCAAGGAACTCCAAGAAATCATTAACCAACTATAGAATTTAGGGAATGAGTTGGCGATACCAAAAGGTAGCAAGATCGAGCTCCAAACCTTACTAGCCTTAATCTCAAAATTAGGACTCCATATCATCCTAATAGGAATCCTGCTTAGACAACAAATCAAAATCCAAACTAAGGGCGGTCTCAAACTACCGGTCCATTTCATCCTTATAATCCAAATGTAGTGTCAATGTCAATGGCTATGGTTCCGCTTAGAACAACATTACACAAGAGTATGAATGGTTTTACCCTCCAATATACCTCATAATCAATCAACGTTATTCAACGGCACTCTAAATAAAACCTTGATGGCTTATACTTTGTTAGGGTAGTCCAAGATCCAAGTGAGGAAGAAAACTAACAAGCAACTTAGTAAAAGATTCCTCCAATGAAACCACGTTGGTCAATTAGTAGATGGAGGACTATTGCAGAGTTAATCAATCTTCTTTCCAGGGTGTGGCTACCAATACATGTTCTAAGAAAAGGAACATAGAGGAGGGTAAATAATTTCGTCGATTATTTCTCATCCCACTCTCACTCAACAAGGAGTTTTCATGCCAAATGTAGCTTCTAATGCACAAATTCAGCCCAAGGCAGCTGCTCTAAGCAGCCCCCAATGTGCAAATTAGAGTAAGATACCGTTTTGGCAACTCATAGACCAACCTAGGTACTAGAAAAGATCATGCTTTGAGAAAGGGACAGAAAAAGGGAAACCCGCCTCCATTAAATATTAGCAATTAGATGAAGAAGACTAATGTCGCATTTCCATATGGGAGTCTTTGGAAATTCCATGGTAGCGAGATTTGTTACAAGTTGTTATGGAAAATCAGTCCCCTTGTAAAGATCCCTCAAAAATTAGGAGAGGTTTCTTACTAACACTGTGCAATAAGGAGAAGAAAACTCGTAATAATTTTAATCCTCCACTATTATATGTCTCATTGATCATTGGAGATAAGTTAGTGCACAATTGTATGATTGACTAAGGAGTGAGCACCTCGGTGATGTCAAAGAAATTTATACATAAATTAGGCTTAAAATATGAACTGGTATTGAAAGGAGTAGTGCAATTGGATGGGACAACAGTAGGAACAATTAGAGTTACCAAATAACTAAGCCTTATGCTCCATGTTTTCCCGAATGTCACATTTCTACAAGTTGTATCGGTGATTGATTTTCCACCACTATTTTCCTTCTACCTTTTAAGGGATTTTAAACCCAATATCGGTGGGTACCTATCATCGGATTGGTCCCACATGTTATTTAGGATAAGATATGGAGCTAAGGCTACGATCAGGTCAGAGCCAATTGCCAATTATCACAGTAAGCCTTATGTGCCCAGCCCAATCAATGCAAATTGTGTAACACTTCTAACATGGTTGATATCTATGAGGGCTTCTATATTGGAAGTTGCAAACGTTGACATATGATTCTTTTCTGAAGACAGTGTACTCTTGTGAACTAAGAAATCATGTTTATTGTGGATAATAGGTTATCTACGGAAATGGATACAACTCTATGTTCATTCGAATTGAAAATGAAGTATTGCATTCCTTTTATGCTTTGAATAGTTCACTACTAGGAAAATAAGGAATTGGTTTAATTTTAACTAGTTCATTAATCTTTGTTGTGTTGGGGTTAAACCATATAATAGTTTTGCACAAATCTATAATTAGATAAAGCATACAAGAAATGAATACGGAAATAACTAGAAGATAAAATAAAACAAGAGAAAGATAACACCAGATTTAACGTGGTTCACCCAGTGTGGGCTACATCCACCAAGAAATGGCCAATATTATTATTTAGTGCTTTACAGAGGAAATACAATGAATATATGTTGTCTTCTAACACCTCACAAGGGATGTTCAATGCTTTTCCCTCACTCAAATAAACTTTCTTTCTCACCAATAAAAATAACATACAAACAATTACTATTTTCTTCTCTCATACCCTCATACAATGCATACATGCATATATATCTATTATGGGCAACTAATTATGCTTTTATAATCAATAAATCATCTTTAAAACAAAATATTTATTCTAATTCTTGTTTAAAGAATAAAGCATTGTCACACACGTGACTGATGTCGGTCCCTTCTGACCGATGTTTGTCACTTCCTACCGGATTCAAGTTACCTCCCGACCGATGTCAGTCACTGTCAAAACTAACAAAATTTAAAAGTAAGCTTCTGTTAAGAAATTAATCTCCACACTCAACAATCTCCCACTTGGAGATCAATTGCTACATTATATTGTGCATCACCATCCTTGGTTCCTTTTCCTTGGCCTGTTTCTTCCTCTTCAATTCTCAAACTCAAATACCAAAAGAAGTGGAGTGAAGCTCCAACTTCTCCCTTACTAATGGCTTCATTAGCATATCTACAGGGTTCTCATCCATATGGATTTTCTCTAACTTCATTTTCTCATCCTCCAACACCTACCATATGAAGTGATACCTCAACTGAATGTGTGTCATTCTTGAATGAAATGTTGAATTCTTTGTTAGATACATCGCGCTCTGACTATCACTGTATAATATGCAATCCTCTTGATCCTTTCCCAACTCTTCCATGAACCTGCTCATTTATATCATCTCTTTGCTATGTTTTTTACCTGCAACATTCTCTACCTCTATAGTAGACAAAGCTAAAACCTTTTGTAATCTCAAAATCTAGCTAACCGTTCATTCCACCTACTAGAAAACATATCCATCGGTTCCTCCTCCTGCCATCTAAATATCCAGCCATATCTAAATCAACATAGCATGTAAAGAAGTATCTGAACCTCCATAGTATAACTCCATATTGGATGTTCTTCTCAACTACTTGAGAATCCATTGGACTACTTTCTAATGTTCTTTACCTACATTAACCATAAACCTGCTCATAACTCCCACTACCTATGCAATGTCTAGTCTAGTACAAACCATGGCATACATAATACTTCCTACTGATTGAAGCATAGGGAACACGTGCCATGTAATCAACCTCCTCATGTGATGAAGGACATTCATATTTTCTCAATTTGAAGTTTCCACCATAGGTGTAATAACAAGTTTTGAATTTTACATGTTAACCTTTCCAACACCTTATTGATATAAGCTTCCCCGAGACAAATACAACCTCTTTTTTCTTGTCTCAATGAATTTTCATGCCAATGATTTTCTTTGAAACTCCCAAATCCTTCATTGCAAATGTGTGAGCTAACCTTTCTTTAATTTTACCAATGTTCTACATACTAGATCTCTGCAATCAATGTATCATCCACATAGAGTAATAAAATAACATAGCTCCCATTTTCAAGCTTCTTAAAATAAACACAATGGTTAGATTCACATCTCATATAACCATTCTCATGCATAAAACTTTCAAATCTCAAATACCATTTCCTTGGAGCTTGCTTGAGCCCATATAAGCTATTTTTCAATTTACACACAAGTTTCTCCTTACCCTTGACTTCGTAACCAAGAGGATGTTGCATATAAATCTCTTCCTCCAAATCACCATGAAGAAAATTTGTCTTAACATCAAGTTGTTCTAAATGCAAATCTTTTGTTGCAACCAAACTTAGAATAGTACGAATAGAAGTCATCTTAACTACATGAGAAAAAATATCATCAAAGTCAATACCTACTTTACTGCAAATCCCTTTACCACAAGCCTTGCCTTGTACCTTTTCAGTCCACCCTCTTCTTCCTTGATTCTATAAACCCATTTGTTCTATAGAGTTTTCTTACTTGTTGGAAAATTGACCAAATCCCATGTCTGATTTTGTTCCAAGGAGTCCATCTCCTCATCCATGCCATGCTCCCATTGCTCGTGGGTATTTACCTATATTTCTTCTTTAAATATTTCTGGTTCACCACTATCATTCAATAATAAATAATAAAAGGAAGGTGAAAATCTCTCTGGAGGTCTACTTACCCTTTGTGACCTTCTCACTAAGATTTGGGGTGTCTGGGCTCATTCTATGCCTATTGCATATTCATGTCAATCTCTATCAGTGACCGATGTCAGTCACCTATAACTAACCATAGTTTTTGTAACAACCATGGTTCCTCCATCTATCGATTGATTTTGGTTTCCTTACCAACATCGGTTCGAGGAGTATTGACACCAGTTCCACTAGATGTTTGTTCTACGAACATGTTCGTATCTATCGATGTCAATTAGGAACCGACATTAGTTCCTATAGAATTGACATCGATGTCTATGGATGTTTTATTTAGGTTTGAAAGAGTATTTTCCTTCAAAATATCATCATCATGTTAATGTTTAGGCACCAAAACCTGATCCATGTACATTATTTTTTCATTTCAATCAACGTCATGACTCCTAACAATCTTAGAATCTTCTAAATCCCAAAATCGATATCCAAAATCACCAAAGCCATAACCAATGAAATTCCATCTCTTATATTTAACATCCAAATTCTTCCTATTTTCCTTGTCAACATGCACAAAAGCTTCTGAGCCAAAAACTCTAAGAAAATAAAAATCTACCTCTTTTCTAGACCAAGTGTCTTCTCATATTCCACCATCCAATGTTGTTGAAGGTTTATCAAGTACACTGTTGTATCTACTTCTTCTTCCCAAAACTTCAAAGGAAAAGTGACATGTATCCTCATGCTTCTGATCACGTTCCATGATTGTCTTGTTCATTATTTCTACAACTCTATTCTCATGTGGAGTTATAAGAACCATTCTTTATCTTCATATTCCATTCACTAAACAATAATCATTGAAAGCCTTACTGAAGTACTCACAACCATTTTCAAATCTAAGGAACTCTAATTTAGAGTTTTTTCATTTTCCACAAGGGAATTCCACCTTTTAAAAGTCTCAAAAACATAATATTTACACTCAATACAATAGATCCATACCTTCCTAGTGGCATCATCAATGAAAGTCACATAATATTGGGATCCTCCAATAGAAGCTACCTGAACTGGTCCCCACACATCTAAGTGTACAAGCTCCAATTTTTGTTCCTTCTTTGTTGACCCAACCTTGAGAAATATCACTCTTTTACTTTCCAAATATGCAATGCTCACAAAATTCAAGATCTATTGTTTCAAATCTAATAGATTACCCTTAGCCTTTAAGATCTACATTCCTTTTTCACTCATATGGCCTAGCTGATTATGCTACATGGTTGCATCTGAAATTGCAGTAGATAGCATAGAAAATGAATTAGTAACACAGGTAGATAGATATAAAGTTCCTACCTTCTTACCTCTTGCTACAAAAAGAGATCCCTTGGTAACCTTCCAAGAATTGGTTGTGAATGTAACCATGCATCCATATTCACCTAGTTGCTCTCCGAGATATTATATTTCTCTTAAGGCTTGGTACATGCCTTACATCTTTCAATACACATGGATTTCCATTCTAGTAACTTTATATGAACCTCACCTTTACCAGTAATATTGCATGGCTCATCATCTCCTAAATAAACTTGTCCAAAATCACCCAGAACATAATTACTAAAATAACCTTATTAGGGGTAGCATGGAAAGAAAATCTAGAATCTAAAACCCATTATTCTAATTTGTTGTCTAAGGGGAGAATAAGGGCATCTTGTTTTACCTCAATTGCAACATTTTCCTCTTTACCTTTTCTTTACCTTTTCTAATGTATTCACTTTGTTTTCCTTGACCAACACTCCTTTTTACGTGTCCTCTCTTTCTACAATTCCAAAAAGGTAAATCTTTGTACCTTGATCTAGATATGCCATGTCTTGACTTTGATCTATCATTCTTATTTCTCTTAGATGATCTCTCCTTATATCTTCATCTTATTTCTACACTTGAAGTTTTGTCGGATGATGCTTCTCCTATATTTTTCTACGTATTTCCTCATTAAGGATTACACTAACCACATCATCAAATTTCAAATGTTTAGAAGTAGATGTTATATTACTTACAACCATTACTAAGTTATCCCAACTATTTGGAAAAGATCATAAGAATAAAGTTCTTTCATTTTATCATCAAATGGAATTTCTCGATTTTAATTGATTTACAACAAACAGAAATCATTCAAATGATTAGATATAGATCCACCTTCTTACATATTAGAATTAAAAAAACATCAAATAAACCTTATTCGAAGCACTAGGAGTTTCATACAAATTTTCTAAAGATTTTATCAACTCTATCATGGTTTTTACATCTATAAAATTTGAAGCCACCGATGTTGTCAAGCTCAATCTTATAGATCCCAGAGCCTTTCTATCAAGAACCTTCCATTCTTCATCAGTCATTGTGTTTGGTTGTCCATGCTCATCCAATAGTAAGTATAGATCCTTTTGATACAAATAATCCTCCACCTGCATCTTCCATAGTTGATAATTACGAATGTCAAATTTCTCTACTCGGTATTTACTATCTTCTGTCATTGCTCTGCTCCCACTCAATCAAAAACCTTTTGTGAGTAAATCTTATCAACACACAAAACCTCCAAATAATGATTTAATACCAGTTGTTAGGGTTAAACCATATAACAGTGTTACACAAATCTATAATCAAATAAAGCATACAAGAACTGAATGTAGAAATAACCATAAGATAAAATAAAACAAGAGAAAGATAACACCAGATTTAACATGGTTCACCTAGTGTAGGCTATGTCCACAAAGAAATGGCCAATATTATTATTCAAAGGCTTTACATAGGAAATACAATGAAGATTTTTGTCTTCCAACACCTCATAAGATGTTCAATTCTTTTTCCTCACTCAACTACACTTATGACTGAACTATTGTTACTTCCTCCCGAGCATTCAAGTGTTGATATATGATTTATTACGTATAAGGACATGTTCCTTTGGGTTGTGAAGTCATGCTTGATATGGATTGTATCTCGTTTGCTCTTGAAGATCTCAGCCTTTGTATCGATCTTTGAATGAACAATCCCAAGAGTTTAACTCGTTTGCTCTTGATCATGATAAATGAAATTTGGTTCAAGATATCGTAACATCACCTTATGAAAGAAGGCCTAGACCTTAAGCCGTAAGATGTTCTTGGGTATACCAAATAAATTTGTTTAATTAGCAATGCCGATAGGATCCTTTACAGAATGTTTTACCCTTTACTGTTTGGCTCTAATACTAATACCGATTGGTCCTACTTGGGAGACCTAGACTGGATTTGTTAAGGTTAATAACCTTAACCTAAACTATAACCTATTGGTTAAATAATTGCTAATCTAACCTAGCCCTAAACTATAAGCTTAATGCTCCTAAGAGTTAACTTCTTCTAGTGCTATGGATGTAAGACTAATGTCTTACCCTATGATCTAACCTATGTTTCTTACCTATCCTAACTAATGACAAGAATGGAGGGGGACCTATGAAGGGGCACGTGAGTCATGGGCGGTGGTTTCCATGGCATTTATGAGGGGGATAAGGATTGAAGGACTTGGGATGCTGTCAGATTTGGCGGAGGTTGCAAAACGGCTAATATGACCTGACGTGGCAGTATCACCAAGTATGGGAATGTTTGTTTGTTTTCTTTTGGCGATCACCAATTTTGGCGGTTGGTGGCAATGGAGAATAGGCGGGAGGATGGAAGTTAATGCAATTAATGAACTTCGGTTCCCGAGCGTGGATTGCATGGGAAGGCATGCAAAATGGAATATTGTTTGGTTGTTTGGTTTTCCATGCATTCCATTTTTCACTTTTTTGAGCACTAGTTCTTCAACCACTGCCTACTCTGTGCTGCATGGCAACTTTGAGAATTTCTAGCTTCCTTCTCTATCGGGGAAAGTTTATAAGGCATGAAGGTAACAATTTATTGTTGTTTAATCTATCGTGGAAGAAGAAGAGAAGGTGCGAGCACATTCAGAGGTCTTCTTCGATTTTTAAGTGACACTATCAGGCATGATAGGCCCTAACTTTTAAAAATCTTGCTTTCCTTCAAATGCTTTCATTAAAACAACTCTGTTCAGGTGATCTTTGCACAGTTGGTTTGAAGCAATGTATTGGGTTTCTTCTTTTCTTGTGGATTTAGGAATCCTTGGTTATGCGAAGACTCTGTTTAAATGTTTTGCGGTGTTTACTTTATGGATACAACTTCTGTTGAAGTCCTTGCAGTGTTTCCTTATGAACTAGACTTCTGTTGAAGTCCTTGCTGTGTTTATTTTATGGAATCGACTTCTGTTGAAGTCCTTGCTGTGTTTACTTTATGGATTCATCTTCTGTTGAGGTGTTTGTTGTGATTACTTATGAACTCGACTTCTGTTGAAGTCCTTGCTGTGTTTTCATATTCGTTTGACTTCTGTTGAAGTCCCCATTGTGTTTACATTTTGGATTGACTTCTGTTGAAGTCCTTGTTGTGAATACATAGGGATTCGACTTCGGTATATGTTGTTCCTTGCTTCTTGATCGACTGAGGTAATGGGTTCCTAATCTGTACCATGTTAGACATTCTGCTGGGTGATTTCTTGATTGAGGATTGACATGAAAAGAAATTGTTGTGTCTTATTTGGTTGGTTTAGTGATTATCGTTTGGTCGTATGAGCTCTTTTTGTTTCTTGATAGCTTCAGGTGAATATATAGATGGATTTAGAGGAAACTGTAATTCCTTCTATAGAGCTCGACTGGTTTAGAGGCATGCATATGAAATATGTTGATTACAAGTCCGTGCACTCTATTGAAAAGGGTCTGATGGTCAATGGTTATGGGTTCTGTAAGGAATGAAATATTTAGTTTAATTGTGTTTTCTTTATGATTTTACTTGGTTAATGGGAACACAGTCTGACTGGGAGAAATCTTGCTTTGGGGAAACTCTGTTCCCTAACAGCGTATGGGAAATTTTAGATCTGCATGGATGGAAATCAGTTTTTATACTAGAATATGAATGACTTCATGATGTTTCCTGTAGCGACCTTGAAATCTGTTAATAGAATTCATTTATTATCATTGGAAGTGCTATTTGTTTGGTATCCTTGAATGCAATAACAAATTATCCAATGTAGATAGTCAGTGTAACCTGTTGGTATGCAATGATAGCAGTTACCCTAACTCGTAGTCTAAAATGATTCGAGTCCTGGGTGAAGGATAGACTGTTTTAATTGGATCAGGATTGTGGTCTGATATTGGAACGTATGTGTCTTTCGTTTATATCAATCTGCAGTTTTGTTAATATGTAATTTCAAGACCCTAGAGATCGTAGGGTGACCTTTTAAATGGTTCTACCAGTTTGGGAACTAATGGTAAACTTGGGAGTTGATTTCTTGCTTTCTTTCTTCCCTAAATGAATTCAAGATTGATTGTATATGTTTTGCTCCTGGAAAGTTGGTACTGTCCTGAACTTGTTTGGAATGGAGATCTGAATGCCTCTGTTCTTTCTCTTAGATTGTAAAGTATATGTTGATATAGAGCTTTTTGAATAGGAAAATATTCTCTCCCTTGTCTGGAAATTATGTGTGCTCTTTTCTTTTGTATCTCTATGTGAACCCTACGGTACGGGCATAAGAAGAATAGATTGTTAAATTTGTAAAAAGAGACTGGTAAGTACTGACTCTTGACCGGAGTCTTCTTTCCTTACCAACGGTTATATTATTACCCTGGTTGAGTTATTCAGTTATCCACTTTTATAAAATAGTATTGTAGTATAAGTGGTATACTTATTATTGTCATTGAAATAATGCTATGAGTATAAAGGAATTCTCGTCTGTTGAACTTGCTGGAGGTTATAATCTGTCTTTGCTTGAATTGTTAAATGCACATTTGTCGGATACACGTACTGATAGGAATTCATTCTTGAATGGAGTAATTTTGTTGGATTATAACCGTCCTCTTGTTTTTCTCGATGATGGATGGATATTTTGGTTTCATTTTTTTTTCTTCTTATATAATATATATATAGATGATAATCATCATCTCGAAAATATTCATGTTTATCGGCAGTTATATTATAAATATGAGTTATGTGTTAAAGTTATATTAGAATTGTAGAAAGATGATTAGCCTGATTCATGTTTAAGGATTTGAAGATTTGATTTCATTTGAATAGGTTGTTTAATGAAACAATTGGTGGAATGCAATTGTTTTAAGAATTAGTGCTTATCATGCTCAGTTCCACCGAATCGACCCATGTTAGAATTTTTGCAGATGGTCATCGTAAGTGGTAAAGGCACGTAGATCTTGATATGATGCTCGATTGTTTAACTGGTTTTATGATGAATTCCAATTTGATTTCTCTATTTGTACTATATGAAGAAAGTTGTTCTTTTCATTGTTGAGTATTGTATCAAATATGTCAAGTGCATAAATTGTAATCGTATGGTTTGGAAATAAATGAAAAGGGGAAATTGTTACTATGTGGCTGCATTTTTAATTGATGGATTGATCTTCTTAGGTTCGATTGATTTTAAGTGCATTTTTATTATTTTATACCATAGAGTTATTTGGATTCTCTAAGTAGGCCTTGTAAAGATTATGTGACTAAATGCTTTATGAATGTTTAGTAATTCTTTTATGTTATGAATAAGGCTAAATTGGAAATTAGTCCACTTCCTTTCGAGAAGTTAAGGTTAAACTACACCTCAATAGGTAGCTGAAACGGGAAGAGTAATCTATTACTCCCTATCCATGATCTAAGTCAAGACAACATAACTGATGATTTTAAATCACTATATCTTAATAACAATAAGTAAGATATATTTCAGTCTTGGGAACTGATATAAACTCATATGGGTATAGTTAGCATCCTTATGAGAGGACTTAGGGCTATTGCCCAATTACGTTGATTAAGATTATTGTGAACCAATGATCTCCTTGACGAGATCTCAAATCTTATTAAACTTCTCTCTGTGAAATGGATCTTAATTAAGTAAGGCAACTCAAAGGTGAGGAACCCAGGGGTTGGGAAAAGACTACCCAGATAGGAGAGTCTTAAAATTTAATTTCAACTCAACTTAAGTAACTCCTTGAAGTTATGTAAATCTTTCCGAGGCGGTTTTAGGATGTCGACACATGTCAATTGCAGGTTGTACCTTCGAGAAGATTAGGATCTTCACGAGGATACAATAATGCAGGTGACCTATGGCGACACCCTTTGCATTGATCGTTAAGATTTACACCTTAAACTCGAACAAGTTTTTACTCTGGGACTGGTTAGGAACATGGTCATGTTATGAGGCTGCCCTTGAGACTCGGGTACCTTGACACACAGGTTAATCTGGGTTGACCCAAGATGTCACTTACCCTAGTCCTCAGAGCATCCTTATAACGTTTGTCATGTTATTAATCCATTCCTGAGTGAATGACTTGGGACAGGGGAGGCTGATAGAAGTCAGTATAAGACATTCTATTTAACATCGGAGTGGGGTGAAGGACGTATTCCAGATTGATGAGTATGCCGTCAAGGAATACGAGACATGAACAATATGTTTCAAATCTTTGGCCAAAGTATCGCAAGTTGCTGATTGCATTGTCCTATGTCACCTAGTCTGAGGGATGTGATGCCGATGAATAATGGTAACAATTATTCAGATAGGTTCCTTGGATAGAGCATTCTAAAATCCTAGATTAGGGAAGAGAACCGCAAGAGTGAAGTGTTAAAATAAAAATGCCAACTCTATGATACTCATGAATAGATCGGTAGATCACCGAGTCATGGAATGAATAGATCGGTGGTACACCGAGTCATTACAACTGCATATGGTTATCTATTATAAGAATGATTGTTATGATCTGTGAGTTCTAAATTATGTATTTAGAACTAGAAAGCACTTATCAAAAAAAAAAAAAATCTTGTTCTAATGTACTAAAATGGGAATGTTACATCTTGGTATCGTAGTCAAGGTTATAGCTCTTGACCTATCAGGTCCATAATCTGATAAAAACCTAAATTTTCTTGTAATAGAAAATGGTTAGAACAAGAGGGAACGTTGCGAATAATGCTCCACCAAGGGAAGGGGCAGCAACAACCCAAAAACTTGATGAGATCCTTGCTTCCCTATTGGACACAAGAGATCATTTGGGTCAGTACTTTTGAACAACAAGTAATGGGAAATGAGGAGGATGAAGAAGCTGGTAACGACAATCAGCTACCTCCTGAGGACAACCCCAATATGGGTGTTGGTAATAACACTGGAAATGTACCTATCCAACCGAAAAAAAAAAAGGCCAAAGTTGGCAAATGAACTCACTAATGATATAAAAAGGATAAGTCCACCTAAATATGATGGCACCACATTAGGAGATGGAGCTGAGAACTGGCTCAGTGAGATGGAGAAGTACTTTGCAATAAGAAACTTCTCTGAGGAAACCAAAGCTATTTGGGGAGCCTATCAGCTTTCCCACGAAGCATCTTCGTGGTGGGACAACCGTAAAGCTGAGCTAAATATTGATGAGACCAATATCACTTGGGATCAATTTAAAGGCTATTTTAGGCAACGTTGGCTGCCACAACTTTTCTATGATCAAAAAATGACAGAATTCTAGAACTTAGCTCAAGGGAAGCTAATGGTAATTGAATACTGGGAGCGGTTTACGAAACTCCTCAAGTACGTACCACAATATCAAACTGACGAGAAGTTCAAAATATGGAAATTTATCATGGGACTAAATCCCGTGATAGGAGGAGAGGTCGATGTTCACAGCCCAACCACTATGGAAGGGGTTGTTGAAAAGGCCATAAGGCAAGAACAAAAATTAAAGGCTATTTCGCTCATAAAGAGGAAGTGCGAAGAAGATTATAAACCCTTCTTCAACTTCACTTGCACCCAAGAAGGGGCCATGGAAAAAGTTTGGAAACAGAAGTAAGTTTCCAGTGGATAATAGTAAGAAAATGATAGCGAATAAGCCTGCTGGAAATGTAAGGGATAGTTTTGCCAAAAATTATAACAATGGGCAGAAGCCCTATGGAGGACAACGTGATAATTTTAAGGCTGGAAGTAATTTTGAGCCTAAAAAGGGACCTGTAGGAGGCTGCTATAATTGTGGCAAAGACCACTATGCAAATCAGTGCCCTTTGAAGAAGGATGATCGTAATCGCAAGAGATAAGATACATGCCGCAAAGAGCGCATGCAAGTCGAAAAGCAAGTGACACCTATAGAAGTTCCGGGTAAGTTATTTGGCATACCTGTCACTATTATTTTTGATACAGGAGCTACTGAATGTTTTATTTCTAGTAAAATTGCTTCTAAACTTAAAAGAAAAGCTGGAAAAATGGATAAATCTTGGACTGTACAGTATGGTAATAACTCTGTTCATACAGTGAGTATGTGTCTTTTTGGGGCAGTCCTTGACTTACCTAACTTTTCCACGGAAGTTGACCTCTATGTTACACCTTTGGGATCCTATGACATTGTCATCGGTGTCAATTGGTTAGCTGACCATAAAGCAAAAGTAGACTACTTTGAAAAGAATATAAGATGTTTAGATGATCGGCTGAAAGCAACAGAGATTCAAGGTGTGAAACGGGAAATTTCAGTTAGAAAACTGATCAGCTATGCAACTTAAAAAGGCTAAAAACAAAGGATGTACCTTATATGCAGTAAAGATATCTGAATTTTCAGAAGAAGATGGTGATTCCATGAAACGATTCCCACTGTTGCAAAGTTTCAAGGATGTATTTCCGGAGGAATTACCAGGTTTACCACCCAAGAGGGAATTTGATTTCACCATTGAAATCAAACCAGGATGAAAACCTATTTCTAAGGCACCTTATCGGATGACTACTACAGAGTTAGTCGAGCTTAAGGCACAATTGCAAGAACTTTTGTCTAAGGGTTTGATTAGACCAAGTGTTTCACCTTGGGGAGCGCCAGTAATATTTGTAAAAAAGAAAGACGGAACACTTAGACTATGTATTGATTATCGATGTTGAACAAAGCAACAATTAAGAACAGATACCCACTTCCAAGGATTGACGATCTATTTGATCAGATGCATGGAGCAGCAGTTTATTCCAAGATAGATCTTCGATCTGGTTATCATCAATTAAGGATTAGAGAAGAAGATATTCATAAAATAACTTTCCGAACTAGGTACGGACATTATGAGTTCACGGTTTTACCCTTTGGATTAACTAATGCACCCGCAACTTTTATGAACTTAATGAATAATATATTTCAAGAATATTTGGACAAGTTTGTGCTTGTATTCTTGGATGATATTCTCATATATTCTAAAAGTGTCGAAGAGCACAATGAGCATCTGAAGATAGTTTTGGAAATTTTGAGAAAAAAAGTTGTATAGGTAAGTTATCCAAATGTTCTTTCTTTGATACTGAAGTTCACTATTTGGGTCATGTCATTAGTAAAGAGGGAATTGCAGTAGATCCTTCAAAAATAGTGGCAATAACCGAGTGGCCTGCACCAAAGAATGTACATGAAGTAAGAAGCTTCATGGGCCTTGCTGGTTATTATAGAAAATTTGTTAAGGATTTTTCTAAAGTGGCTGCACCGATAACTTCATTGCAGAAGAAGGATAAGAAATTTATTTGGAATGATAAGTGTGAAACTACTTTCAAAAGTTTGAAAAGCCAGTTGACTTCAGCACCTATATTAGCTGTACCAGACCCTAATGGGAACTTTACTATTGTAATGGATGCTTCTGGGGAAGGCCTTGGAGGTGTTTTGTTACAAAATGATCAAGTCATAGCATATGAAAGTAGAAAACTTAAGTTACATGAGCTGAATTATGCCCCTCATGATTTAGAGCTTGCTGCAATTGTTCATGCGCTTCAAGTATGGAGGCACTATTTACTTGGGAAACCTTTTGAGTTGAAAACTGATCACTTAGGGCTGAAATATATTTTCACTCAGCCTAATCTAAATGCAAGACAACGAAGGTGGTTAGAGTTTTTATCTCAATATGATTTTGATATTAGCTACATCAAAGGGAAAGAGAATAGAGTAGTGGATGCTCTAAGTCGTAGGAAGCACATTTCTGCTCTTATAACATTAAGAACTCAGTTTAAAGATGAGGTAAAAAGTGCCTCAGAATCTGATATATACTTTCAGCAAGTAAAAGCAGCACTTGCTGCAGAACCAAAAGATGAAAGGTATAAAGGTTTTCATTTTGATAATGAAGGAATCTTACGTTATGAAAACAGGGTATATGTACCTTTGTTAAATGATTTGAGAAAGAAATTGTTAGTTGAATTTCATAATTCACCCTTCTCTGGACACCCGGTATCACAAAAATGCTTGCTGATCTAAAACAACAATACTTTTGGAAAGGTATGAAAAAGGATGTTATTGATTTTGTGACACATTGTCTGGAATGTCAAGGTGGGTTAAGGCGTAAACACATGCACCCTACTGACTATTATATCCCCATAGCATACCGCAGTATAAATGGCAAGTAATAAGCATGGACTTTGTACAAGGGTTTCCTATGTCTAGAAATAAACATGATGTTATCTTGGTAGTTGTAGACAAACTAACAAAGGTAGCTCATTTCATCACTGAAATCTGAAGGATGATTCTCCAGTGTTAGCAAAAAGGATTCGTGCACAAAATTTTCAGGTTACATGGAGTACCAGAATTGATTATATCTGACAGGGATCCTAGAATGACATCAAGATTTTGGCAAACGCTTAATACAGCTCTTGGAACGAAACTAAACTTCAGTTCTGCATATCATCCGAAACGGATGGACAAACTGAGAGAGTAAATCAAGTGTTGGAAGATATGTTGTGAATGTATTGCATGGATCAACAATATAAATGGGAAGAGTATCTTCCATTAGTTGAGTTCGCATACAACAACACTTATCACTCATCTCTTAAAATGGCACCTTTTGAGGCACTTTATGGAAGAAAGTGCAGAACCCCTGTTAGTTGGGACAGTATTGAGGATAGAGTGGTAATTGGGCCAGAAATCCTCACTGAAATGGAACAACAAGTTAAAATGATTCATGAACGATTGAAAGAAGCAGCAGATAGGTAGAAGAGCTATGCTGACCTAAAGTGGGTTGATCGAAGGTTTGAACTTGGTGAAAAGGTTTTTCTTCGTGTTAAACCCAGAAAGAGTTCTATAACTTTTGGCAAGGCTGCCAAGTTGTCACCTCATTACGTGGGACCTTTCAAAATTGTCGAAATAATCAATCCTGTAGCTTATCGATTAGCATTACCACCTACTTTGTCTCGCATGCATGATGTTTTCCATATTTCTTTGCTTAAGAAATACATTTCAGACTTGTCACATGTTTTAAATTGGAATTCCTTGTAGGTCCAAGACCCAGGAATAATCATGGTTAAACCCACACGAGTGCTGGAAACTCACCAATTACATTTGAGAAATCGTGAAATACAACAATGTAAGGTCCAGTGGGACCAGTTTAATGAAGAGAGTGCAACTTGGGAAAATCTGGAAGAGATGAAAGTTGCTTTTCCCTTTCTTTTTGAATAGAATGGAATCTGTTGACAAAAAAAAAATTTAATTATTATGAACTTATCTTTTTCATGTCTTTATGTAAGCCACTTTGAGGCAAACATTATTCAGGTTGAATAAATTGTATCATGACATTGATTTATGAAATAATTCATGTTGGAATTGGTCTTTTGTATTGTGAACTAATAAATTGATTGACCTGAAGGTAAATCAAAATATGTAATCATCGGGACGATGAATCTTTTAGGAGGGAAGCATGTAACACCCTGAACTATTGTTACTTCCTCCTGAGCATTCAAGTGTTGATATATGATTTCTTCTATATAAGGACATGTTCCTTTGGGTTGTGAAGTCATGCTTGATATGGATTGTATCTCCTTTTCTCTTGAAGATCTTTGACTCAGCCTTGGATCAGTTGCATCGATCCAAGGAATGTTTTAAGCTTATTCAGGATGAACAAAATTTATGGACCTTACGAAAGTTACAAGGTCTGAATGAGTTTGAATGAACAATCCCGAGTTTAACTCAGGCTGATCATGATAAATGAAATTTGGTTCCAGATATCGTAACATCAGGAAGGCCTAGACCTTAAGCCAGGTAAGATGTTCTTGGGTATACCGTAAGCTTAATTAGCAATGCCAGATAGGATCCTTTACAGGAATGTTTTACCCTGTTTGGCTCTAATACTGATTGGTCCTACTTGGGAGACCTAGACTGGATTCATTAAGGTTAATAACCTTAACCTAAACTATAACCTATTGGTTAAATAATTGCTAATCTAACCTAGCCCTAAACTATAAGCTTAATGCTCCTAAGAGTTAACTTCTTCTAGCGCTATGGATGTAAGACTAATGTCTTACCCTATGATCTAACCTATGTTTCTTACCTATCCTAACTAATGACAAGAATGGAGGGGGACCTATGAAGGGGCGCGAGTCATGGGTGGTGGTTTCCATGGCATTTATGAGGGGGATAAGGATTGAAGGACTTGGGATGCTGTCAGATTTGGTGGAGGTTGCAAACGGCTATATGACCTGACGTGGCAGTATCACCAAGTATGGGAATGTTTGTTTGTTTTCTTTTGGCGATCACCAACTTTGGCAGTCGGTGGCAATGGAGAATAGGTGGGAGGATGGGAGTTAATGCAATTAATGAACTTCGGTTCCCGAGCGTGGATTGCGTGGGAAGGCATGCAAATGGAATATTGTTTGGTTGTTTGGTTTTCCATGCATTCCATTTTTCACTCTGCTTGAGCACTGGTTCTTCGAACCAGTCATCTACTCTGTGTTGCATGGCAACTTTGAGAATTTCTAGCTTCCTTCTCTGTCAGGGAAAGTTTATAAGGCATGAAGGTAACAATTTATTGTTGTTTAATCTATCGTGGAAGAAGAAGAGAAGGTGCGAGCACATTCAGAGGTCTTCTTCGATTTTTAAGCGACACTATCAGGCATGATAGGCCCTAACTTTTAAAAATCTTGCTTTCCTTCAAATGCTTTCATTAAAACAACTCTATTCAGGTGATCTTTGCACAGTTGGTTTGAAGCAATGTATTGGGTTTCTTCTTTTCTTGTGGATTTAGGAATCCCTGGTTATGCGAAGACTCTGTTTAAATGTTTTTTTAGTGTTTACTTTATGGATACGACTTTCCAAGTTTTATAGTTTATGGATAGACTTCATTAAAGTCCTTGCCTTGTTTTATTTTATGGAATCAACTTCATTGAAGTCCTGTGTACCGTGTTTATTTTATGGAATCGAAACTTCTTGTTTATTTTATGAAGTCCTTGCCTTGTGTGTTTACTTTATGGATTCATCTTCTGTTGAGGTGTTTGTTGTGATTACTTATGAACTCGACTTCTGTTGAAGTCCTTGCTGTGTTTTCATATTCGTTCGACTTCTGTTGAAGTCCCCGTTGTGTTTACATTTTGGATTGACTTCTGTTGAAGTCCTTGTTGTGAATACATAGGGATTCGACTTCGGTATATGTTGTTCCTTGCTTCTTGATCGACTGAGGTAATGGGTTCCTAACTGTACCATGTTAGACATTCTGCTGGGTGATTTCTTGATTGAGGATTGACATGAAAAGAAATTGTTGTGTCTTATTTGGTTGGTTTAATGATTATCGTTTGGTCGTATGAGCTCTTTTTGTTTCTTGATAGCTTCAGGTGAATATATAGATGGATTTAGAGGAAACTGTAATTCCTTCTATAGAGCTCGACTGGTTTAGAGGCATGCATATGAAATATGTTGATTACAAGTCTGTACCTCTGCAGAAAAGGGTCTGGATGGTCAATGGTTATGGGTTCTGTAAGGAATGAAATATTTAGTTTAATTGTGTTTTCTTTATGATTTTACTTGGTTAATGGGAACACAACCTACTCATGGAGAAATCTTGCTTTGGGAAACTCGTTCCCTAATAACATAAAATGGAAATTTTAGATCTTATGGATGGAAATCAGTTTTTATACTAGAATATGAATGACTTCGTGATGTTTCCTGTAGCGACCTTGAAATCTGTTAATAGAATTCATTTATTATCATTAGAAGTGCTATTTGTTTGGTATCCTTGAATGCAATAACAAATTATCCAATGTAGATAGTCAGTGTAACCTGTTGGTATGCAACGATAACAGTTACCCTAACTCGTAGTCTAAAATGATTCAAGTCCTGGGTGAAGGATAGACTGTTTTAATTGGATCAGGATTGTGGTCTGATATTGGAACGTATGTGTCTTTCGTTTATATCAATCTGCGGTTTTGTTAATATGTAATTTCAAGACCCTAGAGATCGTAGGGTGACCTTTTAAATGGTTCTACTGGTTTGGGAACTAATGGTAAACTTGGGAGTTGATTTCTTGCTTTCTTTCTTCCCTAAATGAATTCAAGATTGATTGTATATGTTTTGCTCCTGGAAAGTTGGTACTGTCCTGAACTTGTTTGGAATGGAGATCTGAATGCCTCTGTTCTTTCTCTTAGATTGTAAAGTATATGTTGATATAGAGCTTTTTGAATAGGAAAATATTCTCTCCCTTGTCTGGAAATTATGTGTGCTCTTTTCTTTTGTATTCTATATGAACCCTACTATATGCGGGTATAAGAAGAATAGATTGTTAAATTTGTAAAAGAGATGGTAAATACCTTACTTGACCGAGTCTTCTTTCCTTACCAACGGTTATATTATTACCCTGGTTGAGTTATTCAGTTATCCACTTTTATAAAATAGTATTGTAGTATAAGTGGTATACTTATTATTGTCATTGAAATAATGCTATGAGTATAAAGGAATTCTCGTCTGTTGAACTTGCTGGAGGTTATAATCTGTCTTTGCTTGAATTGTTAAATGCACATTTGTCGGATACACGTACTGATAGGAATTCATTCTTGAATGGAGTAATTTTGTTGGATTATTACTGTCCCGATTTTCAGATGGATGGATATTGTGGTTTCATTTTTTTCTTCTTAGTCATATATATATATAGGATGAATCATCTGAAAAATATTCATGTTTAACTGGCAGTTATAATATGAGTTATGTGTTAAAGTTATATTAGAATTGTAGAAAGATGATTAGCCTGATTCATGTTTAAGGATTTGAAGATTTGATTTCATTTGAACAGGTTGTTTAATGAGAACAATTGGTGGAATGCAATTGTTTTAAGAATTAGTGCTTATCATGCTCAGTTCACCGAACTGACCCATGTTAGCAATTTTTGCAGATGGTCATCGTAAGTGGTAAAGGCACGCAGATCTGATATGATGCTCAGATTGTTTAACCTGGTTTTATGATGAATTCCAATTTGATTTCTCTATTTGTACTATATGAAGAAAGTTGTTCTTTTCTGTTGAGTATTGTATCAAATATGCTGAAGTGCATAAATTGTAATTGTATGGTTTGGAAATAAATGAAAAGGGGAAATTGTTACTTATGTGGCTGCATTTTTAATTGATGGATTGATCTTCTTAGGTTCGATTGATTTTAAGTGCATTTTTATTATTTTATACCATAGAGTTATTTGGATTCTCTAAGTAGGCCTTGTAAAGATTATGTGACTGAATACTTCGTGAATGATTAGTAATTCTTTTATGTTATGAATAAGGCTAAATTGGAAATTAGTCCACTACCTTTCGAGAAGTTAAGGTTAAACTACACCTCAATAGGTAGCTGAAACGGGAAGAGTAATCTATTACTCCCTATCCATGATCTAAGTCAAGACAACGTAACTGATGATTTTAAATCACTATATCTTAATAACAATAAGTAAGATATATTTCAGTCTTGGGAACTGATATAAACTCATATGGGTATAGTTAGCATCCTTATGAGAGGACTTAGGGCTATTGCCCAATTACGTTGATTAAGATTATTGAGAACCAATGATCTCCTTGACGAGATCTCAAATCTTATTAAACTTCTCTCTGTGAAATGGATCTTAATTAAGTAAGGCAACTCAAAGGTGAGGAACCCAGGGGTTGGGAAAAGACTACCCAGATAGGAGAGTCTTAAAATTTAATTTCAACTCAACTTAAGTAACTCCTTGAAGTTATGTAAATCTTTCCGAGGTGGTTTGTAGGATGTCGACACATGTCAACTGCAGGGTTGTACCTTCGAGAAGATTAGGATCTTCACGAGGATACAATAATGCAGGTGACCTATGGCGACACCCTTTGCATTGATCGTTAAGATTTACACCTTAAACTCGAACAAGTTTTTACTCTGGGACTGGTTAGGAACATGGTCATGTTATGAGGCTACCCTTGGAGACTCGGGGTACCTTGACACACAGGGTTAACTGGGGTTGACCCAGTATGTCAGCTTACCCTAGTCCTCGAGAGCATCCTTATAACGTTTGTCATGTTATTAATCCGTTCCTGAGTGAATGACTTGGGACAGGGAGGCTGATAAGTTAGTATAAGACATTCTATTTAACATCGGAGTGGGGTGAAGGATGTATTCCAGATTGATGAGTATGCCATCAAGGAATACGAGACATGAACAATATGTTTCAAATCTTTGGCCAAAGTATCGCAAGCTACTGATTGCGTTGTCCTATGTCACCTAGTCTGAGGGACGTGATGCCGATGAATAATGGTAACAATTATTCAGATAGGTTCCTTGGACAGAGCATTCTAAAATCCCAGATTAGGGAAGAGAACCGCAAGAGTGAAGTGTTAAAATAAAAACGCCAACTCTATGATACTCATGAATAGATCGGTAGATCACCGAGTCATGGAATGAATAGATCGGTGGTACACCGAGTCATTACAGCTGCATATGGTTATCTGTTATAAGAATGATTGTTATGATCTATGAGTTCTAAATTATGTATTTAGAACTAGAAAGCACTTATAAAAAAAAAAAAATTCTTGTTCTAATGTACTAAAATGGGAATGTTACAACACTTTTTTGCTCACTAAACACGACCAATGTCAGTCACTTCCTAACTGATGCCAGTTACCTCCTGACTGATGCCAGTAACTCTCAAAACTAGTAACATGCAAAATCAAACTTCCTATAAAAAAATTAAGCTCCACACTCAACATGTTGCACTTGAACTTGTGCTTCAATTTTCATAACCTCTGTTATAGAATAGCTATACTTTGGATTAATTTTAGTGATCCAAGGCATGCTTTCGATTTCATAAAGTTGTGGTCATCTTGACCAAGAAGCACAAATTTTTAGATCTCGAACTTTGGCTATATTGAAGTCTTGGGTGAAGTCTGTTGCTCCCATGCTTCGTATGAAATCTTTGAATGGCATTCTGATTCTTCTTTTGGTAAGTTTTTAAGTTACAATTGTTAACTAATTCTAAGGAACCTAATTAATCTATGTTCCTAAGTTGGTAATCCTATCCTAAGTTGTAACTTATCCTAAGTTGTTAGGTTCTTTGATTAATAAGGGTTTTTTATTAAAAATAAAACCTAAGACTAAATTAATAAACTTTAGCCTAAGGACCTAAGTTAGTTCCTAAACTAATTTTTGAACCTAACCTAAAATTGGGCTAACCTAAATGGTATGGATGGGATGACATGCAAAAGATGGTCGATGGCCCCAACGTCCGAGGAATTTATTCAAGAGTAAATACGCTTTTAATCCTCTGATGTAGCCAAATTTGGTGAATGCATTAAAGAGAATAGGAATTCTATCTTGCACCTCTACTAAAATGTTAGTTGCATGAAATTTTAAATTTATTAGTGTCCAAAAACAAGTTGGCGGTGGTGGGAGATGTGAAAGGACTGTCATTCATGTTTGACACTTATTTTCTTAGCAATTGTGAAGAAACCACCTAGGAAGAAGGGAAGTTGGAAGAAAGAATGGTTTTGGTTTTGTTTTGATCATTTGGTTTTTATGAGCTTTAGCTCTACATGTGGGTTTCTCTTCAAACCCTTAGTTTGAATCCTAGCATGTTTGTTTTACCTTGCATGGTAGTGATAGTGATGAAAATATCATTGTGAAGCTATAAGAGGAAGGAGAAGAAGGTTCTGAGGAGGTTTTGTTGGCATTTTCATGGAAAGGAATAGCTATTGAAGCTCTGCTTGAAGATTTACAATGAGAAAGTGAAGACATGAGCTCTATCAGGCATGATAGGCCCTATCCATTAAGTCTTCTACTTTTACTTAAATGCTTCATTAGAAGAACTTTTCTCTTTGTGAAAACCTTCTGGTTCTGATTCAATGTTTTCTTATTCTTTTTCAATGGTGTTTTCATTTTGTTTCTTTGGATGCATTATGATTTTGTGTGATGGGTGGAAAATGAAATCTAGAAGTGTTGATTTTAATACTTCTGTGTTATCTTGCTTGCATTCGAACCTTCTTGACAATGGAATGGATCTATGTTTGTTCTCTGATTGAAGGAATACCTAGCTGAAGGTTGTTTATGCTTTAACAATATTTGGTTGTGATGGAATCTGAAGATTCTTGCTTCGTATGATCACCTTATTGTTGTTGTATGGAAGACTATCTTGCAGGAAACCTTGTTTGGTAGAGAGATTTATGTCTGAACTTAGATAATATTGTGCCTTATTTTTGACTTATTGCTTGATGTAGGATTTGAATATTCATTGTTTGTTTTATTTGTTTCATGACTATACTTCTAAGTAATATATAGATTGTTAGTTCGAGGCACACTTTTTTTCCAAATAAAAGATGCCAAAGATGGGTCCCACCACGATGAGCTCGTAAAGGTACCCATGTACAAAGATGTAATCTCTCGGAAAGAATAAGAAGAAGAGAGAAGGAGAGGGAAACCAAAGGAATGCGAGAAGATGCCATGGATGGATTTGAACTCTGCAGCTCTAGGAGGTCTCCTAGAAGAATTTTGATGATGAGATCCTCTGCCTCTAGACTGAAGAAGAGCCATCTCGCACCGAACTATGTGCTTACCCTTAGGAAGGATAGAAATGATGTGCTGGAAGTCTTCCCACTCCGCGAAGGAAACCGAAGGTAGCAGCACGAAGAACTCTGAGTCTGGTCCACAAAAGTGTGACATAGGTCTAGCAAGTGAGTGCAAAGGAACTGAAGGTAATGTCATGAGTGTAGAACTATCAGAGTGTGAAGAGTGAACACCCGTAGAAAGGATGTCCAAGTGATGTGAAGGTAACAAAACCCCCACAACAAAAAAGGGATCCACAAGCAAGGGTGGATCAAGGTCTCAAAAAAGTGGAAGTGGTAAGAGTCCAAAAAGGGGCACTCCTAACAATGGAGATAATGAACTCCTCTGAAATACCCGTAGTACATCGTAAGTGTAATCTACGAAAAGATGACCAAGGTCAGGCAGATACTCATCCCAATGAGGGGGCTCAACAAACAGAAGAGTGATGTTAGATAGGTATGAGTCATCCAATGAAGGTAGAGGAGTGAAAGGGGCCTCACACACTAAAGGTGGAAAAGAGGTGGGTGTGATGACTATATGAGGCCCAATAGGAGACTGCTTGATATCTAATGAGATGGGAGGGGTGAAAACACTCTCTGGAATAGTGAGAGGAGGAGAAGAGTCCTTTGTAGTACTCTCAACATTAGAACTAGGTGCAAAATCCTCATCATCAGAAGTAGAACCAAGTGAGTCTATGTCAGTAGAACTACCATCACATGAAGAAGAAGAGGAGACCACTGAATCAGCAGTAGCAAAAATGGTGGCAATATGTGAAGGGTCTCCATAGAGGGACTAAAGAATGCTCCAGACACGGTGGGGTGGATCTGAGTCTGCCACGTGAAACCAGAGAGATCTGGAGACATGCATCATCAAGTGACCAAAAACATGGTCACAAGTGTCAAGAAAGTCCTCTAGATGATGATGATCAGTGGGTGTAGGAACTGGCCCAAGTAAGAAGGGTGAAAGACCCTCATAGGTGAAGTAGCGTTCCATGGAAGCACACCAAACTAAATAGTTCCCTCTCCCAATAAGAAGTGGCGGAGGCTGTAAGTGATCCTATGATGCTCAATTCTAGAAGGAGAACTCTCCATGATGTGCAAGCAAGAAGTACAAGGTGCACAAAAGCAAGACGTCGGACTCGGCCGATAATGCATCTACGTGTGAAAACCCGATTGTACTAGTGAACCCCCTAGAATGTGGCACTTTATAAGGTAGTGAATTTATAAAAACTGATAATTTCATCATGTAATGTGTGAAAAATCATGCAACTTTGACTAAAGAAGCGCTAAAAAATGAGCAACGAGTCAAAAGTTATGGCATGAATACGATTCCTACAACTAATGGAAAATGCCAATAAACATGCAAACTGATTAAAAAAGTGCCCAAAATGGGTGTGAAGGGTATCATGTGGGTACTCGTTAGAAATGGCATCAAATTTTAGGCAGGATTTATTTTTCTTGTGAGGGGGGATTAGCCTCTTGCCAACCCCGGACCTCTCCCTCCGTCTTCGACATGTGTATGAAGGGAATAATTAACAAGCAAAATGAAGCCTAAATTATTACAATGCCATGAAATAAATGTTTTTCACCTCAAAACATTAAAAAGGGTTATTTTAACCTCTAAACAATCTAAAAGGGAGTAGGCTTGAGATGAGCTGGTAGCTCTGGACAAAGATGTGGCTTGTTCTTTGAGGTTGACCGAGCTGCTTAGTGAACACATTTAAGGTGAGGGTAGGGGCAGGTCAATGAGTCAAATTTTGCTTGAATAGTAAGCGAGCTAAGGTGTCGAGCTAGGCAATGAGTAGGGACATGTGTCCACTTATTGAGCAGAGTGATGGGTAAAATTGAGTGGTGTGTAGGAGTGCAGAGTTGGCAACATGCTTTGTAATCATCAAATGATGAGTGAACCACTCATAGCCATCAGTGGACTAATGAACGCGTCTTTGTGGAGATTCTAGGTGAGAAAAAATGTTTCATTGTTGCAAGCCTAGAAAATCTCCACACATAGCTTGACCAAATCAAGCCATTCGAGTAGGGCCAAAACCAATGGGGGAGCTGTTGAATCACGTGAATCAATAGTGAAACCAAGTCAAGCTAGGTCGAGCAGGGCCGAAACAAACTTGCACAATGAATCCCAATGCAACGAGAATGAGGTAGTGGGTTGAGGACAATGCAAGATGTCTGAACATGTTGAGTGAAGAAACAGGATCCTAAAGAACTAATGGATGAGTCAGAATCAAAAATGAGAATCAATTCATGAGAAAAAACTGATTCACCAATGAGATTAGAGAGGATTTGAACATGAGATCAGAACAACCACATAACAGCTATGAGCACCCAATGGAGAAGGTTTTGAATGTATACTCGACATCCAAATAGCAACATAGCAGCACATTAAATAATGCATAGGATTACAAACCATGAGTAGGTTACAGGTGAGTAAGCCAAGGCTCGACGATGTAGAGACAAGGAGGTGTAGAGCACAAGAACGGAGGATCCATCAAGCAAGGTGGGCACAGGCTTCAATAAGGCAGTGAGGAGAACTGAATGGTCCAAGACTACGAAGCATAAACCCAATGCAAGGAAAAAAATGTCAAACCAAGCAAACTCATGCAAAAAACCAACACAAATCACATAGATCTGCAACTTGGAATGCAAAAAAATACCTCTAAAACTACATGCAAAGATGCAAAACCATTAAACCCCAAAAACGAAGCCACAAACACCCAAAACCAAACCAAGGTATGAAGCCCCAAATCAAAGCACTGAAGTGCAAAATAGAATATCCATTACGACACATGCACGAGAATCTGAATATCACACCGGAAAGTTTGGAAAATGCATGATCAACACTGAAGAGTGCATGGATCCACAAGATCTGCTCTGATACCATGTAAGAGGGTACAAAAACCAACAAGTGAGGATCATGAGGGATGACATGCACATCAATAGACATGTGAATGGTAGTATGAAGAGATATCGGGAGGAGCGAGCATCAACCGAATGTGTGTGTAAATATTTAACAAATGGGAAGAACCTTGATAAGCCACAAAACTCTTCTCTATCTCATAGATCCAAAAGGGTGTACAAATAGGAGGTCTTGAGTAACCCCTAGTTCTGCAATCATGACAACTTAAGTGGAGAGGGGTTACATTCCCGAATATAAGTGTAACTCCTAATGATGCATACAATGCATACCGACACACCTTTGAAACGTAAGAGAATATCATGATGACCCCTAAATGACACGTGGACCTATGATCTCACCTAAGTGAGATGATGCACCTAATAATGTGGAAAATAATACACACCAACAATTATTTTAAATAGTTGATTCTTCCGTGGTCTTGTTCTTAATACAATTTGAATATGGTAGCAACCTTATGAATGTTGTTTCTGATCTTTTGTGTTTCGAAATGAGTTTGTAAACCCACTCCAAGGTTATTATTTCATTTATTGGATCTCGTGTGAACCGTAGAAGGAATTTAATCATAATGTGGTTTTTGATAAGATCTTGTTAGAAAGAGGTTTTGAATGATCTATCAGCCTTCTTGTTTTGATTATTGGTAGTTCCTTGAGAGACCAGCTTGAGTAGGTATGGGTTGTTCTCTCTTCCTTTTTCACCGAGTTTACTAGGAATTGAAACAATTCATTTATCAATCGGTAGAATCATGTATTGGGATTTATATTTCATGAAGAAAGGATAAATAACTTGTTGGATTTTTTTCTTTTTTTTTTATGACTAGTTCATTAATTAATACCAAATTATGGGCTATGTTATTCCTTAGATACAATCCTAATGATCTTAACAAAGACTTCCCATGATTGATTAAGCACTTGATGTGTGTTACTCTTAGGGAAGTATATTCTGTATCATTTCATCTTAATTTTCTTAGAGTAATGAAATATCATTCTCAGATTAATTTGGGTGGTGGAAGGGAATACTATCTCACTCTTTTTCTTTTTATTCATAAGTTGGGAAACTTGATTATTAGGGTATAGTTGTTGTTCATTATCTAGTTTTCATAGCTTATATCACTTTAACCTATATGTTTGGTCTCAGTATTTGATTGACCTTTAGGAAAATGGGTCTGAGTTTATGATATTTCCGTGGGAAGGCCTTGAGTTTGGAGCAAGTTCTAAACTTAAATTATTTTGTCCCCTTTCTAGATTTTTTAGTGGATGTTTTAAAATTGTTGTGTGGTTCTAAACAATAGCTCATTCTTCTTTAACTTGAGAAAGAAATCAAAATGATGTAAATTAGGACTATAGGATATTAGGTTTGATTTTTTTCTTAGATTTAAATTCAAAAATGAACTCAGGTCTTTTAGGATACTTCTACTGTGAGCTACCTTATTTTTTTCTAATTGGTTAAGTCTTCCCTACTTGGAACATTGAGACACATTCTTAATCAATGCAATTTAGCCTTTGTGTTGAGCTTGATATATTAATGATTTTCATATATAATATAATTTTATTTTGTTTGTTTATTCCTTCATGTATTGATCGATCGGATGTTCACTTGAAATAGCAAAACAATATACATATTCTGAAAGGTAGATTTGTATATCTAGTATTACTTCTGAAAAGTTAGAATCAGGCTAAAGGGAGGATATTAATTGGAAATTTAATGATAAGGTAAATTTAGGATGAGATATTAATTCACCCTCTCTTCAATTATGATGTTTTGATTTCTAGCATCCTATAATAAGTTCATAAGAATGTGAAGTTAGGATTAACTATGTTGATTTAACTAGTTCTTGCTTACACATTGTATATTGAATCTTTAATCATCTAACTTCTTTTTGGTTGTAATCAATCATGGAAAAGCATTGCTATTATATTTTTGTGTTTTCAAAACTATTTCCTAAACAACATGATTCTTTTATGAAACAGTTAGATAAAAGCACAAATTTTTAATGTTATAGTGCTTATCATGATCAGTTCAAATGAATTGACTCGTGCTAACAATTTTACAGATGGATTTCATAAAATATGAAAGGAGAAAGACATATAGAAAGTTACATTTGTTTCACTAAAAGATATTACCTCTTTATTATGATGATTACATGGCATCATTACTTGAGATGTACTTTTTTTAGAAAAGAAGATGTAATAAAACTAGTTTTATATTGTTGTTATGACACTTTGTAATCTCTAAAATACTTCTATAATTAGTGAATGGATCACTCCTCTTTGATGAATAAATGGTTTGATGATTGTTGAATACTACTTTATTGTAATACCTTCTTTGGCATAAATTGGGATGTATTATTAAGTAATATCCTAAATGAAGGGGGAAATTTATATATTTAAGTGTTATGGGATTTGGATTGAGGATCTAAATATTAGTTGGTTATTTTCACATAAAAGAGATGCAACTAATAAGTTGAAACTCTTAAATATATCCTTAAAACAATAGAAAGGAATTATGATTGAATTATCTATATATGTGTATGAATTCTTGGTTGTGTTAAAACATATGTTATCTATTTTCATAATTGGACATTAGTCCTTGATTTAGGAAAAAGGATATTTTCCTTGAAATCAATCATATAAACTTAACAGAAGACCTTGTTAAAGTGTTATGAATATAATAAGTGAATGGCTGAATGTGTTCCTCCTTAGGTAGATTTCTTTAATCAAAATATGGAAAGCTTAAAAAGGAATTAAATGGGATTTAGACTTCATTTTCATGAAGTCTAAAATAAAGTTTTTCATATAAGCTTGTTAAGTTAAGGATGAACTAAGGAAAGGACCTAATGAAAAAACTTTCATAACTTTAAGCTCAATCATGTCATTATATGATACAAGTTGTTTTGGT
The DNA here is from genome assembly GCA_018340775.1 of Taxus wallichiana var. yunnanensis. Classification (NCBI taxonomy): domain Eukaryota; kingdom Viridiplantae; phylum Streptophyta; class Pinopsida; order Cupressales; family Taxaceae; genus Taxus; species Taxus wallichiana. Next base: position 301,595,769 of record CM031243.1, on the reverse strand, counting down.
TAAAGAAAACTTAAACATGTAATTGGAATTTTTAGGATGTAGTTTATTCCTACGTACCTACATCACTTATAGTTTCATCTTGTAACCTAATAGGTTAAATGATGCTAGTTGAATCTTTAAGCGTTGTTATCATTAATCTTTAAGACAATGATTAAATAGGTTAATAATCTTGTAATCATAACTATGTTAGTCCAATTGAGAAAACCCAGTAGATGTTGGTACACATTAACTACAACGTAGTAACCTCATAATGACAAGAGTCATTATGAGGATACTAGATGCGATTCTATGTCTCAACACCCCACTTAGTTTTTTTAACTTGATTGACATAAGTGTAATATTGATCACGGTTCTACCCTATACATGGATAGGAACATGATCTAGTTTCAAGGTCAAATCATGTTGACTTAGGATAACTAGACAAACCCAATTGACGTAAGTCAATTGAGTATGTCTATGTACCCTTAGTCACCATGAGTAGTCTTCCACACTAGTGCATGTTGTTAACCTTGTCTAGTGTGAAACCTTGAATCAGATTAGACTTGATAGAAGTTGGGAAAGACCACTCTAGATAACATAACAAGTGTGGTGAGGGAATTATTCCATTTGACGAGTATGTCGTCTAGGAATGTAAACATGATAAACATGTTTTAAAACTTTGGCCAAAGTATCACAAGATGTTGGTTGTGTTTTCCTATGTCACCTAGTCTAAGATGCAAGATTTTAGATGAATATCTGTAACAAATATTCAGATAGGCCTCTTAGACAGAACACTTGGGTGCCCCTAAAAAGGTAAAAGAAACCAAGTATACGTAGTATACACATTATTGAGTTAACATGAGAGATCGGTTTAATACCAAGTCATGAAATGAGAGATCGGTGTTTCACCGAGTCATTTATAGTTGCATATGGTTTTCTATTATGAGATAGATTGGCATTGGAATGTGTGTTCTAAATTATGTTAATTTAGAATAAAGAACATTATGTAAGATAAAAAAATTCCCTTGTTTCTAAAGTCTTAAAATGGGAATGTTACATCTTGGTATCAAAGCTAAAGGTTGTAGCTCTTAGACCTATTGAGTCCATATCTGATAAAAACTAATTTTATTGTTAACAAAAAATGGTTAGAACAAGGTGAGGTGTTGCAAATAACCCACCTCCAAGTGGAGAGGTAGCTACCGCATAAAAACTTGATGAGATTCTTGTTGTCATGATGGACACAAAATATCTTCTAGTTGTACTTGATCAACAAGTTATGCATAATGAGGAGGAGAAAGAAGATGCTGGTAATAAAAATCATCCACCTCCGGGAATAATGCCAATATAGGAAATTTGGGTGTGGATAATAATAATGCAGTGAGATAATAATGTTGAAAATGTAAACATAAATGTACCCAATCAGCCTAAAAATAAAAAGGCAAGATTAGCAACTCGAACTAACAAATGATAATTCCACCTAAGTTTGATGGAACTACACTGGGGATGGATTTGAGAACTAGCTCGAAAAATGAATAAGTACTTTTAATAAAGAACTTCTCATAGGAAACTAAAGCGATGGGGAGCTTATCAACTTTCCCATGAGGCGTCATCCTCAGTGGGATAGTCATGTAAGGCTAAACTAAACATTGATGAATCAAGAATAACTTGGGATCAATTTAAGAGTTATTTTAGGAAAAATTGGCTGCCACAACTCTATTATGATCAGAAGATGACTGAATTTCAGAACTTAATTCAGGGAAATTTAACTATGACAGAGATCTTGGGATAGGTTTACTATAAGTACATGCCTCAAGATCAAACTAACGATAAGTTCAAAATATGAAATTTTATTATGGGGTTAAACCCTATCATAGGGGGTGAGATATATTTTCACACCTAACCACCATGGAAGGGGTTGTAGAAAAATCTATTCAGTAAGAATAGAAATTAAAAGCAATTTCTGCACATAAGGAAGAGAATAGAAAGAAAATATATAATTATTATTCATCTCTTGCACCCAAAAAGGGGCATGGAAAAATTTTGGTACTAAAAATAAATTTGTTGTTGATAACAATAAGAAAATAGCAAAAAAAAATAAACTTGTTACAAATGTTTGAAATAAATTTGTTAAGAACAATAACAATGGACATAAGTCTTATGGAGGATAGAAAAACAATTTCGTAATGGATATAAATTCAAACCTAAAAGAAGACATGTAGGTGGTTGTTACAACTATGGCAAGGATCATTATGCAAATCAGTGTCCTCTAAGGAAGGATGATAGTAATCAACAACATAAGATACATGCTGCAATAGCTGATAAACAAGCTAAAAAGGAAGTTACACCTATAGAAGTGTCACATAAATTATTTGGTATACTTGTTACTATACTTTTTGATACTGGAGTTACTTGAATGCTTTATTTCTAGTAAATTAGTTGAAAAACTAAAAAGAAAAGTTGGAATAATGAAAAATATTGGACTGTACATTATGGAAATAATGTTGTCCATACACTTAGTAAGTGTATTTTCAGAGTAGTTCTTGAATTACCTAGTTTTTCACTAAAGTTGATCTTTATGTATCTCCTTTGGGGTCTTATGATGTAATAATAGGTCTTAAATCACTTACTAAAAATAAAGTAAAAGTTGATTGTTTTGAAAAACACATTATTTGTCTTGTTGATCTGCATAAAATAACAGACATCTAAGGGGTAAAATGAGAAATTTAAGTTAGGAAATTGTCAGCTATGCAACTTAAAAAGGCTAAAAAAAGGCTACAATTTGTATGTAGTAAAAATTTCTCAAACATCTAAAGGGGATAGTGATATCTTGGAAATTTTTCTGCTGTTAAGAGATTTTAGCGATGTGTTTCTAGAAGAACTACTCACCTTCCACCCAAATAGGAGTTTGACTTCATGATTTAAATCATACCGGAAATGAGCCTATTTCTAAGGCACCTTATCGAATGAATACCATTGAGATGGTAGAGCTTAAAGTACACTTACAAGAAAAATTTTCTAAGGGTTTGATAAGACCGAGTATCTCACCTCGGGGTGCACCGGTAATTTTTGTGAAAAATAGAGGTGGATCACTTAGACTGTGTATTGATTATAGGATGTTAAACAAAGAAAAAATCAAAAATAGATATCCACTTCCTAGAATTGATGATTTGTTTGATCAGATGCATGGTGCATTGGTATATTCTAAGATATATCTTTTTCTAGGTATCACTAGTTAAGAATCAAAGATGAAGACATTCATAAAAAAACCTTTAGAACAAGGTATGAACATTATGAGTTTATAGTTTTACCTTTCGGTTTGACAAATGCACCTAGATTTTTATGAATTTAATGAATAAAATATTTCAATAATGCTTGGACAAGTTTGTACTTGTATTTTTGGATGATATTCTTATATATTCTAAAAGCATTGAGGAGCATCATGAGCATTTGAAAATAGTACTTGAAATCTTAAGAAAGAGAAGGTTGTATGGTAAGTTATCTAAATATTATTTCTATGAGACATGTATGTGCACTATTTAGGGCATGTCATAAGTATGGAATAGCATTTGATCCATCAAATATTTTTTTCATAATTGAGTGGCCTGAACCTAAGAATGTACATGAAGTTAGAAGCTTCATGGGGCTTGTTGGTTACTATAGAAAATTTGTTAAGGACTTTTCAAAATTTGTTGCACCAATAACTTCATTAAAAAAGAAAGATAATAAATTTGTGTGGAGTGATAAATGTGAATTAGAATTTAAAACTCTTAAGGATCAATTAACATTTGCACCTATTTTGGTTGTACCTGATCTAAATAGAAACTTCACGGTAGTTACAGATGCTTTTGGAGAAGGACTCGGAGGTATTCTATTACAAAATGAGCATGTTATAGCATATGAGAGAAGAAAACTCAAGTTACATGAGTTGAATTATGTTCCCCATGACCTAGAGCTTGTTGCCATAGTTCATGCACTTCAAGTATGGAGACATTATCTTTTAGGAAGACCTTTTGAATTAAAGTATATTTTTCTCGGCCAAATCTGAATGTAAGACAGGGAAGATGGTTACGCTTTTTTTTTTCACAATATGATTTTCACATAAGTTACATAAACGACAAAGAAAACAAAGTGGAAAATGCACTAAGTTATAGGAAACATATTTCTACACTTATAACTTTGAGAACTCATTTTAAGGATGAGGTAAAAAGTATCATGGAATCTGATTCTTACTTTCAACAGGGAAAAATAGTACTTGCTACAAATCCAAATGACGCAAGGTATAAAGGTTTTAACTTTGATAACGAAGGAATTTTGAGATATGATAAGCGGGTATATGTACCTTCGTGAAATGAGTACGAGAAAAAGCTAATGATGGAGTTTCATAATTCACCTTACTCAGGACATCTTGGTATTACAAAAATGCTTGTTGATGTAAAACAATGATATTTTTGGAAAGGGATGAAGAAAGACATAACTGATTTTGTTTCTCATTACTTGGAATGCCATCATGTTAAGGCTAAGCATATGTACCCAACTAGTTTATTGTATCCTCATAGCATACTACAATATAAGTGGCAGGTAATTAGCATGGATTTTATTCATAAGCTTCCTGTTTCAAGAAATAAACATGATGTTATTTTAGTTTTTGTTGATAAACTGACAAAAGTAGCACATTTTATTGCTTGAAATATTAAGGATGATTTACCTATGTTAGCAAAAATATTTTTGCATGAAATTTTCAGATTACATGGAGTACCTGAATTGATTATATATAATAGGGACCTTAAAATGACATCTCAATTTTGGTAAACACTTAATGTAGCCTTAGGAAAAAAACTAAATTTTAGTTCCACATACCATCCTAAATGATGCTCAAACCGAGAGAGTTAATTGGGTTTTGGAAGATATGTTATGAATGTACAAATGGGAAGAATACCTTCCTTTACTTGAATTTTCTTACAATAATACAAATCATGCCTCTTAAAAATGGCACCTTTCAAAGAATTGTATGGAAAGAAATGCATAACTCTAGTTAGTTGGGATAGCATTGAAGACAGAGAGGTAATTGGACCTGAAATCCTTATCTTGAAATGGAACAACAAATTTGTTAGCAAGAAAATTTGTCGGGTGGACAAAATTGTGTATTTCTTTCCAATGCTCTAGGAATCTAAGTCCCTATACTTAATCGGTGCAGCTGTCCTATATGCATGCACAATAAAATGTGGATTTCTATGATGGCCTTCCGACTGGGAACCAATAAGGGCACTCCACTCGACCCTCTCGGCAAAGCTAGAAATCTCTTGCTAGGGAATAATTTGTCTAAAAGTGGGAAAGGGAGTGAGAATTGAAGTAGGAGAACTAATGTTGCAGGTAGAAAATCACCTTCCCGCTCACAAATTAGTTAGAAAATTCATCACATGCACTAACTTAAGAGGAAACAACCCTACAAATGGCAACAAGACCAAATAGACTTTGATGAACACAAAGTATCAGGAAATCCCTCAGTCAAAAAAATATAGAAACTTCTTCTTCTTGTATTGATGCTTAAATAGAAGTTGTACATAGTGTAAGAATGGAAGAAATTTGAGAGTCAAGGAAGTAAAAGAAAAATGGCTATCTCCTTTTCTTTCTCTAGGTATAATGCACTCTTGAGTTTACAATATCAATCTCCAACCCTTTGAAATGGGAATGACGTTACAATTTATAGAATGAGAGGTGACTTATCATCTTCCTCATGACCCTCCATATGCCTTATTTCTAAATTTAGACTATTTGTATTCCTATTAAATATTTAAGTCCCTTTTATAAAATCAAGGGGAATTAATTTACATTATGTTTCTAAAGTCACTTTTAGGTGACTTAAAGGAATATCCAAAAGTGCAAACCCAAACGAAGAATTATAACATTTGAAGTGGTGATAAAGTTGGAGGGAAGAGGAGTGAGAAAGAGAGGGAGAAGAAGAAGAGAAGATGTTTCATGATGAAGCCTGTTGATCCTCGTTGATGGAAGGCTCCAAATGTAGTGAAACTTTGAATCTTTAAACTCCTTGCACATTTCAAAACTCCTCCAAAATAGCTCACAAATGCTCACCAAGTTGAATGAACTAATATGGTTCTTTAATTCCCTGTGAAAAATGACTAGGATGCTCCCAAAAAATGATGTCCCCCTGAATGATTATCCTTGTACGACCCATTGTGCCAAAACTACTTTTTGAGTGTAACTTACTATTTTTAGTAAGTGTGAATTGTGAGCCGAGATGACCTTTTTATGACCTTTCTTGTGATGTTCCCTCTATGTTCACCACCTTATTCATGGAATCTTCAAATGGTGGCTTACCTAAAGTAACATACCCCTATGCAAGGAGACATGCTATTTTTAGTAAGTGCGCCACGAATGTCAAATTGTGACAAAACAGTTCTTGAAATTCTGAGTTTTATTTCGGGTTCCACGCTCCAAATTTTGATTAATTCCTTCATCTAAACAAGTGAAAAATGGTGGTTTCATTGGCAGGGGGTAGAATACTTGACAAATACCTCATTCCTCCATATCCCTAATAAATTAGGGGCTTCATGGTGCAAAAACTAGTTCACGTGAAACTAGATTTTTCTACGATCATTCCCTACAATTTTTGGATGATTTCACCCATCGGATCTTCAATAATTTCAAAATTATTTGAATAGGGAAGAATGATGATAAATAAAACATCCCTCCATATCCCTAAAAAATAGGGACTTCATGGTGCAAAAACTAGTTCTTACTAAACTAGATTTTTTGACAATCGTTTCCTCCAATTTTCAGGTAATTTCACCCACCGGAACCCTGAGAAGCGGAGAGGTAGCTCACTGATTTTTTCCATTACTATGTCATTGCAGCAATTAATGGAGCTTGAAAATTTCAGGTCTATTTTTTTCTCCATTCATGATGAAATCAATTCCATTACGATAGGTTTTTTCTTCTTATGCTTTAAGAGAAATTTCCCTTCAATCCGACAAACGGTTTGACGTGAAATTCAATTTTTCTTTATTGAGCCAGAAATGAGATTTCTTCACTAAGAATGTTCTATGAACCACCAGGGAGGATTGAAAGTTCATTTTTAATTTCATTCAAGAGAGAAAAACTCAGCAATAAATGGTTCATCAATCCGAGCACCAGTTTTTCAAGATATGTTTGAATTTCGATTTCATGGCAATGGGGATTTCCATTGTTCTTCTTCTTATCTCAATGAATTATTCTTACGAGACATATTTTCCATCATGGAGTGAATTATTATGTTCTGTAATGGATCTGGTTCAAGCTTTGGCAATGGTGGAGTGGTGGACTGGTGTTCTCTACAGTTTTCTTCTGGTAATGGAGAAACAACAAGAAGCAACTAACAGTTAGAATTTTTTTCAAATTTTTGGGTTGGAGTTGGGAAAAATGTTTCATGTTTGATTTCCCTAACCCTAGAGACATGAGGGAAATTTAATTCCACAGTGGTAAAGGGGATGACATGTTGCGGGGATCCAACAACAAGGAATGAGTGCTCCAAAATCAACTTTAAAGCACCGGGATCTTAAAGCGAGTCACATGGATGTCCAAAATGCTCCCCATAATGGGTTGGGTTCATTTTTCCATGTATGATATCCCTCACCTCGGGGACATAAGGTACATCAATTTCCATGGTGGTCTTTGAGCTGACACATGGCACTTGATCTCAAGACAGGAGTGAATGCTCCAAAAATGCACTTGAAATGAATCTGTCAAGTAAGAAGGTCACATGGATGTCCAAAAGGCTCCCCATAGGGGTCTGGACAAAGTTTTCCATATCTGATGTCCCTCACCTCAAGAACATAAGGGACATCATTTTCCATGGTGGTCCTAGAGCTGACACGTGGTGCTTGATCCGACGGCAGGGAATGGATGCTCCAAAAATGCACCTGGGGATTGAACTGTCAAGTTTGGAGGTCACATTAGGGTCCAAGTGGTCACATGGGTAATGGGTAAATATTTCAAGGGTTTTTTTACCTAACCTTAGGGACATCAGGGACATGAAATCCCACCAAGCTCCTGGTGTTGACACATGTCCTCCCAAAAATGACTAAGTCCTAAACTACCTTTGAGAGGGAAACTTAGAAAGAAGATAACTTGAGCTCTTGGTGGAATTTCTTGGTGAAAATTTATATGATCCTAATTGGAAATGGAATTTTTAATCCAATGGTGGTTTTATTATGTCTTTATTCATCCATATGATCCCTAAAAATTTTGATTTGTGATTTGAGACTCCACTTATGCCTGATAAAAACTGCCTACAAATCCTATATGCCAAGGTGTTGTGAAAATATTATTTCACCATCATGTAGGTATTGGAATCCTATTTCCGATAAGTTTTTTTACTTCTAAATCCATCTGGAGCTCCCAAAATCTTCTTCTCGGCCCAAACTACTATTTTAGGCATGTGTTCGCCTAGGCTTGTGAAGCTTATTTTCACTCAGTTTGCTCCAAGTCTTTCAAAACTTCCCCAAACCTTCTAAAATCATTTCCATGATGTTATATGGTCTTCAATTCACCTACATGTTTAATTTTTCCCTTTCATTTTTCTCCAAGGTGGTCAATCCAAATCTGGGAAGGCTAGTGATAGCCCTTCCCACAACTTCATGTATATAACATCTTTTGTAACTCCCTTAAATCAACTAGGGGAATGAATAGAATTTCCTAAATCACCTAAGGTTCCAATTTGGCATCAAATAGGGGTGACCAGACCGATGATTGGATTTGGGGTGCGTGGGAATGATAAAACATGAAACGTTTGGCATAGGGGTATAGTTTTCCTGCTTAGAAACTTCTTATTTCCCTATTGCACATTTGCACGATGGCTCTAAGTTGGGGACATGACATGGACTGAGTGCAATGAAGACATGACATGGGAATATAGAATCTCAATCTTAGACCATATAATTTGTTGATCGAGTGCCTTATCCATTGGGCCTTACATTCATGTACAACCTCTAGAAAGAAATATTGGAAGAAGGAAAAACACACACACACACAAACCGGTGGAAAAGAAACACACGACACACAACAACAGAAGGGAAAAACATGCAACATAAAGGGAAAAACACCTAATAATTACCTATAGTATATGGCGGGGGACAACCCACTTTCACTTAAGCACTTTTCATTCCTCAAAAGTTACAAGTGAGTGGGAAAAACTAAGTGATGATGTTCTGCTAAGCTATCAATGGGTTCAAGAAAATACCCTCCTCCTCAACTATTTATGGAAGCCATGTTCTTCCATGATTTTCCTTTCTTTACTTTGTAGGAGTGAGTCCATGTGAGCTTTTATGCTTAATTCCTTGCTTGGAAATTCCACTTCCTTCATTTTCTTTGAATTCGGTTTCATAGTGTCGATTGCCTTCCATTTATATCGATATAGTTGATTCTCCATTGAGAATATCATCGTTTCCCAAAAGCAGATTTTTGTTGCAATTCCTTAGATATTCTAAGTTACTTTCTTTCTCATGTTTATGCTCATTGACATCTTCTTCGTGAGAAACATTTGATTCATCATTTATCTCTACTCTATTATGAGGTGTTTGAGTGCGACCGGAGGATTGGACATGACCTCATACTTGTCTTGTATGTGCATGGCATGAGTGAATAGATCAAGGATCATCTTGGTATATTTTGTAACTTCTACTACATCCAATATGTCTTACACAGAGTTATGCTTCATCATTTCATGCAACTCCTCTTTGTGTGCCTTTGAAGAATCTTTAAATTGAAATTCAAGAAAACTATCTAGATGTATTACCTCATCATCTTGGTAATCTTTGCACTCTACCTATCCTTCATCGAAAAGAGCTTCATCTTCAAAGGCCTCAAAACTTCTTTCTTCCATTTCTTCATCATGGAAATAATCTTCTTACTCGCAAATGAGAAAGACATTTTTTTGTTGTATCCATCAACCATTGGTTTGAGAAGGAAATCATGTTTCACATCTTACCTTATCTAAATATGGCCAACCTTCACATTGGTTAAGGATTCCAAATCAGCTTCACGCTTGTCTTACAGATTTGTGGCTTGCATCAGGAGTTTGAGACTGAGCTCTGGGTCCTTTGTTTCTTCTTTGGTTCTCGCTGTTCTTGTACGGATATTTCCTCTTTAAGGCATTCATGAGCTCATCACAAGCTGATTTTGTCTCTCCATAGATGGTCTGACTAAGATCATCTTCATCCCCAAATGGGAATGAGAATAACTCCTCATCTTGATAAGCATATAAGCTGATTTTTCTTCTTGAAAATCATCAAGCACCATTTCCTCTTCTTCATGGTTTGCATCATCTGGTGATTCAGGGTTTCCCTCTTATAACTTGAATCTCCTCAATGCTTCTTCAAAGTCCAAATCTCTCTGGGAAGACATGTTTTTACCTATCAAGATGGGGATATCCTCTTCTTCCTCAATTCTATAAAGTGATTCATATTCTTGCTACCTTGATACAAGATGTTAACTTCTAGGCTTTTGGCCTTTCATACTGTGTATCTCATCTTCTTCTTGGGAAGCAATTTCTCCATGTCTCCCTTCACGGTATGGTTGTAAAGACCAATTCATCTAAATTTTCCTCAAGTCTTAGCAGAAATTTCTACTCAAAGAACATTCTAAATGAAGCTAGGACGTCTACTACCAAAATCATCATTGAAAATTTCTTGTATGGAAATCTAGTGAGATCCACACTGCATCATTAACTTTCCATACAAGTGAGACCTCTTTTGAATCCTAATAGTAATAAGATCCACTAGGTGGAATCATGGTAAGTTTAATGACCTTGGTAACCTTCAAAGGCATCATGTTGTTTGAGGCACCAAAATCTATTATGCAATTGTTCAGAGTACATATTCTCCAACAAGGAGGGAGATGTAGAAAGGTTCAAATTTATAAATCTTTGATGCACTCGAGAAAGCATGTTCTGTGAGGAAGGTGTAGGTGAGTTTGGTGGCATGCGTTTGAAACTAGAAGTTACAACATTAGGTGTTAGACTACCACTCTGATGTATTGAACAAACGTCTCAAATTGTTTAGGATGAGTCCGTAAATATTTAGTTTTAGCAATTTGTACTTTCTCTTTGTTTGCATATTTTTTGAAGTCAAAGGGAGTAGATGTGGACAAGGGGGGTGAAGGGACTGATTTTGGAGTCTAGATAGGATTGGGAGTAGGATTTGATTTTTGGGGAATGGAGGGTATTTTGAAAGGTACACTAGGAGCTTTCAAAGTAATATATTTTACAGAGAACATTTAGATTTAGACTTGGAAGAGACATCGAAAGACTTACTTGGGATTTCAAGTGTCTTCTTACTTACTACAGGGTTAGGATCCAACAATGCAAACTTCATGGAAGATAGAAGTGGGGATCCTCTACTGATTATTTTATTTTGTGGAGTTACCACAGGAGGATCATCAACCTTCTTTTTCTTTATCGTAGTGGAAGGATATTTTATTTTCTCAGATTGAGAATGAGTGAGTACTACACATGAGAAACCGGGTGCATATTCTTCATCACATCCATAATACTCACAAAATTGATTTTTATATCATTCTCAAACTCTTCATTTTCTAGGAAATCACCACCTTCACTTTCTTGTTCAATATATTCTTCACCTTCTTGAAATCTTCAATTTATGCTCATGATTGGGGCCTCCAAGGTGAGCCTTTGGGGTGCTTTTGCAATCTGATTTTTGTTGCTTCTTTGAGAAGATACTGCTCAAATAATTCCCTCTTCAAAGAGGACATCTCATTTTCTAAATTTTGTAGTGATGGATTGGTTCTCTCATCTCTAGGATGTTGGGCCTTCCCCTATGATGGATTATTGATCTTCCCAGAGAGGATGATATCATCATCAAGTTTAATGTCCATCCTTTGTGCTTCTACAATGATCCTTGGTTGGGATCGTCACACAAGAAAAAATCCTACTTATGATGATTGTGCATTGATGAAGAATCTCTTGACATTTTTTTGAGAGTGTGAATCCTCTTCAGGTATCCTACAAAGAAACCATTTGAAACAAGCCATGAAGTCTCTCATGATTTCATTTTCACCTTTCTTCATTTGAGCCAATTGCACCAAGAGGTCCTGATAGTCTTTAGTTGATTTAAATATCTCTTCAAAGGAAGTCTTGCTGTTATCCCAACCAGTGACGGATCGGGAAGGCAGGAGGTAGAACCATTCTACTTCTTTTTCTTGGAGGGACTCCACAAACAGTCTTACATCAACATCTTAATGTTGGACACCAAGAATTCCACATGATGTCATAAAGGCAAGTAATGTGTTCTTTGGGATTTTGTATTTTGTTGACTTTGAACTTTGGAAAGTTCTTGGGGGAACTTGTTTGTTGATCATGAAGAGGTGGTTTGAAAGAAAAAGGAGTTGTATTCCTTCCCCATGGAATAATGGGTTGAGTTCTTTCTTCTTCATCTTCCATTTTTGTTTCTGTTTCTTCTTTTCTTCTTAAAATTATTCTTCTTCTAGGAACTCAATGATCAATGGTGGTTGAAAAATCAAATAATTTTAAGGGCGATCAACGTAAGTCTTGACAAGATTTTCAGTGAACTATTTGAAGAGCTGGATGGAGAGGAGGCTTGAGATAAGAAGTGTGGATTATATCTAATTCGTTCTTGCTGATTTTTCAAATCCTCAAAATTGGAATAAACAACACCTCTCAACCTTCTCAACCTGGTGTATCTCCTTCAACCAGATTTTTGAGACCTTTTCAAGTGGGAACACGAAAGGACAGGTGTGGAATTTGAAAAGTCACGTGTAGAAATCAATAGTGTATCTTTCGGCAATGGAATTTCATGAAATAGTTTTTTTATTTTTTCAATATTTGATTTTTTTAATTTTTAGACCTTGTAGTCATATATATGGGTGAAGATGTTGCTAAATCTACCCAGTCAGGTGCCAAAACTATTGGTGGAAAAATTTGTCGGAGTAGATAAATTGTGGATTTATTTCCAATGCTCTAGGAATCTAAGTCCCTCTACTTAACCAGTGCAACTATTGTATATGCATGCATGATAAAATGTGGATTTCTGTGGTGGCCTTTCGACCGGGGATCCAATAGGGGCACTCCACTAACCCTGTGGCAAAGCTAGCAATCTCTTGCTAGGGAAGAATTTGTCTAAAAGTGGGAAAGGGAGTGAGAATTGAGGTAGGAGAACTAATGTTGCAGGTAGAAAATCATATTCCCACACAAAAATTAGTTAGAAAATTCATCACATGCACTAAATTAAGAGGAAACAACCCTACAAATGGCAACAAGACCAAATAGAATTTGATGAACACAAAGTATCATGAAATCCCTTAGTCAAAGAAATATAGAAACTCCTTCTTCTTGTATTGATGCTTAAATAGAAGTTGTACATAGTGTAAGAATGGAATAAATTTGAGAGTGGAGGAAAGTAGAAGAAAAATGGCTCTCCTTTTCTTTCTCTAGGTATAATGCACTCTTGAGTTTACAAGATCAATCGCCAACCCTTTGAAATGGGAATGACGTTATAATTTATAGAATGAGAGGTGACTTATCATCTTCCTCATGACCCTCCATATGCCTTATTTCTAACTTTAGACTATTTGTATTCCTATCAAATATTTAAGTCCCTTTTATAAAATCAAGGTGACTTAATTTACATTATGTTTCTAAAGTCACTTTTAGGTGACTTAAAGGCATATCAAAAAGTGCAAACCCCAACAAAGAATTAGAAAATTTGAAGTGGAGAGAAAGTTGGGGGAAGAGGAGAGAAAAAAGAGGGAAGAAGAAGAGAAGATGTCTCCCGATGAAGCCCGTTGATCCTCATTGATGGAAAGGTCCAAATGTAGTGAAACTTTGAATCTTTGAACTCCTTGCACACTGTGAAATTCCTCCAAATTAGCTCACGAACACTTGCCAAGTTGAATGAATTAAGATGTACCTTGAATTCCCTGTGAAAAATGACTAGGATGCTCCTAAACAATGATGTCCCCCTGAATGATTATCCTTGTATGACCCATTGTCCAAAACTACTTTTTGAGCATAACTTACTATTTTTAGTAAGTGTAAATTACGAGCCGAGATGACCTTTTTATGACCTTTCCTGGGATGTTCCCTCTATGTTCACCACCTTATTCATGGCATCTTCAAATGGTGGCTTACCCGAAGTAACATACCCCTATGCAAGGAGACATGTTTTTTTATTAAGTGCGCCACGAATGTCAAATTGTGACAAAACGGGTCTTGAAATTCTAAGTTTTATTTCAGGGTTCCACGGTCCAAATTTTGAGTAATTCCTTCATCTAAACAAGTGGGAAAATTATTTTTCATTGGCAAGGGTAGAATACTAAAAAAACCTCAGTCCTCCATATCCCTAAAAAATAGGGGCTTCATGGCACAAAAACTAGTTCACGTGAAACTAGATTTTTCAACGATCATTCCCTCTAATTTTTGGGTGATTTCGCCCATCGGATCTTTGGGAATTTGAAAAATTATTTGAAGAGGGAAGAATGATAATGAAAAACACAGCCATCCATATCCCTAAAAATAGGGACTTCATGGTGCAAAAACTAGTTCTCATGAAACTAGATTTTTTTACGATCGTTTCCTTCAATTTTCGGGTGAACCGGAACCCTGAGAAGCGGAGAGGTAGCTCGCTGATTTTTTCGATTACTATGTAATGGAAACCATTAATGGAGTTTGAAAATTGCAGGTCTTGTTTTTTTATCCATTTGAAATGAAATCAATTCCATTACGATAGGTTTTAGGTTCTTATGCTTGAAGAGAAATTTCCCTTCAATCCGACAAATGGTTTGATGGAAAATTCAATTTTCCTTTGTTGCACCAAAATGAGATTTCTTCACTAACAATTTTCTATGCACCAGTAAGGAGGATTGAAAGTTCATTTTTAATTACCTTCAAGAGATAAAAATTCAGAAATAAATGGTTTGTCAATCTGAGCACTGGTTTTTCAAGATATGTTCGAACGTCGATTTCATGGCAATGGGGATTTCCACTGTTCTTCCTCTCTGTTCTTTGTTTATTCTTCTTATCTCAATGAATTATTCTTACGAGACCTATGTGCCATCGTGGAGTGAAGTATTATGTTCTGTAATGGATATGGTTCAAGATTTGGCAATGGCAGAGTGGTGGCACTGTGTGTTCTCTGTAGTTTTCTTACGTAATGGAGAAACAACAAGAAGCGGCTAACAGATTGGAAATTTTTCAAATTTTTGGGTTGGAGTTGGGAACATTTTTTCATGTTTTATTTCCCTAACCTTAGGGACATAAGGGAAATCAAATTCCACAGTGTTCAAGAGAATAACATGTGGTGATGATCCGACGGGTAGGGAATGAGTGCTCTAAAATCAGCTTTAAAGCACTAGGAGCTTAAAGTAGGTCACATGGATGTCCAAAATTCTCCCCATAAAGGGTTGGGCACATTTTTTATGTCTGATGTCCCTTACCTCAGGGATATAAGGTACCTTAGTTTCCACAGTGGTCTTAGAACTGACACGTGGCGCGTGATACAATGGCATGGAATGAATGCTCTAAAAATGCACACAGGGGTTGAACTATCAAGTAAGAAGGACACATGGATGTAAAAAGGTTCCCCATAGAAGGATGAGTGAATTTTTCCATGTTTGATGTCCCTCACCTTAGGGACATAAGGGACATTAGTTTCCACAGTGGTCCTGGAGCTGACACGTGGCACTTGATCTGACGGTAGGGAATGGATGCTCCAAAAATGCACCTAGGGGCTGAACTATCAAGTTTGGAGGTCACATGAGGGTCCAAGAGGTCACATGGGGGATGGGTGAATTTTTCAATGGTTGGTGTACCTGACCTCAAGGACATTGGGGACATGAAATCCCACCAAGCTCCTGGTGTTGACACATGTCCTCCCAAAAATGACTAAGTCTTGAACTGTCTTTGAGAGGGCAACTTAGAAAGAAAATAAATTGAGCTCCCGGTTCTAAAATTAAATTATTCTATCCCCTTTCTTGCTTTTTTATTAGATGGTTTAAAACTTGTGTGTGGTTCTAAATGATAGCTCATTCTTCTTTGACTTGAGAAAGCAATCAAAACATTTTTAATGAGGACTATAAGGTCTTAGCTTTGACTTTTGTTTAGAGTTAAATTAAAAAATGAACTCAGGTCTTTTAGGATACTTCTACCGTGAGCTACCTTGTTTATTTATAATGGGTTAATTCTTCCTTACCTAGAACATTAAGAAATATTCTTAATCAATCCAATTTATCCTCTGTGTTGAGCTTGATATATTTATGATTTTAAAATATAATATAATTTTGTTTTGTTTGTTTACTCCTTCATGTATTGATCTAGATGTTCACTAGGAAATAGAAAAATAGTATACATATTCTAAAAGGTAGATTTGTATATTTAGTATTACTTACTGAAAGGTTAAAACTGGTTGAAGGGAGGATCTTAATTGGAAATTTAATGATAAGGTAAAGTTAGGATGAGATATGAATTTCCCCTCTCTTCAATTATGTTGTTTTGATTTCTAGCATGCTGTAATAAGTTCATAAGAATGTGGAGTTAGGATTAACTATGTTGATTTAACTAGTCCTTGCTTATACATTGCTTATTGAATCTTTAATCATCTCTCTTCTTCTTGGTTGTAATCAGTTAGGGAAAATTATTTCTATTATCTTGTTGTATTTTCAAAATTGTTTCATAAACAACAGGGTTCTTTTTATGAAATAGTTAGATAAAAGCACAACTTTTTAATGTTATAGTGCTTATCACGCTCAGTTCAAATTAAATGACTCATGCTAACAATTTTTCAAATGGATTTCGTAAAAGATGAAAGGAGAAAGACATATATAAAGTTACATTTGTTTTACTAAAATAAATTGTCTCTTTATTATGATGATTATGTGGTGTCATTACTTGAGATGTAATTTTGTTGGAAAATAAGATGTAATAAAACTAGTTTTATATTGTTGTTATGACACTTTGTAATATCTAAAATAATTTTGTAATCAATGAATGGATCACTCCTTTTTGATGAATAAATGGTTTGATGATTTTTGAATACTACTTTATTGTAATACCTTCTTTGGCATAAATTGGGATGTATTATTAAGTAATATCCTAAATGAAGGGGCAGTTTATATATTTAAGTGTTATGGGATTTGGATTGAGGATCTGAATATTAGTTGGTTATTTTCACACAAAAGAGTTGTAACTAATAAGTTGACACTCTTAAGTAGATCCTTACAACAATAGAAAGGAATTATGATTGAGTCATCTATATATGTGTATGAATTCTTAAATGTCTTAAAACATATCTTATCTGTTTTCATAATTGGACATTAAGTCCTTGATTTAGGAAAAAGGATATTTTCCTTGAAATCAATCATATAAACTTAACATAAGACCTTGTTAAAGTGTTATGAATATAATAAGTGAATGGTTGAATTTGTTCTTCCTTAGGAATATTTCTTTAATCAAAAATGGAAAGCTTAAAAAGAAATTAAATGGGATTTAGACTTCATCTTCATGAAGTCTAAAATAAAGGTTTTCATATAAGCTTGTTAAGCTAAGGTTGAAATAAGGAAAGGACCTAATGAACACACTTTCATAACTTTAAGATCAATCATGTCGTTATATGATACAAGTTGTTTCGTTTAAAGAAAAACTTAAACATGTAATTGGAATGGTTAGGAAGTAGTTTATACCTACATACCTACCTCACATGTAGTTTCAACTTGTAACCTAATAGGTTAAATGATGGTAGTTGAATATTTAAGAGTTGTTATCATTAATATCTAATCTGATGAGTAAATGGGCTAATAATCTTGTAATCATAAGTATGTTAGTTCAGTTGTGAAAGTTCAGTTGGATGTTGGTACACATCAACTACAGTGTAGTACCTTCATAATGACAGGATTCATTACGAGGATACTAGGATGTAGTTGTTATGTCTCAACACCCCACTTAGTTTGTTTAACTTGATTGACATAAGTGTAATACTGGATCACGGTTCTACCCTATACAAGGATAAGAACATGATCTAGTTTCAAGGTCAACTCATGTTGACTTAGGATAACTAGACACACCCAATTGACGTAAGTTGATTGAGTATGTCTATGTACCCTTAGTCACCATGAGTAGTCTTCCACATTAGTGCATGTTGTTAAAATTTTCTAGTGTGAAACTATTAGTGCAAATTCATAGCACCCCCAAAATGACCTATGGATCTACTTTTCTAAGGCAATGTCATTTGGTGTGAATGCACAACATTAAGCTTTCCCAAAGTGTGGGACCTTTGCAAATGGGAAAATCTCTCCAGAGAAGGTTGGTTCCTCTTCCTAAATTACCTGCCACAAGATATTCTAGTGCGAAAGCTAATATAATCCTAATCTAACTATTCTAAGGAGACAGAGAGAGAGAAAAGAAGGAAAAAAAGATCCTACACTAAAACGGTGATACACCAGAGAAGGAAAATGTTGAACATCTATCGAAACCGCCATGGAAACAAAGAGAGGTGAGTAATGGAAAGGATAGGCAAGTGCATCACAAAACAAAGGATGGATTTCACACAAAAAATGTTCCAAAACTCCATGAACATAGCTCTAAATCCTTCAATGAACATCCAAACATGCACAAATACCTACAATGAAGAGATGCAAAAAGAAAATAGGCAAAAAGAAAATAATCAAAAATGAGAAAGGATGGACAAATGCATCACAAAACACGTTTTTTATTACTCCACAAGTTTGCACAAAACATCATTTCAGGAGTAAGAGGAAAAAATGTGATTATAGAGTAGGGGAGGAGGTTCAAACTCCATTTTTAACCCTAGGGGAAGAAAATAAGGGAGAGCCAGAGAAGAATGATGAACAAAACTTTACAAATGAGAAAAAACTGGCTTTTAACCATTGAACAAAATGAAAGAAATGTGGAAAACATGGGAAAATCAATTTGAAACTCCAACCACCAAAAAACCATTCAATCTCACCTGTAAAGTGATGGGATTCATGGAAAAACCCATATGCCAAATTACATTTCTTTGCAGAGCAAAACAGAGGCCCATACTTCATTAATTTTGGTGGTTGGGAACCATTTCTCGTGTTTTTACATGCCGATACATTTTCCCATTTTCCTCTTGAAAATCTCTATCAAAAGTCAAAATTTAACCCTCCATTGTGTATAGGGTTTCACAAGATTTCCAATGATATAAAGAATGCAAAAATCTGAGATCGGTATCAAAAGTTATGCCCCTCTGAAGATTTAGGGAAAAATGGAAATTTTAGGGCAAAATTCAGGTTGGCGGGCCGAAACTTGAAAATTTTCCTCTTTTTTGAATTTGGGAAATATGCCAAAAAATTCTCTATACCCCACTACTCCACTGCCATGTGTCACCCTCTAGCTGATCTGTGGGCCTCAAGATCACTTTCTGTCCTTTTGCGCAATTAGGAAATTTTTCCCGAAATCCTTCACACCCAACCTTTGCATGTGAGACATGGACACATGGTGCCATTTGATTGGTTATGGGGCTATAGGTTCAATACATGCCTTTGCACCTTTTGTGTATTTGGAAAAAAATTCAAAATCTTCCACCTGCTCCTCGACTCTCGCCTTGATACGACACGTGGCACCTTCACATCGCTCGATGGGGATGCACTCCAACTTTTGCCTTTTGCGCACTTTGACCAAAAGGGCTAAGTGCCAAAAACTTCCCCTAACACATGCCATTGAGACACGTGTCAACCTCTCATCTCCTTGTGGGCCTCGGGCCAAAAGTTTTCATTGAGCTTTTTTCCCAAAAAGGCTAAGTGCCAAAAAATTTCCCACGGGCCCGCCTTGGGAAAATTTCCCCAAACCCCTTTGAGTCATAACTTACAAAATATTTGGAGTTAGGAGGACTTCTTTACCTTTCTGGAAAGGGGAAATAATTCTCTATCTGATGAATTCATTTCTAGAATCCTTTGAGTGCTTGAAATGTGTGAAAATTAAAGTTGAAGCACAAGGAAGGAAAGAATGAAGGCAAGTTAGCCAAAATAAGTAGGGGGCTCATTTTGGATAACAAAAACCTTGAATCAGATTAGAATGACAAAATTCAAGAAATACCACTCTAGATAATATAACAAGTGTGGTGAGGGACTTATTCCATTTGACAAGTATTGCATCGAGGAATGTAAACATGATAACTATGTTTTAAAACTTTGGCCAAAGTATCGCAAGATGTTGGTTGCGTTGTCCTATGTCACCTAGTCTAAGATGCATGATTTCATATGAATATCTCATTACTGTAATAGATATTCGATAGTCCTATTAGATAGAACACTTGGTTGCCCCTAAAAGGTAAAATAAACTAAGTATATGTAGTATACACATTATTGAGTTAACATTAGAGATCGGTTTAATCTTGAGGCATGAAATGAGAGATTGGTGTTTCACCTAGTCATTTATAGTTACATATGGTTTCTGTTATGAGATGGATTGGTAATTTAATGTGTGTTCTAAATTATGTTAATTTAGAATAGAAAAAATTATGTAAGATAAAAAAAATCCCTTGTTTCTAAATTCTTAAAATGGTAATGTTACAAATTGTACCATATTCGATCAAGAAGAATGCTTGGAGGCTCAAGAGGAAAACACAAAGGTTGGAAGCATTCCATACCTAACACTTGATGATTGGTCTTATAGGAGACATGATTTTGATCCATACAAGGAAATGGAAGAAGCTGAGTTGGGATTTTATTGTCTACATGAGGAGAACCTTCCCACCCCTAGCCTCACCAAGCTAGAAAATGAGGATGTTAATGAAGTGTGGAAGTTGTTCTTTGTTATTTCAAGGAGAAAGCATGGTGGTGGAGGAGGTTCAATTCTTTCATCACCACAAGGTATGAATTACTAATTATATTTCCATTTTTTAGTTTACTTGTTCAAACAATACAACTAAGTATGAAGATTTGATTAATGGATTGCATTGACAAGGAAAGGGTTACAAAAACTTGTAAGTTTTTAGAATAGTGAGTTGATTGTTAACTAGGTTAAAGGAAAACATGGTGCTAAGAATGATCTTCTTAAAGCTTAGATGCATCAGGTATGGGACCTCAAGGAATATTTTTATGCATTCATCAATTAGGCCATACCAGGAAAAGGAATGAGGCTGCAAACATGCTCACAACAATTGGAGAAACATTTGATTTGGTGGACAATATCAAGACAGATGAAGCATAACCACTTATTCATGTAATTGTAAGGCTAGTTATACCAGATAATAACACAATTTGGAAGGTATTTGAGAATGATCAATAGATCATTAATTTTTTACTGAGGAGGCTGAGTTCTCAGCTAAAAATCAGGAGAAGCTAGAGCAATAGTACAGGGATCAAGTGGTGTAGCTATGGACAAAAAAATTTCCCAAGGGGTTGGTGACTCTAGAGTCAATTTTCAACCCAAATGACCAATTCTAAAAGGAGAAGGCCAACATTTAGTTAAAAAGGAGGATTCTAAGCCCATTTCAGTTGGAGAAGGTAAGACGCTCCAAATAGGCAAGATGAGTGGTGAATGGAAACATTATGAATTTATGTAGCTTTGCAAGAATTCCCAGCTATTTTTGCATGGAGATATGAGGATTTGAATGGTTTTAACCCAAAATTGGCACAACACACCATTGAGTTCAATCCAGAGGCTAAGCTCGTCAGGAAAAAGAAAATTTTGGTCAACCCTCATATAGAGCCTCTTATGAAGAACGAGTTGAATAAGTATTGAGAATGAAGCTTAATTTCTTCACAAGAAACTTGCTTTTACATGTTATTGGTTCTAAAAGTAACTAGCATTAGTCGGGTGTACACGACGTCAATCATTCCAGTCATGAAGTGGCTTTAGTGCCGGTCAGCAAGAATGTCGGCAATGATTACCTATGTGATGCAACTTTTGTTTTTGACAAAAATTAGAATACATAAATTATTTTATATATGATTTATTGATTTTAAAATCATAGTTAAGTTACCTAAAATAGATATATGCATGTATGCATTGTATGAGGGTAATTAAGAAGAAGAGAATATAAATATCAATTGTTTTACAAGTAAGTTTTCTCGGTGAGAAAGCAAGAGTAGCTAATCGAGGGAAAAGCATTGAACATCCTGTGAGGTGTTGGAAGACAGTAGATCTTCATTGTATTTCCTCTGTAAAGCACTAAATAATAATATTGGTTGTTTCTTAGTGGACGTAGCCCACAATGGGTGAACCACATTAAATCTGGTGTAATCTTTCTCTTATTTAATTTATCTTCTGGTTATTTCCGCATTCATTGCTTGTATGATTTCTCTGATTATAGATCAGTGCAACATTGTTATATGGTTTAACCCTAACAACCGGTATCATAGAAAGGTTTTATGGTTTTGTGTGTTGTGATTTACTCACATAGGGTTTTTGATTAAGTGGGAGCTACAACAATGGTAGAAGAAAAAAATATAAGTTGGAGAAATTTGACAAATCATAATTATCAATTATTGATGATGTAGATTGAGGATTATCTGTATCAAAGAGATTTATATTTACCGTTGGATGAGAATTCTAGACCTACAAAGATGACTAATGAAGAATGGAAGATTCTTGACAGAAAGGCTTTGGGATCTAGAAGATTGAGCCTGGAAACATCCATAGCTTCCAATATTACAGAATCAGCTTCTATGGTAGAGTTAATGAAATATCTTGCTAATTTATATGAAAACCCAGTGCTTCAAATAAATTTTATTTGATGAAGAAATTATTTAGTTCTAAGATGCATGAAGGTGGATTTGCATCTAGTCATTTGAATGATTTCTTATCTATTGTAAATCATTTAAAATCATTTGTTATACCATTTGATGATGAAGTAAAAGAACTTTTATTATTATGTTCTTTTCCTAATAGTTGGGATAACTTGGTAATGGTTGTGGTTAGTTTCTTTGAATAAATGTAGAAAGTAGGAGGAATCATCATCTGCAAATTCTTTGAATGTAGAAGGAGAGATCCAAGAGTAAGAGTAATGGGAAATCAAAGTCAAGGGATAGAAAATCCAAATCCGAAGTAAGGGAGTTACTTGTTGGAAATGTGGAAAGAAAGGACATGCAAAGAAAGATTGTTGGTCAAAGGATAAAGAGAACTAACAACCAAAAAAAGTTAAAGAAACAAATATTGTTGCATCGAGGTAATGCAAGATGCTCTTATTCTTTCTTTATATAATAGAATTAAATCATGGGTTTTAGATTCAAGAGCTTCTTTTCATGTAACCCCAAATAAGGGTTATTTCAAAAATTATGTCCAAGGAAATTTTGGGCATGATTATTTGGGTGATGATGAACCTTGTAGTATTACTGATAAAGGGAAGTTCATCTAAAATTACATAATGGAAATACATGGGTATTGAAAGATGTGAGGTATGTGTCAAGCCTAAGGAGGAATCTTATTTCTGTAAGGAAACTAGGTGAATCTAGTTACATGCTTACTTTTACAGGAGACTCTTCGAAAGTCACCAAGGGTGATTTTGTTGTGGTAAGAGGCAAGAAGGTAGGAATGTTATATTTATATAATTGTATTATTGATTCCTTTTCTACATTCTCTACTTTGAATTCAGATGCATGCATGTGGCATAATCAGTTGGGTCATATGAGTCAAAAAGGAATGTAGATCTGAAAGGCTAAGGGTAAATTATCAGATTTGAAAGATTTAGATCTTGATTTTTATGAGCATTGTATCTTTGGAAAGAAAAAGAGAGTGAGATTTCTCAAATTTGGGGAAACTAAGAGGGAGAAGAAATTAGAGCTTTTACACTCATATGTGTGGGGACCAGCTCAGGTAGCTTCTCATGGAGGATCCCAGTATTATGTTACTTTCATTGATGATGCTACAAGAAAGGTATGGGTTTATTGTATTAAACGTAAATCTGATGTTTTTGAGACTTTTAAAAGATGGAAAGCCCTTGTTGATAATGAATCAAATTCTAAGTTAAAGTGCCTTAGATCTGAAAATGGTGGTGAATATTGTAGCAAGGATTTCAATGATTATTGTTTAGTGAATGAGATATGTAGAGAAATAATGGTTCCAAGAACACCACAAGATAATGGTGTTGTAGAAAGAATGAATAGGAAAATCATGGAACATGCTAGAAGTATGAGAATACATTCTAGACTGCCCTTACAGTTTTAGGTGGAACCAATTGATACTGATGGTTTATTTGATTAACCGTGGGCCTTCAAGTTCACTAGATGGAGGAATACCAAAGGAAGATTGAACAGAAAAGAGGTAGATATTTATTTTTCCGAAAGTTTTTAGTTTATAATCTTTTGTGCATGTTGATAAGGAAAATAGGAAAAAGTTGGATGCAAAATCCAAGAGATGTACTTTCATTAGTTATGGATATAGTGATTTCAGTTTCCATTTTTGGGATTTAGATAATTATGAAATTATTAGAGTCGTGATATTGAATGGAATGAAAAGAGATTGTACATGGATAAACTTTTGGTACCCAAGGATGAACTGGTTGAGAATTTTGTGAATGAAAATCGACTCTCGATTCAAAATAATTACCGAAAGGGTTATACAAGAACTAGTGTTAGTTGACCCCCACCATCACTAGTTAGCAAAAACTGGTATCGGTTACAAAATATCCAAACCGGCATCGGTTAACATAACCGATTTCGGTTACAAGTGACCAGCATCGATCACCTGTGCGATTTGGATACAAATATCTAAGAGGTCCGATTGATCCTCTGGTACCCCAAACTCCTGTGAGAAGGTCACAAAGGGTAGGTTAACCTCCAAAAATATTTACACCTTCTCTATTTTGTTTATTATTGACTGATAAGGGTGAACCCGATATATTTGAAGAAGCCATGTAGGATAAGACCCATATCTAATGGGATCATGGCATGGATGAGGAGATGGACTCCTTGGAGCGAATGAACCAGACTTGGGATTTGGTTAAGTTATCGGTAGGTAATAGAACATTGCATAATAAGTGGGTTTACATGATAAAGGAAGAAAAGGGTGGACAAAAAAGATACAAGGCAAGGCTTGTAGTAAAGGGATTTACAAAAAAATAGGTATTGACTTTGGTGAAATATTTTCTCTATTTTTAAGATGAATTCTATTTGTACTCTATTGAGCTTAGTTGTAGTAGATGATTTACATTTAGAGAAACTAGATGTGAAGATGGATTTATTTTATGGTGATTTAAATGAAGGAATTTATATGCGCAATCGTTTGGTTATGAAGTCAAGGGTAAGGAGAAACTTGTGTGCAAATAGAAAAAGAGCCTATATGAGCTCAAGCAAGCTCCAAGGCAATGGTATTTGAGATTTGTGAGTTTTATGCATGAGCATGGTTATATGAGATGTGAATCTAACCATTGTGTTTATTTTAAAAATATTGAAAATGTGAGCTATATTATTTTGTTATTGTGTGTGGATGATATGTTGATTGCAAGATCTAGTATACAGGACATTGGTAAACTTAAAGAAAGGTTAGATCACACATTTGCAATGAAGGATTTGAGAGCTACAAATGAAATCCTTGGCATGCAAATTCACTGAGATAGGAAAAACAAGAATTTGTATTTATCTCAAAAGGATGATATCAATAAGGTGTTGGAAAGGTTTAATATGCAAAGATAAAAAATTGTTGGTACACCTATGGTTGGACACTTCAAATTAAGAAAATATCAGTGTCCTTCATCACACGAGGAGGTTGAGTACATGGAACATCTTCCCTATGTTTCAATAGTAGGAAGTCTTATGTATGCCGTGGTTTGTACTAGACCAAATATTGCATAGGCAGTGGGAGTTGTGAATAGGTTTATGGCTAATCCAAGTAAAGACCATTAGAAAGTAGTCCAATGGATTCTCGGTGTTTGTGAGGGACATCCGCATGGAGTTATGCTATGGAGGGTTGGATAATTCTTTACGTGGCTATGTTGATTCGATATGGTGGAGATTTGGATGGCGGAGGAGCACCATTGGATATATTTTCATAGTATGTGGAACAACAGCTTAACTGGATTTTGAGATTGCAAAAGGTTGTGGCTTTGTATACTACATAGGCATAGTATGTTATAACTACTGAGAACCTAGCACGGAGATGATATGGATGATTAGGTTCATGGAAGACTTGGGTAAGGAGAAAGAGGATTGCAGATTATACAATGATAGTCGAGCGTGATTCAACCGCAAGAAAGAACTCGAGAATTTCATTCAAGAACAAAACATAGTCAGTTGAGGTATGACTTCATACGGTAGGTGTTGGAGGATGGAAAACTAAAGTTAGAGAAAATACATATAGATGAGAACCATGCAGATATGCTAACAAAGCCATTGGTAAGGGAGAAATTGGACCTTTAATCCACTTCTGTTGGTCTTTGAGTTTAAGACTTGAAGAGGAAGAAACAGGCCAAGGAAAAGGAACCAAGGATGGTGATGCACAATACAATGCAACAATTGATCTCCAAGTGGGAGATTGTTGAGAATGGAGCTTAATTTCTTCACAAGAAACTTGCTTTTACATGTTATTGGTTCTGATAGTAACTGGTGTTGGTCAGGGTGTAATCGACGTCGGTCGGTCTAGGTCGGGAAGTGAGTGGTGTCATCGTGGAAAGTAACCGATTTATAGTTACCTATGCAACGCAAATTTTGTTTTTTGATGAAAATTAGAATAAATCAATTATTTTAAAGATGATTTATTGATTGTAAAAGCATAGTTAAGTTACCCAAAATAGATATATATGCATGTATGCATTATATGAGGGTAAGTAAGAAGAAGAGAATATAAATATCAATTGTTTTACATATAATTTTTCCGTGAGAAAGAAAGAGTAGTTGAGTGAGGGAAAACTATTAAACATCCTATGAGGTATTGGAATACAAAGAGATATTCATTTTATTTCCTCTGTAAAGCACCGAATAATAATATTGGCCATTTCTTGATGGACGTAGCCTGACTAGGTGAACCATGTTAAATATGGTGTAATATTTCTCTTGTTTAATTTATCTTTTGGTTATTTCCACATTCATTTCTTGTATTATTTCTCTAATTATAGATCTATGCAAAATCATTATATACTTTAACCCCAACAATAAGCTCATTGATGCGAGTATCATTTTCTCGATCAAGAACTCAAGTTGGGTAGCAAATTTGGTGCTAGTTAGGAAAAGGAATGGGGAAATCAGGTTGTGTGAGGATTTTGGGATTTAAACAGGGCCTCCCTCAAGGATCACTATTTGTTACCCTCCATGGAGCAGCGATTCTATAGGTAGTGGATGGTTTACAAATATTCTCCCTCTTAGATGGATGTTAGGGCTATAATAAGATTATGGTGAAAGGAGAGATCAGTTCAAAATAGCCTTCACCACAAAATAGGGCTCTTATGCCTACAGGAAGGTGTCATTTGTGATATCAAATGATGGAGAAACATTTTAATGAGCAATGGATGTGGAATTTAAGGGGCTATCAAATAAAATTGTATTTTTTTATCTTGATGACATCACTATATTTTCTAAAAATTTATAAAGTTTCCTCTTTCATCTCGAGATAGGTGTTCCAAAGGTGCAGGGAGGTTTGGAGTGTCCTTTAATCCCAAAATTGTATATTCATGGCACATGAGGGTAAACTTCTAGGCCATATCGTGTCAAAGGAAGGAATGAAAATTGATCTAAAGAGGGTAGAAGCCATCTTTTCTCTACCATTTCTAAGTCATAAGAAGGCTCTCCAAAGCTTCTTAGGGAGGATAAACTTTGTTCACATGTTTATACCATATTTTTTCTCTTTTGAATACTTTGAAAATGATGTTAAAGAAGAATTTGTCTTTAAAATGGAAAGTGGATGGAAAATATAGTTTTGAAGCTATCAAGCAGGCCATATCTCAAGCTCTAACTCTCATTAATCCAGACATCTCCAAATATGCCTTTCTCTATGCCTTCATTAGTTCGGACACCATCTCCGCAATCTTGGTGCAGCAGAATAAGGAAGGATTGGAACAACCTATTGCATTCTTCATCTAAGGCCTTGTGGACTATGAGGTAAGATATTCATTCATTGAGAAACATGTCCTTGCTATGATTAGAAGTTTGAATAAGTTCAGACATTTAGTGTCAAATAATAGGATTCATCTTCTAGTAGCACATGCTCGTATAAAATATTTTCTTTTAAACAATGACCTAAGTGAAAAAGGGTTTGCTAGGTAACCAAGGTCATGGAGTATGACATTGATATTAGGGTGACCAAGCTGGTCAAGATAAAGGGATTATGTGAATAGTTAGCCTCAAGACAAAGATGCCGATTCAAGTGGTGGATAATGATTTGTTTTAGTATTACAAGATAGACAATAACTAGTAGCGAGATGACGTGCCTACACCATGTTGGACTCATGATATAGTCCATCTCCTTCAAATAGGTCAAAGTCCTTAAGGGTTGAGCAAGGCCAAAAGGATGTATTTCAGGATCTATTGTATTCCCTTTACATTGGTTGATGGTATCTTGTTCAATAAATATGTAAATGGTGTCCTCCTAAGGTGCCTTAAGGTAGATTAGATAGAGAAGGTGTTACATGAATTTCATTTCGGAGAAATAGGTGGAAATTTTTCTTCAAGGGTAACAACTCTTAGAATTATGAAGGTAGGATATTATTGGCATAACCTTTTTCATGATTGTTATGCATGGATTAGGAAGTGTAAAAAGTGTGCCTTCTTCACAGGTAAATAGAAGTTAGAATCCCTTCCACTCCACCCCATTTTTGTAAATGAACCATTCATGTAATAGGGGATGGATTTCATTAGGGTGATTAATCCAAATTCTATCTTGGGCCACAAGTGGATCCTCACAGCCACAGATTATTTCACCAAGTGGAGAGGTAGTGGCACTTAAGGAAGAAAATGATTCTAGCATACTGTACTTTTATGAAGGGATAGCAACAAGATTTGGGGTACCAACCACCATTACATCAAATATGTATTTGGCATTTCTCGATTCCAAGATCATAGAATGGTCAATTAGGAATGGATTATACCTTAGCACCTCATCAAATTATTACCCTCGGTGTAATGGCTAGGCTGATTCCACTAACAAAAATATTTTGAAAATCATAAAGAGGACTCTAGATGAGAACCAGAGAATATGGCACACCAAGTTGAATTTAGCCCCGTGGGATGATAGAATTACTCCTAAGAGGTCAACAAGAAACTTTCCTTACAGTTGTTCTATATAAGGGAAGCAAAGCTACCAACAACCTAGACCAATCAAGCATTGGAGCTTATGAAGAAAATGGAGTTATTTGAGTTTGATGTCAAGGAAGTTAGGTATGCATAACTCATGGAGATAGAGGAACTAAGGAACAAAGCAAAGGTCAAATCATGGAGAAGGATCAAGATTTGATCAAGAGGTCCTCAATAAGAAGGCTAAAAATAGGACCTTGAAAGAGAGGGACTTGGTCCTGAAATGGGATGCAAACAGGGCCAAACCAAGAAGACACTCCAAGTTTGATACAATAAGGAGTGGCCCTTACATGATTTTAGAATGCAAGAGTAACAAAAATTTCCAACTATCCAAGTTGGATGGAGAAGAATTGCATATTCTGGTCAATGGAATCTACCTAAAGCATTGTTACTAAAGTGAAATATCTTCCTTGTACATATTAGTTTAGAGTTTGAAATTCCTTCAAGTGCTTATAGTACATTGAATTTTGTTTAGTTTAGGTTTGCTTTATAATAAGTTCTCATGCACTCTCTGCATATTCCATTTGGGATGTGTATGAATTTTTGTTTGTATATAGTTTTGCCTTTGTTGCTCTTGCACTTTCCAGTTTTAGGAAAGGTCTTGTGATGAGAGAAATCAATCTTCAGCCCAAGGTTTTGAGAAATGACAAGCCCCGTTAGTGTTTCAAAATCTTAAAGGGTAAATTTTAGGATTCAAATCAGTTTCGACTTGAATGACTCCATACCCAATGGACATAACAAGGTCACTGGACTTTCAAATCTAGCACGTAAATCACCCCACAAGTCACCAATTGTTATCCATTTTTTCACCCCTGTAAAATGGAAAACTTATCAGGTCAAACGTTGGTGTTTGATGGGTGAAATGATTTAAAATTTAACAAGGTAACTCATGGAGTGTTGGAAATCCACAGAGAAGGTATGATCCGAAAAGGGAAAAAATGGTGGTAAAATACTGCCGGTAGCATCAAAGATGCTACCATCTGGCATTATTTTATATTCTATCAGTTGGTAGTAAGAACAGATGCTACCTGACGATAGAAATCTTTCATGTTACTAGTCAGCATAAAAATCATTAGGTCATAGGTAGAGAAATGGTGCGAAGAGTGTTGGTAGCATCCTTAGATGCTACCAACTAGTAATACTCAAAATGATACCGATCGGTAGCATGTACGGATGCTACCGGCTAGTAGCAGAAAATGGCAATTCGAAGTGGTCAAAGATGCTACCAAATGGTATTATTTTGAAGATACCGGTCATTTACACAAGGGAAATGATGAAGAGAATTTGTGAGATAACAAAGGCATCGGTAGTACTTGCATGCGAGATGCTACTGGAAGATAGTATATTTTGAGATACCAGCCAAGAGAGGGGAAAGCATGTATGTGACTAGCCAACAACGTATATGATTATGCTACCATTCGGGAGTAAAAATATGTAACTAGCTAAGTGCGAGAACAAACCAGAATTAATGGAAGTAGTACAAGGTTGTTCAACTACTAGCTTAATGAGGTATGGTGTCCATGAATACTCATGCAAGCAAAGTACCAAATTCATATGGCCTCCCATACCTCTTTAATGAAATCTACCAGTTGGTGAGGCAATTTTGAGGCTCTTCATCTATATATTGTAAAATTCACCTCATTTTGAGGGGATTCATTCTATTTTGTAAAGGAACTCTGTCAAAATTATTCTAGAGCTATTATGAGCTAAAGGCCTCAAATTTGGGATTATTGTAAAGAATTTTTCCTTGTTCCTATATTGTAATAGATTGTGCATGTTTCTAAGCAATAAAATCGATGTTTTGTGGATTTTATTTCCCTAATTTGGGTTATATTGCATCTTTTTCCTTCCATTACATTTGCAAGTATATTGTGCATGTTTATATCTCTTTATAGGACCTTTAATTTTTATGCTTTATGTATCTAGGTAACTGAATATTGTTTTAGTTGTGGCCATTTTACTCGTCATCCCTCACTTTTTTACTCCCTATTATTCACTCACCTAGAATGTCTAACTCCCTTTCTTGTTGCATTGGATTTTCTTAGAGTATATTTACTTTTATTTATCCTTATATCCATGTCTCTTTATAAAGCATTAGGTTAGGACTAGTTTAGTTTTCCATTCTTTACACTTTGGATAAGTTTGCACTAGGTTAGGAGAAGAATATTTATTTCTCGGAGGATTATCTTACTTGTAGGGTCCCACATTGTAGGATAATCGCATGTTATGTAGATTACACTGATTTCCTCACACACAAGTCACAAGTGATCAAGGGTACTGTAATTTTACACTAACAATATTGTTGATCATATTATTCTTGTGCTTATTCTTCTACAAAATCAATCTCCACCATTTTCTCTTTAGTTCCAACCTCTGTTGAAGGCTTAACCAACAATGGAATTTGATTTGACTCAAAATTTTAAGCCCATTCTTTCAATTTTTAATGAATTCTTCTTTGCTTTGTTCTTTAACTTGTTGCCCTCCTAGACTGATTTTTTATTTTTTTCCTTCCCAAAAAGGGTTTGGGAATGGAAGAGGATGGGTGGGTTGGGTCTCAACTAATTTTTGTAAAGTTTTATGTGGAAGGGAAGGTGTGGGATCTTCTTGTGAAGGATGTGGGAATTTGGAAGGGAATATGATAGAGAATTAGAGGTGGGATGGAAGGGAAGAAGATGGATAAGGGGAATCCTCAATGGGGTAAGTTCGGCGTAAAAATTAGGAACATGGAAAATAGGATGAGATGGCATAGGTTGGGGAGGAGGAATATGAGGGCTATAAGATGGTAGTGTAGGGTTCTCCCATTGACAAGGTTACCCAACACTAAATTTGAAAGCCTCCATTTCTTCAACCCAGTCTTCAATTTGAGGTGTGATTTCAACCATAAACTTCGATTCTATTGAGGGCTAAACTAGTTTGGTATAGAGCCTTTCCATGGGTAGGGCTTCCTAAAACTAGTCATGGTTGCCTTCATCTAACAAGTTTCTTTAGTTTGTATCATGATCATCTCTATTGCATTAATTTACCTTTGTAAATCAACATCTTTCATAAGATTTCTACCATCACTTGCATAACCTTGTTATTCATAAAAATTTGGTTAGATGAATAACCATATGGGTTAGTTGGGGTGGGTTATATGCATATTCATGATGGGGCTCATAAAACTGATTTGGAGGAGGATTTTGAAACTGTGGGGATGGAGAGGACTGGTTTTGCTACTGCAAATAAGAATCCCAAGAAGGAAATGAAGTCATGATTGTACAACTTCATTAAAGAGGAAAATAGAATATGGAAAGAAAGGAAATGAATTGGAATGGATGGAAGTAATGAAAGAATGAAATAATAAAAGGATGGTCTATAACGAGATAATGGGTTTTTTAGATATGTTGAGTCACAGATATGCTTTAAAATGCCTCTAAAGGTTGAGATCTCACCAAGATCACATTAAACTTGGTGAAATGAAGATTAAAGTAGGATGGTTTAATGGAACACCTTGCTAAACTAACTTAGAGTTTCCCACTGGTGTGCCAAAACCTGTTGGAGCACACAAATTGCACCTTGCACCGAGTCATGGACAACTCGGGATTTTGAAGCAACATAGGATTGTCTCCAATTTGTGGGACCTTACACTATGAGACAGACCTCTAGAGAAGGCCAGTTCCTTTACCTAATCCTAATGTTAAAACTACTCCTAATGATGGAAATGAAGCTATCTAATCATAAACTAACACGCGAAGGGCCCACGGTTAGAAGGAGATGTAGAAATGGAAATCCTAAGCTAAAAGGAAGTGATATCACCAAGAAAAGGGTGACAAACATTGAACACAATAAAAATGGATCCTAAACATGAGAGGAATATGAACAATCCATTATAAGAGTAAGAATAAGGAAAGATGCATTTAAAAATAAGCTAGGAAGAAAAAATGTGCCACAAAATAAATTTTCATTGCTTAAAATATGCACAATCCATTACAGTTGAAATAAAAGGAAAGAAGCATTTGCAGAGGCCAAAATGAAGGCTCAAGTTCATATTTTCTTGGGAGAGCATTTTGATATGGTTCCTTTATAAATCATAATTTCCATCCCTTTAAAAATGAAATATTTTATAATATATAGCTCAAATGAGAGAGAAAGAAGAAAGAGAAGTGGGAAAAGAGAAGAGGGGAGGATTTTCAAACTTTTAATCACCAAAAGCCTATATTAAATTCCTCTACAAATCACATGGGCACTTTACAAATCCATTAAAACATTTATTTCTTTTGGCGAGAAGGAAATGAAGCCATGCTTCATTAATTCTAGTAGTTGAGCTACCTGATTTGATCATTTGCATGCCCAAACTATTATTTTCTCCTTGAGAATCCATGTTTTCCATTTTGACCCATTAAAGGCCACAAAATTCAATATTATTTCATAAAATTTAAGGGCTCGAGGATACCTTTCCAACAATATAAATTTTTTCAAATTTTGAGCTCTCGAGAAAAATATATGGCCATTTGAAGATTTTTCTATCGGGAGGCACAAGAATTTGACACGTGGCAACCTCTCGATTAGTTCGTATCAACCTCTTCCAATGTGTGGTTGTTTTTCTCTTTTCCATTTGTATACCTCCCAATGGTTTAAGTATCATGCCTTACTTCCCTTTCCTTTTCCTTCATTCCCTACCTTTATCTTCATTATGTGGCCTTTATGAAATACTAGCCAATAAGACCCTACCACATTTCTTGCAAAAGTCAAATTGTCCTTAGACCCTTTCGGTTCTTTAAAAATGTTAGCCAATAGAATATTTCCATGTACCTTTTAATTTCACCTTTTCAAATCCCTTTGACTGACCATTGTGAAGTGTAAGCCAAAGAGAATGCTCCACGCACTTCGTATGTCGATCCTTTTTATTTTTCCCTCCGAAATTTGTGAATCATCGATCAATAGGATCATTCCACACCCCTATGCATTGTTAGAATTTTGATAGCCTCATCTAAAAATTGTGAAGTGTGATCAAATGATAAATATCCATGCATTTCACATGTTCATTATTTTCTTTTAACTCCTCTACCCATTGTGAAAGATAGGCCTATGGGGAAGCTCCACGTATCTACGAGAATATCGAACTGTCGGACTGCTTTAACCTTTGAATTTCTTAGATCAGAAAGGTTAAGCCAATGAAATGGCTCCACTTATCTTCACCTCGTAACTTCTATCTTTTGGGGACTTAGAAACTTTTAGCTTCAAAAAATTTCCACCTATCCTCTTTTGAATTTTCCAACTATGCAGACCTGATGAAATATGAATTGTGGCTTATACCACAGACTTGAGATCTATGGAATGGATCTTCCTTAGAGACTACCGAATTCTACTACATGGTCTTGTTGTTGCAAATCAAAAGACCCCGGATGTTGATCGATTTCTAGTTTGATCATACTAGCATCCAAAGGTGTGATTGCACAACATTGAATCCTTTCCCCAAGTGTGGGACTTGTAAAATGAGAAAGGAATCTCCAATTTAGAGGCTGGTTCCTCAATTCCTCTGGTCAGATTTATCACTTACAAGTTGCAGAGGTCTATATTCCTAACCCTACCCTAAATTCCAAAGGAGACAAAGATAGAGAATGCAAAAAAGCTAAAACTAATGCTAATAGGTGATGCACCAAAGGAGTGGTGAGAATTTCTCACTTCTATAGATTGATGTAATTCATAAAATCCAACAAAACAACATGCAAAAACTGATAACTGTAATGAAGAATTAGAAATTAGTCAAACAACACCAGTAGAGGATGAAAAATTAATCACAGGGCCTGTATTGTTATTTTAACATCAAAATCACTTGCATTACAACACCTGGGAGGCAAAAATGAGTTGCAGTTCTTAGAAAAGGTTTAATATTCCACCAAAATCACTTCCAAGGTGAGAAAGGGGACTTGCAATACACAAAAAATGTTCAACCCTTTGAAAATGAGCCAAATCTAGCTTTTACAGTGCAAGGGACGAGCCCAGGAGAGAGAAACGCGGGAAAACATGGGAGAGGTTCAATCATTGACCAAAATGCATTCAAAACAGCATGGGCATCCTTACAGACCCATTCCCTAACATTTTTATCCATGCTGGGAGAGAATGCGAGCCATTCTTCATTAAAAATGGTGGTTGAAATGTCATTTCTGCTCATCACCACGTGCCAGAGACTTTTTTGATTTTATCTCTCCAAACTCCATCAAAATTAAAAATTGACCCCAAAAACTTGTAGATAATTTCACCAGCTTTCTACTAATATAAAGAACATGAAAAACTAAGCTATGGATCGAAAGTTATGGCCATTTGAAATTTTAGGGCAAAATAGGACCAAATCGGGTCAATGGAAAAAATTATTTTGAATTTTTACCCTTTTTTGAATTTGGGAAAATTTCTAAAATTTCCCTACACCAACACTTAGCCATTCCTCCAAAATTTCCATGCACCAACACTTAGCCAAATTTTCCAAATTTCACCACTTGACACGTGGCGCTTCCGATTCGTCGACGCACCTTTCTTGGGGAAATTTTCCTTTTGAAAATTTTGCCAAAACACTTGTTAAAAAACCAAGATCTCCTCTACCCCCCTGCCATTTCCTGGACATGTGGCAGCATCTCATTAGCTGCGGGCCTTTCAGGGGAAAATTTCCCACAAAAACTCCGTCGAGCCATAACTTCAAAAATACATGGAGTTAGGAGGAAAACTTTACCTTCTCGGAAAGCCGAGAAAGAGATCTATCAAATGGTGTCATTTCCGGAAGGTTTTGAGTGCCTGAAAGAAAAATATTATGTCTGAGGCATAAGAGAAGGAAAGATGAAAGGGAGTTAGCCACAAAGTGAGCAGGGGGCACATTTTGGATAGCAATTTTGGTGACTCAGAGGGGTCATCTGCCTGCTGGATGAAGTTACCGGTTATGCAGCAATCCATTTGGCATGGAGTCACCTAATTTTCTCGTCTCGATACCCCAACCGACTAGAACGTTTTAAGGAGGAACATGGAATATCACCGATGGAGTAAGGCCTGCAAACACATTCCTGGGACAACAAGCTTGTGCCAAAGCACTTAGGGAAAACAAACTAACCTATAGCAGAACAATGTGCACAGGCACTTAGAGGAATAAAAACTTAAGCTAATATATACAAGGTGGATAATTTCCCTTTAGTAGCAATGCTTTAGATGGATTCCATTAACTGGAATCTACAGTTCTTCACCATCCAATGAAGACAATTGGAAGGCATTGATGTCCTTACACTTTGTGACCATGTATGGGCCACTCCAAATGGCATCAAATTTTGAATGCCTCCCGGTTTTTCTCTATCTGCATCCCTTTTTAGCACTAAATCTCCAACTTGGAAGGATCTATTCTTGGCCTTTCTATCAAAGGTATTCTTTATCAAAGCCTGATCCTTCTCCATTACTTGGGATGCCTAATTTCTGATTTCTTGGAGCTCCATCAATTCTGCATATCTAACCTCCATGGGCTCAAACTCCAACAACTCCAACTGTTTCATGAGTTCCAATGTTGGCAACTCAAGAGACATGGGTAAAATTTCCTCTCTCCCATAAACAAGCTTGAATGGAGAATTACTTGTAGATCTCTTGGGAGTTATCCTATCAACCCATAAATTTGATTTCAATTTAGTATGCCAAGACCTCTGATTTTCATCAAGAGTCCTCCTAATGATCTTCAACAAGTTCTTGTTTGTAGACTCAGCCTGGCCATTACCCTGAGGGTAATAGTTTGATGAAGTACTTAGGTAGATCCCATTCTTGACAGCCCATTCAGTCACCTTGGATCCAATGAATGCCAATGCATTATCTGATATTATTGTAGCTGGTATGCCAAACCTGGTTACTATTCCCTCATAGAAGTCTAGGATACTAGCTTCATTTGCTTCCTTGAGTGCTACTGCTTCAGTCCACTTATTGAAGTAATTTGTGGTCATTAAAATCCACTTGTGCCCTTGGCTTGAATGTGGATTAATGACTCCAATGAATTCTAAACCCCATTACATGAATGGATGGTCAACTGAAATTGGATGCAATGGGAGGGCAACTAGCCTCTCTTTACCTGTGAAGAAAGCACAATTCTTGTACCTCTTGATCCATGCGTAGCAATCATTGAAAATTTTGGGCCAATAATAACCAACCCTCATGATCTTTAGAGCTGTCACTCTTGGTGCAAAAAGACCACCAGCTGGTCCACCATGGAAATCTTCCAACACCCTATGAATCTGATTTGTACCAATGTATCTCAGCAGTACTCCATTCGCATCTCTTTTGAACAAAACACCATCAACAAGGGCATATGGGACAGCCTGCAATCTGAAGTGTCTTCTTTAGGTCATTTTCATCTCTAGAGGGCATAGGCCTGTGCTTAGGAAGTGCATTATACTTTGGGTCCAGCAAGGAGTGGGGACACCATTATTTTCCTCTTGAGTGCTTCCTTGCTCACGGTTGTCTTGCAACGCCAAAACAGTCTCTTTCTCATTGCATGCTTCCTTTTGTTTGCTCAAAATCAGCTGCTCACACAATCCTTTTCCTCTGACCAACTTGGTGACCTTGATCTCTATGTCATATTCCATGACACGGGTAATCCAACCTGCTCTCTTTTCATTCAATTCTTTATTGAGGAGGAAGTCTTTAACCCCCGCATGAGAAACCAACAATTGAACCTTGTTGTTTGAGACTAAATGCTTGAAATTCTTCAAGCTTCTGATTCTCGCAAGAACATGCTTCTCAATGAAAGAATATCTCACCTCATAGTCCTCCGGATTTGGTGAAGAAAGCAATTGGCTATTCATCATTTTCCTTGTTCTCATTGTACCAAAATTGTAGAAATAGTGTCATCCCCCAAATGCATAGAGGATGAAATCCTTGGAGAAATCTAGGTTGATGAGAGTTTGGGCTTGAGAGATGGCTTCTTTGATTGCTTCAAAACTTTCCTTGCCTTATACTATCCACTTGAAAGCCATGTCTTTAACATCTTGGTGATAGGCTTGACAAGGGCTGCAAAATTTGGGAAAAACCTCTGAATAAAATTTATTCTCCCCAAGAAACTCTGGAGGGCCTTCTTGTGGCTTGGAAATGGTAGTGCTCTTATGGCTTCAACTCTTTTTGGATCAATTGCTAATCCTTCTTTGGAGACAATGTGGCCAAGGATTTTTCCTTCATGGGCTAGAAAAATACATTTTTTAGGATTCAAGGAGACTCCAAATCTTCTACACCTTTGGAATACTCGTCTCAAATGGGAGAGGTGGTCTGCTGTATTTTTTGAAAAAATAGTGATATCATCAAGATATATCAGCACCACGTTGTTAATCAAACCTTTGAATGCCATATCCATTTCTCTTTGGAAGGTAGCTCCAGCGTTGGACAACCCAAATGGCATTTTCCTGTATGCATAAGTTCCCCATTTAGTTGTAAAGGCTGTCTTGAACTGATATTCTTCCTTCACCATAATCTGATTGTACCCCGAATAGCCATCAAGTAGTGAAACCTCTCGGAGCCAGCAACAACTTGTAAAATCTACTCCATGGAAGGAAGTGGATAATGATCCTTGAGAGATGCTCTATTCAAATCTCTGAAGTCAACACACAATCTGATTTCCCCACTCTTCTTTCTCGATCGGAACCAAGTTGGCAACCCAACTAGAATGCTTGATAGGGAATATGATCCTTGATTCTATCAACTTATTCAATTATTTTCTCGTGAGAGGCTCCATGTGGGGTTGATCGCCTTTTTTCTCGCCCGATGGGCTTAGTATTTGGATCCAATTCAATTGTATGTTGAGCTAACTCGGGATTGAAACCTTTCAAATCTTCATAGCTCCAAGCAAACACATCAGGGAATTCTTGACAAATTTGTATGAACTCGATCATACATCTCTATCCCATCATCATGTAAGATGTATTTATACCAAGAGAACTTGAATTTCTTCATCTCGCTGTTGTTATCCTTATGTGATCTTTTTACGTACTTAGAACTCATCAATACAATTGGCCCGAGTCCTCAACTTGTGGTTCATGTTGTAATTGGGACATGGAGCAGTCGAGATCTTCTCGGATGTCAAATTTGGGCCTGATAATGTAGGCATGTAGATTCAGATGTGCGAAAGCGGCCTCTAGGTGAGATGCATCATTTGAGATTTTACACGTGAACTCCCCTAGAGATATAGGGAATGGAATCATTTTCTTTCTCCTACTTCAGCTTACTATTTACTTGAGTGATCTACCTACATAGTTCAAACAATACGATATGGTTACCGAGGTACTTAGGTAGTTTCAACGGAGATTGGTCGAAGCCAGTGACTTGTATGTAGGAGAATGTTGAGAATTGTATTAAGTACAAGCCATATTCCTTAATCGGGATGCCGATTTTTATGAAATCCTAGCTTCAAAATCCCCTTCTAAGCTTCAGACCATGTACATGGTGAACGCATCATTCACATGGGTGAAATGGTTATTTCTCTCCTCCATTATTAACTATTGAATTTTCTCGAATGTAGGTACCTTAGAAGTAATGTTCGAATGATTTTGAGCTTACGAGGAGATAAACTAGTTAAGAAGTCATGTGGAACTTCTTTGCCACATGTACTTAGAGCAGTTGTAGATGGAGATTGTCACTGATGATCTACCCCCAGTTGATTCTCTACTTCCTTTTTGTCAATGTCAGGATGAAAAGGCCCATCCAGTCCTAGAAGTCTCTCGTGCTTGCTTCACCCATTACTCTACTAAGGAGAGTGATGACATCAGAATACCCTTCTCGAACTCACACCTTGGTAGATTCTTGGGAATCCTGGAAGGATTTCTTCCAGTTTTCAGCCATGAGCCGAGCGCTACCCCTTGGACATATGAATCCATTGTTTCCCAATCGTGCATGGCCCTTTCCTTGGAAATGATGACCATGTTGGGGGATGTCGGTATCTGTAAAGAGATTGAAATAGTCCTAGGGTTAATGACCACCAATGTTGCACCATTTTCATCTCGGATGGTTCGTGTCTTAGGATCATAGTGGAAAGAGCAGGCTAGGACTAGCTCAATACTTTGCACAGACACAAGGTGTCCTACAGTGATGAATAAGCCACTTGTGAATATCTTGTCTTCAATCCTCCTTTAGTCCTTAAAGGTCATGTGAGTCTTGAGGTCATTCAGGTCCATGTACAAGACATCACTGTCTTCCACATCATACTCGTAGGAAAAGGGTTGTGTCAGCTTCTGACCCATCCATTTTGTCTTCATATCTCCCTTCGATCTTAGCAAAATAAGCTTACTATTTTTAGTAAGTATGAAAAATCAAGTCCTCGATCTTCAATTGGATGTTGTGGCTTAGTCCTCCTCTTTATCCCTGTGTTCCTCGGTCCTTTTGGATCAATTTTCTATTTTTAGCGGTGCTCGAGGGCTCACTTAATTTTTTTAGTAAGTGCCAAAATGTCCATTCTAGTGGATTATCACCGTAGTGCACTTCCAATGTCTTCGTCTCCTTCGCAGTTCTTTTTGTTGCTTGACTTTCCCAAAATAGCGCTTCTATGTAGTAGGCTTGCTATTTTTAGAAAGTTGGCCTCTGGGAGTTGGATTGACGTGGAACAAAGTTTTTGATATGATTTTTTTAATATCCTCCCTCTCAAATTTTGGACTGCTCACTTAATAGTCTAGGAGATTTATTTTTAGGCCTGTCGGTGCTTCTAGGTATGACAACCATTAATGGACCTTAAAATTACAAGTCTAGTATTCTCCTCCATTTGTAAATAAAGTTATATTTTTTATGTGGGTTTTTTTCTTCCTATGCTTCACGTGTGATCTTACTTCAATCTGACAATTGGTTTGACGGGAAATCCCACTTCTTTCTTCGTTGAGCTGGAAATGAGATTTCTTCATTGTGGCTACTCTATCACATGAGGGGGGAGTTTGAAGGTGTCTTTTTGATGGTCTTGGATAGAGGAATGAACATCATCAAATGGTTTGTTTTTTTATGCACCAACTTGAATATTTCTTCATATCTTCATTTTTAGGCTATGGAGATTTTCACTGTTTTCTTCTTCTTGCTCTTCGTTTATCCTTATTATTTTGATGAAATATCATTTTGAGACATGAAAATCACCATGGGGAGCTTGTTTTAGTGTTTGGGTCGAGCTGGTCTGAGCATTTGCAATGGCAGGGTGATGGTAGAATGTTGCAGAGGAAGAATGGAGGAATGGAGTGCACAAAAACTATTAGAAGTTAGAAGTGAAAAGGCGGCACTTGGAATTTTTTTAAAAAGATATGCACAATTAGGGTTAGGGAAAATTTTTCCATGTTTGATGTCCCTAACCTCAGGGACGTGAGGGACATCAAATTCCATGGTGGTCAAGAGCATGACATGTGGCGTTTGATCCAACGACAGGGAATGAAGAGGGAGAAAGTTACATTGAAGCACTGGGAGCTGAAAGGAGGTCACATGGTTGTCCAGAAGACTCCCTATGGGGGATAGGTGAATTTTACAAGGTATTATGTCCCCCACCTCAGGTGAACAAGGGAAATAAAATTCCACGGTGGTCCTGGAGCTGACACGTGGCACCCGATCCGACGACAGGGAAGGCATGCTCCAAATAAGCACCTGGGGGCTGATCTGTCAAGTCTGGAGGTCATATGAGGGCCCTAGAGGTCACATGGGGGCTGGGAAAATTTTCCAAGGTCTGATTTACCTGACCTTAGGGACATTGGGGACATGAAATCCCACCAGGCTCCTGGTGCTGACATGTGTCCTCTCGAAAAAATGACTAAGTCTTGAACTGCGTTTGAGAGGGTAACTTAGAACGAAGATAACTTGAGCTCCCGGTGGAATTTATTGGTGAAATTTTATATGATAATGAATGTAAATGGAATTTTGAATCCAATTATGGGGGTTTAATGTCTTGATTCTGCCACATAGTCCCTTAAAAAAGGAGTTTTGATCTGGTACTCCACTTGTGCCTGAGAAAAACTGCCTGTCAATCATATACGCCAAGGTGTTGTGAAAAATATTATTTTACCATAATGTAGGTATTGGAATCCTCTTTCTGAATATGTTTTTTTACTTCCAAATCCATCTGAAGCTCCCAAAATCTTCTTCTGAAGCCCAACAACTATTTTAGGCCTGTGTGCCGCCTAGGCTTGTGAACCCTGTTTTTAACTCAGACTGCTCCAAGTCTTGCAAAACTTCCCCAAACCTTCCAATATCATTTCCATGATGTTATAAGGTCCTACAATCACCTCCATGTTGAATTTTTCCCTTCTGTTCCACTTTAGGGGGTCGATCCAGTCCTGGGAAGGCCAATGCGACAACCCTTTGCGTGACTCCCAAAATTTGCATTTTCAATTAAGTCCTAAAATCACCTAGGGAATTAATAGAATTTCCTAAATCACCTAGGGGATGATATAACATTGGTTGGGAGGTAATTTGGACTGATTGGATAGAGCTGGGGTTTCCTAGGAATGATAAAGCATTAAAATTTTGGCATAGGGGTATAGTTGTCGTGCTTGGAAATTTACAATTTCCCTGTT
The DNA here is from genome assembly GCA_018340775.1 of Taxus wallichiana var. yunnanensis. Lineage (NCBI taxonomy): Eukaryota > Viridiplantae > Streptophyta > Pinopsida > Cupressales > Taxaceae > Taxus > Taxus wallichiana. The sequence goes on along the minus strand of CM031243.1, from coordinate 301,553,047 downwards.
GCACATTTCCATGACAACACCTTTGTAAGTAAAGAAAACCTAAATGCAAATTTTTACTAAAATATTTGATAAACCTTCTGTAGTAACTTTCCTAGTCTATAAATATCTTAATATCAATATGGTTTGTGGGTACAAGTAAGTTAGTAATTATTTTTATTTTCTTAGGATAAACTTGAATAACTTTAACAAAGATATGATGAGCCAAAAAATACCTTGATCAACCATTTATTATTAGTCAAGGAGAGTTGGTGTTGCTCACATATTGCTAACACTTTCTTTAAATTACTCAAATATTCTTGAAAAGTAGCCCCATGGATAGAAAAATCATCCATGTATATCTCAACACAATCATTAGTGGGATCTATAAAAATAACAAAGAATTCCATTTGAAAAGTAGTAGGTGCGTTGCATAAACCAAATGGCAAAAATTGTATGCAAATGTTCCCTAAGGAAATGTGAAATTGATTTTATCTTGATCTTATAGAGCTATATAAATATAGTTGTAGCCACTAAATCCATCCAAAAAAGAAAAATATTTCTTGCTTGCCAAATTGTCCAAAACTTAGTCTATAAATGGTAGAGGGAAAAAATATTTCTTTGTAGCTTTGTTAATTTCTCTATAATCTACATACATTTTAACATTACCTTCTTCTAAAACCCCAATATACCTTTCAGTTTCCAAAATGGTGCTTTATGTAGCCACAATGGTTCTTTTCATAGCCAAAATGGTTCTTTTCGTAGAGCTTAAAGGTTCTTTCCAAAGCCAAAATGTTTTTCCTAGAGATAGAATGGTTCTTTCCAGAGCCACACTAGAATTTTAATCAAAACTCCTTCATGTTTCTTTAATTTTATTCACATGGTTTTTTAATTCAATCATTTCTATATAAGAAGGCCCCATGCAATCTTGATATGGTACATCAATCCACATATGTTCATAAGTTTTTGTATTCACTAAATCACGCATTTTGAGTCAATATTTAGTCCTAGTCTTATACTAATATTCATATGGTTTATGAGTCAAGAAAGTAATAATTAACCCATATGCTTTGGCATTTTTACTTTTCTTTCTAGACCGTCACTTCGATCCTCTAGCCATACCTACCGAGTATGCTTTGTCATTCTACGTTATTCCTATTCTTGACTAAGGTGCCCACCAAGAGTGGGGTGCGTTAGGAGCCTTGGTCCCCTCTAGGCACTCTAATCCTTTTTTACTTTGCTAACATATTTTGGGAAATTTATAGGAATTTGAGCTTTCCATATTTTTAGTGGTCAGCCTTTTTGGGGTTAATTATGAAATTAGAACAAGATAACCATATAAATATAAAGTTATGAAACCATAATGAGGACCAAACACTAAGCATATACTATCACCATCTAGAGTTTCATCCATCAAAGGAACCTAAAGCTACATTCACATCCATCTATATCTATCACAAGGCATACAAGGATGGTTTATCTACATCACACTTCATAGGAGGGGATTCTATTATTTCCATGCATACATTTACTACATTCTACATCCGGGTTATTTGCTCTTACTTCACAAAGTGCAACTGGAACAAGAGCAACCTAGGGCACGATTTACACACATAGAAACACCTAGAACTACATTTTTCCTGAGATGTAGTGCAATGCTTAGTTAGTAAGTCCACCATTGTGGTCACTGAGGAAAACCCTACCCCTTCATATGCATCTTTCTTTTTTAGGGTTTTGATGCTTTATATGGGGTTTTGTAAGTGCTTTCTTCATCTCGATTTATAACAACATCCAAAGATGCACAGTTCAATGACATTGAAGAAAAAGGAAATGAAGGAAGGAAGTCATTTAGTGAAACCTCGAAGGAGGGTTTAGGGTCATTTCCGCATATCAGGGTGCCTAGATCTTAGAACTAGTGTGCCCAAAGGTGCCTGTTATCCAAAATGTGCCCCTGCTCATTTTTTGTGGCTAACTCCTTCCATTCTCCCCTATCTTGTGCCTTAGTCATAATATTTTGCTTTTTAGGCACTCAAAACCTTCTGAAATGGCACCATTGGATAGAGCTCTTTCTCAACTTTCCAGAAAGGTAAAGTTTTCCTCCTAACTCCATGTATTTTTGAAGTTATGGCTCGGCGGAGTTTTTTGGGAAACTTTTCCCAGATAGGCCCATGGCCAATAAAAACATGCCATGTGGCACCTGAACTGGTGGAGTGCAGGGAAATTTTGGAAAATTTTCCCAAATGCAAAAAAGGGTAAAAATTCAAAATAATTTTTTCCGCCGACCCGATTTGGTCTTGTTTTGCCCTAAAATTTCAAATGGCCATAACTTTCGATCCAGAGCTCATTTTTTCACGTTCTTTATATCAATGGAAATCTGGTGATATTATCTATAAGATTATAGGGTAAATTTTTCATTTTGATAGAGTTTGGAGAGATAAAACTGAAAAACATCTCTAGCACGTGGTGATGAGCAAAAATGACGTTTCAACCACCGTTTTTAATGAAGAATGGCTCGCATTCTCTCCCAGCATGGTTAAAAATGTTAGGGAATGGGTCTATAAGGATGCCCATGCTGTTTTGAATGCATTTTGGTCAATGATTTAACCTCTCCCATGTTTTCCCACATTTCTCTCTCCTGGGCTCGTCCCTTGCACTGTAAAAGCTAGATTTGGCTCATTTTCAAAGGGTGGAACATTTTTTGTGTATTATAAGTCCCATTTCTCACCTTGGAAGTGATTTTGGTGGAATATCAGACCTTTTCTAAGAGCTGAAACTTTATTTTGCCTCTCAGGTGTTGTAATGCAAGTGATTTTGATGATTAAAATAACAATACAACCTCTGTGATTAGTTTTCATCCTCTGCCTGTGTTGTTTGGTTAATTTTTGATCCTTCATTACAATTATCAGTTTGTGCATGAGGTTATTTGTTGCATTTTTATGGACTGTGTCAATCTGCAGAAGTAAAAAATGCTCACCACTCCTTTGGTGCATCACCTATTAGCATTAGTTTTAGTTTTTTTGTATTCTCTATCTCTGTCTCCTTTGGAATTTAGGGTAGGGTTAGGAATATAGACCTCTGCAACTTGTAAGTGATAAATATGACTAGAGGAACTGAGGAACCAACCTCTAAACTAGATATTCCTTTCTCATTTTGCAAGTCCCACACTTGGGGAAAGGATTCAATGTTGTGCAATCACACTGGATGCTAGTATGATCAAACTAGAAATTTGATCAACATCCAGGGGTGTCGCTGATTTTCCACAATAGTTTTGGCACACCCAGTGGGACATAGAAGTCTTCATCTTCATTACAACAAAATTGATGTGCATTTTTTGCAAGTTTCTTGCTTTAAAAGAGCTATAAATTGCACATCTGCGACTCCAAGGAAGAAGAATCAGCTGGTTTTAGTAGTGCAGACCTGAAAACTCATGAGAAGAATCACTACAAGGTCAAGAGCTGGAGAAGAAGAGGTGTTGTTTGAATATCTGCAATTATCTCCAAGAATAAGGCAAAGTGGGAGGAGAATCCAAAGGTCTCCATCTCCACCAAATAGAACTCTCTCAACTCCTCCACCTGGTAGGCCTTTCATTCAATCAACAAGGGTTCTAAGGCCAATCAGAATGGCACAAAACAACCCCTATGTCAATTTCACTGGCAGCAGCCCACTTGCTCTCAATGCACAAAATCTAATCCCAATTGCAGCATTGAAGAACATTACATACTTCACTGGGAGAAAATTAGACCACTCTCGGTGATCATGTTAAGGATATTGCTAACATTTGTGCAATCCATGAGATCAATGAGATGCAAGTTATCAAATCAATGCTGGCATCTTCATTCAAAGGGAAATCTTTGCAATGGTTCAGGAGTCTTGCCTTAGGTTCTATTAAAAATTGGAATCATCTATGTATAGCCCTCCATGAGCAATTTTGGGAAAAGGGAGACAACTTGTCCCTTTTGGAGCAGCTGACAACTATCAAAAGAGCTCCCAATGAGCAACTGACTGATTTTAATTTCAGATTTCAAAGGACTTGGGAGAGAATTTCAGCCTGGCGGTCAGGCCAACAACAGAAGGTACTTTTCTTTATTACCTTAAAGCTTTAAATTCTAATATTTCTATGTTAATTCAGTCCATGGGAGGCACAACTATCCCCATTGCTTATAACATTGCCATTAGAGCTGAAAATTGTTTGATTCAAGCTGGCAAGCTAGCTCCTAGGCCTCTAATGCCATTATTTCCAAGTTTAGAGAGCCCAAGTACTAGCCAAGTGCCTAATTTAGCTTCTATTCCCACTCCTAGAAATTAGAATTCAAGTGAAGCTTCCACTTCATCTTCTAGTGCCTCAAATGAACTTCAAGAAGTCATAAAGCAATTGCAAAATCTAGGTAATGAGCTGGTTACACTCAAAAGGTAGAAAGCTCAAGGTTTTAGACCTTCTTTCTAGCCCCAAGCTTAGCCTAACAGGTAGCCATATCAACCTCGAAGACCACCCAATCTAGCTGCAAATCTAAATCAAGTAAGGCCTCCTGCGCCAATGCAGACCATTTCAACCCTATAATCCCAATGCTACATATGCATCTAAAGCATTAGTGCCAGTAGAAAACAATATGGCTCAAGAGTATGATTGGTGTTTCCCATTCAATGAACCTCATAACCAATCCATGTGCTTTAACGGTGCCTTGAATCAAGTATTAATGGTGACAACAACTAGTGTGGGGGTGAAGGTAGTCAAAGAAATGACCAGCAACAAGAAACATTCTAGCAAAGCAATCAGCTCCAAATGATACCACAATTGTAAATTGATAGGCAGAAGATTTTTGTGGCATGAACAAGACAGTTTCCCAAAGTGTTGCAGCCAACACAAGGTCAAAGAGGAGAAATTTGGGTGAAGAACAACCATTGGCCCCAAGTAATTCATGACCTTCTGTCACTCCACAAACTATTGGCAAGCAAAATGCAATCCCAAGCACACAAGGACTACCTAAAATAGTTCCTAGGCCAACTCAAATGCCAGTTGTTGCTGCCCATATACAAGGGATGAATGTGCAGGCCAAGGGACAACAAAAGGATACTTCATCCCCATTCAATATCATTGATTAGATGAAGAAGACAAATGTAAACATATCAATGTGGGAATCACTATCTATCCCAGGCCAAAGAGATTTGCTACAAGCTGCCATGAAGGACTGGTCAACTTCAAATCAGCAAGTCCAAATGCAAGAGAAGGTGCTCACAAATGTCACCCAGCCTGAGGGGAATCATGGAGGACAGCAAGGTAAGATGTTGAATCCCCCTCCATTCTATGTTTCATTGATCATTGGGAACCAATTAGTACACAATTACATGATTGATTTCGGGGCAAGTAGTTCAAGAATGCCCAAGCAAATAGCTGATCGGTTGGAATTTAGTATGAAACCATATCCATAGGGGTGGTACAATTGGGTGGGACAGCAGAATAACAAATTAGAGTGATTAAAAACTTGAGTCTTACTTTGCATGCTTGTCCCAACGTGGTTGTTTTACAAGATGTCTTAGTAATAGACCTTCCACCACTCTTTGCCCTATGTTTGTCAAGGGATTTCACAGCTAAGATTGGAGGTTACTTGTCTACTGATTGGTCACACATGTTGTTCAAAACAAGATATGGAACCAAAGCCACAATCAGGTCTGAACCTATTGCAAACTTTCACATTGAGCCTTACACTCCAAGTCAGATTAATGCCAATTGTTCAGCGTTTGATCAAGAAGATCACCCAAGCACTGATGAAGCTGACACTAAGGTAGGAAGTATCCTAGATCTAACTCTTGATGAATGGGCAAGCAAGGTGCATGCTTTTGATCCTTATCAAGAAATAGAAGAATCTGAGCTAGGAGTATATTGCATGCATGAAGAAAATCAGCCTATTCCTAGCATCACCAAGCCATACCACAAGGATGACAATGAGGTATGGCAGTTGTTTTTTGATGGATCAAGGAGTAGAAAAGGTGTAGGAGGGGGAGCCATGTTTGTTTCACCTCAAGGAGTTAAGTATTATTCAGCTTTTAGATTTAAGTTTGCATGCTCTAATAACACTGCTGAATATATAGCCTTGGTGCAAGGACTGCATTGGGCAATCAAGAGAGGAATAAAGAACTTGCAAGTCTTTGGTGACAGTGAGTTGATTGTCAACCAAGTTAAGGGGCAGCATGCTGTCAAGAATAATTTGCTCAAGTGCTACAAGAACAGGGTATGGGACCTCATTGAAGATTTTGAGGGCTTTAGCATTAAATCCATTCCTAGGAAAGAGAACCAAGTCTTGACGGGCTTGCAGCAGTTGGGGCAGCCTTTGACATTGTTGAAAGCATTCAAAAAGACAAGGTACAACCAAACATCCATGTGATTGTGAGGCCTTCAGTGCTAGATAACAATGTAAGTTGGCATGTGTTTGAAAATGATCAGCAAATCATCCATTTCTTGAAGAAGAGGCTGAATTCTCACCAAAAATCAGAAAAGTTAGAGTAGCGATATGGTGACCAAGTGGTGCAGCCGAGAACCAACAAACTACCAAAGGGACTTGTTACTTTGGAGTCCATTTTCAATCCTAATGATGATTTTAGGAAGGAGAAAGCAAACATCCAAGTTAAGGGGGAAGATTCAGTGTCCATCTCGGTAGAAGAAGGCAAATCACTCCAAATTGGCAAGATGACAACTGAGCAAGAAAGGTATGAGTTTATACAATTTTGTCAAGAATTCCCTGATGTGTTTGCTTGGAGCTATGAAGATTTGAAAGGTTTCAATCCCGAGTTAGCTCAACACACCATTGAATTGGATCCAAATACTAAGCCCATCAGGCAGAAACAAAGGCTAGTCAACCCCCACATGGAGCCTCTCATGAGAAAAGAATTGAATAAGTTGATAGAATCAAGAATCATATTCCCTATCAAGCATTCTAGTTGGGTTGCCAACTTGGTTCTAGTCAAAAAGAAGAGTGGGGAAATCAGATTGTGTGTTGACTTCAGAGATTTGAATAGAGCATCTCTTAAGGATCATTACCCACTTCCTTCCATGGAGCAAATTTTACAAGTTGTTGCTGGCTCCGAGAGGTTTTCACTACTTGATGGCTATTCAGGGTACAATCAGATTATGGTGAAGGAAGAAGATCAGTTCAAGACAGCCTTTACAACCAAATGGGGAACTTATGCATATAGGAAAATTCCATTTGGGCTATCCAACGCTGGAGCTACCTTCCAAAGAGTAATGGACATGGCGTTCAAAGGTTTGATTAACAACATAGTGTTGATATATCTTGATGATATCACTATTTTTTCAAAAAATACAGCAGACCACCTCTCTCATTTGAGACAAGTGTTCCAAAGGTGCAGAAGATTTAGAGTCTCCTTGAATCTTAAAAAATGTATTTTTTTATCTCATGAAGGAAAGCTCCTTGGTCACATTGTCTCTAAAGAAGGATTAACAATTGATCTAGAAAGAGTTGAATCCATAAGAGCACTACCATTGCCAAGCCACAAGAAGGCCCTTAAGAGTTTCTTGGGAGAATACATTTTGTTAGGAGATTTGTCCCAGATTTTGCAGCCCTTGTCAAGCCCATCACCAAGATGTTAAAGAAAAGCATGGATTTCAAATGGACAGCAGAAGGCAAGGAGAGTTTTGAAGCAACCAAAGAAGCCATCTCTCAAGCCCCAGCTCTCATCAACCCAGATTTCTCCAAGGATTTCATCCTTTATGCATTTGGGGGTGATGATATTATCTCTGCAATTTTGGTATAGCAGAACAAGGAAAATAATGAGCAGCCTTTCTTTAGCCAAATCTTGGAGGACTATGAGGTGATATATTCTTTCATTGAGAAGCATGTTCTTGCAGTAATCAGGAGCTTGAAGAAATTCAAGCATCTAGTTTCAAACAATAAGGTCCAATTGCTGGTTTCTCATGCGGGAGTTAAAGACTTCCTCCTCAACAAAGACTTGAATGAAAAGAGAGCAGGTTGGATTACTCGTGTCATGGAGTATGACATAGAGATCAAGGTCACCAAGTTGGTCAAAGGAAAAGGACTGTGTGAGAAGCTGATTTTGAGCAAGCAAAAGGAAGCATGCAATGAGAAAGAGACTGTTTTGAAGTTGCAAGATAGCCATGAGCAAGGAAGCACTCAAGAGGAAAATAATGGTGTCCCCACTCCTTTCTGGACCCAAAGTATAATGCACTTCTTAAGCACAGGCCTATGCCCTCCAAAGATGAACAAGACCCAAAGAGGACACTTCAGATTGCAGGCTGTCCCATATGCCCTTGTTGAGGGTGTCTTGTTCAAAAGAGATGTGAATGGAGTACTACTGAGATGCATTGGTATAAATCAGATTCATAGGGTGTTGGAAGATTTCCATGGTGGACCAGCTGTGGTCATTTTGGACCAAGAGTGAGAGCTCTAAAGATCATGAGGGCTGGTTATTATTGGCCCAAAATTTTCAATGATTGCTATGCATGGATCAAGAGGTGCAAGAATTGTGCATTCTTCACAGGTAAAGAAAGGCTAGCTGCCCTCCCATTGCATCCAATTTCAATTGACCAGCCATTCATGCAATGGGGTTTAGACTTCATTGGAGTCATTGATCCCAATTCAAGCCAATGGCACAAGTGGATTTTAACAGCCACAAATTACTTCACCAAGTGGACTGAAGCAGTAGCACTCAAGGAAGCAAATGAAGCTAGTATCCTAGACTTCTATGAGGGAATAGTAACCAGGTTTGGCATACCAGCTACAATAATATCAGATAATGCATTAGCATTCATTGGATCCAAGGTGACTGAATGGGCTGTCAAGAACAGGATCTACCTAAGTACTTCATCAAACTATTACCCTCAGGGTAATGGCTAGGCTGAGTCTACAAATAAGAACTTGTTGAAGATCATTAGGAGGACTCTTGATGAAAATCAAAGGTCTTGGCATACTAAATTGAAATCAGCTTTATAGGCTGATAGGATAACTCCCAAGAGATCTACAGGTAATTCTCCATTCAAGCTTGTTTATGGGAGAGAGGCAATTTTACCCATGTCTCTTGAGTTACCAACATTGGAACTCATGAAACAGCTTAGATTTGTCGAGTTTGAGCCCATGGAGGTTAGATATGCAGAATTGATGGAGCTCCAAGAAATCGAAATCGTGGCATCCCAAGTAATGGAGAAGGATCAGGCTTTGATAAAGAAGACCTTTGATAGAAAGGCAAGAATAGATCCTTCCAAGTTGGATATTTAGTGCTAAATGGGATGTAGATAGAGCAAAACCGGGGAGGCATTCAAAATTTGATGCCATTTGGAGTGGCCCATACATGGTCACAAAGTGTAAGGACAACAATGCCTTCCAATTGTCTTCATTGGATGGTGAAGAACTACAGATTCTAGTCAATGGAATCCATCTAAAGCATTGCTACTAAAGGGAAATTCTCCACCTTGTATATATTAGCTTAGGTTTTTATTCCTCCAAGTGCTTGTGCACATTGTTCTGTTGTAGGTTAGTTTGTTTTCCCTAAGTGCTTTGGCACAAGCTTGCTTGTCCCCGGGAATGTGTTTACGAGCCTTGCTCCATCAAGTGATATTCCATGTTCCTCATTGCAATGTTCTAGTCGGTTGGGGTATCGTATGAGAAAATCGGGTGACTCCATGCCTAATGGATTGCTTCAATCAACTGGTAACTTCATCCAACAGCAGATGACCCTCTGAGTCACCAAAATTGCTATCCAAAATGTGCCCCTACTCATTTTTTGTGGCTAACTCCTTCCATTCTCCCCTCTCTTGTGCCTCAATCATAATATTTTTCTTTTTAGGTACTCAAAACCTTCTGGAAATGGCACCATTGGATAGAGCTCTTTCTCACTTTCAAGAAAGGTAAAGTTTTCCTCCTAACTCTATGTATTTTTGAATTTATGGCTCAAATGAGTTTTTTGGGAAAATTTTCCCCGATAGGCCCACGGCCAATAAAAACATGCCACGTGGCACCTAAATCCAGTGAGCGGAGCCTGGGAAATTTTGGAAAATTTTCCCAAATGCAAAAAGGGTAAAAATTCAAAATAATTTTTTCCACGACCCGATTTGGTCTTGTTTTGCCCTAAAATTTCAAATGGCCATAAATTTTGATCCGAGCGTGGTTTTTCATGTTATTTATATCAATGGAAAGATGGTAAAATTCTCTACAAGATTCCAGGGTACATTTTGCATTTTTATTGAGTTTGAGAGAGAAAATTGAAAAAATGTCTCGGCACATGGTGATGAGCAGAAATGACATTTCAACCACCATTTTTAATGAAGAATGGCTCGCATTCTCTCCTAGCATGCTTAAAAATGTCGGGAATGGGTCTGTAAGGATGCCCATGAATTTTTGAATGCATTTTGGTCAATGATTGAACCTCTCCCATGTTTTCCCACGCTTCTCTCTCGGCTCGTCCTTTGCCTTTGTAAAAGCTAGATTTGGCTCATTTTCAAAGGGTGGAACATTTTTTTGTGTATTACAGGTCCCCTTTCTCACCTTGGAAGTGATTTTGGTGGAATATCAGACCTTTTCTAAGAGCTGAAACTTTATTTTGCCTCTCAGGTGTTGTAATGCAAGTGATTTTGATGATTAAAATAACAATACAGCCTCTGTGATTAGTTTTCATCCTCTGCCTGTGTTGTTTGGTTAATTTTTGATCCTTCATTACAATTATCAGTTTGTGCATGAGGTTCTTTGTTGCATTTTTATGGACTGTGTCAATCTGCAGAAGTAAAAAATGCTCACCACTCCTTTGGTGCATCACCTATTAGCATTAGTTTTAGTTTTTTTGCATTCTCTATCTCTGTCTCCTTTGGAATTTAGGGTAGGGTTAGGAATATAGACCTCTGCAACTTGTAAGTGATAAATATGACTAGAGGAATTGAGGAACTAGCCTCTAAACTAGAGATTCCTTTCTCATTTTGCAAGTCCCACACTTGGGGAAAGGATTCAATGTTGTGCAATCACACTGGATGCTAGTATGATCGAACTAGAAATTTGATCAACATCAAGGGGTGCTACTTGATTTGCCACAATAGTGCCCCTATCCATTTCCAGTGCTCGAGTCCAGTCGAAAGATCTCACATATGCACTTTCTCGTGGTTTCTTTATTGTCGCTTTCCTCCTCCTATTCACCTGTTCACTATGGGACATAGTCCTACACTTTGTCAAATCAGCTAAGGACTTATCAGCCCTCTCTTACAAATAAGGGTTTAACATATCTATTTACTTAGTTGTTTGAGTCATTTCTATTATTTATTTAGCTATTATTTATTACTTTTCATAACTTTAGATTAGGCTAGGATATCCCATTTTAGTTTAATAATTTTGGTGAACTTGACCACCTCCAATCCAACACTTTCTTTTGATTATGAATTCACCATATCAAGTCATGGTTTAATCATCTTATCCTTCTTTAGTACCTACTAATATTTCGGTATAGTCACTATCACTCATCGACTTTATGAAAGTGTGTACTTAACATCCCCTTGATTTATCATGCCAAATTTTGATCCCTCCATTAATATAGTAACTAATTTTCATACCCATACTCCTACAAATCCTCTTGCTTCTTCTAAGGGATATGACATCATCGAACAACTTAAAAATACACCAGCTAATATTTCTCTTTATGAATTGTTGCATAATGCAGCTGACTTTTGTCAAATACTAGGAGCAACCATTCATTCCATTCATATTTAAAGTAATAACTCTACAGCTTACCTTTTCACATCTCATATAGTCTGCTTCAGAATCTAGAACATGTTATATCCTTCACTAATGAGGATTTGTCACCTTTTTCTAATAGCAATCCATGTGCACCCTTGCTCATTACCACTGTAATTAGCACTACTTGTGTCAAATGATTACTTATTGATAATATACTAGCCATCAATCTATGTTCTTACTCTCTTTTGAAAAAACTAGGTATTAATGAAAATATCTTTTTAAGACTTCTACTCTCATTCGAGGATACGATTCCACCACTCGTACATGTCTAGGGACTATCTCATTACACATTAAGGTTGGGCCTAAAACTATTCTCATAGACCTTTATGTTACATATACTTCATTTCAATTCAATCTATTACTAGGTAGGGCTTGGGTACATGTAATGTAAGAAGTCACATCTAATGTTCCCCAATATGTCAAATTTTTACATGATGGATACGAACATACCAATTCGGAGATCCCAAACCTTTAAAATTTGGTCACATAGACCCCATTATGGATATTCCCATCCCTCTTACATAGCATATCCTATATAGTAGTATTGATACATATGATGTTGATCAAGATAGTACTTCCCGATTGTCTCGCTTCTCTAAATGCCCCAGTCATTTCTACTCATACTACTGCCATAATTTCACCTACATCACCTATCTTCATCCTCGCTACTACTCAAATTGTTGAGGTTTCATTCCCCATTCCTTAACCTATTACAACTCCTATAAATATACTTGAAAAATCATGTACATATTGATAACACTACCACGAGATGATTCTAAGAGATCCAAGATGAAGATGATGCTATACAACTTATTGATGAAGCATTAAGCTAGATGAATTTTACCCCATAGGCGTAGATGAATCTTACTTTAAAGAAACCTTTGTGGCTAATGGCTTGGGTGAATATAAATTTTAAACCCCTCCTTCAACCAATGCTATAATACTTTATCAGGGATTTATTAACACTTTAGACACTATTCCACCTTCGACGACACAATCTACATCTCCACCATCGCCTTTCACATATACGTTATTTATAAACAATTTCTTTGGACATAACATCCCACATGATTGCACTTGTTCGATATTGTTTGCACACTTGAGGGCTTAAATTTTTTTTTCTTGATGCTTAATGACATCTTACATCATGGGTATTTTCACATGAAGACCGCCTATGGCCTTCATGTGTTTCACTTGACAATTTTTGCTTCTCGTGCTCTTCACACTTCTCCATCAAACTGGGGTAATCTTGGCTTGACTATATTGGTGGTACCTTAGATCATGACCACACTTCTCTCACATTTCCTATGACATTTGGTAACATCTCCATTGGTAAATACTCATCTCGTACTTGCTCTCAAAATATTTCTCGCTTGTACACACATAATTGTCCACCCGTGTCCTTCATCAATGAAGAATATGCAATAAAAATTTACACACCATGTCACAATGGCTCTCTATATGATCCACCTCATTATATTTCATATCATGTCTCTAATCTGGCTTTAATCTTGACAATGATGATCTATTAGATAGTGTCACATGATTATACTCACCAATGCACTTAGGGGCATAACATCCACACCCCCATCCTAGCATCAACATACATCTCATGCGTGTATCTACATATATCCACATCATTTCATTATCATATTCACCTACATTATGTACATCATCATTACTATATGATGCACTCTTGTGCTTTGGTTCACACTTGACTATTGAGGGCATTCTCTACATATGGACCCCATACACTACATAATAGCCACCACACATTAGGCATCACATATCATCACATGATCCTACATCATCTACATATAATACACTACACCATAGGATATAGGAACTCCAAGTATTCATACATCCAAAACTTTACATTCTACATATTTTCTTACATACATCATATGCATTCTACACATGACTCACACACTACACCATAGCTATCACATGTTGCACATTTTTCACATGTCATACACGTCATATTACGTTCCATTTTACATCTAACATGATATACATAATAGGGAATGGATACATCATACATTACATCCAATTCTATCACGTACATTACAAATTTTATATATTCAACTCTACACACTACACTCACCACCTTATAATGCACTCTAGTTCCTCGGTCCATACTTGAGTGCCGAGGATTTAAAAATCAAATGGACCTTATCATGCTCACATGGTCATCATCCATCCTTCTCTCATGTTAAATTCCTATGTTAGTGACATACGATATAGGCTAAATGGTCACTTATCCCATCATTTTATAGTGGTATACTATTTAGGCTACATCACCACTCCCTTTATTCATCTTATAGTGGCATACAATTTGGGATACATAACCATTACCTCTATTCATATTGTAGTGATATATGATTTAGGCTACATCATCACTCCTTCAATCATGTTGTCATGATATATGATTCAGCTATAGGATCATGCACACATCATTTCTAGGTCGCATATCATCACCACACATACACACTCATCACAACGCATTACACATAGCACACATTTAGATCATTTCTTGATGACGCACTCTCATTTATGGTTCATTCTTGTACATTGAGGGGGTAGACTAAATGAACTTCACCGTATATAATTCCATTCACTTGAGGGGCACACAACTCCTATCATCCACATTACATTCCACTCCATCCATCCACAACATACTACATATTATGGTTACAAATACTCTTTCTTGCAATTTTCTTTACATGCTCACATTACTACACATGTTATATAGATATCTTGTATGTCATCATATTTACCATACACACATCAATGTTCACATCCTTTTCTAGTTGTGATCATAGATACAAAGCTTCTATATGTAACACCAATTTTTGAAAAACTACCTACCGGGAGTACATTTGTATACTACAGGAGATATTATTTCATTTTATACTTAGCACTTTCTATTATCATGTTATACATGCTTTGACATACTTGCTATTTTTATAACATGCTAACAGGTGCTTCATGTGTAACATTTTTTTATACAGGGTTATTTTATTCCATACTTGTTTGTTTTTTTGCTATTGCTTGTTATTATTTGCGGATTTGACCTTTGTTGTGTACACACTTGTTTTGGTTGTGGCCATGACAAACTTGAGTGTCTTGCAACATCATGAGTGGTATCTCACATTTTTAACCCACATTTTGTGGTCTATGATTGTCTCTTTGAGTGTTTACATTGTCTGCTTATGTTCTAGCTCATACATTTTCGTAATAACACTTGTTTGTGTGTGCCTTGGTATATACCAAGTGGATTTCTTTCCCACTATAGGGAAAAATTTTAGTAAACACAATAGTCCTCTTTTGAGACCACATTCTACTATCTCGTGACATCGCATGTGACCCCAAAGAGGGGTTTTGGAAAAATCTCTTAAATTTCCCTTTGAGAGAGATTTTTAGGGAGAAAAATGCAAATTTCTCCCTACACTTATTTGCATGAAAACATGTTCTTTACATGCATCATGTCTCATGTTTCCTGAAGCCTAAAAACCCAAATTGACTAAGTCCTTTGTGTTTCCCTTTGAGAGTTTTTCGTGTTTTCGGTGAGGTTCAAAACATGCATCAAACATGCTTTTCCCTATCACATGTTTCATGTTCCATGTTCCCAAAACCCGCAACCCAAAAAAGCCAGTGTGTTGGGTTTTTAACTTGGAAGCATCTCAACATCTCATGCTTCATGCCTCATGTTTCCCAAAACCCAAAACCCGAAATGAACCAAATCCTTTGTGTCGGGTTTTGGGGACTCCAAGCATGATGACATGTCATAAATGCCTAGTTGTCTAGTAGTTGGCACACGTGTCGAGCTATGTGTAATAAATTTTAGGGTTTTATAAATAGGTGGTTTTCCACATCATTTTTACTTTGTATGATTTTGATGCGTTGGAATGTTGTGCATGCTTCTACCTCCTCCGAACCCGATTGAGCTTCTTGATCGATTTCGTGATCCATCTTCGATTATTTTTCAAGTTTATTGAAGGTATTTCTCTCCTCTTTCTACTTTTATGCTTTTTGGGTTATTTTTGAGGTGTTCATAATGGAGTTTCCTTTTCTTTTCTCTTCCTTCTTGGTTTAGGGTTTTGGGTTACTTTTCTTTGTTTTTATTACATTCCCATTGAACCTTTTGTTTGGAATTCACCCTTAGGGTATTTTTTATTTTCCCATAGATGTTACCCTATAGTTTTCAAAAGGGTTAAAAAATTCCTAACTAGCAACATGGCGGGGATTTTTCATGTCTTGACATCATAGAAATCTGATTGCATCTGTTTTGGGTTTTATAGGGTGTCCGACATCATACAAGTTCCACCTTTGTTTTGGGATTCTCCAGGTGCTTGACATCCCCAAGTTCCACCTTTGTATCAGGTTTTGCAGTGTGCCTGACATCCTCCAACTCTACCAGTGTTTTGGGTCTTGACCGTGTTTGACACTCTTCAGTTCCATCGTAGTGTGTCGAATATTATCACCTGCTCGACATCATCCGAATTCTTCAAGTCTTTCGGGTTTTCAAGGTGTTTGACATGGTCTGTTTCCCGACACACACAATCTAGTCTATCAAGTTTTCAAGGCTACTTTGCAAGTTTCAAAACCCTAATAGTAGAGGGCAAGTCTGTTCACTTGTCAACAAACATCAAACCTAATTTCTCTTCCAGAATTTTCAAGACTCCTCATGTCGGACCCTAGCCCATCTAAGGATAAGTCAGATAAGTCTAGAAAGATGAAGTACAAATATCAGAAGATAGATTCTTCTTCTTATATAAGTTGCAATTATGACATCCGGACACAGAGCTCGAAATATAGACATGGAAGACTTCTGGAAAAGGATCGAGGATTCTTCTCAAAATTCATGGATGAAGTCAATAGCGGCAGTGGTCTCCCACTTGTAGTAGGGTTTCCAGTATCAGCCCAATGCCCTGAATTCATTCTGGCATGTGCTTCTCACTATGACTCAGCCTCCCGCTCAGTGAGAAATCAAGCAGGAGAGTCTATAGTAAAATTAGATGGAGATTACTTTGATCAACTCCTAAAGTTTTCCTAACTTTACGGAATATGTTGATTTAAATCTTAAGTCAGCACAGAAATCTTGGGACAAAGATCAAGAAGACTACATCAAGCACGTGAACAAGAAATTCTTGATCAAGGCTAAGCCATTATTTCTAGGTTTCCTAAGACGGTCCCTAGAAGTGATTTTATACTTGAAGTCAGTGATATCATCACCCTACTGAGCCGAGTTATTTGGGCTCCCAGAGTCAAAATAATTCCAAGGGTGGATGTATCAGTTCATGGTCATCATAAAGAAGAATGACCAAGGGATTGATTGGGGCACCTTAATAAGTGATGAGATAGACTCTCAAATGAAAATGGTCTTGTCTACTGAAAGTTCTACATGATGTCATACGTCACCTATGCAGCAGCAGGTATGAGAAACTACCTAGGGTTGGATGCAAAAGGGAACCAAACAACTGATCACATATATCGGTACTTCCCTCAGTTGACAATAAAAGGATCTGAAGATCAATTTAGAGAGTGAATGATGCCTTCTTTTATGAAAATATTTGTAGGCTGGACCCTAAGCTGAGAAAGAGAAGAGTTTTTGATGAGGCATGGGCGAGGTGTCAAAATGGGGTTGCATCTTCTTGCAATTCAAGAAGTTTACCTATCTCTGGGTGGTAAGGTTCCATGGTACTCCTTTCCATTTTCCCAGTTTTCAGGTGACAAACTCATCCTTATGGAGTTAGTCAAACAACTGTTGGATTTCCACAAGTTCCAACAAAGTAGACACAAGGCCATTGTCTCCTTCCCAATTTCCATTGGAAGGTACACATGTTCTATAGTGGTGAAGGCCAAGAATGTGGTGCATGAACTTTAGAAAAACTAAAGAAGCATATGAAGTTTAGAGAGGATTCGATATTCAAGGAGTCCTTAAGTCATATGGAACCTTGTATCTACATGTGCCCCATGTAGAGGACATCTAGGTTGATCTTTGGGATGAGGTTTCCATCTAAAGAAAAGACAATAGCAGGTTGACTCTTGAAGAAATCCAAGCATTAGATCTGGTTGATATCCCAAAAGGCACCACGGATAATGAAAGTGTCTTGGAACCTAGGTATGAATAGTCAGATGGAGATCAACTTGGATTCCTAGCCATCGATTGGTCCATTGCTGAAAAGGCTTCTATCACCGAGAGAGCTACTCAAACCCTTGTTCACACTAAGGCATGGCTCATTTCTTGGGGAATGAGTTATAAAGAAAAGATATTTTCAAAGATAGCTACTCTAGAAGTGGGACCCTCCAAGGGAGAAAAGGAAAAGATAAAAGCCCTACCAAAAGGAAAATAAAGTTTAAGTTTGTCAGAAGAGGAGAAAAGTAGGGGGCTGAATCATCTACTCCCACACAAATAGTTGAGGTATTGGATTCTCCTCCTCAACCAGAGACAGGAGGAATTCTCCTAGAAGTCAAGGTTGTTCAACCTCTCATTTCTCCTTTTGTTGATTGCTCATCGAAGTAAGTCTTTCTCTTGCTTCTCAAGCTTTAGCTCTGGGATCTTTACCTTCTCTCTCCCAATCTTCATCATCACATATTTCAATGCCACTCTCATCAGCCATGGCCAGCATTTTCTCCGATCTCTCCCTCTCTCTCTTGGACCTACGTTGGCTATAGAAATGCCTCCTCCTTCCACACCTTCATTTCCTCGAGTCTATTCCCATAGTCACTACACTTGCAGTCATCACAACTCCACAAGAAAATCTTCCTCCACCCACAGATACAACCATGACACCTCTCAATAGGAGAAACTTCTTCCATTGTACCTCAATGGTTGGTCGACCAGACTCCAAGGAAGAGGAAGGTGGTAGTTCCCCTACCAGCCTTTGATTTTAGTTCACTCAAGGCTTCTCCTGCCAAATCTACCAAGAAACCCAAAATAGTTTCAAGAGTTTCAGTAGATGCCTCAGGGCATAAGTTTGTAGAGATTGCCACTCCCGGCCGAAAAAAAACCAAGGAGGACATAACAACTTCTGATTATCAGATTACAAGGGTGGATCTAGGAAAGGTAACAATAGAAGGGGCACAACAAGATGCACAAGATGCCATGAATGTGCTATGCCAAAAGCTGAAGGAAACAAAGGTGAGTAGGGATGAGCTAAAAGAGAAAGTGGAACAGTTGACAAAGTATTGCTTAAGCTCTCAAAGCCCTCTCAGTCAACCCCATCATCTTCTACTCCTACTCCTATCAGGTTCACTTCTCATCAGTGCATGTTATTGAGAAGATCAATGAGAAGGGGAGAATGGTGGATGAATGGATTCAGAGGTTACTCCTTCAAGGAAGGAAAGTCATTGATGATATAGTAGAGGTATACAAATCCTTGGAGGAAATGAAAAAGGATGGTGACAAGATGAATGATGAATTTTCACAGGAGGCTGAAACCTCGAACTAACTTTGGAGGCCCTCAATGCACTGAAGCAAGTTCCATCTCGGGTCTTAGTGGAAGAAGGAGTCATTCCACATGGGGATAAACACTTCCAGCTAACCAAGGCTATTAGGTTCAAGATAAAGATTCTCAGTGAAGCTTGTAGCAAGTTGAGAGAATCTAGGGATCAATTGATTGATGCCACCAAATATCGAAGAAGAGTTGTTCAAGATCTTTCCCAAAGTATTGGATGAAGGCACAACCATTCTACTTGCTGATGGTTTCTATAAACAAATTCAGAGAATCAATCGAGCAAGAACCAACTTCCATCTTTGATCTGAGCATCATTGATAAATTTATAAAGATCGAGAATGTTTTGGAATCACTGAGAAAACTTAATAAGAGATTGAAGAAACTTCCTAGCAATGTAAGTGACACACATGAAACTTGTGAGGTTCTAAGTGATTATTCTAGTGTGCCAGATGAAGCTGAAATGCAAGGCATAATCTGGAAGTTTCAAGAGTTTCGAGACAAGTAGGTGTCATTGGAAGAAGACAAGGATGAGGAAATGGAATAAGCAATGATGTTACATGTCATTTCCTTCCAAAAATTGACATGTCTTTTTCATTTCCATTTTGTCACATAGGAAGCAAATTTTGACTTGTTCTCCTATGTGAGAGTCAAGCAAAATAGGACTCTTATTGAATGACTATTTTCTAGGATTTAATCCTATTTTCTCTCTGCTCTTTTTATTATAAATAAGGGATGCTTGTGCATTCCTAAAGGAGAGACTTTTTGAATATTAAGAGCTATTGTGAAGAAGAAGAAAAACTTTGTATTTTCTTTTTAATCATTGAAGAATAGAAATGAGTGTTATTTTACAAACTTTGTGTTGTGGGATTCATCTATCTTGAGAGATTGTTCTTACATCCAAAATCTTGAGCTATTCTTTGTTTAGTATTCTTGATCATTTTAATCATTTTAGGATATTACACTCATTATCTAAAACTCATATAAGTATTTCTTGATCTGTGTTTGCTTGAAAGAAAATATGTTCCTCTTATTCCCTTTCCATTTTGTTTCATCTATAATAAGTTCCCTTTCTAATCCATCCCATTCCTAAAGTTGTAACATCTCCATTTCATGTTGATATGGATTTTGGGATTGTATCCCAACCCCAATGGTTAGAATAGTGTGGATATTGTATATATTATTTCTTTTGTGTTTTAGATTAGTAATAAATAGGCAGCCTCACCTATCTTTGAGGAGGGATTTAATCCCATGTACTGTGGTTGAACCTCATATTTTGGTCTGACAAAAATATCCAACCAACAGTTTTTGGTGACTCCACTTGGGGAATACGGATTGATAAGACTAAGCTTATCCTATTTGTGTCTGGTGACTCTCGTATTTTCCTTATTTTCAAAAAGATCTATTTTCTAGTTCAAGCTTGGCCAAAAGATCTTCACTCGGTCAAGCCGAGCCAGGGGTGAAACTGATCCATTCTTTGATTTTCTTCAACAACATAATTTCAGACTTTCACCCAACAATGTTGCATCTAGCCGAGAGAAGTTCTTCACCTATCCAAAGAACTCGGGTTCTTCAAGAACAAGAAGTTTCTACAACCTACCATGCATTATTCTTGTCTGATACTTAGATTCCTGTATACACTTCATTTAGAAGAATGGAAGCACAACCTATGCCTTGGGGTGTGGCTATTGGTCCTCTTTCCCTAACTCCACCATTGCATGATCTACCACATGGGTCACGTAAGAATATTCCTAAGTTCAACGGTGATGGGAAGCAACACCTGATGAACACATCACTTCATTCTTTGTCACATGTGGCATTCTTGGAGTTTCTCATGAAGACATCTCTATTTGACTCTTCATTGAGACATTGCATGGTGTAGCAGTAGAATGGTTCTACCATCTTCCAAATGCATGCATTACCAACTGGACTACCATGCGATCTATATTTGAAGCAAGGTTCAAACCAGCTGAAGACTCTCATGCCTTGTTAGCATAGCTTACACACATGAAGAAGGAGTCTTACGAACCCATGTGGGATTTCATAGCCAAATTCAACAAGCTTGATTCAAGATTCCAGAGCTAGCCATTCCCACTCTTGAAAATCAAAAGTGTTTCTTCATCAATGCTCAGCCCCCTGATGTGAGCTTCTTGTTGAGAAGATCTGTTATCCCCGATTTGGCCACTGCTCAAGCTATAACCACTAAAATAGAAGATGATCTTATTCTAGCCAGAAAGATCAGAAGAGAATCATCTAAGCCTAAAAATCAGAGTTCTTCTCAGAGTACTACTGATCCTATGATTCAAAAGATGGCCAATGACTTGATCACTTTAAAGAAGTAAAATGTCTCAACAAGCAACCAACATTCCTTATCGGGATATTCCTAGATGGAATTTCAACAATGCCAATGGCGCTCCCACAAGAGATAGGAATCGGTTGATCACTTTCTCCCCCACTAGGCTGGCCATTGAAGCTCCTCCTATCAACACAACAGTTGAAATAGTTGAGGAGGGTGAAGAACCAGAAGATCAAGATTCTCATGAAGCTTTCAAGCTTCAGGATATGTTGATGAGTCTTTTGATGATTCAGCTGGTGACTCCAACATTGGGTACTTGGAGTATGAGGAAGATGAAGGTGAGCATGATGGCCAATCATTTGTAGTCTTCACTCGATCCCAATCTCAGAACCCCAAAAATCTAGTTGAAGGCTCTAAGGAGAAAAGTAAAGAAGCTCCCATGGTTATGGCTAAAAGAGGCTCTCCCATCTCAACGCAAACTAAAAGGAGACAACTAAAAAGGTAACTTCATCTTCTAACTCTTTTTCTCCTTCCCTCAAGGCAGACCCTCAGCTCAGACCCAGTGTAACCAAAACTGAGCCCCACCATCATTCCCTCATATACCACTTTTGACATTATCGATCATGCAAAGAAAACCAAAATCCAAATGTCGGAAGCCGAGTACTTGTAGTCCAACCCTGAGCAATTTGAGAAACTTGCCAAATTCATTAGAAGCAAGGCTTGTTATTCCTTCATCTTCAAAAGGCATTTTTCCTAGCCCCACTCAGCCTTTACCTCAGAGTAATATGACCTCTTGCTACTTCTTCAGGAAAGATTGAACCATTTTATTTGTCCTTACTTATAAACGGTTTTAAACTCAACAATTGCATAATTGACTCAGGAGCCTCTGATAACGTAATGCCCACAAAAGTAGCTCATGCCCTTGGACTCACCTTGACTAAATCTTATGGGTGGTGTTATTCCATGGAAACCAAACAAGTCCCCTTGATTGGCCAAATCAAGGATGCACAATTTGCATTTGTTGCCTTCCCTAAAAAGAGAGTGAAAATGACTATCCTGTTGCTTGATATCCCAGCTGCTTATATGGTATTCTCTTAGGAAGAGGTTTTTGCAAAGATGTTGGAGGAGAAATCAACATGGATTGGACCAAAGCTAAAATTCCAGTAAATGGAGTTCCTCATGTCCTTCACCCAAAACATAGGAAAAGTACCTTGTCACTAAGTCAGATGATCCCAAGGCTCAAATTCTCTTTGAAGATGCAGGCTTGGGTAATTATTTCATGACATCTGAGGTGCCCTCTGTAGAAGTCAAAGAAGAAGATCCTAACACTGTTTTTGGACCCTTGAGTTTGATGGGAGCTGTTCAACTACTGGTTCAGGTGCTGGCGTGGTTCTTATATCTCCAGATTTTGAGATTTTTCCCTTTGCTTTCAAGTTGTAGTTTGATAATACTAATAACATAGCTGAATACGAAGATTTGTTATTAGGATTAGAAATGGCAAGACAAAAAGGAATCCAAAATCTTAAAGTGCAGGGAGATGCCGAGTTGATTGTGAATCAAGTAAGGGGACCTATCAGGTAAAAAATGATCACCTAAGACATTACAGGAACAAGGTTTGGGACAACATAGAATGCTTTGATGCTTTTTCCATTAAGGTAGTCTTAAGAGATTACAATGATAAAGCTGATTCTTTAGCCATATCTACATCTCTTCTCCTTCCTCACCCAAAGTTCAAACAGGACACGTATACCATTGAGATTGTGTATCGTCCAAGTGTTCCAGATAATTCAACACATTGGCAAGTGTTTAATGATGATCAACAGTATATTGTCTTTTCTTGAGAAAGCTGATAATTTTAGTGAGCTTTATTTTGAAGGATCAGAATCAGCTTTCCATGAGTCCATCTCAAATTCATATCAAGAAATTGATGGTGAATTCATCCATCTTAAAGGCAATAAGATTCCAAAGGGATTAGTTTCTCTGGAAGGTCTGTTTGACAAGCATGACCATTTCATTCAAGATAAAAGGCAAGCTGAAGGTGCTTCCTCATCAGAGGTAGATCAAGTTAATATGGGCTTTTGACCAACCACGGATGGTAAACATTGGTAAATGTTGTTCTCTCGGAGGAAAAGAAAGATTCTCTTCACTCTGAAGAGATATATGGACATCCTAGCATGGTCATATGTGGATCTAAAGTCTTTCAAGCCCAAGGATGTGCAACATAGCATTCCTTTAAAGCCTGAGGTTAAACCCTACAGGAAGAAGAAAAGGCATTACAACCCAAAGATCTCAGGGACTATCCTTGCTAGAAATTCAAAGATGTTAGATGTAAGGATTATCTTTCCAATCCATCATTCCACCTAGGTTGCTAATATTGTCCCTGTCAGAAAGAAGAATGGTGAAATCTAGATTTGTGTTGACTTCCAAAACCTTAATCAGTCTTCATTGAAAGACAATTATCCATTTCCCATCATGGACCAAGTATTACAGACCATCACTAGATCAGAAATGTTATCCATGCTTGACGGATTTTTGGGGTATAATCAGGTTGAGGTAGCTACTGAAGATCAACATAAAATGACATTCACCACCCCATGGGGAACCTTTTCTTATAGGAGGATGCCTTTTGGTTTGATTAATGCCAGAGCCATGTTTCAAAGAGCTATGGACTTAGCTTTCAGATATTTGATGGGCAAGGTCATAGTTGTGTATTTGGATGACTTGACGGTCTTCTCTAAAAAGTGAAGTGATCATTATGATCATCTGGAGCAGGTACTCTTAAGATGCAGGCATCATGGGATTTCATTAAATCCTAAAAATTCCATGTTCGAAGTAATAGAAGGAAAGTTTTTGGGTCATATCATGACTAAAGAAGGAACCAAGATCAACCCAGAGAGGTGAAGGCCATCCAAAGCCTTACCCTACCCACAAGCAAAACTAGGGTGCACTCCTTTTTTGGAAAGGTCAATTTCCTAAGAAGATTTGTACCTAACTTTTTTTGATAAAACCAAGGATATCCTTGGGATGATGAAAGGTAAGACTCCATTTCATGGAGCAATGAAGGAAGCTTTCTTTTGAAGAAGTCAAATGGGTAATTTCTCATGCTCCTATTCTGGTATGCCCAGACTTCAAGAAGGATTTCATCATGTACTGCTATGCTTCCACACATACAGATATCAACCATCCTGATGTAGGAGAATGAAGAAGGAATCAAAGCTCCCATTGCTTTCATGAGCTCCCCTAAAGGAACATGAATTGAAGATGTCACAAATTGAAAAGCATGCTTATGTAGTGGTGAGAGTAGTGAAACATTTCAGGTATTATGTGTTGAGTTCCCACACTCTCGTTCTTGTTCTTGATACTACAGTTAAGTCTATTTTGACTCAACAAGAGTTGGGTAGTCAATGGGGTAACTGGATAGCCAAAGTCTAGGAATATGACTTGGACATCAGACCTACCAAGTTGGTATGAGGAAGAGGCTGTGCCAATTGATTGCAGAAAATAAGTCTAGACAGAATGAATGTGAAGAAACTAAAGATACTTCTTCAAAATTTCCCATGGTGCTTTTTGTAAGCACAACCGATGAATGGTATGTAGACATCACTTTATTTTTAACTTATGGTGAATGTCCCCACATTTGAGCCAAAAATAAAAGAGAACAGTTAAATTAAGGTCTGCAAGATACATTCTTTGGGATAATGGTATATATAAGAAGGGTATTGATGGTGTATTCTTGTGTTGTGTTGATAAGTCTCAGCAGATAAGGTTGCTAGAATCCTTCCACAATCTAGCATGTGAGAGGAATTTCTCTTCTTCTTATGACAACTTACAAGATCTTACGGGCTAGGTACTATTGGCCTACTCTCTTTCGAGATTCAGCTAAATGGGTGGCTAAGTGTGAAGCTTGTCAACATTTTGTTGGCCACCCTAAGCTGGCTGCTCTTCCCTTGAAGCCTGTAGTAATTGAAGAACCTTTTCACCAATGGGGAATTGATTTCATTGGAGTACTAAACCCTACCTCCAACATCGCCATAATTATGTGCTCACATACCACTAACTATTTCACCAAGTGGGTGGAAGCTGCTCCAATCAAACAGGCTACCTCCAAAGTTGTTTGCCATTTTCTCAAAGAGAATATAATTGTTAGATTTGGCATTCCTCACAAGATTGTTGCTGAACACTTCCAATTTCTCATCACATGAGTTGAATAAATTTTGTTATGGGTTTGGAATCACATTGGCTCACTCATCTGACTATTACCCCCAAGGCAATGGTCAGGCTGAATCCAACAATAAGAACCTGGTGACCATAATCAGAAAGATGGTTGATGAGAATCAGAGGACATGGCACAAAGCATTGTATGATGCATTATGGGTAGATCGGATTACTCCTAAGTGAGCTATTGGAATGTCTCCATTCCAAGTGTTGTATGGAATTGATGTTGAGATTCCTATCTCTGTAGAATTTCCAGCCTTACGGTTGGCTAAAGCAATTGAGGATGAAACTTTTCAAAGTTCTATTGAAAAAGGATAGTGTACCTAGCTAGGCTAGAAGAAGAATGGAGCAAGGTGGTGGATCACATTGTAGACCATCAGAGAAAATTCAAAAGGATATTTGACAAGAAATCAAAGCAACGTGATTTCCAGATTGGAGATCTAGTACTTCTCTGGGATAAGAGAAGGGAACAGAAAGGGATGCATGGCAAGTTTGACTCTTTATGGAAAGGTCCTTTCAAAATCCATCAGTTGAATGGTGAAAATAGCTTTTGTCTATCATACCTTGATGGAGATTTTCTCCCTCTACCTTTTAGTGGCCAACATTTGAAGTTGTTCCACCAGTAATGCAAGATGCTCTCTTGCACTATATTATAATTTATTTTTTTGTGTGTTTGTTTTCTTTTCTTTCTTTCTTTCTTTGTTTTTTCTTCTTCTTTGACTCCATAGCCCAATGGATAAAATATTCTTGATTTTGAGTTCTCTTCCTTTGATGTCTCAAAGAAAGTCCCCAACTAGAGCCAGTTGTTATCTCATTTTTAGTGATTCTAGCTAAAATTGATATAACCATAGTTAAATTTTGGAAAAATCTCTTAAATTTCCCTTTGAGAGAGATTTTTAGGTTTTTGGGCTTTCACTGCATGAAAACATGTTCTTTACATGCATCATGTCTCATGTTTCCCAAAGCCCAAAACCTAAATTGACTAAGTCCTTTGTGTCGGGTTTTGAGGTTCAAAGCATCGAACATGCTTTTCCTATCGCATGTTTCATGTTCCATGTTCCCCAAAACCCACAACCCAAAACAAAGCCAGTGTGTTGGGTTTTCAGAACTCGGAAGCATCTCAACATCTCATGCTTCATGCCTCATGTTTCCCAAAACCTAAAACCTAAAATGAACCAAATCCTTTGTGTCGGGTTTTGGGACTCCAAGCATGATGACATGTCATAAATGCCTAGTTGTCTTGTAGTTGGCACATGTGTCGAGCTATGTGTAATAAATTTTAGGGTTTTATAAATAGGTGGTTTTCCACGTCATTTTTACTTTGTATGATTTTGATGCGTTGGAATGTTGTGCATGCTTCTACCTCCTCCAAACCCGATTGAGCTTCTTGATCGATTTCATGATCCATCTTCGATTATTTTTCAAGTTTATTGAAGGTATTTCTCTCCTCTTTCTACTTTTATGCTTTTTGGGTTATTTTTGAGGTGTTCATAATGGAGTTTCCTTTTCTTTTCTCTTCCTTCTTGGTTTAGGGTTTTGGGTTACTTTTCTTTGTTTTTATTACATTCCCATTGAACCTTTTGTTTGGAATTCACCCTTAGGGTATTTGTTTATTTTCCCATAGATGTTACCCTATAGTTTTCAAAAGGGTTAAAAAATTCCTAACTAGCAACATGGCGGGGATTTTTCATGTCCTGACATCGTAGAAATCTGATTGCATCTGTTTTAGGGTTTTACAGGTGTCGACATCATATAAGTTCCACCTTTGTTTTGGATTCTCCAGGTGCTTGACATCCCCCAAGTTCCACCTTTGTATCGGGTTTTGTAGTGTGCCTGACATCCTCCGAACTCTACCAGTGTTTGGTCTTGACCGGTGTTCGACACTCTTCGAGTTCCATAGTGTGTCGGATATTATCACTTGCTCGACATCATCTAAATTCTACCAGTCTTTCAGGTTTTTCAAGGTGTTCGACATGGTCTATTTCCCAACACACAATCCAGTCTGTCGGGTTTCTAAGGCTTCTTTGCAAGTTTCAAAACCCGAATAGTAGGGCGGGTCTGTTCACTTGTCCAACAAACATCCAGACCGATTGCTCTTCCAGGGAATTTTCAAGACTCCTCATGTCGGACCCTAGCCCATCTAAGGATAAGTCAGATAAGTCTAGAAAGATGAAGTACAAATATCAGAAGATAGATTCTTCTTCTTATATAAGTTGTAATTATGACATCCGGGACATAGAGCTCGGTAATATAGACATGGAAGACTTCTAGAAAAGGATCGAGGATTCTTCTCAGAATTCATGGATGAAGTCAATAGCCGGAAGTGGTCTCCCACTTGTAGCAGGGTTTCCAGTATCAACCCAATGCCCTGAATTCATTCTGGCATGTGCTTCTCACTATGACTCAACCTCCCGCTCAGTGAGAAATCAAGCAGGAGAGTCTATAGTAAAATTAGATGGAGATTACTTTGATCAACTCCTAAAGTTTCCTAACTTTATGGAATATGTTGATTTAAATCTTAAGTCAACACAAAAATTTGGGACAAAGATCAAGAAGACTACATCAAGCACGTGAACAAGAAATTCTTGATCAAGGCTAAGCCAAGTTGTTTCTAGGTTTCCTAAGATGGTCCCTAGAAGTGATTTTATACTTGAAGTCAGTGATATCATCACCCTACTGAGCCAATTATTTGGGCTCCCAGAGTCAAAATAATTCCAAGGGTGGATGTATCAGTTCATGGTCATCATAAAGAAGAATGACCAAGGGATTGATTGGGGCACCTTAATAAGTGATGAGATAGACTCTCAAATGAAAATGGTCTTGTCTATTGGCAAGTTCTACATGATGTCGTATGTCACCTATGCAAAGCAAGGTATGAGAAACTACCCGGGTTGGATGCAAAAGGGAACCAAACAACTGATCACATATATCGGTACTTCCCTCAGTTGACAATA
This sequence comes from Taxus wallichiana var. yunnanensis, assembly GCA_018340775.1. Taxonomy (NCBI): domain Eukaryota; kingdom Viridiplantae; phylum Streptophyta; class Pinopsida; order Cupressales; family Taxaceae; genus Taxus; species Taxus wallichiana. Next base: position 301,524,405 of record CM031243.1, on the reverse strand, counting down.
AAAGGATCTGAAGATCAGTTTAGGAGAGTGAATGATGCCTTCTTTTATGAAAATATTTGCAGGTTGGACCCTGAGCTGAGAAAGAGAAGAGTTTCTGATGAGGCATGGGTGGAGGTGTCAAAATGGGGCTACATCTTCTTACAATTCAAGAAGTTTACCTATCTCTCGGGTGGTAAGGTTCCACGGTACTCCTTTCCATTTTCCCAGGTTTCTAGGTGACAAACTCATCCTTATGGAGTTGGTCAGACAACTATTGGATTTCCACAAGTTCCAACAAAGTAGACACAAGGCCATTGTCTCCTTCCCAATTTCCATTGGAAGGTACACATGTTCTATAGTGGTGAAGGCCAAGAATGTGGTGCACAACTTTAGGATAAACTAAAGAAGCATATGAAGTTCAGAGAGGATTTGATATTCGAGGAGTCCTTAAGTCATATGGAACCTTGTATCTACATGTGCCCCATGTAGAGGACATCTGGGTTGATCTTCGGGATGAGGTTTCATCTGAAGAAAAGACAATAGTAGATTGACTCTTGAAGAAATCCAAGCATTAGATCTGGCTGATATCCCAGAAGGCACCATGGATAATGAAAGTGTCTTGGAACCTAGGTATGAATAGTCAGATGGAGATCAACTTGGATTCCCAGCCATCGATTGGTCCATTGCTGAAAAGGATTCTATCACCGAGAGAGCTGCTCAAACCCTTGTTCACACTAAGGCATGGCTCATTTCTTGGGAATGAGTTATAAAGAAAAGATCTTTTCAAAGATAGCTACTCTAGAAGTGGGACCCTCCAAGGGAGAAAAGGAAAAAGATAAAATCCCTACCAAAAGACAAATAAAGTTTAAGTTTGTCAGAAGAGGAGAAAAGTAGGGGGCTGAATCATCTACTCCCACACAAATAGTTGAGGTATTGGATTCTCCTCCTCAACCAGAGACAGGAGGAATTCTCCCAGAAGAGATAGGAGGAATTCTCCCAAAATCAGGTTGTTCAACCTCTCATTTCTCCTTTTGTTGATTGCTCATCGGAAGTAAGTCTTTCTCTTGCTTCTCAAGCTTTAGCTCTAGGATCTTTACCTTCTCTCTCCCAATCTTCATCATCACATATTTCAACGCCACTCTCATCAGCCATGGCCAACATTTTCTCTGATCTCTCCCTCTCTCTTCGCTGACCTACGTTGGCTATAGAAATGCCTCCTCCTTCCACACCTTCATTTCCTGAGTCTATTCCCACAGTCACTACACTTGCAGTCATCACGACTCCATGAAGAAATCTTCCTCCACCCACAGATACAACCATGACACCTCCAATAGGAGAAACTTCTTCCATTGTACCTCAATGGTTGGTCGACCAAACTCCAAGGAAGAGGAAGGTGGTAGTTCCCCTACCAGCCTTTGATTTTAGTTCACTCAAGGCTTCTCCTACCAAATCTGCCAAGAAACCCAAAATAGTTTCAAGAGTTTTAGTAGATGCCTCAGGGCATAAGTTTGTAGAGATTGCCACTCCCGCGGCCAACAAAAACCAAGGAGGACATAACAACTTCTGATTATCAGATTACAAGGGTGGATCTGGAAAGGTAACAACAGAAGGGGCACAACAAGATGCACAAGATGCCATGAATGTGCTATGCCAAAAGATGAAGGAAACAAAGGTGAGTAGGGATGAGCTAAAAGAGAAAGTGGAACAATTGATAGAAGTATTGCTTAAGCTCTCAAAGCCCTCTCAGTCAACCCCATCATCTTCTACTCCTACTCCTATCAGGTTCAACTTCTCATCAATGCATGCTTTTATTGAGAAGATCAATGAGAAGGGGAGAATGGTGGATGAATGGATTCAGAGGTTACTCCTTTAGGAAGGAAATTCATTGATGATACAATAGAGGTATAAAATCCTTGGAGGAAATGAAAAAGGATGGTGACAAGATGAATGATGAATTTTCACAGGAGGTCAAAACCTCGAACTAACTTTGGAGGCCCTCAATGCACTGAAGCAAGTTCCATCTCGGGTCTTAGTGGAAGAAGGAGTCATTCCACATGGGGATAAACACTTCCAGCTAACTAAGGCTATTAGGTTCAAGATAAAGATTCTCAGTGAAGCTTGCAAAGTAAGTTGAGAGAATCTAGGGATCAGTTGATTGATGCCACCAGTGATATCAAGAAGAGTTGTTCAAGATCTTTCCCAAAGTATTGGATGAAGGTGCAACCATTCTACCTACTGATGGTTTCTATAAAAAATTTAGGAATCAATCGAGCAAGAACCAACTTCCATCTTTGATCTGAGTGTCATTGATAAATTTATAAAGATCGAGAATGTTTTGGAATCACTTGAGAAAACTTAATAAGAGATTGAAGAAACTTCCTGGCAACACAAGTGACACACAGGAAACTTGTGAGGTTCTAAGTGATTATTCTAGTGCACCAGATGAAGCTGAAATGCAAGGCATAATCCGGAAGTTTCAAGAGTTTTGAGACAAGCAGGCATCACTGGAAGAAGACAAGGATGAGGAAATGGAATAAGAAATGATGTTACATGTCATTTCCTTCCAGAAATTGACATGTCTTTTTCATTTCCATTTTTTGTCACATAGGAAGCAAATTTTGACTTGTTCTCCTACGTGAGAGTCAAGAAAAATAGGACTCTTATTGAATGACTATTTTCTAGGATTTAATCCTATTTTCTCTCTTCTCTTTTTATTATAAATAAGGGATGCTTGTGCATTCCTAAAGGAGAATTTTTGAATATTAAGAGCTATTGTGAAGAAGAAGAAAAACTTTGTATTTTCTTTTTAATCATTGAAGAATAGAAACAGGTGTTATTTTACAAACTTTGTGTTGTGGGATTCATCTATCTTGAGAGATTGTTCTTACATCCAAAATCTTGATCTATTCTTTGTTTAGTATTCTTGATCATTTTAATCATCTTAGGATATTACACTCATTATCTAAAACTCGTATAAGTATTTCTTGATCTTGTTTTTCTTGAAAGAAAATACGTTCCTCTTATTCCCTTTCCATTTTGTTTCATCTATGATAAGTTCCCTTTCTAATCCATCCCATTCCTAAAGTCATAACATCTCCATTTCTTGTTGATATGGATTTCAGGATTGTATCCCAACCCCAATGGTTAGAATAGTGTGGATATTGTATTTCCACCCTAGGTTCATTCTCATCACTTTTACATTTTTGCATCTTTAGTCTCCATGGTTTGTCTAGTCCTTCAAACATTTTATACATCACTCTACAAGGATATCAGGTACGCATATCTATCTAGTTTATGTTATCGAGCATTCTTCTCACCAAAATAAAGTGGGGGAAAATGTAGTCACTAAATCACACACTTTGAGTCAATATTTAGTCCCGGTCTCATACTACTATTCATATGGTTTTGGTGAAGAAAGTACTAATTAACCCATGTCCTTTAGCATTTTTCTTTTTCTTTTTGTTGTCACTTCTAATCCTCCGACCATACCTCGCCTAATATGATTTGTTGTTCCATGTTATTCCTATTCTTGATTAGGGTTCCAAGCCAGAATGTGGTGCCTTAGGTGCCCTGGTCCCCTCTAGGTGCCCTGATCCTCTTTGTACTTTTCTTCCATCTTTTGGGAACTTTCTAGCCATTTGAGCTTTCCATATTTTTAGTGGTCAACCTTTTCGGGGTTAATTACAAAATTATAACAAGAGAACCATATAAATATAAAGTTATGATACCATAATGAGGACCAAACACTAAGCATCTACTATCACCATATAGAGTTGCATCCATTAAAGGCACTTAAAGCTACATTTTCATCCATATAGCTCCATCAAAAGGAACATAAGGTTGGTTCATCTACATCACATTTCATAGGAGGGGAGTCTATTTTTTCCATGTACACATTTACTAAATTCTATATCTAGTTATTTACTCACTACTTCACAAAGTGCGACTGGCACACGAACAACCTAAGGAGTGATTTATGCACACACACATAGAAATACATTTTGTATGAGATGTAGTGTAGCACTTAGTTAAGTAACTTCACCATTGTGGCCACTAAGGACAATATGACCCATTCATATCCATCTTTATTTTTTAGGGTTTTCATGTTTTTTCTGTGGTTTTATAGGTGCTTTCTTCACCTCTGATTTACAATGACATCTAGTGCAGTTAAATGAAATTCACATGACAAGTAAAAAATGAAGGAAGTCACTTAGCGACACCTCATAGAAGGGTTTAGGGCCATTTCCATAGACCAGTGTGCCCAAATCTTAGAACAGTGCAGCCCATAGGTGCCCATATCCATTTCCACATGTCCCATTCTAGTCGTAGATCTTAGATATATAATTTATCAAGATTTTATGTGGTTGTTTCCTCCTCCTATTCATTTAGTGCACACTATGACACAATCCCACACTTTCATCAAATCAGCTAAGGAATTCTCAACCCTCTCTTGCACATTAGGGTTTAACATTTATATTTACTTGTTTTCTTGAGTCATTTTTGTTATTTATTTAGCTATTATTTATTGATTTTCATAGCATTATATTAGGCTAAGATATCCCATTTTATTTTAATCAGTTTCAAAGTATCACTGAATAAGAAGATAAAGGGAAATGTTCTTTGTTTTAGACCCATTTGAGATAGTCATATTTCCACACCTACAAGTAATAAATGTAAAGAACAATAAGAAGCCAAGGTCTTCCAAAATAATTATATAACCATATTTATAATTACTTGGGCTACAAAATAATGAAGTCTAATGGATATTTCCATGATTAAAATGTAACCATTACATCTCCCATGACTCCCTCTAGTACAAAAATGGACTAGTATTCCATTTAGAAGATAATATTGGTTGACTACAATCCTAGAAAAGATATTAAATTGATTGAATCTATTGTTATTATGTTAATATCAGCTCCAATATCTACCAAAATAGTAGATATGGGTTGACCATATATGGGAATAGAAATGACTAGACTCCCTTGATCCCCATACTAGAGTAATTTCTTTGAAAATAGATCAACTAACTTTCCATCAACTTGCACTATTTTTGGGTACTATTTTTTTCTTCTTGGTGTCTTTATGTAGAGGCCTTTAATCACTTGGTTAAGTTCTGGAATGTCTCTGATTGCTCTCAAAAGTGGAATCTCAATATTTAATTTCCTTAATTTCTATATCAATGTACATTCTTTCTTGGAAAATTTTTCCTTTAGAAGGAAGTTGTGTGGACATTCTTGTTCGCAGATTTAGTGGTTTCCTCAGTTGTTGTTTGAACAACAAAGTCATCCTCCATCTTTTCTTTAGGTATCTCTGTAATAACCATTAGAGGGTTGTTCAATGAATTTCCATATCTCAACTATCAGTTATTATTAGAAGCTACCTATATTGTTCCCTCTTGTATAACTTCATTAATTGAAGTTATTTGTTGTTTTTTGTATTTGGGACTAGTTCATTTGGTAATTGATTCTAAGTTACTTTCCCTCCCTATGGGTTTAATTATGGTGGTGGTATCTAAGCCTTTATCTAATTGAATATTTTTGCTGAGACACTTATTGATTTGGCCATGGTTATGGATTAATTGGTGGCATCTAGTTTTGTTGATTAAATTAAGGCATCCATGGCTACTAGTTTAAAAAAATCATCCATTTTTCTTGTGTTGAATCAGGTTTCTCCCAAGTAGATGGAAGGGTCTAGTTGGGCCACTACATCAACCAAGGGTTTGGAGGAATTGGAGAAGGTATTGGAGGAAAGTAATTTTAATTTTTGTCTTTGAACATAGTTTGTCTCTGTTTGTTAAATAACCTTGTTCAATCTTTCTTTTAGAAGAGGAAGAAAGGTATAATGATTAGTGTCATGCTCATTAACTTCACAAATCAAACACATGTTTGTGTGGTCTAAGGGGAATTTCTTTAAATGATGCATTTTCCTACACCTAAGGCAATACATGTTAAAAGGTTCCTTGGAAACATTTATTTTGGATTTGATCCCATCTAACACAAAACTGATATATTTGGATTGGATTGGAAATTGTTATTTTGGATTTGATCCCATCTAACATTTATGTTGGAAAGGTTGCTTGTGTTAGGATATCAGTTTTCATGCTGGAAAGTATCATAGGAATGTTTCAAAGTTTTGTTTTTCCTAATACTTTCACTTTTTCTAGAATAACTTCTACACTCAAAAATTTATTGGAGGGTAATATTAATCACATCACCTCTTCCCGTTAAATTTAGGGACTCTCTACCTTATTTATCAAGTCCTTTGAGAATTTTTTTCTTAATTATTCATTTATCTCATATCCACTCTCTCTATGGACAAAAATAAATCAAAGTAGTCTTCCAAGGGTAAGAGTATGGAAATGGGGGACAAAAAGTGGGTCAAAAGTGGACATATTTTTTCTGAAGTGAAACCTAAACTTCATCTAATAATTTAGCATGCATATGCTCAAAATTTGACAAAGAAATAAGAATAAGTACTGCAAAGCTCAAAATCTAGTTTTTAAACTACTACTTTTTTTTTGAAAATGGTGGATATTAAGAGGGTCAAATGTGGTGTATTCACAAAGTATGTCTATTTTTATGTCAAAAAAATAAGAACCTATTATGTGTGCGCCCCCCTCCCCCCCATTTTTTGAGTTTTATAATTTATTTTTCAAATCCCTTATGTAGAAATTTAGCTAATTCTATATACAAGGTGCCACTAATTTTTCATAATTTTTGGATGAATATATAATTTTTTACTAATTTTCAAAGTGCACACATCCCAAAATGAAATATTTGTGTGTACACACCCCATAACTTTGAAGAAAAATAGGTGATTTTCTATTTTTTTCAATGCATGTAGAATGGATTTTAGACAATACCACTTTTTAAAAAAAATTGGATGAAAAATCATAGATTGTGCACCAAAATGTATGCATAGGTTTTGGCAAGAAAAGAAGGCACTAGTAAAAGAAATTATTGATGAAAGCCTTATAATAATAGTATTTTAGAAGGAATTATATCATCACCAAGGTAAAACCGAGCTTGACATCATAGTATAAGTTTTTTTGAATATTATGTTATAATGCATGAGATATTGGGGTGTACACGTGAGATTTTGATGTTTTTTTGTAAAACATAGATTTATTCACGATTACACAATCCAAACCTTAGGTTTGGATATCCAAGGAAAATCCAAGCCTATGGCTTGGAATTTGAAACCCATAGAATATGAAACATGCTTGTGTTATAACGTGAGCATGCTATAACGCGAGCATTCTTGTTTTTTTGTATGTGTTATATGTGTTTGGGGGAGGGATATATTTACTAAAATAAATGATTCAAGTATATTTTTTCATTTATTAATATTTATACTTTATTATTTTTCTAAATAATAAATTATAAAGATTAATAAGTGAAAAACTTATACTATAAATTTATTATAGTAAATATACGAAATTAGGGTCACTCTGCACCTTATAGTTCTCTAGTCTCATAGATCCATTAGCCATAGTTTAAAAGATAGTTATTCATATTCTAAATTGGTCAAGATATAGGTATGTTTCAGAATTTCAGCATTTAGCCTAAATATTTTAGGGTTTAAATTCTACAATTGATGTCTATTTTGGGAAAAATATAGTCACTTATTTAGGTTTTAGGGAATTTTGGATTGTTTACTGACATTTGTAGGAGTGTTAGATGTGTCAAAATTAGAATTTACAAACCTCACAACTCCCAAAGGTAGCGATAATTGATCAAATATATGACTCATGAATTTTCCCATGAGCATGGAGTTGAATCCATAATTTTATCTTAGAATATGGTAGAATCATACTATGGATGAGTACCTACTTTACAAGCTTAGGGAATGCATATTTAAGAGGACCACTTGAGTGATCCTCACAATCAACAATGTAAGGGAGTGACCTTGGTTCCCATGTTGGCATGTATATAATCCTTTGATCCTTATAATATAGATTAATAATAGTAAGGTGTGGGAAAGAAGATGATCTATCTAAGGACCCAATAATATCTTCATTTGTTCAATAGAAGAATAAGATGTAACTTAAAGAGTTAGAAGCTAAAAGAGTGCATCACATTGATATATTTATAACACTCAACAAAAGTTATGCTAGGAGTAGGTGAAAATTTGCAAAATATTCCACACATTTATTTAATTTCTATGTAGAAAAAAACTCAAGAACTTCATCAAGATTTATTTTAAGTAAATTAGTTACATTCTCATCCTAGTGTAGGATTAAGAAGGTTGATTCAAGTGACACATACTTCATAAGAAATAAAATCTACATACACATTAAGAGAAATGATTTTAGATATCATTTTGTGTTTTTATTAATGGAAATAGTTTCATAAGGGACTATACCTAAATCAAAAAATCAAAACTAGGTATAGAAGATTAAGTAGTAAAAAGGATTTAGAGTCTAGATATTACAATAATCCAAACAGTTTGGAACTATTAAAAAGGAGCATAAAAATTATAAAACTAATAATATAAAACTAAAAACATCCTACTCAAAACTAGACTCGCTTCTAAAGAAGATTATTTCTTCAAAGCCCTGTCGATTCTTGATTTAACAGTCTAAAGTGAGGTAAATAATGATAGAGTAGTGATATGCATAGGGTCATTAACATCTAGTTGTGAGATGATCTAGTTCCTTTCATCTCCAATGCCCCAAATGTCTACTACGATTCCACTGAGCATAGTGATTCTTTTGAGTTGTTGGTCAAGAAAATCACATATAGCCCTGAAAATTACAATGTTGTGATCATGTCGTTCCTTAGAGTTCCCAAGTATATTGTCCAAGGAATTAAATTTCTTGTAAATTTCATTTATCTGATCTTCCCCAATACCAACATCCTCATTCAATTTTCTTTTACCCCTTTTCTTAGTTAGCTGGTGCATGTCTTTTTTGAGATTCTCCACCTCTTTTTCCAAGATTTCCATCATGTGAAGAAGGTTCTCCTTCTCATGTTGAGTAATGTTATCTTTTCCTACATTTTTGATGTGCAATAAATTATGGGAAATTTTAACATCTTTATTGCTTCTGAGGAATCTTCCGAATAAGAGGGGTTTAATTTAGGGAAGGAAGGATTTTTAGTCTAGAATTTCCTTTGACTAGAGATGGTGATCAAAGTGACAATAGGAATAGGGTGAATGGGAATGGGCAAGGTGACAAGGGTAGCATATATGGCAGGGTATTGGGTGAGACAATGTCTGTGAAGGAGGAAGATAAGACCCTGATGGAGGGGAATGGCCTAGGTGTGGTTTTGGAAATCAAGAATGGACTGCTCCATTGAATTTAGAAGATAGTGCAGGAAGCAAACAAGAATATTTCTCCTAAAATGGTTAAGAAAAATTAGATGTTTTGTGGGGATAGTGATGTACCTACCTTCGAGAGAAATAAAGCAAACCATCATCTTAGCAATTTCATCAAAGGGTTCTGGGATGGAACTAACCTTTATACCCACCGTTAAAAATTGAATCTCCTCCCCTATTTCAAAAAAAAAATTAGCTTCGGCATTTTTATCCACCCTCTTGCTAAACAATATGATTCCATCAAAAGTGAGGCCCATGACCTCTGCAATAAGATCCTCTATCATCAACATATTTTCCCACCATAATTTACCTTCTTCTCTTTCCAGTTATAGAAAAATGTGCACAGAGATGTTCTGGTCATGGCCTTGGATTCTCTCAATGAAATTAGTGACCCCCCATCTATAGGTAGTTCCACATCTCAATGTTTTCTTTCCATGTGGGATCATAGTTGGGTTCTATTTGGCATGGAGCTCCCCCCATTTTCCTACCTCTGCATGTAACCTTCTTGAAACCCATGAAGAAGTTGTTTGTGTCTTTCCTAAACCACTTTTTAACCATCCATTTTCAGATATCATTTTGTGTTTTTGCCAAGAAAACCTTGAAACAATTTCATATATGGAAAAGACACCAATGAAATAATTTCATGTATTACAAAAAGGAATTTGGTGAAATTGGTAAGAGGGCATTTTCATGCAAAATGTATGGCATCGAAAATTGAAAATTTGAGCAAGCAAACTAAGCCCATAGTTAAATCTTTCGCTTCCAATCACCGGTGCATCCTTCCTTTGGTCAACTTTCCTCAATACCACTCTCAATCTGGTTTAAAAGAAATTATTAACAAGGTTTTAATTTTTTTATGTGAAGGGATGATTGAATATGATGATTGATGATGTTCATTCGACTTGATGGAAGATAACTTCCTCTCAGAGCCTAAAAATCCATTTTGAGCTAATCAAGCATCCTCTGGGAGAGTTCAAGAAATATATTAAGCATCCGAAGGTGATTTTTTCTATTATTGGAAGTGTTAGAGGAAATTTAGGAACATTTAGGAAAGGTTTTCTCATTCAGGAAAATCTTCTCAACAATGGGTTTTCTAGGTGCAGGGAATAAATACTCCAATGCTAAAATATACTTCTCTAAATGATTTCGGGAGCTCCATAAGAGTTAGGAGGAAAAAAAGAGATATGTGAATATTATACATGTTGGTAACATCCATTTTTCTCTAAGACTTGAAGGTTTCATGAATAATTTCAAAATAGTGCATTTCCCCTTTTGGTTCTAGAAAAAAATGACCCTAAATTTGCAAGCTCTAGAGAGATGGTCACCACATGGTGATAGGTGAATATTTATAAATGTAGATAAGTAACTATCAGAATGAGTACTGTCATAAATAGACTATTTTTTACCATGGGTGAGGATCTCATGAGGATGGGGAAAATTTTTGTTAGTTGAAAACACCTTCCTAACACCCCAAGTTGTGTTTTTGAGTGATAAAACTTATAACATGAAAAAGTGGTAAAAATTGAACTACCATGAGTATAAAGCATGTTTCTAAAACCTCAAGTGATGAATTAAGTGTTTAAAAACATTGTTATGAGATATACATTGTGATGGGAACATGATGCTCTTTTCTAATTACAAGGCAAGAGCAAGGTTAACTCTCTTACTTTTCTAGGCCTCTACAATTAACCCTAGTGATCACAAATCAACTCCATGATTCTCAAACCATTTTATGATTATTTATCACTTAGTGAAATATGTATTCACCATGTAGATGGAAGGATTTATCACTAAATGATATTCTTGTCATGTGGCCACCTATTGGACTGAAATGAGGTGGTTGCAATTTCATTCCTCCTTTGAAGTGTGATCACACTACAAGGTTCAATGAGTGTTTAAGAACACTACCAAGTGAGTGACATCAAGTGAAACTTAGATGATTTCTCATTATTACATACATGGTGCTCTATATGAATATCATCCTCTTACCCCTCCTGGCTCCATAATTCTCCTCGGATGGAATCAACTTCAGGATACTCATACACCTCTTTTCTCATATGCCTCTCATGGAGATAGATGATGTCTTGATCCTTCACACATGATGGTATTGAATGCCTCGGTAGCTTGACTAGCTCATCTTGGCTTATTCCTTGAAGATGTTTGAACATGATGGTAGAGTCAAGATATGATGATCCTCAACTTACTCCATGAGCTTCCCATTTCACCTTTGAACATGATGAAACCCTTTTTAACTTCATAATTCACTTCCCTAACTAAGATGTCACATGAGTGGAAACATTCTTATAGTATCTGGACACATCTTCACTTGATTTCTCCTCATGGAAATAGGTTTACCCATATATATGAAAGGATTGATATATGAATGAGGCGTGAAGGAATGTTTGACTATGAGATCCATCTTATTGAACTCCAAATGCATTGAAGCACTATGAAATCCATTCCCTGAATTACAAGATGTGAGCACATCACCAAGTATTGATTAAGTGTTTAGAAACAATCTCAAGAGATATGCACTATTTGTGAGCTCGAGATGAATACCATCACCACTCATGGTGATCCTTTCTCATCATGCTCATGATGATCATTCCCTTGATGAATTTATTTTTAATGAGGTTTTTGATGTTTTAGATCCTTCACAGACCTCATGATTCTCCTGATTACACCCATTTTCTAAGTGATTATCTATTACACATTTTGATGCATATTTTTTTCCCTCTAAACTCATTCGGGAACTCCCGGAATCTTCCATAGAAGACAACATTCACCGTTGAAGCTCTCATTCCCTACAACTTGAATACCCATTGTTGAACAGATGGATCCTGAATGATATTTTATTTTAAATTTTCCTAAATTACTTCAAACACCTTCAATTCTCTTCAAAATAACCCTCATATGCTTTATAATTTCCCTGAACATTCTTAAAGTGTGTTTTTCAAAATGGTTGTCCTTTTAGGCCTCAAAAATGGAATCTTAAATTTTTATCACCTTGGGTAATCATCCTGCACACTAAAAAAATTTAAAACCTTGTTAGGAATTTCCTTTGATCTAAGGTGAAGGTTGAATTGAAGGAAAGATAGTCAGAGGAAGGATGCACAATGATTGGAAAGATGCACATATTGATGTCTATCAAGAGGAAAGGGATTGAATATTGCTACGCCCTTAGTCCTATAACTTATACTTACATATTGTGATCATTTATCTACATTTTGGTGTTCTTGGTGTTCTATTGTTGTTGATATTCAAATCTATCTAAGTAATTTCATTACAAATATATAGTGGTAGTTCATGAAATCTAGCATTTACTTCCAACCTTGAATTTTTTTGTTAACTCTCACATTTTTCTCACCTAAATCTTAATGTTGGGAGCATATCAGGTGTCCATAGATCTAGGTTATAAAAGAATAAACTTGAATTTAATCCTCCTAAAGCTTATTCAATAGGTAAATGAGTCAAGAAGGGTGTGTATGATAAGAAATATGAATTTTCTCCCTATTAGGTTATCTAAAACCCTATTTTGGGGTTTCAACAAGAAAATATTAATATCTTAGTTGATAAGGATTCTTAGAAGATAAATCTACCTATAATTGGGTTATAAAACTTAGGAGTCTTCTTGAGTCACACCATTGTGGAGAAGAATCTAATACCATTGCAGAGAAATACTTTTGATCAATTTTATCCATGTGGAATTAGAACTTAAAGGTTAATCACATGTTCCCAACCTCCACAATGTATTGAGCTCATTACCAAGCACTAATTAAGTGTTTAGAAACACTCTTGGGAGGTATGTATTTCTTGAGAGTATGAGATGATTGCTAGCATCACCTTTGGTGGCCTTGGATAAAAATGGATGCTCCCACAATGTAAATGATTATTAAAGATTTATGGTACCTACTTGTTTTCTTCTTAACTTCTTATGGGGCTTCCAGAATCAGCTGGAGAATTCAAGGTTCACAATTTGACTACTCATTCCTTGCACCTAAAAACCCGTTGTTGAACAAACTATCCTTGAATGATAAAAAATTTATAAATATTCATAAACTACTTATAACACCTTCAAGGATTTCAAATACCACCTTTGGATACTAAATACATTTTCATAACCCTCCCGGAGGATGCAAATAGGCTCTAAAATGGCAAAAATGGCCTTTCTAGGCTTCTTTAGAATTAATCTTTTCTTTGTACTTCAATGAATGAAATAATGGAAATTTTTAAACCTTAATTTAAAAAAATTATACATGTTCACAAAATGAATCAGGAATACCTTCAAGAATAAGGTGATCATGACATAGAAGGAAGGTTGGCTAGAGAAGGATTTAAGAAGGTTTGCGAGCCAGATTTCACATTGTGGCTTGGTTTTCATGGTTTAAGTTTTGAATTTTTGGGTTATTCAATTCACATGAAAACATCTCATGTAGTCATTTTTATACCCTTAGAACAACAGTATAATCCCATGCATGCCAGCCTATCACCCAACGAGCACTTTGGGTGCTCACCCAAGGCATGTGTGGGCATCAAGCTCCTACTTTTGTGATTCTTGTGAGAATACATCATCTTAGGATAGGTATTAAAGTGTAAAAGAATATAAAACAACCATGCATCACACTGAGAACCTAGGATGCATTATCATATTAATGCATCAATAAAAGATAAATAACAAGCAACATATAAAATTGATTAATAACACAAAGGAAATGTGTTAGGCTTAAGCTTATGAACACATGTATACTTTAGAACAAAACCTTCCATTTATATTAGTGAGTTTAGTAACCACATTACATTCCTTGAGGTCATAACAAACCCATATAACAATGTAGAGCAAGGTCATGCATCATAACTAAACTATGCCCTTCATATTACAAGGATAAACACAGACCCATCCCTCTAAATATGCCATCACTCCTATATTTTCTCTAATCCCAACCCACAATATCCTCCATGATATTTCTATAGAGCTTCGCCTCTCTTCCACCACCTCTGTTATTCTTCTACTGCCCTTCTTCTCTAATATATATTCTTCTTCTATCCATGCACCTCTATATATAGCTTTTCTTCCTTCACCACCATGCTTTCTGAGGTAATAGATCAGCTGCCAAGTGTCCAAGTGGTCCTCCAATGGAGTATGTCTCCTTTGATCAGATCTCTCCACTATATGAAATTATTTTCTTTTGGAACCTTCCATCGCATGCATAGAATATTCTATTCTTGATCCTATGGCTATCCGGTTGGCACCTTATCCACTCCGCATGCTAGATGGGTCACACTTTTCTCATATGCTTCCCGAATTCCAAATATGGATAAGTCCCAAAACTGTCTCAACTTACACGTGTGTCTTGTGTTACTGTAAAGACCTACTAGAACCCTTCCTTGTGTGCCTTCACCCGCGCACCCTTCTTCAAATAGATCCCACATACCCACACACCTTCTTGTACTTAGCCAATATTTTGGGGCCCAACATCACCCCACACTACACTTGTTCTCCATCCTTGGAAACACTCTTTAATAAAATAAAGAATGGTGGGATCTTAAAATGGTTAGAAAGAAAGAATAAAGGAATGAATAATTGGGAGAAAGAATGAAAGAATGGGGGACTTGTTTATTGTTGGAGGAGAGGGAAATCCTTCCCTATTTTTACCTCTAGCTTCTCCCAAACATCAACCTCATTCTATTCTTACTTGACAAAGGTCTCGATTAAGGCACTCACCTCCTTAAAACTTAATTCCTCCCCTTTGGTGCTCATGGTCTCAAAACTACTTTCTGATTGTTTTCCCAAGTCCTCAATTGCATCCATCTTGCGGGTGATTTAGAGGTATAATTCCTTTAGCTTGAGATCTTGATTGAGCCTTGTAGGGTCTTAATTGCTTCGAATTCTTCTCCACCTCAGCCAGATCTTATCTCTTTCTACTCTATTCCATTTATTTTTCTCTTGAAACTCCTTGATTTATGTTTCATGGGTGGCAACCAAGATGCTTGCCACTTTATCCCTATTGGCACAGTTGTCCTAAATAGCTTTAATGACTTACATGAAGAACTTCACCTCCACTAGAAGTTTAGTTTATTGAGACAAAATCTTGACAAACTTCATTTTTTCTCTTTCTCTGGTGTGCCTATGCCTCTTTTGTAGACTCTAAAGCAAGTGGTTGCCTCTCTATTGTGTGAATGCAAGTCAGATCTTCCAGACATTACAAGGTTGATTCATACTTTTTCTCGAGTGGTGCCAATACAGGATGCTTCAAGAAATGGCATTTGTAATCATCTCCACCTTCTTAGAGACTTCACGCACCTTTTCCTTTTCTTCCATCTAATCATGCCTCAAATGAGCATTAATCAAATCCTCTTGCTTTAGGTCCTTGTTCTTTTCCACGATCTCCTTATTTTTCTTCTATAATTCCTCCTCCAGGAACCTCACTCTATCATTCTCCCGAAGGGTCTAGCCTCAAATTCAACTAAAAGCTTGTTGGCGTGTTATAGACATGTTCAACAAATATATACTGAGTGTTTACCAAGGTATTTATTCCTTTTTTTTCTAGTACCTTCATCAGCATTCTCTGATGTACTTCAAACTCAAGTTCATCTATGTGATACTTGAATGCCCAAGATAACATCTTCCTGGTTAGGGGATATGCACCTTCTTCATGAAATGATGATATAACTAGGAGTTTCTCTATTGGTATGATACTTTGGAAGCACACACGTAGCACCTTGCTAGGATCATTTATGTATCCCATTCCCTTCTCTTGTGCCACCACTATGCCTTTCCCACGTATTCACGCAAATTTTGGGAAGCTTACTACTAATTTGGGATCCCCACCCATGCTACCATACTCCTTCCCAATGTTTTATTCTTCCATCTCCTTCAAAATTTCATCTACGCTCTGCTCCAAATCCTATTCCACCAACTCCTTCATGATGGCTACAAATTCTCTTTCCACAACTTTCTCCACTTTCTCCTTGGTGAGGCTTGGGGTTCATTGGTTTTTGGTGCTTACCTCTTCACTCACCCCCTTTCCTTGATCCTCTGCTTCCTCCTTATCATTCTTATCCTCTTCTCCCACCTTCTCAAAATCATGTATATCATACATCGATGGTCTTATCCTCCCTTGGGATCATCGTCATCCTTGTCACCAATGTAGGCATATAAAGTTTCTATCTCCTCTAAGTCTACCTCTTATGTCACCTTCTGTTTCTTCCTAACTACTGATTCTAGTATAAGAGATTCTTCCTTCTCCTTCTCCTTGACAGAAACCTATTTGTTAGTGATTCTTCAAAGGTGAGGGGCTCTTCATGCTCCGGTGCCTCTTCTTCAAGTGTCCTTGCCTTGACTAGGGATTTCTTTTGGTGTGTGTAAGTGCTAGGCTTCCTGACTACTTGCGGTGTGCCTACCAATTGTGTTGTTTGCAAACTTAGTGCCTTTTTCTCCTACACTTATTCTCTTTCCCTCTTCTTTGATGCAACCTTTTACCAACCTGTAGGGTATTCTAGAATGGAGATATCACTCTCCAGATAGGTTCCTTTTTCAAACTTCGGCCTTATACGTAAATATATCCTTGTTGCATCCCTTCTGGCGATTGGCAGTGTTATTAGATTCATCATTTGAACTTCATGAGAGACATAATTTTCCATGTACACATGTTTCTTAGTGTATACAAGATCTCGGCACAACTCGCGGTGGTCTTGGTTGACTTTAATAAGGCCAAACCTTAGTCTTTTGGCCTCTTTGAGCTTGTTGACCCCACTAGAAGTATTGCATGGTGGAGGATAAGGGTAGATTGTAACATGGGCTCTTAGTCCCATTTTTCAAAGTGAACTTTCCAATGTAGAAGTGTTGGTAAACCACAAAATATTCCTCTCTATCCATAAGCATGGGAAACTTCTTTTGGATCTTCCACTCTACCCCGAATGCATCACATATTCATTTATACCACGTTTCTAGGTGTGCCTTGTTAGTGGTTGTCATGGTTTCACAAGTGTACTTTTTAAATCTTATTACGGGTGAGGGGTTCTCTTCTAGATACTCCCAAACAAATTTCTTCATCCCATTTGGTACTCTAATCTCTAAAAAGACAATGGTGAGGAAGACGTTACTGAATAGTATCTTCTCTCCTTCCTATGCACCGCTTATGATTTCATCCGCAATGAAAGTGAAAATAATATAGATGGTTCCCTCTGTTATCCTCTAACATACATTTAGCCATGCCTTTTTCACTTGCGTTCATAATTCCTAATCATTAAGCTTGGTCACAAAGTACACAACCATCCTCATGATAGGGTCTGGAATTTCTGTGATGTCAAAGTATTGTGAACCCTTCTTGTAGTCATACACTACTAATATTTTCTTGATAGCCTCCTTATCACTCAGATCGTTATCTATGGATTCCCCTTCATAATTTAGGCCAATGAACCTAGATATCAACTATGGTGTTATGTGCATCTTGCACCTTGCAAAGTAGAAATGCTCTTCATACAAGCGTGACATCAACCATTGATAAAGGCACTTGGGATTACCAAAGGCAAGTCATATAATCGTAATAACCCTTCTTTCTCCAATTTGAATTTCACCTCGTTGTTGTATATAGGCATTCCATCTAGTTTCCTTTTGTTAGTTGAATGAACCAACTCTAACACCATTTTATTCTCAGTTGTGCTAATGTGATGGTTGTAATCACTCATGGCTATTTGTCTTAAGTGCGACACCCACTCTTTTCTTAGCAATACTCCATCTGGGTATTGTATTTCTACGTACCATTCCTCATTGGAGCTTGCAATGGTAGTGGTTTGTTTTCCTTTTCCCTTGCTATTCTATTTCTTTGGTGAAATAGTAGCCTTCTTTGGTGTCATTCTTTCTATCGGTTTAAAATTTAAATCTCCTTGCATTGTTCTACTAATCTACTTAACTCCAAACTCAACTCCAAAGCTCAACTCCTGGAATAAATCCTTCTATCTCCATGCCTTAGCTGCCAAACCCTAACTAGGAAAACCTTCCACAAGACAGGTGCACTTCAAACAACCTTTTCTCATACCCATGTACTCCTTTCTCCTGGTTTATATATCCACTCTAGTCACACAATTAGATTTCTAGGATTCTTCTTCCTTCGCACAAATTTCTCTAGATGCCCTAGTTCACAAAAGCACTTTAACTTTATAATAAAAGGTAGAATAATGACTTGGCCAACCTCATATTCATAGTTTTTGATTTCCTCTAGCAATAAATGTTATACCACCTACCAACATACTTAACATTAAATGTAGCTTCTTCCACTAAGTTGACCTTAAGCACCCTCACCCATGCACCCATCTTGTGTGAAAAACCTTCTACAACCTTCTGGCATGCAAAAATCCAATATGACCGAAGAAGACTATTACACACACATCTACGACACCAAAGGCACTTATTTTGTCCTTTATCTGATTTTTCCCTCGCCTACCTCGGTTTATTCCTACACTTCTTCATCCCTTATATATGGTCTTTTTATAGCCTTCTTGACACCATAATTCATTATCCATCATTTCCCCACACACTTTCTCAACCTTACGTGCTTCCTTCTATTGGGCCGCTCATCTTATATTATTGGCCTATACATTGCTTTGCATTACTCCACCCTACATAAAAAGATGCAAAATCCTCTCTGTGCATATACAACTTTGGAAAATAATGCATTTATTAGCGTCATAAGGCATAAAATGAAACTTAAGAAAGGAACAAGCAACAAGAAAGGGAAACAAAAGAAAAGAAAAAGAAAATAAAGGGAAATTCTAAGCTAACTAGAAATACTGCCTTATTTACAAACACTAAGAAGACTTATTTATAGTAGGGCTTCAACCTACTTCCATTAAAATGACCTAGTAATCTCATCCCATCTAGCACTTGTAACTACAAGTGCCTAAATCAAGGATGTACGAGATGATGTAAGGTCCCAACCAATGGAATTTTAACTTCCCAAGATGGCATAAATACTTGGAATCATACAACAACACCATCTTCCCAACCTCAAACTACTTGTTCTTGATATGATGATCATGTCATGCCTTTTTCTTTACTTTTTCTATCTTTTGAATCCATCTAGCAAGTGATCACCTTTCGTCTAATTGCATCAACTTATCAATCTTATCTTTGAGTGTTTTTCATCATCTGAATCCCCTACGCATGTTATACACAATGATGGTAACATGAATTTAACTGTAAAAATAGCCTCCATGCCAAACACTAATTGAAATGGTGTGGCCTTGTTCAACCTCTTGTAGGTTGTCCTATATGCCCATAGAATGGATGATACCTTATCATCCCAATCTTGTCTTCCGAAATCATAGATCTTAGTTAAGGCATGAATTAGTATTTTTTGAAATGCCTCAGTGGTTCCATTTACTTGAGGGTGATAAGGGGTAGTCTTGTGATGGGCCATCATAAATTCTCGTAATAGAATCCTAACCATTTCATTGATAAAATGTTTAGCTCTATCACTTGTTAAGCTTAAAGAGAAACCATACATGTTGATTATGTTCTCCCATAAAAATATAACAGATTATTGCTATGGTGTAATATTTCGTAGGTACTTCCTCTACCCAAATTTTCAATTAATCAGTGCAAGTAATGATATACCACAAACTAGTCCTTCGTGCGGCTGGAAAAATTGGCCCTACAAAGTCAATTGCACATTTTTCAAATGGTTCGAGCTGGTTCTTGGTTGTAAGGGAATTTCATTCCTCTTTCCAGGTTTTCTATGGAATTGGAAATGGTCACAGGCCTTACAAAACTCAATATAATCTTGGTAGATGGTTTCCCACCAAAGCCCTACTAGTAAAATCTTCTACACGGTAGCATTTCCTGCATAGTGTCCCCTGCAATCCCACCATGTGCTTACTCCATAATTTCCATGCGCTCATGTTCCAATATGCATCGATGTAGAACCTCATCACAATGTAACTTATACAGATCTCCACTAATCAACATGTAGGGTGTGACGCGTGGTAACTACTTTTCTCCAAATCCTTCATCAATTCTAGTGCCACACCTATTTTCAAGAACACGAGGATATCTTCTAAGTCTGAAGGCATGCACCACAACCTAAACAGTTGTGCATATGACATGGTATCCTTAATTCTTTGTGCATCCTCCCATGAGTTAATCTTTGATAAGTGGTCAAGTCCTGAATTGCTCTTTCCTAGTTTTACAACCACTGTGAACTCAAACTCTTCGAATAATAGGACCCAACAACATATGTGTCCTTGAAATATAGGATTGTTCATAAAGTATTTCAATGCCATATGGTCCATGTAGAATATGAATGGTGTTACCAACAGAGATATCTTTGCCTAAAATTATGCAATGCATAGATCATTGATAGTGCATCGCGCTTATTGGTTTTGTAATTTTCTCTCTTTGGTGTCAAATTTCTACTAGAAAAACACAAGGGATGATCAACAATCCCTTCACTAGGTTGTGCTAGTATTGCTCCCATAGTTGTCCCTGAGGCATCAACATGCACATGGAAAGGCTTATCCCAAGAACAAAAACATAGTATGGGCGTTATGACAAGCCTATCCTTCAAAGTGTCAAATGCCTTCTGTTGTGCCTCTCCCCAATGAAAGGCACTCTTGTGTTTTAGCAATTCCTCTAAGGGCATGAAAATCTTGGCATACCCCTTGATGAATTTCTTGTAGTACCCTGTATGCCCAAGAAATCCACGCACTGCGCTTTGACTAGTAGGCTCCCCTAACCCCAAAATAACTGTAAATTTGGCAAGATCCACTAATAATCCTTCCTTACATATAATATGTCCTAACAGGGTTCTAAATGGAGTAGAAAAGAAAAATTTCTTAATGTTTTGGAATATCCTCAAATGCTTGACATATCTCAAACATAAGCCTCAAATTGTCACAATGGTCTTTTACCAATCCATACACAGTCCATAATCTAGGTAAAATTGAAGACACTTATGGATGAAAGTCTTGAAATTCTTGTACCATAATACATGAGAACACAATGGGTGCATTCTTCAATTCAAAAGGCATAACTATGTAGGAAAAGATTCCCCATTGAGTGGTGAAAGTTAT
Organism: Taxus wallichiana var. yunnanensis; assembly: GCA_018340775.1. Classification (NCBI taxonomy): domain Eukaryota; kingdom Viridiplantae; phylum Streptophyta; class Pinopsida; order Cupressales; family Taxaceae; genus Taxus; species Taxus wallichiana. The sequence continues at coordinate 301,503,036 of CM031243.1, read as the reverse complement.
CTTTTCTAGTCTTCCTTTGCAATCCTAGCTGGTGATACCTTGAGAACCCATTAATGAAAGAGTAGATCTTGCGCCCATCTACTCCATCCAAAATTTCTTGATGAAAGGGGGTTGAACAAGGATCGATCACACATATTGCATTCGATCCTTGTAGTTAACATAGATCCTTATCCTCCCATCCTTCTTGATACTGATGACCATTGGGCTTATCCATTATGATTCTTCCATTTGCCTCAATGATACCGGATGCTATCATCTTTTCTATTTCCTCCTTGACCCATATGCACAAATTTGGATTCATCCGATAAGGCCTCTTCCGAATCAGGCACACACCTTCCTTAAATATATCTTCTTCTCCCCAAGGAATGGTGGATGATTTTAAGTTCATGGTACTCGAGGGGAACAAATCTTAGAGCTCATGTAATAGGTTAATGACCTTTGAAACTTCTTTTTCCAACCAATAGTCCCTAATGATGGCTTCCTTAGGTTCTATCTCTATCTCAATGTTAACCTTCTTTGTTTTCAATGGCTCATGGTAGGTGCATGCTCACTCATTAGTGCTATCTTTGACTTTGTGCGTACCTTGAGAATAGTTAAATCTAAAAGTTTCCATCTCTTCACCATTTACTACATAGACCATTTTTATTTTTTCCTTTTCCATGCACGTTCACTCAAGCTATACTTTCTCTAATTCTTCTTCATTAAAGCGCACTTCCAAGTAAGGCTCACCTAGTAATTCCAGTAGCTTGTCTTCGGCCATATAAATATCTCCCATTGTAAGGCACTTGATTACTTATAACACCTTATCCACTGATGGCTTAGTACTATTATACTCAAAAGCTTGAATGATATCAGTTCCGCCAACTCCTTCCAATTACCTATTTGATGATGCATCTCTGAATGAATATACCATGCACGTACACAACCTTGTAAGGTGGAATACAACTTATGCACCCATAACAAAGGTGCTAATGCTTCTGCGCTTCCCATCCAAGCCTTCTCACATGCTTGGACATGAAATGAGGTAGTTTCTTTACCATCATAATCTTGTATGAAAGTGGGTGCATTATTCCTAGAGAACCTTACAGAAAATGTGATTCTTACCTCACACCATTCTAGGAGGCTCTCCCGATGTGTAGGCCACCAACATGCTACATTTCGAGAAGGTTATAATTGAGCATTCTCCTTCTCTCATCCTCATTTTTCCAATGAGCCTCCATTTCTCACAATAAAATTTCAGGGTATCCTCCTCCAGAGTAACTTGGTAACTTCTTTCTTCCCGGTGCTTGACTCGAGCTTGCCTTTGTTACCCTTATTACTGATCCTCTCAATTATAGCCCAATCAACTCATAAGTCCCGTGTGCTAAATTTTCACATGTCATGCTAGTGGTATCACTCAAGGACTGAGTGTCTTCAAACTAGATAACTCCCTCCATGGGATGAATTATCTCTAGATCTCTGATGGAGCGCACATAGATTCTATCAAGGACTTCCTCTCCTAAGGGATCAGTATAAGGTGATGATTTCCCATATGTTAAAGGGATAATCACCCTTTCTTCCTTGTTTTCAAAGATGATATACCCCTTGTTAAACCGCAGGTCGACATTGTTCTTATAGCACCATGGGTGCCCAAGTAATGCTAGAAAATTGTTTGCCTCGGTGAGTGCCAAGAATTCAAAATCTCCAGTGAACTTGGCCACTTGAATGGTGATAATTGCATCCTTCAAGACTCTAATGGGAATTTCCTTTGTCTTGTTTTCCATATACAACACATTCGAAGATGGTTGTAATGAGGGTCTTCCCATTTGATTCTAGGCATCCAAGGTAAGAACATTGAACTCCACTCATGTGTCGATGAGGATATTACTTAGAATCCATCCTTCAACAACTGCATTCAATGAAATTTCCTTATTGTAGTCAAGGCCGTGAGGAGGAAGGTTTACTTGTAAAACATGCCTCTCATGCTCTTTTTTAGCACATGGTACCTTCTCCCTCGTCCATTATCCTAGAAAGGGAATAATATTCTTTTTCCTTAACATCCTACACACTTCCTTGACTTTATTTAGGTCATCCTTTAGATCCTCGACATTCTTCCTTTGATCCAACTACTTTGATTTCTCCTTTAGACACTAGATCTCTCCTTGCAAACTCTGAATCACATCCATAGTCTCTTGATACACCTCCTTTTGATGAGAAGGGTCTACACACATTCCACGTACTACTCCCTCTCTTGAAACTAGTGTCCTTTGACTTGGCATTTCCTTTTCTCATGCAGCTTCTAATCGCATCATTGCCAATATAGGTTCTAGTCCTAACTCATGTGCCACTCTTGACATGCACTGTGAATCGACCTTCTTGATACTTACCATCCCAACGCCTTTGTCCTTCTAGTGCTTTCTGGTTCATATGCTTATAAATCTCTAGACACTCTTTGTACTTATGTTTCTTCCCGCACCACGAGCATTGCAATAGATCAGGACACTCATGCTTGTAATGCTATGTAGATCCACAATTATAATAGGTTCATCATGTGAATTCACTTCATCCTCTAAATCCTCTATGAAAACCTCTTCCATGTGCCCCTCCATCTGCGTGCCCTTCATAGCAATGATCATTATTCTTGGAATTATTTGCAAGACTAATTTGGCATACACTGAGATCAATAACATCATGGATCGATCAATATTTCGTAATCCTTAGTATCATGGGTTGTAGAGGCAGAAATCTTGTAATAGCAAGACACATTCTTGTAGATTACGCATGAAGTAGAGGGAACCTACTTGCATCATGATCCCCATGGAAAATCTCACAGTCTACCGCCATGGAACGTGCGTCTTGACTTTTAGGGGAAAATATCATTTTCATTCCTTTCCACCTCACATTCTATACACCAAAACCCACTATGAACCTCATGCCATGAATTTGCAGATAGCTTCTCCAACTACTTGATCCATTTCAGAAATTTGAGCTTTCGAAAAGGACTAACACCAAGATATCAATGCTCCCAATGCCTCATGTGGGTCTATGAAATTCTCGTGTGATAGAGCCCTTTTAAATGGTATTATCAATCCTCAAGAAAACCTTTGAGCATGCTTTGAGATGGGTGAATGTCATATGATATATTTGACAAGAGAGTTTTCAACAAAGCATTGTTTTATCACACACTCTCTACCATTCCTTGTTGGATCTCCTTCGAGAGATGATGCTTTTGTTTAAATTCTAGGATATGGAATTTTGCTAGGAAGGCATTCTTTAATGCTTTATAGTCTACCATTGTTTGATAAGGGTCATATTTGCATTATAGTATTTAATGCATTATAGTCTACTATATGTGCACCCTTGCAACATTGTTGCAAGATAACTTGCCTTCCACTCTAGGGTAGTGATCCCTTTCGTGTGCCATATTAATTCACACTTGTACACATGCTCTACAACATCCTCAATACCCTTTTAATTTGGTAAGTGCAATGGCATCTCAAAAATACTTGTATAGGTGGCTCAAGCCCTTGTCCTCCTGATCCAAAGCCTTGGTTCCCTCTAGTGTTTCCTCCACTAGATCCACTAGATCATTCCTCCTAACCCACTAGATCCCCCAGATCTGCTAGCTCCCCAAGTCCTCTAGCCCCTATACAACTAGATCCACCCCCGCACACCAAAAATGGCTTAAAGTGGTTGTGCCTAGTGTTCCCAACGTCCTATTGAACTACACGCCGATGGTTTGTGATATTTTCCCACTACCAATTTTGTGTCCCACACCACTCCTAGACATGATACCCAAACCTTGCATACTTACACCTTGTCCTAAAAATTCCTCCAAATACCGGAATGGTTTTGTAGCCATGGATGTTCCAAATGAGAAATTATATCTCCGGGCATAGATCAGTTACTCCCAATGATACCAACTAGGTTAACAATACTTCTCCCTTGATCTAGAAAACCAAACACCAGGGGTTGGTTGCTAGGTGGGTTCGAGATGTGCACGACAACTATCCTTTCTCTATGTGACGAAATCATCATCAAAAGATGAAGGGGATTCTCTCCTACACTTGCCAAGATGGGGTAGTATAGACTTCTAAGGTTCCACGTCCTCTGTGTGAACCTCAACTCCTTCATGTAACATTTACCTCTATAGATCCATCACACTTGTAACCTCATGTTGTCTAGTCATCTCCCTTTCATGAGATTCACTATACTTTAGTCATCTCTCCTCCCTTTACTTCTCAGCCGTAATGTCCACCTTCTTCCTCCACCCTAGTTTCCTCACCTAGTTCTCGAGAAGCTTAGCTGGCCATGGAAAATGCCTCTAAACTTAGGGTAATGACCAATATCTTCATAGCTAAGGAATAACATGCAAAAAAATTCCTCTGAACTCCTCAAAACTTAAACTCAACAACTTCTAGGTAAGAATACATAGAAATGGCATATTCTAGAGTATCCAAGTGATCAACAACACATGTCCAAATTAGATTTGCATCCTGTGACCTCTCGATAATAATCTTGGGTTGATACACAAGATCTGTAGTACCAGCTTGATCTAGATGCATATGTTGAAATCCATTCATATAGTTCTATTGGAAAATAATAGAATAATGTCTCGTACAACTCATGGTATAGGTTCTCTTATACCCATCTATATGCATCAAACTTAGGTCCAGATTCCGAATCTTTGAGAAAATTCATCCTCCGTGCTCTTGAACCATGTTTCAACACTTTCCAAGGTTAGATGTTCCATCATCATGCATCACAAGGACAAATATTTATGCCATTTCTCACAAAAAAATTGAAAAGAGGTTCCACAATGTGAGAACCAAGTGTAGTCATTTTAATACCCTTAAAATAATAATCTAATCCCATACTTGCCATCCTATCACCCGGCGGGCACTGGGTGCTCACTTAAGTCATACGCGGTGGCACGAGCCCCTCCTTTTGTGAGTCTTTTGAGAATATATCATCTTAGGATAGGTATTAAAGTGTAAAATAATAGAAAATAACGGTGCATCATTCTGAGAACCTATGATGATTTATCATATTAATGCATCCATAAAAGAGAAATAACAAGCAATATATAGAACTGATTTATAACACGAAGGAAATGTATCGAGATTAAGCTCATGAACACATATATACTTTATAATAGAACATTCCATTTATATTAAAGAGTTCAGTAACCACATTACATTCCTTGAGGTCATAACAAACCCATATAACAATGTAGAGAAAGGTCATGCATCATAACTAAACTACACCCTTCATATTAAGAGAATAAACATAGAACCATCCCTCTAAATATGCCATCACTCCTATATTTTCTCTAATCCCAACCCATAGAATCCTCCATGATATTTCTGTAGAGCTTCACCTCTCTTCCACCACCTCTGCTATTCTTGTACTACCCTCCTTCTCTAGTATATCTTTTCTTCTATCCGCACACCTCTATATATAGCTTTTTGCCTTCACCGCCATGCTTTCTAAGGTAATAAATCGATTGCAAAGTGTCCAAGTGGTCCTCCAATGGAGCAAGAATCCTTTTATCTAAGATCTCCACTGTGTAATGATGTTCTTTCATAACCTTCCATTGCATGCATGGAATATTTTATTCTTGATCCTATGGCTGCCAGGTTGGCACCTTATCCACTCTATATGCTAGACGGGTCATGTTTTTCTTGTGTGCTTCCTAGAATGCCAAATATGGTTGAGTCCCAAAACTTGTCTCACCTTGTGCACATGTTGTGTGTTCTACAAATCCCTATTAGAACCCTTCCCTATGTGCCTTTAACCCACGTGCTCACACACCTTCTTGTACTTAGCCAATATTTTACTTTAACATCTCCATATGAATATAATCCTCTTACCCTTCTACGCTTCAAAATACTCCTTGAATGGAATAAAATTTAGGATGCTCATACACTTATTTCTCATATCCCTCTCATGAGACTAATGACTTCTTGATCCTTAACACATGATGGTCATGGATGCCTCCGTAACATGACTATCTCATTTTGATTTTTACTCAAAGATATTTGGAAAAAATGATAGAGTAAGGATATGATTATTATCAATTCACTCCTTAAGCCTCACTTTTCACCTTTGAACATGATAATCTCTTCTTAAGATTAAAATTCACCTCCCTCCTCAAGATGTAACCTGATTGGAAGCATGCTTATGATGTTTGGACACCCTATTTCTCAATTTCTCCTCATGATGATAGGTTTCCTCCTCTTGATAAAAGGAATTATCCCTAAATGAAACTTGGAGGAATGTATGAGAGTGAATTCCATGTTCTTTAACTCCACACTATACTGAAACACTACAAATTCAATCTCCCTAACTTGCAAAATTTGATTTCATTACCAAAAATTGATTAAATGTTTAGAAACACTCTCATAAAATATGCATTATTTGTGAGCCTGATATGATTGCCACCATCACTCATGGTAAGATTCTCTTATCATACTCCTGATGACCATTCCCTTGATGATTTGAATCTCGATGAAGATCTTGAGGTTTCAGATCCTTCAAAGACCTCATGATTTTTATGATTGCACCCATTTTCCTCATGATATTTCAAATCCTTCATAGACCTCATGATGATCATTCCCTTGATTATTTGAATCGATAAAAACTTACATATATGTTTTGATTTATTATGTGTTATAAGGAATTACATGAATCCATATATTCGATCGTGTTTACTACCTTTGGGAGATGCAAGGTTTATAAATCCTCTAATTTTGACACATCTAACACTCCTACAAATGTTAGTAAACAATCCAAAAGTCCCCAAAACCTAAACAATGACTATATTATTTCCCAAAATAGACATTGATTGTAGAATTTAAACCCTAAAATCTTTAGGCTAAATGCTGAAATATTGAAAAATACCTATGTACTGACCATATTAGAATATGAAAATATCTTCTAAACCATGAATGATGTAGTTTTGAGACTAGTTCCATAAGGTGGAGAGTGACCCTAATTTCTTATATTTACTAAAATAAATTTACAGGATAAAAATAATTAAGTTTAAAGATATGTACATATATCCCTACTAAAAGCACTTATACCACATTGCAAATAGAAAAGTGAGTGCATTATAATGTGCTCACGTTTTAGGATTGGTAATTACCAATATTAGTAATTCATAACATGATCACGTTTTCCAAAATGTGCTCACATTTTTATTCAAATTGAAAATTTGGCCACTTTTTGGCCCCCACGCTGTGTACTTACCCCAAATTTTCATCATATTTTTTTCTGATCTAAAATAATTCCTCCTTCCTATCCCTTCCCCTATAATAATCCTGATATTTGTCTAGAAAACTAGTTTCCATTTCTTCCCGGAATGGACAGAATTAGGTTCCAACCCCATAAACAAATTACTAATGGCGAATCTTTGAGAGTGGAAGGAAATATGTTGAGCTTATGGTTGCCATTTTTAGTCACGTGTTTAGTATAAGATTTTGAATTCAAAAAAGAATTGATTTGGGTCTTCTAATGACATTCCTTTAAAAGTGGGAAATATAGATGGAGAAATGTATTTCTTAGGGTATTATTCATCTTAATCTAAGAGAATGAGATAAGTAAAATTTTATCTTATGAGTCTATTCCTTGGGGATGGTCTTCTATATGATCACCCATGTATATGAATATATTATGTAACACATGAGTTTTAAGTTCAATTTCAATTTTAATTTCTTTTCCATGGGTTTTTATGGAAGTCTTATAAGGTTTCTTTAATTAATGTTACTCAAGTTGAGAGTTTTTACGTATGCATCTTACTTTAGATTCTGATGCATGTACATCACTTTTTTATCTTATAAACAAAGACTAGTGTTGGTGCTCAATCTGATTCCTTGGATTGAGCTAGTATTTTTCATAGAATTTTTGTAAATCTAACTATTCTCAGTGTGCTTCATATTTCTCCCCATGCTTCAAAGTTCATTTTGAGTAAGGGAGAAGTTTCAATTTGTAATAAATTTTGTGCCTTGGTGAAATAAAAAGAGGATTCCATAGTAATGTCGGAGGACTAGTTTAATGGACTGGCTAATCGAAGTATGAAAGCTTCAGACTTACAAGTGATGAAGATATGTCTACATATTTCAAAAATAAATTGTAATCAACACCAAATGATCCAAATTTCTCCAATAATCTGACGCTATGAAGTCCTAAAAATCATACAACCCGAACACGAAGAATAAAGCTACATGACTAGTTGAAAATTTCGGTTAAAATGGACCTATCCATTTGAACAAAACCTAGGACATTTAAATGGGCTTTAATTTCCACCTTCCAAAGGAACTAGCCATTGGCATTTGAAAACCCATGGGAGACTAATTTTAAAATCATTTTCGGGTTACTTTAAAAATGATGACAAACATTCATTTTGCATCAAATGTTTACATCACCAAAGTACTTCAAGAATCTACGATTTGAAGGGCCATGTGGCTAGATTCTGGTCTCTTTATATGCTTCACATTTTGTAGACTTCAGGTTCCCTAAATGAGCCACAATAAATAATTCTTTAGGTCCGTACTCAAGGCGGTGCACTAAGGAAAAAGTCAACGAGGTTAATTGGGATACATGACAACATTTTTATGAAGAAAAAGTTTCTAAGTCCCCCTAAGGAAAAAGTTGTGATGTGAAGGAGCAACCATAAACCAATAAAAAGAAAGAACGAAGGAAATAAAATACGACAAAACCTAGTTACATGGATTTTTTCTATTGGCTCATGTTTAAGTTTCATGTTGTTAGTCGGGAATGTAGAAATATTGACAAACCCGAGGAGCATGTAGCTTTCTCATTGGCCTATGTTTCATGGTTTTTAGTTGGGAAATTTTCAAACGTAAAATGTGAAGTAGGCATCGTGCTTCCTCATTGGTTGATGCTTCACGGTGGGAAGAATAGGTTAAATAAGGAACCAATATTGTGAGAAACATGAAGCATTTCTATTAGCCCACACTTCACAATTGTTAGTCAAGGCTAAAGAAAATATTGAATTGTGAAATGGCATGGAGATTACCTATTGGCTAATGCTTCTGAGTAAAAAAACCAAGGTTATCAAATATTCGACAATGTGAAGAGCGTGGAGGTTTTCCATTAGCTCATGTTTCATAGTGGGTAGTAAAGTATGAGAAAAGTTTGAGATGGTGAAGATGTGTGGCATATTCTTATGGGCTTGCACATAAAAGTAAAATAAAATCAATGCACACATGGATGCAAGTAGAAGAAAATCAAAAGTTATCACATATCACTCTTATATTCATCATTACAAGAAAAATTTTATATGGCCATAAATTTTGATAAAGAGATCCAAATAAAGTAAAATCGGTCTTGATTTGAAAGGTCTCCTCAAGCTCTTCCATCCGGCATCATTTGATTCAAGAATTGATATTATTTTGTGGATAAAATGAGAAAATAAAAAGAAATAGATATACATGACAAGATCATCTAACTATTTTTGCATATGTGGAAATGAATGCATGAATTGATCCCAAAATATGAACAAAAAATCAGATATTCTCAGTTAGACAAGTTACATTCTTTCTCTAACTAAAGATATTTCTTTTCAAACAAGGGGGAAATTCACTTGTTGTTTTGGGCAAAAATAGAATTGTAGAATTCATCAAGATTATATAAATATGGGGGCTTGTCCTCATATATAAGGGAGCCAATTATTCTGTTCTCTAAAAGGAGTTAGTTTTGGTATTTTTTTCAAAAGGGCTTATTCTTTCTTAAGGTCGAAGAGATATAATTATGACTAGTGCATGTTTCCTTTAAAAATGCATATATATTTCAAGTTCCCATACTTTTGTGTTAAGGTGGTTGCGATGTACAACCACCGAATTTTTTAGAGCATTCTCTTGATGTTCCCTTGTTAAGAAAGTCAATATTTGAATGAAATATATCAGCTTTTGAGTTAAATTTATGTGTTCTAAGTTTTGTATGTCAAATTTTTGATTAATGAGTTATATTTTGTGTTACATTCTTGTGTTTATGGCTTATCTTTATGGTACATTAGATCAGTTCTTGATGGTTGTTCTTTGGTCATTAGTTTAATATTGTGTTGTGAGCTCTCACTTTGTAATATCAAACTTAATTCTAAAATCTTTACTCTAACCATTTTGTCGAAGCAATTTTTGTTAGCCTTTGAGTGTATCTTAAGCATACAAAATTAGACACAATAAATACTTCATTATAATTATTTCATGAGATCTTCTATTTAGTATTTTAAAGGTTGAGCTGAAACGTTTCATATGTTGAGTATCAATGAATGCAAATCTTTCTTTGTAGAAAACTTCACTACTTAATCCAATTTTCTATGCTTTCTAGAATTGCAGGCCACTCTAAGTGTCAAATTCTCTATTACAAGGAATCTATAAGCCTATAATTCCCCCTTTGTGAAGTTACAAATACCAAAATTGATCCCACCCCATCATTTTAAACTCCCATTTATTCCATTTACTACCTTGATTGATCTAGATATCAATGAAGGCTCCTTTTAGTAATAGTAACCCATGTCTGGTATAGTAAGCATACACAACATCTTAGTAATTATTCATTCAAATGAGAGAGAAACCAAAATTTATTGTCTATAGTAACCTGTGTCTAGTATAGTAAGCATACACAACATCTTTTGTGACAACTCATGAGAGTGAGTGTTGTGTTCATGGCCATGTTTATCCTAGATTGATCCATCATTTGACAAGTCAAGAGGAACAAATAATTCATCTCCCCCTTTGCATTCAAGTTACACTACGGTCCACACACCCCGGTTCAAGGCAGGATCAAAAGTAGCAGGAAAATGCCATATTATTTATATGTACCCTTAATTATCCCAAGGAAGTTTTAGACCCCTCCCATAATACAAAATGATATATTATCCATTCTACCACCATTTTAAGCATTCCCCCTTCCTAAATAAATGCTTTCAGAACACCAAGGGGTGTAGAAATGAGGACCCACATGCTTAAGCGCTATTTAAGGAGACATAAAATTTATGTCATTAGATCAAAATACCATTTTGAAAATAGTGTCCAAAGTTTCTCATTATAAGAAGGTTTTCCATTAAAATTAACTCTTTTAGGAAAAATATGGGAAAAATCATAAAGATTTGCAAATCTTGACCTCCTAGTCTGTAAAGCTATAATTTCAAGATCTTTTTGAATTAATCTATACATCTAAGGTGTAAAGCCTTGGTGAAGGCCTCATCTTTCAAAGAAAAATGTGTACACCAAGTACAAAAATCTATTACACCTTACTTGATTAACTCTCCCCTTTGTAAAGCTAGAAGGAAGAAGATCATTTTTCAAAGTTGATCCTATAAGAAGTTTAATCCCGAGCTAGAGAATACAAAGTAAAGAATGAAGCATATCTAGAAACTAGTGGGTGATCAAAAGTAGTAAGAAAATATTGTTAAGCTTGCTGAATTTGATCAACCGTTTGTGGAGGATTACTATAACACACCTGATAGCTTTGATTCAGGTAGTCCTCAAGCTAATTTGCATTCATTGTTCCACTAAGGTTCGAGATCTGTAAGTAACAAATGTATTCTTCATCTCCCTTCTTTGGTGACTCATAAGAATCAAGTATTTTGTGAAACTGAGTCCCTGAAGGATTTCCATTTTGAAGATCATAATCCTCTACCTCAAAGTTCCCCAGTTCCCCACCTTTTCAATCCTTCTTTTGAAACACCTCCACCAAATAATATGGAACAACCTCCACCAAGGGATCCTTTTATAGTTACCACTTATAGATCAATAAGGTTCCATGGAATGGTGGGCTATCCCAATGAAGTACTAAATGAAATTAGAAGAAAATTGCCTAGATTTCAAGGGAATAATGCCATAAGTGGGGATCAACATCTTATATTTTTTAAAATGTAATGGATGACTATAAAGTAGAGCAAGAATATGTTTATGTCAATCTATTCATACACACATTAGAAGAATATGCTACGGAATTGTACAATTTTCTACCTATAAATTCAATTGATTCTTGGTTATAAATGTAGAGTGCATTCAAACTCCAATATGGTGATAAGTATGACCCTAGGTTTCCTTTATCGAGTTTGAAAATATAAAAAATAATACTAATGAGTATGTGTAATATTTTGATACTAGGTTCAATAAAAATTTGACTAGATTGCCTATTAATCTAAGGCCTAGTGATGATTCTTTCTTGATTAAGTACTCAGATGCCTTTGATAAGAAGGTAACTTATTATCTCAGGGAAAGAAATCCTAGAACCTCTGAGGCATGATTTCTCCATGCCTTTCTAAATTGAGAAAATATTAAAGCATCTGGGAAGCCCCTAAAAGGGAAGGTTTCAGGATGATTAATCTAGAGAATCCACATGCAAGTAAAGAAGTGGATTTAGAATAAATGTTTAAAAATTTGGCCGGATCATTCAAAGAGATCTCATACAAGCTATAGGAGAGAAAGGATTAGTTTCAATTCCTCAAACTTAGCACCAAGCCCAAGGACAAAATATATTTGGGAATAATCCCAAAGGAGATCATAGGGTTGATGATAGAGGAAAAGGATCCATGGGTTCAGAAAATAAGAAACAAACTTTTAGAGAGAATAAAGCAATCCCAGATCCATTGACGAAAAGGTATCATTAGTAGAATAAAACTAAATCATTGAGTGGTGTGATAATTTTTTCTAACCACACTACACTTGTGAGTAACTTGTTGGAGTAGATGATGTGATTGATGAAGTTGGTTTTGATGACATATGCATGATGGAATGTCTAAAATATTTAATGCCAGGAGCCACTTCAACTAATATATTATATGATAGAATTATGGAGGAATTTTGGGCTTACACAAATCAAGTATTCTCCCTTCCTTCTATTGTTAATGCTGATATAGATATGGCTCAATCATTTGAGCTTCCAAATCATGAATTTGAGTACTTAAGAGCTTTAATGATCAAAAAGTATGATGGTGGAATCCCTTCTAAAGAGGATAGGAAACTATTAATGAATTTTGTGGTTACTCAAGAAAAGTAGTATAACCTTAAGAACAAACAAGTCAAAGGACCCACCATTGCTTCTAAGCCAAAATTACCTCTCTTGACCAACATCCCCAAATATTTCCCCAAGAAAAGTATGTCTATTAAAGGTCCCTTTATCCCTTCAAATCCAAGCACTTCTACATCTACCCAAGCAATAAGGGATAACATACCATAAAAATGACAGTCACCCTAGCCTCTAATAAAACCCTACAAAATTATGCTTTATTTGATATGGCTAAAAGTATAAGTTAGATAAAGATCACTATCCCTATTAAAAAACTACTTAGAATTCCATAACATAGAAAAATAACATTTGAATACTTGGGGATGAAATATGATATAGTTGTCAAAAAGAGAGGTACAAATAATGAGGTGACTCCGCTTTCCACAACTGAACTTGAAGTTGAGATAAAGGAAGAACCAGAGAACATAAAAGAATACCTAGAATTATATCTAGGAACATCCTTGGTAGAATCCCAATTGGATGTGGATCCCTTCTTTACTAATTTTATTGTCAATGGGTGGCTTCTTCACAATTTTATGTTTAATTTAGGAGATTCAGGTAATATCATGCCTTTATAGGTAATGAATGAATAGGGAATTAATAAAAAAAAAAAAATTTGGGGTAAATCTATGCCATGTATTCAAGAGAAGTACCTATCATGGGGTATGTTAGAGGTCTAGTAGTACAATTTGTTTGCTATCCTGGAAAATACCTAACTATGAAAAAAATTATTGTTGACTTCCCTTCTAAAAGAGGTTTATTGATATCAAGAAAGTGGGATGTCAATGTAGGAGGAAATTTTTAGATGTATATGTCTCACGCCTCTATACCTTTAGAAGGGAAGATATTCAAATTTAGAGAAAAGAAAATACTCCATCTTATTGAGGATCCCATGTATGCCTCTTATGAGGTATTGCTTGTTGATATAGATTTGGGTAAATTCATAGGAAATGCATCTTTTGAAGATAATTGCGCAGATGCTAATGCACACCTTGAAGAAGTCAATACCCTGGACCATAAATTTTCACAGAGTATGCTCCAATGTTGGAAATGGAGCTGGAGTGGTTCTAACTTCTTCAAATCAGGTTTTTTTAAAGTCTCTTTCAAATTGAAGTTTGAATGTACTAAAACATTGCTGAATATGAGGCATTTCTCCTTAGCTTAAAATTTTCTTTAAAGCATGGAATTAAGAATGTTATTGTCAAAGGAGATTAAAAATTAATTATAAAACAATTTAAGAACTAATATGCAACTAAAAACCGTGAAGTTGAGATAATACACGAATGAAGTTTTGGACTTCATAGAATTATTTGATTCCTTCAATATCCTTTATCATGAAAGTGCTCATAATGCAACAAATGAAAATTTATCTATCATATAATCCCAATAAGAAAATGATATAATATCCCCTTTACTCTCATTATGAAGTAGAAGTGCTAGTTAGACCATCAGTTCCTGACAACATTCAACATTGGAAGGTTTTTGAGGATGATGCTCAGATCCAAAGGTTTTTAACTTGCAAATATGAGTTCACTAATCAACTCATTGATCTTGAACCCATGGTGGAATTGTGTGAAGGAAAGGAAACCCTCTTTGGAAAAGATATAATTTAACTAAAGACAAATATTATTCCTAGAGGACTGATCAACCTTGAGTCAAATTTTGATAGTTTAGACCGAGTTATGGACAATATTTTATATGCATTAAGGATGCTTGAGGAATGTAAATTGGGAACTTATCAAATCCCAGAAAGGTTTGGTTGGGGAGTAGCATGAAAAATAAGAAAAACATGATCATACCAAGTTGCTAAGAAATACTAGGATTTTCTAACATGGTCTTACTCAAAACAAAAATATTACAAAGAAGAATTGTTTCAACACTAGATAACATTGATGTATCACTCCAAGCCCTTCATACAAAGAAAAGGCCAATCAATCCCCTTCTTGTAACCAAAATTCAAGAGGAATTTACTAAAATATAAGATGGTGGGATAATTCATCCCACTAGATACTCTTCATGGGTTTCAACTTAGTGCCATTCAGAAAGAAGAATGGGGATATAAGGCTTTGTGTGGATTTTAGAAATATAAATAAATAATCTCTTAAGGATAATTACCCATTTCCTAATATGGATAATATGTTACAAAAGGTAACAAGATCTAAGTTTCTATCTATACTAAATGGTTTCTCAGGTTACAACCAAGTGGTGGTAAAGCAATCAAAATAGTTCAAAACTGCTTTCACTACCCCATGGGGAACATATGTATATGTTAGAATGCCTTTTGTACTAATGAATATTGGTGAAACCTTTCAGAGAGCTATGGATGTGGCCTTTTTCTGGTTTCATCAATGATTTCATAGTAGTTTATCAAGATGATATAATTGTCTTCTCTAGACACAAGGGTGACCATTTAGGCACCTTGAAAATATATTGATCAGGTGTAAAGAGTATGGGATTTCATTGAACCCAAAAAATTTCCGCTTTGGAGTGAAAAATGAAAATTTATTGGGACATATAATGTCTTAGGAAGGAGTGATGATAGATCCTGAAAGGGTGGAGACAATTGATAAAGTCCCTATCATTATATATAAAAAGGCTATTGTATCTTTTTTGGAAAAATATGTTGAGATTAATATTCCCATGACAATTATGCCAAATAGGGATCAAACCATCAAGTGCAAAGAAGGGGGTGTTCAAAAATTCAAAGGAATAAAGGAAGCACTCAAGACTACCCCCATCTTAACCAGTCTTAATTATAAAAAAGAATTTTAGATTTTTTCCTTTGCTTCTTCGATAATACAATAGCTTATGTTTTATTGAAGAAAGATGAAGAGGGTCATGAAAATCACATTTCCTTATTTAGTAAAGCCTTGCATGGAGCTGAGATAAAATATTCCATCATCAAGAAACAAGATTTTTCCTTGGTTAAATCCAAAGAAAATTTTTAGACCTTACATTATAAGCTCCAAAGTTATAGCTTATGTACCCCATACAATGGTAAAAGACATTTTATTAGAAATGGAGATGTCAAGTAAAATATGTCACTGGGTCAAAAAATTATAAGAATATGACATGGAGATTCAAACCAAAAATTGGTTTGAGGATTGGGCTTAACAAGGTTGATGGAAAAGAGTAATTTGCATGTGATGGAGATACACAATGTTGAAGAATATGGGCCACACCCTCATGAAAAGGTGAGAACTTCAGTTTGGTATAAGGATATAGTATATTACTTGATGAACTTGAATTTTCCTATGCACTTAGATAAGAACCAAAGGAGGAAACTCAAGATGGTTTCCCAAAAGTATATTTTGACTGATCATGGAATGGATTAGAATAATCTAGGATTTTTACTAATATGTATCACCGATTTAAGAGGCACCTAAAATAATTACATAATTTCATGGGGGAGTGTGTGGAGGCCATTTTATTGGAAGAGTTACCGTTCAAAAAAATTCTAATGTAAGGATATTGATGGCTTTCATTGTTCAGAGATGATGCCTTATTGGTTCGAAGATGTGAGAGATGTCAACGTTTTTATGGAAGATTGAATAATTCCTGGGGCCCTACCCTTACAGACTTATGTCAGATAGAAGCCCCATTCAAACAATGGGGATTGGACTTTATTAGTGAGATATCAGAATCGTCAAGTGCTTTGGTAATAAGTGGTTATTGGTATCCACTAATTACTTCACCAAATGGGTAGAATCCATTCCCACTAGGAAGGTAATTGATCAAGTACTCATGGAATTTATTATCAATAACATAATCTATAAATTTTGGGTGCCTACCAAGATAGTTGCTAACAATTACATGAGATTTAAAGCTAAACCGTTGGGAACAATGTGCCATGGGTATGGTATAAATTTGTATTATGCATCAAATTATAATCCTCAAGGAAATGGCCAAGCAGAATCAAGTAATAAAAACCTGCTAAATATCCTCAGAAGAACTAGATACCAATAAAAATAAATGGGTGAGAAACTAAATTTTGCATCATGGGAAGAAAGAGTTACTAACAAGATGTCTACTAACAAGATCCCATTTAAGTTAGTCTATGGAGTTCAAACCCTTTTTCCCCTGCACTTAAAAATTTCCACCTATCAGTTCATAAAGAAATTTGAAGAGGGAGAAGAGGTGAGCCCATATGAAACAAGGATCAATCAAATCATGGATTTGGATGAAGAAAGAAGAGAGTCCCACCAAATACATGTCAAGTTTATAGAAAAACTCAAGAAGTTATTTGATAATAAGGTTACTCTAAGAGTTTTAAAATTTGGAGACCTAGTCCTGTTATGGGACAAAAGACAAGGGAAAACATGGAAAGTTTGATGGCCTATGGATGAGACCCTATTCTATTGATATCAGGATTAGAGATCATACTTTATTTTTGAAGGAATTTGAAGTACATTTGATGGAGTTACCTATCAATGATAGAAATCTCAATTTTTTGTGTATTGAGCCAAAGGTTCGGTATGATCATTTTACGTGAATAGTTTTGTTGTTTTTATTTTTACTATTGTTTGTATTATTGTTTCCCTTTTTGTGCTATGGTCTATAGTGACCAAGTTTCGAGACATGGAAGTATTCTGTATAAATTTAATGTATCTTTTCATAAGGCTTTGAGTGTTTTGTCTCCCGGACTCCTTACCCAATGGACTAGGAATTTGGTCTTTGTTATTTTTCTTGTGTCACCCACAGGAGGTGCCCATCCCCAAGAAGAAACCATTGTTAGTGATTAATAAAATTCCTTGGATCGAGCTAGTATTTTTCATAGAATTTCCATGAATCTAAATGTTATGTGTGCTTCATATTAATCCCTCTTCTTCAAAGTTCATTCTGAGTAAGGGAGAAGTATAAATTTGTAATACATTTTGTGCCTTGGTGAAATAAAAGAGAGGATTCAGAGAAATTTTGGAGGAATGGTTTAATGGATTGGTTAATCAAAGTATGAAAGCTTTACATTGTGGGTGATTGAGATATGTCTACATATTTTGAAAAGAAACTATAATCAACACCAAATGATCTAAATTTATCCAATAATCCGAAGCTATGAAGGCCCAAAAAGCATGTAACCCAACTATGAAGTATAAAGCTACATGTCCAAGTTGAGAAAATCTGTTAAAATGGACCTATCCATTTTAACAAAACTTGGGATGTTTAAACTGCCATTAATTTCCCCCTTCTAAAGGCACTAGCCGTTGGCATTTAAAAACCCACGGGATACCAAGTTTAAAATCATTGGTGGGTTACTTAAAAAAAATGCCGACAAACTATTATTTGACCATCAAATGTCTACACCACCAAAGCACTTCAAACACCTACGATGCGAAGGGCCACATGGATGGATTCCCAATCTCTTCATAGCCTTCACATTTTTTAGACTTTAAGTTCCCAAAATGAGCCACAAAAAAAATTCTTTGGGTCTCAGTGTCAAGGCATTGCACTAAGGTGAACGTCAACAAGGTCAACTAGGATACATGACAAAAATTTTATGAAGCCAAAATTTTCTAAGTCCCCCCAAGGAAAAAGTTGCAATGTGAAGGAGCAGGCCTGAACCAATGAAAAGAAAACATGAAGGAAAGAAAATACCGACAAACCCTAGTTATGTAGAGTTTTTCTATTGGCTCATGTTTCGTGGTTACTAGTTGGGATTGTAGAAATATTAACAAACATGAGGAGTGTGGAGATTTATCATTGGTCTTTGTTTCATAGTTTTCAGTTAGGAAACTATTAAAAGTAAAATTCAAGGTAGGCATGGGGATTCCTTATTGGTTGGAGATTTACAAAGGGCAGGTGAGGTTAAAGAAGGAAATAAAATTATGAGAAGTGTGGAGCATTTCTATTGGCTCACACTTCGCAGTTGTCAGTTGAGGCTAAACAAAATATTGAATTTGAAATGGTGTGGAGCTTTCCTATTGGCTCATGTTTTGCGGTAATCAACTAAGGATATAAAATACTTTGACAATGTGAAGAGTGTGGAGCTTTCCTGTTGGCTCACATTTCGCAACGGGTAGTCAAGTACGAGAATAGTAAGAGAAGGAAAATATGTGTGGAATTTTCTTATAGGATCACATAGAAAAAAAAGAAAATTAATGCACACATGGATGAAAGATGAAGCCAATCAAAAGTTATCACGTGTCACCCTCCTATTCATCTCGATAGGAAAAAATTCAAATGGCCATAACTTTCAATCCATAGCTCCAAATCAAGAAAAATCATTCTTGTTGGAAAGGTTTCCTCAAAATCTTCAATTTAGAATCATCTGATTCAAGAATTTATATAGTTTGGCGAGAGAAAAAATGAGAAAATAAAAATACACAGACGTACCTCGAAGTATCAACTAACTATTTTTGCACATGTGGCAGTGAAGGCATGAATTGATCCCAAAATACTAACAGAAAATGAGTTCCTTTTAGTTAGAAAAGTTATATTCCCACTCTAATTAAAGATATTTCATTTAAACAAGGGGAAAATTCACTTGATATTTTGGGGGAAAATAGAAATTTAGAATTTATCAAGATTATATAAATATGGGGGCTTGTCCTCATATCTAAGGGATCCAGTCTTCTATTCTCCAAAAAAGTAGTTAGTTTTAGTATTTTTCTCAAAGGGGATTAGTCTTTCTAAGGTCTAAGAGATATAATTGTGAATAGTGCATGTTTCCTTTGTGAAATGCATATAGATTTCCATTTCCCATACTTTTGTGTCAAGGTGGTTGCAATGTACAACCATTAAACTTTTTTTAGAGCATTCTCTTGATGTTCCCTTGTTAAGAAAGTCAAAATATGAATGAAATATGTCCACTTTTGAGTTAAATTTATGTGTTCTGAGTTTTGTGTGTCAAAATTTTTATTAATGAGTTATATTTTCTGCTATAGTCTTGTGTTTATTGCTTCTCTTTATCGTACACTAGATATGTCCTTAATGGTTATGCTTTGGTCATTAGTTTAATATTGTGTTATGAGAAATCACTCTGTAATATTGGACTTAATTTTAAAATCCTTACTCTAACCATTTTTTTGAAGTGATTTGTTTTTGCCTTTGAGTGTATCTTAGGCGTACGAATGTAGAAGTAATAAATACTTCATTATAATGCTTGCATGACCTCATGTCTAGCATTTTAGAGATTATGCTGAAACTTTGCATCTTTTGAGTATCAATGAATAAAAATATTTCTTTCTAGAAATTGTCACTACTTAATCCACTTTTCTATGCTTTCCGTAATGCAGGCTACTCCAAGTGTCAAATGATCTATTACAAGGAATCTCTCAGCCTATAATCTCCCCTTTGTGAAGTTACAAATACCATAATTGATCCCACCCCCTCATATTAAACTCCTATCCATTCCATTTACTAACTTGATTTCTCTAAATATCACTGAAAGTACCTTATAGACTTAATTATTCATTCAAATGCAAGAGCAACCAAAATTTACTATCTATAATAACCTTTGTCTAGTATGGTAGGCATACACATCATATTTTGTGACAAATTGTGAGAGTGAGTGTTGTGTTCATGGTCATGTTTATCCTATATTTATAAATCATTTGACAAGTCAAGAGATACAAAGAATTCATCTCCCCCTGCATTCGGGGGGTAAACTAAGGGTCCTCTCACCCCGGTTCAAGAGAGGACCAAAAGTAGCAGGAAAAGGCCATCTCCTTTGTACGCGCCCTTAATTATCCCAAGACTTAATCCTAAGGAAGTTTTAGACCCCTACCGGCTACAAAATGATCTCGTCTACCACCATTCCAAGAATTCCCCCTTCCTAACAAATTGTTGTTAGGCCACTAGGGGGTGTAGAATTTAGGACCAACAACCGAGATCATTACTAGTTATATATTATTTTATTTAGTGGTGCACATACCAAAAAAATGTAAAATATGATGGGTCATTTTGGTTTCCAATCATTTAATCAACTAACTTATAGGTGATGTCATTCAAACCAAGGATGTGCCCAAGGAAGTATTAAAAGAAGAAGAGGAATATATAAGTAACAATCGTAGTGTTGGTGTTTTTTGGGGGGTTTGATTGTTTACTTGGGTCATTCTTTTATTTACTTAATTAATGAAATCAACTCATAGAAAGATTTTTTTACAAAAATAAAATTTTGTAAAACAAGACTTGCTAGAATTGAAAATACTTAGAAAGAAATCTTGCAAGAATTGAAATTAATTTAAAAATAAATTCCCAAGATTTAAAATTAATGGGTAAATAAAATACAGTGAAAGAAATGTTAATCCAACTATAATACAATAATACTAGAAGAAGTTATTATCAAGCCACTCAAAATTCAAGATTGTAAGGAAATAAGAACATACATACCAACAAAACAAAGACAATTCCTTGGTTAAGTGGGCCCTTTCTCTTCCTCATATTTGTTTTTCAACATAGTTTTCTCAAAATGACATGCCTTTGTTGATAAAAAAGTTTCTTACGAGATAATTGAAATGACTAACAAAAGAAACTTTCTCTTACATATGTCTATCTCTATTTATATCTATTCATTATTCTCATTTTTCAAACTAGTCAATACTATACTTTCATATCTCACTCCTCCAACATATGCCAAATAATCTAGGGTGATAGGTATGAGGAAAATTTTGGAACTTTGTTACAATTCATTAAAAGAGTTATAGGAACTAGGTTCCCTGTTTCTAGTCCTCATTAACTTATTTAACTGATCCTTGTGGTGGAGGAGACCATGTCAATCTAGACTATGACAACTAACACTGGATGTTACCATGAATTCATTACCCTACACACATCACCACACATCTCTTCAAGGCAATTAGTTGGAAAAAACCATAATCATTAGTCCATAATATTCAACAAGGATAAAATGCATTATTTCCTACTTTGGACCTAATCAATTCCAACCATCCCATGCATTGATCAATGTGTTTGGAAGTAAAATTATTATAATTTGTGATATAATGGGTCGATAAATGGACCCATCATTATTCACCTATTCATTAATATACTTCTTGAATTCAAATTTAGGACCTTATTGGTACATGTGTGAACACATAACATGAAAAAAATTAAGATATAAGGGATATAAAAACTACGGGATCTAAATAAGGGTTAAAGGCCTCATGTTAAAAATGACAAAAACATTATCATACAATTATGACATAAAAACTGTATTTTATAGTTCTATGAAAAGCCAAAAATCAAGAAAATGGGGAAGAGGGAAAAAATGAGAGAGAGAAAATAGGAGGAAAAAAATAGATGGAAACACATGAAAATATAGGGGAAAAAATAAAAAGACTACAAAAACATGAAACACACACCAAAAATAGCCTAATTTGGACCAATAATTGATTAACACAAAAATACATCAAAACAATGTAAAATTATAACAAATAACTAGTCTTGTACCATAATTGTACGTCTTCGTAATGCCCCAATTTTTTGTGTGGGTGTGCATACATATAAAACTAAATTATATGGATACTTATAAGCCACCTAAATCATTTGGAAACATGTTGCGATTTCTCAAAGTTAACACCAAAATAATAGTGAATTCAAAGTCAAAAAGTAAGAAATATCCCTTAATTTCCATTGGAGAGCTATGAATATGTTAGAACTAATATCCATGCTCAAGTGTTACAGGACATAAAAACTTATGACCATGAAAACATATGGATGTCATGTGCAAGTAAACAAGTGTCTAAATAATCCAAAATTAATGTGTTGTTAAAATAGAGGAAAGAGTAGTTGGAACCGATACACATAGTTTTAATGAAAAGCGTGAAGATGCCCCAATGAACTCTAAATACTTGAATCTATTACCATGTATGTGTTCTAAAGTGTATTTTTAGTGACACTAATCAAATAAAAATAAATATTATGTAATATAAATAAAGTAAAACATTTCATGTGTTAATTAAATCTTGGAGTAAACATCATGTGATTGCCCATGTTTATGGGAGATGAATAAAATACAATTTCATGTGTCCTAGAGTCTAGAGATAAAATTATTGGAATGCATATTCCCATTTAAAGGTATGTGATGAACATGTGAATCACATATATCAAAATAAAGAGATTACATGCATCATGTGTAAGATAGGAAATAAAATCATTAATGTGAAACATAGTAAGATATCATCTTGGAAGAAAGTATATAATTAACAAGTGCTCCAGGTGGGCATGTGATGTAGACTATATAAGCACAAGTGTAGTGGTTTACTTTTGGTGAAATATAAAAATATGAATATATCATTTTCATTCCCCATATGGGTGAAGTGTAAGAAATGAGATCCCAAGGGTAATATGCCATAAGTAAGAAAATATAATCAAGGAAATCATATTAAAAAAAATTCCCCCATATGGACAATACACAATGAGTGAAAGCACAAAAGGTGGCATGACCTAAGTAATGAAATGCAACTACTTCATTTGTAAGAATAATTTCACTCCAATTCACAAGGTATATATAATGGAAGTACAAGAGTATCATGCCCATTATGGGAAAGATGAAAGTAGTGTATGAATATGAATAGGTTACCCCTTTACATGCCATATTTAGAAAATTTAGTATAGATAATGATATTCCATAGTTTAGGAAAACTATAAACATTGTAAGGTATAAATATATGTCATTGGAACCAATAACTACATGATATGAATATTATAAATGTAGGAAGGTAGTGGGACAAAGATAGGTATGATATAGATCATGAAATTGCAAAAAATAAAAAATACATTATAATATACACATATTACATTCATATCACATATATAAATGTAGGAATAAAACATCTCATATATTCCAATAAAAAACATGAACATCAAATTGATAATACATGTTAGTCATATGAAGAACATAGAATAGTGAATATACATCATGCATAAAGAAATAATTTCACCCACACAACCAAGATATATGAATATTAAAAATCATGAAAAATATGAAAAATCATGTGAAAATTTGTAAAATCAAATAATGTTTACACATCAGGACTTAATGCATACACATTTAGGCTTAGTAATTATCAATCCTAAATGGTTATGCGCTATAATGTTTATGTGTGTTGCAGTGTTTTAAGTACAAAAAAAAAGTAAGCACAAAAATACTTGTATTCTATTTATTTAAATAAATTCCAGGTTTAAATTTACTAAATATAATATGTAAAAGTAAATTTGCATCTATAGTCATATTTTATACCCTTTGACCAATAGTCTATTCCCATGCGCGTCACCTATCACCCAACGAGTGCTCACCCGAGGCATGCGGGGGCACTAAGTCTCTCCTTTATGTGAGTCTTATGAGAATGCACCATCTTATGACAAATAATCAAATGCAGAAGAACAGAAAATAACTATACAACATTCTAAGAACCTAGAACGAGTTTTCATCTCATTACATCTAGAAAAGAGAAATAACAAGCAACATATGGAAGTGGTTCATACAAAAGGAAATGCATAAACATTATACTCTTGAACACATATATGATTTATAACAGAGCCTTATATTTATATTAATAGATTCAATAACCACATTACATCCCTTGAGGTCATAACAGATCCTCATATAACCATACAGAGCCAAGTCATGCATTAGAACTACACTATGTTCATCATATTACAAAAATGAATGCAGACCCATCCCTCTAAATGTGTCATGATTCCTATATTCTCCTAATCCATAACCCTTAGAACCCTTCATATATTTCTACGAGCTTCACCTCTCTCCTATTTCCCTCGACTCCCTTTTGACTCTCCTTGACTCTCCCGACTCTCTCGACTCCCTTTTTTCTTCTATCAGGTGCTTGTATTTATAACCTTAACAACCATCGCCATGCCTTCCTGGAGTTACAGATCGGTCCCCAAGTGTCCAAGTGGTCCTCCAATGGAGCATGCCCTCTCGATCTAAGTTCTCCACTCTTTGCAATGATGTCTTTTGGAACCTTCCATCGCATACCTGAAATATTACCTTTTTGATCCTACAATTGTTAGGTTGTCACCTTATCTACAAGGGTCATGCTTTTCTCATGTTTTTCTGGGTGCTGAATACGGCTAAGTCCAAATCATGTCCTACCTTGCACGTGCACCGTATGTTCTACAGAACATTTTTATAACCCTTCCCTATGCACCTTCCATCCCTGCGTACCATCCTTTAAATAGGTCCTGTGCATCTACGCTTCTTCTCATCTTTAGCCAATATTCTAGGGCCCAAAAACATCTTATATAACTATTTTCAAAGCTCTAGTAGTTACCATTTAAGATATAAATTTAAAAAGCTAAACTAGTAAGTGCTTATTAGTTTTCAAGCTTTCAACTTTAATTTTGTATTATATGAATAATATAAATTTATAAAAATAGTGAGATAAAAATGGGCATGATATGAACCACGAAATCACCATAAATAATAAATAGATTATCATGTCGATACATGATATAGATAAAAAAATGTAGAAAAGTAGTGGGACAAAGATGAACATATGGATCATGACATAACCATAAATTAAAAAAATACATGATGATACACATATTACATTCATAAAACATATATAAAAGCATAAAACAAACATCTCTTAGATGCTAATTACTTAATCGCATGTGCACAATGCAATGTGAATGCCGAACGGTATATGTTATTTGATTTAGAGGGATAGTTATTAGTTTTGTAGTTGATGTTGATAAGGGGTGTGATTGTATTAGTAAGTGTATGAATATAGATGAAGCATTGCATTTAAAGGTTCTATCTCTACATTTGAAATTTGTTACAAATTTGTACATATACATTTGTAAATCTTATGTCATGAGTGGTAGTGTTTTGCAAACTATTTTATTTGAATTAAACATGAATACATGAAAACTTCCGTACATTTGCAGATTTTATATCATGAGTGGTAGCCTTTTGTGGCCAATTTTTTTGACACAAAACATGAATACATTTATACATTTGATATTGCTGTGGATACAAGAAGTTTGAGTAAAGTAGTAGTGGAGGTGCTATCAAAGTAGAGGCTACTATTTACGACGGATTGATTTCGGCGTTGACGACATAGACCTTATTAACAAGGAGTACCCCTTAACAACAACCACCTACTTTATCTCAACCACAAACCTCCTATCACAATCCGCACTATATTACTCACCAATATTAATTTCTATCCCCATAATATGTTAACAATAATATTCTTACATATATATTAATTTATAATTTCAGGTACATATTGGCCTTACACTTGATTATTTAGATTATGAATTTCACTTATGGAATTAGTGCATTTGTTTCAATTATGCATGTTAGTCAATAGTCCTCTCTTTAATGTATCTTTACAATAACCGATTGTTGTCAAGAAAAGAGCTTGCGTGCATTTATATTCTGCAAACTTTACCATACGTAAAGATAGACTATTGTGATTTTTTCCAATTACCTGGCTGCCCACTACAAACATGCATGATAATGATGTAGATTCATTGAGATCAGTCCAATATAAACCTCCATTATATAAAAGGATCGAAAAGGTCTATAATTTAATAGGTATGGATGCATTTGCACTCGATCCTTACAGATAGCTAATAGAGAGGGAGGAGACCGGGTTTGAGTTTATCTTTAAATTAAAAATAAGAAGAAGAAGCCTTCCTCATTTACATGTTAAAATTCTAAATATAAAATCCTTCAAATTGTCCCTCTATTTGGCATTATCTTAGCGTGGAAAGAGGGACAGACTAACGGATCCATATGAGGTTGAGGAGGAAGCTCCTGAAGTGGAAGATGAAGTTACAGAAATTACTGGACGAGGCATAGGAGTTGAGTCTATTTGTAAATCCAATAAAGCCAGGCGGAGTGGGTACATCTAAAATTTCTGTATCATTTGTTAACATAGACAAAACATTGGACATGGATGGCCTCTGAGTAGGAGAACCTTGAGTGCAGAGAAGAGCAATGCATATAACTCTTGATATCATCCTGTGTTCCTTTTCAGACAATGTATCTAACTCCAATTTTGGATCAACGATAATGAGGCTTTCATTTCTTTCGTATGAACTCCACGCCTGCACCAATCAACAATAGATTAATTTCACCCAGCAGTAGTCAAATTGAAATGAATTTTTTTGTTAACACTGCAAGAAATCTGTAGGTAGATCTATGGAAGGCAAAATTATATATACATAGTTCGATTTGCAGATGAACTGCTCTTATTAACTGCACCAGTGGGTCTAGAGCTGTTGGCCTAAAGTAAACTGCCGGTGCAGTCATGTTGACCAGCATTGAACAATTAAGGTTTAACACTCATTAAACCTAATTTTAAACACCACCGGACTTGAAGTTTAAACTCTTTGGTTATTCTCTATACAAAATGCATCATTACATCATAGAAATCATAGCATCCCATAATGCATGCATACATAGCATGCATCGTTGGGGTGGTAGGAGAACAGCACAAAGCAACATCAAAGCCCAATGATAATGTCATGGATTCTCCTTAGGCCAAGTCATTTTCTAGATGATTTTTTCAGCCTGTGTTTCAGTAACATTTTTCAATTTGATAGTCTGCCTAAACAGTTTGCAGGTTCTGTCTCCAGGACATTCTTCAAATTGATAGTCGGAATGAACAATTAGTTGAACTCTTTTAGCGCACTATTTTGGCAAAACCTCCCATGTTGTGGGTGAAATTTGCTCCCATTTTCTTTTACAGTTCATTAATAATGCCTAGAGGCCTTCTCTTCTATTATAAACTAGTTGCACTTTTACAGTTCCATTGACTTATTTTGGTCGTCTATAGACAATAAATGGTTTAATTCTTTCTCTACAAAGCTACCTACATATTCTAAGTTCCACAAATCATTGAAAGTGATTGACATACTAGAACTTGTCAAAGGAGTTTTTGAGATAGAGGCGACAAGAAACATAAGGTTTCAAAACCTAGGAGAGCTACACTGCTGACATATACCCCCTGATAAAAAAAACAATTGTATTACAAATTTCTTTGACACTAGATTTCAATTTGAATAGATTTTTAGAAAGCAATTTTAATTTGGAATGTAATCTCCAAAAAATGTTTCTTTAAGAATATTTGTTAGTGATCAGTTTGAGTTAGAACTCTTAAAGTCAGAATAGAATTAAGGGATTGACATTTCTATATAGTATAGAGGAATAAGTGAAAGAGGCAACATAAGAGTTTGTGTTAGAGAAGACAACTTAAGAGGGTGAGAGCAAGTGCTTTGACTGAGATGTAACAGCTGAGAACATAATCTTGCTAGTTATAATTATTTTGTGCTGTTGATGAGAAACAAAATTGTGTGATTTTTGACGTGTCCAAATGCTTCCTTTCCTCTGTTCTAGACTCTGAGTTTTAGTGTAGCTGTTGTATTTGGGCCTTTATGTGGGAGGTTGTAGGTTTATCCCGGGTATAAGAGGAGGCTGCAAGATAGCAAGTAGTCCATCATTTAACCCCCTCACCGATTGCATCGATGGTATTGGAGCATCCAAAGATGCTGGGAGTAGAGACCTTGTGGGATAGCCTTAGTTGTTATTGAGGACAGTATAGATTAGCAAAGAGGAAAACTATGGCTGAGCCTATGGATGCAGAGATGAAATTCGGACACCAGTTGAGAATGATTGAAAAATTGATAGAAAGGTACTCAAATATCTTCAAAGAAAGAGAATTTCGGCCTTATAATTCAGGGACAGAGAAGAAGGTAAAAGAGATGGAGCAGCAAAGGATGAAGAAGCAGAAGAAAAATCTTAGGGGGGTCATGATAGACTTCAAGGATATGGTTGTGAAAACAAAGTTTTCTCAATATCACAGAGAAGAAACACATGAAGCAAAGCCATTTACATTCTCATGGAGAGAAAATCCTGAGCAGTTGAGGAGTAGGGTGCTGAAGATGGAGCAGTGCTTCATGGAGAGGAGTACTCTAAAAGGGTTAGTATGCCTGCAAAAGGTTGGGTAGTGGTGCAGTTGAAGCTTGGAGGGAACTCCAACAGATATGAGAAAGAAAAAGTAAATAAAAACTAAGAAGTTGGATGAGATGGTCACCAAGGTGACTGAAAGAGTAGTGCAAGCAAGAGACCATGTTAACTGGATAAAGAAGTTCCACATCCCAGGCTTGAGGAGAAGAAAATTGGCTTGAAAGAAATGGAGAGAAGAAATTGCTAGAAGAGCAACCGATAATTCTTCTGAGTAGCAGAGAGAGAGGAGAATGGGGGTATGCTCAGCCCATAGAGAGAGATCCTCATTAAGGATGATGTAGAGGAAGAAGTTCTTATCTTTGAAGAAGATATGGAAGAGATGGTGATTGAGTTGAAGAGGGAGAAGCTCTAGAGAATTTTAATCTTAATGTGACTTCCATTGGGGAAGCATGGAGTGAAAAGGAACGAAATATTTCCTTGGAAAAGATGTAGAAGTCTGTGAGAACGAGAAGTTGCTTTGTGGGCAGCTAAATACTGTTGTGAGCAGCAGGAGGATGAAGGAAACAAGCCTAGCTTGATATGAATCAAGCCAAGAGTGGATAATGCAGTCAAGGTAGAGGCTCTCAAGCTAACAAGAGCCCAGCCTTGCAGCCCCAGAGTTAACACAATAGAAATCAACACAAAACAACATTATTTATTAATCTTCAATCCTCAAAGGGTATCACAAACATGATACAGTCTCAAAGGGCTTACCAACTACTATGTACAGACTCTACTCTTACTAATGTGCTCAAACAGAGATTCTTTTCTTTCCCTAAAACTTGCAGTCCTACAACAGTCTCACATGTACTTCTACAACCCCCTTCCACTTCTACTCTGCTATTATTTATTTATGTTATTCTACCAAAGGAAGATGATAACAACTTCTATTAATAGGAGAACAAACTCTTAAAATATTTTGTTCTTGGCTTTCTCACACAACAACCAACACCTATATTTTTTTATCTGAAAACTAATTCCCTACATTTTCTCAACTATTTTTGGGATGCAAGATTGTCTTCAAGGCTGAGATGCTCTCATGCATCAGACACCCCAATGGGAAAAATTGTGATTTCCTTATCACAAGTATTGATTGAGTGGTAGAACCACTCTTTTGATCCTTGTAGCTACCAAGGCTTCCCTTTCCAACGAGCCAAATACCTTTGCATGCTCCAAATAGTCTTTCTTCTTTTCCAACTCTTTGTTGGTCTCTGAAATTTTCTCTCCTTCACTATGTATCTCTTTCTCCATTTCTTGGTCCTTGCTTGGGCATAAACCATCCTCCTCCACCCAATGGGTTCACTCTTACTCGTTAATCTTTGTGTTGTGGGCTTTATCCCACCATAGTTCTTCCAAATATCTATGTTCTTCCCTTCCCATCTTCTTGTTGGATGAAACTCACCTTCGTCTCGATCACATCCACCAAGATGCTCTTTCTTGCATCTTGCTTTCTCTTGTGGGATTGTACCCACTATCATCCGACCACCTCCTCCTAAAGC
This sequence comes from Taxus wallichiana var. yunnanensis, assembly GCA_018340775.1. Classification (NCBI taxonomy): domain Eukaryota; kingdom Viridiplantae; phylum Streptophyta; class Pinopsida; order Cupressales; family Taxaceae; genus Taxus; species Taxus wallichiana. The sequence continues at coordinate 301,472,598 of CM031243.1, read as the reverse complement.
CTTGTAGGCTTTGTTCAATCACTATCCAACCTGCTATTGGATTTTGTAGCTCCTCTTTTCTCATGGCTTCCAACTCTTTCTCTTCTCTTGTTGTCCTCATTGCTATGTCAAGAAACTCTTCCATCTACGAAGCCTTGTCCGAAAACAATGTCGGTGTGGCAGTTAGAATTGATCATCCAACACCAGAGGGAAGTCTCAAAGGATATTGTGGAGTTGGTGGATACAAGGTCTGGTTGGTTCAGTAAGTCCAATTTAAGGTAATCCCCGGCAGGTCCATGGTTGTAGTTCCTGTACACAGACCAGTAAGAAGTAATACTCAATGTTACAAGAATCTGAGCCTTTCAATATTTCTGCAAGTTTATACGTCCTCTTAAGCAAGGTTACTATAATTCAAAAGTAAGTGCCTCCCTGAAAACGGGTTTGATCTTTTGGAGTAATTTACATTTAAAAGCACAATGATCCAAGTTCTACTGAATAATTGAGGAATTCAACTCCAAGTGAAAATAATTGAGAACATATGTTTTCCATGAATGTTTAATGTGTTATGTGGAAGTCTCAACACAATCAGACAAACAGTTGTCATGGTGATGAACCCAAGTACATTTTATGATACTCTCTATGAAGAATTGTGTGTTGTAATAGCAAGGATAATTGACAGTCTTATCAAAGACCAATGATGATTACTTGCATGGGAGACGGGAATTAGCACAGGTACACCATTTTTGAAAAAATAGGAGAGGGTACTAGGAGACTACCCTAAGTATTAAAAAATAAAATAAAATACAAATTTAATATATATGTAAGATTTGGAACAAAAATTAGTAGAATACTGTGTGTAAACAATTTTAAAAAGACAGAATGCATAAAATAATTAAAATTTTAAAGCACAGAAATGAGATTCGGGCATGGGATTTAATGAATTAGGTTAGGTAGTAGTTATATCATGATGTGGTCAAGATAGGAGGGTCAAATTCTAATCTTACAGCTCAATCAATCCTTGACTCCCACCACACAATCAATCCACACACCAAATAAAGATGAAGGTTATCCTGGGTTCTAACCAGCCCCCAGTCAATGAAAACTTGCACAACAAACATGAACACCCTTCTTCTCTCCATATAACTAAACTTGCACAACAAACATGAACCCCTTCTCTCCATATAACTCCATGTGAAGTACCTTTAGCTTTATTAATAACTTAGGACTGTTACTTCTCCTTCAAGGTATACACATGAACACAAAATGAGGAAAATTATACTGATCAAGTTTTAGCATCATTCATCACTCCATGCATAAGAGATTCATCAAACAACCTACAACTCAACTGGATCCTCATGCAAACTATGCATCAAGAAAAACTACTTTAGATATTTGGTCGAATGGCTAGCCCAATTTTCAGGCATTAAAATCTCCTACAAGAAAAATCAGTGTTCTGATTCAGAAGATGGATTCTTCATCTAGCCGATCAACCCAAATCAAATATGGTCTCCATTTTTTTGAAACTCTCCCGAGGTTTGCAATATTTATCTTGCAAGAACACCTCTGTTTTGCTAAAAGCAAATTGTACACAGAGAAGGGGAGGCTAAACTCAAATTTTTCAATCCCCCGACATTCTTCATGATGAGGTTTTTTTAATGGGTTACTTGAGGACCCTGTGAAACATCCCAATCTCCAAACCTTCTCACCCTTCCTCTTCCAAGCAAAAAACGTTTTTTCTTCCTCTTCCATTAAAAACGTTCTCCCTTCTTGCTGTTTCAGTACAGGCTGTGTTTGTTTCATTTCCACATCATTGGTAAGACCTGAGGGGAATATCACATCATTTGCATGACACTTCACATTCCCACAACCCCAAAAAACACTAAAAAATGCTCAAAAACGGCCTACACATGCTAGAAACGAGTTTCACAAATTGGTTTTGACATGTTTTATGCATCCAAAGCATCAAATGTGATGCCTCCTATCCTTCTGAAACCTCCACTCAGTTCCCATCTTGCACACAGCTTCAAAACAGAGTTCTAGATGAAAACTGCTCTAAACATGTTAGGCATAGAATGAATCCAACTTTTTTCTTGTTAGCACACGTTCTCCATCAACCACCCACTTGGAATATGTTTTCAGAGAAGTTTGCAATAGTCCACACCTTTCCATCCTTGATTTTGCCATGGCAAGTGTTCAACAAAATGGCAAATTGGAGATTTTCTGAATGTTCTTTGGATCAATGATCACTCTTCAAGTCAGACTACTCTGTAATTGATGGTAACATGTGGTTCTGAAGACACAATGAATTATTAAAAGCCTTCGTCTACAATGAGATGATGGAAAACACCAAGCTTGACACCACTTGCTACATATTTTTGGTTGATGCAAGGTTGCAGATCACACCTGGATGTCTCTGCAACATGAACTGATAAATCCATAATATAGGATCAGGATTATAAAATGAATTGGATTTTTCTGGAATCATCTGGGTATAAGAATTTATGGCTGTAAAATAGTTCATGGTTTCTGCCGATCGTAATCAAGGAAAGCACATTCATAGAATTATAGCCCAAAAAAGCTAGTGAAATTGTTTACCAGAGTTTTACCTGCTCTACTGCAACCCTGAATGTTTGAAGTGGTCTTTTGTTAAATTCAATGTATCTGTTGCATGTGTTGAACATCCTTACCATTGGCTAGTAGGCAGTGTTGGTTTCATTTAAACTTGAGAGTATAAGTTCAAAAAGAATAGTTTTTCCTCAATTTGAGTGTTTTCTATTCTTTGTTTAGAACAAATCTCCAATGTACAACAGTGCACTACAAGATGTCCTCTCTCCAATCTAGATTAGATATACTTAAACGCAAATAAATTTATAACCCGATGACACCAAAATGAAGAGTAGATGGCTATGAAAAGTTCCGGCATAGATGTTTGTTGTGACATAGGGGTTTGATATCGCTAAATAAAAGTTCAGATTTATAGCTTTCTAGGATGCATGCTTACTCCCTTGACAATTGATAAGAAGGAATCCATTTTTGCAAATTATGAGTCACAGAAACACATAAAGAAAAAATATTGATTTAGACTATTGGCAAATGACCAAAATAGATCACTGGACTGCAAAAGCGAGAAAACCCACCAGCTTAATTGTATAGGACCGTGCCCATGATAACTCCTTCCCTTAGCGCATGGATACTGGGTATTTGTCTCATCACAGTCTATCATACTTGAATCATTTGAACCGATCGCATTGATATAACAGAACTCTGTAGTCAAGAATTGAGAATTAACTCGTTGTTTAAGATGGAGCAAAACTAAACAGTATACAACCTAGTTTGTAAGGTAAGTTTCAGTAATATTCGTGATGATCAAAATTTACCATATTTGACCATTGTGGGCGATCAGCTTCTCAATTCTAAAGCACGCTACAATCCCTGTTGAAATAATTCCCATAAAACAGTCGGATCTGCGTAAAGCAGTATTTTATTGGCGAAGCCGTGGCGAAACAGAAAGCACTGAGTTTTCTTTCTCTCGTTTCCAACTTCTGCATTCGCTGCAAATATCCAAAATGCGCAATATATGGCGCACAAGATCCTTCAAGAACACTGAAAACCTAGGTTTTAAATCCTCCGATCTCAACAATGTGAAAACTTCTAGATGCCCATCGAAACCGTAACAACAACTGACAAATTTTAATTGCATTGTAAAAACGTCCAAGAGGAAGTCAAATTTTACACGATTGCAGAAACATCCGCAGGGCCTTTCCCATAGGGGGAACGCCTTCGGTGTAACAAAGTATGTAAACTAGCAATCGCATGTGTATAATGCAATGTGAACGCCGAACGGTATATGTTATTTGATTTAGAGGGATAGTTATTATTTTTGTAGTTGATATCGATAAGGGGTGTACATGATTTTGTAAGTGTAGGAATATATATGAAGCATTATATTTAAAGGTGTTATCTCTACATTTCAAATTTGTTACAAATTTGTACATATACATTTTCAAATCTTATATCATGAGTGGTATCCTTTTGTACATTTGCGAGCTATTTTATTTGAACTAAACATGAATACATGAAGACTTTTGTACATTTGCAGATTTTATATCATGAGTGGTAGCCTTGTGCTTATGCTCTGCCCATCTTCGAGATATATCAACCTATCCCTCTTATTATTATTAATCATTAAAGGCCCTCAAAAGATCCATCAAATGCACATTGAACTATCTATCACGCACCACTAAATGTGCAATGAGAGCTCTGTCACAGCCCCAAAAATGTCCATTGAGATCCTTTGTAAGTTTAAATCACGTTCTTAGTTCCAGGTCTTTAATCAAGGGTATTTTTTATGTTTAATTTGAATGTGCACATAGAACTCCCCTTTCACATTTGCACAAAAGTCTTATGTCCTTGCTCTCAAGGATCTGTTTTGCTACTGTATGTATGTGCACCCAAGAATTCAATAGAAAATATAAGTACCTGATTGACAAGCTTCTAACCCAAATTTAAGGTCCAAGATATAGAGCACCATTCTATTTTACCTTATATTTAATAATGTATTATTTATGCAATGGGCAATTTGAAACTTTAAATTTGAAAGGGAACCAAGATGCAATTCTAATTTTATTTTCCTTTTTTATTCAATTTGAGTTCAACGTTGCTCATTTTATTTGATATGGAGTTTATTGTATAGCTTGCAATGCACACCGAATTTGCAGTTCCTAGCAGGTTATACTATTTTCTTAGCAAAAATGAACAAATGTATTAACAATTAAAATATGTGAAAAAGTAGCACAAACCGCTCCAAATTAAGCACTACGGATTGAGAATGGTAATTTTAACATGGATTACATTTTCTATAGAATTCTAACAAGGAATTGGGGAAAACCTTGCAAAGAAGCATTTTCCTGAGGGCTCAAACTGAAAAAAATGTGATTCAAGCTAAAATTTACCCATAGATAGTATCTCTTATATTGGCATCATCAGGGGTAAACTTGAATTCTGTAATATATTAAGAATTACACCCCACTGCATATCAGAGGGGGTAAACTATCTACATGAATTATGAGTAGCATAAATTCAAGAAGTGGACCTACATTCTAAGATATGGAAAGAAAGAAATTATTCGTGAATGGCAAAAGTTACTCAAAAGTAAAGCAAGTTACATCTTTTCAGGAATAACTTTTTGTGATGTAATTAGTGAATATCTCGATAATATTATAAATTCACGTGCTTATTTTAACTTGAACACTGTCATTGAGATGGAAGTAGTAAAATCTGGAGCTAATGTGTAGAGGGTAGAGTGAGATGACTTATCAAAGTACAAGTGAGATGCAAGAATTAACATGTTTAGAGTTACATTACATTTGGGAAATATTTGCCAGCTTTTGTTTTTTCAGGTTGGTTCTTGATGTGCTTGATGGAAATGAGAAGGAATAGCAATTTTTGGTATAATCTTTAGTCATATCATGACTGGATTTGTTATTGGTTATGTTAAAATGCTTGGGGTTGTGAAACCTAAAGAGAAGACAAATTCTACAATTGTCAACTGTTACCCATAAAATGAAATCATGTAAACATAACATGTCCATCATGTAACTCATGTTATTGTACTAATTACCAAAGCATCATGCAGTTCAATATAAAGCATTACCTGATAATGTGCAATGTGAAATCTTATACAAGATTAACGAACACATTATACCTCGAGATGTTTAAGGGAGTTTTCTAGTCTTAATAAAATACTTTTACTTGTGACTAAAATACGTTATCCACGGGATTAGACAACACTATGACGTATAGCATAGAAACAAAAAAACTGAGCCACATATAAATAGTCAAGATTCCTGAAATACATGCCAGAAAAATCAGTATAAACATACTTTAGCTGGCAAGAGCAGAGGACTGGGAGATTTAAGCTGATTATGGAGAACATGCATCAGCAGGTTTCCAAGTGGAGAAAGCGAATATCCATGCAGACTCAAAAGATTTCGATGTTTGATGCTTCCAATTGTTTCCAGCTTAGTTTTAAATTCATGAGAGCTTTGTGGGTAGTGACTGCATAGTCTCTTTATAGCAATCGGCTTACAATTCTTTAGAACACATTTATAAACAAAATTGGCTATGTTGGAACTTCAAACATAAGATAACCATGAAACTAAGTAAATCAGATATTTCCCTTTGTGGGTTCCCAAAACAGAGGCATCTAGGTTGATTGTGATCTAAAAAACAACCTTAAAATTTTATAAATTAATGCATCAATCACAAAATGATATCAAATTTGTTCAAGAACCATCAAATCCTCCCCAACTTATCATGATATATGGTACAAAAGTAAGCATGATGCTCATGAGTAGGGAGCTTGTACCGAGGATATTTAAAGAGCATCTATAATTTACATGACTTGTAAGGTTGAAAAAAGAACCTAATGGATGCACCTGCAATAGTCATGCACAAGCACATACAGAAATCTATAGATTCATCTGCAGAGTTGATGCCCAATCTAGATTCCTAAGATGACTGACAAATTAAAGGTAAAGAAGCACATTATCAGCCTACATAAATATGAGAAATTGTGAACAATCACTGCACAGAACAGGTTGAGTACCATCATTTATAGCCCTGCATAGTGAACATGATTGGGGACCTTTCCTTGGCTGTCAAGAGGCATATATTGGGCCATGATGGCTCTGATTTCAGAGTCCATGTATGACTGCATCCAAGGTTGAGATATACAATATATAAGAAATAATACCATATAATTTGCATGACTTGTAAGGTTGAAAAAAGAACCTAATGGATGCCCCTGCAATAGTCATGTGGAGGTCATACAGTGTATATGTCTCTTTATGAAGCTGAAGCAAAATATCCTTCATGAGATCCATCGCTTCAGATTCTGACAGGGGAGTTGTAGCATCCTAATTGATAAGAATAAGAATGAACCATTAAACAGTTTCAAAACAAGAATATATTGGAGAAAGATGAATTCTGACCTGCCGACAAACAAAAATTCATGTTTTGAAAAAACGTGTACATCAAATGCTCAACAATTATAAATCCATGGTGCGAAATCCAATAGAATTTCAAGTAGACTTCTAAACATTGTATCGGTACAACTCTTTGGGGTTTTAGTAGTTCTATAAAACGGCACGGTATTACATCTTTTCAGGATTAACTTCTCGTGATGTAATTAGTGAATATCTTGATAATCTTAAAAATTCATGTGCTTATTTTAACTTGAAATAATGTCATTGAGATGGAAGTAGTAAAATCTGGAGCTAATGTGTAGAGGGTAGAGTGAGATGACTTATCAAAGTACAAGTGAGATGCAAGAATTAACATGTTTAAAGTTACATTACATTTGGGTAATACTGTCAACTGTTAACCATAAAATGAAATCATGTAAAGATAACATGTCCATCATGTAACTCATGTTATTGTACTAATTTCCAAGGCTTTATCAAAAACCCCATTTTGTACATATCCAACAATGATTGCAGTCCATGAGATTACATTTCGTTGAGGCATTTCTTTGAAAATCCGTAAAGCCTCATCAAGATCCCCATTTTGTGCATAGCCTGTAATAATGGCATTCCATGAAATCACATTTCGTTGAGGCAGTTTGTCAAACAACTTGCGTGCCTTATGTATGCTTACACATTTGGCATACATATCTATGAGGGCAGTCAAAACTATAACACCCGGAAAAAGTACGTTTTCAATTTTTTTAATGGATTTCCATACCCTGTGCCAAAGCTCCCATTTTGGCACATGCTGGGAGGATGCTGACAAAGGTTGTCGAGTTTGGATTTTCACCTGCCAATTGCATTTCCTTAAATATATCCAATGCTTTATCAACAAGCCCTAATTGTGCATATCCAGAAATGATGGCAGTCCATGAGACTACATCTCGTTGAGGCATTATGTCAAACAGTTTGTGTGCATTTTTTATGCTTCCACATTTTGTATACATACCAATCAGGGCAGTCAAAACTATATCGTCTGACAACAATCCACTTTTAATTATCTTTGGATGAATCTCTCCACCTTGTTTCAAAGCTCCCATTTTGGCACATGCAGGGAGGATGCTGGCAAAAGTTGTCGAATTTGGCTTTACACCTGCGACTTGCATTTGTTTGAAAATCTCCAAGGCGTTTCCAACAAGCCCAATTTGTGCATATCCACCAATGATTGCAATCCATGATACCACATCTCGTTCAATAATTTTGTCAAATAGTTCTCGCGCCTCCTGTGTCCTTCCACATTTTGCATACATGTCTATCAGAGTATTCATCACAATAACGTTAGATTGAAACCCGCATCTCATGATTTTTCCGTGGATCTACAAACCATACGTTACAGATACCATGTTTGCGCATACAAGGAGAATACTGGAGAAGGTGAACTCATCGGGTTGGATGCCTATTCGTTGTAGTTTGTGAAACAGGAGCAATGCCTCTTGAGGGAGACCATGTCTTCGGTAAGATGCAACGATCATATTCAACGAGACTACGTCCAAAAAACCCAAAAAACCCCCAAAAAAAAACATAACGGCATGCACAGATACATAATACGGATCGATGTGTCCTCTAAATCCAAAAACGAACAACACCAACCTATCCTCAGTTGTGAGTAGATAATAAATTGACTTTCTTCTGTAAATATTGTGTTCTAGGACTGGAAGAAAATAATATGTAAATAATATGTAAAAACTTGTGTTCTTTTATGCAGGATAAGAATTTATAGATTTCCACGCGTAAGCATCTAAATGCATATGTATAGAATCAAGTGCATTGCATGAGCATAATCTTTACTTCCAAACACAGCTGATTCAGGACATGAGCATCATCTTTACTTCCAAATTTGTAAACATACACATACTTAAACATAAAAAAATAAAAGTGAAGGATTCATTTTTTTGGTGTGCATTTTTCCGTTATCCGTCGATGCACATGGTGGTGGAAGTGAGCAAGGCCAATTATGATTCAGGCAGCGCCGACAATGCCATCAAGTCCTACTCCGACGGCAACACAAAGATTTCCTTGAAAAGTGCAGAACTCTCGGTCACTATGCCGACAGAATACAATGAATCCGATGGAAAGGGGTTGCCCAAAGATGCATGCAATGTTCTCGCGAGGGTTAACCACATAGCTCAAACTTATGTGTGGGAGAATAATGAATGCCAAAAGTGTGTTTACCACTCACATAACTTAAAATTCTTTATGCGGCAAGCTAATGAGACTCATGTGGATATTGCATGAATAGACAGATGAGGCTCACAACATACATAATATCAGGGCTCATGGTAGTGAGGTACATAGAAAAATAGGAAGTGAGTTACAATTACTTATTTGGAGCTAACATAACTTCTTGAATTCAAATAGAAAATTTTTAAAGAAATTTTTGTTCATGTTATATTGTTGATTTCTAGATCATGCTAGCTTATTAGAATATTGGGATTTTTTAGCTTCACTAAAGGAGATTCTGGGCAACCCTAATTCAAGACTTCTAGTGTGGCTGATAAAAAGTAGGATGTTTATGGTGAGGATTTTCTGATCTCCAATAAACAAATTGCATAGGATCAATAGAAAAAAATATTTGGTGAATAACATTATAATAAATTGTATGGAAGAAAGAAAGAGAAGATATGGGATTTCTCTTCCAAAATGGAAAAATTTATTAGGGGAAAGCCTTGGGTATGGTAAGAATGGAATAGAACACCAAGATGTGCATGTTGTAATAGACACTTCATGTTCTAAATTAGATCTACATAAACAAGAAAAAAGTTTGGATTCAATTGATGTTCAACAATGTGTTATGGAGCATGTATGTATGGTATCGCCAATACAAAATATCCAATCCAATGCAACAAGGACCTTAGAAATGTTCAAAGAGGATGCTGAACCTACTAGGTTGAGCAAGTTAACTACAGGAATGGGTATGAAGTGGTCTATGGACCATGTGTGTATGAGATCACCAATACAAGATATGCAATCCAATCCAACACAAATCTTTGAAAATGATGATGAGCCTCTTAAGTTGAACAAGTTAACTCTAGAAATGGATACAAAATGGCCTATGGAACATGCATGTATCCCATCGCCAATACAAGATACTCAATCGAATGATGATCAACCATCTAGGTTGAGCAAATTGATTTCAAATGTGGGCACAATATCATTTTTAAAACTATTATTTTATGCGTGGAAGGGGTTAAAAACTCTTATTTTTATTAGGGCCGCCATTGACAGAGGTTGAACGGAATTTGAGATGAAAGGTTACCACAAAATGCAGAGTGCACATGGGTAGTAGTAGTAGGAAAAGGACGCAGTAGATTATTAATGTTGGCTTAATTGCCTTTTGCATCCCACGGTTGATTGTTGTTTCTGCCTGAGCATTCGTGTTGCAAAGGATCGGTTTATTGCTTAGATACAATGCTATAAGTAAGAAAGAAGAAAAACACCCAGATTTGGTATACCCACGCCATTTGTTGATTTTTTTATTGTTGCTTTCACCGGAGTCAGTGCATCTTTGCCAGGCTATGTTAGCACATACTATACTCACATACATGCCAGATTGAGACGACCTGCGCAATCCATATTTTGGCTGCCCGCAAAATTAATTAAATAAACAAACATCCAATGATTACCCCTGCAATGAAATTTATTTTGGTATACAGAGACAGAAAGTGAGACTCCCTGGCGCTTCTTTTGGCGTCAGTGGCTGAAAAGATGGTGTAAACAAGAACGAAGGTGCCAAAAATTTCAGCCCCCAAACCGTCTCCCTCGGTGTAGCCATGAGCCACCGAGTTACAGCCGTCACCGACCATTTTGTAGGGGTGCCTCTGGAAGCCCTTCACCACACCTGCTCCACAGATGGCTCCCAAGCACTGGCGTATCATGTAGAACATAGCTCGCAGCAGCGAAAAGTTTCTTTCCTAGAACAACCCTAATGTCACAGCCGAATTGATGTGCCCGCCTGCCAATCACCATGCAAACACACCCCAAAACCCCCAAAAAAAAACGTTAAAATAGCCGGAAAAGCGAAAACGTCCAAACGGCCGTCAAACCGTCAATTTTAAGACAGTCGCAGAAACATCCGGAGGTCCTTTACCATAGGGGGAACGCCTTCGGCGTAAAAATATAGAATACATTTTACTCATATGAAGCACATAAAATAGTGAATATACATCATGCATAAAACAATCATGTCACCTACGTAACAAAAAAACATTGAGGATAGAACATATATATCGGTAAATGTACCAAGATGGGGTGATAAAAAGTAAAAAAATCATGTTAAAAAATTCAAAACAAATAACGTTCATACACACCATGACTTGATGCATACGCATTTAGGTCTGGTAATCATCAATCCTAAATGTATACGTGTTATTATATGTATGCATTTTTAGCATTTTAAGTGCTGAAATACACAAGTGGGAACAAAAAAAAATGTATTACAGTTATTAAATAAATGTTAAATATAATTTTATTTTCAAATTTATTTTACTAAATATAATAAATCATGGGACCTCACTCTACGTCATATATAACTAGTTTCAAAGGTTTAGGAGTTATCATTTAGGAGATAGATTTAATTGGTTATTGCTTAGTCATCATCAAGATGTTGAATTTCAATGTAAGGTTATCGAGGCATAATGTTTGTAATGTTTTGGATTGTTTTTGACATTTGTAGGAGATGTAGGAATGCCAAAATTAAATATTAAAAACTTCATATCTCTTAGAGATGACGAGATTTGAGAAGATATTAGCACATGAATTTTCATATAACCTAATTAAAAGAATTTGATGTAAAATTTTGATCTCTATATATAAATTTAATTTTTTTAGCTTGCATAGCTTTACTAATCCCAATTTAGAACCTGATAACATCTTTTGTCATTTTATCATAGTTAAATGTTAATATTTGATAAAGTTTCGAGTTAAGGCCCAAATTTTGTGCAATAAAATAGACTAAGGTTATTGTTTGGTAAAATGGTCACATTTAAGAACTATTTTCCTTTTTCCATGATTGATTGTCATTATTTATACAAATATGACCTAATCAAACCCTAATTAGATCTAGCGTGATACATAAAGGTAAATTTGGGGAAATCATACACATTTGAGCACCACTACATTATTTGGTGATTATGTGTTTTTATGATAATTTAATTAAATTATGTTATGATTTTGTGTGATCAATTTGAATTAGATAGATTTTGGAAAATATGCATATATTTAGCATCATTTATCATTATTTCATCATTTGAAGTCATTATTTTAGTAAATTTGATTGAATTGGCCTAGATTATGTACAATTAGATACATGAAAGTAGATAAAGGGAACAATAATAATATTTGAGTGTAATTTGTTGTTATTTCATATCATCAAATGCCAATATTTGAGAAAATTTGACCAAATTAGGCACAATAAGATAAATTACATAGATATGTAGCAAAGGGGCATATTAGAGTACCATTTGCACAAGGAAAAGGAGGAATATTCGATAATCTTTTTGTGATCAAATGTCATATATTAAATAAATATAAGGGGGAAAGGAGGTATATATGAATATAATTTGTTGTTATTTCACGAGTGAATGTTGTTGATTGAGAAAAATAACCAAATCAAGTTCGAATAGGTACACTATAATATATATCAAAATTTGGAAAAAATGGGTATATTAAGCATCATTTTTAATTATTTTGTGATAAAATGATGTTATGAGATAATTTTACAAACATTAGTAATATTAGGTGTAATCAGATGCATATAGGTATATTTAGAGATAATTGGCCATATATGAGATCCATTTGTTATTTGTTCATCATCAAATATCATTTAAAAAAATAAATCCATATTAGGTTATTTTTTAATTAATGTGTTCTGGGCATAAAATAGTTAAGACAAAATATTTTAGATAGTCTAATAAAACTCAAAATATGCTAACTATAGGATTCAAAGCAATTTAATCAATAAAAAGATAGTAAAAGGTACAAATTGATTTGTAATAGAACATAAGGAATCTATCCATCTATTCGGACAAAGATTAGTGAATCATCTTGTTGAGGCATTTTTCATTTAAGTTGAGTGTAGTCTGTAGAATATATAGGATAGATCATAAGATAATAATTATTATAGAGTATTATCATGATACTATCATTGGATTATAATTCTATCCTTTTCCTAATTAATATAAGAATCTTTAACTATTTCTTGTATAAGTTGTGCCTAAGGTATTGCTTCACTAAGATCTAACTATGAGATTTGGGTTATATGGTCTAAGGCATCCCTTAATTCATACTTCTAATCATGAATACATAAAATGGTATTAGGCTAAGGATTTATAAGTCTTGTTAAGTGAATTTGGTATAAACATCAATCTTTTGAGTAGTGTGTGAGTGATCTGTAGAGTTGTTTCTTTCCATACTAGTGGGTGTGGGTAAAAGGTTTGGATCACATAATTTTGAAAAAGTACATGTGAAGAAATAAATAAATTCACATATAATAACTAGATAAACTTGAGTGTCGAGACTTAAAAACTTGCCAATATGATGAGAGGAATGTAAAACCATTAAGAGGTGATGAAAAATATGCAATGGAGAGTAGTAGCGGTGGATGATGCTATTGATGATGAATGTGTGGAGATATTAATTAAGGATCATGAGGGTGAATCATACCATATCAATGAACAAGAAAATAGATTCTTGCATATAATTAAAAGGATTGGGAGGAAATAAAAGTTAGACATTCCAATTTACTCCAAAAATATAGATCTATAATAACTTGTTGATTGGATAGAAGAGATGAATAAGTACTTTGAGTGTGAAGGTGTTGAAGAATCCAAGAAGGTAAATTTGTAATGTACTAAGTGAAAAGGACACAAATATTTACAGTGGGAACATGTATAGAATGAAAGAGTGCACATAAGAGAGGATAAAATACATAATTGGGGTAGACTAGTTGCAAAAGTGAAGGATCAATTCATACATGTAGATTATTAGTCACATTTGCTCAAAAAGATAAAAAACTTGTGATAGAAGGAGTTAAGTGTACACGATTACACCAAGGGGTTTTATAGGTTGATGATATGAGAGGGAATTTTTGATGATGAAATAGAAAATATCTTGAGGTATGTCAATGGATTAGACTTTTCCATTCAAGATAAATTTAGTGTGATTAGGTTAAGATATGAGGAGGCCTATTTGTTTGCCTTTGAAGGTGGAAGATATTTTATCTGGTAGACAATAGAGCAATGTGGGAGAGAAAATAACCATGTATAAGAGGAATATTTGCAATCTAATGTGCATAATCATATGCATGAGGGTGAGGAAAATTTCTCACATTATAATATTCATGCATAGAGGGTAGAAGTAGATCTTATTTTAGAGGAATAAGATGTGATAGAGGTAGATGATTTGGTGGAAATTATTTCAACTATGGAAAAAATTGAAATAGCACATGTGTGTGTCCCTAAAAACACACAAATTACTTGTGGAAGGAGGAATAATGTAAGTAATCATGTTATTCAACAATAAAATGTGGAAATCAATGTACCTAATGGTAGTGTAAAAGAAAAAAATGTAGAGAAGACATCATGGCAAAGAGGTTATAGAAAAAGCTTTTGAAGTAAGATAATGTTCCCTCATAGAGAAAACATGTCCAAAACAATATGGAAATCAGGAGGTAAGTGCTACAAAGCTATTATTAGTAGTGGTAGCACTGATAATATGTCGTTAACAATATGGTTGAGAAGTTTTATCTAAAGAGAATTAAACACCTGAACCCATATAAGGTGTCATGGTTGTTGAAGGGACAACATTTTCTTGTGAATGAGAAATGTAAAGTGCATATAAAGGTTGATTGATATGAAGATGAAGTCATATGTGATGTAATGCACTTGTATGTATTCCATGTGTTGTTGGGTCTACCTTGGAAGTATTATAGAAAGGAAGTACATAATGGAAACATAGATACCTACACAATGGTGAGTGAAGGACGAAGGTAAAATTTGAATCCCTTGAAGGATATGAGTGTAGAGATAGAGAGGAGTCCACATATATTATTGATTTCAAGAAAGGAGTTATTGAGTTCCATGAAAGTGGATTATGAATGTTTTTCATTCATTTTGAGGCTCATAAAAATAGGGAAGGAAAATCCATGCAAATAGAGCAAACCCCACAAAGAGTGCAGAAATGCTAGGTAAGTACAAAAATATTAAGTTAAAGTATATTATTGATGGTATACTATCTATGTACAATATTAGTTATCATATGGAATTAATACCATAGTATATTTTACTAAATAAGGCCACATATAATTTTTCACCTATAGAGAACAAGGGTGATAAAGTAAGTGAAAAGTTTCTCAACAAGGAGTTGGTAAGAGAATATCTAAGCCTTATACATAGTATTTATAATAATAGAATTGAATAAAGGTGAGTGGAAATATTTTAATGATTCTGGGACCATCAATATAATTACTATCAATTCTATATTTACATTGCCACACATGGATGATTTGATAGACTACTTGAGTGGAGCAAGGTACTTCACAAATATTGATCTAAAGAGTGTATACCAATAAATTAGAATCATGGAAGAAAATGAGTTGAAGACTACTTTCAAAATGTAGGATGCATTGTATGCATGGTTGGTCATGCCATTTAGGATAGACAATGTTCTAAGTATGTTATGTAACAATACTAAATTGGGGTTTGGAGGTTCATATCATAAATATAATATTATTGGTGTGTTTTGGATTTATTGTGTAGAAAGTTTTATTTCCATTTATGCAAGAAATATAAAACACACCAATAACCCTAAATTAATTACCTATGGTTTTAATATAATTAATTTAAATATGATTAAATACATGTTATTTTTGAAATGGAAAATTCAGATTACAATCATTTATAATTATCTATTGGAAAACAAGTTATTTTTAAGAATTCAAAACTGATAAAGCAATTAGAAGTAAAAATAGGGATTGAGGTGACTTAGTTGGCTCAAGTTGAACTATAATTGTATCATTTCCAAATATTCATAAGGTGAATAATTTTTAGTGTACCCATATCAATTTTTTTATCTTAGTTATGTATGAACAAGACAACACAAATGGGCAGGACATTATTTTACAAACCAACCCTAATATACTATCCTAGACATGTGAATGGAAGGATTCTTAATTTTTAGTGTCACTTCATTGTTTCCTATGTCACACTTTCATATATTAATATTCACCTGTAACCCCAAATTTACACACTTTTACCTACCAAACAAACCTAGCTTCTTGTAAGAACTTCAAATACTCATTAGATTAAAAATAAGAGATGAAAATTATTGTGTTGGAAAGAGGTTGGTAGTCAACTTTCCTGTGAGTCATTAAGTGTTACACATTTTAGACTCAATGTAGTTATGCTAGTGTATTGTGTGAGTGTGTATGCAACTAAAACTATTGAGCTAGATTTTCCCTTGTGCTTCCACATTGATGGTTGGATATGATACTTTTCTCCCATAAAAACCCTTGTATACAGATGTGTAAAATAAAATAATTCTTTCTTGTACTGCGATATACAACATGAAGGTATTAATCTTGATCTCTTAGCTCATATATGGTACTTAGATAAGTGATATATAGATAATAAATGTTTAAGGTGAAATTTTCTATGTAGGAGTTTATCACTTTGAAATTTGAATCATATTTTTGTGTAAAGAAGACTAAAAACATAACAAGAGAAAGAGAAAATAATAATGAAGAATACCTACTTTGGCGAAATAAAATTAAAACCAAGGAGGTAAAAGACCTTACATCTTAGTTAGACTATATGATTTTCTTGATAAATTTGTATAGTATTGGACCAGAGTCACCAAAAGTAAAATAGTGAATCGTAAAGGACGAGATATCTATGACATAACATAAAAAATAATAAGGAACATTAAGTAAGTCACAAATAAAAAAATCAAGCGATGTAAAATTAGAAGAATAAGGAATTTAAACCAATTATACTAAGTTTCATTATTCAAACCCCACATATATAACATTTTCTATAAGAATGATGTGATAATAAATCTGTAAATTTTAGTTTCTACATCCCCCTACCCCCATTATGCTAGTGAATAAAATTTATTAGTTAAAAGGAAAAGAATTGTGTATCTAATATTGTTAAATAAAAAAATGTTATTAGGGGTGTTAATAAAGTAACCAAATCATGTAAAAAAACATGGGCCATAAGTACGACCCATGTAGATATAAGGAGTAGCATGTTGTAACAGGTAATGGGTATAATACACATAATAATAAAATTCAAAGATGTGGATATTTCACTTGGTGCTTTTGGAGAAATGGGGGTGATAAATCTCCAATAGGTGGTTGATAAATATGTGGTAAATGAGTGTCTCGCCATCGAGGAAAGAGTTTAATAGAGATTTAAGGTAACCCAAAATAACACTTCCCACATTGTGGGACCACACCACTACAAATGGATCTAGGTCCCAAAAGTTTAAAAACCTACAAAGTCATCACTATGCATCATACATGTGTATTCGAGTAACTTCACGTATTGATAATTTTTAATTTGATAGAAATTTCCCCTCAAATTGCAATAAATAGAGTTTTGGTTTGTTTACAGCTTAGTGACTTAGTATTTAGTGTATATTTGTATCCAAAGTTGACCATTTGGTACATAGGTTTGCGTATTAATTTTTATAGGAGAGGATGGCCTTGCGTAGGAAAACATATAGTTTCCCCATTTCAACTAAAATAATAATAGAAAATAGAATTTCTTGAGAAGAAAGTAAGTCATAGTATATATTTTAACTATGTTATTAGAGTCAAATAAAGTTATGAGAATAATAATCTTTATATATAAAAACTCAAGTGACATTAAATTATTTGAGTGTTAGTGATAAAAGTAGTGACTAGACAAAGTGAATGCATGGGTAGATTATGTGAAGTATATATTGTGGCTACATAGTGAGATAAAACAATATTTGAAAAGGAAATATGAAACAAAGACAATTTATGATATAATAGTATTGAATTTCTATAAATCATGTAATAAAGACTATGTATGTTAGAGTAGGATTGAATGTGTAGAATCTACATAATAGAGGATATGTCTATTAGAGTAGGATTGAATCTATAGAAACTATGAAATAGAGAAACTCTTTAGTAGAATAGTATTGTATGAAGGAAAATATGCAATAAATAATGCGGTTAATATAATAGTATTGTACATGTGGAAATTATGCAATAGAGACTATGTGCGATAAAATAATATTGTATGTGTGGAAACCGTGTCTATATAGTAGGATAAGATAAGCATGAATTTGAAAAAAAGAGAAAAGGATGAAGTAAAGAGGTGTTTGTAGTGTAAAAAATATAGCATAAAAATAGAACTAGGGGATCCAAATATAGTAAGAATAAAGTGGTGTAGTGTATTATTACAAAAATAGGGAGATAACAATGCCAATGCCACAAAAGATCTAAAAATTAGAGAAACATCAACCAAAATATGGATTATAGAAATTAAAGTAATTAAGTGGTTAGTGGATGTTGGTCAAGATGTGTAAATATAGGAATATGGGGAAATTTACTATAAATAGTAATATATAAAATTTTAGTAGTGATTTCACTATCGATGTGATTGATAACAATTTTTACTCTAAAAGAGAAATTATTTTGTGTCGGAAGAAATCATGCTTGTTAATTTATTGAGTGGTAGATGTCATTCGATTCTGAAATAGTTTATGAGCTAGTAAGTGTCTACAATTGGTGATTTTATAGAAAAATAATAGTGTTTTTGTAAAATTGCCTATTTTGATGAATTTGATACTACCAACATATATAGGATCGAATGATCTTGTTTAGACCTCAAGGGAAGAATTGTACAATTTGGTATGGTTGTATATAATATTTGAATGGTATTTAATATACTTGTATAGTCACAATCCAATGTTTGAAAAGGTGAATAAAATAGGTGTATAGTTGTGTATTTTGATTATTGTAGGGGTTTAATTGACAATAAATGATCTAATACATTTTTTTGTTTTCTTGGTTTTTGATTGTAGAGAGATGTACATCCTAAAGATTTCCACGGTGTATACCATATGTAGACCCTACTTGCATTGGTGTAGACATAAAATCACACACTTTGGGCAATTGTGTAGTCGTGATTACATACTAATATTCATATGATTCCTTAGTAAGAACGGTAATAATTAACCCATGTCTTTGAACACCTTTATTTTCTTTACATTGTTACTTTCAATATGAAACCCTTAATTTATCGATCTGCCTTTTTAGTCTTTGGCATTTTTCATCATGCACACCAGCGCCCAAAACAGGATGACCCTCATCTAATCTGGGCACCCCTGTCCTCTTTGTACTTTACTCACACTTTTTGGGTCCTTTCTAGCCATTTGAGCATCTTATATTTTTGATAGTTAGAATTTTCGGGGTTAATTACAAATTTCAAGCAAGGGAATCATATAAATATAAAGTTATGTGATCATAATAAGAGACCAAACACTAATAATCTACTATCTCCACCTAAGGTTGCATCCATCAAAGGCATCTAAGAGCTCCATTGCATCTATCTAGCTCCATCATAAGGGACATAAGGGCTGGTTTTATTCATACACTTCATAGGAGGGAAGTTCATTCTATTCCATGCACACATTTACTACATTTCTTTACATCTAGTTGCTTGCTCATTATCTAAGTGCAATTGACACAAGAGAAACCTAGGACACGATTCCACACACACACAAACACATAACTACTTTTGGTCTGATATGTAGTGCAACGCTTAGCTGTAAGTCCACCATTATGGAAAATGAGAACAATCTGACCCCTCATTCTCGCATGTTTCTTTTTTTGGGATTTACTATCTATTTGAGGGTTTTACAGGTTTATTCTTCATTGCAGGTTTACAATGAACTCGGTGATGTTGGTGTGACATCATAGTGAAAATAAGTGACTAAAGGTGAACATCTTGTGACACCTCATGTAACATTCCCATTTTAAAATACCAGAACAAGGGAAATTTTTTATTTTTATTTTTTTATATAACGTTCTCTGTTATGAATTATAAAATTCAAACACACGTTCAAGTTTTAACAATTGTTCTCTGCCCAAACATCACAGTTTGGATCACACAATTTCTTTTTAAAACGAATGTTCCCTGTTCGCATATTTACAATATGGAACACACATTCAATGCCATTCAATCTTATAACAGATTCTATATGCTGCTGTAAATGACTCGAGGAACTGCCGATCTTCCATTTTCATGGCTCGGAGTTTCAACGATCCTTCATTTCATGACTCGGCAACAACCGATCCTTCATGTTCGTTTATGCATAGTATATTATATATACCTGTTCTCATAACCTTTCCCGGTTATCGAAGTGATCCATTTAAGAAGCCTATCTGAATATCTGTTACTGATATTCATCTGACATCCTGCATCTTAAATTAAGTGATAAGGACAACGCAACCAGCAATTGCGATACTTTGGCCAAAGATTTTCACATGCTTTGCATGATCATATTCCTGGATGTGATACACATCTACGGAATACGTCCTTCACCTCACTTCACCTGTTATCTAGAATGGTCTTTCCTGCTCCTACCAGTCCTCTTCGTTTAAGGTCAGTTTTAAACTTCCAATTCCAACTAGTAATATGAACGGGTATAGGAAGGCACTCCTGGTAACTAAAGATACGCAGACATACGGTGTCGTTCCCCACGACTCCGTGTGTCTAGTTATCCTTAGTGTTCCGGAGTCACTCCGTATACCGATCATATTCCTATCCCCTACTACGAGTTTCACATTCAGCCTATGTATTCTTGATGTTTTAATTCGGGAGGGCATTGCAATATGTCAGCTGCAACATTGTGTCGTCATGAAGACCCCATCTTCATGGAGACACATTGCTGTAGCTGGCGTATGCCAATGTCCTACAGAATTCTCCCATCGAGAATGCACATCCTGCTCAAGTGATTTGGATACGATTTAATAATTAAAATCAACCTTCAGCATCCACGCTGATCCCTTGATCCTCGTTTCCATTACAGTTGTACAGAGCTAAGAGGGACTAAATCCATCCATTAACTTGCTATGCATATTAAGCACTTATTAACTTTTCATTAATAAGTTCAGAAGGAAAAACAATTAACTTTTCCTACTTCACGAATACCCAATACGTATTCGTTTATTTCCAATTCAAGGAAAGGCACAGAAATGAAAATATTGCTATTACTTTATTCGAATCGAGTTCGAATACCCATAGAAACCCCAAATGCCATTTCCATTAAAATCCCAAAACCGGAGAAGGAAGAGGATCTATTTCCTTGAAAATTTCAATAAGAAACAACTTCAAACAACTATTGCTTCTTTCATTTTAGTTCATCAGCAAAAGAACTTATAGTTTCAATAGTGAAAACAACTCAAGTAACCTGTACAGACCCGTGATACATATGACAATTTCCCAATACTGTTAAACAACCAGCACGACAGGAAAGCATTTCATTCAAGAAATACAAGGACAGCTGAACTCAGCGACCAATAACAGTGTTTCATATTATTTCCAAAATGACAACAAGAGTCAACAGAACCCAAATCACAGCAATATACACGACTGTATTTCCATTTCCTCTTTACTTGCAAAGGCAGTTCCAAGCACAACAGTAAAGAAACGATTACACTAAATGGAAAACAATTACACTATAAGGAACGATTACACACTGTTCCACTTTCAAACAACACGAACAGTGAAAGAAAAATATCTATTTCAAACCACCATACTGTCAACAACCAATACAGTAATTCATTTTCCAACTCGATTCGAGCAAAAACGCATCAAGGCCGAGCAACCAGAAGCAATTCTTCTTATCATTTCCCAAAGAAAAGAAAGCAAGAACCAACAAAATCCAAGTCAAATCGACTCGACAGCAATCACACAATCCAAACCCAAGAGCAGGGTTGTTTTAATGAGACACTTAAACAAAGCAAGAATTTTTAAAGAGAAGGGCTTAACATGCCTGTAATCTCTTTTCCAGAACTCGAAGAAAACTTTGTTTGCCACGTTTTTCCTTCCACAGCGACAGCACAAACTCCCCAACACTTCTTTCTTCTTCAGGCTTAGCAACAGCCTCGAAATCTCCAAGAAAATGTCAAATTCCAAGAGCTGGTTCGACTGAACCAAGTCCAAAAAAAACCAAATGCAGAGCAACTTTGCAAAAGCCAAACCGAAACAATGAAAAAATCAAATTCCCTCATACACTTTCCACGGCGAACTGGTCGCGAGGACCAAGAAAAATCAATGCATTAAAGGCTCTGCCTTTTCCTTACTTCCCACGCCACCGCCACTTGAGTTGGCGAACTCAATTTTTTTAAATTTCCCATGTAAAACTGAATTTGGCTCTATCTCCAAATAGATGCCTCTATTTCCTACCTGCCCCGCCAAAACTGGCGCTGTCCACGTATGGACTGTTTTATTAAATGCCAATGAATGCCTTCTTCCCATCCTTATCCCTTTCCTTCCAAGGGTCTGCGCGCCCTTTTAGATTAGGATTAGTTTAGGTTGTATATAGTGTTCAACCTAGGGCTTAGGTTTATTTTCCCCTTTTTTTTTTTTTTGTAATTTAAAAATCCACTTAGGATAATAGTGTAGGATGCATGTTAGGACTTAGGATTAGTTTAGGTTTTTAATTCATACTAACCACTAACACCAAACAACTTCCATCCAGCCTTCTTACTAACATTTACATTAATGCGAAGCAGGGGCGTTCCATCCTTTGGATCACGTGCCAAGGCTACCTGCGCCCAGGCGTTTCTTGCCTCACGAGGTCCCAAGTTTGATAGTACAGGGTTCAAGAATCAAATCCCTGTCGTTGGCATTTACGTGCCAGCTTTTCATACCTGCTATCAGGCGCTGCACGTTCATAACAATCTCGGGTTCGGTTCAATTGTGAATCGACACAGAATTCACCAGAAGCCCTCAACATACTTTGGATCAATGAAATTGATTCAAAGTGTGCTGTCAATCAGTAACAAGAATTTAGCAAGTATATGACCATTTGTCGTCACATTAGCAAACACGCAAGTACAATAATTGTTGTCCTATACAATAAATCACAGCATGCAAGAATCCAAGTTAGCAACACATTCCTTTAAGATCAGAGTTTATCTTAACATGTTTGCCTTCATTCCAGCAGTTATAACAACATGTAAAACATTCACCAAGATAACATGTAAAATCAGAGCGTTACACCTCGAGGTTTTTTTAGAATTTCCACAAACCTAGGTGCCTATAATCAACACTGGCACTCACGGGCTCCTTGTCATTCTCAAGGTGCCCCAATCTAGCTTATATTTCCATATTTGCATTTTTCTATGCTCTAGTGTGATGGTCAGTGCTTCATATTTTTATACTTTTAGTCATGTACACCTTTGGAAGCATTGCAAATTAGCTAAGGCATCTTACCCTTATTTGTAATTAGGGTTTCATTATTTATTGCTTATTTTTCTTTGGTATATTTCTATATTTCATTATTGTATTTATTTACTACTACTATAACATCATATTAGGATATTATATTTACATTTTATCTTAATCATTTTGTTGAACCGACTAATTCAACGCATTACTTATGAGTATGTCTTCACCTTATCAAGTTATGAATCAATCATCTTATCCCTCTTTTACTCCCACTATGGTTTCTTGTATAGTTATTACTCCTATTGATTTCATGCAAGTTTATACTCAACACCCTATTCGCTTTGTTATATGGATATGGCTTATAATTTTATCAATGTAGTAATTACTTGACATACTCATAATCCTACAGCTACACCCATTTCTATTCCACCACCTATTACTTCTGTAGCTCCTCCAACTATTATTACTTCTAAAAGTTATGATATCATTGAACAACTTAAGAATACACCGGCCAAAATCTCTCTCTATGACTTATTGTGTAATGCGCAAGACTTTCGTCAAACAATAGAGGCTTCCTTTGTGTTATTCATATAGAAAGTGATAATTCTGCATGGTAGCTTTCACACACCTCTTTTAATCTCTCAAAAATCTACCACGTGCTATATCATTCACTTACGAAGACATATCACCATTTTCTCATGACAATCCATGTGTGTCATTTCTCATCACTGTTGTCATCAACACCACTTGAATTAAATATGTTCTTATCGATAATGTATCGACTATCAACTTATGTTTAGATTCCCTTCTAAAATAAGTGGGCATTAATGATAATCTAATTTATAAGAATTATACTCTTATTTGGGGATATGATTCAACTACTCGCATATGAACTAGAGCTATTTCATTACATCTTCAAGATGGGCCTAAGACAATCCTTATCGATTTCTTTGTTATATATTTTTAATTTTAGTTCAACATGTCACTAGTTCAACCTTAAATTCATGCAATGTAAGTAGTCACATCTACTATACACCAATGCATCAACTTATTGTATGATGGCTATGAAGATACTATTGTTGAAGATCCTAAACCCTTCAAATTATATTGCATATACCCCTTCATTGTCATTCTTATTCTCCATATGCAACTTATTCCATATAGTAGTATCGATACATATGACATTGGTCAATCTAGTGATTTACACTCTTCTTCTACTACTCCAGACACTCTAGTTATTTCTACTCATACTATTGCTGTCATTTCACCTACAATGCTTACTTCTATACAAACTACTAATATGCCATTTGATGCTCCTCTTACATCTAGTGCATTGCCTACTAATGTAATTTATATAGAAATACAAATTGATAATGTAGAAAATGATGATTCGATGACTACGATGAAAAAGTTGATTATGTTGACCTTAATGATGAAGCATTAGGAAAAATAAACTTCACTTCTATTGATGTCGATGAATCTTATTTCAATGAAAATTTCATGGTTGATGGCCCTAGTGAATACAAATTCAAGACCCCTCCCTCTACTAATGCTATGGTACTTTACTAGGGGTATGTCCATACTTTAGACGTTGTTTCACCCTCTCCTGAGAAGTCTACATCTACACCACCTCCTTTCACATGCACACTCTTAATAAACAAGTCATATTGGCATCATATTCTATTAGACCGTACTTTCTCGATACATATGACAACTTAGCTAAGCTTGGATTAACACTTAATGATATTTTACCACTACCTCATTCACCTCATATTTATCATAGTTATTTTCATGTTACAACCTCTTATGATCTTAGAGTATACCATCTACAAGTCTTCATTGCACGTACCCCTCATACTTCTCCATTAACACTTGGGAAATATTTCCTTGACTACATTAGGGGAAAATTAGATTCCACTCATATTTCTATAACATTCCCTATGAAATTTGGTAGTATTACTATTAGTAGTGATTCATCTCCTAGTCATTTGTAAAATATCACTTGTTGGTATACATACGAGATACATCGATATCACCTTTCATCGATGAGGAATATCCAATGACCATATACACCATACATCATGATGGATCCTTATAAGATCCACCTCATAGTATTTCTTATTAGGTCTCCAATGCAGCCCCAGTGGACTTTGATCTGGACAATGACAATATTTTAGACAATAGCACTTGATTGTTCTCATCCTTCACATACACTTGGGGAGGAATTACCCATAGTTATCTCCCTTACAATTTCTTTGTGTCTTATATTTCCACAATATCACATCTATACCTACACATAAAACATACATCTGCATTGACATTACCCGATGACACACTCTTTTGATATGGTTCACACTTGACTATTGAGGGCATACTATAAAAATGAACCTCACACACTACACATTATATACACCATACCTTTTTGCATTCACCACACATATCCCTAGAATTTAACCCAGTCACATTCTACATTAAACATTACACAATTTACACATCACATGCCTATGACATTCTCTCATCACCACATATACTACACACATCACACTTTTTACTCATCTAATTATACACACTACAATCACTACCCAATGACACACTTTAGTCCCTCAGTCCATACTTGATTGCTGAGGGTTCACCAATAAAATAGACCTCATCACACAAAAAAATTCATCAAGCAATAATTTTATCATACTATGATCTTTTTTAGCCACCACATTCGTCACAAATGTCGTGATATACACTCTTAGGCTAAATCATCACCCCTTTCTCGCAACTTATCTATACATTTCATGATATGCACTTTTTTCTACATCATAACATTTTATATCATCTTATTTATACATTTCATGATATATGCTTTAGGATACATCATCACACTTTTTGACTTCATCTTCACACATTTCGTGATATACTCTTTTTGCTAGATCATCACGTTTTCTACCATCTAACTCATACATTTCATGATATATTCTCTAGGCTACATCATCATGTTTTTGACATCTTCTCCACACGTTTAGTGATATACTCTTTACGATAAATCATCACATGTTCTACCACCTCATCAATTTTACTTTGTCCCATTCAATCCCACAAATTATATGATAACTTACAATCACCATATTTCTTCTACACACATCATTCGATCATTTCTTGAAGATGCACTCTCGTTTAGGATTCATTCTTGACTGATGAGGGGGGTATAAATAAATGAACCTTATTGCATAAATTTCCATCCAATTGGGGGCACATTGCTCCTATTATTCATATTCAATTCCATTCCGTAGCATTCAAAACATACTACACATCTCGGTTGTATTTACTCTTGCTTATATTTACTTGTTACATGTTCATATTATTACACATGCTAGATAGATATATTGTATGTCATTTTCTTTCCATAAAAACATGTTTTTCACTTGCTTTCTAGTTGTGATCACAAATTATACAGATCTATTACACACAACATTGATGCTTAGCTCAATACCTATTACCAGTCCCATAGAGGCTACTGGGGGCATCCAATTTTTTACACTATAGGTGTTATTGTTTTATTTTGTTTCATAGCACACTATTTTATCAAATTATTCATTCTTTGATATAATTTTTATCTTTCTAACATACTAACGGGTGCTTCATGTATAACATTTGTTATGTAATGCTATTTTCTTCCATGGTTATCTATTACATTGTTTTTCCATTGCTTGTCATTGTATGCTATTGTTTGCAGGATTTTCCCTTTGTCTTGTGTGCACACTTGTCTTTTTACAACCATGATGTCCTTGTTTGTCTTGCGACATCGTGAGTGATGTCCCATGTTTGCAACCCACTTTTTGTGATCTACATTTTCTTCTTACACGTTTACACATTATCTGCATAACTTACATTTATTCTTATATATGAGTGTTTGTCTTTGATTTTACTAACACTTGTTTTTCCTAGCCACTTGTTTCGTGTGTCTTGGTTACTATTAAGCACATTCCCTTTCGCATGCGGGAAAAATTCAATACAACAATTGGTCCTCTTTTTGGTCACATACTCCTTCAATGATGTCACATGTATGCCAAATGAGGGGGGAATCATATGGGTGAATCAATCACCACATATGATGTATGAGAATTAACTCTAGCATGTACATAGGATAAAAAAATCCAATTTTTATTTTTTCGGTATGTTCATGAGTCCTAAATATCAATAGGATTCTAAATGTGTTACTAGTTTTTTTCTTGATCATTCTAAATTTAAATTGTACACTTCCCTCCAAAGTGTAAGTTGAGTCTTGAAGGCCATTTTCAGATTGTGATAGGTGATTTAAGGGATTATTTTATCTTATAAACTTTTAAAAGGATGAAATGAGGTCTAAATGGTGTGTATTAATTCCTGTAGGGTATAGAAGCACATATGTGACATGAATAAGAAATCCAAAGGCTAGGGTGTATAGCTAAGTAACTTATTGTTAAGCCTAAACTTACACATGTGACCAAGAGTTTAAAGTATGTACTTAGTAATAAATTAATGAAATGGTATAGATACTCAAATGTAATTGAATACACCTCATTCTACAGGCATGAATCGAAATGTGTAAAGGTTTCAAGAAGTATTGAAGGGAAAATGAGTTCTCTGTATGTTTTTGCTTGTAATCCTAAATGATTGTGTTGTATTCTTATAAGACTATAATCCTTAGATCTTGTGCTATATATTTGTGAATGGATCATGACTAAAAATACCTATCCGGTTGTATTTTTGTAATTAATAAAGAGTTCCAAAGTGGGATTGAGAGATGAGGACACTTGAGGAAGTAAAACATTTGCTTCTTTCATATTTTCTATGTTGATATAGTTTTGATAATTCTCACTTGTTCTTAGTATGTGTTATGGTGTTTGAGAGGAATCCATGGTCTCTCCTTTCTATGTATGGAAGAATGACTATAGACACCTTAAAAATTCTTGAGTTTGGATATCCTCTATTTCAGGATAAAATAATGTCTTGATTGTTAGTGGTCGTGGACTGTAATTACCTTAAATTTTTAGTGTTTGAGTTAAGATCAAGTGATGCACTCTATTTTAAATGCATGAAAATTGCAACATCGATGAACATTCCTTGCAAAGAATAGGCTATAAGTGCTCAATGAAATATAAATACCTAATACTATGAATATTTGCAAAAATATAATATTCCTTCAAAATTGAAAGTGGTGCATAGAAAAATGTGTTGGTTGGTGTAATCCTTAGGTAATGATAGAATGGAAAGGATTCAATGTATTAAAGAAACTATGAAAGAGGACTAAAAACTTGCAGCTGTGTAGACACTCCCAGGAAAGGTAGAAGGAAAATTGAAGGGAAGAAGCTTAACACACGTTTCTAAGAGCCATTGGTAAGATTTTCATGAAGATGAGTTTCCTAAAAATATCTAGTTCTAATTTAGAGCTTTGAAACTAAATACAAAGAAAGTTATGGTTGATTTACCCTTAACGGGTTTTAAAGTGAGGTTTTTAACAAGTTGAGCTAGGGTTTGATCTTCGAGGGCCTGAACCACCAAAGTTGCTCTTGAAATTTGGTAGATATCATGTTAGGAATATAAATATAAAGGTTTGCAAAAAGGATTTGGACACTTTATTGGTGAAATTTCAAGGTATTTATGACAATAAAATGTCAAAATTGAAAATCACAGTGTGAGACCTAAGTCATGAAGCTACTTTACAAAGGAGGTAGGAGATAGGATTTAAGTCTAAACTACAAACTTTATACACATCTATAATCCTTTAAAGGGTACCCTAAAAACTATTTATTATGCATTTAACCTTCACAAAAACTAAGATAACCATGACAATAGTCGACGGTAGGCCTAATAGGGGTATGGAAACTAATTTACAAAGAGTGGAGTATAGGGATTTCGGTGAAGATTAGAGCCTTGAAATTTTACAAGCATATTAGGGATATGGAAATAAAAATGAGTCATATGATAGCTCATTGATAAATACTATAAAAGAGCATGTTCTAGGTAAGATCCAGTGTAGATCAAGAATTTTCGTGCTTATTACCTATCCAAGTTAATGTACCAAACTAAACACGAGAAAACCTAAAAACTCAAATGAAATCAATACACGATAGATAAGACAAGATCCGAATATGTAGATGGAAAAGAAAGCTGATGTAGGCAAGATGGGCACACACGAGCGATCTTGCAAAGTAGATCCAAGAATATTGTGAGACACAGATGCTTGACATAAAAAGACAACATTAAAAGATATTTGGGTGGACTTCCAAAAAATAGGTCCTGGAAGCGATAAGCTCCTGTTTCACTCGAAATGTTTCATTCCTTTTAGAAACAGATAAGGTTAGGGCTAGGAGGAATACCTGTTGAACGTCGAGATGGTGTGCGCGTACCATAGAGAAAGATCAGGTTGACTGCGAAGAACTCCTTTTTGTCTTGGAAGGACTACCTGCAAATAAGAACACAAGACCACACGATTTTGATTAGACAATAAATGAGGGAACTGCCTTGGGCCCAGGAAATATAAAACTTCCTTTCGAAGGTGGTCAGTTCCCCTGCTAATATGAATTAACACAAAAGACTGTAAGATATCAATTAAATTGCTTCGTTGAACTGGGTAGGGGAAAGGCTGGTTTTTGGTTATAGTCAGGATAACCGATACCGGTTGCTGATAACCGATATCGGTATGGTCTAAGATCTGAAGGTTGGTTGTTTTGTGGGGTGGTTGTGTTGTTTGTAAGGCTGTATATAGGTGATATTAGGAAATAAGGTGATGAGAGGTAGATGAATGATAGTTAGATGCAATAGCACGCTGGGTAGTGGATCTAGGAATGGATTTGTGAGGATTGTGCTTCAAAAAGTCTAAGAAATGTTATTAAAGAGGACATGCAAGATGTAACTTACTGGTTATTGACGAAGATGCAAGTCCAAGAACTCTGATGACAAAGGCAGAACTCTAGGTAGGATGGCTGGACAAATAGAAGATGAAATATCTCCCTCCCGATGATCAGCTGAGTATCTGAGAACTCTGGCTGTTCTGTTGCAGTTTTGGGCTTGATCTCCTTTTGCTGCAACTCTTCTTGTCTCTTCACTTGTCTCTGCTCAGCCAAGTAAAGATCCGGATTCTCGTGATCGCTCCTGATGCTCTCTATCGATCCAAAAATCCTTCCACCCTGATCCAAAATGAAATTCCGATCCCTTGTTTTTGGTTTGGGGAGACCATTTATAGGGAACCGATGGCGGTTACGTAACCGACGGCGGTCGAGTAGGAACCGGCATCGGTAAGGAAAAAGTAGGCTATTTTTAGTAAAATAGCCCACCTTCCCTACTTTTCTCCCGAGAGATTAGTTGCGGGCTTGGTCAAGTTACTAGAAGGTCAGTTTTGGGTGCGAGAAAGGGGTCATTAGTCATGGGTGTAGGTGTAGACCAAGTTATAGGTATTAATTAGGTTAGTTTAGGGTTAGGGCTAGAGTCATGATGAAGTGGCGTAATGAGGTGGCGGGTGAGATGATGTGGATTTATCAATTACAAGGTAATTAATAAATAATTGTGTAAGGTTTAGGTGATGATTTTAGGTTGCGAGATGAGATGCGGGTCACAAGAGGGTCGTAAGACACAAATTTGGTGTCTACATTAGCCCCTTATTGTCGTGTAGCTTGTTTTGTAGAGAGTCACAGACAATAATATGAAGTGGTTTCTCTGTTAAGGATATAGGTAATCCCCCTCAAATCTATCACGGATTGAGTGAACGGGAAATCAGGGATAGGGTTGATAAAGGGTACATGTTGTAGAGAGGATGGTAAGGTGGTGGGGTAGGTCCAAGGCAGCAGACGCATGTTGAAATGCAATAGTACGACTAGGGTACATGATTTGATGAGCAAACCAGCAATGTATAGGCAAAGGTCGATAGTTTATCCAAACAAGGGTGATATAATCCTGGTATCCAAGGCATAGGAAGTAGCTCCAGGGTATATAATAGGTAAGGTACAGGAACGTTTAGGCATGTTCGGCAGTACCAAATGGTTGGTTTGGTTGAGATAAACGTCACGGTCTAGGTCTAGGAAAAGTTGGTCGACAGATCAAGTCAAGGACCCTAATCATGCTAAAACACGAACAGGTGAGCTCGATGGAACAAAAAGCTACATGATGGGTGGATAAAAGTATATGTTGTTGATGTTGGGTGAGGTATCGAAGTGGTACGGCCTTGGGTTGGGCCAAGTTGTTGGGTTATGGCCTTGGGTCAGGCCTGAAGGGTAGAGTGAGGCCTTGGGTCTGGCCGGATGGGTAGGGTGAGGCCTTGGGTCGGGCGAAATGGTTAGGGTGAGGCCTTGGGTCGGGCCAAATGGTTAGGGTGAGGCCTTGGGTCGGGCCAGATGGTTAGGGTGAGGCCTTGGGTCGGGCCAGATGGTTGGGGCGAGGCCTTGGGTCGGGCCGATAGGTAGGTTGAGGCCTTGGGTCGGGCCAAATTGTTGGGTGGCGGCCTTGGGTCGGGCCGGATAGGTAGGTTGAGGCCTTGGGTCGGGCCGGATAGGTGATCAAATGGTGTTCAGCAAAGGTGGATATAGGCGATGTTGGGAGAAAGGGCGATTAGTAAATAGGGGCAGAAAGTTGGGTGAATAAAGACAAAACCGATATCGGTTAGCTATGACCGGTACCGGTTAGGTAACCGATGCCGGTTCCTTAGGGCACGAGTTGACCGGTGTCGGTTCTATGTTAAAAACCTATAAAAAGAAAAATACGGCCTGTCATTATTACTTTTGCAATTTGGAAGCCAATTTGAATTGTCTGATGTGGAGAGTGGAGATTGGAGCATTTGTTGCGTGAGGTGGCCTTATTTGATAGGAGGAGTGAGTTGTTAGCGGGCCCGAGTGAGGAGGAGGCAATAGTTGATTGGTGGAGGACCCAGAAGAGGACATTTGGAGCCATGGCCCAGCCAGGAGGAGCAGGAGGGGTTGGACCAGCTGGACCACCACCATTCATCCCACCACCACGACGTGTCATCGTATGGGTAGGTTCGAAACCCCTCATTGTGTTCATTTTATTGCATTATGCTAAATTTGGGGTTTTGGGTAGGAATCCAAGTTTTTGATAAAATAATGAATAAATGGAAGTTGTTTGGAAAATAGAGAGGGTAGGTAGGGTAGTTAGGTGAAAACGGTAGGGTGGGTAGGTTTGTAGGGCTTTTCAATGGGTAAAAGGGTAGTAATAGGCAAAAAAAAGGTTTGGGGGGCCGCGTCGGGTTCGGCTCCGCGTTTTTACAGTGACCGGCATCGGTCGCAAATTTCAGGGGCAGGGTGTTTTGTTGCTGACCGGCGCCGGTCGTATATCGGCCGGCGTCGGTGGGGTGGTTTTGGGTATTGTGGGGTTTGTGTGGGTTTGGGTGGGTTATGGGTTGGGCTTGGGGTGGGTATGGTTTGGGGTTTGTGTGGGTTTGGGTGGGTTATGGGTTGGGCTTGGGGTGGGTATGGGTTTTGTGTGGGTTTGGGTGGGTTATGGGTTTGGGGTTTGTGTGGGTTTGGGTGGGTTATGGGTTGGGCTTGGGGTTTGTGTGGGTTTGGGTGGGTTATGGGTTGGGCTTGGGGTGGGTATGGTTTGGGGTTTGTGGGTTTGGGTGGGTTATGGGTGGGTGGGTATGGGTTTTGTGGGCTTGGGTTATGGGTTGGGCTTGGGGGGGTATGGGTTTGTGTGTGGTTTGGGTGGGTTATGGGTTTGGGGTTTGTGTGGGTTTGGGTGGGTTATGGGTTTGGGGTTTGTGTGGGTTTGGGTGGGTTATGGGTTGGGCTTGGGTTGGTATGGGTTTGGGTTGGGTTTTGGGTTGGGAAGAGGGAGGGGGATAGTGGAGAAGATAGGTGGCTAGAGGGGGGTGTTAGAGAGTTGGGGTGTGGTCGGGGGATAAAAGGGGGTATAGGTAGATATCGTGATGAAGAGTAGGGCTAATGTAGTGGGTGGGTTTTGCAGGCACGTCAGTAGTTGACGATGCGGGACAGGATGCCTCCGCTGTTGGTGTGGATGCGACCACATGTGTCTACAGCCTTTGCACCGGCTATCATGCGCGAGGTGGGACTCGGCGGAGTCCAAAGGATATAGAGCGATCGACAGAGATCATAGTTTGATGGTTGCCCTCATCGAGAGATGGGATCCGGCGACCAATGTGGTCCATCTCCCGACTGGAGAGATGACCATCACATTGGAGGATGTATATCACATCCTTCGATTACCTATTGATGGAGAGGCCATTTTTCAGGTGGATGCGAGACAGCCATGGACATCATCCTACAAGTTTTGGGGATGCAGCTGCGCTAGTGATATATCACAGCGTGAGCATCGGGTATGGTGATATGTACCGTGCGCACCGACATGAGACACGGCTTGCCGTGTTGATGATGATCGGGATCACCTGCTTCACCCTCCCGGACTCAGAGGGAGGCCGCTTTCCACGGGCATTGATGGGGGTGCTTCATGAGATGGTGGAGGAGCATACCTGTTATGCTTGGGCACCAAATATATCCGTGCGATTATACAGGAGCCTGTGTGGGGCTATCGCGGATGAGGCGATTCGGGATTTGTTCGACATTTTTACTTCACTGTTGGGCATATGAGCACATCATATGCATCAGACCAGTAGGGTTACCCCAGCAGCCAGGGCCACAGGTCATATACAGATACGGCTTTCAGAGGTGGTTGGGGGTCGTGGGGCAGCCACGAGCAGTGCTTGCAGGTCGGGACGTTGCTTATTATAGACATTTGTTAGAGGGCCTGACAGCGGTAGATATCATATGGAGACCTTACAGAGGTCATCACCCTCGCAGAGGAGCCCGCTTACAGTTGCGCCTGATTCAGTACACATTCTGGATAGCAGGACGGAGGCCGGGAGAGTACGAGAGGATACCCCTGGAGAGGGTACGCAGGCAGATGGGGCTACGACAGGACGAGCCACCTCCCTTCCCTCGGTCACAGAGGGATAATGTAGAGCCCCACCGCCTGCACCACAGCCCTTGGACCCAGATTGGGTTGCTGAGAGGCCAGCAGGTGATGGTGTAGATGATGTTGGTTGTACGGGAGCATACATGGTGTGGTGGGCTGGTCAGAGAGCAGCTAGGATAGCACCGCCTGCACAGCCAGACTTGGCAGCAGTGATAGCAGAGCGAGATCAGCTCAGGGGCCAGGTGCAGTTATTACAGGGGCAGCTAGCTAAGCACGCAGCACACGAATAGGTGTTTTACGGCAGCTAGCCCAGCTCGTAGTACGAGCACGAGCACCACCACCGATGCGAAATACAGCCACGGCCCGAGCACGTACAGTGCAGTGCAGTACCACCACCAAAGCAGTGCAGCCACAAAATTCTAGGCACGAGCACGAATACCACCACGGCCACAGGCACCACCAGCGGCACCATCACGAGGCATAGGGGCACCGGGTATTAGGAGTTCGAGACCAGCCCCAAAGCACCTACGGTGGCACGGGACAGAATATATGAGGTGAGAGCGGAGGCCCTGTACTATCAAGATGTTCTTGATGGTACCGGAGCCGAGATAAATCTCGATCCCATATGCAGCTTATAGAGCGAGACCTCCCATAGTCGAGAGATCGCAGGAGGTGCATCCATACCGTGTGTCTCATTACATTACAGGAGGTGAGAGGCACCACGAGGACCAGCGGGGAGAGGTGCTAAGGGCGGTGGGGAGAGCCGAGGATCCCCGCATTGTTTTTGTATATGGACATGGCACCGGTCTGCGCACTGCCGTTGTGTGGATAGAGGCTGCGTGCCTACATTTATTCATTTATTCACTCATTTATTATATACTGGCTGCGAGCCGAAATGCACGGGTTGTATAGTTGATACCGGCTGCGGTGAGTATATTTTTGATATGAGGACGGCTGCGAGCCAGTCGAGGTTATTGACATTTATTGCGGCTGCGTGCGGCTTTGTTGTTGTATTATGAGATCACAGAGGCCCCGATCTGAGAGGTACGTTGTATATTTGAAACCTTGTATATATATAGATATGATGATTTGACCCACATGATGTGTTCAAAATGTTTTTAAGTATTTTGTCAATGGTTTGTGATATAGGTTGTATGATGAGTTTAATTGACATGTTGATTTATTGATGATGTTGATGTCTTTTGCACGTATATATGGACGACATATTATATGATGAAATGTGGCATGTTTTGTTGCTGGTTTGGTGACATTGTTATATATGTATCGATGAGTTGGATCAAATGGTGTATAGATTGATAGTTTTTGATATCCTTAGATGATGGCATGTTTGTTTTGGGTAATGTAGATAGATGATATGGATGAAATCGTAATGAGAAGTGGATTGGATGGATAAATATGGATAATGGTGTTGTTATGTAGGAAAAGAGGCGGGCGCGATAAAAATTAGGTAGAAAATGAAGAAAAGAACTATGTTTCAAAAGGCGGTGTGTAACCGATATCGGTTAGGTAACCGACGGTGGTAGTTAGTAGACCGATATCGGTTACGTAACCAAAACCGATTATTTAGGTATGAGCTTTTCTAAAAATAGAAAAGCTAGGGTGGCAACTTAAGTTCTAATTTTGAGAGCCATGAAAGAAGTTAAATACGCAAACGCGACGCTTTTGATGACCGAGACAGTAATTGCATGAGAGATTTGAGTGATAAGGAGAAAAGAGACAGGAAAGTGAATGTGTTCGAGATACGGAAGGCGAAAGGTGAATTTAAAAAGGGTGGTGATCATGGCGTAACGAGGAGAAGCATCCAAGTGGCGGGGCGAGAGGGAAGACAAGGGCCACCTCAAGCTCGCCGCAACTCAAGAGGTAAACATTTTGGTTGTGATTTGATTACTGCATGTTTTGAATAAGATGGGGAGAGTAGGTGGATAGATATGAGAAAGAAAACATGATAACAAGGGTTATAAATGAGGTGAGTGTTACGTGGTAGGTAATCAAGGGTTTTGGGTATGTCTGTATACAGAGAGGAATAAACGAGCAATTTATTGTCGTAGGTGGTTGTTTAGGCAAGGTGTATGTATTAACGGATGGCCGATGGCGTTAGGATAACCGGTATCGGTTACTGAACCGGTACCGGTTATTTATAACCGATACCGGTTACTGGAGGAATTTCCAGAATGTGAGAAAAACCCTTAGGGATTTGATGGATTGAATGGTTGTTTGTTGTTTTGATGTATGCAGGTAGAGGCAGGGTTGAGGATGAATGATAGTGTACCAGCGCTATTGTCACGAATCCGAGCGGATGTAACACTAGCGGAATGGACATTGATAAATCGTTTGGGGTTAAGTGGAATCCGCTATTATTCACGAATCACACGTAACCATGCTATGTTGCAGGCGTTGATTGAAAGATGGAATCCAGAGAAGAATACGTTCTATCTGCCAACAGGGGAGATGACAGTAACATTGGAAGATGTGTTCCGTATTTTGAGGCTCCCTATTACAGGAAAACCAGTATATCAGGCATTACCTAGCACGGCGCGGGGAGCAATAACAGCAGTATTTGGTCCATACGCGTGAGATTTGACACAACGAGGTTTGTCATTCACATATGGGATAATGTATGCAGCACACCCTGAGGAGACAAGGTTAGCAGTGATATTAATGATAGCGGTAGGGTATTATGCATTACCCAGAGCGAGAGGGGAAGATTTCCAAAGGCATTGATGTGTGTTATCTGGGAGATGATAGAAAGGAACGTGACTTTTGCATGGGCACCTGCATATTTGGCGGAGTTATACAGGGGTTTATGGGCTTGTAGGTGAAATCACAGGATGACACTGGATTGTTCATACTTATTACACTGTTGGGCCTATGAGCACATTGTTTGTGTGCGACAAGAGGCGATCCATCCAAATCGGGAGAGACCGGAGTACGAGGTTGGGATTGGGCGATGATCAGTCCGCAGAACATGAGGCAAGATCTCGAGCCGTGACGGGTGACATTGAGTATTACAGGCAGGTATGGGAGAGGGTGACGATTGCTGATATCTCATTGGAGGCCTTACGGAACTATATGGTAATGAGAGAATATAGGCGAGGAGTTGAGGGGTGTAGAGCGATTGAGGTGGATCGCAGGGCATAGGCCAGGTGAGTATGAGAGGATTCCTCTAGATCGCGTGCGGCGACAATTCGGATTTGTGCAGGATATACCCCTGGCTTATAGACCATATATGAGGATCGATGCTTTGGCAACATTCTCACCTCCCCGGCCAACACCTCCGAAGGGCCGAGAGAGATAACACCCGATCGCATGTAATGGATGCAGGAACGACAGAGGCCTATAGGTTATGGTGGGTAGCAGAGCTGCGAGGTGTACGTGATCGCCCTGACATAGCTGTGATTACAATGCGGAGAGAGATCGTCTGCAGAGTTTAGTTCAGCAGCTCAAACGCAGTGAATGAGGCAAGAGGATTGTTAGTGGTCATGCGAGTCACGGGTGGAGAGACTAGAGGCTGGATTCCTCCATGCGAGAGGCGTATTCATATGTTACAGGAGAGATTGGCGATCGGTGGGCGGTACCAATACCGCGGTACCTTTGAGGACAGAGAGGCCCAATGAGAGCGTCGACGATCACGATCATCTCCAGGTCGGGATGAATCGTGAGGGTCTAAGTAAATGTTAGCAAGGTATAAGAATAAATAAGGATGCCGACTGCGTGTCGATGATAGAGAAGATGTATTTGTTTAACATCTAGATAAGACCGAATATGTATGTTGATTTGATAATAATAAGAATGTTTGCGTTGTGATTTTGGTGTTTTTGAAAAAGGATAAAGTGGAATGTGATTAAATAGAAATACACAAATATTTATATTTACCACACATGATAGGTTATGGTAGGGTGTGCATGTACTGTCCGTATTATTCTGTGGGGTATGGAAAGAACTAACGTTATATAGGTGATACTCCCCCAGCGTAAGGCGTTGAAAAACATCTACTAAGGGTCTGCGGTTGGGATGTTAGCTGCGGGAAGGGAAGTGGTTTTTGCGACGGTGGTTTCATCAGTTGAAGGCGAAGGTGCGGTTGAGGTGGATGGTTGAGGTACATTTGAAGAGGATGGTTGGGTTGAATGTATGGGTGTCTTGATTGGTATAAGCACATCGTTAGGGCGGTATAACATATTGCAGGTTTTAAAGGGAGGAGGATCGTTTTTATGGTATAGGACTTCCTTCGTACTCAAATTTTATGCATCTATGTAATGTTGAGGGAATGCATCCCATAGCCCGGATCCAAGGGCGACCTAGCAATATGTTATATTAGAACTCTCCTTCAAGGACATAGAAGAGTTTGGGTAAAGTACGTGGTCCTACCCGAATGTTGAGGATCACGGTGCCTAAGGTAGAGGTAATAGCGTCATTGAATGACCGCAACATGATGGGATTGGCACACATGTAGCTAGAGGGGATATTCATTTGTTGGAAGGCTTTTGAAGAGATGATGTTTAGGCTAGCACCCCCGTCAATCATAACACGACGTACCCGAATGTCCCGGACGTAAGCTGAGATGAAAAGGGCAGGGTCAGGATCTTCTGTACCAAAGTCAACAATTTCATCTTCAGAGAAACTGACTGCCGCAGCTTGTTGTTGTACAGAAGTGGTTGGGGCAGTGGGTTGTTTGGTGAGAGAAGCAACGTGATTGGGTGTTAGAATGGAGGCAACAGGTAGGGTTTCATTAGGTAAGACCTCGATCCCTTGAAGAATTTCAACGAGAGCTTGTCGATGGGATTCAGAAGTCTGAATGAGATCATATAGTGTCATTTTTACGGGTGATTGGTGAAGCTGTTTGATCATGGCTCGATGGGCAACTCCATTAGAGATGGGGTAAGCGGGTCCACGAATAACCACTTTGGGTGGTGGTGCAATCGGGATGCTGGATGGAGAAAGAGAGGACGCATGTGTGCTTTCTTTTGCTTTCTCGTTGTTTTTCTGCGCTCGAGTAGCAACACTAATCATATTAATCTCGTAGACCGGAGATGAAGAAGATGGTTGGGATAAATCATGGTCTTCAAGAGGTGGGGTTGTAATAATGATAGATCTTGGTGAGGCGGGGATAGATGGTATAGTAGAGGGAATTGAAGCTAAAGGTCTCTCCCTTCGTAAGTTGTCTTTCTTAACCTTTGTATCTGGGAGAGGTGACTGACGAAGGATGGTTTTTAAAGCTTTGCATCTCTCCACATCATGTCCTGGTGTGCGGTGATAGGCGCAGATTTTAGACTCATCATAACCTATAGGTCGAGGTTTAGACGGGTCATAAGGTCTAAGTGGGGGTAGGGAAATGGTCGCATTCTCCACCAACATAGCAAGGATTTTGGCGTAAGATCCTTTGAGTGGGTCAAAATCGGAGGAGGATGAGGGTATTGGTTTTGCGGGTTTTGGTAATGTTTGGGCGTGGTTGGTTCGTACGGGTGGTGGTTTAGCCGAGGGGTGTTGATACGTGGTTTTCACTAAACATGGTTTCTTTGGCGCAGAAGCTATATTCAGCTGGTTAGATGATGAGGCTACAGATGACGTGGTAGCGGGAAACAACCACGGAGAAAGGGGAGTGACAGAAAATAAATCCTTTGATGATGGAGTTCGTTTAGGGTTGATGGGTGGATAGGATATGTGGGGTGACAATGTTGATATACCCTTTGATCTCTGTATAGGTGCGAGAAATGCGTAGGTCGTTTGAAGAAAACGCAGGAGGTATGATATATTGATGCAAGGTGGAGGATGAGGTCCCAATATGGAAGGTAGGTGTGATGATGATGGTTTTGATTGTGATAGAGGCACGGATTGAGTTTGTCTCTAGGTGGCGGGCGGCTTTATTTTTGGATAAATCAAGTCACTTAGGCGGGTGTGTTAGGCCCAGGGCATTGGTGAGGTCCCAAGTGTAGGGAAGATTTGGTTAGGTTAATAGAGTGGATAGGCTACTTGGTATAGATACGGGGGATGAGACCGAGGACATAGGCATTTTGAGTTTCTGTAAACACTTAGGATATATGGTAGAGGTGTCTGGATCGGTCATCTGCATTTGAGTAGAATAGGGGGTACTCAAACGTTCCCATAGGACTCGTCTATCTTTTGGAGAATGAAAATCTTCAGGCATGAATTGTAAATTTGGTACGGAAGAAAGATGGGTTGTGATTCCAGTCCACTGTGGGTGTGATACAAGGGGTGGATGAGGTACTGTATCAATAGATATTAAGAGGTCAACCGGTTTTTGAAAATATTTAGGCGATGAAGGACTAATAGGCAGGAGGGCATGTTTGAGAGGGTCTGTTATGGTTAAAGAATTTGGTGATGTTGGTGCAAGAGATTTCTCGTCTAAGGATGTCAAAAGGAGTGGCGAGCCTTCCTCTTGTGCAGCAAGAGCGGTAGAAGGGGACATTTGGGAAATAGATAGATTAGATAACATCCATTCACAGTCTTGTAGGGATGTGGTGTAAGCAGACTCATTGATGAGAAGAGAAGTCTGGGCAGTTAACTCTTTTATGGGTAAAGGAATGATTTCGCTTTGGCTTGATGGTGGTGAAGGAGGTTCGGACTCCTGTGTTAGTGGAGAGGCTTGATTCAAAATTTTCTCGATAGAGGCTTTTGGGAGTCGAAGACTGCATGGATCTCATGAACACTCTCCTCGGCTAAGATATCCTAGTTTACGTTATTGTTGGACGAGTGATTTGGGAATGGTTTGTTGAAGATTTTCAAATTTCAGGTTGGCGGGGCATTAGGATTATCGAGGGTTATATCACCTCAAGCGCCAACCATTTCTGCACTATGTTTTTCAACATTTTACGCTTTTCATGACTATGTCCTTTTACGCGGTGAAAGTTACGTCATTTTCTTTGTACCAGAAGGTATAGAGCGGGTAGAATCAAACCCGGAGTGAGGTTTAACAGAGGTAAGGTAATGGCTCCGCTTTGAGCAATTTTTCCAATATCACACCATATGTTTCTCCCAAGGGAGTGTAGTTGATGGGTTCTGCTTTATACTTATAAGTGGTTTTTGGCGGGGTATTAGATGGTGGTTGGGATTTGACCATCACCGCGTGCATGGCCCCTTTTGATTTTGAAGCGGTCGATGGGTGAGGATTGGTGGTGTTAGGTTTGTTGGTGGAATCTGGAGTTCGGAAATTGGGGTTTTTGTTGCGCAACCACAATTTCTCTTCTTCTAAGGCTCGAATTTCTAGTTTCCGAGCCATGGTAAAGGCCTCATCAAATGTGCGGAAAGTTTGAATTTGAAGAGTAGGAGAAATGTGCTTAGCACATGCCCGCGTAAAAAGTTCGATAAGTTCAACCTGAGGCAAGGCATATGTAAGTTGGTTGATAAGGCCCCGCCATCGTCCAATGAAATCTGCGATAGATTCGTCTTCGAATTTTCGGATGGCATAAAGGTCAGTGATAGATACTTTCTTGGCAATGTTAATGGAGAAATGATCCAAGAAAGATTGGGCTAGTTGGTTAAAAGAGAAGATTGAGTGTTGGGTTAAAGCACTGTACCACTCCAAGGCGGGTCCTGATAAGGACATGGGAAAGGTGCGGAGTAACAAGGCATCATCATGAGCAATCAAATAACAAGCATGTCTAAATGATCGCAAGTGTTGTTGAGGGTCCTCTTTACTGTTAAAACGGGTAAATTTTGGTAATTCCCATTGAGGAGGATACGAATGAAGGGGGACAGACGGGTGAATAGGCTCCCGACAAACTTGCTCGTATGTCAAGGCGCTACGACTTCCTGAAACAGAAGCCTCCAGGTTTTGCATTTTGTCCATCATTTGTTTAATGAAATCCGTGGTTGGATGAGATGATGGTGCGATTGTGGTAAACAGAGGCAAATTGGGCCAAGGGCCTCCACTGGACAATGGTGGGGTTAAGTGTTGATAAGGTATGGAGGATGAATATGTTGAGGCGACCGAATAGGGATGTCCCATATAAGATGTTGAGGTCACTGGATACGTGTATGGGAAAGAAAAGGTAGGCGGAGCTTGAGAAGGAAAGCTAGTGTGGATAGGTGGCAGAGAGCAAGTCATGAACGGAGCAGTCTGCAAGAGAGATGAGGTAGGGGTAGTCGGTGGTAATGATATGTGGGGTCCAAGATTAACCAACGGAAAGCCAATCTGAGTCGTATGAACCTCTGAAGCCGTCGGATTGGGAGACGGGGCTAGAGATGCAGGAAGCAAGGCGGTGTTATCAGGTGGAGTGGGAGCTAAATGAGCAGCTATACTAATAGGCATACCAACAAGGAGCTGACCATCAGGCGTACGGTCAGGGGTATGAGACAAATAGTATTGTACAGTGCTAGAATTAGCATCCAGAAACTTGGCAAAGTCCTTATCTCCCACAGGAATTTTAGGAACCTCGCCGGTATCTCAGAGGATTCCCCACGCAATGTGAAGGGGTGATTCGGAGTAAAGAAAGCAGAGCAAGCATGTGAAACCATGGTGGCGGCTTGATTTCAAGTGATAAAACCATGGACAGGAGTTCACAGTAGGGTTTCAATCAGTCAGGAACAGAAACAAACTCAGACTGGTGAAATTGGTAGGTTGCTGGTTTGTCAGGAATTGGGAAAGACAGTAACCGATATCGGTCTAGTAACCGATGTCGGTTATACTATAGCCGACGCCGGTCAGGTAACCGATGTCGGTGTAAGAAGTCTGGGCCAACAAGATATAAAAGGCTGCTAATTTGATTTTTAACAACGTTTAGTATACTTGTCCAATTATTGATCACAGAAGACAGGGTATGAGAAAGAAAACAGAACTAAAAACAAGCAAGATGCACACGCAAATCCAGAGACTAACCCTAGGGTTAATTT
Organism: Taxus wallichiana var. yunnanensis; assembly: GCA_018340775.1. Lineage (NCBI taxonomy): Eukaryota > Viridiplantae > Streptophyta > Pinopsida > Cupressales > Taxaceae > Taxus > Taxus wallichiana. The sequence continues at coordinate 301,429,388 of CM031243.1, read as the reverse complement.
TAATTATTGTGGGCTTATGCCTTTAGATGCGGAACGATGTCAATCCTAAACAAAAGACTTAGGGGAAATGTCAAGTTGTTTTGGCTTATAAGGTTACCTCAATCGGGCGGAGGAATACCGCGGAAAAGGGGGATGTTTGAGCTGTTGTGTTAATTGTGAAGTGATTCGGTATGTGTTGTGCAGTGAAAGTAAGATTAATTTCTTGTCAATACCGTGGATATCACCCCCACGTACGACGACACATTACTTAATCTATGTTCACTAGAATTGAAAACAACAAGCAAGAATGCAATGCACGCGCTTTTAAACCCAAATCGAAAATGATATTTGATGAAGCAAAAGAGATGAATTTCACTAATGCGAGATGTAAAAGCAAAGCAAGTTCTTTTATCAAAATAATACAAAACCTTGTGAATATCTTTTAGAAGAAGAAAATAGCAAGTATACTCCCTATATGAAAGCAAGCAAGAAAGAAAGAAACCCAAAATGGGTCCCACCAGGCATGCCAAAATGTTTCACTCGAAATGTTTCATTCCTTTTAGAAACAGATAAGGTTAGGGCTAGGAGGAATACCAGTTGAACGTCGAGATGGTGTGCGCATACCGTAGAGAAAGATCAAAGTTGACTTTGCAAGAACTCCTTTTTGTCTTGGAAGGACTACTGCAAATAAGAACACAAGACCACACGATTTTGATTTGATAATAAATGAGGAACTGCGCCTTGGGCCAGGAAGTATAAAACTTCCTTTCGAAGGTGGTTAGTTCCCCTGCTAATATGAATTAACACAAAAGACTGTAAGATATCAATTAAATTGCTTCGTTGAACTGGGTAGGGGAAAGGCTGGTTTTTGGTTATAGTCGGGATAACCGATACCTAAGCTCGATAACCGATATCGGTATGGTCTAAGATCCGAAGGTTGGTTGTTTTGTGGGGTGGTGGTTGTGTTGTTTGTAAAGGTCAGTATATAGGTGATATTAGGAAATAAGGTGATGAGAGGTAGATGAATGATAGTTAGATGCAATAGACGCTGGGTAGTGGATCTAGGAATGGATTTGTGAGGATTGTGCTTCAAAAAGTCTAAGAAATGTTATTAAAGAGGACATACAAGATGTAACTTACTCGTTATTGATGAAGATGCAAGTCCAAGAACTCGATGACAAAGGCGAACTCTAGGTAGGATGGTGGACAAATAGAAGATGAAATATCTCCTCCCGATGATCACCGAGTATCCGAGAACTCTGGCCGTTCTTGCAGCTTTTGGGATTGATCTCCTTTGCTGCAACTCTTCTTGTCTCTTCACTTGTCTCTGCTCAAACCAAGTAAAGATCCGGATTCTCATGATCGCTCTGATGCTCTCTATCGATCCAAAAATCCTTCCACCCCTGATCCAAAAATGAAATTCCGATCCCTTGTTTTTGGTTTGGGAGACCATTTACAGGGAACCAATGGCGGTTACGTAATCGACGGCGGCGGTCGAGTAGGAACCGACATCGGTAGAGGAAAAAGTAGGCTATTTTTAGTAAAATAGCCCACCTTCCCCGCTTTTCTCCCGAGAGATTAGTTGCGGGATTGGTCAAGTGACTAGAAGGTCGGTTTTGGAGTGCGAAAGGGGTCATTAGTCATGGGTGTAGGTGTAGACCAAGTTATAGGTCTTAATTAGGTTAGTTTAGGGTTAGGGCTAGGTCATGATGAAGTGGCAGAATGAGGTGGCAGGTGAGATGATGTGGATTTATCAATTACAAGGTAATTAATAAATAATTGTGTAAGGTTTAGGTGATGAGTTTAGGTTGCGATGAGATGAGATGCGGGTCATAAGGGGTCGTAAGACACAAATTTGGTGTCTACTGACTCCTCGGCGGATGTCACCCATGTTTTCAATTAAGGAAAGAATCATACATGATAAAAGATGTAAGTAAATGTCTAGATTTGATTAAAAATGACAAACAAAATGTAAACAATAGACAGAAAAAAATAGAAAAAAGGAAAATGTGAAAATAATGTTGGATTTGTGTTACCTGGATTCTTTACCTCTCTGCCGCAGTCGATCCGTGTCGTTTGGGAGAATCGGTGTCGATTAGAAAAATCGGCATCGACCGGGATATGTTGGCATCGATTAGATAAAGTTTACGCGATCGGGATCGATCGGTGTCGACTAGGGAAAGCTACAGGAAGATTGAGAAATAGACAATGAAAGATGGATCGTCGATCTCCGCCGGATTCGCATGAGCCATAGGGATACCGACAAAGCTCCACCTTGGCCGATGCATGGACAGAGTCACCAAGTGATCGATGGAAGCTTACGATGTCAATGTGGTAGAAGCAGATTAATGGTACTCCTATCAGGGATTGATTTGGATAGAATTCACTTTTGCTTGATAGATAATGCTCAGACTTGATGCTCAAAACTCTCTGTCATTTTTTTTGTCTAACCAGAACTGAATTTTGGCCCTGTATTTGTAATCGGTGCTGACCAAGATGTAATCGGCACCGCTCCAAAAATCGACATCAACCGAGTATCGCCGGCGCCTATCGAACCGACTTCGAAATGGCCAAAAAGGCCGATTTTGGAAGGATGCAAGTGATCCCTCTGACTCAAATATGGGAAATATCCCACTGCATGGTTTGGGGGAGGAGAAATAGGGGGATAGATGGATAAAATTGATATGGGAGGTTAGGAATTGATATGGGGTAGATAAGCGGTTAAGATATATGTAAAAAGTGTAATTAAATAGTTAATATTTAATTATCTATGGTAAGACTTAATTGGGTGAAATAACCTTAGGATAGATGTTTAAATCAAATATTAAATAATACCCTAAGGGAGAAGTGGTGATATAAACGTGCCCTAGGTTACCCGAGAAGGCAAACGCATGCGGGGGACACTAAATTGGGTAACCAATTTTAGGTGTCTACATTTTGCCCCTTTTTGTCAAGTAACTTGCGATAAGCAAAGTTGCGAGACAAAAACAAGGAGTTGGAAGAAAGGAAGAAAAATTAATGATGTGATCCCCCTCAAACTAGGGATGGGATGGGCTCAGAAAGAGCAACCGATCCCAAGTTTGAAAAAGATAGATGAAAATGTAGGATGCCCTAGCTAGATGCCTAGAGTAGATCTGATCATAAATGATGCACAAAAATAACAAAAAGGCAGCAACCTAAGGAACTCACATTGGTAGGGCAGACTAGAAGGTCTTCACATGAGATGACATTAGTACCTATAGACTGTGAGTGTAAGGAGGGCTGCAAAAATAGTAGCACCTAAAGAGAGACACATTGGTAGGGACAACTGCATACCGCAAGCATGACGTTAGTGCCTACTGAGACTGCCGTTATCTTTAAGTCGCCAAAAATGCAAGTGCCCCATGTATAGGGAACATACTCGAAATGGGTGAGAATATTGAAAGTATGTGCCAAAAGGTAACACTCAGGGCATAATAATGACCAGATAAATAAGCCAAGCATCAACACTATGGCAAAAAGATTAGGAGATGGAAGAAAGTGAGGTGAAGAAGCAAAAGTGCAACCAATCGGCAATGATAGGCCTAAATTGGTGTCGATCAAGATTAATCGGCACCGACAATAAAAATCGGCACCGACCATACAAATCAGCGCTGACCGTACCGAGCCCATATAAATATGCGAAAGGAAAATGTGAACGATTTATTTAGACCGTGATGATTGATTTAGAGAGAGTCAAAAACTAATTTTGAGCAACATGGAAGCCTCTGGGAGTAGTCAAAAGTGGAAGAGGACACGACCAGGGGTAAGTGGATCTACCTGAGCTTCCTATATAGTTTTATCATGAAATAGCATATTAGGATGCCAATTTTTTAGGAAAAAACTAGATACATGAGAGGCCAGAACATTGTGGGGTGTTTCGCCTTACAATCAGCGTCGATTGTAAAAATTGACATTGAATAAATTAGATCAACATCGATTTAGTCGACGTTGATTTGAATCAATCGATGTTGATTGGAGTGTTTAGATTTAAGAAAGTGATAGAATGTATTTTTTTTGTGATATTTGGATGTAGATAAATAAGTAGAGAACACTATTCATGGTGTCGTGTGATGCGCAGACATGAGAGGCTTTGCATATGCGGGATGCTATTCCCGAGCTTCTAGAAACCATTCTCCCCAATGTGACTGATGCGGATTGGTGTCACCTAGAGCTAGCCAGATCGGGGGCTTTTGGTACTACCGACGGGTGGCACGAGATGTAGAGTTTATGTGGGCACTAGTATGATGATGGGATGGTTGGAAATGTACTTTTTGGTTCAAGACGGGTGAGATGACCATCACCCATGAGGATATATATAAGATCCTGAGGCTACCAATCACCGAGGACTTGATTGAGATTACTCCATGAGAGTAGCAGTAGAGGGCCCTAGTACGCTTATAGGGAGACAGGGTAGACGATTCAGAGATAGTTTCTGGGGCGGTGAGGATAGCCTCTCATTATAGACAGGATGATGCCAGGGGTAGACAAATAATACTGATTCAGATGGCAATCTCCTATTTTTCTTTGCCAGATTCAGGAGGTGAGAGATTTCCATTTCTGTTACTAGACTGTGTTTATGACATCCTATAGTTCAGACATGTGTTTAAATTTTTCGATGCCCTGATAGCTCAGATATATTATGAGTTATGGATGTACACCACTAGTACGAGGATAGGCATCGATGTTAGCTTTGTGCTCCATTGCTGGGCATATGAGCACATAGCAGTGATCAGACCATTCAGGCTTCCATGGATGCCAGTAGCAGAGGGGGCCATTGATTATGGATTCCAAAGGTGATGACGGGCTGACATGGCTGCTAGGAGATATAAGGAGATCTATGGAGTGGTATGTCGAGAGCATTTCAGACGCCGACACTGATCAGGTCATTTGGAGACCATATCGGGTCTACCTAACATGGGCTGGTTAGGAGGCTCACCTGGTGGATTTGAGATAGAGCAGGGTGGTTACGGGCCATAGGCCAGATATATGGGAGCACATCTTGTTTATACGGGTATTAAGGCAGTTCGGCTTAGTATAGATAGTTCCGACCACCTACAGGCCATACAAGTGGGATAGCAGAGAGACCAATCTTTCAATTTTGATCTTGGCAGATCCATTAAGGGAGGCCCCACCTTCCATAGATAGTGATGATGATGCCGGAGTAGATGACGGCTATGTGGCATGGTATTCTATAGAGCTACCATGACACCTGCCAACATCCATAGACACTGACGAGGAGGACATAGCTGTAGTGCTGGAGAGAGCATGCTACCCTAACGCAGACACACTAGGCTTCCCTCAAGGAGATTAGAGCTCTGACAGAGGAGAGGGATGCACTGATACTAGAGAGAGACACAACACGTCAGGAGTGATATATAGCGATCCAGTAGAGGGATCACTACCATTGGCACCGAGAGGCCCTCAGGGCCAAATACAATGATACAGGCACTATTTCAGAGTTCGGGTCACAAGGTGTGACATTAGGAGAATCATTAGCAGCTACAAAGAAGTAGAGCCATTACGAGCACTTGCACGGTGAGTTTGAGCACTTATCAGTCTCTCCTTGCTGAGGTGAGATATTATGAGGATGCCCTGGCACAACATGCCCCTGAGGTGCCTCATTACGGCGCAAGGAGGAGATCAACGACAACCACAACTAGTGGTGCATCAGAGGGAGGGAGCACCGGGAGAGATCGTGGTGGCGACAGCCCCTAGCAACGAGGTGCTTCTAGCTCGATAGGTGGTGGCCAGGAGAGACAACCTAGACCAGAGGAGGGCGGAGGAGATAGTGTCTTCCACCTATCAGATTTTACGATATAGATATGACTATTTTTTTGTATCGATATATTGATGTAGCCTCGATTTGAAGGCATTTTTGATGTATGATATAGATGGCTTGATTGAAAGCCATCCATTCTTTGTTGTACAGACACTCATGTATATATATAGATTCATCATTTTCTGTGTTATATGATTGTACTCATGCATTTAATTTTAATAGATATGGATAGATGTAGTGTAATTGTGATGGATATAGACATATGTTGATAGAGGATAAATAGATGTGATTTGATGGACATAGACATAGAGGATAGATAGATGTGATGTGATTTGATGTGATTGATATGTGAATTTAATTTTGATGAAAAATAGATATAGATAGATGTAGTGTAACTTGGATGGACACATTTTTAGATGATAGATGGATAGATGGATAGATGTGATTGATAGATTTGATATGTTTAAGATGTTAATTTAATTTTGATGAAAATAGATAGGTAGATTCACATGTGTTTGCAATACATGCTTTGATATGTTTTTGGACAAAGTAGATAAGATGAATATAGATAGATGATAGATTTTGACTAAATTAACATGTTAAATGTCAATTTAATTGGATGAATAACAAATAATAATGGGAAATGCTCTCTATGAGAGCAAAGGACGTAATGAAATGACCTTGATTAGAAATAAAAGCAATACACCTAGATAAGAAAAATAATGATAAGCTAGGCCCCTAACCAACCATAAATAGAGACTTTGATAGGAAATCAAAAGACCATGCATACAATACCATATGTGAGGTTAAAATAAACTCCGACACTAGCTAGTCGCAAACTAGATCTAGAAGGTAAATGGAAGGAGAAGTAAGTATTTATCTTGTCAAAATTTACAAAGGACAGAATACATTCTCATATTGGGAAAATAGGGTTCTCCATATGATCGAAAAAGGTCTTATGTCTCAGCTTCATGATTTTTGTTTTCACAGAAGAGAAAACTGATCAATGCGGGAAGTTTGCTAGATATAGAAAGATTGATTGATATAGGAAGTCTTTCAATGATGCTAAGAAGTAAACAAACCGCCTGAAGAGGAAGTCTCATATCGCAAAATCTGATCAATGTGAGAAGCCTTGGAAATCCCATGGAACAAACAGCCGTCCTTCAAGGGAGCGGTCTGTATTTTGAATGTGATGATAGCCATCCTTCAAGGGCATGGTCTATATCTTTTGATTCATTTTATAATGCATAGATAGCTGTCCTTCAAGGGATCAATCTATCTTTTGGGAATTTTTAGGATAACACCCTCTTTTCTTTGGAGCTTTTGGAGATTTTTTTGAAAGAAGCTGAGTGTAGACCAGATAGATCAGATAGAGGGGAATAAAACATATAAAAGCATGTACTCATGCCCCGAGTAGATTTGATTAAGATAGATACTTGGGAAAGATGAAGAAGTGATTAAGGTGTCCCTACCAGGAGGAGGAACATATCCATAAGAAAAATGCCATGAGTAGAGCTGTGATACTCATATTTAAGGTAGAAAAGACATAACGTGGAGAACCACATAGTTCCGAATCACTATGAAAATATATAACTGGTTGTTAGATGGATGAAAGATTTGTTTTACGAATAAGATCGTGTAAAATATATTTTAAAAGTTGAAGGGCCTTAGATGCAAGGCATTAAGAGGTTCCATTTCAGGTACACCATCCATGGAAGATAGATGATAAGCCCCAGACCCATATTTATGAGTGACTACGTACGGACCCATCCAATTAGGAGTGAACTTACCATGCTGACTCCTTTCTAGCGTAGTGACATTTTGGTTTTCTTTAAGAACAAGATCACCAACTTTGTAGTCACAAAGTGTTGCAAGTGCTTGTTATAAGCATATTTTACACGCTCAAGATAGACTTGATGATGCTCAAGAGAATTGAGATGCCACTCATCTAGCAACTCAAACTCGCACTGTATGATTTTGACGATAGTCCTCATCAGAGACAAATTCTCTGAGAGAAACGCGAAGAGATGGGATCTAGACTTCCAAAGGAAGAACAACCTCAGACCCATAGACTAGAGAGAAGGGAGTAGCACTAGTAGGAGTATGAATGCTAGTCCGATAAGCCCAGAGAGCAAAAGGGATATGTAAATGCCAATCCCTACCAGCTCGAGTAGTTACTTTTGTGAGGATATTACACAAAGTTTTATTGGAAGCCTCAGCCTGGCCGTTAGCTTGGGGATAGTATGGAGAAGAAAATCTGAGTTTGATATTGAAAGTGTCACAGAGGTTCTACAAATTGACGTTTTTGAAAGATTTACCATTTTCTGTGATGAGTTTGTGTGGAACACCAAAGCGACAAATGATGTGTTGATAGAAAAAATCAACTATGGGTCTAGCTTTGGTCGATGAAAGAGGAATAGCTTCCACCCACTTAGTAAAGTATTATGTGGTAGTAATGATGAAATGATGATGTTGTGAAGAGTGGGGATTGATGAGACTGATGAGATCAAAACCCCATTATGAAAAAGGCCACAAATCCGCTGCAGGTTGCAAATCCTGACTGGGGATATGTGTGAGATTGGAATGTTGTTGACACTTGACACATTTCTTAGTGTATTCACAACAATCTCGATTAAGAGAAGGCCAATAATAGCCTAAATGTAAGATGCATTTAGCTATGACCAAGCCACTAAAATGTCCACCACAGATACCATCATGGACTTCCTGGATGGCTTTAGATGATTCAGGGGTTTTGAGGCACCGAAGCAAAATACCATCAAAACCACATTTGTAGAGGATTCCGCCTAGAATAGTATAGCAATTAGCGTGTAGGATAAAATATCTTCTACCATTGGAAGTCAGATCTAGAGGAAGCACTAAATGAGATAGATAATCAACAATGTGTTGATACCACTCATCTTGAGTATTGGTTGTGATGGCATTGATTGAAGTCAGTTGCCTGAGATGAGATGGTTGATCTAATCGCTGCACAGCCACATAAAGTCACGAGTCTTCGGTAAAAGGTGGAATAAGTGAGGCTAACGAAGCCATTGTATCTGTGAATCGGTTCACAGTGCGAGGAATAGCTTGGATAGTGAATTTATCAAAATATTGAAGTTGAAAGAGAATGATATCGTGATATTTTTGAAGGATATCATTCTTGCATTGATAGACACTAGTGACTTGATTAACGATGAGTTCAGAGTCACCAAAGATGTCGATATGGCGGGCACCAAGATTAATGGCATTTTGAAGACCTAAAACAAGAGCTTCATATTCAGCCATATTATTGGTACACTCAAAGTTAAGTTTGTGTGCAACTGGGATAGGTGCACCCCAAGGAGGAATCATAATGAAACCTGCACCTCCCCCTTGACTGGAATTTGGATCCATCAAAGAAGAGTTTTACTTTAAATGGAGAAAGACCAAATCAATTTGTTGGATATACTCATCGTAATTGAGTTAGGGGACTTGAGTGTTTGGAAGAGGAGCATCAACTAATTGATCTGCAATGACCTAACCCTTGATATATTTTCGCAGGATAAACTCAAGATCAATTTTTTCATGAGTGTGATCCAACGAGTGATACAATCATTGTGATAAGGGTTTGCATGCATTAGCTTGAGTGGATTGACACTTGTGACAATGTAAGTTTTGTGATTAAGGAGGTAATGAAGAAGCTTAGAAGTTGCGAAGAAGAGAGCACAACACAGCTTTTTAGCTTCGAATAACGTGTTTCATACTCATGAAGAGTGTGACTAATGTAATAGACGGCTTGTTCTTTACCATTAGTGTCCCGATGCAAGATCATGGCTCCCAAAGCATGGTCAATCATAGAAATATAAAGATAGAATGGCTCCCCCTCGCGTGGAGGTGTAAGCACAGGTGGGGAAAGAAGATAAGCTTTGAGATCATCAAAGGCCTTTTGGCAACGCTCATCCCATTCAAAATGAACATTCTTACGGAGGAGATGATGAAAAGGTTGACAACGGTCCAACAGTTGCGAGATAAAATGACACACTGATTGAAGGTGTCCTTGAAGACCGTGGAGTTTCTTTAAGTTAGAAGGGGGAGGCATCTCAAGGATAGCTTTTATTTTTGTGGGGTCCACTTCAATACCCCTAATAGAAATGATAAAGCCTAAGAGTTTACCAGTGAGAACGCCAAACACGCACTTAGATGGATTTAGGTGAAGACAAAAGTGAATGAGCCTCTCAAAGAGAGGTGTAAGAATGAAAAGATGATCCTGACGGCATTTGGATTTACCGAGGAGATCATCAACGTAATCTTCCACAATTTTGTGTAAGAGATCATGGAAGATGTAGGTCATATTTTGCTGATAGGTTTCTCCTGCATTCTTAAGACCAAAAGGCATGACACAATAACAAAAATTCCCCCAAGGAGTTATGAAGGAAGTCTTATGTCGATCCTCTGGTGTGATGAGAATTTTATTTTACCCATAAAAACCATCCATAAGAGAAAGCATCTTGTGACCTGCTGTTAAATCCATGAGTTGGTCAATATTAGGTAGAGGAAAATCATCTTTTAGACAAACAAGATTAAGATCCCGAGAAGTTGGTACAAATTCAAATTTTCCCGAAAGAGTTTTTTACCGGCATTATGTTTAAAACCCATTGTGGATAATCAATGGGTTGGATGAAGTTAGCGAAAGCAAATGTCAGCAACTCTTATTTAACAATAAGGGATACTCGAGGGTGCATTTTACGCAATTTTTGCTTAACCGGTTTGATGTCTGGAAGAGTAACGATATTATGGACCATGATATCGGGATCGAGTCCTGGCATATCCTCATATGACCAAGCAAAGGCTTGAAGATGGTTGGAAATAAAAGTAGTGAAGTCTCCTAACTCTTGTGGATTAAGAGATTGACCAACCTTAATGATGCGAGGGTCTTTAGAAGTCCCTATATTAAGGTCGACAGTGGCTTCATTGAGAAGTGTAGACGTATCAGAAGGAATGATTTTAGGAAGATAGGAATCCTCTACCCCTAAATAGGTGAGGACAGAATCATCATCCGCACAAAGGATGCAGTGTTGATAGTAGGAGAGTCATCTCCAACTATTTCAGAAGACTAATGGTATGGAAGTGGATTTGTTATTAGTTTTATAGGTCAAAACCTAAGGAAATGATATTGACTAAAAAAAAGTTAGATGGGATGGAAATGGCATCATCCACATCAAATGATGCTTCTAACCTGGCGGGAGAAGATGGTTCCTCAACGGGAAGAGGCTCATCAAGAATAGTGATGGTGGCTTTTGAGAGGGGTTTAAATCCTAAACCAAATTTTTGATGTGGTTTGAGAGTTGGAATGAATGCGAGGTCATGCACACCTTGTTCATATTTTCCTAGGCTAAATCCCTTCCATGCGCATCAATATAAATAAGTTTTTGCAAATGTGGGATTCTGTAGACAATCAAACCTTGTTGAATAGGGTTTGGCCCTGGAGAAGAATCCAGAAATAGTGAGGTGTATCAAGACCACCATAAATGAAGTTAGTCCATTGATTGGGCAGACCAATGGTGATGATGTGACTGAGACCTGGCTGATATTCAGGTTGTTTTTTTGGTCTACCATACTCATTAGATTTGAGATGGGTGTCAAAAGAGAGAAGAGGAATCTCTTTTAGTGAGAAACGTTGCAACGCATCTTCTAGATTTTGTAAATCTGGTAGTTTTTTTATAGGTATGGAAGAGGATGAAGCTCGTCAGAGAACAAGCATTCTCCTTTAGAGGGGCGTAACTCGTGGTCATGTCACATTGTGCGTAAGGAAAAGGATCTCCTAGATGAGTATAGATTTTGCCCTCATACGATATTTTAAGCATCAATGGAGGGTTGATGGGATGCAATGCATTGCACGAATCTAGGAGTGTCTCGAGGATCATATTGTAGTGGAATTTCCCTTCAAAATGTAAAAGATCTCGTGAAGCGATTGTTGTTGCAAATCAAAGCGGACCCCTAGATGTTGATCAAATTTCTAGTTTGATCACCCTATGCATCCAGTGTGATTGCACAACATTGAATCCTCTTCCCAAGTGTGGGACTTGAAAAATGGAAGAGGAATCTCCAAATTAGAGGCTGGTTCCTCAACTCCTCTGATCAGCTATTTCACTTGCACAATTGCAGAGGTTTAAACTCCTAAATCTACTCTAAATTCCAAGGAGATAGAGATAGAGAATGCAAAAAGAAAGAACTAATGCTAATAGGTGATGCACCAAAGGAGTTGTAGACACCTAATGCTGCATGAAATACACAATCCATAAGGAAACACAACACAAAACATGCACAAATGCTCAAAATGTAATGAAAGATCAAGAAAGCAATGATAGATATATGAAAGGATTGAGGGATTTTAATCACAGAACATATATCAACATCTCAGATCCAATACAGTACATTACAGTGATCCAGAGGCAAGAAAAGGTGCTGCATTACATGGAAAGGTAAAATTTCTTCACAAATTATGCCAAGGAGGAAGAAAAAGGAAGTTGCAGAGCTGAAAAAGTGTCTCTCTTTTGCAAAATGAACTCATTCTAGCTTTTACAGTGCAAACCACGACCCCAGGAGAGAGAAACGTGGGAAAAACTACAAGGGGTTCAATCATTAAAAAAAATTCCATCAAAACAACATGGGTGCCCTGACAGACCCATTCCCTAACATTTTTAACCATGCTGGGAGAGAATGCGAGCCATTCTTCATTAAAAATGGTGGTTGAAACGTCATTTCTATCCATGACCACGTGCCAGAAGTGTTTCTTAATTTTCTCTCTTCAAACTCCACCAAAATGCGAAAATAACCATGTAATCTTGTAGAGAATTTCACCAGCTTTCCATTGATATAAATAACGTGAAAAACCGAGCTTTGGATTGAAAGATATTGTGATTTGAAGTTTTAGGGCAAAACAGGGCCAAATCGGGTCGGTGGGAATTTTTTTTGAATTTTTACTTTTTTGGTGACTTGAATTTTTTTTCAAAATTTCCCCGCACACGCCAACCAGGTGCCACGTGGAAAAATTTTATTGGGTGTGGGCCCCTTCCCACTCCATTTTTCTTTGTTTTAGCCTTTGGAAGATTTTCCAAAATTTCCTCACAGCCGTCTTGAAACGAGATTTAGCTATGACACGTGTCATGCTCGATTGGGAGCGGCCCATTCTTTCAAATTTTCATGTGGATCGCTTTGATATTTTTCACTGAAACGTGTCAAAACCCCATTGGATGTGGGTTTGACCCTCCTAAATTTCCTCGCGGCTTGCTTTGAATTTTTTTGCCCTACCTGGACACGTGGCAAGATTCTATTGGCTCGCAATAAGGGGGCGGGTTTTCCCTTATGAATTTTCCTTTATTTTCTCCTTGGGAAACTTTTCCAAATATTCCCCATGCCCCGCCACTCCTTGACATGTGTCCTCATGTGATTAGTTGGCGGAGACTCCGCAGGCATTTTAACTTTTGCACCAATGTTTTGGGAAAAATTCCCAATTTCCACCCGCGCTCCGCCAGGTCGAACCTCCTTGGACACGTGGCATGTTTCTATTGGCCATGGGGCCACTAGGGAAAATTTCCCACAAAAACTCCACCGAGCCATAACTTGAAAAATAAATGGAGTTAGGAGGAAGAATTTACCTTTCTAGAAATCTGAAAGACCTCTATCCAATGGTGCCACTTCAAGAAGGTTTTGAGGGCTGAAAGCAAAATTTTGTGACTAAGGCACAAGAGAGGGAAGAATGGGAGGAGTTAGCCACAAAATGAGTAGGGGGCACATTTTGGATAACAATTTTGGTGACTCAGAGGGGGAATCTACCTGCTGGATGAAGTTACCAGTTGCTGAAGCATCCATTGGGCATGGAGTCATGAGTTATAGCCTCAAACTGATCTCGAACTTTGAAAACATCCTCTCTAAGCCACTTGGAAACCCACTTTGAAATGGACTGCAAGATCAAAACCAGCACCACAAAAACTATGTACAAAACTAAAGGTCATACATGCTCCAAAATGGAACATGCAGAGTGTGCACAAGAACTTATTTTATCAAAGCAAAACTACCTATCCTACTCTAACCGGAAGCAAAAGTAGGCTAAAAAAACCTCGCAAATGGTTGGGAGAAATAGCTTCCCTTTCTCAAAAGTTGCAACCATGCAACTGATTTGGCACTGAACATGGTTGATTGGATGAGTGGAAAATCAACAAGAAGCTGGTCTTCTACCCAAATCATCAAGGTGTCAACTGAAAACAAATCTAATACCTCTTTTAGTTGCTCTGCATTTGGATTGAAGAGGTATGACAGCTGATCCTTGGTACTTTGTAGCTCACCCCCATGGTTAGAAGCAAGCATGACTGGTTATTACTTATCCTTTGACTCCAATGAAGTCAAATACCTTATTGGGCAAGGTATGATCCATTTGATATGCCCATAGCTCTAATTTTCAACTCCAAAAATGGAGTCTTCTTGTAGACCTTCTTGGGTGGGTGATGTGGAAGCAATGGTAGGACTTTTCTGCCCTTTCTCTTCCTTCATGGCAACATGGAACTCTTCTATAGTGTGCAACTCCTCGTTATTGATTACAACATCTAATGAAGTTGCTTTTGCATTGTTGTTACCTACTGCAATACATTGTTGGCTTTGGAGCTCCTCCATTATAGCTTTTGGAAGATCAAATTCTTCCAGCTTTGATTCAAGAGGCATGTTGCAAACTGTAGGCTGTTGTCTTTGAACTCTTTTATCCATGGCAGCAAGTTCTTGTTGTTGGAGAACGAATGGTGAAGAAGGAAACATGGTAATTTCAGATAGCTCTTCATCTAAACATTCTTCTAAGTCTGATGGCAAATCAAACTCTTGAATGTTTTGCTACAGAAAAGTCTCTCCCTCTTGTATGGTGGTCTCCAAATCTACATTTTCTTCACCCTGTATAACTTCATTTTCAAACATGAAACTTGTCAATCCAAACTCATCCCAAAAATCAGATTGTTGGAGAGATGAAGTGGGAGAGAAGCATGAAATTTCTTGTGCTTTTTTCTCACAATTTGGACCTGTTTTGTTCACCTCCATAATGGCTTCATCAATCAAATCAGCCCCTTCAAATGAAAGAAAAAATTTATCAATAATGCTTCCTTCTTCTGCTGTTGTAAAAAATGACTTGACCTCATCCATTTGCTCCTCAAAGATGGGGTTTTGAGATGGTTTTCCTTCCTTCTTGATGGCTGATTTTGTAGTGCAAACTGGATCAGCATTTTCTTTGGGAAAAGTGCCAACATGGACACCCAACTCATCACCAAAAACTGCTGTTTTTCTCACTTCACCGCTGTTATAAAATCAACCTTTTTTTTTTCCACTTGTTCTCCAACTTCAACATCCTCTATTGGTTTCACCATCAAGGGATTTTTGTAATCCCGAATTTAAGAGCCCAACTCTTCGAGACTTTGAATTTCTTCATCCTTGTTTGGCTCTTCTTTCTATTGTTGTTTTCCTTGATTATCATTCTGATTTTTATCCTCCCAACATGGATTTGGGAATGCAAGAGGAGAAGTGGATTGTAAATCAATTGATTTTGCAATTTTTGTGGTGGTGGAGGAGGTAGGAGAAATGGATTCAACACTTGGGACAACAGATGGAGAGTTTAAAACTTGACACTGCTGAGATAAAACAGATTGGGAAAGAGGGAGAGAAAAGGCATGAGATGGTGTGCTTACCTATTGACAAGGTTGTTGAATACTCCTCTCATACACCTTTATTCCTTCAGTCCACTTTGCAAGCAATGGTAGTGTTGTAATCATGAAGTCTAGCTTCTCTTGAGGGTTGTAATGCCTTGGAAAAGGTCCCACCCATGGACAAGGTGCTCTACAACCGATTCTAAATGCTTTCATTTGTGCTTGAGCCCTGGATTGCACCATGTTTACCTCCATCTTTTGGATTTGTTCCAACAGATCTGCATTTTCTTCTTGACTTCCCTCACAACCAGCATACCCTTGTGCTTGACATGCTTCATATCCAAACTAACTTTGGCACTGCTGCTCATATGGGTAGACATGCTGATTTTGAATTTGATCAAAATGCTGATTTGGAGGATTTGTAAAACATGTTGGAGGTGTGATATACTGCTGTTGTAAATGTGAATTCCATGATGGAAATGAAGTCATGATTGCACAACTTCATGGAATGGAAAATAATGAAAATGATGGAAAGAAGAATGGATGGAAATGAATGGAAAACAGGTCTGCAACTTAGAGAATGAGTTGTTTACCAGATGGAGTCGCCATATGTGCTTTTGAAAGTGTCTCCAAAAGGCCGAATCTTTAACAGGAACACACTAACCTATCAAAGATAAAGTGGAAGACCTCTAAGGTCCCACCGGGCGTGCCAAAACTGTTGCAAATCAGCAGCACCCCCTGGATTTTGATCATATTTCTAGTTTGATCACCCTATGCATCCAATGTGATTGCACAACATTGAATCCTCTTCCCAAGTGTGGGACTTGCAAAATGGAAGAGGAATCTCTAGATTAGAGGCTGGTTCCTCAACTCCTCTGATTAGCTATTTCACTTGCACAATTGCAGAGGTTTAAACTCCTAAATCTACTCTAAATTCCAAGGAGATAGAGATAGAGAATGTAAAAAGAAAGAACTAATGCTAATAGGTGATGCACCAAAGGAGTTGTAGACACCTGATGCTGCATGAAATACACAATCCACAAGGAAACACAACACAAAACATGCACAAATGCTCAAAATGTAATGAAAGATCAAGAAAGCAATGATAGATATATGAAAGGATTGAGGGATTTTAATCACAGAACATATATCAACATCTCAGATCCAATATAGTACATTATAGTGATCCAGAGGCAAGAAAAGGTGCTGCATTACATGGAAAGGTAAAATTTCTTCACAAATTATGCCAAGGAGGAAGAAAAAGGAAGTTGCAGAGCTGAAAAAGTGTCTCTCTTTTGCAAAATGAACTCATTCTAGCTTTTACAGTGCAAACCACGACCCCAGGAGAGAGAAACGCGGAAAAACTACAAGGGGTTCAATCATTAAAAAAATGCCATCAAAACAACATGGGTGCCCTGATTGACCCATTCCCTAACATTTTTAACCATGCTGGGAGAGAATGCGAGCCATTCTTCATTAAAAACGGTGGTTGAAATGTCATTTCTATCCATGACCACATGCCATAGGCGTTTCTTAGTGTTATCTCTCCAAACTCCAAAAAACGCAAAAATGACCCTGTAATCTTGTAGAGAATTTCACCACTTTCCATTGATATAAATAACGTGAAAAACCAAGCTTTGGATTGAAAGATATTGCGATTTGAAGTTTTAGGGCAAAACAGGCCAAATCGGGTCGGTGGGAATTTTTTTTGAATTTTTACCTTTTTGGTCACTTGAATTTTTTTTCAAAATTTCCCCACGCACTGCCACTCCAGGTGCCACGTGTAAAAATTTTATTGGGCACGGGCCCCTTCCCACTCCATTTTTCTTTGTTTTAACCTTTGGAAGATTATCCAAAATTTCCCGATGTGCCGACAAGCTCGACACATGTCACACTCGATTGGGAGTGGGCCCATTCTTTCAAATTTTCATGTGGGTCGCTTTGATATTTTTGGCTTCTGACACGTGTCAAAACCCCATTGGATGCGGGTTTGACCCTCCTAAATTTCCTTGCGGGCTTGCTCTGAATTTTTGCCCCACCTAGACACGTGGTGAGATTCTATTGGCTCGCAATAAGGGGGCGGGTTTTCCCTTCCGAATTTTCCTTTATCTTCTCCTTGGGAAACTTTTCCAAATATTCCTTGCGCCCCACCACTCCTTGACATGTGTCCTCATGTGATTAGTTGGCAAAGAATCCGCAGCATTTTAACTTTTGCACCAATATTTTGGGAAAAATTCCCAATTTCCACCCAGCGCTCACCGCCTCGAACCTCCTTGGACACGTGGCATGTTTCTATTGGCCGTTGGGCCACTAGGGGAAAATTTCCCACAAAAACTCTGCTGAGCCATAACTTGAAAAATACATGGAGTTATGAGGAAAACTTTATCTTTCTGGAACACTGAGAAAGAGATCTATCCATGGTGCCACTTCCGAAGGTTTTGAGTGCTCGAAGGAAAATTTTTGTGATTGAGGCACAAGAGAGGTAAGAATGGGAGGAGTTAGCCAAAAATGAGTAGGGGCACATTTTGGATAACGGTAAGAGTTTACCTACCCAAATGGGCGGGACCACAGTTCCTAAAGTAACTCCCAACTAATCATTAAATGATCGAAGGGCGAAAGGTGGTGGTGACACTACATTCTTAGGTAACTTAAGTTGTTCAAATGTGTGGGAGGAAATGATGTTGAGTGTAGCACCACTATCGATCATAGTGTGTTTTAACATAGTGTTGTTGATTTGAACTATGATAAAGAGGGGAGCCTCCAAATCCTCTAAGGAAGGGAAGGAATTTATAAATCTTCAAAGGAAATGGCAGTTGATGATTTATTTAATCCAACAATCATCTTGAAAGGTCAGGGCTCATCTGAATTCACTGCGATGTGATGTAGATTATCAATAAGAGCTTGGCGATGTTGTGGAGATGATTGAATGAGGTCAAAAAGAGACATTTTGAATGGAGCATGGGTGAGTTGTTTCATAACACGCTCCTCTACGAGACATGGGAATCTGAGCCTACAAAGAAGAACAAATAGAGACCATAGGTCTCGAGGTTGATGTGGAAGGAGGAATGCCTTCAAGGGCTGTAGAAATGACAACCCATGGCTGAGATGTAGATGATGATAGATTATCACATCATTGTGTTCTAGTGGCGATATGAATCGTGTCGATTTGAAAAGGTGGAAGACCATTCGAGTGGAACTAATAGATCTAGAGGCCTGAATAGATCGCTGAGGCTCAGATGTGGTTGAGATGACAGGAGATACTTGTTCCTCCTCTTCTTCTAGAAGAAGATCACTTTCTTCCAAAAGACTATTAACAATAGATTGAAGGGCTTTACATCCCTGGTGTCATGTCCTAGAGTGCGATGGTAAGTACAAATCAAATCATAGTTGAACCAGAAGGTTTTACTCTTTTAGGATTATAGGGTTTGATCGGAGGAAGGGATATGGATGAAGATTGGATAATTTGGCAAATAATTTCAGTATAGAATCTAGTAGAAAAAGATGAGGATAGAGATGACGAAGGCGCCTCTTTTACCTCCATAGGTAGCCGAGATAAAAGAACTTGCATGTCCGGTTTGACAGCCTTTTTAGGGATTGTTTTACTTTTTCGGACATCGGGAGAAGCATCCTTAGACACTTGAGATGGAAGCAAGTGATGCATGATTGATTTCGTGGTGGAGGAGCTCTTAAGATATATTTTGAAGATGATGAAGATGTGACAAGTGTTGTTGGTCTTCAAACATAAAGAAGGTTGCTTGGTTGAAATAGATGATGATTTAGATAATGCCAATTTAGATGAGGGAGGAGCTCCCAAAATAGGTCTGATCGGAGGAATAGAGAGTGCCTTGTGTTAGGAAAATAAGATATAAAATATGTGGAATAATCCCTTACGTAATCGCAACAAAGAGAAACTAATATGCGAGAAAATATTACGTATCACAAATAAAAGTGCGAATAAATAACACAACACAGAGAGACAAGATTTAACGTGGTTCACCCAATTTGGGCTACGTCCACCAAGAATCACTTGCTTAGATTTTATTACAAGCCTCCACTCTCTCAATACAATACCTAGATCCGTTTGGAGCTATGCTCAACAAACTCTACAGAATTCACACCCGAATTCAAAACACATCTGTAATACATTTGCTTGTACATCTATCATATGCATAAGACCATATAAATAGACAACTGCTTAAGCAGTTTGATACAAAACCGTGGGTATCAAAACCAAGGGCAAAAAACCGTGGGTATCAAAACAATGGGCAAAAGACCAAAAAAACCATGGGCCCAAAAACAACCCATAATGGTTACCCATTACCCATGGGTTAATAAACCACCCATGAAAAAAAAATTGGGGCTTCGCCCCCAAACCCCCCTGACCCACTCAGTGGTGAGTGGGACCGCCGTAAAAATACCCGAGTGTAACACATAGAAGGTGTACCACACTCTAACATGAAAATAGGCTCCACAAACATAACAATCTCCCACTTGGAGACTGATTTCCATTCTGAGCAAGCTTCTCAACCCTTCACTGTCATCCATGAAGGCCAACCAAAGCTGAACATAACTTTAGTTTATCCCTTGTGACAACCTTGGTCATCATGTCTATAGGATTCTGACTGGTATGAATCTTCTCTAACTTCAACTTATCTTCCTCCAAAGTTGTCCTGATGAAGTGATATCTCAACTGTATATGCTTCGTCTTGGAGTGGAAAGCAGAGTTCTTAGCTAGGTGTATAACACTCTGACTATCACTATGCAGCTTACATTCCTCCTGCTTATGCCCCAACTCCTCAAGCAATTGTTATAACCAAATCATCTCTTTTCTTGCCTCTGTGGCAGCAACATACTTAGCCTCCGTGGTTGACAAAGCCACCAGCTTCTGTAGTCGTGAAATCTAGCTCACTGCTGTCCCACCTACAGTGTAAATATAACTTGTCATGCTCTCCTCCTGTTCTACATCTCCAGCCATGTCTGAATCTACATAACCACGTAAAGTGGTGTCTGATCCATTATAGCACAAAACTGTCCCCATGGTCCCTCTCAAATACCGAAGGATCCACTTTACTACTTGCCAATGCTCTTTACCTGGATCACTCATAAATCTACTCACAGCTCCCACTGCATGGGCAATATTAGGCCTAGTGCACACCATAGCATACATCAAACTGCCAACTACTGATGAGTAAGGTACCTTGGACATCTGGTTTCTTTCCTGCTCTATCATGGGACACTGCTCCTTTGATAACTTGAAATGGCCTGCCAAAGGAGTCCCAACCGGTTTAGCATCCTGCATGTTAAACCTATCCAATACCTTCTTAATGTACTCTTCCTGAGATAAAGTCAACTTCCGTTCCTTCCTATCCCGAGTTATCCTCATACCAAGGATTTGTCTGGCTGCCCCCAAATCCTTCATATCAAAGGATTCACTTAGCTATTTCTTGAGTACTTTTATTTCCTGCATGTTTTTACCTGCAACCAACATGTCATCAACATACAAACACAGGATAATATAACTTCCATCCTCAAATTTCTTTGTATACACGCAATGGTTAGAATGACATCTAATATAACCTTACTCCATCATGAAGCTATCAAACTTCTTATACCATTGACGTGGAGCTTGTTTCAAGCCATACAAGCTCTTCTTCAGTTTACACACCATCTCCTCTTTACCTTTGACCTCATAGCCCTCTGGTTGCTACATATATAGTTCCTCCTCCAAATCACCATGGAGAAATGTAGTCTTTACATCTAACTATTCTAAGTGCAAGTCTTCTGCTGCCACTATTCCAAGAACAGTTCTAATAGAAGTCATTTTTACTACAGGAGAAAATATCTCATCAAAATCTATACCTTGTTTCTATGCAAACCCCTTGACCACCAACCGGGCCTTATATCTTTTCTTTCCTCCTTCGTCTTTAACTCTATACACCCACTTGTTCTGCAATGCTCTTTTGCCTTCCGGTAGGTTCACCAAATCCCAAGTTTGGTTCTCCATGAGAGACTTATGCTCCTCATCCATGGCTTGCTCCCACTTCTTACTGGAATCTACTTGCATTGCTTCATCAAAGCTCTCTGGCTCTCCACTATCAGTGAGTAATAAATAATAAAGAGAAGGAGAAAATGTTCAGTTTCTTTTCTTACCCTAGAAGACCTCCTCACTTTGTAGAAGTTTGGGGTTCTGTTGAGTAGGTTCTGAACTTGATTCATGGGTCACTTTCCCATCTGGAAGATCCTCTACCACTGCATATTCTTTCTTGGATTCTTCCCTGTTTTCCTGCAACTGTTTCTTATACATGACTTTCTCATTAAAGACCACATCCCTAGACTAAATGATTTTCTTGTCCTTAATACTCCAACATTTAAATCCAAAGTCATCACCGCCATAACCAATGAAAGTACATTTTTCTGATTTAGCCTCTAGCTTGGTCCTATCATCCTTGTCTATATGAAAAACACCTCACATCCAAAGAATCTAAGAAATGAATAATCAACTTTCTTACCATACCATGCCTCCTCAGGTATGCCTCCATCCAAGGAACTTGAGGGTCCTCTGTTTATCAAGTACACAGATGTGCTCACCGCTTCTACCCAAAAAGAAAGAGGCAGTCCTGCATGTAATCTCATGCTCCTAGCACGTTCCATTATTGTTCTGTTCATCCTTTCTGATACCCCATTCTGCTGCGGAGTTCCTAGAACCATCTTTTTCCTGTAGATTCCATTCTTAGAACAGTAATCATTAAATTCATTGCTGCAATACTCCCCTCCATTATCTGACCTGAGACATTTTAGCTTAAGACTTGTTTCATTCTCTACCAAGGCTTTCCATTTAACAAAAGTGTCAAATACATCAGATTTGTTTCTAATACAATAAACCCAAACTTTCCTTGTTGCATCATCAATAAAAGTAACATAATAACTTGAACCCCCAAGAGATGATACCTGAGCCGGCCCCCACACATCAAAATGTACCAGCTCTAACTTACTCTCTTTTTTTCGTAGGTACAACCTTGAGAAACCTTACTCACTTCTGGTCCCCATATATGCAGTTTTCACATAAATCCAAACCTGTTTCTGTATATCCAGGCAAATTTTTCTTTATGATGTTCATGCCCTTATGGCTCATATGACCGAGCCTATAGTGCCATAATGTTGTATCTACATCTGAAGCCACAAGATTACAATCATTAGTATTATCAGTGGTTAAATACAAGGTTCCAACCTTCTTACCTCTTGCCACCACAAGAGAACCCTTGGTAACCTTCCAAGAGTCTGCTATAAATATTACAATACAACCATCACTTCCCAACTGCCCTGCCGATATCAAATTTCTCCTTAATGTAGGCACATGTCTGACATCCTTCAATAGCCATGTATTCCCATTCTGCATCTTAACTCTGGAAAGAACCTTTTCCAACTATGCTGCAAGGCTCATCATCACCAAGAAAAACATGCCCAAAATCCCCTTGAACATAATCAACAAAATAATGCCTATGTGGAGTAGCATGAAAAGAAGCCCCTGAATCTAAAACCCAAGATTCAATAATATTATGCAAAGAAAGAATCAAAGCATCCTGACATACATTACCCGATGCCACATTTTCCTCCTTGTTTTCTTCCTGTTGTTTCTTCTTATCCCGAAGCTCCCAACAGTCCTTCTTTGCATGCCCAGGCTTTCCATAATTCCAGCATACAATCTTGTTCTTGGATTTTGACCTTGCCCGATCTTTTGATTTTCCACGGTTTCCTCTATTCTTCTGTCTCCCTCTAGTTTCAATCACAAAGCATTCCAAGTAGAAGGTTCCCTAGAGATTTTTCTTTGCATTTCCTCACTTAGAATCACCCCTACAACATCCTCAAACTTCAACTTCGAGTTAGGCTGGAACCGAGTTACTTACCGCCATTACTGGATATTCCAACTCTCGGGTAAAGAGCAAAAATTAATAAATCCCTAACTTCTTCATCAAATTCTATTGTAACCAAGCTAGCATATTCACAACTATATTGAAATCATTTAAATGATCTCACTTTTGTACTATTCTCGACATCTTCATATTAAACAAATTTTTCATTAAAAATATCTTATTAGAGGCAGAGGGTTTTTCATACAACTTCCCTAATGCATCCATTAGATCTTTTGTAGTCTTTTCCTTTGAAACATTAAATAATACCGAGGATGTAAGACACTGTCGAATCGTTCCAAGTGCCTTCCAATCCAAAAAATCCCATTTTGCATCTGTCATACTCGAGGGTTTGTTCACCTTCTCAGACAGCGGAGTATAAAGATCCTTTTGATAAAGGTAATCTTCCATCTACATCTTCCAAAGACTAAAATTTTGCCCGTTGAATTTATCAACCCTAGATCTTCCATCATCTGCCATAGCTCCCACTCAAGATAAAACTTTCCCTGTGATTCAACACTTCAGCAAACCAAACCAGGCTCTGATACCAATTGTTAGGAAAATAAGAGATAAAATATGCGGAATAATCCCTTACAGAATCGCAATAGTAGAAACTAATATGCAGAAAATATTACAGATCGCAAATAAAAGTGCAGAATAAATAACACAACACAAAGAGACAAGATTTAACGTGGTTCACCCAATTTGGGCTACGTCCACCAAGAATCACTTGCTCAGATTTTATTACAAGCCTCCACTCTCTCAATACAATACCTAGATCCGTTTGGAGCTATGCTTAACAAACTCTACAAAATTCACACCCGAATTCAAAACACATATGTAATACATTTTCTTGTACATCTATCATATGCATAAGACCATATAAATAGACAACTACTTAAGTAGTTTGATACAAAACCGTGGGTATCAAAACCAAGGGAAAAAACCATGGGTATCAAAACAATGGGCAAAAGACCGAAAAAACCATGGGCCCAAAAACAACCCATAATGGTTACCCATTACCCATGGGTTAATAAACCACCCATGAAAATTTTCTTCGGGGGCTTCGCCCCAAACCCCCGACACCTTTCGCTACAAGCGGCGGGACTGCCATAAAAAACTACTCGAGTGTCACATAGAAGGTGTACCACACTCTAACATGAAAATAGGCTCCACAAACATAACACCTTGGATTTTAGTGACAAAGATGATGGTCCTGATAAAAGAGGTGATGCATTTCTAGTGGGTAAATTCACTTTACAAGGCACTAGTGAAGAAGGTGTTGTAGAAGAAGAAGATGATGGTTCTGATGGTATTGTAGAAGAAGACGCCTTCCCAGTTGATAAATCCAATATTTTATGAGGTGCAGAGAGATTTTTGAGGGAAAGCACCAAGAGTCTTAATAGTCTGAAATATGGGTTTTCCTTTTTCAGGGATGGTGACAACTTCAACCACATAAGGTGATTGTAACCTTTTTGGGGGAAGGAGATGAGGAGGTACTGATGATGTAACGTTAGACTTTAGTTGTCTCGGTTTAAGTTCAGGAACCGAGAGTGTAGGTGCCATGCTATTTCTTTAGATTTTCCCTTAATAGGAAAAATAGTATCGGTGATGGAAGAAGTGGATGATGAAGAAGTAGTTCCTTGCGAGGGAGATACTTCTGGTACAGTAATTGTGGGTGTAACTACTGTAGGAAAGGAAATGGGAAGATTCAAAATCAAAGATGCTTCTATCGAAGTTGGTACAACTATAGGTATGTTTACCAATGGCATAGTCACAACAAAAATGGGAGAAACAAAAGTAGATGTATTCGTGGTGGAAACTCGAAGGGATGTAAATGCCTCGAGCATCGAAAGAATATCTAACGATGAGACAGATGAGGATGACACTGTCTCGGGCATGGATGGAAGATCAGATAAAGAGGTAGAGAGAGATGAATCCATCTCTAACAATGTGGGAATATTCAAAGACGGATTGTCTGAAGATGGTGGAATCCCAAGTGATTAGTGGAGCGGAAGGAGGTTCTGATTCGGTCGATGTGTTCATAGATGGCTTAGGTTTAGAAGAAGATTCTTCAATAGAAATGAAGCTGATAGTATGAGTGTTTGGTTTTTGAGACTCTGAAGCATCATTGTTCGGGAATGATTGGGAAAAGGTTGTTTAAAAACATCAAGCACCTGATTTGGGAGAGCATTTGGGTTATCCAGAATGAGCTCGCCTTTATCAATGAATTTTTGGACAAGATTTTTAAAGGTCTAACATCGTTTAATGTCATGGCCTTTGGTTCTATGATAACGATAGAAGTCATTTTCCCTATACCAGAATGGTCGTTCTTGGTTCTCATCAAAATTTCTAATAGGGGGAAGTTCGATCATGTGAACTTCCAACATTTTTTCCAAGATAGAAGCATATGATTCCCCCAACGAAGTAAAAGATCAAGATGACGAGGGTCCTTTTCGAGAAGATGGGGAGTCTCTCCATGGTGTTTGATTAGAAGTGTTATCGGCTCATGGTGTTTTTAATATGATAGTGTTAGTGGATCCCTGATTCTTGTCTTTAGAAGTGGAAGGGTTTGATTTTGTAAACCGAGAAAAATCTGGTTTAGATTTAGAGTGAAGTTTTAACTTCCCTTGTTCAATGGCACGGGACTCGAGTTTACGTGCCATTGTAAAGGCTTCCTCAAATGTATGAAAGGTTTGAATCCTTAAAGTGGAAGAAATATGATTAGCGCAAGATCAAGTAAACAACTCGATCTGTTGAGATTGAGGGAGGGAGAAAGATAATTGATTTATTATCCCTCTCCAATGAGTGAAAAAGTCTGTAATAGACTCGTCATCGAATTGGTGAATGTTGTATAGATCTGTAATCAAGATCTTATGTGTGATGTTTATTGAAAATTTTTCAACAAACATCTGGGCAAATTGAGAGAAAGAAAACATGGAATGTTGGGGAGTATTATTATACCAATCTAAAGCAGGCCCTGCTAGAGACATAGGGAAAGTATGAAGCATAAGCTCCTGATCCTGGACTATCGGGTAGAAAGCGTGTTTGAATGCTCGTGAGTGCTATTGAGGATCCTCCCGACTATGAAATTTTGAGAACTTAGGAAGTTCCTGTTGATGCAACATCACAAAGCACCCTTGGATGCGGATCGGGATTCTAGGATGATCATGTTAGAATCCAAAGATATGATTGTATAACATTGAATCCTTTCTCCAAGTGTGGGACTTACAAGAATGAGAAAGGAATCTCCAGAGAAGGCTGGTTCCTATTCCTCTGTTCAGATGCACATGAAAATGCAGAGGGTTCACTCAAAACCTAATCTAACTTGCCAAGGAGACAGGGTAAGAAGATGCATGAAAATAAACCTAAGCTAACAGAGGTGATGCACCGAGGAATGAAGAACATCTATCTTGCCAATAAACACAGACCATTCAAATGTGATGCAAGATCATGCACAGATAACAAAATTTGTAATGAAAGACCAGGAGGAAGCAAATGAACACAGAGAGGGTTGAGAATCATCCATAGACATGCATTACTTGCTCCAAGGGTCGATACAATACACTACAAAATGCCAAGAGGCAGAGTCGCATTACAGTTCCAAATGGGGAGGTTTGAACTCCACAAATTTACCTGATAAAGGGGAGAAGGGAGGAGCAAAACCAGAAAATGTTCGACCTTTTTAAAGAAGCTCCTCCTTACAATATATACTAAGAATGAGAGAGGAAAGAGAGAGGAAATTCAAATCTACCACAACCACTTTTGGATACATTTAACTCATCTCATTATGGTAGAAACGGTGGACCCTGGCAAAACGACGGACTGTCTGCTGCATTAAAGCTGGTTGTTGAACGCCAGTTCTGGGCATTATCACATGTCAGAGCCATTTCTCAATTTCCTCTCTCCAAACTGAACCAAAATTCAAATTGACCCTGGAATTGCATAGAGCATTTCACCAGCTTTTCATTGATATAAAGAACATTCAAATCCGATCTCTGGATCAAAAGATATGGAGATCTAAAGACTTAGGGCACAAAACAGAGAAAATGTGTTTTGAAACTTTTCCCGCCTTCGCCACCTAGATGATACGTGTCAAGAGCTGATTGGGTGCGTGATTCTCTCTCCTCTACTCACCCAAGGGTTTTCTTTGAAAAATTTGACCCTTTTTGTGATTTTCCACTTTTCCCATGCTCCCTCCACTGAGGACGTGTGGCATGCATTGATTGGAGGACAGGGGCGCGGGGTTTTCTTTTACTTTTAGCTTTTTGGCTGAAACTTAGCCAAATTTTCTAACTCCTCCCCAAGCTCCACGCTTCCTTGTTCCATTGGACACGTGTCAAATTCCTATTGGCTCGGCCAGCGCTTCAAACCTCTCTCTTTGAACTTTGGACTTTTTTCTTGTGACACATGGCGTTACTGATTCGTCCTTGGGCTCGCCAGATTTTTGCATCCCTCGCGTCCCTTTGTCTCGGCTGTCCCAATGCTATCTGGGAGAAAAAATTTTGATCCACCTGATTCGGGCTTCTCTGTCCCTCTTTCGGTCGATGACACGTGGCGTAATGTGATTGGCTCTCGGTTCCTTCGGCTATCCGCGTCTCGCACGCGTACTTTTGGCTCGGATGTCCCTGTATGAAAGTCCTCTGTTTCGGCCGAACCAGCTGGTTCGCATCCTTTACGTTCTCACGGCCCAAATGTCCCGAACTGCTTAGTGCGAAAGTTCTCCTTTTCGGCCGATCCGGGCGGTTCGCGTCCTTCGCGTTCTCACGGCCCAAATGTCCCAACTGTGCCACTCAGCAGTTAGTCGATTTTCTTCTCCTTCGGCTGAACCGGCTTTCCGCGTCTCTCGCGTCCCTCTGTCCCGGCTGTCCCTTTGCTCTGCAGACTGCCTGGTGGTCTTTCGGCCGATTCACACCCAGATGTCCCAACTGTTCCAAGGGCCGCCTGGACCAGGACTTAGCCAATTTTCATGATTTTTTCTGCCCCAAGCTTGTTTTTAGCATTTCTTCCATTTCTTAGAACTTGCTCTTTTCTTCTTGGACAAGAGGGTTGGAAAGAGGCTGAGGGGACCCCAGAAACATGATTTTGGGCCCTGAATCAATCTGTTATCAAAATTACCTGGGGGGAATTTTTGACAACAGTTTGGCGACTCAGCGGGGCCACCTGCCTGCTAGGTAGAAGATCAGTGGCCTTTTAACAATCCATTGGGCATGGAGTAATAATCCTGAAGCCAATTTGATCTCTGATCCCAACCCTGATACCACAACTCATCTTTGAGAGCACTCTGAACTGTAGAAATTCAACCTGAGAGTGACAAAACCTGTGCCAAAGCACTTAGGGAAAAATAAACCTAACTACAACAAGACAATGTGCACATGCACTTAGGGGTATTGAAATCTAGGCTAATATTTACAAGGGTAAAACTTTTCATTTTAGTAGCAATGTTTAAGATAAATTCCGTTAACTGGAATCGGGAGTTCTTCTCCATCCAATGCAGACAATTGGAAGGCATTACCACTCTTACATCTCGTGACCATGTAGGGGCCGCTCCAAATGGCGTCAAACTTGGAATGCCTTCTAGGTTTCACCCGATCTGCATCCCATTTCAGAACTAGGTCCCCCTCCTGGAAGGTCTTTGCTCCTGCCTTCTTGTCAAACCATCTTTTTACTAAGGTTTGATCCTTTTCAATCATCAGAGCTGCATGTTCTCTTATTTCTTCCAATTCCATCAACTGTGTGTACCTGGTCTCCATTGGTTTGAACTCAGACAACTCCAACTACTTCATGAGCTCCAATGTTGGCAATTCTAATGATATAGGAAATACTGCCTCTTTCCCATAGACCAATTTGTAGGGAGAACTACCTGTAGACCTCTTTGGTGTTATCCTATCAGCCCATAATGCTGATTTTAGCTTGGTATGCCATGTCCTTTGGTTTTCATCCAGAGTTCTTCTGATGATCCTTAGCAACTTTTTGTTCGTGGACTCTGCCTGTCCATTACCCTGTGGGTAATAATTTGAAGAGGTGCTCAAATAGATTCCATTCTTGATAGCCCATTCTGTAATCTTTGAACCTATGAATGCTAATGCATTATCTGATATGATAGTGGCCGGCACACCGAACCTGGTTACTATTTCTTCATAAAAGTCTAGTATGTTAGACTCACTTGCCTCTTTGAGTGCCACTGCTTCGGTCCACTTGGTGAAATAGTCCGTTGCTGTGAGTATCCACTTGTGACCTTGACTCGAATTAGGATTGATGACTCCAATGAAGTCCAGTCCCCATTGCATGAATGGATGATCCACTGAAATCAGACAAAGGGGCAGAGCTGTTAACCTTCCTTTTCCTGTGAAGAATGCACATTTCTTGCATTTCTTAACCCATGAGTAGCAATCATTGAATACAGTAGGCCAATAGTAACCAGCTTTCATGATTTTGAGAGCTGTTACTCATGGGGCAAAGTGGCCTCCTACCTCCCCGTCATGGAACTCGTATAAGATCCTCTCAACTTGACCTGTTCCAATGCATCTTAATAGAACACCATGGATGTCTTTCTTGAACAAGATACCATTAATGAGTACATACGGGATAGCTTGTAATCTAAAGTATCTCCTCTTCACCTTGCTCATTTCTGGAGGGCACAGGCCCATCTCAGCAGAAATGTATCATATTCGAGTCCAACAGGGAGTGGGTACATCATCATTTTCCTATTCTTGACCATCATGTAGTAGCGGGACAACGTCTTCTTCACCTTCTCGAGCTGTCTGGTTTTTTGAAGTGAACCGCTCGAGACAAACCTTTGCCACGAACCGGTTTGGTTACTCGATTTCAATATCATATTCCATCACTCGAGTGATCCAACCTTCCCTTTTCTCATTAAAATCCTTGTTTAGAAGAAAGTCCTTGACACCAACATGAGACACCAGCAGCTGAACCTTATTGTTTGAGACCAAATGTCTGAACTTCTTCAAGCTCCTGATGACAACAAGGACATTCTTTTCAATGAAAGAGTACCTAGTTTCATATTCCTCCAAGCCTTGACTGAAGAAAGAAACTGGTTGTTCTAATCCTTCATTGTTTTGTTGTGCCAGGATTGTAGAAATTGTATCTCCACCACCAAAGGCGTATAGCATGAAACCCTTGGAGAAGTATGGATTGACGAGAGTGGGGGCTTGAGATATAGCCTCTTTGATTGCCTCAAAACTTTCTTTGCCTTCAGATGTCCACTTAAATGACATGCTCTTTTTTAACATCAGCGTTATTGGCTTTACGAGAGCTGCAAAGTTTGGAACAAACCTGCGGAGAAAATTGATCCTTCCCAAGAAGCTTTGAAGAGCCTTCTTGTGACTTGGCAATGGCAATGCTCGAATTGCTTCAAATATTTCTGGGTCAATTGTCAATCCCTCTTTTGAAACAATATGGCCTAGAAGTTTCCCCTCATGAGCCATGAATATGCATTTTTTGGGATTCAATGATACCCCAAATCTTCTACACCTCTGAAATACCTGCTTCAGATGGAAGAGGTGATCCACTGCATTTTTGGAGAATACAGTGATGTCATCAAGATATATCAGAACTATTTTATTGATCAACCCCTTGAATGCCATATCCATTGCCCTTTGGAAAGTTGCTCCGGCATTTGACAGTCCAAATGGCATCTTCTTGTAGGCATATGTGCCCCATTTGGTGGTGAAAGCCATCTTGAACTGGTCTTCCTCCTTCACCATGATCTGATTGTAGCCTGAGTAGCCATCAAGTAGTGAAAACCTCTCGGAGCTAGCCACAACTTGCAATATTTGCTCCATGGAAGGGAGTGGGTAATGGTCCTTGAGAGAGGCTCTATTCAAGTCTCTGAAGTCAACACACAATCTGATCTCCCCACTCTTCTTTCTGACTAGAACTAAGTTGGCAACCCAACTAGAATGCTTGATTGGGAATATGATCCTTGACTCAATCAGCTTGTCCAACTCTTTTCTCATGAGAGGCTCCATGTGTGGGTTGACTGGTCTTTGTTTCTACCTGACAGGCTTAGTATTTGGATCCAATTCAATGGTATGCTGAGCTAAGTTGGGATTGAAACCTTTCAAGTCTTCATAGCTCCAAGCAAACACGTCAGGGAACTCTTGACACAACGCTGTATGAACTCATACCTTTCTTGTTCAGTTGTCATCTTTCCAATTTGCAATGGTTTGCTCTCTTCTACCAAGATGGATACTGAATCCTCTCTCTTGACCTGAATGTTTTCTTTCTCCTTTCTAAACTGATCATTGGGGTTAAAAATGGACTCTAAAGTGATAAGTCCCTTGGGCAGCTTGTTAGTTCTCAGCTGTACCACTTGGTCGCCATACTGTTGTTCCAATTTTTCTTGATTCTTGGCTGAGAACTCGGCTTCTTCTTGCAAGAAATGGATGATTTGCTGGTCATTCTCAAATACTTGCCAACTGACATTGTTATCTGGCACTGAAGGCCTCACAATCACATGGATGTTTGGCAGTACCTTGTCTTATTGAATACTTTCCACAATGTCAAAGGCTGCCCCAATCACTGCGCGAGCTCATCAAAGAACTTGATTCTCTTTCCTAGGAATGGATTTGATGCCAAAACCTTCAAAATCTTCCATGAGGTCCCACACCCTGTTCTTATAGCACTTGAGTAGATCATTCTTGGCAGCATGCTGTCCCTTGACCTGATTTACAATTAATTCACTGTCACCAAAGACTTGCAAGTTCTTTATTTTCTTCTTGATTGCCCAATGCATCCCTTGCACCAAGGCTTCATATTCAGCAATGTTATTGGAGCATGTAAACTGGAATCTAAAAGCTGAATAGTACTTTATAAACAAGCATGGCTCCACCTCCTGCACCTTGCCTACTCCTTGATCCATCAAAAAATAGTTACCATACCTCATTGTTATCTTTGTGGTTTGGCTTGGTGATGCTAGGAATGGGCTGATTTTCTTCGTGTATGCAATAGACTCCCAGCTCAGATTCTTCCACTTCTTGATAAGGATTAAATGCATGTACCTTGTTTTCTCATTCATCTAGAGTTAGATCCGGGATGCTTCCAACCTTGGTGTCAGCCTCATCGGTGCTTGGGTGGTCTTCTTGATCAAATGCTGAGAAATTGGCATTAATCTGACTTGGAGTGTAAGGCTCAATATGGAAGTTTGCAATAGGTTCTGACCTAATTGTAGCCTTAGTTCCATACCTCATTCTGAATAGCATGTGTGACCAATCAACAGACAAATATCCCCCAATCTTGGCTATGAAGTCCCTTGACAAACATAGGGCAAAGAGTGGTGGAAGGTCTATGACCGATACATCTTGTAAAACAACAACGTTTGGACATGCATGCAAGGTAAGACTCAAGTTTTTAATCACTCCAACTGTTGCTACCACTATCCCATCTAGCTGCACTACCCCTTTGGATATTGTTTCATACTGGAGCCCTAGCTGATCAGCTATTTGTTTAGGCATTACTGAGCTACTTGCCCCGGAGTCTATCATGCAATTGTGCACTAGCTGATTTCCAATGATCAATGAAACATAGAAGGGAGGGGGTTTCAACATTTTACCTTGTTGTCCTCCATGATTTCCCTCAGGCTGGGCAGCATTCGTAAGCACTTTGTCTTGCATTTGCTGATTCGAAGTTGTCCAGTCCTTCATGGCAGCTTGCAGCAGATCTCTTTGGCCTGGGATAGATAGGGATTCCCACATTGATATATTGACGTTTGTCTTCTTCATCTGATCAATGATACTGAATGGAGATGAAGTATCCCTCTGCTGTCCCTTGGCCTGCACATTCATTCCTTGCACATGGGCAGCAGCAACTGGCATTTGGGTTGGCCTAGGGGCTGTTTTAGGTGCCCCTTGCATGTTTGGAACTACATTTTGTTTCCCAGCGGCTTGTGGAGTGGTAGAGGGTTGTGAATTACTTAGGGCTAATGGCTGTTCTTCACCCAAATTTCTCCTCTTTGACCTTGTGTTGGCTGCAACACTTTGAGAGGGTATTTGATTCATGCCACAAAAATCCTCTGCTTGCCAATTCACCAATGCGGTGTCATTTGGGGCTGATTGCTGTTGGAATATTTCTTGTTGTTGGCTGCTTTCTTGACTTCTCTCACCCTCCACACCAAAAGAGTTGTCACCATTAGTTCTTGATTCAAAACACCATTGAAGCACATGGATTGGTTATGAGGATCATTACATGGAAAACACCAATCATACTCCTGGGCAATGTTGTTTTGTGTTGGTACCAATGCCTTAGAGGCAGATATGGCATTTGGATTATAGGGCTGAAATGGTCTATTGGCAGGAGGCCTTGTTTGATTCATATTTGCAGCAGGATTAGGTGGCCTTTGTGGTTGGTATGGCTGCCTAATAGGCTGAGCTTGAGGTTGATAAGAAGGTCTAAAACCTTGGGCTTGCTGCCTCTTGAGAGTAACCAGCTCATTGCCTAGGTTTTGCAATTGCTTCATGACTTCTTGAAGCTCATTTGGGGCACTTGGAGATGAAGTGGAAGCTTCATTTGAACTCTGATTTCTAGGAGTGGGAGAAGGAGCCAAATTAGGTGCTTGACTAGTGTTTGGACTCTCTAAACTTGGAAACAATGGCATGGGAGGTCTAGGGGCAAGTTTGCCAGCTTGGATCAGACAATTTTCAGCCCTAATGGCAATGCTATAAGCCATAGGGATAGTTATGCCTCCCATGGACTGAATCAACATAGAAATATTAGAATTTAGAGCTTTGAGATAGTAGAGAAAAGCACCTTCTGCTATTGGCCTAACTATCATTAGAATTCTCTCCCAAGTCTTTTGAAATCTGAAGTTAAAATCGGTCAGCTGCTCATTGGGAGCTCTCTTGATGGTTTTCAGCTGCTCCAAAAGAGACAAGTTGTCTCCCTTTTCTCCAAATTACTCATGAAGTGCTATACACAGCTAATTCCAATTTGTGATAGAACCAGCTCCAAGGCTTCTAAACCATTGTAATGCTTTACCCTTGAATGAAGATGCCAACAACTTGACAACCACTTGCATTTCATTGATTTCATGGATCGTAAAAAGGTTAGAAATATATTTAACATGATCACACGGAGTAGTCCGATTTTCTCCAGTGAAGTAGGGAATGTTCTTCAAGGCTGTAATAGGGACCGGATGTTGCGCATTGAGGGCAAGTGGGCTTCTGCCTGTGAAGTTGACGTAGGGATTGTTTTGAGCCATTCTAATTGGTCTTAAAACCCTTGTTGACTGAATGAAAGGCCTACCAGGTGGAGGAGTTGAGAGAGTTATATTTGGTGGAGATGGAGACCTTTGAATCCTTCTTCCTCTTTGCCTTCTTCTTGGAGATAATTGCAGGTATTCAAACAACACTTCTTCTTCTCCAACTCTTGACCTTGTGGTGACTCTTCTCATGAGTTTTCAGGCCTACACTACTAAAACCAGTTGATTCTTCCCCTTGGAGTCACCAGATATGCAAATAATAGCTCTTTTCAAGCAAGAAAATTACAATAGATGCACATCAACTTTGCTGCAATAAAAATGAGACCTCTAGTGTCCCACCGGGCGTGCCAAAACTATTGATGCAAAATCACAGCACCCTTAGATGCAGATCAGGCTTCTAGGATGATCATGTTAGAATCCAATGTGATTGCATAACATTGAATCCTTTCTCCAAGTGTGGGACTTGCAAGAACAAGAAAGGAATCTCCAGAGAAGGTCGGTTCCTATTCCTCTGTTCAAATTCACACAAAAATGCGAGAGGGTTCACTCAAAACCTAATCTAACTTCCCAAGGAGACAAGGTAAGAAGATCGTGAAAATAAACCTAAGCTAACGAGAGGTGATGCACCAGGAATGAAGAACATATATCTTGCTAATAAACACAGACCATTCAAATGTGATGCAAGATCATGCACAAATAACAAAATTTGTAATGAAAGACCAGGAGGAAGCAAATGAACACAGAGAGGGTTGAGAATCATCCATAGACATGAATTACTTGCTCCAGGGTCGATCTGATACACTACAAAATGCAAGAGGCAGAGTCGCATTACAATTCCAAATGGGGAGGTTCGAACTCCACAAATTCGCCTGATAAAGGGGAGAAGGGAGGAGCAAAATAGAAAATGTCTGACCTTTTTAAAGAAGCTCCTCCTTACAATATATACTAAGAATGAGAGAGGAAAGAGAGAGGAAAGTCAAATCTACCACAACCACTTTTGGATACATTTAACTCATCTCATTATGGCGAAATGGCGGACCACGGAAAAACGCAGCGGATACATCTGCTGCTGCATTAAAGCTGGGTTGTTGAACGCCGATTCTGTGAATTATCACGCGTTAGAGCCATTTCTCAATTTCCTCTCTCCAAACTGAACCAAAATTCAGGATTGACCCCGAGAATCGCATAGAGCATTTAACCAACTTTTCATTGATATAAAGAATGTGCAAATCCGAGCTCTGATCAAAAGATGTGGAGATTTGAAGACTTAGGGCACAAAACAGGTGAAAATGTGTTTAGGTTTATTTTCACGCATCTTCTTACCCCGTCTCCTTGGCAAGTTATATTAGGTTTTGAGTGAACCCTCTGCATTTTCGTGTGCATCCGAATAGAGGAATAGGAACCAGCCTTCTCTGGAGACTCCTTTCTCATTTTTGCAAGTCCCACGCTTGTAAAAGGATTTAATGTTATGCAATCACACTGGATTCTAACATGATCATTCTAAGCCCGATCTCGCATCCGAGGGGTGTTGTGATTTTGCATCAGCAGTTCCCATTGGGGAGGATAAGGTTTAAAATCCACGATGGATGAATGGGTTCATTACACACTTCTTCAAAAGAGTATGAAGGATGAGCCCCTTTGGTGGAGGCTTCTAGGTCTGCAATTTTCTTGAAAAGAATTTGGACCACATCAGATTGAGGAGGAGGCATACTTGGTATGTCCTACATAAGAAGCGAATGGTGGATTTTGTTGAGGCGTCAACAGGGGATTCATTTATTGATTAACAGGATGATAAGAGGAATAACCAAGCATTCTGGGTGACACCTGGTGAGGTATTTGTTGTGAAGGAGCCTGTGTATAAATAGGCTATGAGATGACAAGTGGTTGAGAAAAAGGTGGTTGAATGAAAGACGGAGCCTGTGATTGGTGGGCTCCTACACTTGTCAATTGAATCAAAATGGATTGAGGAATATGGGTGTTGATTTGATTGGACATGGTGGGGAACAAGGTCTAAATGAGGCTTTTGATTGCGGATTGGTTATTAAGGGTGCCGACGCTAGAGGATGGGTAAAGGTCACTATCACTGGAGCATTGGAAGAAAGACCAACTGGAGGATGAGAAGCAGGAACCAACTGACTCATAGAAGGGGGTTGATTCATAAAGAGGTATTGACCACAGGACACATGGACGACATAGAAGAATTAACGAATGTCTGTGAGTGAACAAATGCGCCCACTATAGCTAAGGAAGAGGATTTCTCGAAGTAGGTTGTGGAATAGTTGAGGAAACTACGGCACTAGGAATAGGTAAGACTATTTGAGAACTAGTCAACATGGTCGGGGAAGAGAGAAAAAGGAGGCACGGTGTGTGCCACCCTCTTCCGTCATTTGAGGTGAGAAAAAGTATGGTAACTGCTCTATAAAATCTTGGGATGGTTCACAAGGATAATCATAAACTTGTTGGATTAGTGGTCCCCGATCAGATATTCGAACAGACTTATGTACTAGATAGTCC
This sequence comes from Taxus wallichiana var. yunnanensis, assembly GCA_018340775.1. Taxonomy (NCBI): domain Eukaryota; kingdom Viridiplantae; phylum Streptophyta; class Pinopsida; order Cupressales; family Taxaceae; genus Taxus; species Taxus wallichiana. The sequence continues at coordinate 301,392,311 of CM031243.1, read as the reverse complement.
TTAAGGGCTACCACATTATGATCAAGGAGTGCCTAAAATTCAGGATCCCTGTGAGGAACATACTCTATATCAGAAGCAGATGATATTTCTGAAGGACCGGGGAAGGCTGGATGTGATGGGATTACTTTAGGTTGATAGAAAGGATTATATGACCAAGATGGGGAACCAACTAATAGCGGTCCTGAGGAAGACCCGAGGGGTGGTGAAACATCCACACTAGTGGTGGTCTCGAGATGAAGAAGGGACCAGTTGAGCCATTTTTCTATATTTTAACTGAGTGATGACCATCATAAACAAGTAGAAATATAGAAAAAGAAGATTGACCTAACTAATGTAAAGACAATTCAAATAGTGTAGGTGATTATCTCTTTTAAGTTTTCCTATTTTTAAGAAAGAAAATATTAGGGAAGTCTTTTTAGAACATGAACTACTCGAGATAGCCAAACTAAGGATGGTTTGGGAATGTTTTGGTGAGGAGTCTCAAAGGAACTTTAGTAAAAGACCGGCATACGTGGCTTGATATAGGGGCCTACCCCACACTTCATACACATGTTGTGATAAGGGAGTCAGTGCTTTGCCAATATATACCGAACTTCGTGAATTTATAGCACGGCCCGAGTACCACGTAGGCTCTTCCTCTCGGATGCCACTTCTAAGTAGGTGAGGCCGGGGAGGAATTTTTGTTTAAATGCTTTATACCTAGTGATTTTGGATTTGTGTGCAAGGGTGAAAAATAAAAATCAAATAGTGTCACTACTGATTTTGATCAATTTTCCAATCTATTTAGAAAACTAGATGTAGAACATATGGCAGAAATGACAAAGAAAAAGTTCTTTTTAAGCACTTAAAAAATGAAGTGTTTGATTTCGATGAAGACAAGTCAAACAAATTCTTTCCCAAATGCGATTAATTTCTTTTTAAGCACCAAAACTGAAATGTTTGAATGTGATATAAAACAAACAAACAAGTTCTTTTTTAAGTTCCTAAAAAGGAGAAAACACCGTAAAAGAGAAATACCTATAGATTTAGCTCTCCAAGGTGTGTGGACTTCAAAAAGTGCGTTGTTGAGCTCTTCCCCTCAAACAATCCCATGAACAAGAAATGTGCTCCACAAGAAAAGGTTAAGCAAACACACAACAAATCCAGAAAGATATATCCAGATAATAGTAGAATGAAGATTTCTATTTAAGGAACTAGAAAATTTCAAGAAAATAATAATTTTGCAAAAAGAGATGGATAAAAAAATGCAATTTTGAAACCAAATGAAATATTTATTGATCTTGAAATAGGAATTGGAATTTAGTTTTACAAGAAAGAAGAAACTTTAACTTTGCAAACTATAAGTGAAAGAAGCAAGACCAAAATGAAAGAAGGAAATGCTACGGAGAACGGCGAATAGTGAAGAAAAACAAAACAAAAGCTCAAAACTAGAAAAGAAATGAACTTACCAATAAGGGACTTTGGTTGGGTCCCACCGGGCATGCCAGAATGTAGATCAAGAATTTTTGCACTTGTTACCTATCCAAGTTAATGTACCAAACTAAACACAAAAACCCTGAAAAACTCAAATGAAATCAATACCTAGTAGATAAGAGAAGATCCGAATATGTAGATGGAAAAGAAAGCCGATGTAGGCAAGTCGGGTGCACACGAGCGATCTGCAAAGTAGATCCAAGAATTCAGTGAGACACGGATGCTTGAAAAAAAAATACAACGTTAAAAGATATTTGGGTGGACTTCCTAAAAGCGGGTCCGAGAAGCGATAAGCTCCCTCGGCGGATGTCAATACACGTTTTCAATTAAGGAAAGAAGCATACATGATAAAAGATGTAAGTAAATGTCTAGATTTGATTAAAAATGACAAAAAGAATGTAAACAACAGACATAAAGCAAAAAGAAAGGAAACTGTGAAAACAATGTTGGATTTGTGTTACCTGGATTCTTTACCTATCTGCAGTTGATCAACATCATTTGGGAGAATTGGCGTCGACTAGGATAGGTCGGCATCGATTAGATAAAGTCAATGTTGACTGGGATTGGTCGGCATTGACTAGGGAAAATTGCAGGAAGATTGAGAAATGGACAATGAAAGCTAGATCATTGATCTCCGCTAGATCTGCATGAGCCATAGGGATACTTGTAAAGCTCCACCTTGGTGGATGCATGGACAAAGTCACTAAGAGATCGATGGAGGCTCACGATGTTGATGTGGTAGGAGTAGAGTAATGGTACTCCTCTCAGGGATTGATTTGGATAGAATTCACTTTCGCTTGATAGATAATGCTTAGACTTGATGCTCAAAACTCTCTGTCATTTTTTCGTCTAACTAGAACTAAATTCTAGCCCTGTATTTGTAATTGGCACCGACCGAGATGTAATTGGCACCGCTATGAAAAATTGGCGTCGACCGAGTACCGGTCGGCGCCGATCAGGGAACAGACTCCCGAAATGGCCAAAAAGGCCAATTTTGGAAGGATGCAAGTGATCCCTCTGACTCAAATATGGGAAATATCCTTCTGCATGGTTTGGGGGAGGATAAATAGGGGGATAAATGGATAAAATTGATATTGGAGGTTAGGAATTGATATGCGGTACATAAGCGGTTAAGATATATATAAAAAGTGTAATTAAATAGTTAATATTTAATTATCTATGGGTAAAACTTAATGAGGTGAAATAAACTTAGGATATATGTTTAATCAAATATTAAATAATACCCTAAGGGAGAAGTGGTGATATAAATGTGCCTAGGTTACCCGAGAAGGCAAACGCATGCGGGGACACTAAATTGGGTTCATCTAGGGGGAAATCTTGTGACAAAAGGAAAGTTGTGAAGGATGTTGAGTTGTTTACAAGAATTTTTTTGTGGATCTAATTGAGTTTGAAGTGCCTATAGGGTAAAAGGGACTAAATATCATTGGGAGAAGTCTAGAGAGATTAAAATACTAATTGAGTTTAAGGGTAAAGAAGCCTAAATGGGATAGTTGGCAAGAAAAAATGAATAATTAAGGAATTTGTTTTTGTGGTGTTCATTCTAACTGATATGGAGCTATGAAGAAGGGGAATGTTAAAGATAATAAAAAAGAAGCAAGATGCCTAAATTTCATCCTTGAGTAGCATGGTCGAAAGCGAGGACTTGAGCATTTGAAGTGGCAAGGTAAGTGTTCAGAGAACTCCACTTTGTGTTGATGAGTTTGATGGTTGTATGGGAAAACAATGATGGTAATGATTAGGGTGGAAGGTTAATGAGAAAATTCATGACCAGTTTAGTCAAGGTTGAGCATTGAGAACACATTTTTATCATTTTTGGGCTTACTTAAGATCCTCTTGTAGAGCCCAAAGAAGTCAAATTGTTTATATCTTCTTTTGGAATTAAATATATGTTTGAGATTTTATTTTTCTCTCGCATTATGTGGTATCGAGTAAGAGAATGAGAAAATTGTGATGATTGAAGAAGAGGAAGAAGCTTATGAAGAAGAATACCTCATCAATGACTTGAGAAACTAAAGAATGACAATCAAATAGATCTTAGGACTGAAGAAATGAAGGATGAGGAAGTTGAACAATAAGATCAAGTCAAAATCAAGTTAAGGGTGTAAATAAATTAGAATAAGAAGAAGAAGAATAAAGCATCCAATTTCAAAATTCTTACCCCAGAGTATGATGCAATAACATAAACTCTAGAGTGTACATAGTGTTAACCTTTAAATCTTACCTTGAAAATAAGATGTTAAAATATTGATTCAAAATTTCTTCTAAATTAAAAAATGTGTCGATATTCTCAAAAAATCAAAGTATGAAATTTTAGACTTCAGATTTTGAAGATTTTCCTTTTCGGGGAATAAACTGCCAAATCAATAACTTTGGCTTTGAAGTTCGAACTCTGAAAGCCCAAAATTATGAAAATAAAACTTTCAGACTTTTGGGATTCAGAAGTATCCTTTAGTAGTTTTTAATTTTCACCTCCTAACTTCAATGTATGAAACTTTGAAGTTTTGAAATTTTGGAACTTTGGAATTTCAAGTTTTGGAAGCCCATGTTGTCTTTTTGAGAAATTTCTTGCTGGAGTTCTGAACCCCAAAATTCCGAAGTTCTGAAATTTTAGAACTTCAGATTTCAGAGTCTTCCATCTTCATTTCAATAATTCCACCTCCAGACTTCCAAAGTCTAAAACTCTAAAGTTTTGAAATTTTAGAACTTCACACTTTCAGGTTTCCAATTCTTCCGTAATCTTTCAATAAACTTCATCTCTTAAGTTCAGAAGTCCAAAAATCCAAAGTTCTGAAATCTTGGAACTTCAGACTTTCGGGTTTTCTTACTTTGGGGTTTCAATTGGAATTTAATTCTCACCTACCTCCCCATGTGTTGGATTTTGAGCATTAATTTTGGTTTTTTATATATAGGCTCTATTTTTAATTTTTCATTTTCACCTGACCTTTTGTTATGACACTCTAATTTTTACCGAACTCTTTGGTACTTTTAAAGCATCATTTTCAAGGTAATTTTTTTTGGTTATTTCTTCTTGGTTTATGATCGTTTTGGGTTTTATTTCTTGTTTATTTTCTTTTTTAATCCTTTTTCTTATTTGAAAATGGATACCTCATCATCCACCAATTTTCTCCTTTAAAAAGTTGCTTTTTTTTCATAGTTCCAAAATCCAATATGCGCAGGCATATAATTCGAATTGCATGATATTTTCTTCTAGATCTCCATAATTATTTTTCATTACTTTCCCTTTAATGGTTTCAAAGGTTTCACGTTTTAGATTTTCATGTTTCAAACTTTTAGAATTTCCAGCTTTGAGTTTTGGAGTTTTTCACGTTTCGGAGTTTGGAGTTTCATGTTTTGAAGTTTTGGAGTTTCACATTTCGTACTTTTGGAGGTTCAAGTTTTGGGTTTTTGAGGAGTCTACTTTTAGAGTTTCGAGGTTCAAGGTTTTTGGACTTTTGGAGATTCACCCTTTTTGGGGTTTCAGAGGTTTTTCACTTCGGAGCTAGTGTCTTTCATACTTTCAAACTTTGGAATTTATGAGGTTTTATAGTTTTTCCAAAGGCCATTCTATTCCAAATTCTCTAACTTAATGTAAATAACCTCATCCAAGGAAAAGAAAAGATGAAATACACATTTTTAGGAGTCATCCTCACTCGTGTCTTTCTTCAGACTTAGGGAATATTGGGGATACCGATATGGGGTAGTTAGATTTTCCAGACTTCTAGGAAAGGTTGAGATCTCCTAATAAGAAATATTGGATGTAGGATATATATGATAGTGGGCTTGCTCTTGTTTTCTCCATGTTTTCCAAATTCATCTGCATTTTCTTGAAGATTATAGGATGGTGAAGAATGGTGATAGAAAGGTCGTAATTTGATTGGACTCTGATTTCTTTGAAGATTTTTTAAACTCCTTGATGTTGAGGACTATGCCACAATTTCACCCAAAGCTACAATTGAACATTGGGACAAGGAAACCAAATTGTGTGTGAGGGTCATGATGAAGAGCTACTTGGCCAAAAGTGTCACCAAGTTGCCTAAGACTATGTTTCGATCAGATTTCATCCAAGAAGTAAACGATCTCATTGTGTTGTTGAGTAGAGTTTTGGGTCTTGCTTCTGCAAAAGAGTTTCAGGAATGGATGTTCCTATACATTTCCACTATTAAAAGAATAAAGAATTCATACGATGGGGAGATCATATCGAAACTCTATTTATTTTTCAATTGAGTAAAGTCTTGTCTTCAAAAACTTTTACATGACTTCTTTCTTGGTCTATGTTATAGCTACCATGGGGAATTCAATGGGTTAAATACCAAAGGTGTTAGAGTGCATCACATATTTTTATTTTTATCCTCAAATCACGATGGATGAGGGAAGTAGACATTTTCACGAGTCAATGATGCCTTCTTCACTATTCTTCTTTATCATTTTGATAAGTATTTGTATAATCAAGGATTTTTGATGAGGCTTTCAAAGAAGTATGAGAGTGGGGAGCCATTTACCTTCAGTTTCCAACATTTACATACATTAAGATTCCTAGTTTTGTGGGTGCCCCGAACAAGTTACCCAGTGACCTACTAAAAATGGGTTTTTCTAGAGTTGGTTTGGTAATTGTTGGATTATCACAAAATCTAGAACAAATGGACATAAGGCGGGAGTCCAGTTTCCCATTTCAATTGGTATATATACTTGTGCCAGTATTTATAAAGAAAATAATGTGGATGTGGAAATGTCTGAAGTGACTTTGTGAACTTTTCATCCTAGAACCAATTTTGACTACTAGGGAAAGTTTAGTGAAACAGGTTTATCCAGTTCTCACGTGCCTCAGCTAGAGGATATTTGGATTCACTATTGGGATGAGTTCATTATCTAGAAATGAGAATATAAAAGGTTGACTTTGGATGAGGTTAGATAGTTTGGTATTGCGTAGAGATTCCAAAGGAGATGGAGGATGAGGAAGAAGTATTGGATCCAGTATACAAGGATAACAATGTTTCCAATCAACCATTGCCATGGATCGATTGGTATCAAGAGGAAAGTTGTAATACTAAGGAAAGGGTGGGACCATTTTACAAAGAACATATGATTGGTTGGCTACCTTGGGAATTTCACCCAAAGGGTTAGATCAATCTATAAGAACAGAATCCCAACAAACAATGAGTCTTCCTACACCCACAAAGGAAAAGGTCTACCCAAAGGGCCAATATAATTCCTAAGAATTTCATTTGTTGTTGGAAGTTCCTCTCTTTCTAAGGCCCTACTTCCAAGGTTGTGTCCCCTATAGTACCAATATCAGAAGTTTTTGAGGTTATTGATTCTCCAATTGTATCACAAAATCTTCCACCCCCTCCTTCCTTGCCATTATCACTTCCTCTATCATTACCTTCCACTCCTACACTCATTTCTTCTTTTCCATCCCCATCCATGGCCCAAGTATTTTCATCCCTTCTGTCCTCTCAGTGGGAGAAATGATTGGGTCTCCCATTTCCACTTCACTCCCTCTGTAACTTTCATTTCCTTCTATCTCAACTTCTAGCCTCATTGTATCCACTCCTGAGGCTATTCTCACATCTACCCCATCCATCATTACCACCTCCACTTCATTTCCAACTAATGTTACTAGTGCTATTGTGTTATCTAGTGCTCTAGGGGCTGAATCGGTCATGTCACTTCTTTCCATTCGTCTACTATACCAGAATGGCTATATTTCCCAAACTCCAAAACAAAAGAAGAAGGTGCCTCTGGTAGATGTGATAGATCTAAGTGTGTTGGAACCTACTCGAGGAGACATGCCAAATGACCAAAGATCATCTCCATTTATCTATAAACCAATCAAGAGAGAGAGTCATGGAAATTTCTACTCCCGTTGAAGGAAAGACTAAATAAACTATCACAACAACGGACTATCAAATTTTTATATTTTCACTAGGTAAGGCAACACATGAAGGTGCCAAACAAGATGTGCAAGTGGATCTCAGGAATTTTTGGAGAAGTATGATAAAGATAAATCTTCCAAGGATGAACTAAAATTGAAGGTTGAACAACTCACTACTTTTCTTGAGAAAGTAACACAACCCACTCCAACCATTGATCCTTCAACTACAACTACTTTGACAATTTCTTCCACTCTAGATGATATTTCATATCATGAGATTGAGAAGATAGGTCAGAAGGGAAGATCAATGAATGGATGGATGGAAATGAATTCTTCAAGAAGTGAATCCTTTGATCAAATAAGTTGTTGAATTATACAATGATTTACAAACCAAAAGAGCCTCCATTCATAGGATGGATGAAGTCTTCTCTGAAGATAACAATAATTTGAATCTGAATTTGACCACATGGGGTGAGATTAGAGAGGAGGATCCAGATCTACTTCTTCAAGAAGAAGTAATTGATGATATTTCCAAGTTGTTCAAGTTTTAGAAGGCTATGGAATTTAGATCCTAAGTGTTACAATATTTGATCAAGAAGTTAGATGACAAACACGTGGAAATAATGGATGCTCTAAATGATATCTCGAAGAGTTTGATAATATCAACTACAAATTTTTCAATGAAAATATTGATTCCTTCAGTAGATCAAATTAAGTTAAATTTCAAATATTTGGTGGAGAAAGATAATGAGGTAACTAGGAATTTCAATAGTGATTCAATTGATAGGTTGGTTTCATGCCATAATTTCACAAGTCAACTAAAGAAAGTGGTGAGTAAACTCAAAAGGATCCCAACTAAAGTGGCAAGAGAGATTAAAACAATAGATGTGGTGAATCATTACACATGTGGACCAGAAGAAGAAGAAGTACAAGGAATTATCAAGTGTTTCATTGACTACAAACATCAGATGACTATGTGGGAGAAAGAAGCAGGAGAAAAAGTTGAAGAAGGAAAATATGTTGCAGGACCCAAAGCTAGGCTAGCCATGAAAGGATAGTTCCAAGCTCTGGATCAGTCCAAGTTGCAGGGTTGACTTAGTCAAACCTTTACAACTACTTTTCTATTTTTATGGGAGCATGTTCCCTAGAACTTAATTACATTCTATTTTTAGTAACTTGTTAGTTAAGGTCCAGCTGTAATGATCAACCTACAAAACTTATAAATAGTTAAGTGCATGAAGTTTAAGAGATAGAGATAAATAATTGGGAAGTTACTCTTCAAGATTGGAAGAGAGCTTTGATACTTTGGAGCCTTTCAATTATATTTAGAACAATATTTTTCCGTGAAAAGTCTGATTTATTGTGTTAATAGTTGATCATTGTATGCTTTGTGGATGTGCAATTCCTTAGTATAAGTGATTAATTCACCTTTATTTTAGAGTATCTTATTTCAATCTGTGGGAGAATGATGTGATTATCTTGAATATCAGTTGTGAAATATTATATTCCTTTATGTTATAAAGTTACATTATCATTAACTGTCATGAGGAGAAAGGGATTTTTGACATGTGTATATCATATATTGTCATGATTTGTTGATTGTGTATTCAAATAGATTTGATCTATCTATTAGAATGCTTGGGGTCTTACAAGGAAATGCATGATATTTTTTTTGTGGTCATCATTTTCCCTGTCTAAATAGCATAAGGTGAATTAGATTATGATGGTTGTTTTATCCTTTCTAAGTTAACCCTTTCGATGTGAAGATCAATAAAATTATCTAATTATACTCTCTTGGTGTATCACCATGTATTTTCCTTATTTGTTATTTCTAACCCTAACCCCATGAATTGAGTAGATTAGAGTCATTTTAAAGTGTTTTAGCCTTACACATCGATCTTAAATTGGGTGCCCCAAATTCCAAAGGAATTGACCTTCTCTCAGAGGTTCATCCCAAGGTGACAAGGTCCCACACCTTGGGGATGTTCCAATGTTGCATGGGATATTTCAAAATTTAATGGGTGCACGATTGTATGACAACAATTTTTGGCACACCCGGTGGGAGAAGAGATAGTTGGTACTTCTCTTCATATTTTCATAACTCAAAGTACCTGATGACTCCATATCTCTAGATTTTGTATCTCAGTGTGTTAATATATGCAAAGAATTCAGACAAGAGATTCAACGAGATGAGAGGGAAATTATCAGCATATTGAATTATCTTTGTCTCCTCCAAGAAGAAGAAGAGGCATTTTAGGCTCACCAGTCATAACATCTCCCCACAGGGGTCATTCTACTCCTCTTGATGGAAGATTCCCTCCACTCAGGAACAATCAACCTATCAGAAGAATGGCAAGGAACCAAGTTTTCCCCCTTTCAATGCAAGCAGTCCTCTTTGTTAGCTCAACATGATCCTATACCTACTGCAACACTCAAAATTTTACCCTTCTATATAGGGAAACTCATGTTACTCTAGTGGAACATATCCTCGATGTAGCCAACATTTGTGTAGTACATAATATCATGGAGGACAACATTGCGGTTATAATTATTGCTACTTATTTCAAGGGAAAAGTGCTTCAGTGGTTTCAAGGTTTGAGGTTGGAACTATTACCACTTGGGATGAGTTAGGGAAAATGTTTGTAAAGTAGTTTGAAGACAAGAGTGATCACCTGTCACTCTTGGAACAACTAACTACTATAAAGTGAGCTCCCCAAGAATACATGAGTGATTTCAATTTTTGTTCTAAAAGACTTGGAATAGGATTTTGGCACTCATAAAACCTTCTCCAAACAATGCATTCTATATTATTTGTGGGCTTTAAACAATGATATAGTCCATAATGATCCAATCTATGGGAGGGACTGTATTACCTATTCCTACGAGGTTTCCATATAAGAGATGAGAATTCCTTAAGCCAGGATGGAAAATAGCTCCACGACCACCAATGCCATTATCTCCCATCTTACAAATACTCAACCCACCATTTCCCCCATTCCAATAGCTTCCAAATAGCTAACTCAATCACCCCTTCCTCTTCAAATGACCTATTTGAAGTCAAGTCACTACTGTACAAACTTTTGGGAATGAGCTCATTACACTCAAAAGGAAAAAAAGTCAATACAATCACTCATATCAGCCAAAAATCAGCAGTACCAAGCTAACCATCCTCCCTTTCAAGGAAATAACCAACCTCAAAACCAAGCTACAGGTCAAGCTACAAATGTTAGACCTCTAAATTTTAGGAATCCCTCACTTGCTAGTTCTTCTAAAGCTATTGTACCTGTCCAAAATAATATAGTTCAAGATTATGAATGGTGTTATCCTTGTTCTCAGCCTCACAATCAAAACCTTTTTCCCAATGGAGTTCTTAGCCAAGCCCTTATGGTTCAAAGCATATCTTCCCCTTCGAGCCAAAAGAAATCACCTACACATGAAATAGTAGATCAACCACAAGTGCCTAAAGAAACCACTTTGCTAAATTGGAAAGCAAAATATTTTTGTGGGGTGAATATAGATGCTTCATTTGTCTATAGCAGAAAATACTCATTCTAAGAAGAGGGTGATGGAACTCCAATCTCCCAAAGCTGACCAGGATTCTACTTCACAACCTTAGTCACAAGCAGTGGTTGATAAGGATGCGGGAAAGAAACAACCAGAAACACCTACTAGTTAAGCCACAAGGAAAGAAGGTTCTTTAGGCATCATGATACCCAATAAGAATTTTCCAAAAGAGGACTCTAATGCCCAAAGAAGTGTCAAAAAAGTAGGAGAAATTCCATTCAATATTGTAGAACAAATGAAGAATACCAACCTAAGCATTACTATGTGGGATGCACTCTCAATTCCTTCTCAAAGAAACTTGTTGTGAGAGGCTTTGAACATTTTAGTACAACTGAAATCATCGGGTCATGGAGTAAGAAATTACAAAAATCTTGTGCCAACAAAAGGGAAAAGTATTCCTAAGGCCAAAAAACCACCACCATTCTATATCTCCCTAATCATTGGTGATCATTTGGTGCATAATTGCATGATTGATTATGGTGCCAATAGTTCCGTTATGCCCAAGCAAATTGTAGACGTGTTGGGAATATAATATACTCCAATCTCTAGGGGAGTTATTTAGTTAGATGGTATAATATTTAGACCATCAGAGTCATCAAAGGAATCCATCTTACCATCCATGCATGCCCTAGTTTGTCATTCACACAAGACATATCAGTTATCGATCTTCCTCCTCTCTTTTCCATCCATCTTCCTATCATGAGATTTCACTACCAAGATGGGTGGTTACCTATCATCGATTGGTCACATATGATCCTCAAAACTGGTATGGGAAAAGGTGACTATAAGGGTAGAACCAATTTTCCATAATCATGTGGAGCCCTACACTTCTAGTCCCATAAATGGGAATTATGCCATTGGTGACCCTGAAGAAGAAGATGTTGATCATGAACCAACTACTCTTGTAGAGGAAGTTCCTGATATAGTGGTTGGATGATGTAAGTATAAATCATCAATATAATCCCTACACTAATTTATTGGCAGAGGAAGAAGTTGGTTTTTTTCTATTAGAAGAAATAGATTGGGCACATATTGCATTCACGAAGAAGGAACAACCATACCACAACTTGTCAAAACACAAAGCAATCTTGAGGGTTTGTGGAAATTGTTCTTTGATGGCTCAAGGAGTAAGAATGGATCTGGTGTCGTGTTATGATAATTTCTCTGAAGGAGATAAATATTTCTCATCTTTTTGGTTACTAGTTCAGTTGCACTAACAATGTTGCAGAGTATGAGGCCCTTGTGCAAGGAATTCAACTTTCTCGAAGAGGGGTATTAAAGCCCTAGTTGTTTTTGGAGATAGTGAGTTAGTAGTTCATCAAGTGATGACATGTAGTGTGTCAAAAAATGATCTTTTAAGATCATACAAAAACCAAGTCTGGGATTTAATCGAAAACTTTGAAGCTTTTGGGATCCATGTTGTTCCTAGGAAGAAAAATCAAGATGTTGATAGGATTTCTACGATTGGCTCATAATACAACATATCAACATATATCATGAAGGAAGGGTAGAAAATTGTCAAAATAGTGGTTTGGCCTACATTCTAGATAATTTGAGTAGTATGGCAAGTGTTTGATAGTGACAAACAAATTGTCCTTTTCCTACAAGAAGAGGACAAAATTCACCGTAAAAAATCAAGATAAGCTGCTAAAATCATATGGCGATCAAATCATACAATTAAAGGACAATAAGCTACAAAAGGCTTAGTTACTCTAGAATCCATCTTCAATTTAGATGACCAAGCCAAAAGACAAAACTCAAACATGGTGGTCAAAGAAGAATATTTTGAGGAAGTCAAGGTAGCAAATGAAAAGGTTCTAAAGGTTGGTAAGGTATGTACTTCAAAGAAAAGGAAGCTTTCATCAAACTTTTTCAAGAGTATCATGACATTTTTGCATGGAGCTATAAAGACTGTGTGGTTTGATCCAGGGATAGCACAACATACTATAGAATTGGACCCTCATGCCAAGCTAGTTCATTAGAAATAGAGGTTGATTAATCCCAAAATCGAAGCCACTAATGAGGAAGGAGCTAACCAAAACTCATCGAGGCTTGTATAATTTTTCCTATCAAACATTCATCTTGGGTGGCCAATCTAGTTCTGTATATGAAATAAAAATAGAGAGATTCAGCTATGCATGGATTTTAGAGATCTGAACCATGCCTCATTGAAGGATCACTATCCTCTTCCATCAATGGAGAAAATTATTCAAACAGTGGCAGGAGCTTAGAGGTTTTCTTTGCTCGATGGGTATTTAGGTTATAATCAAATTTTGGTTCAAGAATCTGATCAATTTAAAATGACCTTCACCACCAAGTGGGGCACATATGCTTATAATAAAATGCCATTCGGATTGTCCAATGTTGGGGCTACCTTCCAAAGATCCATGGACATGGCATTTAAGGGACTAATCAATGATATCATTTTGGTTTACCTTGATGATATAACTGTATATTCTAAACATGCAGAAGATCACATCACACATCTAAGGAAGGTTTTCCAAAGGTGTAGAGAATTTGGGGTTTCACTTAACCCTAAGAAATGTATTTTCATAGTGCATGAGGGAAAGTTGTTGGGGCATGTTGTTTCAGTGGAAGGAATATCAATCAATCTAGCCAGAATTCACTCAATTTTTCCCTCTCCCTCCCAAGTCACAAAAAGGACTCCAAAGTTTTTAGGCACCATAAATTTCATGTGCGAGATTCATTCCTCAATTTACAGAATTGGCTAAACCACTGACAACTATGCTAAAGAAAAATATGCCTTTCTCATGGAAAAAGAAGGGAAAGAGAGTTTCAAAGCCATCAAAATGGCCATTTCTCAAGATCCAATGTTGGTGAACCCTAGGTTTGATAAATATTTTATCCTCTATGATTTTGCAGGTCAAGAGAGCATTTTAGGTATCCTTACCAAAAAATGACGATCTGATGGAACAACCAATTTCCTTCTTCAATCAATCCCTCAAGGACTATGAGCTCAAATATTCATTCGTTGAAAAACAAGTCTTTGTAGTTATTCAAGCTTTGAAGAAATTCAAACACATGTTGTCCAACAACAAAATTCATCTAATGGTGTCTCATCCAGTGTTAAGGAATTTACTTTTGAACAAAGAGATGAATGAGAAGCATGCTGGATGGATCATGAAGGTGATGGAGTATGACATACACATCAAAGTTACCAAACTTGTCAGAGGTAAAGGGTTGTGTCAACAGCTTGCTATAGACATGGAATCAAAAGGTGATGAAAATGTTACATCTTAAACATTGATGAAGTTGATAATCAAGTTGATTGGTTATCCAAAATGAATAATTTCCTTTTCTCAGGAGTATATCCTGAGAACATGGATAAAAATAAAAGACAAACCTTCCATCTTTAGTCTATTCCATATGTTATGGTAGATAATGTTCTCTTTCAAAAGGATTTGAATGGTGTTCTCCTTTGGTGCATGGGACTGGAACAGGTAAGCAAGATACTAGAAGAGTTTCACAATGGCCTATCAAGAGGACATTATTCTACATGAACAACTACTACCAAGATCATGTGATCTGATTACTATTGGCCGGATTTGTTCAAATATGCTCATCTCTTGGGTAAGGAAATGTAAGGAATGTGCCCTTTTCATTGGCAAGCAAAAGTTGGCAGCTCTTCCATTACATCCAATTCAAGTGGATCAACCCTTCATTCAATGGGTTAGATTTCATTGGCATGATTAATCCTCCATCTAGTGATGGAAATAAGTGGGTCCTTACTATAATAGACTATTTTACTTGATGGACAGAGGTAATAAATTTGAAAGAAAGCAATGAGAAGGCAGTTCTTGATTTCTTGGGAAGGTATAATGACAAGGTTCGATGTCCCATTTACCATTATTTCAAACAATGCAATGGATTTCCTTGTTATTAAGCTAAGTGAATGGGATATTAAAAATGGGATCTACCTCAAGACTTCATCCAATTACTATCCTCAAGGAAATGGATTGGCTGAGTCTAACAACAAAAACCTCATAAGAATCATCAAACACACAATGGAGACTAATAGGAGAACTTGGCATACATAGCTTAAGACTTCCTTATGGGAAGATCAAATCACACCCAAAAGGGCCATCAAGGAATTCTCCTTTCATGCTTGTATATGGAAGGGAAGCAAAAATTCCGCTCTCCTTGAGTTACCTTCTTTGGAGTTAGCTCATCAACTTGAGGTTATGGAAAATGATTCCTTGACAGTAAGGTTTGTTGAACTCATGGAGTTGGAAGAAGTATGAAATAAGGTTGCGAAGACTTTGGAGCAACATCAGGCTTAGGTTAAGAAACATTTTTACAAGAAAGCGTCGATGTGAATTTTCAAGAGGGATATTTAGTTTTCAAATGGGATGAAGATAGAGCCAAACCAGGTAAAAAAAAAGTTTGATGATCTCTGGAGTGGGCCATACATCATCACAAGTTGCAAAGAGGTGAATTCATTTCATCTATCTAAGCTCAATGGAGAATAACTTCCCATTCATGTGAATTGGATACATCTAAAATTTTTCTTTTGAGATTATTGCCCCTTTGTATCTGATGTTCATTTTGACTTTTCTCCAAGTGCTTCACACATCATGTGTTTTTTTTTTCTTTTATTTTTGATCTTTAAATATAGTTTTCTTTCAGGACTCTTTTTCCTAATGGTTTGTATAAGGCTACTGGCCTAAAATTTAGTAGGAAAGAATTCCCTAGATGTCACTAAAAATGTTAACCTTTAAATCTTACCTTGAAAATAAGATGTTAAAATATTGATTCAAAATTTATTCTGAATTAAAAAATGTGTCGAAATTCTCCAAAATTCTGAAATTCTGAAATTACAGACTTTGGATTTTGGAGATTTTCCTTTTCAGGAATAAATTGCCAAATTGAAAATTTTGGCTTTGAAGTTTCAACTCCAAAAGCCCGAAATTCAAAAAAATCAAAGTTTCAGACTTTCGGGATTCGGATGTCTCCTTTGGAAGTTTTAAATTTTTTCCTCCAGATTTCAAGTCCAAAAATCTAAAGTTTTGAAATTTTGGAACTTTGGACTTTCAGGTTTTGGAAGCCCATGTTGTCTTTTTGAGAAATTTCTTGCCAGAGTTCCGAAGCTTAAAATTCCAAAGTTCCAAAATTTTAGAACTTCATACTTTTGGGTTTCGAGAGTCTTCCATCTTCATTTTGATAATTTTTCCTTTGGACTTTCGAAGTCCGAAACTCTAAAATTCTAAAATTTCAAAAATTTAGACTTTCAGGTTTCGAGAGTCTTCTATCATCTTTTCATAAACTTCATCTCTCAAGTTCTGAAGTCCGAAACTCTAAAGTTATGAATTTTGGAACTTTAGGCTTTCTGAGATTTCAGACTTTGGGGTTTTAATGAGAATTTAATTCTCACCTTCCTCCACATGTGTCAACTTATGAGTACTAATTTCATCTTTTTCTATATAATATCAATTTTTTATCCATCATTTTACCCGAAACTTTTCTCTCGACACTCGATTTTTACCAAACTCTTTTGTACTTTCAAAGCGTCATTTTCAAGGTAATTTTGTTTTGGTTATTTCTTCTTGGTTTATGATCATTTTGGGTTTTCTTCCTTGTTTATTTTATTTTTTCTTTATTTTTATTATTTGAAAATGGAACCCTCATCATCCACCATTTTTCCCTTTAAAATGTTGCTTTTTTCCATAGTTACAAAATCCAATATGTGCAGGCATCTAATCTAGATTGCATGATAATTTCTTCTAGATCTCCACAAGTATTTTTCATTCCTTTCCCTTTGACATTTTTGAGAGGTTTCACATTTTGAGTTTTGGAGTTTCACATTCTAGAAATTCGAGTTTCCAGGTTTGAGTTTTGTAGTTTCTAGTTTTGAGTTTCACGTTTTGGACTTTCGAGGTTCTACTTTCGGTTTTTTCGAAAGTCTACTTTTTTAGGAATTTTAGAGGTTAAAGGTTTTGAACTTTCGAGAGATTCACCCTTTTCAGAGTTTTAGAGGTTTTGCACTTTGGAGCTAGTGTCTTCTCGGACTTTGGAATTCAGGCATTTCGAGCTTTTACGGTGTTTCCAAAGGCCATTTGATTCCGAATTCTGAACTTAATGTTAACCTCCTCATCAAAAGGCAAAGAAAATATGAAATACACATTTTTAGGAGTCACTCCTCACTCATGTATTTCTTTAGACTTAGGGAATATTGGGGATACTGATCTGGTGAAGTTAGATTTCCTAGACTTCTGGGAAAGGTTGAGAGCTTCTAATAATAAATCTTGGATGCAGGCTATATATGATTATGGGCTTGCTCTCACTTCCGATTTTCTCGCATCCATCAATTGTCCCAAATTTTTCTCAGCCACACCAGCCAATTTTGATGAAGATTCTAGGATGGTGAATAATGGTGACAACATGGTTGTAATTCGATTGGAATCGATATATTTGAATATTTGTAACTCCTCGATGTTGATGATTATTCCACAATTTCACCCAAAGGTACAATTGAACATTGGAACAAGGAAACTTAAATGTGTGTGAGGCTCATGATGAAGAGATACTTGGCGAAAATTGTTACCAAGTTTCCTATGACTATGTTTTGATCATATTTCATCTAAGAAGTAAACGATCTCATTGTGTTGAGTAGATTTTCTGGTCTTGATTTTGTGAAAGAGTTTCAGGAATGGATGTTCCTATACATTACCACTATTAAGAAGAACAAATAATTCATACGATGGGAAGATCATATCAGAAACTCTATCTGTTTTCAATTGAGTAAAGTCCCTTCTTCCAAAAAAAATTTACATGACGTTTTTTTTGGTCTATGTCTGTACTCTCCATGAGGGAATTCAACGGATTAAATACCAAAGGTGTTATTTTTATTTTTATCCTCAAATCATGATGGATGAGGGAAGCATACATTTTTCCAGAGTCAATGATGCATTCTTCACTATTCTTCTTTATCATTTTGATATGGATTTGTATAATCGAAGCATTTTTGATGAGGCTTTCAAAGAATTACGAGTGGGGAGCCATTTACCTTAAATTTCCAACATTTACATACATTAAGATTCCCGGTTTCGTGGGTGCCCCGAACAAGTTACCTAGGTGCCCTACTGACAAATGGGTTTTTCTAGAGTTGGTTTTGAAATTGTTGGATTATCACAAAATCTAGAGCAAATGACATAAGGTAAGAGTCTATTTTCCAACTTCAATCTGTATATATACTTGTGCCAGTATTTATAAAGAAAAGCATGTGGATGCAGAAATTTGTAAAGTGACTTTGTCAACTTTTTATCCTAGAACCAATTCTGACTACCGGGGAACGTTCAGTGAAACAATTTTATCTAGTTTTCACATGCCTCATGATATGATATTTGGATTCACTCTCGTGATGAGTTCATTATTCGGAAATGAGAATACAAAAGGATGAATTTGGATGAGGTTATAGAGTTTGGAATCATAGAGATTCCAAAGGAGATGGAGGATGAGAAAGAGGTATTACATCCATTATACAAGGATAACCGTGTTTTCAATCAATAATATCCATGGATCAATTGGTATCAAGAGGAAAGTTGTAATACTAAGGAAAGGGCTGGAACCATTTTACAAAGAACATATGATTGGTTGGCTACCTTGGTAATTTCACCCAAAGGGTTAGATCAATCTATAAGAACAAATCCCAACCAACAATGAGTCTTCCTACACCCACAAAAGGAAAAAGGTCTACCCAAAGGGCCAATATAATTCCTAAGAAGATTTCATTTGTTGTTGGAAGTTCCTCTCTTTCCAAGGCCCCTACTTCCAAGGTTGTGTCCCCTACAATACCAATATTAGAAGTTGTTGAGGTTATTGATTCTCCAGTTGTATCACAAAATCTTCCACCCTCCTTCTTTGCCATTATCACTTCCTCTATCATTATATTCCACTCCTACACTCATTTCTTATTTTCCATCACCATCCATGGCCCAAGTATTTTCATCCTTTCTTGTCCTCTCAGTGGGAGAAATGATTAGGTCTCCCATTTGCACTTCACTCCCTCTACAACTTTCATTATCTTTTATCTCAACTTCTAGCCTCATTGTATCCACTCCTAAGGCTATTCTCACATCTACCCCATCCATCATTACCACCTCCACTTCATTGAAAACTAATTTTACTAGTGATATTGTGTTATATAGTGCTCCAGGGTCTGAATTGGTCATGTCACTTCCATCTGCATTTGTTATACTAGAATGGCTATATTGCCAAACTCCAAAACAAAAGAAGAAGGTGCCTCTAGTAGACATAATAGATCTAAGTGTGTTGGAACCTACTCTAAGGAGATAGGACAAATGGCCAAATATTATCTCAAGTTTATCTATAAACCAATCAGAGAGAGATTCATGGAAATTACTACTCCCATTGAAGGAAAGACTAAAGAAACTATCATAGTAGTAGACTATCAAATTTCCATATTTTCACTAGGTAAGGTGACACACGAAGGTGCCAAACAAGATGTGAAAGTGGCTCTCAGAATTTTTTTGGAAGTATGATCAAGATAAAGCTTCCAAGGATGAACTAAAAGTGAAGGTTGAACAACTCACTACTTTGTTGAGAAAAGTAACACAACCCACTCTAACCACTGATCCTTCAACTACAACTGCTCTGAAAATTTCTTCCACTCTAGACGATATTTCATATCATGAGATTGAGAAGATAGGTCATAAGGGAAGATCGGTGAATGGATGGATGGAATGCATGCTTCAAGAAGTTAATCCTTTGATCAAAGAAGTTGTTGAATTATATAATGATTTTCAAACCGAAAGATCCTCCATTTATAGGATGGATGAAGTCTTCTCTGAAGATAACAATAATTTGAATCTAAATTTGACCACATGGGGTGAGATTAGAGAGGAGGATCCATATCTAATTCTTCAATAAGAAGTAATTGATGATATTTCCAAGTTTTTTGAGTTTCAAAAGGCTATGGAATTTAGATCCCAAGTGTTAAATGATTTGATCAAGAAGTTAGATGACAAGCACGTGGAAATAATGGATTCTCTAAATGATATCTCAGAAGAGTTTGATAATTTCAACTATAAATTTTTCAATGAAAATATTGATGCCCTTCTAGTAGATCAAATTAAGATAAATTTCCAAGATTTGGTGAAGAAAGATAATGAGGTAACTTGGAATTTCAAAAGTGATTCAATTGAGAACTTGGTTTCATGCCATAATTTCACAAGTTGATCTGAAGAAAGTGGTGAGTAAACTCAAAAGGATCCTGGCTAAAGTAGCAAGAGAGATTGAAAAATAGGTGTGGTGAATCATTATGCATGTGGACTAGAATAAGAATAAGTGTAAGGAATTATCAAGAATTTCATTAAATACAAACATTTGATGACTATGTGGGAGAAAGAGTAGGAGAAATTCGAAGAAGGAAAAGATTTTGTAGGACCCAAATAAGCTAAGAAGCCATGAAATGATAGTTCCAAGTTTTGGATAACTCCAAGTTACAGGGTTGACTTAGTCAAACCTTTCCAACTACTTTTTTTTTATTTATGGGAGCCTTTCCTAGAACTTAATTACATTCTATTTTTAGTAACTTGTTAGTTAACATCCGATGTAATGGCCAACCTACAAAACTTATAAATAATTAAGTGCATAAAGTTTAAGAGATAGAGAAAAATCATTGGGAAGTTACTTTTCAAGCTTGGAAGAGATATTTGATACTTTAGAGCCTTTCAATTATATTCGAACATTTTTTTCCGTGAAAAGTATGATTTATTGTGTTAATAGTTTATCATTGTATGGTTTGTGGATGTGAAATTCCTTAGTATAAGTGATTAATTCACCTTTATTTCAGAGTATCTTATTTCAATCTGTGGGAGAATGATGTGTTTATCTTGAATATAAATTATGAAATATTATATTCCTTATGTTATACATTTACATTATCATTAATTATCATGAGGAGAAAGGGATTTTTGACATGTGTATATCATATATTGTCATGATTTTTTGATTTTGTATTCGAATAGATTTGATCTATTTATCGGGAAATTTTGGGGTCTTACAAGGAAATGCATGATATTTTGTCTTTCATCATCAATTTCCCTATCTAAATAGCATAAGGTGAATTTGATTGTCATGGTTCTTTATCCTTTCTAAGTTAACCCTTTCTGATGTGAATATTAGTAAAATTATCTAATTATACTCTCTTGGTGTATCACCATATCTAACTTATTTGTTATTTGTAACCATGACCATCATGAATTGAGTAGATTTGATTCATTTTAAATTGTTTTAGCCTTTCACATTGATCTTAAATTGGGTGCCCCAAATTCCTAAGGAACTCGACCTTCACTGGGTTCATCCCAAGGTGACAAGGTCCCACACCTTGGGGATGTTCCAATGTTGCACATGATATTTCAACAATTTAATGGGTGCATGATCCGTGTGTAAACACATAGGATGAAAAAATTCAATTTTTATTTTTTCAGGTATGGTCATAAGTCCTAGAGGTAATAGTATAATAAATGTGTTACTAGTTTTTCTTGACCGTTCTAAATTTAAATTGTACACTCTCCCTCGTAAAAGTGTAAACTAAGTCTCGAAGGCCATTTTTAGATTTTGATAAGTGTTTTAAGGGATTAATGTAGATTATAACTTTTTCAAAAGGATGAAATGGGGTTTAAATGGTATGTATTAGGTCCCTCTAGTGGTCTAGAAAGCATGACATGAGTAAGAAATCTAAAGGCTTGGGTGTATAACTAAGAAACTTATTAAGCCTAAACTTACACATGTGAACAAGAGTTTAAAGTATGTACTCGGTGCTAACTAAATGAAAGAATATAAATACTAAAATGTAACTAAATACACCTCATTCTACCTGAGTATGAATCCAAAAGTGTAAAGGTTTGAAGAAGTATTGAAGGTAAAATTGATTTTTGTGTATGTTTTTACTTGTAATCCTAAATGACTATGTGTTGAATTCTTGTAAGGCTATAATCCTTAGATTTTATGATCTGTATTTGTGAATGGACCATGATTGAAAAGACCCTCTAGGTTATATGTTTATAAGTAATGAAGAGTTACATAGTGGGATTGAGAGATGAGTACACTTGAGGAAGGATAAAATTGGCTTCTTGCATATTTTTTGTGTTGATAAAATTTTGATAATTCTCACTTGTTCTTAGTATGTGTTATGGTGTTTGAGATAAATCCATGATCTCTCCTTTCTATGCATGGAAGAATGAATGTAGACACGTTGAGAATTCTTGATTTTGGATATCCTCTATTTCAAGATACAATAATGTCTTGACTATGAGTGGCTAGGACTATAATTACCTTGAATATTATAGTGTTTGAGTTAAGATCAAGTTATTCCATCTTTTTGAAGTGCATGCAAGTTGGAGCCTTGATGACCATTCCTTGAGAAGAATAGGCTAGAAGTACTTAATGAAGTACCGAAAACTAATACTATGAAAATTTACACAAATCTAATCTTCCTTAAAAATTGAAAGTGGTGCATGGAAAAATGTGATGCTTGGTGTAATCCTCGTGGTAATGAAAGAAAGGGAGCATGATATAATGGAAAGGGTCCAATGTATTAAAGAATTTATGAAGGAGGATTAACAACATGCAACTACGTAGAAACTCCTAGATAGGGTAGAAGGAAACTTTAATGGAAGAAGCTTGGCACACACTTCTAAGATCTGGTGGTAAGATTTGAATGAATTTGAGTTTCCTACAAGTCTCCAATTCAAATTTAGAGATTTAAAACTAAATAAAGATAAATTTATGGTTTATTTACCCTTATGGGGTTTCACAATGAGGGTTTCAACAAGATGAGCTAGGTTTTGATCTTCTAGGATCTGAACCACCAAATTTTCTCTTGAAATTTGTTAGATATGATGTTAGGAAGATATATAAAGGTTTGAAAAAATTATTTGGAAATTTTATTGGTGAAATTTAAAGGTATTTATTACAGTAGACTGTCACATTTGAAAATCACAATGTGAGACCTAAGTTGTGAAGCTACTTTACAAATGAGGTAGGAGATGGGATTTAATTCCGGGCTTGAAAATTTGTACACATTTATAAGCCCTTAAATGGTACCCAAAAACCTATTCATTATACATTGAACCTTCACAAAAATGAAGACAAGCATGACAAGTAGTCTACGGAAGACCTAACAGGGGTATGGAAGCTAATTTACAAAGAGTGTAGTAGAGGGAGTTCGGTGAAGAGTTGAGACTTGAGATTTTACAAGAATGTGAGGGGTATGTAAATACAACTAATTGATGTGATAAATCATTAAGAGTGACTATAAAATATCATAACCTAGGTAAAATCAAGGGATGTGTTCTTGAGTTCAAGTAGGGGAAACCTTGTGAAAAAAGGAAAGTAGTGAAGGATGTGAGTTGTTTAAAATAATTTATTGTGTGGAACTAACCGATGCCTATAAGTAAAAAGGGACTAAGGATACTTGGGGAAGTATAGAGGTAAGAAAATACTAATTGTGTCTAAGTGTATAAAATCCTAAAGGGACTAGTTGGAAAGTAAAAGGAATAGTTAAGTAGGGAATTTGTTTTTGTGGTGGTCATTCTAACTTAGATGGATTTGTGAAGAAGGGGAATGGTGAAGAGAAGAAAAAAAGAAGCAAGAGGCCTACATTTCATCCTTGAGTATCATGGTGAAGAAGAAAGGACTTGAGCATTTGAAGTGGCAAGGTAAGTGTTCGTGAGAACTCCACTATGTGTTGATGAGTTTGATGGTTGTATGGGAAAATAATGAAGGTAATGATTAGGATAGAAGGTTACTCGAGACCATTCATGATCATTTTAGTCAAGGTTGAGCATTGAGAAAGTAGTTTTTATCCTTTTTAGGCTTACTTAAGATCCTCATACAGAGCACATTGAAGTCAAATTGTTTAGGCCTTCTTTTGGAACTAAATATATGCTTAATATTTTATTTTTATCTACATTACCATACAAATATACACAGAGCATGGTATCGATACAGAATAATTTTTATTTTCAATAGGGTTGAGAATCAAACTTTTTTCCTTAGCAAAGTGTCCTTTCCTGGAAGCTTGAAACCAAGAGGCAATACAAGCCTTTCCTTGAATACTAGTAACCAGGGGACAATTACACAGTTCTTCAACATGTCACATAGAATTTTGATAGGGAAGAAATTCCTTTATCACTAGGAATTTACACACTATATTTTACTTGAGAAGAGAGTCCTTAAAACATACACACCATCTGCATTAGTGTTTTACACAACAGGAAGTAATTAAAGTTTGGTGGATGACACTAGATAGTTCTCCCTAAACTTATTCCATTACATTGGTGTGAGATCTCCCAAAAAAATTGCTTGTTGACATCATCTTCAGTATCCTTTCTACACTCTTTTTCTCATCATGGATCAGCTACACATGTTATTTTTTCACATTTTCACACTTTACATACTTTTCTTACACAATTTTTACATATTTTGATCATATACATGTGTATTTGACTACTTTTCGGATTCTATTTTGTAGCTCCATCTGTATGGGAAGCGGTAGTCAATAGCACAAGAAAATCAACATCACACAAATCGACACAAACAATAGGTACATGATGACATCTATACACGTGTTTCCTCCCTAGGTTCATTTTCATCACTTTTTTCACTTTCTCCTCCTTAGCATCCACCCTTTACATTTTTATCACTCCACGCGTTGTCTAGTCACTTGGCATGTTTTCTACATCAATCTACATGGATATTAGGTACGCATATCTATCTAATTTATGCTACTGAGCCTTCTAATCACCAACATAAAGTGGGGGAAAATGTAGACTCAAAATCACATAATTTGGTAAATTATCTAGTCCTAATTACATACTACTATTCATATGATTTCGAATTAAGAATGGTACTAATTAACCCATGTATTTGGAAAAATTTCATTTCTTTATGCTGTTACTTTTAGTCTTACACCCTTACTTACTCAATCCTACTTTTCGGTCTTTAGAATTTTTCATCCTGACACTAGCACCTAGACTAGGATGTCAACACTAGGTGCCCTCGTCAAATTTGGGTGCCCCTTTCCTCTTTTTTGTTTACTCACAATTTTTGGGTCCTTTCTAGCCATTTGAGTATCTTATCTTTTTGGTACTTGGCCTTTTCGGGGTTAATTACAAAGTTTAAGTAAGGGAATCATATAAATATAAATTTATGTGATCATAATAAGGGACAAAACAATAAGCATATACTATCTCCACCTAAGGTTGTATCCATCAAAATCATCTAAAGGATCTATTACATTTATCTAGCTCCATCACAAGGGACACAAGGGCTGGTTTTCTACATACAATTCATAGGAGGGAAGTTCATTCTATTTCATGCAAACATTTACTACATTTATTTACATCTATCTACTTTCTCACTATCTAAGTGCAATCGACACAAGAGCAACCTAGGGCACGGTTTTACACACACACACAAAAACTACATTCAGTCCTGATATATGTATTGTAATGATCAGTTGTAAGTACACCATTATGATAGCTAAGGATAGTCTAATCCATCATTCTCGCATCTTTCTTTTATGGGATTTGATGTCTATTTTAGGGTTTTACAAGTCTATTCTTCATTGCAGTTTATAGAGAACTCGAAATCTTGTTGCAACCTCATAGTGATAAGAAGATACTAAAGGATAACATCTTGTAACAACTTAGAGGAGGTTTTCTGAGCATTTCCATAGACCCAGGCACCCATAATCGCACTCTGGCACACTTGGGTGCCCTTGTCTGTCTCCAGCCATCCCAATGTATATTATCTGTGCAGATATGAAATTTTATGTGCTCCATTGTGATGGTCAGTGCTTTGTATTTTTTTATTTTTCATTCATGTACACATTAAAAAACATTGTGAATTGGATAATGTATCTTACCTTCTTTGCATTTAGGGTTTCTTTATTTTTTTCGTAGTTTTCTTTAGTATATTTGTGTATTTCATTGTTGCATTTATTTACTACTACTATAACATCATATTAGGCTCTTATATTTACATTTTATCTTAATATATTGGGTCTAGTTGAGGAGGGTTGGCATGTATTGGATAGAACCATTGTATGAAATGTAGCTAGATTGGGGGAAGTGCCCTAAATAATACACTTGATCACCATATTATGTAAGTGGTGGAACACAAATAACTACACATTTTGGTTCCATGTTCCCCAAAGGGGAGATGACTATGATATTAGAGGATGTATATCATATTATGGGGATCTAGATAGTGGGAGAGAGGGTATATGTATTTATAGTGGAAATACCATATCGATGTGCAAGGAATGGTGATTGTAGTTTGGGATGGGGGATTTACAGAGTTGATTATCTTCCTTAGTTCTATTGTGACAGCTAGGAGTTCACTACTATGGAAGTTTATTGCAATATTATTAGAATATTTTTTCATAGTATATGGTGGTGGGGTATCAATTTTACATAAGATGTGTTAGTTCATAGAGAGTCACATCATCAAATATGCATTGGTCAGGTGTATGCTAGCCCACTTACACACACACACACATTGGAGAGTTATGGAGGTGGAAATGAAGTGTTGACATTATTACGTATAAGGCACTATGAGTATATTTCCATGTTTTGATTGATTGGAGGTCATAGGGATAATTTCCAGTACATTCAGAGATATTTTTGGCATGGTGGTGATACCTAGGAGGTGAGGCCTAGACACTATGTCATACCAAGTTTATTAGATAGGATGAATCTAGGTGGGATCATATGGAGACCTTACAAAGAATTTAAAGGACGAGTAGAGGATAAAGTAGATATATGGTGAGTGTGATAGATGATGTGTTTAAAGGATTGACATTCCATAGTTTGGGAGATTTACCATTATGAGTGCATGATGTGGCAATTTTTGATTTTAGGATAGGATGTGCCTCCAACACCATATGTGTCGAAGATATTGAAACATAAATAATTGAGGGATGGAAATCATTTGATACCAATTATATCCGAGCTCTTTGTCCCACCCAAAAATGAGGTGGACCCAATAGTGATTTTGGGTCCTATGGATGATGCAAGATGTAATGCAACCTACACATAGTGGTGGATAGAGGATTGATCGGATTTATTGTTTCGTTTTATCGTACATGGCCTATAAAGTGGAGAAATTCCTAGATGAGAATATGGAGTAGATATTATCCCATCTAAATGAGGGGATGGTGTAAGAAAGGTAGATACCATTACAAATGATGTTCTAACCATGGCCATTACCTAGCGTAAGTATTGTGTAATTTAGTATATAGTATTTTATAATGGTTTGATGTGATAGATTTAGAAAATAGTTATCATGGGGTGTCTATTATGTAGATGCATTGTTGTGTGTATATAGGATACATGTATTGTAATATGATTATATTCTAATCATGATGAAATTGAATAGGAAGATACCCAATGTTGTTGTTGTTGGTGCAATGTTAAAGAGGGATGATGATGTTGTAGGGGAGTTCATAAATTTTCTTGACTCGATTATTTTGTAAACTACCACCTCACATATACTATAGAGAAATAAGAATGAGATACAAGTAGAGTTGGCATAGAAACCATAACCTCCACTTGAGAAAATATCACACAATTTTTGGTATCGATGTTAATGAGTGTGTAGGTGCATTATGCAGAGGGCTAGGGTAGAGATAGGGACCCTATAAGAGTGACTACTCGAATCGTATAACATGATCATGTTATCGTGGTAAAAATATGTATAGGAGGCCTTGAGCTCTTAATCTCCCATTTTTTAGTGAGGATGAGGATGATAATGATGATGTATAGATATTTGTAAAAATTTCATGACCCATTATATTATCTTTTTGGACACGCAATACACACACATACAAACTTTTGTTTTGAGCAAATTCGGTATCATTATGTGATGAGTTATTGATTAATATTAATTTTATATGTTTCATATATTATCATGATGAGATTAATTTATGTATAATTGGATGTGACATATGTGTTGATTATGATAGTTTATATATTTTTGATATTAGGTAAAATAGGGTTGAGGGTATCCTATCCCATACAAAAGATGCATCTCTTATATAGAGAAGATATTCAAAAATGAAACAGTCAAAATAAAATAAAGGACATACAAAATAGTACTACACCATCCAACAAGTAAACTAACAACAAATAAAAGCCTAAAAAAACAACCAAAAACAAAAATCTAATATTAGCCATGACTCATCCTTCTTGTCATAGTTAGCCAAAAACTGGCCCATTATTTTGACAAGGACTCAATGTTAGTGCCCAGAGTAGTAAGATTTTCCTCAAATAGTTCCCTCATCCTCTTCTTCGATGACTCTTGATCTTCGCACTATCTATAAGCATTGACTAACTACCCCAGAAAATGGAGGTGCTGAATCGTAGTCTTGAAATTTATAATACTCCACTAAGTGAACTATTGAAGAATGACCTTTAAATTTTCCGCATCACTTTCCAAACCCTTGCATTTTTCTTTTAGAATCTCAATACTCCCACCACTTAGATCTTGAGCCACATATTCCACTTTCATCTTCACAACATGATAATAATTAAGGATGAACTGAATAGTACTTTTAGTGAGATGCTTGTCACTCTTCACATTCTCAAGGTCTTAAATCAATTTAGCCAAAAATTCTCCCTACTCTGCAACATCTTTTCCTTGAGATTCAATTTGGGTTTTGCCTCGGAGTTGTCAAAGACTTGTTTCTCCTACTTGACTAGTCTCACCCTTCTCAGCCTCTTTCACATCAGTTCCTTCACATCTTTCTTCTTGAGGTCTTGGAAACCTTTTACAGCTTCAACCTCTTTAACATTTTTCTCTTCCCCATCACTCGAGGAGGGTGCTTCACTTGATTCCTCATCCTCTGAATTGGAGTCATCCTCAATAGTATAATCCTCCAGAGATTTCGACAACACACTCACCCCTTTAACCTTTTTGTCCATATCCATAGCAGATCTCCTCACAATAGCCATGATAAACCCTTGGTGTAAGGGCACACTTATTTTTCTTTTTTTAAACTGATCCAGAGTAGCATAAAGAGATGACAACATATAATATGGAAAATCAGTAGTGTGCCCATGCCTAAGAAAATTTAACATAGGGAGATGGTATGCAAAGATGCACTTATGGTGGCCTTCTAAAGTGAAAAATTGGATTAAGTTAAGAGCACCCTCATTGAAAGGGGTGGGTAGAGAGTTCCTTAAGAAACCAAAAACTGATTGGTGAGTTTTTCCTTAACTTACAAGAAGAACTTCAACTCTTCAACAAAATCCTTCTTAGGATTGTAAATTTCATGCCCCTCCTTTTCCATACCAATAAAATACACCAAAATGTTGATATAAAGGTCAATCTTAACACTAATAAACACAACACTTCCCCCATCTACTTCTTAACAAGCTCCAAAGAAGACTTGAAATCTTTGTTGAGTTGAACATTGTGGCCTTCAAATATTTTCAAGAAAGGGGTTAGCCCCATTATTTCAAACACCTCCATCTCATATTTAATGCATTTGGTATCCCATGGATTTATTCATAGCAGGTTTCTCCCCATTTTCTTATTAATAAACACACTAAAATGGCTTATACCTCTCTTTTCACCACTACACATACCTAGATCCAAAGATATAATTCTACCATGCTGATTAGAAACACATGGGATTAAAATCCTCTTTCATAATTGAATCCCCTCTTATCAATATTAAAATAGACCATGCATAATTTACCAAGATCCTGAAAATATTTCCCATAAATGTATAATTATTTAGAGTTGCCTTCCTAGCCATGTCAGAAAAATCAAGTAATGATGTTTGTATCACCATATTATTTTTCCAATTGGGTTTTCACTAATGGATCAATATCATCAAAATTGGAAATCAATTTCATTCCTTCAATCAAGACCCCTTTATTGGAAAAATTATTGGCTATCTGAATTATTAGCTATCCAATATTATTAGCTATTCTATATATTGCTCAAAGGAATGAAATTAGAAATATGTGAAATTTGATATATATTTACTTCCTTTGAGCAATATATACTATCTAGGTCATTTCTTGTGGCAATCAGTAACCCCAAAATGCTGGTTATTAAGAGAATCAACCTCAATACTATTAAGAGCATCTAGCTATATGTTTTTCCATAAACTATACTGAACCTCCATGTTAAAATAATTATTCACCTTGGTTCCATATTTCTTAGCAATAACCTTTTGGAGATTGGGAAAGGAGTTTTTGAGAGGACAATATCCCAACCATCTATCTTCCTATAATTTAATAGTGCACCTGTTATCCAAAATGGTGCCCACTCATTTTTGTGGCTAACTCCTTGTGTTCTTGCCTCTCTTGTTCCTCAGTCTACATTTTTGATTTTTAGACACTCAAGGCTTTCTAGAAATGGCACCATAAGATAGAGCTCTCTCTCAGCCTTTCCGAAAGGTAAAGTTTGCCTCCTAACTCCTTATATTTTTCAAGTTATGGCTCATCGGAGTTTTTGTGGAAAATTTTCCCATTTGAGGCACGTAGCCAATAGGAAGCTGCCACGTGGCATCCAACTAGTGGAGCATGGAGAATTTTTGAAAAAATTTCCAAAGACAAAAAGAGGTAAAATTTGAAATTTTTTCCACCGATCCGTTTTTGGGCCGTTTTTGCCCTAAATCTTCAAATGATCAAATCTTTTGATCTAGAGCTCAAATTTTCACGTTCTTTATATATTGGAAAGATGTTAAAATTATCTACATGATTCCATGGTCATTTTCTAATTTTGGTTCAGTTTGGAGAGATAAAATTCAAAAACAGTTCTGGTACGTGTCCATGGCCAGAAATGACATTTCAACAACCAAATTTAATACAGAATTGGTCACATTCTTCGCCAATATGGTCAAAAATGATAGGGTATGGGTTTGTAAGGTCCTACATGCCGTTTTAATGCATTTTCCATCAATGAGGAATGGGCTCCCACGTTTTTTATGTTTTCTCTCTCCTGGGCTCGACCCATGCACTGAAAAATCCATATTTGGCTCATTTCTTCATGGTTGAACACTTTTTGGCATTGCAAACTTCTTATTTCACCTCCAGCAAGTGATAGTTGTAAGAATCAGACCTTTTTCATAGTTTGTAAAAAGTTTATACCTCTTTGATGGTGGAATGCAAGAGATTTTTACATGGAATTGACAAAGGTGAACTCTGTGAATGCTTTCACCCCTCTGTTTGTATTGTTTTACTTCATTTTAAGACCTCTAATTACATCTATTAGCTTGTGTATGTTTTCCCTTGTTGCATTTCATGAATTTGTGTCTATTTACATGGCAAAAAATGTTTCACCACTCCTTTTGGTGCATCACCATCTTTAGTTTAGTTTCATTTTTGCATTTTTATCCTTGTCTCCTTGCAATTTAGAGTAGGATTAGGATCTGAACCTCTGTAGTTGTGCAAAATATAGATCTAAATCAGAGGAGTTTGAGGAACCAACCTCTAATCTAGAGATTCCTCTCTCATTTTCACAAGTCCCACACTTGGAGAGAGGTTTCCATGTTGTGCAATCACACTGGATGCCTAAAACATCAATTCAGAACCTTGATTTGCATCCAGGGGTGCTGCTGATTTGCAACAACAGTTTTGGCATGCCCGGTGGGACCTTAGAGGTCTCATTTTTATTGTAGCAAAGTTGATGTGCATCTGCTATAATTTTCTTTCTTGAAAAGAGCTATAATTTACATATCTGGTGACTCCAAAGGGGAAGAATCAACTGGTTTCAGCAGTGCAGGCCTGAAAACTCATGAGAAGAATCACTACAAGGTCAAGAGCTGGAGAAGAAGAGGTGCTATTTGAATATCTGTAGTTATCTCCAAGAGTAAGGCAAAGTGGAAGAAGGATTCAAAGGTCTCCATCTCCACCAAACAGAACTCTCTCAACTCCTCCACCTGGTAGGCCTTTCATTAAGTCAACAAGGGTTTTAAGACCAATTAGAATGGCACAAAACAACCCCTATGTCAATTTCACAGGCAACAAGCCCACTTGCCCTCAATGCACAACATCCAATTCCAATTGTAGCCTTGAAGAACATTCCATACTTCACTAGAGAGAATCAGACTACTCCAGGTGATCATGTTAAAGACATTGCCAACCTTTGTGTAATTCATGAAATCAATGAGATGCAAGTGGCTGTCAAATTGCTGGCATCTTCATTCAAGGGGAAAGCATTGCAATGGTTTAGAAGCCTTGGAGCTGGTTCTATCACAAATTGGAATCAGCTGTGTATAGCACTTCATGAGCAATTTGGAGAGAAGGGAGACAACTTGTCTCTTTTGGAGCAGCTGACAACCATCAAGAGAGCTCCCAATGAACAACTGACCAATTTCAACTTCAGATTTCAAAAGACTTGGGAGAGAATTCCAGTGGCAGTTAGGCCAACAGTAGAAGGTGCTTTTCTCTATTATCTCAAAGCTCTAAATTCTAATATTTCTATGTTGATTCAATCCATGGGAGGCATAACTATCCCTATGGCTTATAGCATTGCCATTAGGGCTGAAAATTGTTTGATCGAAGCTGGCAAACTAGCCCCTAGACCTCCCATGCCATTGTTTCCAAGTTTAGAGAGTCCAAATACCAATCAAGCACCTAATTTGGCTCCTTCTCCCACTCCTAGAAATAAGAGTTCAAATGAAGCTTCTACTTAATCTTCAAGTGCCCCAAATGAGCTTCAAGAAGTCATGAAGCAATTGATAAACCTAGGCAATGAGTTGGTTACTCTCAAAAGGCAACAAGCCCAAGGTTTTATACCTTCTTACCAGCCCCAAGCTCAGCCCAACAAGCAGCCATACCAACCACAAAGACCTCCTAATCCAGCTGCAAATATGAATCAAACAAGGCCTCCTGCCAATAGACCATTTCAGCCCTACAATCCAAATGCCATATCTACCTCTAAGGCATTGGTGCCAACACAAAACAACATTGCTCAGGAGTATGATTGGTGTTTTCCATGCAATGAACCTCATAACCAATCTATGTGCTTCAATGGTGCTTTGAATCAAGCATTAATGGTGACAACTACTGGTGTGGAGGGTGAAGGCAATCAAGGAAACAACCAACAACAAGAAACATTCCAACAGCAATCAGCCCCAAATGACACCACGTTGGTAAATTAGCAAGCAGAGGATTTTTGTGGCATGAATCAAGCAGTTTCCCAAGGTGTTGCAGCCAACACAAGGTCAAAAAGAAGGAATTTGGGTGAAGAACAGCCATTAGCTCCAACCAATCCACAACCTTCCATGGCTCCACAAATGGTTGGCAAGCAAAATCCAATTTCAAATGCATAAGGGCAGCCAAGAATAGCTCCTAGACCAACTCAAATACCAATTATTGCTGCCCACGTGCAAGGAGTGAATGTACAAGAAAAGGGACAACAAAGAGATCCTTCATCACCATTCAGTATCATTGATCAGATGAAGAAGACAAATGTTAATATATCAATGTGGGAATCCCTATCTATCCCAGGCCAAAGAGACTTGTTACAAGCTGCCATGAAGGATCGCCAACTTCAATCAGCAAGTTCACATGCAAGAGAAAGTGCTCACAAATGCTACCCACTGAGGGAAATCATGGGGAAAACAAGGTAAAATGTTGAAGCCCCTCCTTTCTATGTTTCATTAATCATTGGAAATTAGTTAGTGCACAATTGCATGATAGATTCCGGGAAAGTAGCTCGGTGATGCCTAAACAAATAACTGATCAGCTAGGGCTCCAGTATGAAACCATATCCAAAGGGGTAGTGCAGCTGGATGGGACAGCAGTAACAACAGTTGGGGTGATTAGAAACTTGAGTCTTACCTTGCATGCATGTCCAAATGTTGTTGTTTTACAAGATGTATCAGTCATAGACCTTCCACCACTCTTTGCCCTATGCTTGTCAAGGGACTTCACAGCCAAGATTGGGGGATATTTGTCTGCTGATTGGTCACACATGCTGTTCAGAATGAGGTATGGAACTAAGGCTACAATCAGGTCTGAACCTATTACAAACTTCCACATTGAGCCTTACACTCCAAGTCAGATCAATGCCAATTGTTCAACATTTGATCAAGAAGACCACCCAAGCACCGATGAAGCTGACACCAAGGTTGGGAGCATCCCGAATCTAACTCTTGATGAATGGGCAAACAAGGTACATGATTTTGATCCTTATCAAGAATTGGAAGAATTTGAGCTAGGGGTCTATTGCATACATGAAGAAAATCAGCCTATTCTTAGCATCACCAAGCGAAACCATGAAGATGACAATGAGGTATGGCAGCTGTTTTTTGATGGATCAAGGAGTAGACAAGGTGCAGGAGGTGGAGCCATGCTTGTTTCACCTCAAGGAGTAAAGTACTATTCAGCTTTTAGATTTCAGTTTTCATGCTCCAATAACACTATTGAATATGAAGCCTTGGTGCAAGGGATGCACCGGGAAATCAATAAGAAAATAAAGAACTTGCAAGTCTTTCGTGTGACAGAATTGATTGTAAATCAGGTCAAGGGACAACATGCTACCAAGAATGATCTACTCAGGTGCTACAAGAACAGGGTGTGGGACTATCATCACCAATCCAGCACTATGATAATTCTTCAACGGGAACTCCTCGTGCTATGCTTATTTACTAATGCACAACATTTAGTTTGGTGGATGTAATCTGGAAACAAAACAACAACATAACACAAGAATACCATCGACTATGATAAGACAGAATGATGACAAATCTGAAATATCAAAGTAAATGATAATATTAACATGAAATTGTTACAATCTCACCCATGAGGTACTTCAAGTGTTATTGACTTCACTTTCCCTTCACCAAGACTATGGGAGAAACTTTACAATTACACCTCTTAATGACTTCTTCAACACACCTTTAAACCGATGACTTCCTTTGCACACTTCCTACAATATTTCTCACTACTTCCTTCTATGCTAAATGAGGGGGTGGCCTCTCTATTTATAGAACTTCCAGCTTATCCATCTTATCTCTAAGATAGGATAAGAAATCCACTCTAACGAATCATATTCCATACCTTAACTCTTATCTCGTACACGTAAGCTTATCTTTTAAGATAAGATAAACCTTATCATTTTACATGAGTTCCACAGCTTTTAGACTTTTTACAAATAAAATACACAAAATATTTATGACCTCACTCCTTATCCTTATTACCAATATAATATTTCTAATTCCTAATCATGTAGACCCTACTTCTCTAATTACCCAAAATTTGACATTTTAACATTATCGGACCACTTACAATAAATATTTACTTTTACAACATTCCTATTGTACTTTGACCATACCGTACTCCACATTATTGGTGGCACCGCATCGATGGCGCCGTTATCTTCTATCGACACTACTACTAATTACACTTAACAACATCCTATTCCTAATACATACATTAATGAAATAGAAATTATGGAGGAAAATTTTAGTGTTGACATCTTCCCCTTCCTAGCTTCTACTCCGTCCTCGTAGTAGACTATTCGTGCTTGGAAAATCTTCAACTTGTCGTGGTTGACCCATTTCGTAATGGGATTGCCATCCAATTCCTCCAAATGTCAGTACGTACTATTTTCATGCACATTTGCTTTTTGTAGGGCCCCATCCATTTTGGAAGAAATTTTCTCTGTCTTCTTTTTTTGTATCCGGATCATATACTAGAACCAAGTCATTCACATGAAATGGAGACCAACGGATCTTTTGATCAAAGTATTCCTTCTGCTTCATTTTCTTCTTATGGCTTATATCATTTGCTATTTTCCTCATTTCCTCTAGCAAATGAAGATGTACCAACCTTTCTTTTCTTGAATCACTTTCATCCATCCTTTCATTTTTCATAACTC
The DNA here is from genome assembly GCA_018340775.1 of Taxus wallichiana var. yunnanensis. Lineage (NCBI taxonomy): Eukaryota > Viridiplantae > Streptophyta > Pinopsida > Cupressales > Taxaceae > Taxus > Taxus wallichiana. Next base: position 301,356,493 of record CM031243.1, on the reverse strand, counting down.
TCACAAAGGGGGAATATCAAACTCAATAAGAAGAATTGGATCAATGCCATAGGCCAATGAAATGGGGAGTATCCTTCTGACTTTGATGTTGCCCTATATGCCCACAATGCTTTGCATGAATCCTTTTATCCCACTTATGTACCTGCAAGGCTGCATCTTTTGCTAGAATTTGACACAACACAAAATTTGTTCGTTCCACTTGTCCATTTGTACTTGGCTTGTATGTTGTTGCCTTCCTGTGCTTAATAGAAAATTTATTGACTAGGGCTTCTACTACCTCATTAATGAAGTGGCTTCCTTGATCTGTTATAATTTCTAATGGACAACCAAATCTGGTGATAATGCGTTCATATATGAACCTTGCCACCTATTCCATGGAAGATGTTTTCAATGGCCTAGCTTCAACCCACTTGGTTAAATAATCTGTGGCAACTACAATATACTTATTTTGGTGTGAGGTAGTTGGAAGTGGACCTACAATGTCTATTCCCCACTTTTCAAAGGGACCAAGTGGAAGAATAGGGCATAATGGAGCTGATGAAGTCTTACGGTTACCATGTGTTTGAAAAATATCACATGTCTTACAATAATTATAACAATCTTTAAAAAGAGTGGGCCAGTGATAACCTGCATCCAAGATCCTTCTTGCTATAAGTTGTCCAGAGAAGTGCCCTCCACATGTACCATTGTGGAATTCTTCTAGCAGTTCCTTCCCTTGATCACGTCCAACTGCCCTCTTGTACTATCCATCAGGTCCTATTCGAAATAATACTCCATGTAAAATAGAATATGGACGACAGGCTTGAGTAATCTTTCTCTTAGTCTTTGCATTGGCACCATCAGGAATCTTGAATTCATTCAAATAATTCCAAATATCTATGTATTCACTAGGGATTGTGTCAAGATATAACAAGGCTACATCGGGGAAATCATCATCATCACAAGATGATCCTAAACCATCATAGGCTCGAGAGAGTGCATTTGAATTGACATGCTTCTTTCCCGGCCTATCTATAATACCAAATTTAAATTCTTGTAGCAAAATTATCCATCTTGCTATCCTCCCTAATGGGTTAGGCTTATTTACAATATATTTTAGAGCCTGATGATCTGTTACAACTAGAAATTTTTTCCCTAGCAAGTAATTTCTAAACTTCTTTACAGAAAAAATGATAGCCAGAGCCTCTTTTTCAGTTACAGTATAATTTACCTCAGCACTGCTCATTTGTCTGCTCCCAAAGTAAATTGGATGTTCATTCCCATTTTCATCCTTTTGGCTCAAAGTACTTCCTAGTGCTGCATCTGAGGCATCATTGTACACAATGAATGGCTTGCTCTAATCTGGATTCTTCAAAACAGGTGAAGACACCAGGGCTTCCTTCAGCTATCCAAAAGCTTCATGCGCCTTATTTCCTGGTTCATAAGTAACATCCTTCTTCAAGAACTGGGTTAGTGGTTGTGCAATCTTTGAGAAATTCTTGATGAACCTTCTATAGTAACCCACATGGCCTAAAAATGATCTCAACTTACTTCTATTCATAGGAAATGGTAAATCTTTGATTTTGAAACTTTATCGGATCGCACCAATACAATCTCCTGGATACAACATGCCCTAACAAAACATCTTTAGAACATCCAAAGACACACTTTGTAGGGTTTAGTGAGGCTTGTGCTTCATCTAACCTTTGAAATTCTCGTCTCCATCTCAGTGCGGGTGGTCCAACTTGCTCCCATAGATGTAAAAATCATCCAGAAATACTCTGATGAAGGTCCCAATGTAGGGTTTGAACACCCTATTCATCAAACGCTGGAATGTTGCTGGAGCTTTGCACAACCCAAAAGGCATAACTCTATAAGCAAACGTTCCCCAAGGAGTGGTGAATGTGGTCTTCAGCTGATCTTTCTATGCTATACGAACTTGGTTGTAGCCGCTATATCCATCAACAAAACTATAGCACTCCTGGCCAGCTACTTCGTCCAAGATCTGATCTGAAAATGGAAGAGGGTAATGATCCTTCTTTGTTGCCTTATTGAGCTTCCTGTAATCAACACAAATGCGTAGCTTCCCATTCTTTTTTATTGAGATCACAATGGGAGAAACCCATTCTGAATTCTCCACAAAGAAATATGAATCCTACATCAAGCAACTTATCTATTTCTTCTTTTACGCCTTGGAAAAATTAGGATTCATTCTATATGGCATTTGCTTTATGGGCTTGGCACCATCTACCAGCTCAATAGAATGTTCTACCCAACTTACTTGACGGAGTTCCTTGTAATCAAAAGTGAATAGGTGTATGTACCTTCGAAAGAGTTGGAGGTAGGATTCCTTCTCACTCTCCATCACAGCATCACCAATCTTTATTTGTTGGAGACAATCATCAACTTCTTCTTTAGATAATTTTATGGGGTCATGAGCTGGTGTGACTAGAAGGATATCCATGACTAAAACATCCACCTCACTTTCTTCATCTTCAGTGTCCACTTCACTGGTACTAGAGTAATCAGAGGATGTCCAATCATCAGTTTCATCACTTGAATCCATAGGTTCTGCTTTATGATGTCGAGGGATCACGTTTATCTTCACCCTCTCTCTACCACATCCAAGTGTCATGAAACCTTCATTCCAGTAGTTTCTTGCATGAACTCTCCTTAGCCATGGTCTTCCCAACAACATTGGGTACGCAACAGTACCATTTTTCATCACCTGAAAGTCTACCACACATACAACACCCATAACAGATATTGTCACATTTAAAACTACACCTTCTGGTTTAGTTTTTCCCTTATTTAATGACCTTAACATAAGTGTTGAAGGGTGATCAATTTTTAAACCCAACATATTCATTACAGACTCGGTCATTACATTAACTGCAGCACCTCCATCAACTAAGACATCATGAATTGAAATACCATTACATAATACCTCAGCTTGTGGAGCATAGGTATCTGGCCTCGCCTCCAAAATAGGGACCTCAACCTCCTTCCTTCATCGAGCATTGATTCCACTTCGCAGCTCCCGCCTCTTCTTAGAAGACATAGCCAAGAGTTGACCATATGTAATATTTGCGCAGTGCCTTTTGGATAGATCTTCCAGATGGAGTATGGTCATTGCCCTGTGAAATTAGAAAATCCTGCACACCCGCATTTCTTCTCCTATGTTTCTTATTAGTTTCTCCTTTCATCTTCTTAGGATCATTTCCATCTTGATTATCTTTTTCTTTCTTTCTTTTTTTTACAAACACATCTACTTCATTATTTCTGCTCTTATCTACTACATCAAAAGAATTCACGGTGCTTTTCATTTATCATTATCTCCTTTACCGTATGTAGAAGCTCTATCTGACAATTATACTTATAATGACCCTTTTATAACAACCATAACAAACAACTTCAGAAATATTTCTTTTTGGACCTCTATCTCCTCCCGAGAACTAAATTCTTTTCCTCAAGAAGATTAATAGTTAATCGACCCATATTTTTGAGCAGATCTTCATACTCGGTAGATGTACTAGGAGAAATATTTGTGCTCACCGGGAGTGGTTGTGGATTCTAGACCAAAGGTGCTGGTGTAGGCTCTACTTTAGCAACAATTTCTTTGGGCTCCTCTTCCATGCTTTCTTCTTGCCTTCTTGTAATCTCCTTTGCTTGTTCAATGGTAGTCAAGGGTCATACTTCACTCGTTGTCTGATCTCTGACTTCATCCCAAGAATGAAGTGCTTACATAGGAGATTATCCATGCCATTCATCAACCCATCTGCTAATCCTTCCTTCCGGATCTGGGCATCGAGCTTCCTCCTTAGCTCTAGAACATGAGCATGATAATCCCTTATCTTATCCTTCTCTCCTTGGGATAGCTTTGTGATCTCGATCATGAGATCTGCATATTTCGTTGTTCACCAAATTCTTCAAGAAAACTTTCATTAATGAATCCCATGAATTTTTCACATTATCACCTAGTGTTTTAAACCACCTAAGTGCTTTGAACCATCCAAAAAGGTAGGAAAAATTCAGTCCATTGTTCTCTTCTTATAAGGCCATTACAAATACAAGATCGTTTAAACTCTTGAATGAAAGAAGAAGCATCTTCATTAGATTGAGCTGAAAAAATAGGAATCTTTCCCATTTTCAAAAGTAACCACCATGAAATACCAACCCACAAGTACAATCAACAAGACTTATGTGCGCAAATAATTGGAATCACTATAATAGAAAGTGACTTTACACCTTTCTACATTAAAATAGAAATGACCACAGTAAAATATGGTAAAACTTGACTTATCATGTAAAAACTAACTTTATCAGGTAAACACTATTCATGGTAAAAGTGAAGTTATCTGCGGTAAATACTATTCACAAGAAAAAGTGACTTTACTACAAGAAATACTATTCCCAAAAAAATGACTTTACCATGGTAACTACAATGCACAAAGAAAAACAAGGTTACCCTCCAATTGATTTTTGACTAAGTGGGAATATCTCTCCAGAAAATCCAACAACGAGGAATGGTCCTGACAACGGAACAAAAATGTCATCACCAATCCGCACTATGATAATTCTTCACCGGGAACTCCTCGTGCTATGATTATTTACTAATGCACAACCTTTAGTTTGGTGGATGTAATCTAGAAACAAAACAACAACATAACACAAGAATACCATCGACTATGATAAGACTAATGATGACAAATCTGAAATATCAAAGTAAATGATAATATTAACATGAAATTGTTACAATCTCACCCATGAGGTACTTCAAGTGTTATTGACTTCACTTGCCTTTCACCAAGACTATGGGAGAAACTTTACAATTACACCTCTTAATGACTTCTTCAACACACCTTTAAATTGATGGCTTCCTTCGCACACTTCCTACAATTTCTCACTTTGCTTCCTTCTATGCTAAATGAGGGGGTGGCCTCTCTATTTATAGAACTTCCAGCTTATCCATCTTATCTCTAAGATAGGATAAGAAATCCACTCACGAATCATATTCCATACCTTAACTCTTATCTCGTACATGTAAGCTTATCTTTTAAGATAAGATAAACCTTATCATTTTACATGGGTTCCACATTTTTAGACTTTTTACAAATAAAATACACAAAATATTTATGACCTCACTCCTTGTCCTTATTACCAATATAATATTTCTAATTCCTAATCATGTAGACCCTACTTCTCTAATTACCCAAAATTTGACATTTTAACATTACCGGACCACTTACGACAAATATTTACTTTTTACAACATTCCTATTGTACTTTGACTCATATCTTGTCCACATTATTGGCGCACGACATCGATGGCGCCGTTATCTTCTATCGAAGCTACTACTAATTACACTTAACAACATCCTATTCCTAATACATACATTAATGAAATAGAAATTATGGAGGAAAATTTTAGTGTTGACAGGACCTCATGAAAGATTTTGAGGGTTTTGGCATCAAATCCATTCATAGGAAAGAGAATCAAGTGGCACGACAAAGCTTGCAGCAGTAGGGGCAGCCTTTGACATTGTGGAAAGCATTTAAAAAGACAAGGTACAGCCAAACATCCACGTGATTGTGAGGCCTTTAGTGCACGATAACAATGTCACTGTTGGCAAGTGTTTGAGAATGACCAGCAAATAATCCATTTCTTACAAGAAGAATCTGAGTTCTCACTAAAAATCAAGAAAAGTTGGAATAATAAAGATGGTGACCAGTGGTACAAACAGAACTAACAAGCTGCCCAAGGACTTATCAATTTGGAGTTCATTTTTAATCCCAATGATCAGTTTAGAAAGGAGAAAGCAAACATTTAGGTCAAGAGAGAGGATTCAATATCCATCTTGGTAGAAGAGAACAAACCATTGCAAATTGGAAAGATGACAACTGAACAAGAAAGGTATGAATTCATGCAAATGGTGTGTCAAGAATTCCCGGATGTGTTTTCTTGGAGATACGAAGATTTGAAAGGTTTCAATCCCAACTTAGCTCAAAGATACCATTAAATTGGATCCAAATACTAAGCCTGTCAGCCGCAAAAACAAAGACTAGTCAATCTACACATGGAGCCTCTCATGAGGAAAGAATTGGACAAGCTGATTGAGTCAAGAATCATATTCCCAATCAAGCATTCTAGTTGGGTTTCCAACTTGGTTCTAGTCAGAAAGAAGAGTGGGGAGATCAGATTGTGTGTTGATTTCAGAGACTTAAATAGAGCATCTCTCAAGGACCATTACCCACTCCCTTCCATGGAGAAAATCTTGCAAGTTGTGGCTGGCTCCGAGAGGTTTTCACTACTTGATGGCTACTCAGGCTACAATCAGATTATGGTGAAGGAGGAAGACTAGTTCAAGACAGCCTTCACAACCAAATGGGGAACTTTTACATACAGAAAAATGCCATTTGGGTTGTCCAATGCTGGTGCTACCTTCCAAAGGGCAATGGACATGGCGTTCAAAGGTTTGATTAACAACATGGTGCTGATTTACCTTGATGATATCACTATTTTTTCCAAAAATGCAGCAGACCACCTCTCTCATTTGAGACAAGTTTTCATGAGGTGCAGGAGATTTGGAGTGTCTTTAAATCCTAGAAAGTGTATCTTTCTTGCACATGAAGGAAAGCTCCTTGGCCATATTGTCTCTAAAGAAGGATTAGCAATTGATCTAGAGAGGGTCGAAGCCATAAGAGCACTACCATTTCCAAGCAACAAGAAATCCCTTCAGAGTTTCTTGGGGAGGATAAACTTTGTTTGGAGATTTGTCCCAGATTTTGCAGCCCTTGTCAAGCCCATCACCAAAATGTTAAAGAAGAGCATGGCTTTCAAGTGGACAGCAGAAGGCAAGGAGAGTTTTGAAGCAATCAAAGAAGCCATTTCTCAAGCACCAACTCTCATTAACCTAGACTTCTCCAAGGATTTCATCCTCTATGCATTTGGAGGTAATGACACTATTTCTACCATTTTGGTATAGCAGAACAAGGATAATGATGAACACCCAATTGCCTTCTTCAAATGAGCCTAGATGACTATGAGGTGAAGTACTCTTTTATTGAGAAGCATGTGCTGGCAGTAATTATAAGCTTGAAGAAATTCAAGCATTTAGTCTCGAACAACAAGGTTTAGTTGCTGGTCTCACATGCTGGGGTTAAGGACTTCCTCCTCAACAAAGATTTGAATGAGAAAAGGGTAGGTTGGAGCACCCATGTCATGGAGTATGACATTGAGATCAAGATCACCAAGATGGTAAGAGGGAAAGGATTGTGTGAGCAGCTGGTTTTGGGGAAGCAAAAATAAGTATGCAATGAAGAAGAGGTTGTTTTGACAGTCTAGGACAGCCATGACCCAAGTGGCAATCAAGAAGAAGACAATGCTACCCCCACTCCTTTCTGGACCCAAGGTATAATGCACTTTCTAAGCACAGGTCTATGCCCTCTGGAGATGAACAAGACCTAAAGAAGACACTTCGATTGCAGGGCTGTCCCATATGACATTGTTGATGGAGTTTTGTTCAAGAAAGATGTGAATGGAGTGCTGCTGAGATGTATTAGCACAAATCAGATTCATAGGGTGTTGGAAGAGTTCCATGGTGGACCAGTTGGTGGTCATTTTGCACCAAGAGTGACAGCTCTAAAAATCATGAAGGCTGGTTATTATTGGCCTAAAATTTTCAGTGATTGCTATGCATGGATTAAGAGGTGTAAGAATTGTGCATTCTTCACAGGAAAAGAGAGACTTGCTGCCCTTCCATTGCATCCAATCTCAGTTGACCAGCCATTCATGCAATGGGGTTTGGACTTCATTGGAGTCATCAATCCCAATTCAATTCAAGGGCAAAAATAGATTTTGACAGCCAGGGACTATTTCACCAAGTGGATCAAGCAAAGAGCACTCAAAGAAGCAAATGAGTCCAACATCTTAGACTTTTATGAGGGGATAAAGCAACCAGATTTGGTATACCTACTACAATAATCTCGCTTAATGCATTGGCATTCATTGGATCGAAGGTGACTGAGTGGGCTATCAAGAACGGGATCTACCTAAGCACTTCATCAAACTATTACCCTCAAGGTAATGGCCAGGCCAAGTCTACAAACAAGAACTTGTTGAGGATCATTAGGAGGACTCTTGATGAGAATCATAGGTCTTGGCATACCAAACTGAAATCAGCCTTATGGGCTGATAGGATAACTCCGAAGAGATCCACGAGGTAACTCTCCATTCAAAATTTTCTATGGAAGAGAGGCAATCTTGCCCATGTCACTTGAGTTGCCAACATTGGAACTTATGAAGCAATTAGAGTTGCTAGAGTTTGAGCCCATGGAGGTGAGATATGCAGAGTTGATGGAGTTGCAGGAGGTCAGAAATCAAGCATCCCAAGCAATGGAAAAGGACCAAGCTTTGATCAAAAATACCTTTGATAGGAAGGCCAAGGATAGATCTTTTTAGGTTGGAGATCTAGTGTTGAAATGGGATGTGTATAGAGAAAAGCGGGAAGGCATTCAAAACTTGATGCCATTTGGGGTGGCCCATACATGGTCACGAAGTGCAAGAACAAAGAATGCTTTCCAATTGGCCTCATTGGATGGTGAAGAACTACAGATTCCAGTCAATGGAATCTATCTCAAGTGTTTCTTCTAGAGGGAAATTTACCACCTTGTAAATATTAGATTAGATTTTCATTCCTCCAAGTGCTTGTGCACATTGTTTTGTTGTAGGTTAGTTTTGTTTTCCCTAAGTGCTTTGGCACAACTTGTTGTCCATGGAGATGTTTTGCAGTCCTTGCTTCCATCAGGTGATATTCCATCTTCCTCCTTGCACATTCTAAGTCAGTTGAGGTTCTAAACAGAATATTTGATGACTCCATGCCCAATGGACTACTTCAGGCTACTGGTACTTTCATCTAGTAGGCAGATGACCCCTCTGAGTCGCCAAAATTGTTATCAAAAATGGTGCCCCAGCTCATTTTTGTGGCTAACTCCTTGTGTTCTTGCCTCTCTTGTGCCCTAGTCTACATTTTTTGATTTTCAGGAACTCAAGGCTTTCTATAAATGGCACCATTAGATAAATCTCTCTCTCAGCTTTCCAGAAAGGTAAAGTTTTCCTCCTAACTCCTTATATTTTTTAAGTTATGGCTTGGCGGAGTTTTTGTGGAAAATTTTCCCATTTGAGGCCCACACCAATAGGAAGCTGCCACGTGGCATCCAACCGTGGAGCGTGGAGAATTTTGAAAAAATTTCCAAAGACAAAAAGAGGTAAAATTTGAATTTTTTTCCACCGATCCATTTTTGGGCCGTTTTTGCCCTAAATCTTCAAACGATCATATCTTTTGATCCGTGAGCTCAGATTTTCACGTTCTTTATATCATTGGAAAGATGTTAAAATTATCTACTTGATTCTATGGTCAATTTATAATTTTGGTTTAGTTTGGAGAGAGAAAATTCAAAAATGGTTCTGGTACGTGTCTATGTCCAAAAATGACATTTCAACAACCAAATTTAATACGAATGGGTCGCATTCTTCTCCAATATGGTCAAAATGACAAGGTATGGGTTTTAAGGTCCTCCATGTGGTTTTAATGCATTTTCCATCAATGAGGAATGGGCTCCCACATTTTGTATGTTTTCTCTCTCCTGGGCTCGACCCATGCACTGAAAAATCCATATTTGGCTCATTTCTTCATGGTTGAACACTTTTTGGCATTACAAACTTCTTATTTCACCTCCAGCAAGTGATAATTTTAAGAATCATATATTTTTCATAGTTTTAAAGGTTTATACCTCTTTGATGGTGGAATGCAAGAGATTTTTACATGGAATTGACAAAGGTCTGCAAACTTTGTGAATGCTTTTAGTCCTCTGTTTGTATTGTTTTACTTCATTTTAAGACCTCTAATTACATCTATCAGCTTGTGTATGTTTTCCCTTATTGCATTTCATGAATTTGTGTCTATTTACATGGCAAAAAATGTTTCACTACTCCTTTTGGTGCATCACCATCTTTAATTTAGTTTCATTTTTACATTTTTATCCCTGTCTCCTTGCAATTTAGAGTAGGATTAGGATCTGAACCTCTGTAGTTGTGCAAAATATAGATCCAAATCGAGGAGTTTGAGAAACCAGCCTCTAATCTGGAGATTCCTCTCCCATTTTCACAAGTCCCACACTTTGAGAGAGGTTTCCATGTTGTGCAATCACACCGGATGCCTAAAACATCAATTCGAACCTTGATTTGCATCCAGGGGTGTCTTGCTGATTTGCAACAACACACCCATAACCAATTTTCCACTTGCATCATCCTAAGATAATGTTCTTGGGTCAAATAATAGACTTCTAGAAGGTAGATCCTTAAAATTGTTTGTATTGAAGTACCACTTGGTAGTGCTAAGTTAGTTTCTCCAAAGATTTATTCCTGATAATTGAGGTCCAAACACTCACTTTCTTGACAAGTCTCCATGCCATTTTGGAAAGGAGTTATTTATTCATCTTTTCCTAATATATTATACCAATGCCTCCTAACTTATTTGGTTTAAATATCTTTTCCCACCTATAAGAGGTATTTTAGATTTATCTTCTGATGCACTCTAGAAGAACCTCTTTTGAATACTTTCCAACTTATTAGTAATGCTCTAGGAATTCTATAAATGGACATAGTATAAATAGGGAGATTTTGAATAGAACATTTAAGGAGGGTGGCCTTACCATCTTGAGAAAGAAGGGATCCCTTCCAGCCATCCAATTTTTGATAAATTTGTCAATTAGGAAGTTCTAGTTTGAGTTTTTAGGTCTTTCATTCCCTATGAGAATCCCTAAATACCTTGTAAGAAAGGTTTTTATATCAAAACCTAAGATACATGATATTTTTAGGTACCTCTCCTTAGGGGCATTGCCGAAAAACACTGAACTTTTATTGAAGTTAATGAACTGATATGAGACTTCTTCATAATCTAACAACAATATTTTACATTCTCTAGCTTTTGGAACCATAGCTTCTCCCACCAAAATTTTGTCATCTAGGAAGTGTTGATGTTGTATATTTTCACTATTTGCAACATGAGATATTCTGCTAATTCTTCCTTCAGAATTTTCCTGGTTCGATCTCTGCTCACATTTTCTACCATTAAGATAATTAGGAAGGGAGATATAGGATCTCCTTGTCTTAATCCTCTTGTAGTATTAAAAAACAACATGGGGTGCCATTAAGCAACACTGAGAATTTATCTATAAAGATTCTCATCTAGATTAATCTCTCCAATTTTTTTTGAAGAAAATTCCATGAAACTCTGTTATAAGATTTTTCTAGATCAAGATTTATAACCATCATTTCTTTCTTATTATGCTTGATAGAATGCAATGTCTCTTGGATTATGACTATATTGTCTTGAATATGCCTTCCCAACACAAAACCCCTTACTAATCTGAGATAAGGGAGGGAAGGAGTAGTTGAATTCTTAGATCCAGGATCTTAGAGCACATCTTATAGATACAATTACAAAGACTGATAGGTATGAAGTTTTTAAAATCAACAACATTATCATTATTGGGTATGAGAGATAAAAATGTGCAATAAATATCTTTTAGCATTTTCTTATTTCTAAAGAATTCTTGGATGGAAAAATAAACATACATTCTTGACAATTTTGTAGAAAAATTGAAAGAAGAAGGCCAGGAAGCCATCAATGCCCACAGACTTTATCCGGGCTCATAGTCTTTAGCATGAATTCAATTTACTTAATAGAAGAAACCTTAGCTAGCATGATATTATCAATATCCGATACCATCTATGGAATGTTGTCTAGAAAAAAGGATTCCTTGGTGCTATTATAAGTAGGAGATGAAGATAGAAGTTTGTTGTAGAAAGAAATCGCAACCTTTTGGATTTCACCAGAATCAATTAAGGTAGATCCTCCTTCTCAAGAAATGTTGGAAATTATATTAGAACCTATTATTTTTAGAGTAGAAATATGGAAGAACCTCATGTTCTTATCCCTTTATTTAAGCCATTGTACCCTATATTTTTGTCTCTATAAATTTTCTTCTTTTAAGAGAATATTATGGTAATCAACAAACAACTCTTTCTCTTTTTATTGACCCTCCTCGAGATTTTCATAACTTAAGTCTTCCAATGATGCTTGCAACGCTATTATTTCACTCTTGAGGGAACTCTTCTTTTCAAAAATGTTACCAAATCTTGTTTTATTCCACCCCTTCAATTTGTTCATCATATTGGAAAGATGTTTTGAAACTCTGAACATCATTGTGCCTTGAATCTTGAGATCCCACCACTCTTTGACAAGATTTTTAATGTCCTTGTGTTGCAGCCACATATTTTCAAATTTGAAAGGAGTTCTTCTTCTCTCCTTGTCTTTCACTTGGAAGAGTAAGGGATTGTGATCTAAGCCTATTTTAGGAAGGAAGAAGAGACAAGCCTTCTTACTCAAATAACCCCGAGAAGGTGAGATATCCATCCAATTTTACTTGTATTAATTGATCCCCTTTTCTCATGTTAGACAAAGTATAGTTTCCCCTTTTCAGCCTCCTATCCATGAGTCTATTTTCCATTATGATGTCTTGAAGTTATTCCATGATTTCAGTGAGATCAATATCTCCCCCTTTCTTATCACTTGACATTAAAGGAGTATTGAAGTCACCCATAACAATAAATTCTGTTTCAAATATTATTCCATGGAACTTAATCAACTAATTCCAAAACCTTTCCTTTCTCCTTTATGATTAGGAGCATAAATATTTGACATAACCCACATTAACTTGGTTTTATTATCTTTTAAAATTATGGCTAAATGATTGTCTCACGAGGTTTTTGTAATATTAGAGGCCATAGATGCCGTCGAAGCTCAATCTTATGGATATTAAAGCCTTTTTATCAAGAATATTCCATTCTTCATCAGTCATCTTTGTAGGTCTAGACTTTTTATGCAATGGTAAGTGAAAATCTCTTTGATACAGATAATCCTCAATCTGCATCTTCCATAATTGATAATTTCAGCCGTCAAACTTATCTACCTTATATTTATTTTCTTTTGCCATTTTTGTACCTCCAACTCAATCATAAAACCCTTTGTGAGTAAATTTGTCAACACAAAAACCCTTAAACAAATATCGAAACCCATTGTTGAGATTAGTGCACAGTTGTACAAATAATATATTATATCTAAGCATAAACACAATAAAAGAGGATAATATACGAATCAACACCAGATTTAATGTGGTTCACCTAGTGTGGGCTACATTCACAAAGAAACAAGAAAATCTATTATCTAAAGCTTTCAGAAGATATACAATAAATATTTACAATCTTCCACACCTCTCATGATTTATAGTACTTTCTTTCTCCCAAGATTTTCCTTCATCTCCAAGAATTCTCTCTCACAATTATTTTCACAATTATCATTAACTCTCTCTTCTAACCCTATTTTTCTATCTTATAAATACCTTATACAAACTTAGGGCACTTATCCATGCAATTAAAATCAATAGATCTACTTTAATACTAAAATTATATATAATCCCCATGAGTTAAATAAAACACTCATGCATAGGTAACCGATGCCCGTTAGCCCTAACTAATGATGGTTCCTACTTATTCTAGTCATAGGTGACCAATGTTTGTCCCTTCATAACTAATGTCAGTTATTTTTTTCCAAAAGTTGATATAGCATGCTAAACTGAAGTAATTGAGCTCCATATCTCAACAATATGATCAAATACTATTTTTGTTTTTTACCTCAAAATATTTGGTTAACATATTTCCACACTAAAATTATCAAAAACATTTTTTACCGCATCTCCACAAAATTGAGTATATAAAAATAGTAGTCTTGGTAACCTTATAATTAAACAAAGTAAATAACTTTTCTCAATCCCTAAAAAAATTCATAATTTCCCTTTAAGTATAGGCTTCCTCTATTTTACTATGAAATTATTCTACCTTGACATCGGGTTTGTGAGTAGAAATTTAAATGGAAGTTATATGAATCTTATTTTAGTGATATTGTTAACCAATTAGTCATATTTAGTATGTTATTTTTTACCTTCTCCCTCATTTATTATTGTAATCTTGTGCGGGTAATTTTATTTCTTATATTGCTAATTTTAATATGGAAATCCTTGTTAGTTGGAATCACTTCTTTGTGCCTATGTTTTGTGTTGGCATGAGTGAGTTTAGATGTTGTCATTGATGTAAAAGCCCATTAATGACAAAGAGGATGGTCTAGGTGTACTAGTGGATGCTTGGTATGATGATTACTTGGTCATTTAAGTTCTCTCATGATGGCATGAGTGGACATAGTGAGAATGGCTTGGCTTAGTAGGCCTAATCAAGTGACCTAGTTAGCCTAGGTGATGGATCATAGAGTAGAGAGTTGTATGGTGGCATGAGGACCATGATAGAGGTATGGAGTGTATTATTCAATAGTTTTGAGACACTCACATGAGTTACAGAGTGTAGGTACATGTTGTGGACTCTATTTGAGGTGCTCATCTAAACCTAGTCTAGGTGTTTGGAGGCCAAATGGAGCATGAGAGTGAGGTTTAGATCTATGTGAGCTCATGGAATCATAAAGGGGTATGAGACATGTTTTCTCAATAATTTTAGGTTCTTTTGGAGAGCTTTCAAGAAGAGGTGTAGTGTTTACCTACCTAGTCTAGGTCTAAACTAGACGTAATCCTAATTAGAGGCTCAATAAGGCATGATAATCACTTGCAGTGTGTCATGAGATATTTGAAAAAATAGGTAATGTATGTCATGTTTTTTTACTCATGTAGAGGTAATTTTCAAATGTTTCAATAGTGATTTTAATGTTAGTTCACTTTGTTATGATATAGAACATGCAAAACCCCAAGGCCTAGTCATGCAAGTCATGGTGGTTGAGAAGATGAAAACCTATTTGTGGAAAAGTGATGATGTGATATGAAGTAAATGTGTTTCCTAGATGTGTGAGAAATATTTTTGGTTTCCATGATGAGAATTTCTTACGATATGAGGTTTAGACAAAAAAGGGTTCTTAAAAGCATTTTTTCTAGCTCAAAGTGAGAGAAATGCTCATGATTGGGACGTGTAATATTTGAATTGGGAGATGATAATTTAATTGATTTTTAGGCATGGAGTTAATAATATCTTAGAGTTGGAATGAGGTAAAATGAGGCCCAAACATTTATGAACAATTGTTAAGAAGATAAATTGCTTTTTATGGCTTTGAAACCCTAGGTTATGAGAGATGGAGAAGATATTCATGGTATGAGATCAAAATGGATTTATTTTGAAAATATTATGATTTTATATTATAAAATAATCATCTATATTTCCAATGAGGTATTTTAGATCTTGTGACAGTATGTGGGTCTCACTCAAAAAGGATTGTTTCTAAAGATTTTCAGTTTGTGACAAATATGTCCATTAAAACTAATGACTAAATCACCATTTATGTAATCGTAATATTTTTAATATGTTTCCATGATGGTTTCACATCATTGTTGATGTCATATAGTGCAAATTGTGCCCTATCTTTGAAGTGTGGTTTTTGGGCCAAAAGGGTAGTTTTAGCAAGCTTGGTGAATGAAAGTGCTTGAGAACTTACGGGCTTGCTGATGAAGTATACTATAATTTGAGGTGTTTTTGAAATCTCATGTGAAAATTTTCATGTTTTTTTAATCTCTAAAATTATACTGAGGTGGCATGGTTGAGGTCACAAGTTGACCTAGTTTGACTAGTTTAGGACAACACTGCTTTAGTGAGAAGATGGATGTAAAAGACAAATGTTTTGACTTATATGATGATGGATATACATTTGAGAGTGAATAGGGATGAATTTTTTTCCTATTTAATGAATTCATAAGTATTTAATGGGTCAGAAAGGGTGTAAACTAGTCGAGTTTCCAAAACTACTTCTTGGGCACTTCAATTTGTTGAAGAGGTGAATTGTCTTCATTTACATTTTTGGATTTTTCATGAGTTATATAACATGAATATTTACTATCTAAATGTAAATTTATTTACAACGAGTGTTTACATGGCATAGTTGAGGCACTTTTATGTGATCTTCAACTCCATAATTGAAGACCGGTTCTTAGAAGTGTATGCATTAGGTGTAGGAAATAGTCCTACTTGGTGGTGTTATGAAGAAAATGAGTGATGAAGAGGTTATTGATTGGGTTGATGATGTTTTTATTGTTTTTTTACATGTTTAAATCATTTTGAGGCTTGAAATATCTTGATGAAGTGTTTTAAGTCCTTGTGAGCCCAGTGATTAGGTTTTAGGCCTTTTTGATCTTGTTTTGTGTCTTGGTGCATTTATGACCTACATAGGTCCATATAGTGAGTATAGATTATGTATTAGTTCTATTTTTAAGTTGGTGTGACCAAATCTTGGGTCATGACAGACCTATAATATGTTTTTGAGTTTTTTCATGTATAAAAGTGAATGTAATGGTTCATTTTTGAGTTAGTTGAGTAAGAGGGAAAAAGTGCGAGCTAGGTGAGAGAGTGGAAAAGGCTCAAGGGAATCAAGATATATCTAAGTGTAAGTGTGTGTGTGTGTGTGTGTGTGTGTGTGTGTGTGTGTGTGTGTGTGTGTGTGTGTGTGTGTGTGTGTGTGTTTTTAATATTGTTGAATATATTCTATGAAGGGTTTGTGTCCAAATTAGTAAATGAAAGATCAATTTTGAGAAAGTTAGGAGAAGGTACATTTGAAGAGGGTTTGAAGGTGTGTGAGCTGAATTTGTGATCTCTATTAGTGGTGGCATAAAAAATAATTTTTTTAATTCATCTAAAGTTGGTTTATTTGGTTCTTTATTACCTTAGGGTTTTTCATCATTGTTATGGGGATGGTTCCTCACTAAACTAGGGGTTGGTGATCTTTGTAGAGTTGGTGCTCTACTAAACTAGGGGTAGGTGCTCCTTATGAAGTCGGTGCTTAACTAAATTCTTTTGATTTGAGTAATATAATAAAAAATTTAGTGGGTTTTCTTTCCTTTATGGTTTCTCACTTATATCTTGTGTTTTTGTGTACTCTTTCATGGTTATGCTCTTGTGGATGGTTGTTATATATTGTGAAGATACAATTAATGCATGGCTAAATGCTAAATAGTGTATGCAAGTTAATTTGAAAATTTTAAGGGTTTTGAAGGAGTGATTCACCCCACTCTTAGTCCATTTTTCTTTCAAAATTTGGTTTCAAAGTAGGTTCTTTTGGAGAAGTTTAATCACTTTCAAGGTGATCCTTTAAAGTAATAAAATGATGAGGCAATAGAGTGGAACATATTTTAGTAAGGCATCTTTGTTTGATGGGATAAAATATGATTTTTAGAGTCTAAGGATTAGGAATCACATCATTTCCTCAGGGTTTTATATTTGGCAATCTATGTTGGATGGTTATACAACTCCCTAAACAACTACTGTGTAGAAAAGAAGACTAGTAGTAACAAATCCAAGTATATGGATGCAATCATGTGTGGTGTAGATGAACTTGAACTTGTAAAGGTCACGCATTGCACATCAAAAAAAAAAATTTGGGAAATATTTCAGGTCCTTAATTAAGGAGATTCCAAGGTAATAATAGTTCGGATTCAAACCTTTAGAAACTAGTTTGAAGGGCTAAAGATGAGTGATGAAGAATCTATTTCTACATACTTTCTTAGATTTGACAATGTTGTCAATACCATGAAAGGATTAGGTGAAGAAGTGAAGGAAGAAGTTTTGGTATAAAAGGTATTGAGATCTCTTACTCCTAGATTTGATTCTAAAGTATCTGTTATTGAAGAAGCCAAGGATTTGAATCTCTTGAAAATGGATGAATTTCATGGAACTTTGATTGCATATGAAATGAAGTTTTTCGACTCTAAACCATCTAAGAAGGATATTAATTTCAAATATGAGATGAAGACTAAGGGAAAGGAAGTTAAGGATGATGGTGATGCTATTGAGATTGATGATGAAGAACTCTTTGTAATGCTTTCTATAAGATTGAAGGTTGGATAATGGGTTCATTTTAAAACCCCCCCTCTGAAAAATTATTTTAGAATTGGTGGCAAATGTCCAAAATCAAATTTTGCATTGATGAAGAATTTATGAAAAAAAAATTCTTGGAAAATCTGACTAGTTTGGATGGCCCTTCAACCTAGGTTATACTGACCATCCATCATCATCCTACAACCTAGGTTGGACACCATCTAACCCAGGTTGTATGAAAAATGATGAATGGTCCTTTATTATCTTTTGTACAACTTAGGTTAGACACCGTCCAATCTATGTTGTATGGAAGATGATGGATGACCATAAAACTAGGGTTAGATGACTATCCATTGTTTGTCATCTAACCCATTCATTCATTGTCTTTCATCTAACCCAACCGTCCATCATCTACAGTCCAACCTAGGTTAGACGGTGGGGTTGGATGATAGAAAATGGATGACTTCCCAACTCGGGTTGGAAAACCATCCATCACCTACTTTCCAACCTGGGTTGGATGGTAGATAATGGTTTTCCATCCAACCTAAGTTGGATGGATAACCACTCTTTTTTGGATGTTTATATTAAATGGGAACCTCACTGCAACCCCTAGGCTATTTATTATACCTCAACGAAGACATGCACAAGTTTATTTTTATGTATAAATAGTTGGAGAAATTACCCATACAAATGACTTTTCGGATGAAATTTTAGGTGAACTAGGTGGAAGCCAACTCCTAAAAATTCACCATTTATAATTTCCAAATCCCCGATATTCAAGAGTTCACAAAAAAATTGCAATAAAATTTTCCATGGATGGCTATGAAAAGTATAAAGGTAAGATTCCTTTTAAATTGTTTCAAATTTTATAAATTATGTCATGTTTTTCTAAGTGTCCTCATAGGCATGAAAAATAAAGTAATGAAGATCATGAAGATGATCATGACAAGAAGATTCACAAGTATGGTAAAATTAAGAAATAGGTTTGACTACAAGAAGAAGGGAAAGAAGATTTTATACACAAAGGAAGAGGTTTATTCATCTAAAGAAAATAGTTTTGCTAGTGTTTTATATTTTGAATCTGAATCAAAACATGAATATTTAGGTTACGAGGTGTTAGGCATGACCAAAGGTGCTATGAGATCTACAAGTGGAGGTTCCACATTTTTGGGTGACTTCATATCATATTCTTACATGGAATTTGAGGAAGAAGAAGATGATATTAAGATTTAGTTAGTGTGTATTTAGACTAAGATGAAGCATGTTTAAAATAATATCAAGAAATTGAGATCTCAAGTTAAGGAATATGAGGGAAAGATACATAATCTAGAGGAGAATCATTTTTTTGAAACAAGTAGGCTAGGAGAATTTGTCAAGAGGTTATAAGAGAAGGTAAGGTTATTGGTCAAAATTCTAGAAGATATATTTTTACTCAGGGTAGAATTTTACAAGCTTCCAACAAGGCTAAAAACTTTCGAAATTTGAGAAAAGCACCAAGGATCTTAACAATATTTTGTGTAGTCAAAGTTTTGCATGAGATAGAGAAAGTTTAGGATTCAAAGAATAATTCAAAGGAAAAGGATTAATTCAAGAGGATATTTTTCCAAGCAAGGAAGTTTAAGGACCAAGCATCAAGGAAAAACAAAAGGATAAAGATGAAAAAGACAATGTGAAGACAATGTCAATTAGGCAATCAAATTCTTCAAGGTATGAGAGATCATTTAATGGTTATTGTTTCATTTGCAATGGATTTGAACATAGAAAAAGGAGTGTAAAAGGTTTTCTAGAGATTATCATCCATGCAGGATAACAAATATGTGTAATAAAAGAATGTAATGTGCTACAATTGTTGTCATAAGAGGTCATATTGCTAGATATTGTCTATATTAACCTTCAAGTCAAAATTGAAGGAATAAAGGCTCTAGAGGTAGGATTTAAATTGTATGTTACAAATGTAATGAGATTGGACATGTTTCTAGGGATTTTTATGGTCCTACAAGGAATAAAAAGGAGTCTTCGGCCCTATAATGCATGATAGAAGAAAAGGAAAGATATGGGAGTCAAGAATGAATAATAGTGTTCTGCCAAGAGCTGATATGAATGCAAGACAAGAAGATTATCAGAATGTAGATCATAAGAAATATGAAAGAGGTGATTTTCAGGTGTCTAATAGGGCTTAGGACCTCTTCAATTCACTCTTATAGACCAATTAGAGGCATAATCACCCATATGAAGCATTGTAAGAAGGGGGATGATTATTTTGGAGTATGATGTTGTAGGAAGTGTCTTCATGGTGTCAAGATATTTCTTTTATTCTATTAAAGGATGTCAATCAGTATTGAAGGTGTTTAAGGTACAGTCATAACTCAAGGATGATAGAATCATGGAGTGTAAGTCAATCATTTGTATGATGACTTGATCAGAACATAAAATATAAGATAAAATGATGCTTGTTTAAGAGTTGATTGATTACTGCAGGTGTGTTTCTTTGGCTCATGGTTCATTATTGAGATGTAATAAACATGTTCATACTTCATAAGTTTTTCTTAAACAGTATATAAGGCATGATAGGTTTGTAAAATCCTAGATAATGTGCTTTCTAATGGAGATGTATGGTCATAGGTTTGGATGAGTATCTAAGTATATATGCTAGAAAAAAATTCTTGAGTCATATTTGTAATGTCTCTTGAGTGTTTATGATTCATAAATCCTATATGGATATGGTTGAAAACTTACATGATTGTGAAAGTGAGATTCAAAGAAGTAATATGTTTTTCATGGTTTCGCACTGTACATGGTTTCTTAGAGGTGCAGTAATGGTGTCTCATACAAATGTATGAAATGTATTGATGGTTGATAAGATATAAGCCTAAAGTGAATAAGTAAACCTTAATAAAGCCATATGAAGGGTATGTAGATCGTCTATTTCTTAGAGGTGTGTTGTTTAATATGTGTCATGAGCTCTTATAGCTCTGAGTTACATATCAATGGTAAGAAAAGTGCATGGTGGTATAAAATAAGAGTTTTTTTAGATAGAAAATGTATTCAAGGTACTATTTTGGGTTATTTTGAGTATGTTCTTGATGAGTAACTGTTAAGTTAATATGCCTTTGTTTCGAGAATGAAAAAACATAGTTGAAATAATATATGTTTAAAGCTATACAAAAACAAGAAGGTTGACTCCATAACAGTGTATTCATGAAGTCAAGATATTAATATTGTGATCTTGAATATCTTTAACTTATTTTTGAAGTTGTGTAGGTGATATTGTATGACCAACATGCTAACTTCATGAAGCAAATCATTCATATAGGATGATGACTAAAGGAAATTATCGGAGCGGGGTGTTTTTATGATTTCCAAGCATGACTACATTTGATTAGGCTGATATGGTATGTATTTGATTCTATCTCATGATTATTGTGTCTCAAAATTCTCTTACATTATGGAACTAGTATGGAGATGAGAAACTATTATCGAGACTATGAAAATAACAAGATGCGTTTTCTAAGATGATACATACGAGTGTCAAATTCCATGCATAGTTGTCTAAGGTCTGTATTATTTTCTTAAGAAAAGAGTGAAGGGAATCAGAGGGTCTTGCTAAGGCTATTCATTCCTAAAATTTAGAGTTAAAGAATAATAAAGGTCAGTAAAAATTGGGAAGATGTGTTCAAATGCTAATTATATCTTTCGAGTCCATTATTGAAGTATTGTAAGCTTGTGGGTGAGTATACTAGGTTGACATGCTAATCTTTTTATTCTCAAATTATGATTGAGACAAATCTAAAGTATCAATTCACCTTCGAGAGGAATATGGATCTTCACAAGCTTGATATGATCTCGTTAAAGATAAAAGGATGAATTTTTCGGTTGTGAGTAGGGTCACAAGTCCGAGTGTGGTCATTAAGGGTTAAAATAGTGTTACACACAAGTATATAAGAAGATAATATGGTGTGATGGCTTATAAAGCAATAAAATTCCTAGAAGGAAAAATTACATCTTGGTTTTGGTCATTGAAGGTTGATCAAAGTGTTGTAGGAGCATGAATGCAGTATTATAGGCTAAGTATGAAGTATCGGGAGGTTCTAGTAGGATGGCTTAGGTTGAGGGGGAGATTTTGTGCTCTCAATCTCAAGAAGGGGTAACAAAGTATGTTTTTAGGGAGAGTTAGTGGTATGTTTCATCTTAAGTGGATAGTGTATCATGTTAAAGAATTTTAGGTTGTGAAAATGACACTATAATAGTGAACTACAAGTATGTTATGGCCTATCAAGGTAGAGGAGCTTGTTATGATCATGAATCAAGTGTACAATGTGATAAGAAGGTTTATGTAACAAAATTAATCATCGCTAGTTGGTATACTCCAAGGGGGAGTAATTCATGTATTGATCAACTATGATAGAGGCAAAGAAGGAAAAATATACTAAGAAAGTGTTTTAGGACTGTGGTGACATGTTTGATCCTTATCCATGGAAAAAAACACAAGGTATGTGAACAAAATCTATGATGAAGCCAAAAAAATAGTATAAGGAAGGTAAGAAATATTTGTATTCTTGTATGATGAATTAGGTTGATGTGGAATATTCAGACCATATTCTTAGGTATTCTTTTTCATTAATATAAAAAGGGGAGAAGAACTAGGTGGTTTTCCATCAATGAAAAAGGGGGAGATTGTTGACATGAGTGAGTTAGGATGTTTTCATTGATCTAAAATCCCATTAATGAAAAAGAGGATGGTATAGGTGTACTATTGGATACTTGGTATGAGTATGACATGGTCACTCAAGTTGTGACATGATGGCATGAATGCACACAAGTGAGAATGGATTGGCCTAGTAGGTCTAATCAGGTGACCTAGTTAGCCTAGGTGATGGATTGAGGAACATGGTAGATGCATGGAGAGTATAATTGGAGAGTTTTGAGACACTCACATGAGTTTCAAATTGCATGTATAAGTTGTATACTCTATTACACGTGCTCATCTAGACTTAGTCTAGGTGTTTGGAGGCCAAATGGAGCATGAGAGTGAGGTGTAGAGATATGTGAGCTCATGGAAGAATGTATGGGTGTGTGGCATGTTTTCTCAAACGTGTTAGGTTATTTTGGATATATTGAAAGAGGAAGTGTTGTGTTTACCTACTAGTTATAGGTCTAAACTAGACCTAATCCTAATGTTTATAGGCCTAATAACACATGATATTCACTTACAAGTTTGTGTGAGCTATTTGAAACACTCAAAAGGTATGTCATGTTTTTTAATCATGTAGAGGTAGTTTGTAGAGGTTTCAAACATAATTGTAATGTTAATTCATTTTTTATGATCAAGAACATGCAAAACCCCAATTCATAGTCATAAAATTCATGGTGGTTGAGAAGGTGTAGACATATTTATTGAAAAGTGATGATTGGAGATGATGAAAATGGGTGTCCTAGAGGTTTTAGAAAAAAATTAGGTTACCATGATGATAATTTTGCAAGATATGAGGTTTAGACCAAAATAGGGTTCTTAAGAGCATGTTTTCCATCTCAAAGTGAGAGAAATGCTCATGGTTGGCATGTGTAAGGTTTGAATGGGGAGATGAACCTTTCAAGGATGTTAGGAAATGGAGTTAATAAGATCTTAGAGTTTTAATGAGGTCAAATGAGGCCCAAACATTTATGAACGATTGTTAAGAAGGTAAGTCACTTTTTATGAGTTTGAAACCCTAGGTTATGAGCGATGGAGAAGATATTCATGGTATGAGCCCAGAATGGATTGGTTTTGAAAATGTGATGAATTTTTATTATATAGGACTCCTCCATATTTCTAATGAGGTATTTTAGAGCTTGTGACAGTATGTGGGTCCCACTCAAAAATTATTGTTTATAAAGATATTTAGTTTTTGAAAAAGATGTCCATTGGACCTAATGACTAAATAACAATTTATTGAAGCGTGGGAGTGTTAATACATGTCCATGAAATTTTACAGTCATGGTTGAGGTCATAGAGTGAAAAGTGTTCCCTATCTTTGAAGACTAGTTTTTTTGGCCAAAAGGGGATTTTTAGTAGACTTGGTGAATGGAAGTGCTTGAGCACTTGTGGGATTGGTGATGAAGTATAATGGTATTATAGGTGTATTTAAAATATCATGTGACAAGTTTCATGTTTTGGTTGAGCTCTAAAATATTACGAGGTGGCATGGTTGAGGTGACAAGTTGACCTTGTTTGACTAGTTTAGGACATCATTGCTTTGGTGAGAAGATGGTGTAGAAGACAAATGTTTTGGCTTAGCTGTAGACACCCAAAATTGGTTTAAAAATATCTAAGCCCATTTAATTAATTAATTCAACACATCCCCTGATCATGGCCCCTTCCACATATTATAATTAATTTAATCACTTATATTAAATTAATTATTACCTCACATCATTATTAATTTAATTACCTAAATTAAATTAATTTCTACCTCACCTAGCCACCTCACCTCTCCACCTCACCTTGGACCCATTCCCAAACCCTAACCACCTAACCCTAACTTAACAACTTTCCTTAACTAGCCATAACTCATTCTAAACCTAACTAAGACTTATTCTAGACCTTTCATTAATGACTAACCACTTGCTCCTATCAAAATCCTGCCACTATAAGCAAGAATCGGTCTTCTTGACTCAGACCATTCTCAATCATGTTAGAAAAGGGTATAAATTATTTGTTTTTAGAAAAATAAACCGTATTTCATAGAACTTCCATCGGTTTCGTTAAGAAGACAATTCTAACTCATTCACTCGATTATGAAATTTTCTCTCGGGGATTTTATGAATTTTGGCATTGGTATTCTCGAGCATCCAAGAAACCTCATGACAAAACCAGAGATCATTCCAAGCATTCAAAACCTCCACCAAGCATCAACAGTGTGTTCTAGAGCATTGGATCACTCACAGGGAAGTCTAAAGCCTTCTTACTGCATGGGATTGGGACTAGTCTCTTCTTCAACCACAACTATTATTTCTAAAACTATCTTCCAATCTGTAAGTAAATAATTTCTACCTTGTCATTTCTTTCAGTATTTTAGTTGTTAATCATTTATCTACTTTCTTTCACCTTCTACCCTTCCCAGATATCTTCTGTCTCACCTCCACCCAACCACTTTCCCATTTGACCTTTGTACCCATCCCAAATGCCTATTTCTTCATCTCCGAGTCTTTAATAAAATCCTACCACCTTACCTAAGCCTCCCCAACTCTCTGTACAATTACAAAGAGCTCAAAACCACCTCATTTTAATCTTTGCACCCAATTTCC
Organism: Taxus wallichiana var. yunnanensis; assembly: GCA_018340775.1. NCBI lineage: Eukaryota > Viridiplantae > Streptophyta > Pinopsida > Cupressales > Taxaceae > Taxus > Taxus wallichiana. The sequence goes on along the minus strand of CM031243.1, from coordinate 301,331,254 downwards.
ACTACTAGCATCGATCACCCAACCGACGTTGGTCATTGTTGCGATTATCTACATCAGTCACCCAACCGATACTAGTCTCTATGACTGGTGATTTACCTCATACAAAAAATATCCTAACTTATGATGAGGCCAGGATATGCCCGTTAAATGTACAATAAATGATCTCATCTTAATCTCCTTTTTATTAAGTTTGACTACATTTTGTGACTTTTGTTTGATATGATATAAGTTAGGATGTAATTTTCCATCTTTTGTTGATTATGATTCTAACATTTAAAAGCTTTGTAATTCCTAAAAAGTGTTTTGGAAACTCAATTTTGTAATAAAACAAGTCACAATCAGGTGGAAGAACAAATATGAAGTGGATTACATGTTTTTGGAAGCATTGGAATCAATACGGTTTAGTTCTGGCTGCTAGACTTAGTTCTAAATCCACCATGCAATTATGAGTTATGTCACTTAGTTCCGAAATATAGTACTTAGTTCCAGAATTATCGAAATTAGTTTTGGAACTCCTACAGATAGCTCCAGAACTCTCTCGGTTAGACCTAGAATGATTTCCTTTAGTTCCGAACTCTTCTAAAGTTCCAAAACCAATAAGAATCTATTCCAAATGGCCAGTGATTTTTCAAATCAATGATCCTATCAATCAAGAGTAGATTAGAAGACTTTCGACTCTCCATACTCATAGAGCCATGTTCCAATTCAACATCTATTCAGGGCACGATTAAGTTCCATCATATCAGTGGAATAGTTACGACCATAAATGCACCCCTAGAAGAAGTATATATATAGACCTATAGATATATAGAGAGAAATATAGATATAGAACAAGAGATAGATATAGATTGATATACATAGATCCAACACGTTTTTGTAATACAGAACATTTTATCAATAAAATAGCCATTTCTATTTTGAGAGAATTTTAAAATTGTCAAATCCTGATTCAAGGAGGAGCAAGGGCCCACTCCCCCAAGAACTAGGATCTTCATTATTGGTATTTATATTTTTAGAGAAAATAGTTTAGATCTGTTAATTTTGTATCGCTTTTAATTCTTCAAGTTAAAATCTGTTGTATACTCATTCTTGCAGGTGTCTAGATTATATTCTTATTTTCTTTCCATCACTTTCAATAGTGTGTTTATTTCTAGTAATTCCTTTCTGTAAAGTTTGTTTACTTCAAAGGTAAAGTTAGTTTAGTTCAAGCAATTCATTTATGTAAAGTGTGTTTACTTCCAACATGTTTTCATAGTTTTATTCCAATAAGGTTTTTAACCAAGAAGTCCTTAAGACATTGAAAAGATCCCCCATAAAATACAAAATACCTACAATAAATTACTAGATCACTAAGATTCTTCTTATTGCATATAGCTTTAGACACACCCCTAGTTATAATATGACATCAACATAGAGTTTATTAAATGAAGGGAATAATGACACCCATCATTTTTTGTGACATTTACAGGGACCCACTGGTTAGAACTTTCTAATTGGGTGTCAACAAGTGCAACAATCATACATTTAGTAATTGAAGAAATCTTCCCTAAGATATCACAAAATTTATGAGTAGACCAAGAGACTTCAAGGGTATATTTATCCCAAAAATATATGAACAAGAATTAACATCATCCTCTAGTTTAAATAAGGAAGTTGACCAAGAATTGGAGGCACCATTATCCCCTGTAAGACAAGAAGTAGAATTGCCACCTTTGGAATTCTTGGATCAGTCACCAAAAGGAAGTAGAACTTTTAGGAGAAGGATTATTTCTCAAGATCCATTTAGGGTAAGTTTTGATTCTCAATTGAGTAGTCAACCTCCTACTCCTGATTTTTCACCTTCCCCAAGGCATACCACATACCACATTGATTGGGAAAGAAGTTTAGAAAATACTTCAAAAATGGCACGAGAAGCTGAAAGGGAACTTGATAGGACCTTTACTTATCCAATTCAATTAGATGATGATGATACACCAATGAAAAATATTTCACCTACACATTTACCCACATTTAGAGGGATGTCATCTGAAGACCCTGACCAATTTTTGTTTGATTTTAAGGTACTATGTCAGACCTATGACTACAAAATAGATAATCAGAAACTCAAGTTGTTTCCATCCACTCTAAAGGATGTAACAATGAGGTGGTTCATGGGATTAACATCCAACTCTATTACCACTTGGGCATAAATGGAAACTGCCTTCCTAGAAAAATATCAAGATTATCAGTAGAGGGAGGAATAGGAAGTAAGAGTTTTTCAAAATCAAGTAGCAGGAAGATGATAATATAGAAGATTATTTGGACAAATTCCTCTTTATAAGTAAAAGGTGTGGATTTGTACTTCAAGAAGAGTTAAGTAAAACCATTTTTCTTAAAGGTTTGGAAGATGAATCTAGGGAAGCTCTTAACTTGATAAGAGGTGGAAACATTGATCAATTAAGGATGAATGAAATTAAAGACATTTGTAGAAGCTATTCCAGAACAAGGGGTGGACCTAGGAAGGGAAAATCAGTGAAAATTTTGAATCTAGATATGAACAAACTAATGGATGAATTAGAAAAATTTAAAACAAACATTTTAGTTCAATTAACCTCTACTATGGATGGATTACAAGCTAAAGAAAATTCCAAAACTGAACCATTAGCCATGTATTTTCCTAGATGTAGGAAGAAGCATGCAATAAGGGAATGTCCTTTGGATAAAATATAAGTATGTCTTATCTATGAATCTAAAGAACATGATATTCATGCTTTTACTCTTCTTCCACTCATAAAGAATCATCTCAAACAAAATCATACATCATCCAAAATAGAAGAATTGAATTTTGTTCATAGACAACCTAGCCAAGGGTAGTTTATGCCAAGATCAGTTCCTAATCCTTGGATGATGCCATGTGCAGCTCATAAAGTACCAAAATTTTGGTACATCCACCTTGGGCACCTAGGCCAACATGGAATCCTCAATATTGGGCAATTCAATCTTGGTATACCCAGGGACATCAAAAACCTTGGGCTGGTCAAGGAAATCCTTATGCTTGGTCACAACCTAGATGGGGCCCTAGTAATTATGTGCAAGGGAAAACATATCCAAATCAGAACCAACAAGCCATAATGGGATCTCCAGCACAAAATTCACAGGCTGAAAATGTAGTCCAAATGTAAATGCCAGCACAACTAGTAGCAAACCCAAGAAACAAACAAACAACTCCTATCTACGGAACAAAACTAGAAAAATCAGTTGATCTAAATGCCATGGATTGTAAGGATATTCAAACTAGATCTGGAAAAATAGTTAGCAGTCCACCTGTTATAATCACTAAAATGACAGAAGAAACTGAAACCCCTAGTACGATTGTTCCCAAGAAAGATGTAAAAGAGAGAGATAAGGAGCCAGATAGCAACTCTACTAAGACTCCATTTCCAGAGAGATTTAAAGAAGCTATAGAAATCAAGGAATTTGAATTGGTGCAGGAACTAAGGAGATTGAATATTGAAATACCATTGTTACAAGCAATTAAGGACATTCTAGAATTGAAAAAATTAATCAAAATGCTATGTTTGAAAAGGCCTAGAAGAAAGAAGTAGTACCTAGGACTATCAAAATAGATGGTAAACTTACTTGATTTATTAGAAGGAAAACTTTTACTTCCCAAATATGGAGATCCCGAAATCTGTTATTTCTATCTCTATAGGGAATAAGAATATATATAATGTTTTGGTAGATCTAGGAGCAGATATAAATGTAATGGCAATGGACACTTTGAAAAATTGCCATTAACATGTATACAACCTACTAACACCATATTGCAAATGGTAGATCAGTTTGTAGAAAAACTAGAAGGAGTTATTGAAGATGTGGCGGTTATGGTGGAGTCATGGGAATATCCATTTGACTTCTTTATATTACAACCAAAAGGTAAAACATCAGGTTATCCGATTATTTTGGGCAGACCATGGTTAGCTACAGTTGCTTCCTTAATTGATTACAGTCGAGTAATATGACTATATCAAATAGTAAGAATTCTAAGCAAATTTCCTTATATCCTTCCACACGACATTTTATTGATAATCAAGAACAATTGTGGGTTGATTCTCCTAATAATAATAAGCAAAATTTGTCTTCGTTGGCCATGATCACATTGCAGGATCATGTACAAGAAGTAGAAGATATGATTAATCAACCTGTTGAATGGGCACCAGTTATCCTTGAGGAAATCGAAATAGTTCTAGAACTGGTAAACTTAGTTCCGGAAGCCAGTAGAATTGGTTTTGGAATCAACACATTTAGTTCCGAGAATCACCAAATTTAGTTCCGGAATCACAACAACAACAATTCCCTATGACTGTAAATAATTTCACTCCGGAGGAATGATATTTCTCATGGGGAGAGGAAGAATCAGTAGCCTCAGTTTCAAATACATCAGTAAATGGTGAAGAATTTCTGGAAAGTAGCAGTGATGAAGAGTTTGACCTACAACAAGATAAGTATCATAATTCTTCTTACTATCCTTTTTCTAGTATTCTATCTCAAGGAACTTTTGGAGATGTTGCTACATATCATATATTGTTTCCACATGCATGTCCACTAAATATTTTAATGGAACCCTTTCAACAAATCAGTTCATCACACATTGGGACCAAACAAATTAGTTCATCATACTTTGGTTGAAGAATGAAGATGAAGCTAAATTGTTTGATGTTCGAAAAACCATACTAGATCTTTTTCTTGGGGTTAAAAAGATATGAAATGAATCAACCCAAGTATCTACACTCATCACATCTATACTAAAAATATTAGACTAGTTAGGTAACCTCGAGAGAAGGATTAATATAGCCTTAAGGGATATGGTCAAACAAGAAATTGAAAAACTATTACAAGTAGGTTTTATCTACCCTATCTTAGATAGCCAGTGGGTGTCTCCTATTGTAATTATCCCTAAAAATAATATAAAATGGAGAATTTGTGTTGAATATAGGGAACTGAACAAAGCCAAACTGAGATATTATTTTCCCTTACCATTCATAGATCAAGTCTTAGATAACCTTTCAAGTAAACAATAATTTTCCTTCTTAGATGGCTTTAGTGGATACAATCACATCAGAGTTGCTGCTGAGGATTGGGATAAAATTACATTTACATGTCCATGAGGTACCTTTGCACACAATGTATTACCATTTGGATTATGTAATGCTCCAACAACATTCTAAAGAGATGTGTTAGCAATTTTTGCATACCTAACAAATGACTGTGTAGAGGTATATATTGATGACTTCACTATGTAGGAGAAACATTTGAGGAATTTTCTTACCAAGGAATGTGAATTTCTTTGGGATGAAAAGTGTCAACATGATTTTGAATAAATCAAAGAAATATTAACCACTACCCCAATATTGAGATCACCTAATTGGGAAAAGCCTTTTCATATCCAAACATATGCCTCAAATAATTCCATTAGTGCGGTTTTGGGATAGAAAGATGAAGAAAGGAAAATGTATGCTATCTATTACCTTTACAAAAATCTTACTTCCACCGAAAGAAATTACACTTTGCCACTTTGAAAAATAATTTCTTTCTCGATCTATGCAATTAATAAGTTTAGATATTACATTATAGGGTACAAAATATTTGTACATACAAATCACTTAGCAATTAAATATTTAAAGAACAAACCAAAGGTTGAAGGTAGAATAATTAGATGATTATTGATTTTACAAGAATATGATATTACGATGGTGGACAATCTAAGTAAATCTAATGTGGTGGCTGATTTCTTATCAAGACTAACCACTACAGGGGAGCAAGATCCAGTCAAGGACAACTTTCTAGATGAACAATTGTTTGTTATTTTAGATGATACACCATGGTTTGCTGATATGGAAAATTATCTTGCAATAGGGAAGTTTCCTCCTTTCACTAAGAAAAAAATAAAGAAGTTAATCAAAACCAGTGCACAATTCAAATGGTTAAATGGAATGCTATTTAAATGTGGTCTTGATTTGGTTTTATGCAGTGTGTAAGAGAAGATGAAATATTTGACATCCTCTAGGCATGTCATGATGAACCAAGTGGAGGACACTATTTAATGAAAAGAACATCTCACAAGATACTTGCACTAGTTATTATTGGCCATCTCTATACAAAGATGTGAAGAAATATATCAAGCGGTGTGATCCTTGTCAAAGGATGGGACACCTAATATTTACCAATGAAATGCCTCTATAACCTCAAGTAGTGATTGAACCATTTGAGAGATGGGGGTTGGATTTTGTTGGTCCCTTTAGTCCTTCTTCACAAGGGAAGGAACATATTCTTGTGTGTACTGATTATGTGACAAAGTGGGCAGAAGTGTAGGATTTAACAAATGCCACTTTGAAGCGAGTTGTTGATTTCCTTTGGCACAAAATTCAGTAAATTTTGGAGCACCAAGGAGCATAGTTTGAGATGAGGGAGCACAATTTATGTGTAATATGATCCAATCTTTCACAATGTATTATTAGATCAATCATAGAATTCATCTCCCTATCACCCACAATCAAATGGACAAGCTAAAGTAATGAAAAAAGAATTGGAAAACATCCTTACTAAAAAAGTTAAAGAAGGTAGAAAGGATTGGGTAAAGAGACTACCTGAAGCTGTCTGGGCTTACAATACAACTTGGAAAACTACAACAAGGTTTTCACCATATGAGTTAATCTATGGGAAAAATCCATTGTTTCCTATTGAGTTTGATCTATGGACATTGAGGACAGCAGTTAAGGTGGGTATTGAGTTGGATGCTACTCAAAAGGAGAGAATCCTTCAACTTAATGAGTTAGATGAATTGAGGATGGAATCACTGCAGCAGATGGAGATAATCCAAGATCAAAGGAAGAAATGTCATGATACACATATCAAGAAAATGTAATTCAAAGTAGGAGACTGGGTATTGTTGTTTGATTCTAAGTACCAATAATTCAAAGGCAAATTGAGAACCAAATGGTTTGGACCCTATTAGATTAAGAAAATATTTGATAATTTCTCTATTCAGCTACTTCCCATTGATGGCATCAGAAGAACAATTTTGGTCAATGGTAATAGGCTAAAGCTTTATAGGAAGCCTCCTACTTAGGATGAATTCTTGAGGTAGATTGAAACAGATAAAGAATTTGATCATATGGAAGAACCCAGTTCTTCTAAAATGATCAAATAATCAGATGGATAGATCCAGAATAAAGGGAAGAGAATGAAAACAAAAAATGGTGTTCTCTTACCCAAAAATATAAAAAGAAAAAGAAAAAGAAGGAAAGAGAGTGAAAACTAGTAAACGAAGTTCTCTTCCAAAAAAAAAAAAAAGTTTCTCTAAAAGATCAATTGAAAACCTGCAATGGCGGTTGATCTCATTAAATAAATGGCTAATTAAAAATTTAAAAAAAATCTTTGGAATTCCATCTATTTTTCTAACTGTTTTCCTTTTGTTTCACTTTTTAGGAATGATGATTTATGATGACAGAGGGATTACATCATCAAGGATGGTAATTATGTCTTTAACTTATTAAAGGTTAGATTAAAATTTTACATGTGTGATTAGATTTGATTTAAAAGATTGGTATGATGAGTCATCTATTGTATATCATGATTAAAAGTGAGTAATCATGAGAAAGATATTGATGGAATAAATTGGTGACATAGTTATAATGAGTTATCATTAGTGTGGAATCAACAAAGTGAAAACTAGTTGCAGAGAAATTTCAAGGAAGAAGCAGCGAATTAGGTTTGCATTCCGCAGCTACAACATAGAAGTTCCATAGCTAAGTACAGTAGTTCCATAGTTAAGCGAAGGGTTCTTCAGCCAACCCGTATAATATTAAAGGAAAATGAATTTGAATCACCTCTGTATCATAGGGATTAAAAAGTAGTTAGTACCAGAGGATGATACCAAACTCATTATAGATGAAGAAGTGGTAGCTATCTTTCAACAGGCAAGGATGGCTGGAATTTCTGAGGAATTTCCCCAAGTATAACGATGAATTGGTGAGAGAATTTGTTATAAATTTAGAGAAATCCAGGAAAAAGGTTAGAAATGTTTTCATTCCTTTTTCTATGAATACAATAAGTAATATATCTGGAGTGCCAATTGTGCATGTCCCAAACCCTGTCAGAGGGACATTAAAAGAACTAGTTGAAACCCTGCTGAAAAGGAGGAAGTGAACCCCAATATATTTACAACATGAAGAAAATCATAAAAGGGGTCAAAAGGGCTAGCTTTCCCAAACCCTTTGATAGAGTGAAATTTTGGATAGTCAAGTATTTAACTTGTGATGGTCAGTTCATGTCGGTAGGAAGAGAAGTTCTGAAGATACTCATATACCTTAGATATGGAGCTATAAAACAAGAATATATGGTAACCCTTCCAAGGTTTCTTTTTGACTCCATCCATACAATGGCCCAGAGTTATTATTGGGGTGTGGGAAAAATCAAACATTAGGGGTTAGTGCATCTAGTGTGCTAACACCATTTTCTTTTGAATAAAAATGGAGAAGAAATGTGAGAGAAATTTCTTAGCAAGTTTAAGCAAAACCCTAATATTCTTAGGAGAGTAATAACAACTCCTTCTGCTCTTGCAACTAATTTGGAAATTGATCCCAATGCAGAGGAAAAGAAAGAACTAGGAAGAGAGGAAATACCAAAAAGAAGAAGATCTAGAAGGACTAAAACTATAGAACCTACTATTCCTTCTAAAGAAATTCTTTCCTCTACGGTGATAGCTACAAGAGAGCTAATATTTGTCTCTGACAATCATAGTTCACCTAGGCAAGAGAAAGAGGTGAAAATCAAAAGAAGCTCTAGGAGGAGACCCATTTATGTACATTTTGAGGCTCCTCAAAGAAGAATAATTCATAAGAGGTCTAGAGAAATCCCAGAGGAAATGAGAGAACATGAAAATATGGAAAAGATGCTACCGATATTTTGGGCAGCATGGCCATGACTCCTCCTTGGACCAAGCCAAATAGAGATAGAAAAATAAGATGAGAGATTTGAGGAACAAGTTTTCCAAGAGATGGGTGAATCAGTAGCACCATCACATGAAGAAGATGAATTGGCATCTTGGAAATGGAAAGGGAAATCCCCTATGGTAGAAGAAGAATGCTTAACCCCCAAGGAACTTTCAGAGAAAGAAGAGAAACAACAAGTTAAACAAGCTTTTTTTGTCCAGAGTAGAACTCATTATTAGAGAAAAGGATGAGGAGTTGAATTTTCTCAAACTTAAATTGGAACAGAGAGAAATGGTTATTGGGAATTAACAACTCAGCTCACTGATAAGACTGAGGAATTGACAAGAGTTAAACAATGGATAATAGAGAAAGAGGAAGAATGTCAAATTCTAGAAAACAAACCTCTGTCACAGCAGTCTACTGCACAAAACCGAATTAATTATTGGTCACTTAGATAGCTATGGGATGATACTTGTAGAGAACTTAGTGAATCCAATACATTCAATGAGGACTTGAAAATAAAGATAGAAGAAGAGAAGAAATAAAGAAAAGAATGGGAAAAAAAATTTACAAAGAAGAAAATGACAAATTTAAATATCTTGTGAAAATAAAAATGGTTTGCATGATGAGTGAGAAATTGCTTGCATGCAGGAGACCTTCTCCTGTATATAGTGTGTTTTTGGAGGAATAATTCATTCATTGGAAGTTGTCAAGGATAGCATGTGGTCTTCCACATGAAATAAAATATGAAGTTGATTTCACAATGGCCTATTCCTTAGCCAACGTAGTGCAGAAAAATCTTCTCTGTGAATTCTATCTCTGCAATTTCATGCTTTGGAAAAGAAATCAGGTTTTATGATCAATTTGTATGTAGGGGAGAGCCAACTTAATGCATTTGTTTCTATTCTTCAAAATCAGATTGCATAGAAGGAGAGGGAGTCAGAGCATCTGTTAAAGGCTAGTTCATCTGGTTTCTGTATGAGGATTCATTATGGTAAACCATCCACCTTTCCTACACATTTTAGATCCCATGCATTTGATAAAAGGTTAAAGGAACCTTATCTTGCCAATTTGCAGAGAAGTATTAATGCCTTCACCTCTTATGAAGAGGAAAATTTTGAAGATATTTATGAGGCATGTTTGAAAATATGGGAATTTCTCACGGTGGCATTGAGAAGAAGGGAAGTAATATCTCCCAAAAATTAATCTAGAGTTTGTGTAGAGCAAAAGCCTTATGTACGCTAATCCCTCAGATCAATGAAAAACATAGAGGAATATGGATGGGAATGAGAACAATACCTCCACTCCTTCTCACCCTCATGTCACCATGGTAAAACAAAGAACAACAAGATCCCACTAAATTTGAGGCATGGCTGAAGATGGTAGCATTAGGATCAGGATGTAGTACCAATGGATTAAAACATTGGGATATTCAATTCTATCCATTTGGCCTAAGAAATCAAATGGAATGCAGAATATATAACCCCAAATTTTATGAGTAAATTTTTTAAAGGTACTTACAAACAAGTAAGTATGGGGAAATGATGAGGCCAAAATATGCTTCGTTAAATGTACAATAAATGATCTCATCTTACTCTCCTTTTTATTAAGTTTTATTATCATGTTGTTGCAAATCAAGAGCACCCCCTGGATGTTGATCAAATTTCTAGTTTAATCATACTAGCATCTAGTGTGATTAAACAACATTGAATCCTTTCCCCAAGTGTGGGACTTGTAAAATGGGAAAGGAATGTCCAGATTAGAGGCTGGTTCCTCAACTCCTCTGATCAGTTATATCACTTGCACAATTACAGAGGTTTGAAATTTCCTAATTCTACTCTAAATTCCAAAGGGACAAGGATAGAAAATGCATAAAAGGAACTAAAACTAATGCTAATAGGTGATGCACCAAAGGAGTGGTGAGCATTTCTCACTTTTACAGATTGACACAGTTCATAGAATGCAACAAAGACAACATGCACAAACTGATAGCTGTAATGAAGAACCAGAAATTAGTCAAACAACACTAGCAGAGGATGAAGGATTAATCACAGGGCTTGTATTGTTATTTTAACATCAAAATCACTTACATTACAACACCTGAGAGGCAAAAATAAGTTGCAGTTCTTAGAAAAGGTCATTATTCCACCAAAATCACTACCAAGGTGAAAAAGGGGACCTGTAATACACCAAAATGTTCAACCCTTTGAAAATGAGCCAAATTTGGCTTTTACAAATGCAAGGGGCGAGAGCCGGGGAGAGAAACGTGGAAAAAAATGTGGGAGAGGTTCAATCATTGACCAAAATACATTCAAAACAACATAGGTATCCTTACAAACCCATTCCCGAACTTTTTAACCACGCTGGGAGAGAATGCGAGCCATTCGTCATTAAAAGCATGGTTGAAACATCATTTCGCTCATCACCACGTGCCGAGACATTTTTTGATTTTCTCTATCAAAAATCCATCAAAATGTAAAAGTGACCCTAGAATATTGTATATAATTTCACCATCTTTCCATTGATATAAAGAACATGAAAAACTGAGCTCTGGATCGAAAGATATGGCGATTTGAAATTTTAGGGCAAAACAGGGCCAAATCGGGCGGCGGGCAAAAAATTTGAATTTTTACCTTTTTGGTCATTTTGGAAAATTTTCCAAAATTTCCCCACGCTCTACCTTTCTAGGTGCCATGTGGCACATCCTTATTGGGCACGGGCCCATCCTGCTCTATTTTCCTTCACTTTGCACTTTGGAAAATTTTCCAAAATTTCCCCGCGGGGCCGATGAGCTGAGGACACGTGGCGGGTGCTGATTGGATGCGGGCCTGTCTTTCCTAAATTTTTTGTGGGTCACTTTGATAATTTTCACTGGACATGTGTGTTATCCAAAATTTTCCCTAGCTCATTTTTTGTGGCTAACTCCTTGTGTTCTTGCCTCTCTTGTGCCTCAGTCTACATTTTTGATTTTAAAGCACTCAAGGCTTTCTGGAAATGGCACCATCAAAGAGAGCTCTCTCTCGGCTTTCCGAAAGGTAAAGTTTGTCTCCTAACTCCTTACATTTTCAAGTTATGGCTTGGTAGAGTTTTTGTGGAAAATTTTCCCATTTAAGGCCCTGTAGCCAATAGGAAGCTGCCACGTGGCAGAGGAGTTCGGGGTCGGAGGCAAATATGAATTTTTTTCCAAAAGAGTATAAAAAGGTCGATTTTCAAAGGAAAACCCGCGAAAAGAGAAGGAGAGAGAATTCCAGTGAATCAGAGCTTGCCATGTGGCATCCGACCAGTGGAGCGCGGGGAATTTTTGAAAAATTTTCCAAAGACAAAAAAAAGGTAAAATTTGAAATTTTTTCCCGCCGATCCGTTTTTGGGCCGTTTTTGCCCTAAATCTTCAAACGATCATATCTTTTGATCTAGAGCTTAGATTTTCACGTTCTTTATATCATTGGAAAGATGTTAAAATTATCTACATGATTCCATGGTCAATTTATAATTTTGGTTTAGTTCAGAGAGAGAAAATTCAAAAATGGTTCTGGTACGTGTCCATGGCAAGAAATGACATTTCAATAACCAAATTTAATATAGAATGGGTTGCATTCTTATCCAATATGGTCAAAAATGATAAGGTATGGGTTTGTAAGGTCCTCCACACTTTGTTTTAGTGCACTTTCCATCAATGAGGAATGGGCTCCCACATTTTTTATGTTTTCTCTCTCATGGGCTCGACCCATGCATTGTAAAAGCTAGATTTGGCTCATTTCTTGATGGTTGAACACTTTTTGGCATAGAAAACTTCTTCTTTCACCTCCAGTAAGTGATAGTTGTAAGAATCAGACCTTTTTCAAGTATTGTAGTAGGTTTATACCTCTTTGAGGGTGGAATGCAAGATATTTTTACATGGAATTGACAATGCAAACTCTGTGAATGCTTTTAGTCCTCTGTTTCTATTGTTTTACTTCATTTTAAGACCTCTAATTACATCTATCAGCTTGTGTATGTTTTCCCTTATTGCATTTCATGAATTTGTGTCTATTTACATGGCAAAAATGTTTCACCACTCCTTTTGGTGCATCACCATCTTTATTTTAGTTTCATTTTTACATTTTTATCCTGTCTCCTTGCATTTAGAGTAGGATTAGGATTTGAACCTCTGTAGTTGTGAAAAATATAAATCTAAATAAGAGGAGTTTGAGGAACCAGCCTCTAATCTAGATATTCCTCTCTCATTTTCACAAGTCCCACACTTGGAGAGAGGTTTCCATGTTGTGCTATCACACTGCTTGGATGCCTAAAACATCAATTCAAAACCTTGATTTGCATCCAGGGTGCTGATTTGCAACAACAGCTTTGGCATTCTGGTGGGACCTTAGAGGTCTCATTTTATTGTAGCAAAGTTGATGTGCATCTGCTGTAATTTTCTTTCTTCAAAAGAGCTATAAATTACACATCCGGTGACTCCAGGAGAAGAATCAACTGGTTTCAGCAAAGATGCAGGCACGAAAACTCATGAGAAGAATCACTACAAGGTCAAGAGTGGAGAAGAAGAGGTGTTGTTTCAATATCTGTAGTTATCTCCAAGAGTAAGGAAAAGTGGGAGAAGGATTCAAAGCTCTCCATCTCCACCAAACAGAACTCTTTCAACTCCTCCACAGTAGGCCTTTCATTCGATCAAAAGGGATTTAAGACCAATTAGAATGGCACAAAACAACCCCTATGTCAACTTCACGGTAGCTGCCCACTTGCCCTCAATGCACAACATCCAATTCTAATTGCAACCTTGAATAACATTCCCTACTTCACCGGAGAAAATCGACTACTCCAGGTGATCATGTTAAAGACATTTCCAATCTTTGTGCAATTCATGAAATCAATGAGATGTAAGTGGTTGTCAAATTATTGGCATCTTCATTTAAGGGGAAAGCATTGTAATGGTTTAGAAACACGGGAGCTGGTTCTATCACAAATTGGAATCAGTGTGTATAGCACTTCATGAGCAATTTGGAGAGAATGGAGACAACTTGTCTCTTTTGGAGCAGCCAACAACCATCAAGAGAGCTCCTAATGAACAACCGACCGATTTCAAATTCAAATTTCAAAAGAATTCGGAGAGAATTCCAAAGTGGCGATTAGGCCAACGATAGAAGGTGCTTTTCTCTATTATCTCAAAGCTCTAAATTATGATATTTCTATGTTGATTCAGTCCATGGGAGGCATAACTATCCCTATGGCTTATAGCATTGCCATTAGGGCTGAAAATTGTTTTATCCAAGTGGCAAACTAGCCCCTAGACCTCCCATGCAATTTTTCCAAGTTTAGAGAGTCCAAATACCAATCAAGCACCTAATTTGGCTCCTTCTCCCACTCCTAGAAATCAGAGTTCAAATGAAGCTTCTACTTCATCTCCAAGTGCCCCAAATGAGCTTCAAGAAGTCATGAAGCAATTGCAAAACCTAGGCAATGAGCTAGTCACTCTCAAGAGGCAGCAAGCCCAAGGTTTTAGACCTTCTTACCAGCCCCAAGCTCAGCCCAACAGGTAGCCATACCAACCACAAAGACCTCCTAATCTAGCTGCAAATATGAATCAAACAAGGCCTCCTGCCAATAGACCATTTCAGCCCTACAATCCAAATGCCATATCTGCCTCTAAGGCATTGGTGCCAACACAAAACAACATTGCTCAGGAGTATGACTGGTGTTTTCCATGCAATGAACCTCATAACCAATCCATGTGCTTCAATGGTGCTTTGAATCAAGCATTAATGGTGACAACTACTGGTGTGGAGGGTGAGGGCAGTCAAGGAAATAACCAACAACAAGAAACATTCCAACAACAATCAGCCCCAAATGACACCACGTTGGTAAATTGGCAAGCAGAGGATTTTTGTGGCATGAATCGAACGCGGATTTCCCAAGGTGTTGCAGCCAACACAAGGTCAAAAAGAAGGAATTTGGGTGAAGAACAACCATTAGCTCCAACCAATCCACAACCTTCCATGGCTCCACAAATGGTTGGCAAGCAAAATCCAATTTCAAATGCACAAGGGCAGCCAAGAACAGCTCCTAGACCAACTCAAATACCAGTTATTGCTGCCCACATGCAAGGAGTGAATGTACAAGAAAAGGGACAGCAAAGAGATCCTTCATCAGCTTTCAATATCATTGATCAGATGAAGAAGACAAATGTTAATATATCAATGTGGGAATCCCTATCTATCCCAGGCCAAAGAGACTTGTTACAAGCTGCCATGAAGGATGCCAACTTCGAATCGAGTAAGTTCACATGCAAGAGAAAGTGCTCACAAATGCTACCCAGCCTGAGGGAAATCATGGAGGACAAAAAGGTAAAATGTTGAAGCCCCCTCCTTTCTATGTTTCATTAATCATTGGAAATCAGTTAGTGCACAATTGCATGATAGATTCCGGGCAAGTAGCTCGGTGATGCCTAAACAAATAACTAATCAAGTATGAAACCATATCCAAAGGGGTAGTGCAATGGATGGGACAAAGTAGTAACAACATTGGGGTGATTAGAAACTTGAGTCTTACCTTGCATGCATGTCCAAATGTTGTTGTTTTACAAGATGTATCAGTCATAGACCTTCCACCACTCTTTGCCCTATGCTTGTCAAGGGCCTTCACAGCCAAGATTGGTGGATATTTGTCTGCTGATTGGTCACACATCTTTATTCGAATGAGGTATGGAACTAAGGCTACAATCAGGTCTGAACCTATTGCAAAATTCCACATTGAGCCTTACACTCCAAGTCAAATCAATGCCAATTGTTCAGCATTTGATCAAGAAGACCACCCAAGCACCGATGAAGTTGACACCAAGGTTGGGAGCATCTCGGATCTAACTCTTGATGAATGGGAAAACAAGGTACATGCTTTTGATCCTTATCAAGAAGTAGAAGAATTTGAGCTAGGGGTCTATTGTATACATGAAGAAAATCAGCTTATTCCTAACATCACCAAGCCAAACCACAAGGATGACAATGAGGTATGGCAGCTATTTTTTGATGGATCAAGGAGTAGACAAGGTGCAGGAGGTGGAGCCATGCTTGTTTCACCTCAAGGAGTAAGGTACTATTCAGCTTTTAGATTTTAGTTTGCATGCTCCAATAACACTGCTGAATATGAAGCCTTAGTGCAAGGGATGCATTGGGCAATCAAGAAGAAAATAAAGAACTTGCAAGTCTTTGGTGACAGTGAATTGATTGTAAATCAGGTCAAGGGACAACATGCTGCCAAGAATGATCTACTCAGGTGCTACAAGAACAGGGTGTGGGACCTCATGGAAGATTTTGAGGGTTTTGGCATCAAATCCATTCCTAGGAAAGAGAATCAAGCTGCTGACAGGCTTGCAGCAGTAGGGCAGCCTTTGACATTGTGGAAAGCATTCAACAAGACAAGGTACAACCAAACATCCACGTGATTGTGAGACCTTCAGTGCCAGATAATAATGTCAGTTGGCAAGTGTTTGAGAATGACCAACAAATCATCCATTTCTTGCAAGAAGAAGCTGATTTCTCAGCTAAGAATCAAGAAAAATTGGAACAGCAGTATGGTGACCAAGTGGTACAGCTGAGAACTAACAAGCTACCCAAGGGACTTATCACTTTGGAGTCCATTTTTAATCCCAATGATCAGTTTAGAAAGGAGAAAGTAAACATTCGGTCAAGAGAGAGGATTCAGGTATCCATCTTGGTAGAAGAGAACAAACCATTTAAAATTGGAAAGATGACAACTAATCAAGAAAGGTATGAGTTCGCATGCAGTGTGTGTCAAGAGTTCCCGATGTGTTTGCTTGGAGCTATGAATACTTGAAAGGTTTCAATCCCAACTTAGCTCAAAGATACCATTGAATTGGATCTAAATACTAAGCCTGTCAGGCGAAAACAAAGACCACAATCCACACATGGACCCTCTCATGAGGAAAGAATTAGACAATCTGATTGAGTCAAGGATCATATTTCCAATCAAGCATTCTAGTTGGGTTGCCAACTTGGTTCCAAATCGAAAGAAGAGTGGAGAGATCAGATTATGTGTTGATTTCAGAGACTTAAATAGAGCATCTCTCAAGGACCATTACCCACTCCCTTCCATGGAGAAAATCTTGCAAGTTGTGGCTGGCTCCAAGAGGTTTTCACTACTTGATGGCTACTCCGGCTACAATCAGATTATGGTGAAGGAAGAAGACTAGTTCAAGATAGCCTTCACAACCAAATGGGGGACTTTTGCATATAGGAAGATGCCATTTGGGTTGTCCAATGCTGATGCTACCTTCCAAAGAGCAATGGACATGGTGTTCAAAGGTTTGATTAACAACGTGGTGTTGATTTACCTTGATGATATCACTGTTTTTTCCAAAAATGCAGCAGACCACCTCTCTCATTTGAGACAAGTTTTCACGAGGTGTAGGAAATTTGGAGTGTCTTTGAATCCTAAGAAGTGTATCTTTCTTGCACATGAAGGAAAGCTCCTTGGCCATATTGTCTCCAAAGAAGGATTAGCAATTGATCCAGAGAGAGTTGAAGCCATAAGAGCACTACCATTGCCAAGCCACAAGAAAGCCCTTCAGAGTTTCTTGGGGAGGATAAAATTTGTTTGGAGGTTTGTCCCAGATTTTGCAGCCCTTGTCAAACCTATCACCAAAATGTTAAAGAAAAGCATGGCTTTCAAGTGGACAGCAGAAGGCAAGGAGAGTTTTGAAGCAATCAAAGAAGCCATCTCTCAAGCACCAACTCTCATCAACCCGAATTCTCCAAGGATTTCATCCTCTATGCATTTGGAGGTAATGACACTATTTCTGCCATTTTGGTACAGAAGAACAAGGACAACGATGAGCAGCCAATTGCTTTCTTCACCCGAGCTTAGATGACTATGAGGTGAGGTATTCTTTTATTGAGAAGTATGTCTTTGGCAAGAATCGAAGCTTGAAGAAATTCAAGCATTTATTCTCAAACAACAAGGTCCAGTTGCTGGTCTCACATGTCAAGGTTAAGGACTTCCTCTTCAACAAATATTTGAATGAGAAAAGGGCAGGTTGGATCACTCGTGTCATGGAGTATGACATTGAGATCAAAATCACCAAGGTGGTAAGAGGGAAAGGATTGTGTGAGCAACTAGTTTTGGGAAGCAAAAAGAAGTATGTAATGAAGAAGAGGCTGTTTTGACACCTGTCCGGGGCAGCCATGAGCCAAGTGGTAATCAAGAAGAAAACAATCCTGCTCCCACTCCTTGCTGGACCCAAGGTATAATGCACTTCCTAAGCACATGCCTATGCCCTCCGGAGATGAACAAGACCCAAAGAAGACACTTCAGATTGCAGGCTATCCCATATGCCATTGTTGATGGAGTTTTGTTCAAGAAAGATGTGAATGGAGTGCTGCTGAGATGCATTAGCACAAATCAGATTCATAGGGTGTTGGAAGAGTTCCATGGTGGATCAGCTGGTGGTCATTTTGCACCGAGAGTGACAGCTCTAAAAATCATGAAGGCTGGTTATTATTGGCCTAAAATTTTCAGTGATTGCTATGCATGGATCAAGAGGTGTAAGAATTGTGCATTCTTCACAGGAAAAGAGAGACTTGCTGCCCTTCCATTACATCCAATCTCAGTTGACCAGCCATTCATGTAATGGGGTTTGGACTTCATTGGAGTCATTAATCCTAATTCAAGTCAAGGGCACAAATGGATTTTGACAGCCACGGACTACTTCACCAAGTGGACTGAAGCAGTAGCACTCAAAGAAGCAAATGAGTCCAGCATCTTAGACTTTTATGAGGGGATAGCAACTAGATTTGGTATACCTGCTACAATAATCTCAGATAATGCATTGGCATTCATTGGATCCAAGGTGACTGAGTGGGCTGTCAAGAACGGGATCTACCTAAGCACTTCATCAAACTATTACCCTCAAGGTAATGGCCAGGCCGAGTCTACAAACAAGAACTTGTTGAGGATCATTAGGAGGACTCTTGATGAGAATCAGAGGTCTTGGCATACCAAACTGAAATCAGCCTTATGGGCTGATAGGATAACTCCCAAGAGATCCATAGGTAACTCTCCATTCAAGCTTGTTTATGGAAGAGAGGCAATCTTGCCCATGTCACTTGAGTTGCCAACATTGGAACTCATGAAGCAATTAGAGTTGCTAGAGTTTGAGCCCATGGAGGTGAGATATGCAGAGTTGATGGAGCTGTAGGAGGTCAGAAATCAGGCATCCCAAGCAATGGAAAAGAATCAAGCTTTGATAAAAAATACCTTTGATAGGAAGGCTAAGGATAGATATTTTCAGGTTGGAGATCTAGTGTTGTAATGGGATGTAGATACGAAAAACGGGATGGCATTCAAAATTTTATGTCATTTGGAGTGGCCCATACATGGTCATGAAGTGCAAGAACAACAATGCTTTCCAATTGGCCTCATTGGATGGTGAAGAACTGTAGATTCCAGTTAATGGAATCCATCTCAAGCGTTGCTTCTAGAGGGAAATTTACCACCTTGTAAATATTAGATTAGATTTTCATTCCTCCAAGTGCTTTGCACATTGTTTTGTTGTAGGTTAGTTTTGCTTTCCCTAAGTGCTTTGGCACAGCTTGTTGTCCCTAGAGATGTTTTGTAGTCCTTGCTTCCATCATGTGATATTCCATCTTCCTTCTTGCACATTCTAAGTCAGGTTTGGGTTCTAAACAGAATATTTGATGGCTTCATGCCCAATGGATCGCTTCAAAGCTCTCGGGTACTTTCATCTAGCAGGCAGATGACCCCTTTGAGTCGCCAAAATTGTTATCCAAAATGTGCCCCAACTCATTTTTTGTGGCTAACTCCTTGTGTTCTTGCCTCTCTTGTGCCTCGAGTCTACATTTTTATTTTAAAGCACTCAAGGCTTTGTAGAAATGGCACCACCGTGATAGAGCTCTCTCTCGGCTTTCCGAAAGGTAAAGTTTGCCTCCTAACTCCTTATATTTTTCAAGTTATGGCTTGGTAGAGTTTTTGTGGAAAAATTTTCCATTTGAGGCCCGCACCAATAGGAAGCCGCCACGTGGCGAGAGGAGTTCGAGGGTTTGAGGCAAAAATGAATTTTTTTCCAAAAGAGTATAAAAGGTCGATTTTCAAAGGAAAACCCGCAGAAAAGAGAAGGAGAGAGAATTCCAGAGCGAATCGAGCTTGCCACATGGCATTCGACCAGCGAAGCATGGGGAATTTTGAAAATTTTTCCAAAGACAAAAAAAGGGCAAAATTTGAAATTTTTTCCCGTCGATCCGTTTTTAGGCCGTTTTTGCCCTAAATCTTCAAATGATCATATCTTTTGATCCAGAGCTCAGATTTTCACGTTCTTTATATCATTGGAAATATGTTAAAATTATCTACATGATTCCATGGTCAATTTCTAATTGTGGTTTAGTTTGGAGAGAGAAAATTCAAAAATAGTTCTGGTACGTGTCCATGGCCAGAAATGACATTTCAACAACCAAATTTAATACAGAATGGGTCGCATTCTTCTCCAATATGGTCAAAAATGATAGGGTATGGGTTTGTAAGGTCCTCCATGCTATTTTAATGCATTTTCCATCAATGAGGAATGGGCTCCCACATTTTTTATGTTTTCTCTCTCCTGGGCTCGACCCATGCATTGTAAAAGCTAGATTTGGCTCATTTCTTGATGGTTGAACACTTTTTGGCATAGAAAACTTCTTCTTTCACCTCCAGCAAGTGATAGTTGTAAGAATAAAACCTTTTTCAAGTATTGTAGCAGGTTTATACCTCTTTGAGGGTGGAATGCAAGAGATTTTTACATGGAATTGACAGTGTAAACTCTGTGAATGCTTTCAGTCCTCTGTTTGTATTGTTTTACTTCATTTTAAGACCTCTAATTACATCTATCAGCTTGTGTATGTTTTCCCTTGTTGCATTTCATGAATTTGTGTCTATTTACATGGAAAAAAATGTTTCACCACTCCTTTTGGTGCATCACCATCTTTAGTTTAGTTTCTTTTTTGCATTTTTATCCCTGTCTCCTTGCAATTTAGAGTAGGATTAGGATTTGAACCTCTATAGTTATGCAAAATATAGATCTAAATCGAGAGGAGTTTGAGGAACCAGCCTCTAATTTGGAGATACCTATTTCATTTTCACAAGTCCCACACTTAGAGAGAGGTTTCCATGTTGTGTAATCACATTGGATGCCTAAAACATCAATTCAGAACCTTGATTTGCATCCAGGGGTGCTGTTGATTTGCAACAACAATGTGTCAAAACCCCATTGGATGCGGGTTAGACCTTCCAAAATTTCCTCGTGGGCTTGACCTTGGTTTTTGTTGTTAGCTGACACGTGGCGAGATTCTATTGGCTCGCAATAAGGGGGCGGGCTTTCCCTTCTGAATTTTCCTTTATTTTCTCCTTGGGAAAATTTCCCAAATTCTCCCCTCACTCCACCACTCTAGGACACGTGGCGACATATAATTGGTCGCGGGCTCCCGCAAGCATTTTAACCTTTGCGCAAACACTTTGGGAAAAGATCCCAATTTTCTAACTCGCTCCGCATGAGTGCAGCTTCTAGCGACACATGGCATGTTTTTTTGGTCAGCAGGCCATCCTTCTAAAATTTCCATGTGCCATACTTAGCCAAATTTTGCAAATTTCACCCCTTGACACGTGGCAGCTTTTGATTCATTGGCGGGCCTTTCATGGGAAAAATTCCTTTTGAAATTTTTCCAAAACACTTGGTAAAAAACCAAGTTCTCCTCCGCCCCCACCTCCCTGAACACGTGGCAGCATCTCATTGGCTATGGGCCTTGAAGTGGAAAATTTCCCACCAAAACTCCATCGAGCCATAACTTCAAAAATACATGGAGTTAGGAGGAAAACTTTACCTTTCTAGAAAGCTGAGAAAGAGCTCTATCTAATGGTGTCATTTCCAGAAGGTTTTGAGTTCCTGAAAAGCAAAAAATTATGATTGAGGCACAAGAGAGGGAAGAATGAGAGGAGTTAGCCACAAAAATGAGCAGGGGCACATTTTGGATAACAATTACATTTTGTGACTTTTTTTTGATATGATATAAGTTAGGATGTAACTATCCATCTTTTTTTTATTATTATTCGATATTTAAAACATTTGTAATAAAATAGGTCATAATCGAGATGGAAGAACAAATATGAAGCGGATTGCATATTTTGGAAGCATTGGAATCAAGATCTAGAAGAAGGACTAAAACTATAGAACCTACTATTCCTTATAAAGTAATTATTTCCTCTCTAGTAGCTACGGGAGAGCTAATATCCATTTTTGACATCAACAATTCACCTAGGCAATAGAAAGAGGTGAATATCGAAATAAGCTCTGGAGGAGACCCATTTCTAAACATTTTAAGGTTCTTCAAAGAAGAATAATTCATAAGAGGTCTATAGAAATCCTAGAGGAAATGAGCAAACAATAAAATATGGAAAAAGAGGTTGCTGATATTTTTGGTAGCATGGCCATGAATCCTTCTAGACCAAGCCAAATAGAGATAGAAAAATAAGATGAGAGATTTGAGTAACAAGTTTTTCCAAGATATGGGTGAATCAACAACACCATCACATGAGGAAGATGAATTGGCATCTTGAAATGGAAAGGAAAAACCCCTACGATATAAGAAGAATGCTTAAGCCCCAAGGAAATTTCAGAGAAAGAAAAGAAACAACAAGTTAAAAGGATTTGTTTTTGTCCAGAGAAAAACTCATTATTAGAAAAGGTGAGGAGTTGAATTTTATCAAACTTAAATTGGAGCAGAGAGAGAAATGGTTATCGGGCAATTAACAACTCAGCTCACCGACAAGACTAAGGAATTGAAAAGAGTTAAACAACAGATAATAGAGAAAGAGGAAGAATGTCAAAATTCCAAAAACAAACACTCATGTCAACAATATACACACAAATTGAATTAATTATTGGTAACTTAGATAGCTATGGGATTATACTTGTAGAGAAGTCATTGAAGCCAATACATTCAATGAGGAGTTGAAAATAAATATACAAGAAGAGAAGAAAGAAATAAAAGAATGGGAAGAAATTTTTACTTACAAAGAAGAAAATGAAAAATTTAAATATCTTGTGAAAACAAAAATGGTTTCTTACATGATGAATTTGCGAAATTGCTTGCATGTAAGAGACCTTCTCCCGCATATAGTGTGTTTTTGGAGGAATAATTCATTCACCTCTAAGTTGTCATGGATAGCATGTGGCCTTCCACATGAAAAAAATATGAAACTGATTTCATAACCTATTTCTTAGCCAAAGTAGAGCGGAAAAATCTTCTCTGCGAATTCTATCTCTACAATTTCATTCTAGAAAAGAACTCAAGTTTTATGATTAATTTTTATATAGGGGAGAGCTAACTTAATGCATTTGTTTCTATTCTTCAAAATCAGATTGCATAGAAGGAGAGGGAGTCGAGCATTTGTTAAAGGCTAGTTCATATAGTCTCTCAGTATAAGGATTCATTATGGTAAACCATCCGCCTTTGCTACACATTTTATATCCCATGCATTTGATAAAAGGTTAAAAGAACCTTATCTTGCCAATTTGTAGAGAAGTATTAATGCCTTCACCTCTTATGAAGAGGAAAATTTTGAAGATATTTATGAGGCATGTTTGAAAAGATGGGAATTTCTCATAGTGGGATTAAGAAGAAGGGAAGTAATATCTCCCAAAACTTAATCTGAGTTTCAGAGAGAAAAGCCTTATGTAGGCTAATCACTAAGATCAATGAAAAACATAGAGGAATATTCATGGGAATGAGAACAATAACTCCACTCTTTCTCATCCTCATGTCACCATGGCGAATAGAGAACAACAAGATCCCACTTTGAATTTGAGGCATGGTCAAGAAGGTAGCATTACGATCGGGATATAGTACCTCTAAATTAAAGCATTGGGATATTCAATTCTATCCATTTGGCCTAAGAAATCAAATGGAATGTAGAATATATAACCCCAAATTTGAATAGTAAATTTTGTAAAGGTACTTACAAAAGGGTATGTATGGAGGAAATGATGAGTTTAGAATATGCTTGTTAAATGTACGGTAAATGATCTCATCTTACTCTCCTTTTTATTAATTTTTACTACATTTTTTTACTTTTGTTTGATCTGATATAAGTTAGGATGTAACTATCCATATTTTTTATTATTATTTTAACATTTAAAACCTCTATAATTTCTAACAAAGTGTTTTGGAAACTCAATTTTGTAATAAAACAGGTCACAATCAAGCGGAAGAACAAATATGAAGCGGATTGCATATTTTTGGAAGCATTGGAATCAAGATCTGGAAGAAGGACTAAAACTATAGAACCTTTTGTTCCTTCTAAAGAAATTCTTTCCTCTTTAGTAGCTACAAGAGAGCTAATATCCATATTTGACAACGACAGTTCACCTAGGAAAGAGAAAGAGGTCAATATTAGAAGAAGCTCTACGAGGAGACCCATTTATGTACATTTTAAATCTCCTCAAAGAATAAGAATTCATAAGAGGTCTAGATAAATCCTAGAGGAAATGAGAGAACAAGAAAATATGGAAAAAGAGGCTACTGATATTTTGGGCAGCATGGCCATGACTCCTCCTGGACCAAGCCAAACAAAGATAGAAAAATAAGATGAGAGATTTGAGGAACAAGTTTTCCAAGAGATGGGTGAATCAGCAACACCATCACATGAAGAAGATGAATTGGCATCTTGGAAATGGAAAGGGAAATCCCCTCTAGTAGAAGAAGAATGCTTAACTCCTAAGGAAATTTCAGAGAAAGAAAAGAAACAACAAGTTAAACAGGCTTTGTTTTTTTCCAGAGTAGAACTCATTATTAGAGAAAAGGATGAGGAGTTGAATTTTCTCAAACTTAAATTGGAACAAAGAGAACTATTTATTAGGGAATTAACAACTCAACTCACTGACAAGACTAAGGAATTGACAAGAGTTAAAGAATAGATAATCGAGAAAGAGGAAAATGTCAAAATTTTAGAAAACAAATTGCTCCATCAATAGTGTCTCAGACAAATTGAATTAATTATTGGTCACTTAGATAACTATGGTATGATACTTGTAGAGAACACAAAAAGCCAATACATTCAATGAGGAGTTGAAAATAAAGATAGAAGAAGAGAAGAAATAAAGAAAATAATGGGAAGAAAATTTTTACAAAGAAGAAAATGACAAATTTAAATATCTTGTGAAAATAAAAATAGTTTGCATGATGAGTGAGAAATAGCTTGCATGCAGGAGACCTTCTCCTGCATATAGTATGTTTTTGGAGGAATAATTCATTCGCTAGAAGTTTTCAAGGATAGCATGTGGCCTTCCACATGAAATAAAATATGAAGTTGATTTCATAACAACCTATTCCTTAGCCAATGTAGAGCAGAAAAATATTCTCTGTGAATTCTATCTCTACAATTTCATGCTGGAAAAGAACTCAGGTTTTATGATCAATTTGTATGTAGGGGAGAGCCAACTTAATGCATTTTTTTCTATTCTTCAAAATCAGATTGCATGGAAGGAGAGGGAGTTAGAGCATTTGTTAAAGGCTAGTTCATCTGGTCTCTGTATGAGGATTCATTATGGTAAACCATCCGCCTTTGCTACACATTTTAGATCCCATGCATTTGATAAAAGGTTCAAGGAACCTTATCTTGCCAATTTGCAGAGAAGTATTAATGCCTTCACCTCTTATGAAGAGGAAAATTTTGAAGATATTTATGAGGCATGTTTGAAAAGATGGGAATTTCTCATAGTGGCATTGAGAAGAAGGGAAGTAATATCTCCCAAAAACTTAATCTGGAGTTTGCGTAGAGCAAAGCCTTATGTAGGCTAATCACTAAGATCAATGAAAACACAGAGGAATATTCATGGGAATGAGAACAATACCTCCACTCCTTCTCATCCTCATGTCACCATGGTAGAATAGAGAACAACAAGATCCCACCAATTTGTGGCATGGTCAAGAAGGTAGCATTACGATCGTGATATAGTACCTCACGAATTAAAGCATTGGGATATTCAATTCTATCCATTTGGCCTAAGAAATCAAATGGAATGTATAATATATAACCCCAAATTTGAATAGTAAATTTTGTAAAGGTACTTACAAAAGGGTAAGTATGGGGGAAATGATGAGTTTAGAATATGCCCGTTAAATGTATAGTAAATGATCTCATCTTACTCTCCTTTATATTAAGTTTTACTACATTTTTTTACTTTTGTTTGATCTGATATAAGTTAGGATGTAACTATCCATATTTTTTTGATTATTATTCTAACATTTAAAACTTCTATAATTGCTAACAAAGTGTTTTAGAAACTCAGTTTTGTAATAAAATAGGTCACAATCAAAGGAAGAACAAATATGAAGCAGATTGCATATTTTTGGAAGCATTGGAATCAAGATCTGGAAGAAGGACTAAAACTATAGAACCTTTTATTCCTTCTAAATAAATTCTTTCCTCTGTAGTAGCTACAAGAGAGCTAATATCCATCTTTGACAACGACAGTTCACCTAGGCAAGAGAAAGAGGTCAATATTAGAAGAAGCTCTAGGAGGAGACCCATTTATGTACATTTTAAATCTCCTCAAAGAAGAAGAATTCATAAGAGGTCTATAGAAATCATAGATGAAATGAGAGAACAAGAAAATATGGAAAAAGAGGTTATTGATATTTTGGGCAGCATGGCCATGACTCCTTCTAGACCAAGCCGACAAATATAGAAAAATAAGATGAGAGATTTGAGTAACAAGTTTTCCAAGAGATGGGTGAATCAAAGCAGCACCGTCACATGAATAAGATGAATTGGAATCTTGGAAATGGAAAGGGAAAACCCCTTTGGTAGAAGAATAATTCTTAACCCCTAAGGAACTTTCAGAGAAATAGAAGAAACAACAAGTTAAATAGGATTTCTTTTTGTCCGAGCGTAACTCATTATTAGACAAAAGGATGAGGAGTTGAATTTTCTCAAACTTAAATTGGAACAAAGAGAACTGGTTATTAGGGAATTAAAAACTCAGATCATTGAAAAGAATAAGGAATTGAAAAGAGTTAAACAATAGATAATCGAGAAAGAGGAAGAATGTCAAAATTTCGAAAACAAACTCGCTCACAACAATGTATGCCTGAAACCGAATTAATTATTGGTCACTTAGAAAACTATGGGATGATACTTGTAGAGAACTCAGTGAAGCCAATACATTCAATGAGGACTTGAAAATCAAGATAGAAGAAGAGAAGAAATAAATAAAATAATGGGAAGAAAAGTTTTACAAAGAAGAAAATGACAAATTTAAATATCTTGTGAAAATACAAATGGTTTGCATGATGAGTGAGAAATTGCTTGCATGTAGGAGACCTTCTCCTGCATATAGTGTGTTTTTGGAGGAATAATTCATTCACTGGAAGTTTTCAAGGATAGCATGTGGCATTCCACATGAAATAAAATATGAAGCTGATTTCATGACAACCTATTCCTTAGCCAATGTAGAGCAAAAAAATCTTCTCTGCGAATTCTATCTCTGCAATTTCATGCTGGAAAAGAACTCAAGTTTTATGATCAATTTGTATGTAGGGGAGAGCCAACTTAATGCATTTGTTTCTATTCTTCAAAATTAGATTGCATGGAAGGAGAGGGAGTCGAACATTTGTTAAAGGCTAGTTCATCTGGTCTCTGTATGAGGATTCATTATGGTAAACCATCCGCCTTTGCTACACATTTCAGATCCCATGCATTTGATAAAAGGTTCAAGGAACCTTATCTTGCCAATTTGCAGAGAAGTATTAATGCCTTCACCTCTTATGAAGAGGAAAATTTTGAAGATATTTATGAGGCATGTTTGAAAAGATGGGAATTTCTCATAGTGGCATTGAGAAGAAGGGAAGTAATATCTCCCACAAACTTAATCTGGAGTTTACATAGAGAAAAAGCCTTATGTAGGCTAATCACTAAGATCAATGAAAAACACAGAGGAATATTCATGGGAATGAGAACAATACCTCCACTCCTTCTCATCCTCATGTCACCATGGCAGAATAGAGAACAACAAGATCCCACTGAATTTGAGGCATGGCTGAAGAAGGTAGCATTACGATCGTGGATATAGTACCTCGAATTAAAGCATTGGGATATTCAATTCTATCCATCCGCCTAAGAAATCAAATGGAATGTAGAGTATATAATCCCAAATTTGAATAGTAAATTTTGTAAAGGTACTTACAAAAAAGTAAGTATGGGGGAAATGATGAGGCTAGAATATGCCCATTAAATGTACAATAAATGATCTCATCTTACTCTCCTTTTTATTAAGTTTTACTGCATTTTGTGACGTTTTTTGATCTCGATATAAGTTAGGATGTAACTATCCATATTTTGTTGATTATTATTCTAATGTTTAAAACCTCTATAATTCCTAATAAAGTGCTTTGGAAACTTAGCTTTGTAATACAATAGGTCACAATCGTGTGGAATCATTGAATTAATACGGTTTAGTTCCGAGAACAACCAGACTTAGTTCTCGGAACTCCACCATGTAGTTAATGAGTTTTTTCATTTTTTTCTCGGAACTTTAAGACTTAGTTCCAAAACTCTAGTACTTAGTTCCAGAATTATCGATTTAGTTTCAAATTTCCCGTAGATAGCTCCAGAACTCTCTCGGTTAGACTAGGAATGATTTCCTTTAGTTCCGGAACTCTTCTAAAGTTTTAGAACTGATAAGAATCTATTCCAAATGGCTGGTGATTTGTCAAATCAATGATCCTATCAATTAGGAGTAGATTAGAAGACTTCCAACTCTCCATACTCATAGATCCAGGATAATTATTCCATAGTTGTACGACCAGCCATGTTCCAATTCAACATATTTTATGGGTACAATTTAGTTCCATCATATTAGTGGAATAGTTATGCCATAAATGCACCCCTGAAAGAAGTATATATATACAGACCTACAGATATATAGAGAGGAATATAGATATAGAATAAGAGATAGATATAGATTGATATAGACAGATCCAACATGTTTTTGTAATGCAGAACGTTTTATCAATAAAATAGCCATTTCTATTTTGAGATAATTTTAAATTGTCAAATCACTATTCAAGGAGGATCAAGGGCCCACTCCCCCAAGAACCAAGATCTTCATTATTGGTATTTATATTTTTAGAGAAAATAGTTTAGATCTGTTAATTTTGTATCACTTTTAATTCTTCAAGTTAAAATCTATTGTATACTCGTTCCTGTAGGTGTCTAGATTAGATTCTTATTTTCTTTCCATCATTTTCCAGCACTTTCAATAGTGTGTTTATTTCCAACAATTCCTTTCTATAAAGTGTGTTTACTTCCAACAGGTTTTCATAGTTTGATTGCAATAAGGTTTTTAACCAAGAAGTCCTTAAGACATTGAAAATATCCCCCAAAAATACAAAATACCTATAATCAATTACTAGATCACTAAGATTCTTCTTGTTACATATAGCTTTAGACACACCCCTTGTTTGAATATGACATCAACAGAGAGTTGATTAAATGAAGGGAATAACGACACCCATCAACTTACCCAAAACCTACCCAAACTTCACCCAATCTCACCCAAACCTTCCTAAACACCTATGCCACATCTTTCAACCGTGATAACACCCTTCCTTCTCTATATTTAGTTATATATTTAATATTTATCTTAAATATAGTCTATCGTTAGTATATGAGATACCTAAATCATATCGTTACAATAAGACCTTTCTTTTACCGTCATTTCTTTACATTAAGTTGTTTTTAAACATTGGATGGTGACCTTTCTAGCAAGTATCTCACTTCTTGGATCTAACATATGCTAGGTAGTCCACTGTCATATGTTATTTAACTCTATTTAGTGGTATTGTTGTGCTTCTAAAGGTAGTCCTTCCTAGCCAAAAATGAGCTCTTCACAATCAACCTAGTCTTCTCAATGGTGCACAACCTTCTTTGACTTCACAGGTATTCCTCCTCACCTCACCTTTACCTTATTTATTTTATACATAAAATTTTGGTGAAACATTTTGGCATGCCTTGTGGGACCCACGTTTGTGCGTTTCATTCTATTCATATAGGTTGCATCTTGTGTGTTTTCTTTCTAAATCATTATTCACTAAATCTTCTTCTTTGGTAATCTTCTCCTTCTTTCTAATTGTTCTAAATGAAACACTTCTTTTGGTGCATTTAAAAATAATCCTTATTCTTTATTTTGTTCTTACATTAGTGAAATTCATCCTTCTTCCTATTCACTCTTGTTTACATCGAATATCATATTTTGATTTGGGGCTTAAAACACTTGCATTTCATCCCTTTATATCTGCATATTTAGCTCACACAGTTATGTAGAAATCATACGACAAAGGTCATGACCATTTGTGATTGATTAATAAAGTGTAGTTCACATTTTTACATGCACTCCTTATGTCTGAATCACTTAACACAATCTATAAACTTCTTAAACATTCCCTTCCAGGAAGAATCCATCAAGGATTTAAAAACCCATTGATGGTGGGCCCCGCCTGGTGTTCTATCCAGTTTGTCATATCAGAGCGCAGAGCTCATGTACCACAAGGTATATCAAGGGATCCTTTTCGTAAAAAAATCTGGAACCATCCATATATTTCTTTCTAGGTACCTTTGTTATCCAAAACATTCTATATCACTCATAGTCAGTCTTAAGGCATAAGCCAACTAAACACTAAAAATATTATCCTAGGATAATGTGTTTATTTATGTTTTGCTTGTTTGATTATCACCTTTCTTTCTTGCCTTCTGTACTTTGAGTTATGAGGACGTATTCACCACTTTTTGTTCTTTTTTCCACACTAAACAATCATAATTGGTTAATTTTGGTTTTTACTAATTGTGTTACTTCAAATTTTTATACACAACCTCTTTCGAGCTTATTGTGACTAAATATTTACCCAAAAATATTAATTTCTTCACTTCCCCAATTTTTATTAGTATTTGACATTGGTCCCATAATCGACAATTGTTATTCCATCATACAGCACCAATTTACTAACTGATATTACTCTCTACATGTATTTCATTTACCGTCAAAACAACAAGCTATTCTTACATACTAATTATATGTGTTTCGATTCTTTTGATTAACTAGTTTCTGAGTTTCTATCACCCTTAATAGATCCCAAAATACCCATTTTCCACTTTTCTTCCCTAGATCTTCAAATTTCATCATTTTCCTAATAACTTAGGCCTTGGTCTAGTGATTGACATCAGTCTTTTGTCCTAATTAGTGCCGCTTAATTGACCGTATCAATCTCTCTGTGTTTTTATTTTTTCAAAACAACAACCTAATTCCATCCTTCGACTTTGCAAAACATTTGTTTCTCGAGTTCTCATACTTCTTAAGAGCCTATAATACCTATCTTCTATATTTCTTATGGTTTTGACTCACCAACAGGCGTGAGAACTTACCTTCCACGCTAGTTGCATACCTTTTCCTACTACACCTTTACCACCTTCTATTTCTTTGCCAATGGACCCTAATGGACCTGTGATTATACCTAAGGGTGATGAGGATTTCAATAATTCCTTGATCACAACACCAAGGCCTTACAACACTACCTCGCCAATTCTTCTACCCATGACTCATCAGTGTCAACCTCTCTATGGGATGCCTACTTCCTTGCCCCTCCTTTCTACCACCTCCGCATATCGAGAAAACACTAACCTAGCTACCCAAACTAATCTAAAGTTGACCAACACTATCTAACAACCACCCAATTCACAAGTTACCTCTACACCCTCGACATGTTCTATCCATACCCTTATCTATGGCCCCTCATACAAGATTCCCTTCATCGAGTAGTACCTTCTATACCCGTGTTTACATAGCCTATTGTGTCAATATCGTATACCCCCTTTCAGAATTTGGTCCTTTCTATACCCCAAACTCTTCCACCCATTCTATGAGGGTATTTAC
Source organism: Taxus wallichiana var. yunnanensis (assembly GCA_018340775.1). NCBI lineage: Eukaryota > Viridiplantae > Streptophyta > Pinopsida > Cupressales > Taxaceae > Taxus > Taxus wallichiana. The sequence goes on along the minus strand of CM031243.1, from coordinate 301,299,304 downwards.
ACAAGTTTCTCCCACCTACACCTTACCTTAGATACAAATTATTACCTCTAATTCATATTCGTGGTATTTTCCTCCTCTTCGCTAGTGCCTATATACCTATATCTTAATTTTCGTACTTGGCACCATCACATTCTGATATGCCATTTATGACCTATTCATATCATCAATGCATTATACCATAGGGGGCACTCCTCAATCTAATCCTACCATGAATCTTATCAATATGATGATGGATAATATGTAAACACTTGAGGCCTCCATTTCGATCTTATAATGTCCTCACTTATGATGAAATATGTAACGAGCCCATCCACCCATCCATACCTATCCACCCTTATCATGCACAATGGGAGTTACCCAAGTTCAACCATTTCAATAGAAAGGAAGACCCTCAACAACATTTATGATCATTTAAACACGTGTGTTATTTGATCACCCATGATGATGCCTTGCTCCTTAGAAATTTCCCTGTCTTTAATAGGACCTGCTCTAGACTAGTACATTGCTTTACCTAGGCACTCAGTCTTCTCTTTCAATCAATTATCCTAGACTTTCCTTGATCATTTCTTAATCAATATCTCTAGGAAGGTCTCCATTACTGATATCTATTCTATTCACTAATACAAGGATGAATCTATCACATATTTCATTACACGTTAGTGGGGCCTCATCAATAAACTCACCTTCTAGCTACCACAAGCAGAGCTCATAGATTTTTCACAAGGGCATGTGCTAGACACATTTCCTTAACTCTCTAGGTTCAAACATTTCACACATTTGATGAAGCCTTCACCATGGCCTAGAAATTGGAGATCCGTGCCCTTGAAGAAGAGAAACTTAAGTTGCGTAACAAGAATGCTAACTTCAAATCAAATGACACTTCTTATAAACCATTAAACAACCATTCCAAGGCCAAAGGATCTACCAATGCAATGATTCTAAAATCCAGCCCCTCTCATCCATCTAATCAACCAAAACCACCTACTAACCTCTCTCATGTTCAAAACTTCTAATACAAGTATGAACAGAGGCTTACACTCCTATCGAGAGAACCATATTCTTCTATGTTGGAAAAGATTTTAAAATCTAGAGCCATCACCCTTCCACCTATCAAAAAAACACTAGTTTTGATCCTTCTCACCCTACACCATTGCGGTTAAAATAAAATGACTTCTGTAACTATCACCGAGTTAGGGGACATAACGAGGAAATTGTAAAACCTTCAAGAACATTATCCAAGGAATGCTAGATAGTGGTGATCTCATCCTAGAAAACCCTAATGCACCTACTAATGCCAATATGGGTGTGTTTAAGAATACTTTTCCTAATCATATCCCTTCATTAAACCAGGTTTCAAAGACCTCTATTAGTGACACCAATGTTCACGAGGTTCATGCTTTTTTCAACACAGTACATGTTTCATCTAGCTAGTTTCCTCTAGTAGCGTCTATCGAGGAAAATCTTTCATGAACTCCTCTACCCATAGAGGAGCCTATCACAACTACTCCTCTATCCATAAAGGATCCTATCATACCTACTCCTCTACCCACAGAGGAGCCTACCCCACCTATTTCTCTACCTACCACAAAGCCTATCTTTCTTGTTCCTCTACCCAAGGAGGAACCTATCTCACCCATTCCTCTACCCAAGGAGGAGCTAACCCTATCAACCTTTCTACCTAAAGAGGAGTCCACATTGCTTGTTTTTCCTTCTCCTTGACCCATAGAGGATCCAATATTATCTCCTCTTCCTATAGGTGATGTTTCTCCTAGGGTCTTCCAAGATCCTATCAACCTTCTTAAATCACTCCTGCCTACTGAATCAAAGGTAAAGAACTTCCCTGTATCACAGGAGTCAGATTTTTGGATGGGTTTCACCACTAGTTTTTCTTCTTCTAAACCAAAACCATTATGACATTTGGTGGAACGATTAGAGTATTTTTACTACCCTACACTTTGGGGGTGCCTTTGACTCCTAATATCCACCTAAATGAAGATGTTGTCCCCAGATACCTAAACTATATATCCTAAGGTATTCAAGGCAACTAAAACCATTACATCTGAGCCAATTATATCACCCCCTTCTTCTTCAGCCTCGACTTCCTAAGAACCCCTACCCTCACCTAAACCTATCACTTCCTTAGGGTTCCTACCAACACCTAACCTACTACTCCGTAGTGAAACTATACTTGTCTACATAACCACCACATGTCATAAAACTAATTCCCATACTTAACAGGAAGACCCAACCTCCTAGGCCTCACACCCTGGTCTCTCCCAAGCCTTCTCTTTGAACTTCGCATCTACCTTTGATTTTATGCACACACCCTTCTAATTTGTTCAAGTTACCTCTTCACTAAGGAAAATCTAAGGATCGAAAACCCACAACCACACCTTTACCTTCTCTTTTTCCCACTCCTTCACCTTTGTCACCTCTTCGCCTACATACTCTTCAATACCTATAACCACACTATTGCCAACACTGCCACTCTCACCTTGGATTTCTATGGTACCCCGCCTTCTAAATATCCTTCTACCTCATGCACTCCTCCTACACCTTTACCCAAGAAGGTGTAACCTAAAAGAAACCAAAACCTTCACTACCTACCAGAAAGGTAGTCACACCTACTCTAGCTCCAGTAGCACCTCTCCGATGAAAATCACCCACACCTTCATAAAATATAAATATGATTTCTCACTCTGATCCATTGGTAGGATCCTATTCTAACATGCTCGATAGGTTGTTAGAAACCTTTGCTATCTCATTGCCACCTATTAAGCCTTATGACCTACTCAAACCCAAACCAATAGGGTTTGAAAACACCAACATCTACACATATCATTTCTCACCAAGGTATTATATCAAAGGTTGTAAGGACATAAAAAAATTCCTTCAAATCTATACTTCAGATGGTATCTTTGTCGAAGATGACATGTTGGAGGAGAATTCAATTCCCCCTTCACCCACCGCTACATGATCTATCCCTATATATAATAAACATCTTTTACCCGCATCTCCAAAAATAAATATGGTTTGAGTAGCCACTTGATCAAAAAAAGATAAAGGAAAAGAGAAAATTTGTAGCCCATCTAGTGTACCTTCACCCACCATTCCACCTACACCTTCCCCCAAGGTAACCATCCATGGGTTGGCTTATCCAGTTTCTGATGGATATGCACATCGCTCTATGATTAAAAAACTTCATCAATCTCCTCTGAAGATGTCCTTGTATGAATTAATTCAAACCTCCAAGTCTCATTGTCAAGCCCTCATTGAGGTCTTGCAATCTATCGAGGTTCCACCAAATGATCCTACACTTGTGGCTGCCATCTTTACCCCTCATCATGTGGTTTCCCTCACCACTCCACCTCAAAATTCTACCCCCATTACCTCTCCTCAGGTTTCCACCATTAGTTTATTTGACTCATAGATTTCCCCTCTACAATCAAATGATTTTGATGCCACCCTTTTCATCTCCACCTTCATCAATGATACTCTCTTTTGATGTGTAATGATTGATGGAGGTTCAAACATAAATATTATTTCTTCCTATGCATACGAAATATTGTGCATACCCAATAAATGCATTCATAATAACCTCATTATGCTTCATTCTTTAAATGATTCCATGACTTATACCCTTTGCACCATCATCCTCCACATCCGCATGGGTCCCCACACTAGTCCCAAACTATTATATGTTCTTAAATGGGAATTTAGATATAACATGTTGCTTGACAAACTTGGATTCACACCATGGGGTGTGTACCTTTAACCCTTCACTGTTGCCTAAAATTTGAATACTAAGGGCACCCATCCACCCCCTACCCAAATAGCTCAATGTCGGGCTTCAAGTATCTCGATCCATCCCCGCTAACCACGTACCAACCTCAAACCCTTGGTAGGTGTTTTTCAATGCCTTTCCCTAGGCAATACCTCATGTACAAGATAAACACTTTCCTTATTTCTTTGGAGTATAGGAGCATTCACCGACACTCATGTTATGACCTGTTGTTGCAAATCAGCAGCACCCCTAGATGCAAATCAGGTTTCTAAGTTGATGTTTCAGGCATCCAGTGTGATTGCACAACATTGAAACCTCTCTCCAAGTGTGGGACTTGTAAAATGAGAGAGGAATCTCCAGATTAGAGGCTGGTTCCTCAAACTCCTCTGATCAGATCTATTATTTGCACAACTGCAGAGGTTCAGATCCTAATTTTATCTTAATTTGCAAGGAGACAGGGATAAGAAATGCAAAAATTAAAACTAAACTAATAAGGGTGATACACCAAAGGAGTGGTGAGCACTTCTTGCTCATGCAAATTGACACAAATCAGAAATTACAACATAAAACATCATGCACAGGTTGATAAGCTATAAACAAGGGTTTGAAATGAAGAAAACAACACATACAAAGGACTGAAAGCATTCATAGAGCCTGCATTGTGATTTTCAACATCAAAATCCTTGTATTCCAACACCAAAGAGGCAAAAAAACCTGTTACAATCCCTGGAAGGTCTGATACTTGCCAAAATCACTTGTTGAAAGTGAAAACAGAAGCTTGTTGTGCAAAAAAAGTGTTCCCCCTTTGAAAAATGAGCCAAATCCAGCTTTTACAGTGCATGGGTCGAGCCCAGGAGAGAGAAAATGTGAAAAAACATGGGAGCCATTCCCCATTGACCAAAATGCATTAAAAATAGCATGGAGGTCCTTACAAACCCATGCCCTAACATTTTTGACCATGTTGGAGAAGAATGCGACCCATTTTGCATTAAAATTGGTTGTTGAAACGTCAGTTCTGTCCATGGGCACGTACCAGAAGTGTTTTTTTATTTTCTCCCTCTAAACTGAACCAAAATTCAAAATTGACCATGGAATCTTATAGAGAATTTCACCAGCTTTCCATTGATATAAAGAACATGAAAATATGAGCTCTGGATCGAAAGTTATGGTGATTTGAAGTTTTAGGGCAAAAATAGGCCAAAATCGGATCGCTTTGATATTTTTGACCTGGACACGTGGCGAGTTCTGATTGGCTGCGGACCTTGCAAGGGAAAATTTCCCACAAAAACTCTGCCGAGCCATAACTTGAAAAATACATGGAGTTAGGAGGAAATCTTTACCTTTCTAGAAAGCTGAGAAAGAGCTCTATCCAATGGTGTCATTTCCAGAAGGTTCTGAGTGCCCAAAAAGTAAAAAATTATGACTGAGGCACAATAGAAGGAAATAATGAAAGGGAGTTAGCCACAAAATGAGCAGGGGGCACATTTGGATAACATGACCATCATGTACAATTTTTTTTCCATACAGTCCTCCCTACCTTCGCACCAACCTAAAATATGGGGGACTTTAAACTTCTTCTTATTCTCCTAGACTACCTACCCAAACCGGACCTTTTCATCTAAATTCCAATACCTCACCAAATGCCACTTTTCCCTCACTTTTCTTCATCGATGTGTGTGGAAGGGCTTTGGCTTTGGTATTTATATGCAATATCATCACATAGTCATACCTTACACCACCCAAAAACATAAATTCCATTGTGGTATGGGATTTTCCATGTAACCTATTCCTAAGAAGGATAGAGTCAACCTCATAGAGGAAGATAAGCCTTCCCCACCTAACTCACCTACCATACCACCTTCACCCATGGATTCCATGGATCAAGAATCCATCCCTCCTAAAAACAAATTCTTTGTGAACACCATTTCTTTGGGACCTCTAACCTATCATCATGATGGCAAGATTACCTCTTCCCTTCCTCTTCTTTATCCTGACATGTTGGATGATGACACACCTTCTATCAATGTTGTTCAATGTCAGGATGATGATTCTATTCTCACCTATTTAGGTGTAGATGATTCTTACATTCACCGGTCATTACCTTCTAAGACAAAAACCATGCTGAATGAATCAAACATAGAGATAAATATTCATACTCAGGACAACCCTTGAATTCTAAATATAAGCCAATATTTATATTTTTTCCAAACAATAATCCTTCACCTCTTTCCTTCAAGATCATAGCAATGATTTTTCTTGGTCTTATGCTTTGATTGTTTCACCAAAAGTAGAGATAAAATACATAAGAGGTAAAGGTAAGGAGGAATACCTATGATAGTTGAAGAAGGTTGCGCACCATCGAATGTTGACCAAACTGATTGTGAAGAGATTCCCTTTGGCTAGGAGGAATGACCTATAGAAGAAACACAATACCACTAAATAATATTAAACAACATATGACAATGGACTACCTAGTGTATACTAGTTATAAGAAGTGAAGTGTTTCCTAAAAGGCTATCAATCCATTATTTTTAAAAACTTAATGCAAGGAAAAGGAATCTTAATGTAGTTAATATGATTCATGAATCTCATATAAAACATAATAAGAAAATATAATATAACAAGACAATTATGATTAAATTTGGAGGGTTGGTAGGTTGGTCTAGACTTACAGTGCTGTAGAGGCTATAAATAAGGTCCGGGAAAGACTTGGTGAGGTTCCGGGTTGTTGGGTGAGAGTTATTAGCTTGTTGGTTTAGAGAATCCTACTACCAGTCATAGAGACCAAGATCGCTTAGGCGACACATGCCAACTATTGGTAAAGATATGATGCCGGTTGGGTGACCTATATTGGTAGGGGAAGTTCTGTAAAAAGATTAAAATTGGTTGATGGGAGCTCTTTATGATTGTAAAGAGAGTTGGGAAGGCTTGGATAAGGTTGTGATATTTTAAAGAAAACTCGGAGGTGATAAGATGGTTGTTTGGGTAAGGTATGAAGGTTCTTTGTGTAGATGGTTAGATGAAGGTGTTGTGGGAGAGATTTGGGTATGACAAGAGTTGGAAGGAGGAAAATAATTGATAAACAATTAATATAATGAAATAAAATGATAAAGAAGAAGATTACTTGCTTGTGAAATGAAGGTGAATAGCAGATGGTGGTGGTAGTTGAATCGAGGTTGGTCATGAACAAATACATCGATAACATGAAGTCATGATGCTTCCTATGAGCGCACTATAGCTCTGATTAATCTATTGCTGAATGGAGTGATGTATGAACACTTGTAAGGGCCTTTGATATATCACAAGATCACTGGAAAATAGGAGAGTAAGGATGTAAGGTTGTAAGATTCAGAAGATAGATTCGAAACTTGGGAAAAAGATTGGAAATCCTTTTTAAGGAAACTGACCGTGGTTAGGTGACTGGAGCCAATCGAGGAATAATCGAGTTGGTTAGGGAGAAAAGGTCATACTTTTCCAAAAATAGCCTTTTCTTCCCAATTTTGGTGTGATTCAGAATTGATTCTGGGTCAAGAGTGTGGAATGACACTAAGTGGGAAGTTGGTTAGAGGAATAATAGGCAATTAAGGTTAGGGTTAGAATGAGTCCTAGTTAGTTAAGGTGAGTGGGGACTTAGTCTAGGTTAATTAATAGGATTGGAATAGGTCTAGGATGAGGTGGCTAGGTGAGGTGGAAATTAATTTAATTTAGGTAATTAAATTAATAATGATGTGAGGAGGGGTCATGGTTAGATGTATGTTAATCAAAGGGGACTTGGTAGGGTGTGACCTAATTTAGGTGTCTACATTTGCTTATTTTTTATCACATAGCTTGTATTGATAAGCAATGATGAAAAAAGGAGATGGTTTCCCAGGTATGGGTGAAGGTTAGGTTTCCCGTGTATGGGTGGAGGTGATCCCCCTCAAACTAGGAACTAATGAAGTAGCAGATAGAATCGGTGATGGGTTTGATAAAGTGGTAGGTGATGAAAAATGTGGTAAGGTGTAGGTGTAGGTAATGGTGATATCAATGTGGGTAATAGGTGGGGAATTCAAATGCATGCACATGTGTAGAATGTGATAAGGCACCAGGTTGAAGAGCTCACAAACTCTACATCGTCAAATGTTGATAGTTTATCCAAATAAGATTGATGTGGTCTATGTATCCAAGGTATAGGATACGGTCTTAGAAACACAATGAGGTTAGGTACAAGAATATGCATTAGGTGGGTTCCAAAGCACCAAAAGGTTTGGTATGGTCAAGATAAACATCATGGCATAAGGAAAGGCAAGTTCGTAGGCTAAACATCACAAGTAGCGTCATTATAAGGTATAATGAATAAGAAATTTTTGAGTGTCAAATGGTCAGGTTTGGGTTGGGGGTATAGGTAAAGTCATGGGTAAGGCTGAGTTATAGGTACAAAATATGCCTTAGATACACTTAGGTTTAGGGTTGAGTGCGAAGGCTATTAGGTTAACCTTTAGGGTTGGGGTAAGGCTAAGGAAGTGGGAAAATGGCATCCGACAACAAAATTTTGGGTAAATTAGGTATACTTGGTTTAGACAGGGAAATTGATACTGGTTAAAAGGGAACCAATGCGATGAAGGGAGACCAACACCGGTCTCCTTGGGCATGACATGATTGACTTTAGTCAACTTTTTGATAGGTTAAAAGTAAAAATCTGTGTTAAAATTGCTCATTTGAGCATTTTAACTTTGTGAAAATGATGGTGAGAGAGAGAAACTCATGGAGAAAACATCAGAGTTGTACTTGTGAGTGTGTTGGCGAGAGGTTAGTGGGTGTTGGAGTGGATTTTTAGTCCCATGAGATCTACCTAAGTGATTTGATTGGGTGAGAGATTGGAGGTGGATTGAGACATGGTAGAGGTAGGAGAGGGCATAGGTAGAGGCGATTCCTATTTGTGATATCCCACGACCGAGGCAATGTCAAGTAGAGGTATGATTCAAGCTCCATTGTTTTTTTGTGAATAATAATGTAGAATAATTAAAACAAATTTGGTTTTTCAAATTGGAGTGGTAATTTGATTAAAATCAGTTGAAATTAGGTATGGGGAGGGTGAAATTAGTTTAATTAGGGGTTAAAAGGAATTTGGGGTGAGTTTGGGGTTTTGGGTGGGTAGATTAGGTGTTTTATAAATTTTTGAGAAAAATGGGACGTGGAGGTTCTACCCTAGGGCTGAACTAGTAACCAATGCCGGTCGGATGTCGGCCGACGTCGGTGGGTCTATCGGCGTTGGTGGGTTCAAGGGGTACCAAGATCGCTAGGGTGATCAATACCGATCACTGGGAAAAGGGACAAAATTTTTGGGGAAGGGTGAATTGGGAAGTTTTTAAGCTAGGGGAAGATTGGGTTGGGGTGGGTAAGGTAGAAATGGGGGCTTTAGGGGTAGGTAAGGTAGGAATGGGAAGTTTAGGGTTACCTAAGGTAAAAATAGGGTGGGTTTAGGCTAGGTAAGGGTGGTTAGGAAGACATGAGAGGGTATAGGGACATATCAAAGGTAAGGGAAAGGTGGGCATGGTCACAAGGTGGATTAGGTATGTTAGGTTCCAAGGTTTAGGGGTGAAATAGATGAAACAAAGAAAGTGTATATGTTTAGGCTAGGTAGAATGGATATCAAGTAAGTAGGTTAGGTAAAGGTGGGTAAGCTAGGAAAGGCATATGTAAGTATTGAGTTGGCTATGGTCAAATAAATGTGTTTCACCTTATTCTTAGATGTTTCTTTGAAATATTGATGAAACAGATAGGGTAACGGCATAGGAGAAATACCTATTGGAATGTTGGTTGTTGGGTTGTTACACGCATGTTGACTCCTTGATCCACAACTGATTGTGAGAACTTCCTTTTGGCTAGGAGGAACTACCTGTAATGGAAAGCAAGACCACCGAAAGTGTTAAAAATATGTGAAGTGAATTTCCTAGTGTGTGCTAGATCTAGGAAGTGTGCTACTTCCTAGATGACTGTTAGTCCACTGTTTAAAAAAATTTAATGCGGGTAATGAAGTAAATCCTATTGCAATTAAAATGATTTGGGTAGCTCATCCAAAATACAATAAGAAAGATCTAATCTAACAAGCTAAGTTAAAAGAAGATCTGGAGGTTAAGTAACTGATTCTGGGCCTCTGCAGGTCTGACAGAGGTCTCGAGCAAGTCACAGATGATTAAGGGTGATGTGGGAATAGGTGGATAGGTCATTGTTCTAGGTTGTATGGGTAAATACGAGAGACTAATTCCGGTTAAGGGTGACAGATGCCAGTTGGGGAAAATAGGTGCCGATTATTGTGGAATACTAGGAATGCCATAGAATCAGATCTCCCTTATGATTACATAAGGAAATGATTAGTTGGAAAGAGGTATTAGGCTGTTTGGGTGGGGTTTGGAAAGGTTTTAATGAGTATGTGGAGGGGTGAGTATGAATGGAGGTCAATGGGTGGCTAAGGAAACAAAGGATGACAATATAATGATGAAACCAATGAACCAAAGAAGTAAATTGTTCCACTTACTTGAAATCTGGTCCTGGGTGTCTATGAGTGATGAATGAAGGTACTGGAAAGGGGTTGAATGCTGTTGAGGATCACCAAACGTTGGAAAGCTCCTACATGGGCTGCATGTGCATTCTCTTTTGCTTGGTTGGATCAAATCTATGCTGGGGTGAATGTTGGATGGTTGTGTAAGAGAAAATGCTTGATCTCCTTCCTTACATGTGTGTTCTCGCTGAAATTCATTCTCAGAAGATGCAATACCTCTTAGGAATGTTCCCAATGTTTTCAAACCACCAAAATAAGGTTGTTTTGGGGATTAAAAGGTGTCCGACAGGTGGTTTTGGCTAAACCGGCGATGGTTAGGGGTAACTTTGCTTTGGTCAAGGTGGGATTTCCTATGTTTACTAAACTAGGTAGATCCCCTTTATTTTCTAGGATCTAGTGTCATTCACCCACATATTAGACTGGAAGCTTCTTATAAGCATGTGGGAATGTGGTTAGAGGGAATGTAGGCATTTATTTTTAGGGTTTGGGTAAGTCTTAGTTAGTTATGGCAACTTACTAAGAATAGGTCTTAGGGTGAGTTGGCTTGATGAGGTGTCTAGGTGAGATGTATGTGGACATTATCCCTAATTAAGATATTTAAATAATAAATATGGTGAGGATAAAGAATTAAATTAATATTAGTGGAGTGAAGGGGGCTTTCGCTAGGTTAATGTGATGAAGGGTATTTATTTGTCGAGGGACTAAAGGGGAGTGTGACCTAATTTTAGTGTCTACATTTTGCCCCTTTTTGTTGCATAGCTTGTATTGGTAAGTGATGCTAACAAAAATAAGATGTGGTTTCCCCATATGTGGGTGAAGGTGATCCCCCTCAAACACGGAACCAAAGAGGCGGGAGACATAATTAGTGAGTGGTTTGATAAAAGGTAAATGTGATAAAATGGAAGGTGGGAATGAGGGAAAAGGGGTTAAAGATCTACTCGAGAAATCTAGGTAATGGGTCGGGGTCAAAGGTAGTAATAATCAAATGCATACACATGTATAAACTATAGAAGTCTATCGGGTTGAAGAGAAGTCAAACTCTACATTATCTAAGGTCGATAGGTTGATCCAAACAAGGTCAAAATGTTTCGGTATCCAAGGTATAAGATATGGTCGAAATACAATGTAGGTTAGGTGCAAGAACGTTTAGGTACGTTTTGGTACACCAAAGGTAGGGTCGAGATAAATGGTCGTGGTAATATGCTAGGTAAGGTCATTAGGTTAATAACACATGTAACCGTGCCATAAGGTATAGTGAACATGTGAGTTCAAAGGTCACTAGCGATGGTCCAGTCCAAAAATATAGGTGACGGAATGGGTAAGGCTGAGGTATGGGTAAAATAATAAGTCCCCAAAGAAGGAAAAGGGTAGGAAGGAAATTATGAGGTCCAGAGGGTGAGCTAAATGGGTTGGGTAAAGGTGAGGTGCAGTAAATGATCAAGGTACAGGGTAGGTGTGGAAGAAAAAGGAGGGATAAGCAGGGTAATAGGGTAAATTATTGGGTTTGTCTAGAGAGGGTGACCGATGCCGGTCAAAGGTAATCTTTAGTAAAGGGAAACTAACCATGGTAAGGTAGGGAACGAGACCAATGCCGATGAAGGTGAACCGACATCAGTTAGGTCGGGTTTTTTTAAAAAACAAAAAAATTGTGTTTTTTTTTATTCATTTGTCATTTATCAAATTGAGAAAATGACAAAAGAGAGAGAAAAGAGGGGAAAGTATCAGAATAGAATGGAGCATTAAGTTGGCAGTGTGAATGGCGGGTGATTGGTTGGTGAGAGGTGGGTCCATAGGATCGGTGTGTTTGATTTGATTGGTTGGAGACGCGGTGGAGATCTAGTGATAGTAGGGGCTCGAGAGGGATCGGATGGGCCGGTGGTGCGCGGCCAGACATGCCACCGAGACGATGGAAGCATGATGAGGTAACCATCTAACTAGATATATTATAGGATTTGCAAATTGTTTTGTGATTTTTGGTTATGGGTGAGTAAAAAAATTAAATTTGGAAATGAGAGGGAAAGTGGGTAAAATAGGAATGGGGAGAGGAAGAAATGGGAGAGGAAGGGAGGGGATGAGGTGGAAGGGAGGTATAGGTGTTTATTAGGGGAAAAGGGTCAAGGTTGGTAGATTTTGAGAAAAACGGAGGTTTGGGGGTTGCGGGTTTTTTCACTGCGATAGTGGCCGACACCAGTCAAGTTTGGTCGATGTCGGTAGGGTTAAACTGTATCGGTCACTAAACAGGTGGCCGATCTTTGGATAAGGGTGACCGGGGTCAGTTAGAGATAACCGGCACCGGTCAGGATGTGGAGAGAAAGGGGTCAAAAGTGCCATAAGTTGGGGGATCAAGATAGGTAGGGGTAAAATAGGGTGTTGGGAAATGATAGGGGAAAGTATGGGTATAAAAATTTAGATTAATGTGTTATTCATATTGGATGCAGGGGAGAGATCAGCTACGTATGCGAGACAGGGTTCCACCCCTACTTATGACAATACGTGGCATAACAACCCCTTAGGAGATGTAACATGTGGAGGTGGTGGGCTTGAGTGGAGTCCAACACTATCGACATGTAGTCCACCAGCCTAGTTTGATGGTTGTGCTCATTGATAGATGGGATTCTACAACCAACACGTTCCACCTACCGATGGGTGAGATCACTGTCACCCTGGAGGACGTGTTCAAGATTCTATGGCTACCCATATTGGGTATGTAGGTCTACTCTATCTCCTTCAAAGCATCGGAGGAGCTGATGCTAATGGTGTTTGGAGAGGGGAGGGATAAGATGACATTCCATAGTGCTAGCATTCGCTATGAGGAGATGTACCTAGCCCGTCTAGAGGAGATGACACTAGTGGTTCTTTTGATGGAGGAAATGTGTTGCTTTGCACTACCAGATATAGAGGGTGGATGTTTTCCCCAATCATTGATGGGGGTACTCCACGACATGATGATAGATGAGACCCACTTTTCCTGGGTGCTAACATTCCTAGTGCAGCTATACAGAGAGAGGTATGGGCCTATGGGTGGCTATGTAGGTTCAACCTATATGCCGAGATAGATATGGAGGATATCCATCGAGATCCCCGATATGTGGCTTTTGATTTTTTATGTATTATAGTCATTTTTGATATAGACCGGCTGCATGCCGAAGATATTTTGTATTAGTACATTATTTTATTATATATGAGATGACTTCCATGCCGGCGACATTTTGTATTGAGTGTCGGCCTATGTGCCATTGATTTTGAGATGATAGACGTGATGGGATATCCATGTATGTTATATTGAGATACATGAGATTCTTGATGTGTTGATGTTTTGATGAGACTTTTGATTTGTTGTTTTGATATGGATGGAAATTAGGTGAGTTAGGCATGATGAAGTTAGGTTTGGTTTAGGCATGGATTGAGTCAAGTCATAGGCATGGATCGAGTCAGGTCATGTTTTAGGCATGGTTGAGTTAGGTCATAGGCATGGATCGAGTCAGGTTATGTTTTAGGCATGGTTGAGTTAGGTCATAGGCATGGCGAGTTAGGTTTGGTTTAGGCATGGTTGAGTTAAAAGTAGGTGAAGTTGTGATTCATTATTTTGTGCAATGAATAATAATATGGGTCATATGTGAAATGTGGTATAAGACATGCATGATGATGGTAGAGAAATGGTAGTCGTAATAAATGTATGTTGTAATGAGGATTAAAATATGAAGCAACTTGTTATGTATGTGGTTTAATTTTCAATTTTGGATATAAAAGGGAAACTAAGTGGGTTATGATGTGATGTGAGGAAGATGAAAGATGAATTGTTTAGGGTAGAGAGTGGTTGAGCTAACCTCCAAGGGCCCCATGCCCTCAGTGCTGCCTACATAGTCCCGGCAAAAAGGACCTCAGGCCGATGTAGTTCTCCCATGAGCTAGGGAAGAATAGGATGAGGTATGAAAATGAGTTAGTAGGTTTTAGGTATGTTGTGGGTTTAGGTATGTTAGGTGTGGGTAGGTTATAGGAAAATTGGTATAGGCGATGTTGATTGTGGCGAAATAAGAAGAAGATTACCCCAAAGGTAAGCATCGAGGACCAAGTCCTGTATAAGGTAATCAAAACATAATAAAAATGGCTAAAAGATAAGAGGGGGCAATAAAGCCACCTAATTGGTTAGGATCATACCGAGTAGATCATACCTTGGAGGAGGTGATGAACGTAAGACCCTAAAGACATTGCATGATTGATTGTTCTACGGTGAAAAGTTGTCACATGATCACCAAATGTCTTGGTTTTCGAGAGGTCCCTTGAGGTAGTAGGAAACGGGAGTGAGAATGGTGAGAAGGGTGAAAGGTGGTTAATTTTATATGATATGAGGTAGCATGCTTTTCGGGAAAGAGATCTAAGATCACAATGGGCAAGTCCATGACTAAAAATTTTTCTGTTTTGACTTGTATTTGAGATAGACTGATCGATGCAGGAAGTCTATATGGGATAAGGAATTTAACTCCTTGAGGTATTCATGAAGCTGATCGATGCGGGAAGCTTTAAATTTTCTTGTTTTTTTCAAGGGCTTTAACATAGCTTTCTTTTGAGGGAGCAATCTATTTATAGCAGCGGTTGTCAAGAGGAAGATGTCCTTTTGAGGGATTCATCTTTTATATAAGAATTTTGACTGAAGGAGTTATGTCCCATGTGAGGGCTTTAAAGTCATGGACAAGACCAAGGTGAAGAATAAGATTCTTGTTCAAAATCAGGGGTGAAATGACCATGGGATCTCATCTAAAGGTAGACAAAAAGTATCCATGAGAATCATGCTTTGTATAGTGTTGTGGTACACATATTCAAGAGAAGATAACAAGGGATAGGTACTCACATGATTCTTGTTTGATCATTGGTGAGGTGTATGAATTGCATAGTGCTCAAGGGACGAGCATGGAAAGAGATAAAAGGTGAGGTAGGACTAAAAGTCAACAATAGAATGGTTGAAGATGTAAGGTGTTAAGAAGCTCAAGTTCGGGTTTACCATCAAGTGAAGATAAACGATAAGCACCTGATCCATAAGTATGAGTCACGTTGTATGGTCCAAGCCAATTAGGACCAAATTTTCCCCGTTTACTTTTTTTTGCTTTAGTTGAATGTTGATTTTCTTTCAGGACAAGGTCATTGACTTGGAAGGTTCATTCATGGACACATTTTTCATAGGCACGTTTATACATTTTGGTAAAATTGAAGGTGATCAAGAGCATTAAGATGGTTTTCTCGGTTTTGCTAAATGGTCCTGATGAAAGCCGTCATCATTAAGCATGTCATGGAGAGAAATGTATAGTGAGGGAATCTGGACTTTAAGATGTAGAACAACCTCTATACCGTAGACCAGAGAAAATGGTGTGGTAGTAGTGTAAGTGTGAATACTAGTGTCGTATGCCCATAGAGAAAAAGGAATGTCGTATGTCACCATCCTAGTATCGTTAACCACTTTTATGAGAATTTTGTTTAAGGTTTTGTTAGTGGATTCGGCTTGGCCATTGGTTTATGGGTAATAAGGTGATGAGAAACTTAGCTGAATGCCGAAGGCATCGCAAATTTTTTGCAATGTTTTGTTTTTAAATTGTTTTCCATTATCAGTAATGAGGTGATGAGGAACACCAAAATGATCCATGAGTGATAGCATCTCGTGACCAGTGGTATGGTCAATCAGTTGGTCAATACTAGGTAAGGGGAAGTCATCTTTTGGGTAGGCTAGGTTGAGGTCATGGAAATCCATGCAAATGAAGAGTCCCCCAATTACCTTAATGACATAGACAATGTTATAAATCCAATGAGGATAATCAATGGGTAATATGAAGGAAACAAAAGAAGGCACTTAAGTTCTTCTTTAACGAGAAGGGAAATGCGAGGGTGCATTTTCCACAGCTTTTGTTTGATGGGTTTGTCATCAAGAATGGTTATGATATTGTGGACCACTATGGTGGGGTCAATATTGGGCATATCCACATAAGACCAAGCAAAGGCATGGTTATGATCTTTGAGAAAAGAAGTGATGGCTTCCTA
Organism: Taxus wallichiana var. yunnanensis; assembly: GCA_018340775.1. Classification (NCBI taxonomy): domain Eukaryota; kingdom Viridiplantae; phylum Streptophyta; class Pinopsida; order Cupressales; family Taxaceae; genus Taxus; species Taxus wallichiana. Next base: position 301,282,952 of record CM031243.1, on the reverse strand, counting down.
CTCAGCAGCATCTAAAGATTGACCAATCTTTAGGATGTGTGGGTCATCCTAAGTATGAATGTTGATCTCGATAGTTGATTCATTCCACATGGTTTACATCTTAGAGGGTAACGAATAATGAATATATGGGTCTTCTGCACCAAGGTAGGTGAGTATGGATTCATCATCCTAACATTGGACGATGCTAATTGAAGGTGTATCATTGTCGATCATTTTAGGATACAGGAAGGGAAGAGAGGAAGGAGCCTCGCCCTCATGTTGATAAGTCAAAGGCCCCAATGAAATGGTGTTTATGATTTTTTTTTTAGGAGGGATAGATTCTAGATCCATCGACTCCCTCGGTGAAGGTGGTGATGAAGGCAGAGCAGGTGAAGAAGGTGGAGAAAGGGCTGATGTCCTTGATGGGTTCAATGCGGGCTTGTTTGGTAGGTGGTTCCAGGAAGCCGATACCACTACGGTCATTATGTTTTCGGGTGGTACATGGAATAATAGTATGATGGCCTTGCTCGTAAAATCCAAAACCAAAGGCCTTTCACGCACATTGGTGCAGGAAGGTGTGGGTGAAACATTTATTGGTAAGAGACTAGAAGTTAGTGGAAAATGGGTAGATTTGTGATGGTGGTTTAGGTGTGTAAGTTGTAGTATAAAGTCCCCCATAGGTGAGACTGGTACGGAGATGAGGAGGACCGTAAAGGAGGAATTCTCCTATGCGGTGATCATAGTGAGGGTTTTGGTGAAGAATCCCATATTCTTGTGGAGTAAGGAATGTGCTTGACACTATATAGGTGGTATTCCCCCAAAGTGAGGCATTAAAAAACACCTTCCAAAGGGATTGGTGGTACGTATGTGGGTAGCAGGAATAGATGATGTGTTGGAGGTTGATGTGGAGGTGGAGTTAGCAGTTGGGAGATTGATGGGATGGACGTGGAGGTCATGGCGGTGGTAGGAGTGGAAGAGGTATGTGTGGTGGAGGTGGTGACTGTACTGGTAAGTGGAAGTGTAGGTGAAGTGGTAGCAGTTGTGGAGGTAGACACCTTAATGGGTATAAGCATGTCATTAGGTTGGTAAATCATGTTGCATGTTTTAAAAGGTGATGGATCAGATGGAATGGTATAGGTGTTTCCTTCATGTTCAAACTTTACACAATGATGCAAAGTGGAAGGAACGCAACCCATGACACGAATCCAGGGTCTGCTAAGCAACAAGTTATATTGGAATTCCCCCTCCAAGAAGTAAAATAATTCTAGGATAGTGCAGGGCCCAAACAAATGTGGAGGATGACAAAGGTTACCTAATGTAGAGGTGATATCATTGTTAAATGAACACAACATGACCGAATGTTTATGCATGTAATTGTCGGTATGTGCATTTGAGCGAATGCATGGGATGAAATGATGTTAATGCTACACCCCCATCAATAATTACACATCGTACACGTATATCATCGATGTATACGAGAGATGAAAGGGTTGGGTTTGGGTCATCCATTTGGTGTGGTGTGATCTCTTCTTCTAATAAGCTAAGGGAGTTACTTGGTGAGTACGGTGTGGTGTGGATAAAGGTGGTAATTTGGTGAGAGAGGCTACGGGATGGGGTGTGATAATGGAGGCTACAAGTGTAGGGTCATTGGGTAAAACATTAATAGATTGAAGAACCTCCATGAGAGCTTGATGATGGGATTACGAGGTTTGAATGTGGTCATATAAGGACATTTTAAGGGGAGATTAGTGTGTAGACACCAAATTTAGGTCTTACGACTCCTGCACCCCGTATCTCATCCCACAACCTAACCCTACCTCACCACCTAAAACCTTACACACTTAATTATTTATTAATTACCTTATAATTAATAAATCCACATCTCCAACCTTGCCACCTCACCTCGCCACCTCACCTCGCCACCTCACTATGACCTAGCCCTAACCCTAAACTAACTTAATTAAGACCTATGACTTGGTCTAGACCAACACCCATGACTCATCACCCCTTACCGAAACAAAACAAACCTAATAATGACTTGACAAGCCCACAACTAACCCCTCGAGAGAAAAGAGGGAAAGTTTGCTATTTTACTAAAAAAGCCAACTTTGACCTAACCGGCATCGGTCCCTACGCAGCCAACATTGGTTAGGCAACTGCCATCGGTTCCTCAGTAAATGACCTCCCTAACCAAAAACAAGGGATCCGGAATTCATTTGGTAGGAGAGAGAGAAGTGAAATAAGTAGAAGAGGTTACTGAGAAGATGATCGAGCCCAAGGCAGAATGGCGAGCAACTAGATCATTGTCACACTCGTCCAAGCATTGGAAAAGACTGAGGATAGCTTCATCAGCTCGCTTTCCAATACCAGATCATCCCAACTAAGCCTTACTATCGCCACCACATTCCTTGGACCTGTATCTTCATCAGGAACTAGTAAGTAGTATCTTGTATGTTTCTAAACACCATTTCTTGAACTTTTAATTCATAATAATTATAAGCTCACTCCTAGATCTACCACCCGGCAACACTCTACACCTAACTTTCATTCATCAACCCCAATATTGACCCAAAGACAGCTTTTCTCCATCACCCTACTACCCCCTAATCATTTATTAACCCTATAAACATCATAACCACCTTACAACCGAATTCCATTCGAAACCCCTAAATTACTGCCCCTACCAATATCGGTTATCTTCTACCCGTATCGGTGTGTTATAACATGATCGGTTATCCAGTGACCAGCATCATCCACCGTGACTTATACCAAAACCAACCTTTCCCTTATTTACCCCCAAAAAATCTCATATCCAGCTGGGTCTATCCTTGTAACTTGATACTCGAATGCATCAATAACCGGTGACCAAACAAACATCATGACATTTTATTAATGGTAGTTTAGTCTCTATTGTTTTTAACAATGTACCTGAATCGTGATTTCGTAATAGCTTCTTTGTTATCATTTGCATTAATTTGTATTAAAAGGGTAACTGACCACCTTCAAAAGGAAGTCTAATATTTCCTGGGCCTAAGGCAGTTCCCTCACTTATTGTCTAACTAAGATCTTGTGGTCTTGTATTCTTACTTACAAGTAGTCCTTCCCAGACAAAAGGAGTTCTTCACAATCGATCTGATCTCTCTACGGTATGTGCACACCTTCCCAACACTCAACAGGTATTCCTCCTAGCCCTAACCCTTATCTGTTTCTCAAGAGAATGAAAGGATAGAAGAAACTCTATTCCGGAACGAAATTCTGTGTGAAACATTTTGGCACGCCTGGTGGGACCCTTTTCGGTTTCTTTCTTTCTTGCTTGCTTTCATATAGGGAGCACACTTGCTGTTGCTTTCTTCTAAATATTCACAAAATATTTTGTCATTTTTGTAAAAGAATTTGTCTTTCTTTCACATCTTTGCATTAGTGAAAGTCATCTTCTTTGCTTCATCGAATATCATTTTCGATTTCGGTTTAAAACACGTGCATCACATTCTTGCTTGTTGTTTTTAATTCTAGTGAACGTAGATTAAGTAACAGGTCGTACACATGGGGGTGATATCCACGGTATTGACAAGAAATTAATCTTACTCTCACTTTGCACAACACATACCAAATCACATCATAATCAACACAAAAACTCAAACATCCCCCTTCTTTTGGTATTCCTTCACCCAATTGAGGTAGCCTTATGAGCTAAAACAAACTTGACATCTCCCTTAGGTATTTTGTTTAGGATTGACATCATCGGCGTATAAGGCATAAGCTTAAAGTGATTAAAACTAATCCTAGGGTTAGTCTCTTGATTTGCTTATGCATCTTGCTTGTTTTTAGTTTTGTTTCTCTATCATACACTATTTTAGTGATCACTTAAAGATAGTTTGGTAGGTATATTAAGCATTGTTATCCCCAAACCAGCAGCTTCTTACATCCTCTCTTTGCTTTCACAAAGTGACCAAAACCGGTCTTATACTACCGACATTGGTTAACCGACCGACGCCACTACATTCTCGGCAGACATCGGTTATCCGATCGATATCGATTACTATGTTTAACAGATTCTTGACAAACCAACAACCTATCAATTCCAACATTTTGTTTGTAACACCTTGGACTGTAGTTACTTCCTCCTGAGCATACAAGTGTTGATATGTGATTTCTTTTGAAAGGATGTGTTCCCTTGATTGAGAAGTCATGCTTGATATGTACTGTATCTTCTTTGCAAATTGCAGATCTTTGGTAGTCGGAATATGATTGGAATATTTTATTTTATTTCTTTCATTTTACACCTGAGTTTAATCTGATCTTGGAATGAATTATGGAGTTATCCATCTATAAGACCTAGCCTTGGATCAGTGGTATTGATCCAAGTGGTGCTTTAAGCTTATTCGTGATGAATTAAAATTATAGACCTTAAGCAGGTTGCAAGGTCTGGATGCATTGAATAAGCTAGTCCGGAGTATAACTCAGGCTGATCATGTTAAATGAACTGGTGCCCGATATCGTGATATATCTGGAAGGTCTTGATCGCGGACCAGGTAATAAATCAGTTACATAAAATTCAATAGCCTATTGGCATTACAGGAGTGAACCCTGTTCGTGAATGTATGTTGTAGGTTCTTTTTCTGAGCATTTGAAATATTAGACCTAAACAGGATTTATTAAGGTTAGTAACCTAAAACTAAACTTTAACCTAGGGGATTAGATTAGTGTTAATCTAACCTAGGCCTAAGCTATAAGCTAAATGTTCTAAGTTAGTAACTTTGTGCAATGAGGTTAGACTAAGTGTTATCCTAAATCCTAACCTAAGTTACTAACCTAACTAATGAACAAGGAAGAAAGGGGACCTATGGAAGGGTGCGAGCCATGGGCAGCAGTTTCGATGGCATTAAATGCAGGGATAAGCATGAAGGACAGGTAATTTGGTAGAAGTTTTAACGGCTAGCAAGAGCCGACGTGGCAGAGTCGCCAAAGTTAGAAATGGTCTTTGATGTGCATTTGTCCATCGCCAACTATGGCGGTCGGTGGCAGTGGAGATTGAGCGGGAAATTGGGAGTAAATGCAATTAATGAACTCGGTCTTCGAGCTCGGGTTCCTCGGGAAAGCATGCAAAAAGGAAAACTGGTAGTTTGTTTGGTTTTTCATACGCTCCGGCTTTCCCTCTGTCTGTTCACTGGTTCTTCGCACCAGTCTATTTGGTGTTGCATGGCAAAAATGAGTGTAACTCACTCTTTTCTTTGTCAAGGAAAGTTTATAAGGCATGGGAATAACAAGTTATTGTTGTTGAATCTAACGTGGAAAAAGAGGAGAAGGCACGAGCTCTTTCAGTGGTCTTCTTCGGATTTTTAAGAAAATAACCAGGCATGTTAGGCCCTAACCTTTAAAAATATTGCTTTCTTTCAAGTGATTTCATTAGAACAACTCTGTTCAGATGATTTTTGGATTCAGTTGGTTTTTATGATAAGCTGTGCATGATTTTGTTGCTATATCTTCTTACTGGCTCGATTTTTCAATAAAACCCTTAACGGGTGTGTGTTGTGTTTCGAACTGTTGCACTATCTTGTTGGGTTTTACATTTCGGTTAGAATTTAAGAAATGCTTACAAGGAAAAATACACGAATTCAGCTTGTGGGAGTTCATGCATTGTTTTCTTGTTTGATTCAGTCGATACCTTGCTGTTTTCACTTCTTGAGAAGGATACTGTTGAAACTCTTGAAGGTGCATGATATATCAACTTCTGTATATGATATGTCGTGGGTAATATACGTTATTGATGCTGTTGAACTTCATTAAACAAAATTACGTCTTGTTTTCTGAGGAAGTACAGTTGTGAATGCATCTTGTTATTGAATACTTGAGTTGATAGTATTTTGACTTCTGAAGGAGTTTTTGATGGAGAATATTACTTGGGTTTGACTTATTTTAAACCATTGATGCGTATGTTATGTTTTCCTCTCTGTGTAACTTAGAGCGGATATTGTTTTTTTTTGGGCTCAGTTGGAATCCTTGTTACTTAACCAGTATTTTGCTTCTGTATAGGCCTGAACAGTGAATATTATCATTAAAATGCATTCATCTTGTATAGTGGCTTCTGTAGAAGTTTATTTGTAGAACACCACATGGGTAAGACCTCTTTTTCATCCTGGAGGCATATATTATGTTTTCCTTCTGAATTTTCTCAGTTGTGAATACTGTTGTGAAATTCTTGAGTCATGGTCTCATGAAATCAATTTCAGTATAAACTTGTTTAGAACATTAGTGGTATGGATACAGTTAGAGAATTGAAATGATGCGAAGTGGCTTGATTTTCGATTTAACCTTCACTATACATGTATAACGTTCAGACTCTTATTTTAATTTCTCGTGTTCCTTCTGTCTGTCATTGTGGAAAGTAAAGGAAGAGTTTTCTTTTCATAACTTACTTGGTTGAGACCTTGTTGAAATTGTTTCCTGAAAAATGACTCCTTTGTTAGTCATGGCTGTGTTATTTTAAATTTTGTTCCAGTTAATGAGGTTGTGCGTGTTGTGTGGATTCAGTACGAATATCTCTACATAGGCATAGGGAAAACATCATTTGTTTTAATGTTGTTGAGCCTCTTGGTTGACTGTGATAAAAAGGTTGTTTTTATTACGGCCTTGGAAACTAAGTCCTCGCAGAGTTTTAGTTGGGATGAGATTGAGTTGTACGTTGCTGGGTGGAATTGTAGTCGTGCTTGTGCATAGTTACGTCTTCTAATAGTATGAATATCCAGTCTTGAGCTTGACTGAACTCAAGAGCTGATTTTGTACCTTGACAAGCGATGACATTGGATACTCTTCTCATTTGTTGATTGTATGGAAGGTTATGTGGGTCTGTTAATAGATTTTCATTACTGTCTTGGCGCGAAATCTACTGTATTTCTTGGAGGCTACAGAAATTTTTTATAATCCAATTCTAACAAAACTGTGGTTCTTATTATGGTCTTGTTTGACGTATTCGCATGCGTATAAGGTGAGTGCTTACTCTTAAGGAGATGGTACATTCATGAGCATGATTGGAAGGGAAATATGAATGACTCGTTTTCTTTCTCTTCTGTTGTAAAGTATATGTTGATATATTTTTACCTAACTGTTGGAACTGTTTTAACTACTACTGGAATCATGGGTTGTTATGATATTCATTTTTACTATGATGAATGTAATGATCTGTCTGATGTTTTTTGTCCTGGGGATTCAGATGGATAGTTGTCATAGATACTTTCATTCTTCTTGATCCCTAATATTTTGATGAAATATGTTTACTTGTTGGGTGAATTGATCTCATTTAAACAGGGTGTTTAATGAAAACAATTGATGGATTGCAATTGTTTTAAGAGTTAGTGCTTATCATGCTCAGTTCATCGAACTGACCCATGTTGACAATTTTTGCAGATGGTTTCCGTAAGTGGTAAAAGCATGCAGATCTGATAGGATGATCAGATTAATTAAAATTGATTTTATGTTGAATTACAGCTTGATTTTCTAAATGTACTATATGAGGAAAGATGTTCTTCTTCCGTTGAGTATTGTATCAAGTATGCTGAATGCATAAAATGTATTTGTTTAGCTCTGAAAGGAATGGAAATAAATATTTGTTACTTATGTGTTTGTATTCTTATTTGATAGTTTGACTTTCTTCGGTTCAAATACCTGGAGGGCATTGTTATCATTGTATAATTTGGAGACTTTTGTGATTATCAATGTAAGCTTGCAAGAATATGTGACTGAATACTTATGATTGTTTAGCAATTCTAGTATGTTCTATCTAAAGCTAAATTGAAATATAGATCACTGTCTTTTTGAAACATAGGGTTAAAATAAACCTAAGCGGACAAGTAAACAAGTTTGAATTAAATTATTAATTCCTAGTCTTGATCAAACCAGACAACGTGTAATTGGAATCTTAATCACTATATCTCGATACTTATAAGTAAGATATAATTTCAGTTATGAGAACTGAATTAAACCTAAATGGGGTTCAGATGGCAATCTCATGTGAAGTTTATGAGTTATTGTCCAATTTCGTTGATTTAGAATTATGTATATTCTATGAACTCCTTGATGGGACATAGTTTTAATAACTTCATTGTGTAATGGGTTTTATTAAGAAAGGTCATTCTAAGGTGAGGAAATGGGATTGGGAAAGACTACCCTTAAAGGGAGTGTCTTATGGTATAATTTAACTCAGCGTATGTAACACTTTTTAATAAGTAGATATTTTCAAGGTGGATTTAAAGGTTGATAGCACAAGTCAACTACAGGGTTGTACCTCCGAGAAGGTTAGGATATTCTCGAAGATACAACAATGCAGGTGTCTTGTGATGACACCCTTTGCATTGATTGATAAGATTTACACCTTAACTCGAACAAGTTACTCTGGGACCGATTAGAAATGTGGTCACGTTATAAGGCTGCCTAGGAGACTCGGGGTATCTTGACACACTGGTTTAACTAGGGTTGACCCAGTATGTCATCGTATCCCTAGTCCTCGGGAGCATCCATATAACGTTGTCACCTTACTAATCCATTTCCGAGTGAATAACTTGGGATAGGAGGGACTGACAGAAGTCAGTATAAGACATTCTATATAACATAGGAATGGGGTGAAGGACATATTCTAGATTGACGAGTATGCCGTTAAGGAATACGAGACATAAGCAGTATGTTTCAAATCTTTGGCCAAAGTATCACAAGCTACTGATTGCGTTGTCCTAAGTCACCTAGTCTAAGGGATGAGATGCCGATGAATAATGGTAACAATTATTTAGATAGGTTCCTTAGATAGAGCATTCTGAAATCCCAGATTAGGGAAGAGAACTGCAAGAGTGGTGTGTTAAATAAAAACGCTATCTCTTAATACACGTGAATAGATCGGTAGATTACCGAGTCATGGAATGAATAGATCGGAGGTACTCCGAGTCATTACAGCTGCATATGGTTATCTGTTATAAGAATGGTTGCTTGATCTTTGAGTTCTAAATTATGTATTTAGAACAGGGAAGTAAATAAAAAAATAAAAAATTGACTTGTTCTAATGTATAAAATGAGGTTGTTACATTGTTTTGTTTCTGTTCCAGATTGATTAAATCCCTGTTATGTCCTCTTGTCCATTTTTTTATCACCTAGAAATAAGCTGCAGCCATGGTTTCACATGCTTGTTCCATGCCTTTTCCTAAGTCACCCCCTTCGCATCCTATGGGGAATCCTACGGATACTAGTAATTTTCCCAAGATCCCTATAGGAGATAAGGAATTTGCCAAATTTTTGGATGCTAGTCCTATCTCCGTATGACAATATTATCTATCTCATACCCCTAACTTGTACACCCGATGGTCAACTCCTTGTTTGTATGCCTATTAGTATCGCCTCTCACTTATCCCCTTCCCCACCTAATAACTCCGCCTCATAGTCTTCATCCTTAGCCCCGTCTCCCAGCTCAGTGGCTTCGGTGGTTCATACTGCACCAATTGGCTTTCCTTTCATTAATCTGGGGCCCCACATATCACTACCATCCACTAACCCTACCTCATCTCTCTCATAGACTGTCTCTTTTATAACTTGCTCTCTGCCACCTATACACACGAGTTTTCCCTCACAAGATCCGCTCACCTTTTCATTTCCACAAACTCATCCAAAGTGGCCTCAACCTCTTATATAGGACACCCTTATTCGATTCCCCAACACATTCATCATCATTATCTTATCAACATTCAATCCCACCATTGTCTAGTAGTGGCTCTTGGACCAATCCTCCTCTATTTACAATGACAACACCATCATCTAACCCAACCAATGATTTAATAAAATAGATGATGGACAAGATGCAAAATCTTGAGGCTTCTTTTTTAAGAAGTCGTAACACCCCCGACATATGAGCAATTTTTTCGGGAACCTATTCATCCTTCTGTCCCCCTTCATACATATCCTCCTCAATGGAAATTATCGAAACTTACTCGCTTTAATAGTAAGGAGGACCCTCAACAACACTTGCAATCATTCAGACATGCCTGCTATCTGATTGCTCATGACGATGCCTTACTACTCCATACCTTTCCCATGTCCTTATCAGGACCTACCTTGGAGTGGTATAGTGCTTTAGCCCAGCGCTCAATCTTCTCCTTTAACCAGTTAGCCCAATCTTTCTTGGATCACTTCTCCATCAATATTGCCAAGAAATTATCCATTACTGACCTATATGCCATCCGAAAATTTGAAGATGAGTCTATCGCAGATTTCGTTGGATGATGGCGGGGCCTCATCAACCAACTTACTTACGCCTTACCTCAGGTCGAGCTCATCAAACTCTTTATGCAGGCCTGCGCTAAACACATTTCTCCCACCCTCCAAATTCAAACTTTCCACACCTTTGATGAGGCCTTTACTATGGCTCAGAAACTAGAGATTCGAGCCTTAGAGGAGGAGAAATTGAGGTTACGCAATAAAAGCTCAAATTTTCGAACCCAAGAGTCTACCACCAAACCCAACACCACCAACTCTCACGTATCAGGCCTTGAAATCAAAGGGTTACGTACATGCGGTGATGGTCAAATCTCTAGCAGACTGCTCTAATACCCAAATTTGAAAGCCACCTATAAGTATAAAGTGAGCCCATCAACTACACTCCCTTGGGAGAAACTTATGGTGTGATCTTGGAAAAATTACTTAAAGTAGGAGCTATCACCTTGCCTCTGTTAAACCTCACTCACTGGTTTGATTCCACTCACGCTATACCTTCTTGGTATAAAGAAAATGACTTCTGTAACTTCCATCGCGTGAAGGGACACAATCACAAAAACTGCAAGATGTTGAAAAACATAGTGCAGGAAATGGTTTATGCAGGGGATATAACTCTCGATAATCCTAATGCCCCCACTAATCAAAATGTAAAAATCTTCAACAAACCATTTCCAAACCATACATCTAACAGTAACACAAACCAAGACACCTCAGCCAAGGAGAAGAGTGTGCATGAGATCCATGCGATTTTCAACTCTCAACCCAAGGCTTCCATTGAGGAAATTCTAAATGAAGCTTCTTCACCAACGCAGGGATTCTCGGCCCCTTCTCCTTCATCAGGAAAAGAGGACAATCCCGCTATTCCTTTACCCATAAAGGAATTAATTGCCCAGTTCTCTTCTCACAAATGAACCTTCTTACACCACATCCCTGCAAGATTGTGAGCGGATGTTATCTAACTTATCTATTTCCCAAACATCTCCTTCCACCACTCTTGCTGCAAAAGAAGAAGGCTTGCCACTTTTTCTGTCATCCTTAGAGGAGAAACCCCTTGAGCCTACATCACCAAACTCCTTAAACATGATGGATCCCCTCGAACATGCCCTCCTACCTATTAGTTCTTCATCACCTAAATCTTTCCAAATGACCGATTGACCTCTTAACACCCATTGATACAACACCTAATTTACCCCCTGTATCACACCCACAGTGGATTGGAATCACAACCCACCTCTCTTCCATACCAAAGTTCTTGTTCACATGTGAAGATTTTCATCCCCTAGAAGATAGACGAGTCTTATGGGAGCGTTTGAGTACACCATACTCTACTAAAATGCGGATGACTAATCTAGACACCTCTACCATATACCCGAGGTGTTTACAAAAGCTCAAAATGCCTATGTCCTCACCTTCACCCCCTCATCTCTATCGAATCCCTCACCACCTCTATAAACCTAACCAAACCTTCCCTCATGCTTGGGACTTCACCAATTCCCGTCGACACACCCACCGAAACGGTTAGATGTATCCAAAAATAATGCCGTCAATCCACCTAGGAGATAGACCCAATCTCCTCGAGTCCAATCTATGCCTCTACCACAACTAAAACCCTCACCCTCGATCACACCGATACAGCAGGCACAACTTTAGGCTTCACCATCACACCTACCTTCTATATTAGGGCCTCACCACTCCACCTTGCCTCAATACACCATGCCTCCCACATCTTCTTTAACATGACCTATACCTTTTACACCCCTACAGAAACTCACGGGCATCTCAACACCGTCGCCCCAAGTATCTTGCCTACCTGCCAACCCTAAGCAAACTTGATCATCAAAGGACTTGTTTTCTGTTGCTCCTCTCTCCCTGTGGTTGTTTCCTACCACCACGTCAGCTGGGGCCTCATCATCTAACCAGCTAAACATAACTTCTGCGCAGAGGAAACCATGCCTAGTTAAAACCAATCATCAAAATCCCTTGCCTAAATCACCACCCGTACGAACCACTCATACCCAACCATTACCAAAATAATCAAAAATCTCACCCACTCAATCAATAGCCTCATCTTCATCTGAATTTGACCCGCTCAAAGGATCTTACTCCAAGATCCTTGATATGTTGGTAGGGGATGCGACCATTTCCCTACCCCCGCTCAGACTCTATGATCCATCTAAACCTCAACCTATAGGTTATGATGAATCTAAAATCTGTGCTTACCATCACACACCAGGACATGATGTAGAAGGATGCAAAGCTTTGAAAGCCATCCTTTGCCAGTCACCTATCTCGGATAGACAGCCTAAGAAAGACAATTTACGGAGAGAGAAGCCCTTAGCTTCGATCCCTTCTCCTATACCACCTGTCCCCACCTCACCAAAATCTATCATCATTGCAACCCCACCTCTCGAGAACAATGACTTATCCCCGCCATCTTCCTCCTCTCATATTCACGAGATCAACATGATTAACATTGCTACTTGAGGTCAGAAAAACAATGGAAAAGCTAAAGAAAGCACACCTATGGCCTCTCTTTCTCCTTCTGCCATCCCGATCACACCACCACCTAAAGTGGTCATTCATGGACCTGCCTATCCCATCTCTGATGGAGTTTCCCATCACACCATGATCAAACAACTTCACCAATCTCCTGTAAAAATGACACTCTTTGATCTCATTCAAACATCTGAATCACATCGTCAAGCTCTAATTGAGATCCTTCAAGGGATAGAGGTCCTACCTAATGAAACCTTGCCTATCACCTCCATTTTAACACCCAACCACGTCGCTTCTCTCACCAAACAACCTACCTCCAAAACCACTTCTATCCCTATACTGAAAGCCGCCTTTGTCAGGTTTTTCTGAAGAAGAAATTTTCTTCTTTGGTGCAGAAGATCCTGATCCCACTCTTTTCATCTCGGCTTATGTCCGAGACATCCAGTACATCGTGTTATGATCGACGGGGTACTACCCTAAAAATCGTCTCTTCCAAATCCTTCCAACAGATGAATATCCCTCATAGTTGTATGTGTTCCAACCCTACCATGTTGCATTCATTCAACGATGTTATTACTTCTACCTTAGGCACCGTGATCCTTAACATTCATGTAGGGCCACGTACTTACTGAACTCTTCTATGTCCTTGAGGGGGAATTCCAATACAACATATTGTTGGGCCACCCTTAGATTTGGGCTATGGGATGCGTTCCCTCCACCTTACATAGATGCATCAAATTTGAGTATGAGGGGAAGTCATACACCGTCAAAGCTGATGCTTCCCCTTTCAAAACCTACAATATGTTATATCTCCCTAATGATGTGCTTGTACCAGTCAAGGCACCCATTGATCCAACTGAACCATTTACTTCAACCACGCCTCAACCATCCACCTTAACCACACTCACACCTTTGACCAATGAACCCACCGCCACGAATACCACTTCCTTCCTGCGAACAACATCCCAACTTTAGATCCCTTAGTAGAGGTTTTTCAATGCCTTATCTTTGGGAAATACCGCCTATACAACATTAGTACCTTTCAAACCCCACAGAGTACAAACATTTACATGCGCATCCTACCTACGACCATCACTTGGGAGGTGATCTCCTACGGACCACCTAATTGTCGCACCAACCTAACGTATGGGGTTTCAACACATCCTCTATCACCCCCGAACCTCCCCTTAGTGTGGTTCCCTTCCAATCTGATTTTGATATCTAATCAACCGTCGTTTCACCCTCACCTTCCCGACGCCTTGTGCTTGGAAGGGTTTTAGTTCGGTCTTTATAAACAAGGCCGACATACGATCATTCCTGTAACTACCCGCAAACACAAAGATCATCGTGGTCTTGGATTTTTTGAACCACCTACACCAAAGAAACCTCATATCAATTGTATCTAGGAAAAAAATGAAGTCACCCCTTCAACCATCATCGCCCATTTTTCCATCTTCACCTGAGTCGATAGACCCGGAATCTATCCCTCCTAACTTTTTTTTCATGAATGTTATCTTCTTAGGTCCTCTCACTTATCAACACGATAGTGAAGACCCATCTTCTCTCCCCCTTTTATATCCAGACATGATCGAAGAAGATTTTCCTTCAATTAATGTTGTGGAGTGCTAGGATGATGACTCCATCCTCACCTACCTTGGTGCGGACGACTCTTATATTCAACATGCCTTACCATCTGACACCCAAACTATGTTGAATGAATCAACTATAGAAATCAACATCCACATGGAGGACGATCCTCACATTTTAAAGATCGACAATCTCTCAACACATTAGAACAAGCCGCCTTCACTACCTTCCTCCATGCCCACAATCAAGATTTTGCTTGGTCCTACGCCGACATGCCAGGAATCGATCCTGACATTGCTGTCCATAACATCACTCTGAAACCAGACTCTAAACCAGTTAAATAGAAACTGAGAAAAATGCATCCACGCATTGCCCTCTTGGTGAAAGAAGAGCTTCAATGCCTCCTTTCTATTTCTTTCATCTTACCTATTGACTATCCACAATGGATTTCTAATGTCGTACCTATCACTAAAGTGATAGGGGGACTTTGGATATGCACAGATTTTCGGGACCTTAACCTCACTTGCCCAAAGGATGACTTCCCCTACCTAGCATTGATCAACTTGTTGATCTCACTGACTGGCCATGAGATGCTTTCTCTCATGGAAAGCTTCTCGGGATACAATCAAATTTTGGTAGCCCGGCCGATCAACATAAAACCACCTTCATTACCCCACTGGGGGACCTTCTGCTATCGTGTCATGCCATTCAGCCTTAAGAATGCTGGTGCAACCTATCAGCGGGCTATGACTTATATTTTTCATGACATTATGCACACTATCCTCGAGGATTATGTCGATGATCTTCTTGGAAAATCCAAACATCGCAGTGAACATCTTGATGTTTTAACCATTATTTTCGATCACCTGTTACAATACTGTGTTTGTCTTCAACCAAAGAAATGTGTCTTTGGTGTCCTTTTGGGAAAACTCCTTGGCTTTATTGTCTCTTTACGTGGCACCGAGGTCGACCAACTAAATTCAAAGGTATCCTAGAAATTCCCCACCCACTAACCTCAAACAATTGCGTAGTTTGCAGGGAAAACTCCAATCTATCCGGCTTTTCATTTCACATCTCTTGAATCGATGTCAACCTTTCCATCATCTCCTTAAAAAGGACATTATCTTTCAATGGAGCGAGGAGTGCCACCAAGCCTTTGAGGCTCTTAAAGCTTATCTCTTGCAGCCACCCATGCTTGTCCCACCTCGGGATGATCGCCCTTTTTACCTTTACCTTTCTCGCCACCAAACATGTTGTAGGAGCCATGCTCGTACATCGTGACTCGAGCATCGAGAACAAGTAGTTTATTACATAAGCCGTACTCTTGTGGATTACGAGACTAGGTATACACACATAGAAAAGTTGTGCTTAGCCCTATCATTTGTGGCCACCAAACTCCAACATTACTCTTTGAATCAAATTTTTTTGTCATCATCAACGCTGACCCCATACATTATATGTACGCCAAACCTCATCTAAACCAATGGATCACCCGATGGCTTATGCTCCTCGCCGACCTCGACCTCGAGTTTGTACACCAGAAATCAATCAAAGGACAAACTATTGCAGACCAACTCGTAGAAGCCCCTTTACCTAGGGAACAATTTACCAATTTTACTTTCCTTGATGAACTCATCGCAACTCTTTCACTCAGTGATGTGTCGTATCCAATGACCCTCTTCTTCGATGGATCTAAATGCCAACGCAGTGAGAGGGAAAAAATTGTTCTCATTCCTCTTGAAGGTGAATCTATGCCTCTTTCATTCATGCTCGATTTCCCCTACACTAACAATACAGCGGAATACAAGGCCCTTGTTTTGGGTCTCCACGTTGCGTTACACTTAGGTGTGAAGTCTATTAATATTTTCGGTGACTCTCAATTGGTAGTAAATCAAGTTACTGGCATCTACCAATGTAAAAATGAGGAACTTCAAAAGTACAAACATTACATGGATTCACTTTTGACCTTATTCTCTCATTATTCTATCCAAACCATTCCCCGCTCAACTAATAAATTTGCAGATACTATGGCTTGCTTGGCCTCGCAAATTCTAGCCTCACCAACTGACTCAGACATATTTTTCTTGGTCCAACAACTCTTTGCCCCATCTTACTTAGTTCCGGATGTTTGTATGGTAAATAATGTATCTGCTGATTCGCAGGATATCTGGTATCACTAATTTCACAACTACCTTACAACCTCTGTTCTACCACCTGACCTTACTAGTAATGGAAAATGTGCTTTTCTTAAAAGTGTTTCTCGTTATGTCATCATGGGGGGACTCCTCTATAAACGTGGCTTCGATGGTATCCTCCTTCACTGTCTAACCGGCACTGAAGTCGCTCACACCACCCAAAAAATCCATGACGGACTTTGTGGCGGGCACTTTAGTGGCCTTGCCATGGCAAGCAGATCCTTCACCTAGGATATTATTTTCCTACTCTCAATAAATATTGCTATGAATATGTTAAGCGTTGTGTTATGTGTCAACAACATGCCAACCTTCAACTCCTAGCCACCGTTCACAGTGTCGCACGAGATCTTTGGCATTTCTCACAATGGGATTTAGACCTTATTGGCGAGATTCACCCGCCTTCTTCATAGCATCACCATTAGATCATCACGGCAACCGAATATTACAATAAATGGGTGGAGGCCATTCCACTCATTTCAACCAAAAAAGAGAAAATCGTTGAGTTCATCAATCATCACATTATCTGTTGTTTTGGTGTTCCTCATCGCCTGATAACAGATAATGGAAAATCTTTCAAAAATAAGTTGTTACAAGACCTTTGTGATAACTTTGGTATCAAACTTAGCTTCTCGTCACCCTATTATCCACAAGCAAATGGACAAGCCGAATCTTCTAACAAAACCTTAACCAAAATTCTCATGAAAGTTATTAACAATTATGGGAAAAACTAGCATGATCACATCCCCTTTTCCCTTTGGGCTTATCGTACCAGCATTCGTACTTCCACTAATGCCACACCATTCTCTCTAGTGTATGGTACCAAGGATTTCTTGCCTCTCGAAATACAAATCCCTTCTCTCAGAATATCTCTTCAGGATATTCTCACCAATGATGACTTCCGCCAAGAGCGGTTAGCCCAATTAGAGCTTCTTGACGAGCGTCGTCTTATAGCTCTTGACCACCTTCAAATTTATCAAAAGCGCATTAAGCGTGCTTATGATAAGTGAATTCATGAGCATACCTTTAAGATTGGTGATCTTGTCCTCAAAGAGAATCAACATGTAACCAAACTAGAAAAAAGCAAACGTGGAAAATTTTCTCCTAATTGGATTGGGCCTTACATTATCACTCACACCTACGAATCAGGTACTTATTGTTTAGCTTCACTTAATGGTAAACCCGAGCACAAAACCCTTAATGCCTTGCATCTCCCACCATTCTACTTGTTGATTTTAGTGTTACATCACTTCTTATCTACCTTGTGCTCGTCCCTTGAGCTCATTTACCACCTCATACACCTTGTTTTGTGCATCTCAAAATAGAATCAAGCTCACATGGTTTGATCATCACCTCCTCTTAAAGATGCCTTCCCCTTTTTTAGTCTGGTCCATGACTTACAAGTATCAAACTAACAAGTTCTCAATTATACGGTTCGGGATATTCTTGAGTCAAACTTCCTATAAAACTAGATACTTCATGCCAAATGGACATCTAGACCTCTAAGCTCTAAACTAGACTACTCCCTCGAAGGACAACTATGTGCAAAGCCGCATCTACTATTATAAACTAGACTACTCCCTCAAAGGACAGCTATGTGCAAAGCCACATCATGCTACTATAAGTAGACTACTCCCTTGAAGGATAGCTATACAAAGTTAGCCTCTATCAGAAGCTTCTCACATTGATCAGCTTCGTGAAGACCTCAAGAAACAAAAAAATGCATATCCCATATAGACTTCCCACATCGATCACCTATATATAGAAAAATAAAAGCGATATTCAAAAGCACTTTTGAGTCATAGACTCGTCTATTTTTAGGTTTGGATCTATTTCGTCGAATAATCACCTTATAACAAGTCCTCTACACCCCAAATTTATACCATCCAAATCACCCCACCATTTTTGAAAACAACAAAACTCAAGGGACGTGACGTCTGGCGATATATTGTGATTATACAACTCTTTCCACCTATTGACTTCTTGCATATGCAAGGTACCTAGAAATTCAAGCTCATCCTATGATACAACATGGTTTGTTTAGTTTTTTCCAACTATGGGACATTTTTTCCTCTTTTACCCGAATCTAGGATTATGTGTTGACCTTAATCGGACACGGTTCCTAATGCTTGGGTAAGCTAACCATCACTTCACCTATACCTTACCAATTCCAACAACCTTACCCTACCACGATATCAAAATTTTTACCAACCAACAAATTGCCTAACCATAACCAAATTGCTCGAATTCACCTCTCCCCTGGTCCTAAGGAGAACTACATCGATCTGAGGCCCCTCCTTGCTTTGTCCAATGGGCTATGTAGGCAACACTTAGGAGACATGGGGTCTCCCAAGGTTAGCTTGACCATCCCCTACCATAACCTATCATGTGTTGTGTTTTGCTTAAAAATATAAATGTTTTCACATATTTATATTGATAACACTCACCTTTGTCCTTTATCAATCCAAACATTCAAAACACAAAAATTTCCTATTATTATCATAAACCCAAAATAAACATACATATTCAGGTTTTATTTAGATGTTAAACAAATACATCTTCTCTATCATCGACGCGTAGGTCGGCATCCTTATTTATTATTCAACCCCTATGAAATTCACGTAGGCCCCCGTGCCTCATCCCAAACTAGGTAGTGATGGTGATCGTCAACGCCGCTCACCTGGCCTCTCCATCCTCAAAGGGGCCATTACTATTGGTTCCTCCCACTGATTTTCCAATCTCTCCTGTAACATACAAATACACCCTCTCACATGGAGGAATCTTGCCTCTAGTCTCTCCACTCATGACTGCGAAACCTCTAACAATCCCGTTGTCTCATTCACCTATGTTTGAATCTCGTGAAATAAACCTGCAGCGGTCTCTCTCTGTTGTAATCACAACTATGTCGGGATGATTGGCCCTCTCACGTGTACCTTATAGCTCTGCTACCCACCATAATCTATAAGACTCTGCCACTCCTACATCCATTACCCATGTGATTGGCTGTTGTCTCTTTTGGTCCTTCGGAAGTGTTAGTCGTGGAGGTGAGAAGGGTGCCTCAGAGTCGATCCTCCTGTATGGTCTATGAGCCATGGGTATATCCTGAACAAATCCAAATTGTCACCGCACACGATCTAGAGGAATCCTCTCATACTCACATGGCCTGTGTCCCATGATCCACCTCAATCGCTCTACACTCCTCAAATCCTTGGCTATGTTTTCCGTCACCATGTAGTTCCCGTAAGGCCTCCAACGGATATCCGCAATCGTCACCATCTCCCACATTTTCCTATAATACTCGGCGTCATCTATCACGGTTTTGGCTCTTGCCTCTTGCTTTGTCTGGACCCATCGTCTGAATCCCAACCTCTGCACTCCTATCTCTCCTCCTGGATTGGTCGGCCTATTGGTCGCACACACACAATGTGCTCATAGGCCCAACAATGTAATAAGTATGCACAATCTAGTGTAGTCCTATGATTTTGCCTACATGCCCATAAACCCCTGTATAGCTCTGCAAGATATGCAGCTTGCCCATGCGAAAGTAACACTACCTTCTATCATCTCACGAATAATACACATCAATGATTTCAGAAATTTTCCCCGTCCACTCTAGGTAATGCATAATACCCCACCACTATCATTAATACCACTTTGCCAACCTTGTTGCCTCAAGGTGTCTTTGGAAACATTATACCATAAGTGAATGTCAAACCTCGATGTGTCAAATCTCGTGCGGCTAGACCAAATACTTCATTATCACTTTGCGCCGTGCCGTGTTAGGCCCTGCCTGATACACTGGTCTTCCTGTAATTAGGAGTCTCAAAATTCGGAACACATCTTCTAACGTCATTGTCATCTCCCCTGTTGGTAGATAAAATGTATTCTTTTCAGGATTCCATCTCTCAATCAGCGCCTATAACATAGCATGATTACATGTGATCCATGAATAATAGCGGATTCCGCTTAACCACACATGGTTTATTAATGCCCACTTAGCTGGTGTTACATCCACTTGGACCCGTGACAACAAAGCTGGCACTCTATCATTCATCCTCAACCCTACCTGTGCCTGCACACATTAAACCAACAAACAAAAATCAACAAATAACTTCCCACGTGTTTTTTATCACAATCCACAACTTTACACAGTAATCGATATCGGTTATAGACAACCGATACCGGTTACCTAACCGATACCGTTATTCCTAAATGATATTGGTCACTGTCAATTCCAACCACCCCACTCAAAAACACCACCTATGATAACCACGTGCTCGTTTTCCCCTATCTGTACCTACACACATATCTCCAACACCTGATTACCTACCCTACAACACTCACCCCATCCCAAGCTCTTGCCTATCACCTTTCTACCCATTTACCTTACCACATTCTATTTATAACCATGCAAAATCTCATTCCAACCAAAACAAATTATACCTCTGGGGATGCAGCCGTTTGAGGTGGAACCTGTCTTCCTTCTCCTCTCGGCCCACTGGATGCTTCTCTTTGTTCAGCCATGTTCACCACCCTCTTCACTATAACTTGCCTTTACACCTTCTTAATCCAAGCCCACGATCACTTTACCTGTCTCTTCCTCCTTCTTACTCAATTCTCCCATGCAATTACCCTGTATGGATGACAAACAGCCTCACATCTTCGTATTTAACATGTTGCATGCCTCTAAAAATAAGAACTTTAGTTGCCTCCCAAGCTTTTCTATATTTAGAAAAGCTCATTTTAGTGTAACCGATGTCGGTTACATAACCGATATCGGTCATATGTGACCGACATCGGTTAAATAACCGATATCGGTCACATATCTCATTTGGCTTATAGGTCCTTTCTTTGTTTTTGTAAATTCTTGGCGGCACCGCCTCTTTTCCCTACATAACGACATAGTTATCAACAATCATCATCATAATACCATCAACACATATGCATATCTTCAAACCATCATCAAAATATACATCCAATTCTAATAACATTATAATATATGCACCAAATCCACAATTATACACACCATATGGATCAACCTCATCATCTATATATATCATCAAAACAATGTTACAATATACAACTTGCCTTGCATGGGGCCTCTGTAATCCAAAATACAAAGTCAGCACACAAGCCACTGTCTCTGTCAAAATCTCGACTCGGCTCGTAGGCCAGCCTCTCATGTCAAAAATATACTCGACTCGCAAGCCGGTATCAACTATACAACATGTACTCGGCTCAGAGCCAAGATATACAACAAAAATGAATACATAAATCCTATGAGGGCAAGCAGGCCTCTATATACACACTCGGTTCACAGACCGGTGTCTCTATCAACAAAACCCATCTCTGCTCCTGGGGTGACTCAGCTCTCTCCCCCTCCCTTGGCTCGTCTCTCAGCTGGCCCCTATGTCAGATCTTGCCTCCTACCCGTCACTAACCCACCAGGTGTGGCTGCGCCACCTGTGACCTATGACTCCGAGGATGTCTCGGCTCACGTGAGCTGCATATGGCGATAGTCGGCCTGGTACCATCTAGTACGTCCTGATAATATTGGGCCTCTGCTCTTACCTCCATATATCGGGCCCGTGCCACCATGGCTGGTGGGGCTGGTCCCCTGGCTCCTAATAGAAGTGGACCACGACTGCTGCCCGTACGCCCTATGCTTGAGTTTGTGCACTCGTGCCTATGCCTATGCCTAAGGCCGTACACCGTGCTGTGCTGAGGTTGTACACATGCTCGTGCCTGCTCGTGCTTGGGCAAACTGCCCACAGTGCCCCAATCCGTGCGTGTGCGATGTCAAGCTACTACTTGTAATAACTATACAGCCCAAGAGATGGTCCTCTCTGCTATAACAACCGCCAAATCTGGTTGTGCAGGTGTGCTCTCATGGTTGCCATCTGCCCTACCCACCAAACCAAAAATGCACCTATAACACTGGTGTCATCCACCGTATCATCAGTCGGTCTCTCTGCGACCTAGACTGGGTCCAATGGTTGTGGAAGAGGCAGTGGTGCCTCTACATCCTCCCTCCGATACTGTGGGAAGGGAGGTGGCTCATCCTGCCGTAGGCCCAATTGTTGTCGTACCCTCTCTAGGGGAATTTGCTCATGCTCCCCGGGTCTCCGTCCAACTATCCAGAAGATGTACTAGATCCATCGCAGCAGGTGTGCTCGGGCTCCTCCACGGGACTGATGTCCTCTGTATGGCCTCCATATAATATATAGTGTAGTCGGCCCTCTAACATATGCCTGTAATACGTGACATCAACCCCTATGATAACAACTTGTGGCTGGCCCACGACCCCGACCACCTCTCAAAACCCATACCTATACACTGCTGTGGCCACAGGCTGCTTGGGTAACCCTACTTTGGTCGTAAACACACGATATGCTCGTAGGCCTAGCAGTGTAGTAAGAATGTTGAGCATATCTGAATCACCTCATATGGTGATAGCCCCGAGCTCTCTAAATAGTTGTACCAAATACACCGTGCCCATGCATAGCGGTGTGCTCCTCCACCATCTCATGTAATACTCCTATCGAGCTCAGGGAAGCGGCCTCCCTCCGAGTCCGGGAGGCGGCGAGGTGATACCAATCATCATCGGCATGGCAAGGTTGTCTCCTGTCGATGTGCGCGATACATATCGTCATAGCGAGATGCTCGCACTATGGTACGTAATCAATGGGCCGCATCCCCAAATACACTGTAAGATGCTATCCATCGCTATCTCAAGATCCACCGGAACACCGCCTCTCCTATGATTGGCAGTCTCAGGATGCGATACACATCCTCTAGTGTGACTGTCATCTCTCCAGTTGGGAGATGGAAGACATTAGTTACCAGATCCCATCTCTTGATGAGGGCAACCATCAGGCTATGGTCCCTATCCACAGCCCTATACCTCTAGACTCCGCCAAGTCTAACCTCCCACATGATTGCCCACTACGCTGCAGTCACATGTGGCCGCATCCATCCTAGTAGAGGTAGCATCCGATCCTGCATCATCACCGCTGGGTGCACAGTAAAACAACCCACTCCATCAGGCCTACCCTTTACAAAACAACTACCCAATAACCCCAATATCACTAACCCCACCCAACAAACACCTACAATATCCCCTTTACCTATCCCACAACCTACTACCTACCCCACTCATACACCACCTAATTACCCCCACCCCAATAACCTTTCCTAGCAACTCTACCTTTTCCCCCTTCACCCCACAAATGTATCCTACCCGCCTACAACAAACCAACACAACAAATTTCACACCCTTTCCTCCTACCCGTGGTGACCAAGACAGTCACCCTCGATGTCATTGGTCCCCCACTCCTTGTCTATACCTAAATTTTATGCACTGACGCGTGGTCGACACATGACCGATGCCGGTCTCTATAACCATTACTCTATACAACTTTGGCTATGACCGATGTCGGTCACCTAGTGAGTCGACATCGGTCATATGGGATTTTGGGGCCGGACCAAAAATGGCCCCCAAATCCCTATTTTTCTATTTTTACCCATCTACCCATCCCAATTGCCTAAAAACTTACCCAACTTTGCCGTTTTGACTTACCTAACATATCTACCCACTCCATTTTACGATTTAACTTCATTTATTCATTATTTTCTCAAATTTTAGATTCTACTCCAAAACCCACATCCTAGCTAAATTCATCAACTTCACACAAAGAGGGATTTAGAGCCTACCGATATGACTACACGTCGTTGTGGTGGGATAGGTGGTGGTGGTCTAGCTCCTCTAGCACCTCCTACTCCTCCAGGCTGTGCCATAACTCCAAATCTCCTCAACAGGTCTTGACCAATCAAACTCTACCTCCTGATCTCTGGGGCCTACCAATAACTCACTCCCCCACTCAACTAGTGCAAACTCAGCCCAAATACCCAAACCCAATCAATTCAAAACTCAGACAAGAAACAGGTGGGCACTCAAATTCACAATGTGAAAATTACACGCCGTATTTTTTATTTTTATAGGTTTTGACCTCTAACCGATATCGGTTATGGCGTGCCCTAGAAAACCAATATCATTCTTCTAACCGATACCGGTCATAACTAATCGATATCGATTACCTACCTAGTTTACCCTAACTCATTCTCTTCTCCACCGAACTTTATTTTTCACCACATTGCCTACCCGACCTTTGCTAAATAGCCTTATTTTGAATTCATTGGCTCGACCAAGGCGCGACCAACTAATCGGCACGACCCACAGCCCGCAACCAACCAATCGGCCCGACCCAAGGCCACAACCAACCAATCGGCCCGACCCAAGGCCGCAACAACCCAATCGGCCCGACCCAAGGCCGCACCTAACCAATCGGCCCGACCCAAGGCCGCAACCAACCACTCGCCCGACCCAAGGCCGTAACAAACCAATTAGCCCAACCCAAGGCCGCAACTAACCAATTAGTCTAACCCACGGCTGCACCAATTAAGTACCTCGACTGAAGCTCGCAAATTATGATTCTATCCACCCATAATGTAGCTGTTTGTTCAATCGAGCTCACCTGTTCGTGTTTTAGCATGACTAGGATACTTGAATTGATCGACCCAACCAGATTTTCTTAGACCGAGACTGTGACGTTTATCTCAACCAAACCAACCATTTGGTACTGCCTAATATGCCTAAACATTCCAGTACCTTCCCCGTTATATCCCCTGGAGCTACTTCCTATGCCTTGGATACCAAGATTATATCAGCCTTGTTTGGATAAACTATCGACCTTTGCCTATGAATTGCTTGTTTTCTCTTCAAACCATGTACCCTGGTCGCACTACTACATTTTAACATGCGTCGGCTTCCTTGAACTTACCCCACCATCTTACCAGCATCTCACCATCATTTACCCTTTATCAACCCTATCCCTGATTTCATGTCGCCTCCATCTGTGATAGACTTGAGGGGGATTACCTATACCCTTAACTGGGCAACCACTTTTTATTATTGTCAGTGCAGCTTTAAAATACAAGCTACACGACAACAAGGGGCAAATGTAGACACCAAATTTGGGTCTTACGACTCCCTATACCCCGTATCTCATCCCACAACCTAACCCTACCTCACCACCTAAAACCTTACACAATTATTTATTAATTACCTTATAATTAATAAATCCACATCTCTAACCCCGTCACCTCATCTCGCCACCTCACTATGACCTAGCCCTAACCCTAAAATAACTTAATTAAGACCTATGACTTGGTCCACCCACACCCATGACTCATCACCCTCACCCGCATCAAAACAAACCTAATAATGACTTGACCAAGCCCACAACTAACCTCTCGGGAGAAAAAGAGGAAATTTGGCTATTTTACTAAAAATAGCCAACTTTGACCTAACCAAAGATCGGTCCCTACGCAGCTAAGCGTCGGTTAGGCAACCACCATCGATTCTCTATAAATGACCTCCCCTAACCAAAAACAAGGGATCCAAAATTCATTTGGCAGGAGAGAGAGAAGTGAAACAAGTAGAAGAGGTTGCAGAGAAGAGGATCGAGCCCAAGACTATAACTAAGCAACTAGATCACTGTCACACTCATCTAAGCATTGGAAAATACTGAGGATAGCTTCATCAGCTTGCTTTCCAATATCGGATCATCCCAACTAAGCCTTACTGTCGCCACCAAATTCCTTAGACCTGTGTCTTCATTAGGAACTAGTAAGTAGTATCTTGTATGTTTCTAAACACCATTTCTTGAACTTTTAATTCATAATAATTATAAGCTCACTCCTAGATTTACCACCCGGCAGCACTCTACACCTAACTTTCATTCATCAACCCCGATATTGCCCCAAAGACAATTTTCTCACTCTCTGAGTTTTCTCCATCACCCTACTACCCCCCCCAATCATTTATTAACCCTATAAACACCATAACCACCTTACAACTGACTTCCATTCAAAACCCCTAAATCACTGCCCCTACCGATATCGGTTATCTTCTACCGGTATCGGTGTTATAACCGTAGTCGGTTATCCAGTGACCGGCATCAGTCACTATGACTTATACCAAAACCAACCTTTCCCTTATTTACCCCCAAACAATGTCATATCTAGCTGGGTCTATCCTTGTAACTTGGTTTGAATGCATCAATAACCGGTGACCAAACAAACATCATGACATTTTATTATTGGTAGTTTAGTCTCTATTGATTTTTAACAAGGTACCTAAATCGTGATTTCACAATAGCTTCTTTGTTATCATTTACATTAATTCATATTAAAAGGGGAACTAACCACCTTTGAAAGGAAGTCTAATATTGCACGGCCTAAGGCGGTTCCTCACTTATTATCTAACTAAGATCTAGTGGTCTTGTATTCTTACTTACAGGTAGTCCTTCCCGGAAAAAAGGAGTTCTTCACAATCGATCTATTCTCTCTACGGTATGAGCACACCTTCCCAACACTCAATAGGTATTCCTCCTAGCCCTAACACTTATCTATTTCTCAAGAGAATGAAAGGATAGAAGCAACTCTATTCCGTAACGAAATTCATGTGAAACATAGTGTGATTGTTTAATCATGGTATGATGTGTAACTTCATTAGAAATGGGGTATGTGGGGCTGCGGATAGTGATATTAGGTATGGGTACGAGATGGTATGTTGGGTATAGGATTGGTTGGTAGGTCGATCACCTTTTCTTTACCTTTATTCTTCCGAGCACTTTGGTAGTAAAGTGGATCATGTTGATCTCGAGGTGAGTTGGAAAATGGAGAAGGTGTAAGGTGAGTGGTATAATGACATGACGGTAGAAACCTCTTTGGATAAGAAAATCCTTGTGAGGTGAGCTGGGTGTAATGACATTTAGGTGGTGGTGTGGCAAGTTCTCGATGTGAACCATGTTAATTTCAAATCTTGGACATGGTTCTAGGAGCTATGGGGGTGGAGGTCATGGTTGTTGAGTGGGCGAGTGTGGGAATGGGCGTCGGTGAAGAAGCCGAGTCCTCATTGAGAATGTCATTATAATTAAATTTGGTTTCCAGAGGACACAATTGGATAAGGATGGTTTTCAAGGCCTTGAATTTCTCCACGTCATGCCCGACATATAATGGTAGGTGCAAATTTTGGTATCATCAATCACCTTTGGCTTGGGTTTGAGGGGGTCATAAGGTCTGAGTGGTGGCAATGTGATAACAGAAGTCTCAAGGAGGTTGGTTAAAATTTTGGCATAGGACCCCACTAGTGGGTCGTAATGAGAGGTGAAAGTGGGTTTGGGTGTAGGTACGACTGATTGTTGAGGAACAGTCCTCACAGGAGGGGGAATAGGTCGAGCTATGGTTTTGGGTGTTGGCGTGGTCTTGGGTGTCGGTCATGTTTGTTTAGGTAGGGGTATGGTAGATGAATGGGTAGGAGGGTGTATGGTTGCTTTGACTACCTTATTAGAGGGTTGTGGATTTTTATTTTTATGTTTCACCTTCTTGGGTAAAGGTGATATGGGTGTATTATATCTAGAAGGAAAAGTAGATGGGGGAAGAGGGAAAGTTACCCATGGGGATAACAGAGGTGCTATGAAGGTAGATGATGTGGGTAGAGTAGGGGTATGAGAGACAAATCGAAGTGTAGTGGGTAATGAAGAAGTTGTGGAGAGTATTGGGGGTATGGGTGGTAAAGATGTTGTAGGTGTAGGTGTAAGTCATGTTAGGTGCTTGGGTAGGTTAGAGGTTTGCGAGGAAGGAGTGGGCTGTTGTGTTTTTGGTTTATTGATGGGTGGAAGTTTCTTAACCATGCTGGGAAGCTGAGGTCCTAAGATGGATAGGACCGGTGCAGGTGTGATTGGTGTAGCTGGAGTATGAGTTCTATGGATTTGGTTCTTTTGTTTGGGTGACGGAGTAGGTGTGGTGTTGACTTTGGAAGATGTAGCTAAATCCAGTTTGATAGGTGGATGAGTAAGGATGGTGGTTGGGGTGACCCCTAAGGTTGTAATAGGTTTAGTCGAGGTAGATGTTGTAGGTGTGGGTTTGGGTTTAGATGTAGTTTGGGTTATGGGTAAGGGTGTATGTTGAGCTATGATGGGTGTCGTGGAAGAAGTTATGATAGAGGTGGTTATGTTCATTTCGATTGGTTGAAATATTTTTGGGTAGATAGTGGAGGTATCAACAAGTGACATCTGCATCTCTGCGTTGAGATAGGAAGTAAAAGGCACCCCACAAGAAGTGGGCTCTATCCACATACTCTAAGTGATCGAAAAACGTGAGAATGGCGCATCTCGTAGGTGGAGTTGATGAGGACCTAATGGATATTCCCGTAAAATGTGTCTTAGAGATGGGGAATTGGCTAGCTTGACTTTTGTGGGTAAGAGATTTGTAACTAGGTGTACGGGATCGTGGGTAGCTAATGGAGAATACTCACCAAGAAGCAAAGGTATCTCAACCGGGTCTATGATAGGTGGAGTAGATGATAGGTGCTCCTCTATAGGTGGAGGAGATGATAGGAGCTCTTCTATGGGTGGAGGAGGCAAACAAGTATCCTCCATGAACCGAAGAAGCACTATGGGTATCGGTTCTCTAAGTGGAGAAGCCAGAGGTGAAATGGTCTTGATGTTAGTGGAAGATTCCTCCATAGGTGAGGAAGGAGGTGAAGGGTGTTCCTCTATGGGTGAAGGAACAAGGGAGGTTGGTTCAGATGTGGTAGGAGGATTTTGGGCTACAATATCCTCTATGGATGGAATATGGGGTAACTGGGAAGCAACATGTGTGTCAATTAAAATAGCGTGGACATCGTGGGTATGGGTATCATGAGTTGATGCCTCACTGGTTTGATCAAATGAAGGGGCATGATTAGGAAATGGTTTTTTGAAGATGTGTAGGTTTTGGTTGGCGGTGTGTTTGGATAATCCATGGTTAACTCGACTTTCTCGAGCATTTCTTGGAAAATGTTTTTGAAAGTGATGCAATTACCATCACTATGACCCTTTACTCGATGATAGTTACAGAATTCATGTTCTTTATACCATATGGGCATGGGGTGAGTAGGGTCAAAACCAGTGTGTGGTTTTATGGGTAGAAGGGTGATGGCGCCCGATTTGATAAGCTTTTCTTAGATAGAAGAGTAAGGGTCCCCGATTGGGGTGTATTTCTGCTATTCTCTTCTAAATTAAAAATTCTGGATGGGTGAGAGACTACATGAGGGGGTAGCCTAATTTGATGGATGATTTGGGCTAGCCTTGAGTACCAATGCATTAGCACTACCCTTAGCTTTTGAATAATTTTTTTGTGGTTTGGAAGAAGAAGAGGTATCATTCAACTTGAATTCTGAATTCTTATTGCATAATTGGATTTTCTTCTCTTTGATGGTGCGAATCTATAACTTTCATGCCATGGTGAATGCTTTTCGAATGTTTGGAAGTTCGGACCTGCATTACTTGTGAGATGTGTCTAGCACAAGCCCACATGAAGAGCTCAATGAGTTTTTTTGTGGTAGTTAGAAGGTGAGTTGATTGATCAGGCTACGCCAATGAGCAACAAAATCTATGATAGATTCATCCTCATACTGATGCGTGGAGTATAGGTCGGTCATGGTAACCTTCTTGATGATATTGATGGAGAAGTGATCCAAGAAGGCTTGGGCTACCTGATTGAATGAGAATATAGAGTGTCTAGGTAACCCACTATACCAATCTAATGCAGGTCCAGTCAAAGACATGGGAAAGGTTCTCAAGAGAAAAGCATCATCATGAGTGATTAGGTAGCACCTGTGTTTGAACAACCGCAAATGTTGTTGCGGGTCTTCCTTGCTATTGAAGTGGTTGAATTTAGGCATCTCCCAATGTACGGGATATGGATGAATAGGAATGGATGGGTGGATGGGCTCGTTGCAAATTTTGTCATAGGTGAGAGTGTTGTGAAGCCAAAAAATCGATGCCTCCAATTTATGCATCTTGTCCAAAGCATTAATTTGATTAGCTCATTGGTAGGTTGCGATTATTGGGTGCCTCTGTGGCGTGAGAGGGTTGGTTTTGGGCATATAATGGGGTTGCACTCTAGTATATGGTGCTGCCATGTAGGTAATTGAGAAGGAGGTAGTGAAATAGGGGTACGTACTAGAGTGAATAACATATGAAATAGGAGGCTACGATATTACGTATATGGAGGTGGAAGGGTCATGGTAACCCTAGTGGCAATGGGGCTAATGATTATGGAATGGAAAGCACCACATTCGAAAAGGGTAGGGATAACCAACACCGAGAGGTGGTAATGTAGCTACGGGTATATGCGAGACATTAGGGGTGGATGAGGTTACATTTTTGTAGTTGTCGAAGGTATGTTAGATGTGGTGGGTGCAATGGAGGAAACAAATGTGGCGATCATAGTGGGTATAGGACCTAGGCTGTGAAACGACTTGGGGCAAGGTATATGTGGACAATATGGAGCTAAAAAAAGATGACACGGGAGTGGGAGTAAGAGTCGAGGATAGATACGGGCATGTCATATATCAACTAATTGGAGGCATCTCGAGTGGATGAGTGGGAAAGATAAAACTGCAAGGCGGTAGGTTTTTGGTCAAGGAGTCGTGTGAACTCCTCATCTCTGGTAGCGATAGTGATAGGTTGGATAGGATCCATGGCTAGTGATAAAATGGAAGGTGGTGAAGGACTAGGTGGGAGTGGTTGACAACTAGTATAGAATACGAGTGCACTTATCTTTGGGTCAGCACCATGTGAACTAGTACTTGATAAAGTCAGGCGGTTCTCTGTAAATGACAAAGAAAAATAGTAAGGATAGGTGAAACAGGTGGTAAAAAGTAGATTAGCTACTAAATGTTAGTTGGAAAATAACACGGTCTAATTGATGTTGGTTAGGGTAAACTAATGTCGATTATAGGTAACAGTGGCAGTCAACCGGGAAACGGACAATGAGTTAAAAATAGGGTATATGGTCAAATCTGGTAGGTATGCCAAATCTAATGAGTTTTACAAGGCCAATGGGAATGATAGTAGTGACAGGGACTCTAAAAAGCTAAAGAAGATGAATAAAATGTCCTTTTGGGTAGGTTAACAAAAGGACTTGGAACCGATGCTGGTTTGGTATAACTAATGATGGTGAGAGGGTAATCGATGATGGTCACTGGACTAACACCAGTCACTGTGAAATTGAAATAGTGATGAAATAAAAGTGGTTGTGAATTAAAATATGATGAGGAATCAAACCCATAATTCTAAGAATGATGAGAATATGGTCCAGGCACACTCAGAAAAAGTTGGAATACACCAACTATGATGAGGAGCGTGTAAGGAGAAACAAAAATAAATGAAGAACATGCCCTCTCACCTCAAAATGCAAGCCAAGTAGGAACACTAAGAAAAATGTGATCCTAGGAGTGCCTTTTCTATTATGTTTTTTAGCTTATGTTATTTAAGGATTGACACATGAACTACAAAATAGAGTTTTTTGGTAAGGATGGCTTCCTACAAAGAAGGAGATCTAAAAGGTGAGGTTTCAGGTATGTTATGGTGGGGTGGGCTTCACTCTAAAGTATGACTCGGCGAGTAGCGAGCTAGGGATTACCTTTCAATCCTTAGATTAGAGCGATTGCTGACGACATGCGTTCCTGGAAAGATTTTGTTTAAGAATATGTATTTGTTTTGAATTTTTGTAATTTGGTATGACTCGAGAGAGAGAGAGAGATGTGCTTTCTATGATTCATTTGTCAACCATCAGCTAGGCATGACTTCCAACGTATAGGTTGCCCTCAATTAATGTGAGCTAATGCAGCGAATCGAATGAAATGCACTTATTTTAAGCCCAAATTGAAATGTGAAGTTGTATGACACAAATAGATGAAGAGGAAGAGGGATGCTCTTTCACTAAAATGCAAGAAACATGAAGAAATGGTTCTTTTCAAGTACACCAAAAGAAAGGTTTCTTTTAGAGAAAATAGAAAGAAAAAGTAGGTTACCAAGGAATAAATTTAATGTGTATGCTTTTCATAAGGGAAACAAACACAAAAATTTTCCTAGGAATGAATAAAATGCAAGGAACCTTGGGTGGGTCACACTGGGTGTGCCAAAATGTTTCACCTGATTCTTAGACGTTTCTTTGAAATATTGATGAAATAGATAGGGTAACAGGCATAGGAGGAATACTTGCTGGAATGATGGTTATTGGGTTATTGCGTGCGTGTTGACTCTTTGATCCATAGTTGATTGTGAGAACTTCCTTTTGGCTAGGAGGAACTTCTTGTAATGGAAAGAAAGACCAGCGAAAAGAGTTAAACAATATGTGCAAGTGAACTACCTAGCGTGTGCTAGATTCGGGAAGTGTGATACTTCCTGAGGCAGTTGTCGATCCACTTTGTTTAAAAAAATTTAATGCGGGTAATGAATTAAATCCTATTGTAATTAAAATTATTTGGGTATCTCATCCAAAATACAATAAGAAAGATCTAATCTAACAGGCTAAGTTAAAATAAGATCCGAAGGTCAAGTAACTAGTTTTGGGTCTCTACAGGTCTGACAGAGGTCTCAGGTAGGTCACAGATGATTAAGGGTGATGTGGGAATAGGTGGATAGGTCATTGTTCTAGGTTGTATGGGTAAATACAGAGACCGACGCCGGTTAAGGGTGACCAACACCGGTTGGGGAAAATTGGTGCCAGTTACTGTGGAATACTGGGAATGCCACAAAATGGGATCTAGATCTCCCTTATGATTGCACAAGGAATTGATTGGTTGGAAAGAGGTATTAGGATGTTTGGGTGGGGTTTGGTGAGGTTTTAATGGGTATGTGGAGGGGTGAGTATGAATGGAGGTCAATGGGTGGCTAAGGAAACAAAGGATGACAATATAATGATGAAACCAATGAACCAAAGAAGTAAAATATTCTACTTACTTGAAATCTGGTCTTGGGTGTCTATGAGTGATGAATGAAGGTATTGGAAAGGGGCTGAATGCTAATGAGGATCAC
Organism: Taxus wallichiana var. yunnanensis; assembly: GCA_018340775.1. Lineage (NCBI taxonomy): Eukaryota > Viridiplantae > Streptophyta > Pinopsida > Cupressales > Taxaceae > Taxus > Taxus wallichiana. The sequence goes on along the minus strand of CM031243.1, from coordinate 301,249,519 downwards.
CAAAAGTTAGAAATCTCTTGCATGGGCTACATGTGCATTCTCTTTTTCTTGGTTGGATTAAATATGTGCTTTGGGGTGAATGTTGGATGGTTGTGCAAGATAAAATGCTTGATCTCCTTCCTTGCATGTGTGTTATCACTGAAATTCATTCTCAGAAGATGCAATACTCTCGGGAATGCTCCCAATGTTTTCCAACCTCCAAAATAAGGTTGTTTTGGGGATTAAAAGGTGACTGATGGTAGTTCTGGCTTAACCAGTGATGGTTAGGGGTAACCGGTGTCGGTCAAGGTGGGATTTCCTAGGTTTACTAAACTAGGCAGATCCCCTTGATTTTCTGGGATCTCATGTTGTTCACCCATGGATTAGACTGGAAGCTTCTTGTAAGCATGCGGGAATGTGGTTAGAGGGAATGTAGGCATTGATTTTTAGGGTTTGGGTAAGTCTTAGTTAGTTATGGCAACTTACTAAGAATAGGTATTAGGGTGAGTTGGCTTGATGAGGTGTCTAGGTGAGATGTATGTGGACATTATCCCTAATTAAGATATTTAAATAATAAATATGGTGAGGATAATGAATTAATTTAATTTAATTAATTAAATTAATATTAGTGGAGTGAAGGGGCCATGGCTAGGTCAATGTGATGGTGTTTATTTTTGAGGGACCAAAGGGAGTGTGACCTAATTTTAGTGTCTACAAAATGATTGAAAGGGCCAATTGATTAACATGTTTGAATGGTGATGATGCCTGCACATCGGTAGTTGACGATGAGATATAGAATGCCATCCCTTTTGGTGTACATGTGACCTAGCATCACAAAGGATGAGTGGGCGCACATGAGGGATGTTGGGCTGGGTTCCATTAGGTTTTATAAGAGGATAGTATGAGATCACAACATGATGATCACTCTATTTGACAGATAGGATCCAATGACCAACATATTCCACTTACCAACAGGAGAGATGATGATCACTGTAAAGGACATCTATAGGATCTTGATGTTACCTATTGTTGGGGAACCACTATATCATATTTCTTTAGATGAGGCATTTGATCCTATGGTTATAGTGTTTGGAGAGGCCATGGGATATTTGTCTTATCATAGTGCTAGCATTAGCTATGGAGATATGTATGCCACACACCCACATGAGACGAGATTAACGGTGTTGATGATGGTGGGGATTGGCTATTTTGCACTCCCAAACTTAGAGGGTGGGATATTTCCATGGGAATTGATGGGGGTTTTAGAGGACATGATTGAGGAGAGAGTCTATTTTTCATGGGCACTAGCATACCCAGTACATCTTTATATTGAATTGTGGGCATATAGGAGGATTTAGCAGTTTGGTGTCTATTGCACCTATCTTTTTCATTGTTGGGCCTATGAGCACATAGTGTGTCTTTGTCCACTAGGCCTTCCATGACAGAATTGGTTCATAGGTTTCTATAGAGTAGGGGATAGGAGATGGGTACGATAGGAGCACATCCTAGGGTGGACGAGGCATCATGAGATGTAACAGTTGATATTTTGTGGAAGCCTTATGTAGATTTCCCTTCATATGGAGGCATGACAAAGGAGGTAGCAGGATTATAGCTAGTTTGATGGATATATGGACGATGACCCACGGAGCATAAGATGATACTAGTTGACCAATTCGAGATGCCAATTTGGGCTGCGCAGAGCATGTTCCTCCTCCCTTTCAACAATACCATAGGGATGATGTGGAGAGACCTTTATCTCCACCACATCTATCAGATCTCGTAGAGCATGAGGATCATGTTACCGATATAAGTATTGATGACATGATCATGAGTGATGTGTATAGGCCTTGGTGCATAGCCCATCTAAAGGTAACACCACCGAGGCCGGAAAGCAAGATATGACTACTATAGTAGAGAGGGATAGGTTATAGAGGTAGGTGAAAGCTTTATAGTGGTTGTTAGTGTAGGCACGGTGACCACCCTATCGAGATAGATAGGACAGAGGCTTAGGCATAAGCACGGGTAGGGGATGGGGGTAGGTTATAGGATTGTAAGATCGGGTGACCACTTTATAAGAATAGGTGGCCACATTATAGGAATGACTAGAATATGTACATGTACCGACACCGAGATAGGGTCTTTTGTATAAGCACATGTACTTTGGGTAGGGTCTCGTCATACATGAAACATGATAGGGTCCACTAGTAGGTGCGAGAGCTATAGTATAACCACAAGTGATTTCTATGGACAAAAATAGGGTGATGGTGACCGAGGCTAGGTACCATGAAGATTGGATTAAAGAGAATGGTGTCCCTTTTGTTTCATATGCCAAGTATAGAGCACAACAAGAAACCAGTGAGAGATTTAGGTCACGGACCCATAATACTAGTAGTTCAGAGAGCCACCAGTTTCATAGGCAAGGCAAGCGAGAGGTGACTAGTTCACGGTGACAAATATTGGGTGAGGGGACATGAGAGATCATCAGAGATGTCAGGTTCTTGCGAGGATTATATGGAGATGGAGGTGTTGATTATTTGTGATTTTTGACTTATTTATACCATCTGCATCTTTGAAGAGGCAAGTCAGTATATGAGAGTTTTTGAGATACATGTTTATATCTATGTATTCAATGTATTGATACATAGACATTCCAGTATATAGATAGATGATGGTATTTATATATGTTTTGTTTTGTTTTATTTCCATTGTATTGATGTCATGGAAACTAGATATGTAGGCATGGTTTATATGATGTACATTATGAATGATTGAATAGTTTAATTTCCAATGTATTGATATTATGGAAATTATATGTAGGCATGATTTGGTTGATGTTGTTGTGATACGAGATGATGTTGTTTTGATCATCAAGGTATTTATTTTATGGAAACTAACTATGTAGGCATGGTTGAGTTTGATTTGGATTGGCAATGTATTGAGGTTATGGAAATTATACGTAGGCATGGTGTAGTTGTGCAATGGTTTTTTTAAATTTCCAATGTATTAATATGATGGAAACTTAGATGTATAGGCATGGTTTGGTTTAATTTCCAAGTTATTGATATTATGGAAATTAGATGTTTAGGCATGGTTTGATGTAATTTCCAAGTTATTGATATTATGGAAACTAGATGTATAGGCATGGTTTGGTTTAATTTCAAAGTTATTGATGTTATGGAAATTAGATGTATAGGCATGTTTTGGTTTAATTTGTTTTGATTTAAGTAGTTATTGGTAGTATGGAAAATAAATGATGATGTATATGTGTGATGTATGGTTTGTTTTGAGTTAATTTCTAAGTTATTGTTTTCATGGAAACTAACTAACTAGGTTTTTGGTTACGAGGAAGATAGGTGGGGAAAAGAGTGGCCGAGATAACCATTGAGGGCCCCATACCCTCAGAGTGCTACCATTATAGCCCTTGCGAAAGGGGCCTCATGCCAATGTAGTTCTCCCTTAAACCAGGGAAGAATGAGATTGGATTAGGTAAGTTGAGTAGGTAAGTGGGGTAGGTAAGTTGGGTAGGTAGGTTGGGAAAGTAGGTTAGAATAAGTTGGTTGGGTAAGGTATGTTTGAAAATAGGCAAGGTCAAATGTTGAATAGGTAATAGGCAAGGTGAATTAAGCATAGGCATAGATGACGGTGTTATGATTGAGTCCATTTCAATGGTCTTTTCTTATTTGAAGAAAAAATAGGTAAAAAAGAAAAGAAAAGAGGTGTCATGCCCATATTTGCAAGGATCATGTTAGAAATTGAGGATATAACTAGTATGGATTTAATCAACATTCATATTAACATTTAAACATTAATACATTATGTGATATAATAAAATAAACATTACATAATGACACAAGTAAATACAAACCAAAGATAAATACACATGTGACACAATATATGTACAAAGGAAAACACTAATAGGGTAAAACCCACTTCAAATAACCTTTTATTATCGAGAACAAAACTTACATCCAATAACTTTCACCTCCTCCTTTCAACCCTAATCAAAAGGGTAAATAATTTTTACCTTTGATATGTTTTCACGAACACACCAAATAAGGACCTTAATGTGATTTTTATACAAGGTGATCGGATATGTCTCCCAACCCACCTTTCCAACCTAAAAGGTTGACACATACACCTAGGGTTATAATATTTAATATTAGAAATATAACCATTTCATGATATTAAATATTTAACCTAAAGTATATACCTAGGTTAGTATATGTAATAATATAAATGTAAATATTTTGTATTATTAAATATTAATCTATATAATAGTGATGGACTCATTTAGTTAAGGGGTGGCCAACCCACTTAATCATTTTGTTCCAATAGACCATAGCTTTCATACCCATAGAATTATTAAACATAAGTCCCTAGATACACTGTAAGAGTGATAGATCCATAGGTGAAAGAAGTTGTGTGATCACAATGCATAGAATACATGCCATGTCCCTTAACTAGATAGTATAAAATAAATATAAGGTAGGGTGAAGGGTTTTGTTAAGCATAAGCTTGTTGTGGGACAACACGCCCTTTTCAGCAAGATACCCAAAACCAGAATAGAGAAGTCCATGACCCAAAATCTCTATTTTTCTTGACTTTTTATTTTGTTTTTTCTTTTTACATGTATAGAATGATTGATGCGGGAAGTATATATTAGGATAAATAGGTTATCCTTGAGGTCTTTGTGAAGTTGATCGATGTGGGAAGCTCCATAATTATTTTTATTTGAGAGATACAGGCTAGTATTCTTTTTGTTAGATAGACTAAATACAATAGGTGGCTAACTTTTATAGTTGTCCTTTGAGGGAGAAGTCTACTTATAGTAGCACAAGAGAGAAATATAGATGTCATTTTTGAGGGAATCATCTATTTGCAAGAATTTTGACTCAAGGAGTAGAGTTTTTGTTATCCCATATATTTTGTATTTTTGGACTTGAAGTCATGGACAAGACTATAAAGGAGTATAGGCCTCTTTTATGAAGGAAAAAACCATAACAAAAAAAGGTTAGCTATGAAAGAGGGATTTCAAGTGATGAACAACCATGGGATTCCATCCTGAAAAGGATGAAAATTATCCATGAGAATTATGCCATGAGTAGAGCCGTGGTACTCATATTTAAGACAAGGCTGAAAGGGTGATGGATAATCACACAATTCTATTTGAGTCATTGGTCCTTAAAAGAGGTAGGTGAAAGGAAAGTTTCACTCAAGGGATGAGCATATAAGTGACATAAAGTGATGTGGTACTTTATTAAACAATAGAATGGTCAAAGATGCAAAGCATTAAGGGGCTCAGGTTTAGGTTTACCCTTAAGAGAGGATAAATGATAAGTGTCTGATCCATAGGCATGGGTAACAATATAGGGTCCAAGCTAATTAGGGGAAAACTTGCCTCGTTTACTTTTCTCGACTTTGGTTACATGTTGGTTTTCCTTGAGGACAAGATCGAGAAAACTTCAAGGTTTGTTCATGAATACATTTTTCATACGTACACTTGATAAATTTTTGGTATATTAGAAGGTGGTCTAGAGCATTTAGATGACATTCATCTAGTAACTCAAGTTGTACCAAACGTTCTTGGTAGAAATCATCATCAAAGAGCATATTTTTGAATGATTTACGGAGATATAGAATTTGCACTTCAAGGGGAAGGAAGAACCCTGTACCATAGACAAAAGAGAAAGGTGTGACATTGGTAGAGGTATAAATGTTGGTATGATAAGCCAACAAGGTGAAAGTAATGTACTGTGTCAATCCTTACCATTTCATCGAATACATTCATAAGAATTTTGTTGAAGGTTTAGTTGGAAGATTTGGCTTGGCCATTTTTATGTGGGTAATAGAGTGAAGAGAAACTGAGCTAAATTTCTATGTTATCACACAGTTTACGTAGGACTTTGTTTTTAAATAGTTTTCCATTGCCAATGATAAGGCGGGAAGGAATACCAAAATGACAAATGATATGATGATTGATGAATTCAAAGAGATTTTCAGATTTATTAGAAATGAGAGGAATGACCTCCACCCATTTTTGTAGTATTCAGTTGCTGTGATGATCCATTGATGATATTGAGAAGAATGAGGGTTAATCTCTCCGATGAGATCCAAACCCCATTGAGAGAAAGGCCAAAAGTATCTAGTGACTTATAAGGTGTGACTTGGGGTGTGGTGAAGGTTAGCATGCTACTGACACTTCACACAATGCTTGACGTATTCACAATAGTCTTGGTTAAGGGTTGGCCAGTAATAGTCAAGGTGAAGGATATGTTTAGAAATGGCGAGGCCATTGAAATGTCCACCACAAATCCCATCATGGATTTCTTTGATGGTGTATGGAATTTTAGAACTAGTGAGGCACCTAAGGAGGATATCGTCAAAGCCAAATTTGTAGAGAAGACCCCCATGATGAAATAGTGAGAGACACTTTTGAGGAAGGCTCATCATCCATTGTGAGTGAGATTTGGAAGTAGAATTAAAAGGGAAAGGTAGCCAATGCAGACTATTTATACCAAATATCATGTGGGTCGGTTTCGATTCTTCCCATAATATTCATGTCCTGAATAAGATAAGAGGGTGAATCCAACCCTTGTACTATGACAAAGATTTTAGAGTTTGAAGGTGAGGCAGGTATTTGTAAGGTGAGAAAGGCCATGGTATCTACGAATTGGTTAGTGGAGCATGGATTGGTTTGAATGAGGTAGGTGTCAAAATTGGTCAAAAGTATGTCAAAATGATGTTTATAATTTTTAAAGGCCTCATTACGACAAATCATTACAAACCATTGACTTGGTTCATAACCAGTTGAGAGTCACCAAAGATATTAATGGATTTAAAATCTAAGGATATGGTAGTTTGAAGACCCAAGATAAGTGCTTCATACTCGACGATGTTGTTGGTGTAGTCGAAATCGAGTTTGAAGGATAAAGACATATGTTATTTGTGAAGAAGAATGAGTATGACCCCTGCACCACCCTCCCATTGACATTTAGAAATTTCGAAATATAAGGTCATCTGATAAACGGTGTCATCAAAGGAGAGGGTAGTGATAGATTCATTAGGAAAATTAAAGTTAGAAGATTGATGTCCAGAAGAGGAGCATCAGCAAGATGATCTGCAATGGTTTGTCCCTTGAAAAAATTTTGATGAATGAATTCCAGGTCTAGGTATGCAAGGAGCATGAGATAACATGGGGTACATTGATGTTGGTAAGGTTTATCATACATGTAATGTTGAGGGTTGATGTTGGTGACTATGAAGGTTTTTGGTTAAGTAGGTAGTGGTAAAGTTTAGGAGCCACAAAGACCAAAGCTAGGTAGAGTTTTTAGCGTGAGTATACCTAGTCTTATAGTCTAAAAGAGTATGAACTATCTAATAAACCACTTTCTCCCTGTATTGCTCATCGTAATGAGAGAGCATGGAACCCAAGGAATGATCAGTGGTAGAAATGTAGAGGTAATTTTTTTTTCATCTTTAGGTGGGATGAGCACAGGTGGCTGAAGAAGGTATTTCTTCAATGATTCAAAATATTTTTGGCACTCATCATTCCAATTTAAGGAGACATCCTTTTTAAGAAGATGATGAAAAGGGTGACATTGGTCAAAAAGTTGGGAAATAAAGTGTCAAATAGATCACAGTTTTCCTTGAAAAGTATGAAGCTATAGAAGGTTAGTAGGTGGTGGAATCTCAAGAATAGCCTTGTTTTTTGTGGGATCAACTTCGATGCCCTACAAAGAGATGATGAAACCACTTATTTTTCTAGAGAGAATGGATAGACACACTTCTTTGGTTGAAGGTGTACGTAGTATTGGATGAGACGATAAAAAATGATGTTAGGAACTAAGAGGTGTTCAACACAACTTTTGGACTTACCGAGGAGGTCATCCACATAATCTTCTAAGATTTCATGGGAAGATATAGGTCATAGCATGCTGATAGGTGGCACCATCATTTTTCAAGCCAAAGGGCATGACACGATAACAAAAGGTTTCCCAAGGGGTAATGAAGGTGGTTTTGTGTTGATCTTCTGGAGTGAGTAATATTTTATTATAACCCAAGAATCCATCCATAAGAGAGAGCATCTCATGGCTGGCTATAAGATCAATGAGTTGGTCGATGCTAGGAAGAGGAAAGTCATCCTTAGGGAAGGTGAGGTTAAGGTCATGGAAATCCATGTAAATGTGGAGTCCCCTATCACTTTGGTGACAATAAAAATGTTATAAATCCATTGTGGATAGTCAATGGGTAGAATGAAGGAAACAAAAAGGAGGCATTATATTTTTATTTTATAAGAAGGGTAATGTGTGGATGCATTTTTCACAGATTTTGTGTCAAATATTTTGTGTTGGGGATAGTCACGATGTTATGGACGATGATATTAGGGTTAATAAGAGGCATATCTTCATAATACCAAGAAAAATCATTTCTATGATCTCAAAGGAAAGAGTTAAAGGATTTTTGTTCGTAAGAATCTAAAGATTGGCCTATCTTTAGAATTTGAGGGTCATCTTGAGTGTGAATGTTGATCTCTATGGTCAATTCATTCAAGCATGGTTTATGTCTCGAAGGTAATGACCAAAGTGAATGTAAGAATTTTCTGCACCTAAATAGGGTAGAATAGAACTATCATCCCGACATTAATAGAAGGCATGTCATCATATAACATGTCGGAAAAAAAAGAGGAAGGAAAAAGGGAAACTCGCCATCATGCTAATAAGTTAGAGGTCCCAAGGAAATCGTGTTCATGAAAAGAAAATAAAAGTTAGGAGAGATGGATTCTGGATCCATGGAATCCATGGGTGAAGGTGGCGCAATAGGTGAGGAAGGTGGGGAACACTTTTCTTCCTTGATAAGGGTAACATGAGCCTTCTTGGGGAAGGCTACAAATAAAAACCAAGTCCACAATGGTATTTGTGTTTTTGGTGGTGCAAGGTATGATTGTGTGATGGCCTTTCTCATAAATACGAAATCCAAAGCCTTTTCAAGCACATCTATGAAGAAAAGTGTGGGCGAAGTAGTGGTTGGTGAGGTATTGGAAGTTAGATGAGAAAGGCCAGGTTTAGGTAGGTAGTTCAAGAGAATAAGAAGAAGTGTCTAGTCCCCCATATGTCAAGTTAGTGCAAAGGTGAGGAGGACCATATGGAAAAACCTCTCCTACATGAAGCCGTAATGTGGGTGTTGGTGGAGGCTTCCATACTATTGAGGAACAACAAAGGTGTTTACGTTGTTTAAGTGATATTACCCCAAGGAAAGGCATTCAAGAACACATACCAATGGATCATAGGTTAGGACTTGAGTAGCATAAATGGATGAGCTTCTCGAAGCTTGGAAAGGTGGGGTATCAATTAACGGTGAAATAGACATGTTGGTATATGGGCTAGATGTGGAAGTTATGGTAACATATGGGATAGATGAGTTTACTATAGAAGATGTAGTGGAAGAAGTTGTAGATGAGGTAGTGGAAGATGTAGTGGTAGAAGTGGTAGATGAGGTAGCGGAAGAAGATAAAGTAGTAGGGGTGGTAGATACCTTGACTGAACAAGGACATCATTTGGGTGGTAGAGCATGTTGCACATTTTAAAAGGTGAAGGATCCACCTTAATGGTGTAGGTGTGCCCTTAATATTCAAATTTTATATAATGGTGAAGAGTTAAAGTGACAAACCCCATATTGCAAATATAGGGTTGACCAAACAACAATTTATATTGAAATTATCACTCTATAATATATAGCAGCTTGAGGTTGAGGCTGGTTCGAGGGTCGACACGGATGTGGAGGATGATGGTGCCAAGGGTAGAAGTCAAGGCATCATTGAAAGAATGCAACATAACAAGGTTTTTATGCATGCAGTGGGTGGGTATGCACAATTGTTCATATGCATGGGAAGAAATGATATTAATGCTAGCACCTCCATCAATCATAATGTGTCGAATGTGATTATCATTGATGTACATGGTAATGAAGAGGGTTGGATCAATATCATCGATTATAGAAGGAAATCTCGAATCATCGAAACCGATGATGGAAACCCGAGGAGAGGAAAATGGTGCAAAATTTTGGGGTGGAGTGGTTAGGTAAGCCACATAATGAGGGGTAAAGATAGTGGCCATAGGTGTAGGATCATTTGGTGGAACCTCGATAGATTGTAGTACACGAATGAAGGCCCGATGATGAGACTCGAGTTTTGAATTAAGTCATAAATAGAAATATTCAGAGGAGATTGATGAATTTGTTTAATCATAGTGTGATGTGTGACTCCATCAGAAATAGGATAAGCTGACCCATAGATGGTTACCTTGTGTGCATGTGTAGGTGGAATGGCGGGTGGATGTGTATTGGATGGGATAAAAGTTTTTTCTTTTCCTTTATCTTTATATGATCGAGTGGCTACTCGGACCATGTTTATTTCAAATATCGAAGGAGGAAAAGAGGGTTTTAGAGGTACAAGTAAAGGATTCTTAATAGATATAGGATTAGTCTGTGTGGTGACAGGTGAAGGGGAAATGTAATTTTCCTCCAGCAAGTCATCTTCTTCAAAGAGACCATCTAAAGAATAGAGTTGAAGGAAAATGATTTTGAGGGCCTTCAAAATTTCAAAATCATGCCCTTGTGAGTGATGATCTACACATATTTTGGAGTCATTGAACCCTTCTATTTTGGGTTTGAGCAGGTCATAAGGCTTAATAGGAAGCAATATGATAGCTGAAGTTTCTAACAACCTAGCGGGGATTTTAGAATAGGATCCTGCTAATGGGTCATAATGAGAAGTTAGAGTGGGTTTGGATGAAGGTGTGGATGATTTTCGTAAAGAGGTGGAGTTAGGGGTTTAGTTGGTTTAACTACCTTTTTAGTAGGCAGTGTGGTTTTTGGTTTAGGTTGCATCTTCTTGGGTAAAGGTGTTGAAGTAGTGCACAAAGAAGAAGGGGATGCATAATTTGTAGGCATGTGATTTAACCTAGGTGATAATGGATGTGTGGGTAAGATCAAGGTTGAGGGTAATGCAGAAGGTGTTGGTAAAAGAGAAGGTAAAGGTATGGGTGATGAACAAGGAGTGGGTAGAATAGAAGCTCGAAACCAGGGTGTGGGTTTCTTCGTTTTAATTTTTCCTTGGGGAGAGGTTTCTTGACCAAGGTCGATGGATGTGGGCCTAATATTGATGGAAGAGGCAAAGGTGAATAAGAAGGCATGGGAGAAATTGGGGTGTGAGGCTTAAGAGGTTGGGTCTTCCTCTTAGGTGTAGGAATAGACTTGGTGGCAATTTGTGAAGAGGTGGTCAAATCTATCTTCAAAGTGGGATGGACTAGACTAGGCATTGAAAATACCCCCAATGTAGTAGTAGGTTTAGGTGTAGGTGAAAGTTTTGGTGTGGATGAAGGTTTGGGTGTGGGTGTAGGTTGGGGTGAAGGCGAGGTTAATGAAGAAAAGGATGATATGACTAGCTCAGGTGCGATAGATTTGGTTTCCTTGAATACTTTAGGATAGATAGTTGAAGTATTTGGGGACAACATCTACATTTGGGTGGATACTAGGAGTCAAAGGTGCCCCCAGAGTATGGAGTAATCAACATACTCTAAGTGATCAGCCAAATGAGAGAATGGTGTAGAGGTAGAGGAAGATGATGACAACTTGGTGGTAATCCCTATGAAGAATTTTGAGGTCTGTGAGACAAGGAAGTTTTAGCTTTTGACTCTATAGGTAGAAGTGATGTAAGAAGGTTGACAGGATCTTAGAAGACCCTAGGAGAAGCATCACTTATAGGAAGAGGATATAAAAGTGGCTCCTCTATGGGTCGAGGAGGGAGAAAGGTAGGTGGTGTAGACTCTTCCTTAGGTAGAGAGGAGGATAAGATAGGCTCTTCCATGGGTAGAAGCATGGGTAGTGTGGGCTCCTTGATAGGCATAGGGATAAGTGGGGTAAGCTCCTTTGTAGATGAAGGAGTAGGTGAGGTAGGTTGCTTGGTGGGTAAAATAGTAGGTAGGGTAGGTTCCTCCATGGGTAGAGGAGCTCGAGCAATAATTTCCTCAATAAATGAAATGGGAGGAAAGTGAGCGAGAGGGACATTGGCTATGTCAAAGATGACATAGACCTTGTGAACATTGGTATCATTGCTAGAGGTCTCAACAACCTAGTTTGATGAAGGGGTATGGTTTGGAAAAGTTTTCTTAAAGACCTAAAGGTTTTGATTTTTCAACGTGTTAGGGTTGTCCTGGATGAGATCTCCATTATCTAAAATTTCCTAGACAATTTTCTTAAAGGTTTTACAATTTTTGTCACTATGTCCCCTAACACGGTGATAGTTATAGTAGTCATTATCCTTATACCATGTAGGTACAGGATGGGAAGGGTCAAAACTAGTATGTGGTTTGATAGGTGGAAGGGTGATGGCTCCCACTTTTAAAATATTTTCCAACACAAAGGAGTAAGGATATCCTATGGGAGTATAACATTTCTATTCATACTTGTACTAGAAATTCTGAATAGGAGACAAATTAGGAGGAGGATTTGGTTGGTTTGATGAATGAGAGGGGCCAAATTTTAGGACAAACACATTGGCAGATACTTTTTCCTTAAAATTATTATTATAATGATTGTTTTATAGTTTAGAAGAACAAGAGGAGTCATTCAACCTAAACGAAGTGTTCTTATTATAAAACTTAACCTTTTCCTCTTTAAGGGCATGGATCTCTAGCTTCCGAGCCATGGTGAATGCCTCATCAAACATTTAGAATGTTTTTACCTGAAGAGTTGGGAAAATGTGCCTGGCACAAGCCTTAGTGAAAAAATCTATCAGCTCGGGTTGTGGAAGTTAAAAGGTGAGATGATTAATGATCCCCTACTTGTGTGCAATGAAGGCAATGATAGAATCATCATCGTATTGATGAATAGAATATAAATCAGTCATGGTGACTTTCTTATAGCTATTGGAGGAGTGATCAAGGAAGGTTGAGAAAAACTAATTGAAGGAGAAGATTGAGTACCTCAAAAACACAATGTACTAATCTAGAGTAGGTCCTGTCAATGACATGGGGAAGGTCCTAAAAAGAAAGGCATAATCTGGGTAATCAAATAACAGACGTTTTGAATGATCATAATTTTTTTTGGGGATATTCCTTACTATTAAATCGATTAAACTTAGGCAACTCCCAATGTGTGGGATAAGGGTGAATGGGTATGGATGGATGAATAGGATCATTATAGATTTCATTGTAAGTCAAGGCATTATGAGATCTGGAAACAAATGCTTGAGGGTTTGCATCTTATCCATCATCATCTTTATAAGATTCATCATAGGATTAGATTTAAGGATGCCCCCTACGGTATAAGGGGGTGGATAAGATGAGTGGGACATGGAAGGAACACCAGTATATGGTGGTGTCGAATAAGAAAATTGAGATGGGGGTATATAAGAGGGAATAGATGATGAAGTCATACACCTTGAATAAGAAGTGGAGACAATGGGTAGTTTTGAGGTAGGGTGTACATGGGAGTAACTTGTGAAGAGATTATCATGGCAATGGGAAAAAGAGTTTGGGGTATAGAAAGGAAAAAATTATTAAAGAGGGTATAGGATTTCAATACTATCAAGCGGTTCTCAAGCTATAGTACTAATGAGATGGGTGTACCTATACTAGGAGTTGTAGATGAAGATATGGTAGAAGTCGTGGCACTAGTAGAAGTCGGGGGAGTGATAGACATCGAGGGTGCAATAGACGTTGAAGGTACGGTGGATGTCAAGGGTGTAGTAGGTGATGTTGACATTGGAGTAGGTAATGATGAAGTAGCGTTCATGGATATGGCATGGGTCATTGAATTAGGCATACCAAATAGTGGCTGACCTGATGAATTGTAGGTAGAAGAGTGAGAGACATAATGCTACAAGGCTAAGACACTGTGATAGAGGAATTTAAAAATCCTTGTCACCTACAGGTACAGTCATGATATTAGGATCCATCGAGAGATGAGATGGAGGGCGGTGAAGGGATAGCAGGAAAGGGTACACAACTAGCATAATAAGTGAGGGCTCATGCCTGTTGGTTAGTATAAACCATATGAAAGGTGCAAGAGAGGTATTCTAGGCTCTGCAGAAATGACAGAAGTTAGAAACAAATGTTTGGTGAAGTTAGAGAATAGACATAGGTTGTTATTTCAAAATAAAAAGCACATAGACGATACCTATCGCTATCTAGTGTCAATCAGAAGGAAGACCGATGCTTGACCACTGGACCAATGCTAGTTACTATGGATAACCAAGAAATTTGGAAATCTGAATAATAGAGGTGTAAAATGGGTATAAATGGGTCCTGTGAAGGGTGACAGAGACTCAGAAATGAGTGTATTGAAAGAATTAGAACACAAAAAGTTAATATGTAAGAAGAGAATGTTGTTTTTGACATAATAATCAATACAAAGGGAATTTGAGGGTTTTCAATTAACTGGTTCCAGATGATGAAAGAACCAATGCCGGTCGCTAGATTGATGTAGGTTAATGAGATTTTGAGAAGATGAATAAATTTTTAGATTTTGAAGTGAATTAAGTCAAAACAAGCCAACACAGAAGTTGTGTATGGCAGAAATATGTCCTATCACACTCAGAAAAACTATAATACACCAGCTATGATGGTGGAGTGTGAAAGAGAAGAAAAAGTGATGAATCATCCTCACAACTCAAAACGTAATTCAATCAAGAAAAACTAGCAAAACACGTAAATCCTAGGTATCATATTTTAATGTTTAGTGGCTTATGCCTTTTTAAACTGAATTTGAATGAAATAGAGTGTTTGGATAACGAATGTTCCCTATAAGCAATATATTATTGGTCTCAAGTTATTTTTGGTTAAAGTTTCCGCAATATACCTCCCAGTATACAAGGTCCATGCTCTGATATGACAACCCTAATAGAACACCGGTCGGGGCCCACCGTCAATGGGTTTCTAAATCCTTAATGGATTATTACTGGGTAGGGAATTTTTAATAAATGTGTAAATTATGTAAGTGGTTTAGCTTGGGAGTATGTGCACAAATGTGAACTACACTTAATCCAATCCAATCACCAAGTGGTCATGACCTCCACCGTGTGATTGCTAATTAAATCTATGTGATCTAATGCAACACTCAAAGGATGAAATGCACATATTTTAAACCCAAATCAAAAATTATATTCGATGTAGAAAAAGAAGAACAAGAAGAGGAATGATCTTTCACTAAATGCAATATAGAAGAAAAGAAGAAGTGTTCTTTTTAAGCACCAAAGGACAAATTTATTTTAGACAAATAGAAAGAAAAGAAGATTTACAGGGAGATATTTAGTGTGAATTTTTAGGAAATAAAAAAAAAAAAATTCACGCTATATGAATAATGAAAATAAATCACAATATGGTTTCCCACTGGATGTGCCAAAATGTTTCATTGTAAAGTAGAGATAAAATAGATAAGAGGTAAAGGTGGGGAGGAAAACTTGTGATAGTTGAAGAAGGTTGTGCAATCGTTCGAATATTGACCAAGATGATTGTGAATAGATTCCCTTTGGATAGGGAGAAATACTTGTAGAAGCAATGCAATACCACCAAATAATATTAAACAACATATGACAATGGACTCATTTATGTAGTATGCTAGTTCTAGGAAGTGGGGTACTTCCTTGAACGTTGTCAATCCACTATTTTTATCAAATTAATGAAAGGAAAGAGTATAAAAAATGAATATTAATGTAGTTAATATGATTCGGGGATCTCATATAAAACACAATAAGAAATTATAATCTAATAGGCCAGTTATGATTAAATTTGGAGGGATGGTAGGTTGGTCTGGACTTGCAGTCTATCGAGGCTTTAAATGAGGTTGGATAAGATTTTGTGAGGTTCTCGGTTCATTAGGTGACAATTATTAGCTCATTGGTTAGGAGGATCCTACTAGTCACAGAGACCGGTATCGGTTAGGTGAGTGATGTTGGCTCTTGGTAAAGAGTTGACACTTGGTTGGGTGGGACTGACATTGGTAGGTAAATTTGGGTAAAAAGGATTAAAATAGGTTGATGGGAGCTCTTTGTGATTACACAGAGATTTGGGAAGGCTTGGGTGAGGTTATGGGATTTTTAAGAAGACTCAAGGTGATAAGATGGGCATTTGGGTAAGGTATGAAGGTTCTTTGGGTAGATGGTTGGATGGAGGTGTTGTGGGAGAGATCCGGGTATGGCAGGAGTTGGAAGGAAGAAAATAATTGATAAACAACTAATCTACTAAAAGCAAATGACAAAGAAGAAGATTACTTGTGAAATGAAGGTGAATAGTAGATGGTGGTAGTAGTTGAAGGAGAGGTTGGTCTCAAATGGATGGAGTGACATCGGAATGCATGATGCTTCCTTGTGAGTGCAGTAAAGCTCTGGATTAATTTGTTGATGAATAGAGTGGTGTTTGAATGTTGTAAGGGCCTCTGATTTGTCTCAAGATCTCTTGAAAATAAGAGAGTAAGGATGCAAGGTCGCAAGAGCTAGGAAGATAGATTCAGGGAACCTAGGTAAAGGATTGGAAATCCTTATTTAAGGAAACCGATGGTAATTAGGTGACTGACATCAACTAAGGAAGAACCGACATTGGTTAGGGAGAAAAGGTCATAATTTTTCAAAATAAATTTTTCTTCCCAATTTTGGCATGATTCAGAATTGATTCTAGGTCAAGAGTGTGGAATGGCGCTAAATGGAGCGAGAAGTTAGTTGGAGGAATAATAGGAAATTAAGGTTAGGGTTAGAATGAGTCCTAGTTAGTTAAGGTGAGTGGGGACTTAGTCTAGGTTAATTAATAGGCTTGGAATAGGTCTAGGATGAGGTGGAGAGATGAGGTGGCTAGGTGAGGTGGAAATTAATTTAATTTAGGTAATTAAATTAATAATTATGTGAAGAGGGGTCATGGTTAGATGTATGTTAATCGAAGGGACTTGGCAGGGTGTTACCTAATTTAGGTGTTTACACTGATATGCCCAATATTGATCCTAATATCATGTTCCACAACATCGTGACTATCCTCGATGCCAAACCTATTAAACAGAAGATGCAAAAAAATGCATCCACGCATTTCCCTTCTTGTGAAAGAAGAACTCCAATGCCTTCTTTATGTTTCCTTCATTCTACCCATTGACTATCCACAATGGATTTCTAACATTATTCCTATCACCAAAGTGACAAGGGGACTCTGTATCTATTAGGAAATACATATTAGTGCTCCATTTGTATGGGTGAATAATAATTACATGTGTTATTATTATTATGGTAAATTAGTGAAAGTACATTTACTATGTAAATGTAAATAGTAAATGTAAAATGTGGGTAGTATGTGGTAAGTTAGTAAGTTAGAATAATAAAACAATTAGTGTTGTTTTATTATTATATTGGTGAGAGGTTGAAACCATATGGGTGTATAGTTGTATATGAAGACAAAGGTTGCTCGAGGATTGTTATTATACATCTCCTATATAATGGAGTGTATTGAAATAGTGAATTAATAAAATATAATATAGAGTTGTTGATTTCAATTATTGTCATGTAGCTATTTCATGGATTCTTTGTATTAGATCGAGTAATTTCTACAAGATATCTGCATGGAATTCCATGACCTTAACCTTGCCTACCCTAAGGATGAATTTCCTTTGCCTAGCATTAACCAAATCGTTGATCTTATAGCTGGCCATGAGATGTTATCTCTTATGGATGGATTCTCGGGTTATAATCAAATATTACTCACTCCGGAAGATCAACAAAAAACTGCCTTCATCACCCTTGGGGGACCTTCTGTTATCACATCATGCCCTTTGGCTTGAAAAATGTTGGTGCCACCTATCAATGCACTATGACCTATATCTTCCATGATATCATGTATGACATATTGGAAGATTATCCCAACGACCTTCTCAGAATTCCAAAAATTCATGCCAAAACCTCGAGTTCTTAAAGTAATCTTTGATCGTCTCATCTAATATTGCATTCACCTTCAACCAAAGAAGTGCATATTTTCCATTCTCTTTAGAAAACTCCTTGGTTTCATCATATTTTTATGGGAAATCGAGCTGATCCCACAAAAATCAAGCCTATTCTCGAGATGCTTCCACCTAATAATATTAAAAAAATTTGTAGTTTGCAAGGAAAATTTCAATCCATTCTACACTTCATTTCCCAAATTTCCAACCAATGTCACCCTTTTCATCATCTCCTTAAAAGGATGTCTCCTTTAATTGGAACAATGAATGCCAAAAGCCTTTGAAGCGAGTTAAAGAAATACCTTCTTCAAACCACTGTTCTCATCCCGCCTAAAGATAACAAACCTTTTTACCTTTACATTTCTGCCACTGACCATTCCTTGGGTGCCATGCTCTCTCATCACGATGAGAAACATAGGGAGCAAGCGGTTTATTACATAAGTCATACTCTTTTAGACTATGAGACTCAAAGATAATCACATTGAAAATATTTGCCTAGCCTTGGTTTTTGTGGCCACCAAACTTTTCCACTACCTACTTGAACCAAAATCCTTCGCTGTCCCTAACACAAACCCTCTGCATTACATGTATGCTAAACCTTACCAATACCAATGCACCACATGTTGGCTCATGATCCTTGCATACCTAGACCTAAAATTCATTCATCAAAAGTTTTTCAAGAGACAAACTATTTCAAATCATCTTGTAGATGCTCCTCTTCCTGGAAATCAATATACTAACTTTGATTTTCTTGACAAATCTATTGCAACTCATTTCATGGGTGACACTGTTTACCAAATGGCCTTATTCTTTGATGGTTCCAAATGTCAACATTGGGGGTGGGTGCAGGGTTCATCCTCATTCCTCTTAATGGTGAGCCTATGCCATTATCCTTTAAGCTAGACTTCAATTGCACCAACAAAATGGTCGAATATGAAGCACTTGTGTTAGGTCTTTAAATCACCATTGCCTAGATGTTAAATTCATTAATATATTTGGTGACTCTCAACTGGTTGTGAACTAAGTCAATGGTTTTTACTAGTGTCGTAAAAGGAAATTCAAAAGTATAAACATCATGTTGACATACTTTTGACCACATTTGATCACTTCCTCATTCAAACCACTCCGCGATCCACTAAAAATTCACAGATACCATGGCTTGTCTTGCTTCTCAAATACTTGTCTCACCTTCGACTCCAAAATATTTGTCATAGTATAATGGTTGTAGTCACCCTCTTTTTTATTTGCAACATAAATTTTGTGGGAATAATTGAAATTGACCCATGGTACATTTGGTATGAGAAATTCACCGACTACCTCTCTCTCTTTAAATCCTACCTCCGATCTCAATCGCATGGATGACGAGCCTCCCTAAAAATTATCTCTCATTATGTCATCATGGGGGTTTTCTCTATAAACATGGATTTGATGGTATCCTCCTAAGATTGCTG
The DNA here is from genome assembly GCA_018340775.1 of Taxus wallichiana var. yunnanensis. Taxonomy (NCBI): domain Eukaryota; kingdom Viridiplantae; phylum Streptophyta; class Pinopsida; order Cupressales; family Taxaceae; genus Taxus; species Taxus wallichiana. Next base: position 301,230,122 of record CM031243.1, on the reverse strand, counting down.
ACCAGTTCCAAAATCCCATACACTATCAAAGAAATTCATGATGGGATTTGTGGGGGACATTTTAGTTGCCTCACTTTCACAAGACGTGTCCTTCGCCTCAACAATTACCAGCCAGCCCTTAACCAAGACTATTGTGACTATGTCAAAGTTTGTGTGAAGTGTCAACATGCTAACCGTCATTCCTCGTAATGTCATTGATAGATAATAGAATCAACTTAATATTACACTAAATGGGTGGAAGCCATCCCTATCATTTCTACAAAAGCTAAAAAAATAGCTGAGTTTATCAACCACCATATCATTTTTCGATTTGGTGTTCTTCATCGCCTCATCACTGATAATGGAAAATAATTCAAAACCAAAACCCTACGCAAATAGTGTGATAAATTTGGCATTTAAATCAGTCTCTCGCATGCTATTACCCATAGGAAAATGGCTAAGCCGAATCGTCTCACAAAACCCTCAACAAAATTATTATGAATGTTTTTTATGACACTCATAAGGATTGGGACACGCACATTCCTTTTGCTTTATGGGTTTATCATACTAGTTTTCGCATCTCTATAGATGCCACACCTTTCTCTTTGGTCTACGGTATAGAGGTTTTCTTTCCTCTCAAGTCCAAATTCCATCTCTTCATATATCACTAAATTATATTCTCTTTGATGACGATTTTATCCAAGAATGTTTGACACAACTTGAGCTATTGGATGAATGTCATCTAAACACTATATAACACCTTCAAATTTTCCAAAAACACATCAAGCGTGCCTATGAAAAACATGTTCATGAGTGAAATTTCAAGATTGGTGACCTTTTACTCGAAGGAAAATATACACGTGACCAAAAATAAAATGAGGCAAGTTTTCTCCTAATTAGCTTGGACCCTATATTGTCACCCATACATATGGATCAAGAGCTTATCATTTATCTTCTCTTGAGGGTAAACCTGAACCTAAGCCCCTTAATTCATTGCATCTTCAACTGTTCTACTATTGAATAAAGTACTACATCACTTTATGTCACTTATATGCTCATCCCTTGAGTGAACCTCTCCTTCTACCTACCTCTTTTAAGGACCAATAACTAAACTAGAATTGTGTGATTATCCATCACCATTCAACCTTGTCTTCAATATGAGTACCACAGCTCTACTCATGGCATGATTTTCATGGATACTTTTCATTTTTTTCGGGATGGAATCCCATGGTCGTTCATCACTTGAAACCCCTCTTTCATATATAACATTTTTGTTCCATGGTTTTGTCTTCATAAAAGAGGCCAATACTTTTTTATAGTCTTTTCCATGACTTCAAGTACAAAAATAAAAGAAAAAATGTATGGGATAACCAAAACTCCACTCCTAGAGTCAAACTTATGGAAAATAGATGATTACCTAAAAAAACATCTATATCTCTAAGAATATGTTATAAGTAGAATGATCCCTCAAAGGAAAACTATAAAAAGTTATCCACTTATTGCACTTAGTCTATCCCCAAAAGAAGACTAATTTGTATCTCTCAAATAAAATAATTCTAGAGCTTCTCGCATTGATTAGCTTCACGAATACCTCAAGGAGAACCTATTTATCCCAATATAGATCTCCCACATCAATCGAGTCTATATTTATATATAAATATAATCAAGAAAAATACCAACTTCTAGTTATAGACTTTCCTATTCTGGTTTTGGGTATCTTACAAAGGGGAATGTTGTCCCACAAAAATGTTACACTTAATGAACTCTTCCACCTTACCTTTTGTTTATTATCTTCTAAATCAACTCAAGGGACGTGGCATGTATTCTACACATTGTGATGACATAAATTCTTTCAACTCTAGACCCATTGCCCATACAATGTATCTAATGACTTATGTTAAATAAGTCTAGGGGTATGACAATTAGGGTCCTTTCCAAATATGGGCATGTAAATTCTTTTGGTTTCTTAAGTATTTACTTGTTGTTTCTTCAACAAGATAAGGTGATCGAAATTGAATCAACCATAACACCTTCATCTATGCCTACACCTAATTCACCTTGCCTATTACCTATTCAAAATTTGACCTTGCCTATTTTCAAACATGCCTTACCCAACCAACTTACCTATCCAACCTACCTACTCAACTTACCTAACCCAATCTCATTCTTCCCTAGTTTATGGGAGAACTACATCGGCCTGAGGCCCCTTTTGTAAGGGCTATGTAGGCGAACTCTCGAGGGCATGGGGCCCTTAGAGGTTAGCTCGTCCACTCTTTTCCCCCACCATTTCCCCATAAACAAACCATAAAAATAACTTGGAAATTAACAAAAAACAAATCATACATAACCCATAAAAACATCATTATTTACTTTTCATAATATTAATAACATGGAAATTAAATTGAAATAAACACAACAAAACCATGCCTACATCTAATTTCTATAAGATCAATACATTGGAAATAAAAATTAAACTCAACCATGCCTACATATAGTTTCCATAAAAACAATACATTGTAAATCAAAACAACATCATCGCATATCGAAACAACATCAACCAAACCATGCCTAATCATCTAGTTTCCATAGCATCAATAATTTGGAAATTAAACCATTCAATCAAATCATACAACCATAATCAAACCATACCTACATCTAGTTTCCATGACATCAATATAATATAAATAAAACCATACCTACACATCTAGTTTCCATGATAACAATATAATGAAAATGAAAACTAAACACAACATATATAAATATCATCATCTATCAATATAATTGAATGTTCGTATCAATAAACTGAATATTAACCTTTCTTATTTCCTATTCAACATTTGACCTTGCCTATTTTCAAAAATTCCTTAGCCAACAGACTTACCTATCAAACCTACCTACTCAACTTACCTAACCCAATCTCATTCTTCCCTAGTTGATGGGAGAACTACATTGGCCTGAGGCCCCTTTTGCAAGGGCTATGTAGGTAGAATTCCCGAAGGCATGGTGCCCTTAGAGGTTAGCTAAGCCATTCTTTTCCCCACCATTTTCCCCATAAAAAAACCATAAAAATTTGGAAGTTAACAAAAAACCAACCATAAATCACCCATACACATCATAATTTAATTTCCATAATACTAATAATGTGGAAATTAAATTGAGACAAACACAAAAACCATTCCTATATATAATTTCTATAACATCAATACATTGGAAATACAAATCAAACTCAACTATGCCTATATAGATGGTTTCCATAAAAACAATACCTTGTAAATCTAAACAACATCATCTCATATCGAAACAACATCAACCAAACCATGCCTAATCATCTAGTTTCCATAACATTAATACTTTGGAAATTAAACCATTCAATCAAATCATACAACCATACTCAAACCATACCTACATCTTGTTTCCATAACATCAATATAATACAAATAAAATCAATCATTCACAACATACATCACCCAAACCATACCTACAAATCTAGTTTCCATGATAACAATAAAATGGAAATGAAAACTAAACACAACATACATAAATATCATCATCTAAAAATATAATTGAACATTCGCATATCAATACACTGAATATTAACCTTGCCAATTTTAAAAATACCTTACCCAACCAACTTACCTATCCAACCTACCTACTCAACTTACCTAACCCAATCTTATTCTTTCCCAGTTTATGGGAGAACTACATCAGCTTGAAACCCCTTTACAAGGGCTATTTAGGCAGCATTCCGAGGGCAAGGGGCTCTTACAGGTTATCTTGGCCACTCTTTTCCCCACCATTTTTCCCCATAAAAACCATATTTTTTTGAAATTAACACGAGAACAAACCATACATCACTCATACACATCATAATTTACTTTCCATAATATGAATAATGTGGAAATTAAATTGAAACAAACAAAACAAAACCATGCCTACATCTAATTTCCATAACATCAATACATTAGAAATACAAATCAAACTCAAACATGCCTACATAGATAGTTTCCATAAAAACAATACCTTGTAAATCAAAACAACATCATCTCATATCGAAACAACATCAGCCAAACCATGCCTAATCATCTAGTTTCCATAACATCAATACTTTGGAAATCAGACCATTCAATCAAATCATACAACCATAATCAAACTATACCTACATCTAGTTTCCATGATAACAATATAATGGAAATGAAAACTAAACACAACATATATAAATATCATCATCTATCAATATAATTGAATCTTCGTGTATAAATACACTGAATATTAACCTTTCCTATTCCTATTCAACATTTGACCTTGCCTATTTTCAAATATGCCTTACCGAAACAACTTACATATCCAACCTACCTACTCAACTTACCTAACCCAATCTCATTCTTCCCTGGTTTATGGGAGAACTACATCGACCTAAGACCGCTTTTGTAAGGGCTATGTATGTAGCATTCCAAGGGCATGGTGCCCTTATAGGTTATCTCTACCACTCTTTTCCTCCACCATTATTTACCCCATAAAAACATTTGAAATTAACACAAAATAAACCATACATCACCCATACACATCATAATTTACTTTCCATAATACTAATAACGTGGAAATTAAATTGAAACAAACACAACAAAACCATGCCTACATCTAATTTCCATAACATCAATACATTGGAAATCCAAATCAAACTCAACCATGCCTACATAGCTAGTTTACATAAAAACAATACCTTGGAAATCAAAATAACATCATCTCATATCACAACAACATCAACCAAACCATGCCTAATCATCTAGTTTCCATAACATAAATACTTTGGAAATTAAATCATTCAATAAAATCATACAACCATAATCAAACCATACCTACATCTTGTTTCCATAACATCAATATAATACAAATAAAATTAATCATTCACAACATACATCACCAAAACCATACCTACACATCTAGTTTCCATGATAACAATAAAATGGAAATGAAAACTAACACAACATATATAAATAACATCATCTACCTATATACTAGAATTTTCATGTATCACTACACCGAATATTAACCTTGCCTATTACCTATTCAACATTCGACCTTGCCTATTTTCAAACATGCCTTACCCAACCAACTTACCTATCCAACCTACCTACTCAACTTACCTAACCCAATCTCATTCTTCCCTTGGTTTATGGGAGAACTACATCGACTTGGACCCCTTTTGCAAGGGCTATTTAGGAAACATTCTGAGGGAAAGGGGCTCTTATAGGTTAGCTTAACCACTATTTTCCCCCACCATTTTTCCCCCATAAAAAAACTATTTTTTTTTTTGAAATTAACACAAAACAAACCATACATCACCCATACACATCATCATTTACTTTCCATAATACTAATAACATGGAAATTAAATTGAAACAAACAAAATAAAACCATGCCTACCTATAATTTCCCTAACATCACTACATTGGAAATAAAAATCAAACTCAAACATGCCTACATAGCTAGTTTCCATAAAAACAATACCTTGGAAATCAAAACAACATCATCTCATATCACAACAACATCAACCAAACCATGCCTAATCATCTAGTTTCCATAACATCAATACATTGGAAATTAAACCATTCAATCAAATCATACAACCTTAATCAAACCATGCCTACATCTAGTTTCCATGACATCAATATAATGGAAATAAAATCAATCATTCACAACATACATCACCCAAACCATGCCTACACATCTAGTTTCCATGATAACAATACAATGGAAATGAAAAATAAACACAACATATACTAATATCATCATCTATCAATATAATTGAATGTTTGTGTATTAATACACTGAATATTAACCTTTCCTATTTCCTATTCAACATTCGACCTTCCCTATTTTCAAATATGCCTTAGTGAAACAACTTACATATCCAACCTACCTACTCAACTTACCTAACCCAATCTCATTGTTCCCTAGTTTACGAGAGAACTACATCGGCCTGAGATCCCTTTTTTAGGGGCTATGTAGGCAACATTCTTAGGGCATGGAGACCTTAGTGGTTAGCTTGGCCACTCTTTTCCCCATAATTTTTCCCCAATAAAAAAACCATAATTTTTTTTTGAAATTAACACAAAACAAACCATACATCACCCATACACATCATAATTTAATTTCCATAATACCAATAACGTAGAAATTAAATTGAAACAAACATAACCAAACCATGCCTACATCTAATTTCCATAACATCAATACATTGGAAATCAAAATCAAACTCAACCATGCCTACATAGCTAGTTTCCATAAAAACAATACCTTGGAAATCAAAAAAACATCATATCATATTACAACAACATCAACCAAACCATGCCTAATTATCTAGTTTCCATAACATCAATACATTAGAAATTAAACCATTTGATCAAATCATACAACCATAACCAAACCATGCCTACATATAGTTTCCATGACATCAATATAATGGAAATAAAATCAATCATTCACAACATACATCACCTAAACCATGCCTACACATCTAGTTTCCATGATAACAATACAATGGAAATGAAAACTAAACACAACATATATAAATACCATCATCTATCTATATACTAGAATTTTGTGTATCAATACATTGAATATACAGATATAAACAAGTATCTCAAAAAATCTCATGTACATCTCGCCTCTTGGCATGGATGGCCAATATATATAAGTCAAAAATAAAAATAAACAACATCTCCATCTCTATATTATCCTTGGGAGGTCTTGACACCTCTTCCACTCTCTCTTATCCCATCACCTAGCTTATGTCTCTATAAAAAGTCACCTCTTGCTGACCCTACCCATGAGACCGGTGGCTCCCTAAACTACTAGTACTACGGGTCCATGAATTGGACCTCTCACTTTGCTACTGTTAGGCTCACGTAGGTGGAATAACTAACCAAAGGGATACAAATCTTTGTAATATAATCCTCATAATATTTGGCCTCCACCAAAACCTATTGGTACCTATCCATAGATATCTCTTGTGGAGGTTCCATCACTTTAACACCTATCAATGGATGTGTCCTAGTAATAGTGGTCTTTGTACTTGTACCTAAGGCCCTAGACCATATCTTGGTGTCTGCACCTACCCCGATGGACCATATCCCTATATTTTAGTCCCAAAACCTATCGGTACCTATACATGTACCTATCCCTATGCCTTACAAGGTGTAGGTACCTATTCTTATGCCTGTACCTATGCCATTTTAGCCTAGCTGCCCCCGTAATGTGGCCACCTTTTCTTGAGTTACTGCTAGATACCCCTATAATTAGATGTCTTGGGCCTATAATGTAGTCACAACTCCTTGTAATATATCCCTCTAAATAGTGACAATAGCCAAAACAGGTTGTCCTAGCCTCAAAGGTGCTGATTGTAGCTATAATATCCACCATTTCCTATATCTCATGTCATATATCCTACATCATTTATCCTCCTATTTACCACCTATTCCACTAGCCCTATTGGATCTTCCATATGTGGTGGAGATAATGGTCTCTCCACATCATCCCTACATCTATGGGAAGGGTAGAGGCACATATTTTTGTAGCCTGAATTGACATCTAACATGGTCAACCGATATCATCTCATGCTCTCTGAGTCTACATCCCTGTATCCATCACACCATCTTTATACCTGCTAAATGCTCATCCATACCTCTAAATTTAGGATAAGTGAGATATGGCCTCCAAAAAATATCGACCATTGATAGAACACCTAATAAACACCCAATATGTCGATCGCATGACGCCTCATCATCCACCTCTTGCATGTGCCCATAGTTGAATCACCTCTTGTAACCTAGTCTATAAATACCCCTATATTAATCCTATCATGGTAGGCCTAACGGATGCGGGAATACTATATGCTCATAAGCCCAACAGTCACGAAGATAAGTGCCACATAAAAAAAAAACCTAATCCTCCTATATGCCCACATCTCCCTGTATAATTGTACTAGGTACACTAGTGCCCATGTAAAATAGACTCTCTCCTCAATCATGTCCTCCAATACTCTCATTAGTTCTCATGGAAACCTCCCACCCTCTCGGTGCAGGGAGCATATAAAAACCAATCCCCACCATCATCAACATTGTTAATTAAGCCTCCTATGAAGTTTTGGCATAAATCTCCCCATAGCTAAAGCTCACATTGTGATAAGACAAATCAACCATGGCCTCTCCAAAAACTATAACCATAGGCTCATACGAATCATCTAAAGAGATCTGATATAATGGATCCCCAACAATAGGTAGCCTCAAGATCTTGTAGACATCCTCTAGGGTAATATTCATCTATCTTATAGGTAAATGGAATGCAATTTTCACCAGGTCCCATTTGTCGATGAGGGTGACCATCATGCTATGATCTCACACAATCCACCTGTACCATCTAATAGTGCCCAACCCAACATCCCTCATGTGAGCCCACTCATCCTCTATAACGTTGGGTCTCATCTGGACTAATAGGAGCAACATTTGGTCTCTCATAGATAACTACTATTTCACCCGCATCACCAAAATTCAAACATGTTAATCAATTGTCCCTTTCGACCATTTATTTGACCCTACCTAGCCTAATACCTACCTATGCCTTTCCTATCCTACCCACCTTTACCCAACCTAGCTTGTCTAAAGTACATTCTACCTAGCCTAAACATCTACACTTTCTCTGTTTCATCTATTTTCCCCCTTCACCTATTAATCTAACTCACCCCTACCCACCCTTTCCCTACCTTTGATCCATCCCTAAACTACCCCTTTTCCTACCTTGGACACCCTTACCTTTCGGCATCCCTAGTTAATATTTATTCTCATTTAGTCACTTTTCATGGTGACTGACATTAGTCACCATGACCAATACCGGTCCCCTTTTCATCCACTAATGTTGTTCACCTCTACCGATGTCAGGTAGATAAAAACCGGCATCGATTCTTCGTTCGAACCTGGGCCGAATCCCCACATCCCGAATTTTTAAAAAAATCATAAAAACCTAAACTACCCAATGCAATGCCTCTAGCTGCATTTTCAACCCTAAGTAAACTAGTTTCACCCTCCCCATACCAAATTTCACTTGATTATAACCAAAATTCCAATCAATTTTTTTATAAAAATAATTTGTTCTACGTTATTCTTCACAAAAAAACAATGGATCTCAAATCCTACCTCTACTCGATGTCACCTCCATGGTGGGATCTCTAGAATAGGAACATGACCTCCCCTTGAGCCCTCTCCTACCTCTGCCATGTCCAAATCCCCTTCCAACATCTCACCCAATCCAATCTCATGGGTAGATCTCGTGGGCCCTTACACAATATACTCCTTAAACCACTAAAATCTTGTTAATACACTCAATTGGGAAACTCTATCATTTTCTTCACGAGTTTTTCTCTCCACCAGTTGTTTTCACCAAGTCAAAATTCTTAAATGAGCCTTTTCCACACGGGTTTTTTCATTTGAATTCATCGGTTCAGCTACGACATCGATCTAGTCATGTCCTATGTGACCGACATTATTCACCCTTACTAGCATCGAGTTACCTCTCAACCAATATCGATCCACGATAGCTAAACGAATTCTACCTAATTTTTCTAAATTTTTGCTTTGTAGGATGTCATTTTCTTGCTGTCATCACACCTTACCACAACCCTACACGCTCACCTAATAGCTTTATCACCTAACCCCCTACCTAAGTGTACTTCAAGAACATTTTTCCTTCACCTCAGGCCTTATCCATGACCTTTCCTATAAACCCAAAATGACACCAACCTCGCCCATTTGACACATGAATTCACTTATTAATTATACCTTACAATGATGCTACTCATGATGTTTAGCCTACCAACCTTTCCTTGCCTTATGTTGTGATGTATTTATCAACAAGACCAAAATTTTGGTTCTTCGGAACACACCTATGCCCGTTTTTTCACCTATCCTAGTTATGTTTCCGAATCACTCCATATACCTTGGATACTTGGACCATATTGACCTTATTTGGATAAACTATCAACCTTTGACGATGCATAATTTTTAGCTCTTTAACCTAGTGCCTTGTCACATTCTAGATGTGTGTGTGCATTTGAATTCCCCACCTATTACCCACATTGATATCACCATTTCCTATACCCACACCTTACCTCATTTTTCATCACCTACCACTTTATCAAACCCATCACCAATTTTTCCTACTCCTCAATCAGTTCATGGTTTGGGGGATCACCTCTACCCATACCTGGGGAAACCACCTCCTATTTTTTTCATCGTTGCTTATCAATACAAGATACGTGACAAAAAGGGGCAAATGTAGACACCTAAAATTGGGTTGTAACCCTCTAAACCCCTTTAATTAATTAATTCGACACATCCCCCGATCATGGCCCCTTCCACACTTTATAATTAATTGAATCAATTAGATTAAATTAATTATTACCTCACATCATTATTAATTTAATTACCTAAATTAAATTAATTTCTACATCATCTATCCACCTCACCTTGGACCCATTTCCAAACCCTAACCACCTAACCCTAACTTACAACTTTCCTTAACTAGCCATAAATCATTATAAACCTAACTAAGAATTATTCTAGACCTTTCTTTAATGACTAACAACTTACACCTATCAAAATTATGCCACTATAAAAAGAATCAATATTCTTGACCCAAACCATTCTCAATCACGTTAGAAAAAGATACAATTAACATTTTTAATAAAAATAGCCATCTTTCCATAATCGACACCGATTTTCCCTTGGCGACACTCAGGTCATAGAACCACCATCGGTTCCATTAAAAAATTCCAAATAGTTCACCTGGTTCTAAAATCTATTCTATGGGCTTTCCGGCATGCTTTGGCATTGGTATTCTCGAGCATCCAAGTGACCTCATGAAAAAACCATATATCATTCTAAGCATTCACAACCTCCACCAAGCATCAATATTGTATTCCACTGCATTGTATTATTCACAGGGAAGTCTAGATCCTTCTGCTACTATTGCATGGGATCGGGACTTGTCTCTCCTTTAACCACAACTATTCTTTCTACAACCAGCTTCCAATCTACAAGTAAGTGATTTCTACCTTGTCATTTCTTTCAGTATTTTGGTTGTTAATCATTTATCTACTTTCTTTCACCTTTTACCCTTCCCGGATATCTTCTGTCTCACCTCCACCCAACCACTTTCCCATTTGACCTTTGTACCCATCCCAAATGCCTATTTCTTCATCTTTGAGTCTTTAATAAAATCCTACCACCTTACCTAAGCCTCCTCAAATCTCTGTGCAATCACAGAGAGCTTAAAACCACCTCATTTTAATATTTACACCTAGTTTCTTGTACCGGTGTTGGCTATTACTGTCACAGGCATCAATCTCCCAACCGATACTAGTTTCTATGATTGGTGATTTACCTCAGACCAATGAGCTCCTAACTCACCCAAAACCTTCCCAAACTTCACCCAATCTCACCTAGACCTTCCTAAACACCTCTACCACACCGCCACCTTGAAAACACCCTACCTTCTCTATATTTAGTTGTATATTCAATATTTATCTTAAATCTAGTCTATTGTTAGCATATGAGATACCTAAATCGTATTGTTACAATATGACCTTTCTTTTACCATCATTTCTTTACATTAATTTTTTTAATAGTGGATTGATGACCTTTCTAGGAAGTATCACACTTCTCGGATCTAGCATACGCTAGGCATTCCACTGTCATATGCTATTTAAATCTATTTGGTGGTATTGTTGTGCTTCTATAGGTAGTCCTTCCTAGCTAAAAATGATCTCTTCACGATCAACCTGGTCTTCTCAACGATGTGCAACCTTCTTTGAATTCACAGGTATTCCTCCTCACCTCACCTTTACCTTATTTGTTTTATACAAAAATTATAGTGAAACAAGATGATGATCGATATTGATTTGAGAGTGAAGAGGGATGAATTTTGTTCCTAGTGAATGCATTTATAAGTATTTATTCATATAAAGGTGTTTTAGTTGATGGTTGATCATCTTATGGGGTTGCATCCTCCTTGCAGGGTTAAAGGCTCATTAAAATAGGGGTTGGTGATCCTTGTAGGGTTGGTGTTCTACTAAACTAGGGGTTGGTGCTCCTTGTGAAGTTTTTGCTTCACTAATTTTTTTATTTGAGTAATATAATAAAAATTTTAGTGGGTTTTCTTCCCCTTTATGGTTTCCCACTTATATCTTGTGTTCTTGTGTACTCTTCCATTTTTTTCTCTTGGGGATGGTTGTTACATATTGTTAAGATCACATTAGTAAATGACTAAATGTTAAATGGTGTATGTAAGTTAATTTGAATTGTTTAAGGGTTTTTCAAGGACTGATTCACCCCCCACTCTCATCCATTGTGATTTCAAATATTTTCAGTAGTACTATAAAAAATTATATTATATTTGAAACATTATCAAACAATATTTTCAATATATCCTCCTCATATAATAACATGACCAAAAATTATTCCATTTCTTTACTTTTTGCAGTGATATTCTCCATAGGAATTTCCACTATATGGTACCTAGTCACTAGGTTGATGATTGCTATATGTAGTTGGTCCAAGGAGGCCATGCCATTTATAAAACCCTCATCATATATGGATGGATACCTCATATATTTTGGTACATCTCCTTAAAATATACATTTCATTATGCTTTATGGCTTATTATATTGTGTAATTCTTGTGATAATTACACATTCTCCTTCTCAAGCATTAAGACCCAATAAATTTTATTAATCAGCGACTTAATAAAATCAAAACCCTCTTGTGTGGTATAAAAAGTGCGTGGGTTATAGATTTTGACATCTACAAGTACCTTTGTCTTTTCATGTATCATTTTTCTCAACCCATGCCTTTATAACCTTGAAAAAAGTGTTAAATTCCTCAAATCCAAATATATAAACATATCACTTGGAATCATATCTTCAATGTAAAAATATTCTCATTGGGGTTCACTATTTATTATTATCTTTGAGATAGTCTCCTCTTGCACCACCATTTGCAATCCTTATCCTTGTTTGGTATCATCTTCAATAAGATTGATAGGATTTGGGGGTTATTTTACAATGGGGCCTCTCTACCCTTCACATAAATATTTTCTACTTCTTCATGTTGGAGGTTTTCTCTTCTAGTATCTCTTCTCAAGGTTCAACTACTTTCTAAGCTTCCTTATTCTTCCTCTAATTTCATTCCTTAGAGTGTTTTCAACACTCAATAAGTTTCTTCAAACTATATATCATCCATTTCCTTAGTGGATACAATACTTATTGTTGTGAACTAGTCATTTGAGTACTTATACAATTTATCTTTCCTCAAGAAACAAGTGTTTATTTTTAATCCCCAATATGTCCTTCCTTTGAGAGTTTTCTCTTAGTAGTGAATCCATTTTTTCACCACCTTTTCCTTTACACTCCCAACCAAAATCTTGAATTTTTAACCTCATATTTGGGCTCAAAACAATTTATTATAGCATACCAATAATTTTTAATCATGGCATGGAATTTCACATCCAATGTATCATCCTCGAGTCTTCTTCGTTGAATACTTTAGTATGATTAAATTTGAGAAACCCCCTCCATAATATCTCCCTCTCAAAATCCAAGGCAATAAATGTTAAGTTGTTTTCACTTTATTCCATCAACCTTATCTAAAGAACACTCCAAATATTTTTTTCAACATATAGTGAAATTGTTTCCAGTTTTTCTATCTATCATCCTTTGCCTAGAATCTTGCAAGAATCAAAGTGTTATACACAACTATATATAAAATTTGTAACAACACTAATTCCTTAGTTATTAAATTTTCACCATAATATTTTTTTATTAAACTCTCATACCACGTATTCATATGAGCCTCAAACCTCTCTCCCATTGACCTTAAGAACTCACATCCCTCATACCTTTGTTTCATGGTTAGTGCATAAACTGCAATACAAGGTAGTGATTATGAGACCCCCACAATATCTATTACAAGTAGAATAAAAAATGGGTTAAACCAGAGTATATTCCCTTGATTATGGGATTCATGGGTATTAAAAATCAACTCCTATAATATAAGCTTTGAAAAATTCACTTGTAGTTTTTCTAAAAAATTATCCTCACAAGATGCATGACCTCCCTTGATGCTTGAGTTACATGATTCAACATAGTAATCTTTCAAGTGATAAATTACAAAGTAAACATAGAATTTTCATATTATATGTATTATTCATTAAGTAGGAGTATCCATGAATGGTAACTACCCACTCAAAAACAAGATTATCTTTCTCCTCAAAAATACCTATTTTTTTGACATGTCTACACAAACATTAGAGATCAATTATCCAGATTAATTTTATACCATTAATCTTAATAATTTTTATTGGGAAGTAAATTAAATTCCCATACTCCTTAACAAACCATAGGTTACAAGTAGTTTCAATTTTCGTAGATATGTTAACCTACATAGAGTTAGTACATTGATTTAATTTAAAAAATTTATAATAATGTCCTCCTTCATGTCCTCACACTATGAGTTCAAATAAGTTCTCAAGGTGGTGGTAGACCTTTTTTTTGGTGATTAAACTCCTCTAATGCACACTTCATAACTTATGTCTCTATAAATAGGGTGGATGGAAGAAACTTTGGATATCTCATGATAACCACAAGGATAGGTATCTTCTTCTCCAGTTTCTTCATTGATCTCAATCTTCTAAGTGAATGTGAAGAGTGTTTTATTTTACAAGGAATAATTGTGTTGATATTTTTATTTTATTCTTACTATACCTTAATATAACAATTCAAGAAAATATTTCATGGAAACCCTACTATATTTTTCTTTTGCTATGATTCTTTTCCTCTTTCCTCATCATCAACAAGTTTTTCTCGAGTCTTGTTTTTTGAATATCAACATGATTAAACCATTATGTCCCCTTGGGTGCCTTAAATATCCATATGGGAATTAAAATAATCTACCTAATTTTAATTTCCACTTTTCAACCTTCTTCTGCTTACATATTTTGTAAATTTTCCATTTTTCCAATTTACCTCATCATGACTTCAATTTCACTTTCTTTAACACCTTTATTAGTTTCCATTATTTCACTTAGTTTTTATGAAAAATGCTTGCTCACATCTAGCCCTTTTCCTTTCCTATAAAAATTAAATTCCAAATAATAATTACATCCAAAACCTTCCTTGACCAAAAATTAATATTAGCTCCTCCTCAAAAGTGGTTCCATTTCTATGTGTCCAAAAATATTATATCTTGGGTCCCATATCCATTCTTACAGTAAAAAATAGTTTACTAAGTACTTTATTAAATATAATAAAGTATCATTTCACATATTTTTGTTATACCTATAAATAAAAACAAAAAATGTGGTGTTTATTAGCTTCTAGAATTATTGGTAATGCAAATTTATGTGAAGCTAATCATGACAAGGCTTGAGCTTATAACCATTGAAATTCTTAGGAAGAATCTCTTGATCTAACTTGTGTAACTTACATACCCTAGATTATGAAATTCAATGGATGATTAATGCTCCTTCCAATGAATGTAACTTCTTTATTTTTGTGTACACTTAGAATCAAACAAAGGGAATTTATCCCCCTCTTGTAGGATAGGGTTTTTATATGATTAACATGCCATGACATATAACAATTTTTCTCAATCCCTGAACTTGTCAATATAAAAACCTATTCTTATTTATTCATGTAATCTCATGAAACCTATCATTAAGACTATTTTTCCATAATATTACTTTATCACAAAATTTGTAAAAGTGGGTACTAAAAAAACTAGTAAGACCACATATTTTCCATAGAGAAATAGAAAAGGGGTATACTTGTTCAATGATTTACAAGTAGTCCAGAGGGCTATAAAATAAAAGAAACTTGATAATCCCATTTAGTGTGGCCCACATCACAAATTTTTGTCAACATTGTCCCTAAAATGTTGTTAAAATCCTCAACCATCTAATTAGTTTATAGATGATATAAAGTTATCTTATTAATCATAAATTCCTCTCGGAGAATCTTAACTATCTCCATAAGACATTGTCCACCTCTATCACTTGGAAAATCAAAGGAAAATAAAAAAGAGTGATAATATTCTCCCATAACAATATTGTGGTAGTGGCTATGGTACACTCTCAAGTTGGTGAATATTTTACCCAATGATTCAAATAACGGGTGGTAGTGATAATGTATCTCACCATCATTTTTGGGTTTATGGAATTATTAGACCTAAAAATCAATTTCCCTTTTGTCAAATGGATTTTGCATTATCATAGGGATCGAAATAATATCATTCCTATGGTTTGGTTTTCTAATGCTTTGAAAAAGATCACAATGTTACAAAAATTCATGTACATCCTTTAACATTATTGGCCACCAAAATATAAAAATTAATATATTTTGGACCATGTTATATCCACCATAATGTCCTCTAGAAAATCACTCATAGAAATACTTAAAACATCCTTACACTCATGTTGCATCACATAATGTCATAAAACTTCATCTCTTCTCATCTTACGCAATTACCTTCCAATCAACTGATAAATTTCTAAAGTAAGGAACACAAAAATTTATACCATCTCCTTAAGCACGTGTAAAATATTAGCATATAGAAAACCTTCCTCAATAAAGAAAACAAAATTTCTATTATTAATTCATAATCAATGATTAGGTTCTACATGCTTTCATCCTATATTTCCCACCACTTCAAAACAAAATTAATGGAAAAATAATTTCCATTATAATACTTCATAACATCATGAGCTATGTAGAATAAAAATTGTGTGGCAAACTAACACTGAAATTTTCCAATGCATAAACCTTGTCTAAAAATCTTTCTCGATTATAATATAATTATTTTATGTGTTGGAAATGTTTTTACTTTAAAAAATAGAGCGGTCAATCTTTCCATATTAGAGCTACATAATGATTTCTCCCTCCACCAATGAACACGAAAAGGATTATTCCAATACATGAAGTGAGAAATTTGCACACTAGCCAATTTTTATTTTAGTGTATACAAAACTCTTTGTAAAAATTCCATCTAAATGATCCCTATTTTATTAACAACTTCTCAAGAAATTTGAATATATAACATAACTCTATATTAACTTCATGTAGTAGATACAATGTCTTAAAATTCACAAACATCATTTTATGTTTGAAATAATTCTAAATGATAAATCAATGCTAATTTCTAGGCCCCTATAGACACTAAATCACGCACTTGAGTACATTTCTAGTTCTTAATCACATACCAATATTCATATGATTCCTAAGAGAGATAACTAGTAATTGACTAATGTCTTTGGCCTCTTTCTTGTCTTTCATGACTTTCACACCCTATATTCCAGTCAATGTTTTACGTGTTTATCTTTATTGACTCTAGAAACCAGCACCCATCTAGGATGTTAGCACCCAGAGACACCCTTGTCCCCTCTAGGTATCCTTTGATCTCTTTGTATCTTACTCAGCCCTTTTGGGCATCTTATTTTCTTATAGGTCGACATTTTAGTTGTCAATTTCAAAATTCAAACAAGGGAAGTATATAAATATAAAACTATGTGATCATAATAATGGACCAATCTCTAAGCATCTATTATCATCAGCTAAGGTTGCATCCAAAGGGATTCTAACAGTATCAAAGCATTAATGTAGCTATCATTCAGGGACAAGGGCTTGCATTTTCTACATCCACTTCATAGGATGGGAAGTTTTTTTTGACATCCACACATCTATCTACATCGTTACATATAGTTATTTCTCACTATCAAGTGCATCTTGCACAAAGAACTTCCTAGGAAATATTCTACACACACAAAAAACTACATGGAGTCTGAGATGTAATGTAACACTTTATCATAAGTTAACTCTATCGGGTGACTTCCAAGGTCATTCTGACTCCCCATTTGCATCTATTTATCTGTAGGAATTGATGTGTTTTGGGGATTTGTAGGATATCATTTGTTTTGTAGGTTACAAATGAATTATGTGAGAATAGTGCGACACACATACGATAAGAAGCTAAGGTTAGCAACATCGGTGCGACATAGAAAGAATTAGTTTCTAACCATTTTTATAGTCATGGGTGCCTACTGTAGGTCTACAATGCCTAGGTTCCCTTGACCTAGTTCGGCGCCCCAAGATAGGCTATTAAAGTAATTGTATAATTTTTTATTACGGTTATGACAGTCTCCTACTTCCATTCATCAATCCTTCAATCTAGACCATTTCAAGATTATTGTGAAATATTTTTTTATCCTCTCTCTTGCACCTAGGGATTTAATTTATCTTTCCTATTACTTGGGTAAGATATTTACTTTCTTGTTTTATTTATCATATGTGACTTTGAAATATCTAGTGTTTTACGTAACTCTTTTTGTTAAATCATTTGGTGAACCCACATTCGAATAATCTTAGATCCTCATTTTTCTTCTCTCATGGATCATGTTGGTACCCAAATCAGTTCTCCCTTTGAAGTAAATAAATGTCAACAAGCTAAGGAAGATGCTTAGAGAAAGATAGATCATAATTTGAATCATTTTGTAGTTGGGGAAGGATCAAACTGTCTCTTTGTTACTTGAGCTTGGGAAAAGTTGGATAACACTGTGCTAAGTGTGAGATGACTTGTTTTGTAACTGTATTTTTAAGGGAAAATAATGGACCAACAATATTTGAATTTCCTTTTCAGGTTATTGAGAAATAACCTTCAGAAGACATTGTCAATGCAACATAATCTAACTCTCACGAGTTATCACCCTAGAAAATGTAGATGTCTCCTAGAAAAGGTTCAGTTACTAAAGACAACAATAAAACTGGCTTGCTCCTACATATTTTAGGTAAAGGATGGGTAAATTTAACAAATATCCTTAGCATTTATGGATAAGAAGTGCAAGCAGGGTTGGTTCTTGTAGGATTTATCAGCTATGGATGTGTTTTGTTAGGGAATTAAGCAAGATAAAGTTAGTTATACCAAATATTTGATAAATTCTAAAAAATGTTGGAAGATATGCCATACAAGAAGATAAGAACACTTCAAACAACTAACATTTAACCTTTAACCAGAATATGTGCATCAATGGAACCCCAAGAATACATGGTTTCAAACAATATTTGAGAATTTAAACATAAAATCTCATGCCAAAAACTCAATAAAACATCAAGAATACCCGATATATCATGCCTAAGATACACTCATAGACTTACAAATAACATTTATTAATAAAATGGAAGAAAAGTGAATTTAGAACTATTTATTACGTAATGAAATGAAAGCTCTTCTCACAACAAAAAATTGTAATTGCCATGATGCTATCACAAGGACAAGATCTTGTGTGACTCAGATGGAATCCTAACATAATATTGCAACAAGAACATTGATAGCTATTTAGAAATATCTCTACTTAAAATCAAACAAAAAATGCTCGTGATTAAACACAATTAACTCAAAACTCATCAAATTCATCAACAAGGGAAAGTTTCATTTGCAGTCTCAATGTTTATAAATGGTTGTACACTTTTTTCCATCTTGACATGATTCTATTTGAAAGTGAAATAAATTAACATGTTTCTCAAACAAGTTCTTGGAAAACAGTTTCTCTTAGTTTACACCTTTTTTTTCTAAAACTTCAGAAAATTTTAACTCCCATGTGAGAGTATTCTCATCACATTTATAAAAATATCAATCACTCACTCACTCTTTAATTTTCCCCCAAAAGCATGAATATTTGAAGAATATTCTTTCTTTATAACACATAATCTAATCCATCTTTATTCTCTTGGAAATATCTTGTTTTATGTTGTTAGGTGGGAAAATTATGAGTCATTCATGTTTTACATTATCCCATAATGACTAGGATGACATGCCACTTCTATGATGTTTTTTAAATCGTTTATCTTTTGAGGTGATAAAATAAATGACTTTTTGATGATTTTGAGCATCTCTAAGTGATTTGATTTGACGTGTAATCCCTTTCACTTTTTGAGAATCCGTCTTGGGAAACACACATTCACTTTCATGTCTTTCTAGGTGGATTTTTTCCACATGTATCATGTCATATCAAGCCAACCGTTATCTTCTCGTATAATATCAAATTAATTCATACTTATTTCTCCCATGTGAATATCACATTCATATATTTAGAAATTATCCTACCATGATTATACTCAGCTCAACTTTCTCGTCTCAAATTTCTTATAAATTTAAACTATTTCCTTCATAAACTCACATTTTCTTTTTTGAGTGTAAGGAATTTAGGGAAATTTATTTGCAATATGGTGGAAACACTAGTAACAGCCAGCTTGAAAGACATATCCACTAAGGATTTGTACTCAATTTTTGATCTTTCAGGCCCTAATGAGGCATTCGTAAGAATGTTATTTGAGATTGTTGATCCTGAAGATTGTACCAAGCCTTTGATAGCTCAATTTGTTTGGGTTACATTGATTAGAAGGCTTATCAAGATAATTCCCATTTTTTCTTCCTTCTAGATGATGTATTTTCATCTCTTCAGACTAGAACATCAAAAGACTCCCGAAGCATTGAAGAAATTTTTGATTGTGAGTAGACCTAGTGTGCAAGGTTTGACTAATTACCAATTCCCCTTCATTTGTAATGAAGCACTTACTGTGAAGGAAATCCCCTTAGGGTCTTATGTACTTGATGGTGAGATTTCATTGGGTACTATGCATGCCCTTTTCTAAATGATGAATGAGCTGGATCAACATGTCTCAATCTTAGAGAACAAACCACCAAGGACCATACCTTCTTAGCCTCCTGAAAAATCACCATTTTTTGTGAAGAAATATAAGGGTGATCCTGGCTCCAGGACTCCTACTCCATGTAATCCAAGATCATTTTTGGTTTCACTTCTAGCTCAAGGTTCCAATCCATCCTCCACTTTCAAAGAAACAGGGAAAAATGCCTTCCCTAAAGGAGGTCTAGACATGATTGAATGGGTTTCCTTCTATGAGAGGAGGTAAAAATTCCTTAGTTTGTTGGATGGACCTATGAAAAATATTGATGAACTCAGGTCTTTGGGTATGTCTGCACACTAGCAAGAGACATTATGTTTTTTTAAATGGCATTGGGGATAGATGAATTTGTTCATAGGAATAATAGATTAGTGAAGAAACTTCCTCTTTGCAGAGAGGACTTTGTGGTAGTGGATGGTTAGGGTTATTTTTCTTGTTTCCTTTTTTGATACAATTCTCAAAAATATATGTAAATTTTTCTTCATGGGTTGGGGCCCCTATAGAACCCCATTTTTCTTTTTTCCATAATACAAAAGATAACAAAAAAATTTCATTAGTTTACATTCTTCATGATGGATTTGAAATATTATCAAAGCAATATAAAAGTCTAATGTATTGTATCAAATTACATACATATATGAAAATAACAACTTCAAAGTGATATTCAATTTGTTTATGAAACAAGAGTAATAATTGAAATAAGATGAAAATAAAGTTCAGAAAACAAGACTATGTTTGTTCATTAGTCTTCATGTACGTATCTTTATCTTCCTCGTATTCTTCTTCCTTGGGTTTCCTATCCACATATGCATCATAATTCTAGAATAGTTTTTGTATACCATCTTCATCTGGGCATGTATGGTGCTGAAATATCAAGGCATGCATGCTCGGTATATCCACACGTTGATCCATATTTTTATTTTAAATCTATTTTTTTCTACATTTATTAGTGTCTCAATGACTTCATAAGAAATTTTTTATCTTTGTATATTATTCTCAAAAGAACTTATTAAGAAGTCAGTTTTCAGATCACCATAACTCTTTTTGAATTTATCAAATACCATGTTTTCTAACTTTAGATCAATAGTGTCCATATTATTTTCAACCCATTTCTTCTCTGTCTCCATTATTTCTTTGATTTCATTAAAAACCTCAACTTTGAGTTTTGCCAAGTCTTCAATTACATACTGAGTTTCCATGTGTTCAATTGGCAAAATTCTTTCCTTCTCAACTAACTCTTTATCTAATTGAGTAATACAATTCAGCTTGGGAGAATTCCCTCAAAATATAAAACTTCAAAATATAAAACTTCTTTATCATGTTGTTCAATTAACTTATCAATTTCCTTGAGATTATTATTGAGCTTTTCATATTTATTCCTAGATTTCTCAATGGCTTTCTTCCCCTTTTCCATTAGCTTCTCCACCCAGTATCAACACTTTAACCTTTTCAACATATTTTTCAATTTTTTCCATAACATCAAGAGTAGCAGTGGAGATATCTTCTTGGCCTTCACTAGATTGGCTAACTAACTGTTGTAAACACGAACTCAATGATTTGAATAGTTCTTTAAAATGTCTTTTGGTTATCCTATCCTCATCTAATTTTTTACGCAACTACTCGTTGACTACTTCTTATAATCCTTTCTTTAATGCATCTCTTAAAGGTTTTCCCAAGGAATGAGTTGAACATTATAGTCATTTGTTGTTATATCACTTCTTGATTTTCCTTCATGTGGAATTGCCACCTCCAAAGTTATGGATCCATATGGGTTAGTATGAGTTTTAGTAATGACCCTAGTCTTTTTGGAGCCTTTTTGGGTTTTGGGAAAGCCAAGGCTATAAGATCTATGGCTTTCACAAGTATAACCTCTTCTTCTTCTAAAATCAACTCTCCTATCCAGCCTTTTGTAAGAGCAGTTCCCACCTTTGTCTCTTACAATTCCAGGATGATGTTTTTCATGGACAACCATAGATTTGTTAGACATATCTTGAACATCTTGCACTAATGGATCTTTATGTTGCACTTTGTCCACTTCCAATGTTGATTTCTTGGGTTCATCTTGTGTTGGAACTTCCCCACTTTCTTCTTTCCTTGATCCTAAACTTGGGGTTGACCAACTTCCTTCTAAGTCATATCAACATTCAGAACATGTTCTCTATTTGTCTCCTCAACTGATGTAGTCATAACTTCTACATTTTCCTTGGGAACCTCTTGGGCTATTATTATTCCTTTAGATAATTATTTTTCTTCTGTAATTTCTACTTCTTTTAGAGGTTTCTGTTTGGTGGAGACATCCTCATGAATTGTTATATTGATTTACATTTGTTCTTTTTATAACTCCCTTTGTGGAATAGTGTACTTGCTCCATGAAGCTTATCCCTTACCTTTATCAATACCCTGTGTACTCTAACTACCATCAATATCTTCCTTTGAAATAGTTCCTTTTGCAACTTTAATCACCCTTTCTTCAGTAGAATTTTCCCTTTGGGGTGATCCATTACCTTTGGTACCATTGGTTTCCATTTGGGGATCCTTTTCACCTAGTGCCTCAATATCCCTAATTTCTCCACCAGAAATTCCTTGAAACTTTGACTTGCTCATTTTCTAAGTAGTTTGGCCTTCGAAGATAATGTCATAGCTAGACCTCACCTCAAATTTCACCATATCAAACCTTTCCATTTCCTCGTCCATCAACCTAGATTTTATAATAGAGGGGAAATAATACCTTCCAATCCTAATGGGAAATTTGATTTTTGTCTTATGTCTCCCAAAATCATCTTATGAACAAGTGTTAATTGTCTTGCCAACTCACATAAATCCATCTTATCATCTAAATACCTTGGTAATTTGCATGGTTGTCCCTCAAATCCACTAGATCTTATGTAAGTGAATCTCCTATACTTGAATAAAGAAGAAACCATATTCCATTATTATATTTCTAGCTTCTTTTGATATTCTATATTGCTCCCATTTAGGTTTGAACAAGCACATGATAGGTGCAAAAAATGTATCGTTCACCAATATTACATTTCCCTTCCAATTACTCAATTGTAATTGGGGATAAACCTCATGAATTTTGTGTTTTTGAAAGGGGCATGTGGTATAAGGCCAAGGAAACATCTATGGCCTGCAATATTGTAAATTAGATATGTCATCATGTAAAAATTGAGCTCCCTAACACTACAAATCTTGATCTTTGCAGCTAGTGCTAGAATATGCACATGAATTGAATTGGAAATAATGGTTGCCCAAGAAATGTTTCCTTTCCTTTCTAAAACAATCCATAAATAGGGGCACATCCATTCTTTGAATTTATTTATCATTTCCAAACCGACCATCCTATTTAGTAGCACAACTAAATCTTTCGCTTCTTCCACAAATTGTGCCCTAACCAATTTCTTGGGAATTCTTGTAGTCACATTTTTATCTTTTAATAACCACTTAGTGTTTATAAGTTTAGCATAGTCTCTCTTCTTGTCTTCATAGTATTTAAGGGATAATTCAACACCCAGGGTTATCGAGTTTTGATTACTAGTACGTGGTGTTAAATTCAATACTGCTTCACCACTCCCATCTAAGACTTCTCTCTTTTCTGGATTATAGTTCATGGCACAAAGCCTCACCAATTTAAGGAAATGCACAAAGGGAGGTATAACACCAACGGAGGAAATGTTACTGGCCTCGATTACTTCCATGAGTTCACTTTTGTCTAGGCTATTCAATCTTTTTAGGAATTCATTCAAATCAGCATTCATTAAATTTGTGTTTGTAATCTTATCTAAATCACTGGTAACTCGGATGTGATATGAAAACTCGATGACAATGTCTTCTTTTTTATGCCCTAGCTTCTACTTTCAATCTCTTTACAAATTGTGGAGTAAAAATAATGAAAGTATGAGAGTAGTACAATCCTTACCAGTTTCCTATGTAAATGTCCATGTAATTCACCTTTGCTTCTTATATTTTCAAGCCTTCAGCTCCCAATCGATTCTTTTTAATTGATTTCACTTTATTCCTCTAAAAATTATGATAGCAAGGGTATCCAAATCCTCATATGTGATAATAAAAATCTTGAAGTGTTTGAATACTTCAGACATTTTTTCCTTGATTTGTGTAAAAGACGTATTAATGAAAACATCCATAAATTTATTGAATCGTGGCCATCCATCCTACCTCCCATTTTTAAAAGTGGGCCATCCACATGGATCAATTCCATGCTATGCGGGCTTGGGAGTATTTTTGTATTTTTGCACTACTTTTTAAACTTAAACAAGTTTACAAATTTGACCCAATCACCTGCCATTGGCTTTTATTATGATCCTAACACGTGTTTAAATATTAAAGGTGGTGAAGCTACGGGCCCTTTTTATATATTATTCTATATTCCTAATTGAACACAAAACTACCACTTCAACCTGAGGCCCCACTTCTCCGACCTTTGCTTAAGAATATGCCATGTGTCCTTGGTGGGTCTCAGAGATTTTTCTACACTTTGCATTTTTATCGACTTAATGTTAAGAGAACATTATTAGCCTTGATTCCCCTCTCAATCATCTTTTAACATGTATACCTCTTTAGGAGTGGGGTCAAATTCTTGTTTTGCATCCTTTTACTTCGAATATTCCTAGGAATATTCGTTGGGCCTCGGGGATAAGTTTGCATTTTGTAAATATTATGTAATTGTTGTAACTTTGAAAATTAAGTTCGTAAACTGCAACCAATGGGAGCATGCCACGTATTTTCGTATGATGATGCAGAGTATGAAATTTGTAACAATGGCAAAAGGATGATACACAAGGATATTTTTCAAGATTACACTTGATTCACAATCAAATTTTACAAGGATTTACAAAAATAACAATGACCATTACGTTCCTCGACTGAAAATAGTATTTAAACCCTAAACACAATGTTTTCAATTGCATTTATCATGACTATATCTTCAAATACAATTTTTTTATACAAGAAAACCATTCAGAGTAAATTTTTCAAAGGAATACACTTTGACAAAAAGGCTAAGATCAATTCGAGCACCAACACTAGATTCGACTCAAGGATGGGAACCCCTTGTAGGTGCCACAAGAACCATACAAACCAAACATATAATAGACCAAGTGCCTAAATCCATTGGGTTACAAATTCATTCAAAGTACATACTAGGTCAAACAACATCAATGCATTTCACAAAACCCAACCAAGAGACCAAGGCAATTTCTCACTTTGTAGACCAGAAAATGAAAAGGGGAAAAATGCAAATAAAAAAGAAGTAAAAACAAAGAAAAGGACTATAAAATGTACAATGATTCATACCTTGTTTGAAATCAATCCAAGAAGTGTTTCAAATTCCTACCATTAACAGAAAATTCAAGAAAATATCCATCTAAGTCCTTCAGGAAAAATGTGTGCTCACTAATTCTTATGTCAATAGAATATGGAACCATCCATAAAGAATCAAATTTACCATGTTTCCCCTTATCCTCATGTCTTCTATCCCATAGTAAGACAATATCTCCAACACTAAAAGTTTTGGGAGTCACCTTTTTATCAAACAATTTCTTGAGTTTCTCTCTAAATCTAAGGTTTCTTTGGTGATACTCCCTTCTCTCTTCATCCAAATCAACTATTTGATTAATCCTAGCTTCATAGGGGTTCACCTCTTCATCCTCAAGATGTTGTAGGAACTGATAAGAAGATAATTGCATATGTAGGGGTAAAAGAGCCTGGAATCCATAAACTAATTCAAATGGAATCTTTCTAGTGGCTCTTTTGGTAGTGATTCTATCTACCCATAAATAAAACTTCAATTGCTCACCCCATTTCCTTTTATTAACCTCCAATGTTCTTCTAATTATCTTAAGAAAATTCTTATTTCTTGATTCAACTTGACCATTCCCCTAAGGGTTGTAGTTAGATGCATATGTCATATTTATCCCATATTCTTGGCACATAACTACTAATGGCTTAGCCAAAATCTCATAACATTATCAACAACTATTTTTGCAGGTACTCCAAACCTATAGATTATATGATTTAGGATAAAATCCATGACAATTTGATGAGTTGATTTTTAGTGGGGATAAATTCAACCCATTTGGTAAAATAATCAGTGGCCACTAGTATCCATTTGTGCCCTACACTTGAGGGATCTGATATCTCTCTAATAAAATCCATGCCCCATTGTTTAAAGGAGATTCTATTGACACTAGTTATATGGGTAAAGCACTGAATATTTTATTCTTCTGAGAACCCCTAACAACTTTCACATTTTCTAACCAACAAGGCTGCATCTTTGAAAATTGTGGGCCACCAATAACCTACCCTTAAGATCTTGTGGGTAGTTACTCTTCCAACAAAGTGACCTCCACATACTCCCCCATGGAATTCTGAAATCAATTTGGGAGCCTCTTCCTCTGTGATGCATCTCAAAAGAACCCCTTCATGATTCTTCCAAGCCAACCCATAATTAGTTATGATATATTTTTGGGAGGCTAGTTTGAGTGTCCTTATTTGATTTTTATCTAGATACCCTAGACACTCCAAATTCCCGAGGTAAAATATTATGTCCTTATACCATGTGGAATTGATTAACTTCTCATGGACATCCATATTTCCTTCTTCAATTTCATTGACTTCCATCACCTATAGGTTATTTTTTACCATTAGCTTTGCAAGACCTAGACCTCTAACCAGCTTGGTGATTTGTATATCTATGTCATACTCTTGAAGTTTGTTCACCCACCAACATCTCTTGCTAGAAATCTCCATTTCTTATAAATTGTCTTTGACCATTGTGTGGGGAACATACGGCAAATAATTTTAGAGCTTAATATAGAAGGCCTAAAAATTTTAGTTTCTCTCACCAAATAAAAGGCATGTTTCTACATGATGGTATACTTTAATTCAACTCCCTGCAATGCTTTACTAAAAAAGGAAATGGGCCTTTCATTTGCTTCTTCATTCTTTTGCAATAGTACAAATGTAATAGTGTTTTCAGATGCAAAGGAGAATATTTGAAAATACTTCTTATAATAAGGGGTTTCCAATCTTTGGGTCATTTTTCAATGCTTCTTTAATTCCAGTGAAATATTGGAGAGCTCCTTCCTCCCATTTGATAATATGGTCCTTATTTAACATGCTTGTAATGGGGATAGTCATTTCAGAAAAATTAGAAATGAATATCCTAATGAAATTTATTTTACCAAAGAAGGACTGGATCCCTTTCTTAGTTTTTGGGATAGGAACTTTACTAATTGCTTCCACCCTTTCGGATCAATCATGGCCGCTTCTTTTGATAGCATGTGCCTATAAAAATTTTCCTTTTGAACCCCAAAATGACACTTTTTAGGATTCAATGAGATTCCATATTCTCTACACCTCATCAACATCTTCTCCACATGTTCCAAGTGATCACTCCTCTTCCTAGAAAACACTGTCACATCATCCTGATAAACAACAATAAAATCATTGATATAACCTGATAATGCAACATTCATGGCTCTTTGAAAAGTATCCCTAATATTAATCAGAACAAATGGAATTCTTACATATACATAGGTACCCCATGGAGTAGTGAAAGATTTTTTTCTTTCTCGATCTCCTTACAACCACTTGGTTATACCCTGAGAATCCATCTAATGTAGAGAAAAACTTAGACCCAATGACCAATTGTAACATGTTATCCATATTAAGAAATGGATAGTTATCTTTAATTGAGAGCTATTTAAATTCCTAAAATCTGCATATAGCCTTATGTCTCCATTTTTATTTCTTATGACACTAAATTTTCCACCCGTGAAGACTATCTTGTTAGCTATATTATCCCTCCATCCCTTAACTTTTAAAGTTCCTTTTCCATTTTGAGGGAGAGGAGAAAATTAATTGGCCTCTATTTTTACCAAAATGGTTTAGCATTAGGTTCCAAAGTTATTTCATGTTGAAAAATACCTTCCCTATATGCTTTCAACTTTGATTAAGACCATGCTAAATAGTCTTGGTACTTTTTCAACAATTCAAAATAGGACTACATTTCCTCACTCAAATTACTTCCTAGCCATACTTTTATAGGTTTTTCTCTAGTTCCAAAATTAAATTCTTCAACATGTCTTGAAGCAAAGATGTGTCTATGAACTACCCTATTAGCATTATCAAAATTTGATTCTAAAGAAACCAACCCTCTGGGAATGGTATTGGTTTTTAACTAAATGATATCCTTTCCAAACAATGTTTCTTTACAATAAAAAAATAGAAACCATTGGTTCTCACTCCATATATTGGCTAGTAAATTCTCCTTCATTATAAAAAAACCTATGAACCTGGGCATCATCTTCAAAAACTTGCCAATGTTTTACATTATCAGGGAAAATGGTCTTGACAATACTTCAATATCATAATCACAATAAGGAGAAACAATGAAATTTTCAAACCTGGATCAAGGACTCCAACCTGTTTCTGTAACATTCTACATTTTTTCATGATATAATATATTGAAGGATTCAAACATTTCAATAAAATCCCACATTGCATGCTTATATTGTTTCATCCTTTGATTCTTTGTAGCATACAATTTTATAACTTGTTTGACCACCAACTCTGATTCTCCTTTAACAAATATGTCCTTGATACCATATCTTCATGCAATCCTTCAACCCTAAAGTAATGCTTCATACTCTGCAATATTGTTTGTGCACTCAAATTTAAGTTTAAAGGAGAAGTTAAAAATCTCTTGGTTTTGAGACACAAGGACAACTCCAATGCCACTTCCCAAATTGGAGAAAGCTCCATCATACATCAAAGTCCAGGGGATACTAACTTCTTCAAGACACTTACTCTTATTAATACCATGTTACTCAAAATCTAAATTTACATATAATACTTCATAAGAAGCATTGTTAGGGTCTTTAATCGAGATGCAACATCTTTCTTCTCACCATACACTGACAGTGGGTTCACTTATATTGGTATGGTGGCATATGACATATCCATATGCACACTTCCACCCACACTAGCTACAACTTTCTTGACAGTAATATACCTCATTTAGCATGGAAATCCACAATGACTAGATTCATGGTTAAAAACTTACCAAGATAAGATACTAATTGTACCAATAAATGTTTCACATACCCAATCATTGGTACTTCCATTGAATCCATGGAAGTGCACTTTCCAAAGGCTATTATTACTTTGATGTTCAATTCATTTCATTACTTCAAGAGGCATCACATTACATGAAGCCTATGAATCGAACATAAAATTTTGAATGATTCTATCCTTAATAATTAAAGTAGTGTAAAATGGATCAACATCAAGATGGGATTCAACAAGGGAAGTGCCTAGATATACTTTAGGGATTCCCCAAATTCTCCCATGCTTGCGAACTTCCACTTCTTCAATGACAAGAGGGACATATAAACTATTAACATCTTTCCTTGGGCTATTACCCCCTCCTTAAATCCCAAGAACTCAAATTCTCTTGTTCTATGCTTAGGGATCCTAAACAACTCGATAATATGTACAATGACCTTGATTTGACTCAAAATTTGGGCCATATCATAGGGGGTATACTTGGGTAAGGATGTATTAAGAGGTAGGGTAATTAAATTTTCTTATGGTATAAGGTTCTTCATGGCTTGGGAAGGGTTGTTGGGTTTATCAGCATTAGCTGGATTTTTGGTTGGCATATCTTTCTTGGGGGATCCTTTGGAATATTAGTGAGGAGAGGAGTCTTTTGTTTGGGCTATGGCCCTCCCATTTTAATAGTCATGTTTCTTAGATTATATTATTTCTCTTGGGCCACCACTACATTCATTAACAATTGTCTATCCTCCTCAGAAGGGATTCCACCATCATATTTCTTAATCATCAATTCCCTTAAGTACTCAAAATCATGATTGGGTAAGTCAAAATCCTGAACCATATCAACATCAAGATCACTAGTAGAAGGAAGAGGAGATACCCAGTCTATACAGTTCTAAAAACTTTCCACAGTCTTGACACTCAGTAATTTAGTAGAAGTGGCTCCTTGTTGTGGACTATCAGGGAACTCCATCATGCACATATCACCAAAAGCATCATTATTATCAAAATTTTCAATTTCTTCATTAATCACATGGGGAATGTGGTAAGAAAAATTTATCACACCACTAAATAATATGATTTTATTCTATCATAGAAACTCTAATAGTTAAAGGTTTAGGGAACAGTTTGTTTTCTCTTGGTTGTTGTTTATTTCCTAATCCCATTGACGCTTTACCTCTCTCATATGATCTATGATCACCTCTAGGATTATTCCCAAATCATTTTAGGCCATGAGGTTGGTGCTGGCCCTGAGAGCTCTGTTTCATTCATTTCTCTTCTCTAGCAAGTTTATAGGAAATTTCCTTGACTGATCCTACCAGAGTCTTAACTACTTCTTCTAGATCAACTCCCTTACTTGTTTAAGTTTTCTCAGATCAATTAATTTAACACCCTCCCTTTTTGGAGGTTTTCATGTTTCCTTTATATTGTTTTCAATTTACACTTCCATAGAGAAATATTTCCTTAAAGTCCTAGGGTTTATATCCCTTGAATAATATGCAACTTTCTTATCAAAATCATCAGAATACTTTATTAGGCACGATTCATCACTTGGCCTCAACATTATGGTCAATGTAGTTAAATTTTTTTTTGAATTTGGTGTTAAATTATTGAACAGGCTCATTGGGATTATTATTTATGTTCTCAAATTCAAATAGAATAAATCTCAGGTCAGTTTTATCCCCATATTATGATCTAAATGAATTCTTCATCTCAATCCATGAGTCAATTGAATTGTCTGGTAAGGATTTATACCAATCCTGAGCATCCTCTTCTAAGGTGTGAATAAATAGTTTTACATAGACATCCTCATGTTTAATCTCAAAATCCTCCATAATATTCAAAAAAAGTATTAGGTGTTGATCACTAGTAATAACATTATTTCCTGAAACTTGGGCAACCTATTCCTTACTTCTTGTGGAACTGCATTAGGATAACCCACCATACCATGAAAATATATGGGTCTAATAACATTTACAACAAACAAAGTTATAGGTGGAGGATGATCCATGTTATTGTGAGGAGGTGTTCCTATAAGAGGATTAAAATGTTGAGGGATAGGGGTCTTTCAAGAAATGATCTATCATATTAAAATCAATGATCCTTTAAAGACTTAGTTTCACAAAAAATCTCTATTAGTTCTAAGTGATAAAGGAGGAAGACGAGGAATACCTATATCAGTTGCAAATGATGGCCCCTCACTAGTTGGAGTGTACAAATTTGTGTAGGGACTACTTGATCCAAAACTATCTAAGGAGATAGAATACTCCTCTATCAAAGGTTGATCACTTTCAACCACATGAACTACTTTCTCTTCTAACCTTTGATCTCCCAAAGCTCTCCAAACTTGTTTCTTATTTGGATTTGTCCTTCCAAGCTCTGGAAAAAAATTCTAGCAGGATCTGTCTTGAAGAAGGACCTTATTCCTTCCACTTTATAGATCTCAATGACATATTTCAATTATTGAAACTTGAGGCACTGGTATTTACCATAATTTCTAAATAATGTGGAGTCGCCACTAAGGTCTTGTACCTTATATGTGTAAATCACTACAAATGACTTGTCAACTAAAACTTAATGATAAAATTTAACAAAGCTTGACAAATATCAACATCCTTTGTTAGTATTTACCCCTAGCCAAGAAAATTTAATGGAAAGCTTTCTTAAACTAGGAAAATATCAAGCAAATAACTTTTGATCAAGCTCATTTTTGTAAAGCTCAATAAAGGATGATGTCTAGACCATGTATTTGCATCTAAACATGTGTAATATGTTACCAGAGGTTGATATTTATCTATATTTACACAAATATTCCCAGGCAATGGTGTTAGAGTGATGTTAGTACCCAAATTGGTTCTCCCTTTGAAGTCAAGAAGCATCAACAGCTGAACGGGATGCTTAGAGAAAGATAGATCAAAATTTGAATTGTTTTATAGCTACGGAGGGATCTAACTATCTCTTTGTTACTCGAGCTTGGGAAAAGTTACATAATACCTTGCTAAGGTCTTAACCTACCCTACTAATTTAGGTTCTTCCTTCAACTAGGGTGAGAGGACCTATTTTGTAACTTGTATTTGTAAGGGAAAATAATGGACCAAAAATATTTGACTCTCCTTTTTAGGACATTGAGAAATAACCTTGAGAAGACATGGTCAATGCAACATAATCTAACTCTCATGAGTTGTCACCCTAGAAAATGCAGATGTCTCCTAGAAAAGGTTCAGGTTACTAAAGAAAACAATAAAAATGGCTTGCTCCTGCATATTTTGGGTAAAGGATGGGTAAATTTAACAAATCTCCTTAGCATTTATGGATAAGCAGTGTAAAAGGGGTGGTTCTTGTAGGATTTATCAGTTATGGATGTATTTTGTTGGGGAATTAAGTAGGATAAAGTTGATTATACAAAATATTTGATAAATTTTAACAAATGTTGGAAGATCTACTAGATGAGAAGATAAAAACACTTCAAACAACTAACACTGAACCTTTAACTAGAAGATGTGCATCAATGGAAGCCCAAGAATACATGGTTTCACACAATCTTTGAGAATTTAAACATAAAATATCATGCCAAAAACTCAATAAAACATAAAGAATCCCAAATATAACACACCTAAGATATACTCATAGAATTATAAACAACCTTTATCAATAAAATGGAAGCAAAGTGAATTTAAAACTATTTATTGCACAATGAAATGAAATCTCTCCTCATAGCACAATTACAATTACCATGATACTACCACAAGGACAAGATCTTGTGTGATTCAGAGGGATTCCTAACATAATATTGTAACAAGAACATTGATAGCTATTTATAAATATCTCAACTTAAAAGAAGACACAAAAATGCTCATGATCAAACACAATTAACTTAGAACTCATCAAATTCATCAGCAAGGGAAAGTTTCATTTGTAGTCTCAATGCTTGTTAATGGTTGTACACTTGCAACCATCTTGACATGATTCTATTTGAAAGCTAAAGAAATTAACAGGTTTCTCAAACAAGTTCTTGGAAAATGGTTTCTCTCAGTTTACGATTTTTTTCTAAAATTTTAGAAAATTTAACCCCCATGCGAGAGTATTCTCATTGCATTTATACAAATATCAATCATTCATTCAGTCTTTAATTTCCCTAGAAAATCATGAATCTTTGAAGAATATTCTTTCTTTACAACACATAATCTAATCCATCTTTATTCTCTTGGAAATATCTTGTTTTATGTTTCCAGGTGGGAAAATTACAAGTCATTCATGTTTTCCATTATCCCAGAATGACTAGGATGCCATGTCACTTATTTGATGTTTTATTTTAATCATTTATCTTTTCAAGAGATCAAAGAAACCCCTTTTTGATGATTTTTAGCATCTCTAAGTGATTTTATTTGACATGTAATCCCTTTCATTTTTTGAGAATCCATCTTGGGAAATACACATTCACTTTCATGTCTTTCTGGGCGGATTTTTCTACATGGATAATGTCATATCAAGACAACTATTATCTTCTGCATAATATTAACTTAGTTCATACTTATTTCTCCCTTATGAATAACACCTCATATCTTCATAAATTATGCTATCATGATTATACTTAGCTCAACTTTCTTGTCTCAAATTTATTATAAATTTACACTATTTCCTTCATAAACTTACATTTTCATTTTTTGAGTGTAAGGAATTTAGGGAAATTTATTTGTAATATGGCAGAAACACTAGTAGTAGCCAACTTGAAAGACATATCCATTGAGGATTTCAACTCAATTTTTTATTTGTCAGGCTCTGATGATAAATTCGTAAGAATGCTATTTGAGATTATTGATCTTGAAGATTATACTAGGCCTTTGACAACTCAATTTGTTCGGGTTACATTGGTTAGAAGGATTATCAAGATAAGTCCCATTTTTTCTATGTTCCAGATGATGTATTTTCATCTCTTCAGACTGTAACATCGAAAGACTCCCAAAGCATTGAAGAAATTTTGTACTGTGACTAGATCTAGTGTGCAAGGTTTGAATAATTACCAATGCCCCTTCATTTTTAATGAACTTACTGGAAAGGAAATACCCTTTGGGTCTTATGTACTTGATTGTAATATTTCACTCGGTACTATGCATGCCCTTTTTTGAAGGATGAATGAGCTGGAGTAATGTGTCTCAATATTCGAGAACAAACCATCAGGCACCATACCTTCTCACCTCCTAAAGCATCACCATTTTTTGTGAAGAATTATAAGGGTGAGCCTAGTTCCAAGCCTCCCACTCCATATTCTCTAGGATCATTTGTTGTTTCACTTCTAGCTCAAAGTTCCAAGCCATCCTCCACTTTCAAAGTAATAAGGAAAAAGGAACTCCCTATAAGAGGTCCTGGACATGACTTAATGGGTTTCCTCCTATGAAAGGAGGGCACAATTTCTTAGTTTTTTTGATGGACCTATGACAACTATTGATGAACTCAAGTATTTGGGTATGTCTCACACAGTGGTAGGAGACATTGTGTTTGTTCAAATGGCATTAGGGATAGATGAATTTGTTCATAGGAAGAATAAACTAGTGAAGAAACTTCCTCTTTGTAGAGAGGAATTTGTGGTAGTATATGGTTAGGTTTCTTTTTCTTATTTCCTTTTTTTGATACATTCTCGAAAATATATGTAACTTTTTCTTCATGGGTGGGGCTCTATAGAAACCCATTTTTTATTTTTCCATAATACAAAAGATAACAAATAATTTCATTAGTTTATATGCTTCATGATGGATTTGAAATATTATCAAAGCAATATAAAAGTCTAATGTATTGTATAAAATTACATACATATTTTAAAATAACAACTTCAAAGTGATATTTAGTTTGTTTATGAAACAAGAATAATAATTGAAATAGGATGAAAATAAAGTTCAAGGAAAACAAGCCTATGCTTGTTCATTAGTCTTCATGTCTGTATCTTTATCTTCTTCATCTTCTTCTTCCTTGGGTTGCCTATCCACATATGCATCATACTTCTAGAATAGTTATTTTATATCATCTTCATCTGGGTCTGTATGGTGCTGAAATATCATTACTTTCCTTCTCAGTGTATCCATGCATTGATCCATCTTTTTTTATACTCCCGTGGTTTTGATTTTAAATCTACTATTTTGTTTTCTAGAGTTATTATTGACTCAATGACTTTATGAGAAAAAATTTCTCTTTGGATATTATTCTCAAAAGAAATTATCAAGAAGTCAGTTTTTAGATCACCATAACTCTTTTTGAATTTATCAAATACCATGTTTTCTTACTTTAGATCAATAGTTTCCATATTTGTTTGAACCCATTTCTTCTCTATCTCAATTTTTTCTTTGATTCCATTCAAAACATCAACTCTGAGTTTGGCCAAGTCTTCAATTACATACTGAGTTCCCATGTGTTCAATTTGCACAATTCCTTCCTTCTCAACTAAGTCTTCATCTAATTGAGTAATACAATTTAGGTTGGGGAAAATTCCCTCAAAATAGAAAAGCTCATTATCACACATTCAATTAACTCATCAATTTCATTGATCTTATTCTTGAGATTTTCATATTTCTTCCTAGATTTCTCAATGGCTTTCTTCCCCTTTTCCATTAGCTTCTCCACCCAAGTATCAACAAATTTAACCTTTTCAATAACTTTTTCAATGTGTTCCATAACCTCAGGAGTAGTAGTGGAGATATCTTCTTGGCCTTCACTAGACTAGCCAACTAACTGTTGTAAACATGAACTCAATGATTTGACCCATTCTTTCAATTATCTTTTGGTTATCTTGTCCTCATCTACTTTGTGCAAAAAATCATTGACTGCTTTTGAGACTCCTTTCTTTAATGCATCTCTTGAAGGTTTTCCCAAAGGAATGAGTTGAACATTATAGTCATTTGTTGTTATATCACTTCTTGATTTTCCTTCATGTGGAATTTTCACCTCCAAAGTTCTGGATCCATATGGGTCAGTATGAGTTTTAGTAATGGCCTAATAATTTTTGGAGGATTTTGGGTTTTGGGAAAGCTAAGGTTGTAAGATCTATCGATTTCACAATATAACCTCTTCTTCTTCTGAAATTAACTCTCATATCCAGGTGTTTTGTAACAGAAGTTCCCACATTTGTATCTTACAATGCCAGTTGAGGTTTATCATGGATGACCACCAATTGGTTAGACATCTCTTAAACATTCTACACTGATGGATATATACGTTGCACTTTATCCACTTTCAATGTTGATTTCTTGGGTTCATATTGTGTTTGCACTTCCCGCACTTAATTCTTTCCTTGATCCTAAGCTTGGGGTTGACCAACTTACTTTTGAGTCATATCATCATTTGGATTTTTTTTCTATATTTTTCTCCTTAATTGATGTATTCATAACTTCTACATTTTCCTTGGGAACCCCTTGTTGGTTTTTTTTTCCTTTAGATTCTTATTTTTCAGTTGCAGTTTCTACTTCATTTAGAGGTAACTGTTTGGTGGAGATATCCTCGTGAACTAGTATATCAATTTATGTTTATTCTTTTCATACCTCTCTTTATGGCACATTGTGCTAGCTCCTAGTAGTTAATCCCTTACCTTTATCAATACCATGTATACTCTGACTTCTATCAATATCTTTCTTTGTAATGGTTTATTTTCAATATTCAATCACCCTTTCTTCATTAGACATTTACCTATGAGGTGATCCACTACTTTTGGTAACCTTGGTTTCCATTTTGGGATTCTTTTCACCTATTGCCTCAATATCCCTAATTTCTCCTCCAAAAATTCCTCAAACTTTTGACTTGCTCATTTCTAAAGTAGTCTATCCTTCGAAGATATTTCGACATAGGAATTTCTTACTCAACAATTGGCACATGAGTGGATTCCTTCACTCCTTCACCTAACTAGAGAATACTTGTATCTTATATT
Source organism: Taxus wallichiana var. yunnanensis (assembly GCA_018340775.1). Classification (NCBI taxonomy): domain Eukaryota; kingdom Viridiplantae; phylum Streptophyta; class Pinopsida; order Cupressales; family Taxaceae; genus Taxus; species Taxus wallichiana. The sequence goes on along the minus strand of CM031243.1, from coordinate 301,192,356 downwards.
ACTTTTCTTTTGACTGATACTTTAAATGCCTTAATTATAAGAATCACCTCTCATTTTTTTATTCATGCAATTAATTAAAAATAGATATACTCACACCTTTAAATGGGGTTACTGAGAAAATATATTCAAATCTTGTTCTAACACAGAACTATCTAGTGGATTAGGTAGGACATTACCTAGGGATACTTGTTCTTGAGTAATATCAACTATTACTCCTCCTGGAGATAAATCTGAAGCTAGAAACATTGGTTGTACATTTGGACTTACTTGAACATATTTTTGTTCTAGTGGTGGAGTTTCTTGATGAACCATGGAAACAACTACTCCTTCTTTTTCCTTAGTGAGAATGGGAGGATCAATCACTTCAGCCTTCTTATGCTTGTGTTTCTTAAATGCAAGATCACCTTCTCTTACCAAGGGTTGTTCAAATACAACTTTGTATCTTTTCTTTTCCCTTTCAAACTGTTTGATATCTGGTGCTACCCTTCCCTTAGTACTTTGTGACTTAGATTGGATATTGGAACTTGTCATGGCTCCTCTCATCAACTTTTCAATACTCTGGGATTTTGGTAAAACCTCTGAGGCATATTTTATGTAGCTAAGACTTTTCTTTTTTTTTTTGGATTAGTACTAAAAAAGTGATAGGAGAATTTTTAATAGATTTTAGAAGTATTTATTCTATTTTCTGCTTTAAAGAAGATATGGAGGTTCTTGTCCCACCAGAGAACAAAGTGGTCCACTCATAAAAATTCCTATAGTATGTCTTTTTAATGTAATTGAGGGATTTTCTTCCTTCAAAATATCTAATTCCATGAACTTGTTAACAACCTTTGTATTATGAATGCATAAATCTATGTTCTTTTGTTTTAAACAAGTCAAATTTCTCCTCATCACATGAACAATCCTTCCATATTGATCATCTGATTCCTCCTCATCCCATATTATGAGGTTCATTGTATGTCCTTATACATTTTGATCAATATAAAATTGAATCACAATTTTCTAGTTATCCATGATTCCCTGGGCACTACATAAATTTTAAAAATCAATGATATGTGTGAGGGTCATCCTTGAGAAATCCCTAATTATGACTTATATTGGTGTGTGTTTTCCACATCATTAGGTGAGTCATCTCACTTAGGTGAGATCATAGGTCCATGTGTCATTTAGGGGTCATTATGAGATTCCATTACACGTCGGTGTGTCATCACGTCGGTGCGTCGGTGCATCATCATGCGTCATTGGGAGTTACACTTCTATTATGGAAATGTAAATCACCCTCTCTACTCGAGTTTTCATGATTGCAGCAACCTTTGGGGTTACTCAACACCTTCTATGTGTACACCTCTTTTGATCTATGAGATAGATGAGAGTTTTATGGCTTAACTAGGTTCTTCCCATTTGTCAAATCTTTGTATGCACATTTGGTTGATGCTCGCTCCTCCCGAGATCTCTTCACACTGCTTTTTTAAATCGTACGTCCATTGATGTGCACATCATCCCTCATGATCCTCGCTTGTGGGTTTTCAAACCATCTTTCAACTTCCTCTTCATCTTTGCAATTCATCCAATAGTCCTCAAAGTGAGGTTCATGCTCAAAATAATTTTCCAAAGTATTGACCACCCATATAATTTCATAGCTAGACATCATGCCAAATTTCTCCATATCAAACCTTTCCATTTCCTCCTCCATTAACCTATATTTTATAATAGAGGGGAAATAATACCTTCCAATCCTAATGGGAAATTTTATGTTTTTCTTATGTCTCCCGAAATCATCTTATGAATAGGTTTTAATTGTCTTGCCAACTCACATAAAGCCATCTTGTCATCTAAACACTTTGGTAGTTTGCACAGGTTGTCCCTCAAATCCACTGGCTCTTATGTAAGTGAATCTCATATACTAAATAAAGAAGCAACCATATTCCATTATTGTATTTATAGATTCTTCTGATATTCTATATTTCTCCCATTCAAGTTTGAACAAGCACATGATAGGTGTAAAAATGTATCGTTCACCAATCTTACATTTCCCTTCTAATTACTCAATTGTAATTGGGGATAAATCTCATGCATTTTGTGTTTTTTAAAGGGGCATGTGGTATAAGGCTAGGGAAATGTCTATGGCCTACAATATTGTAAATTAGATATGTCATCATGTAAAACTCAAGCTCCCCAACACCACCCATCTTGATCTTTGCAGCCAGTGCTAGAAGATGCTCATGAATTGAATCGGTAATAAGGGTTTCCTAGAAAATTCTTCCTTTTATTTCTAAAATAATCCACATATATGGGAAGATCCATTATTTGAATTCATTTTTGTTTCCAAACCAGCCATCCTACTTAGCAACATAACTACATCTTCCGCTTCTTCCACAAACTATGCCCTAACCAATTTCTTGGGAATTCTGGTAGTCACCTTCTTATATGATAAAAAATACCTAGTGTTTATAAGTTTAGGATAGTCTCTTCTCATGGCTTCATAGTATTTAAGGGATAATTCAACACCTAGGGTTATCAAAGTTTTGATTACTTGGTAAGTTCAACATTATCCTGAAAGCCTTGGGTGTTAAAGTCAATACTGCTTTACCACTCCCATCTAAGAATTCTCTCTTTTCTAGATTATAGTTCATGGCACAAAGCCTCACCAATTCAAGGCAATGCATAGAGGGAGGTATAACACCAGTTGAGGCAATGTTACTGGCCTCAATTTCTTCCATGAGTTCACTTTTTTCTGGGCTATTCAATCTTTGCAGGAAATCATTCAAATCAACATTCATTAAATTTGTGTCTATAATCTTATCTAAATCATTGGTAACTCTGGATGTGACATGAAAAATCAATGGAAATGTCTTCATATTTTATTCCCTAGCTTCTATTTTTAATCTCTTTGTAAATTGTGGAGTAAAAATAATGAAAGTATGAGAGTAGTACTGATTACATTCTTTTTTTAAGAATATTTTATTGGGAATCTTTTGCTGCCCCGAATCTCACTTCTTTTGTTCACTCGAAGCCCAAATTGACTAAGTATGGAAAATATTACATAAGCCCTCCATGTGTCTATCTAGTGCACTTTCGGTATAAGGCTAAAGAAATATGTCCCTAAATAAGCGTAAACCCTCCATGTGGTAGGAAACTATCTTCACCTACGAGAGACTTGGTAGCGAGAACAAGTAAGATCAAATGCATTAATTCCTATAAATGATTGAAATATTTATTCCAAATCAGAAGGTCAAACATTCAAATTAAATAATGACAGTGGTAGCTTTGTATTTAAAATATTAGGGTAGGAGCTAGAAAGATAAGAAAAAATCCCTATCAAATTAAGAGAGAGAAAAGAGGGAGCTTGGAGTGACAAAGAGAGAATGGGTCTTTAAAAGGAAGCAGAAGTTCCAGATCAAAAGATGAGATATTTTTACAAGAAGAAAATAAGGAGGGGAAGTAAGGAGTTCGTATTTTGTAGGAGTCTAGCCTCAGTAAGCCTCTGTCATAACAGAAAAGTGTAATATGTGCCTTTGAGGGCCTTATGTATCATTTTCTCTATGAATAAAGAGTTCTTATTTTGTGCAAATTGACTTTTTATGTTTTGAATCTCCGTTCTTTCATTATAAGTAGTTCTAAATGAGTCAGGAAATTCATCGTGCTTGATGCCCTTGGAATTTCTCTATTTGTTCACTATCTATGAATCAACCACTTTGACTCCTCAGACACTAATGTTATCAGAATAGTAGACCATGTCGAACAACTCTTCAACTATCCTAGATAATCTCTTTTAAGTATTTTGTATCTTTATGTTTCTAGATTGGTGCATCACCTTGTTATTTTAAGTTATTTCATGTTTTCTTCTAACCCTACCCTACTCAGTAGAGAAAATCCAACTTCTTTAAAATCTGGAGGTCTCCTTAGGGTGCACATCTCACTAACCTAAGGTTTCATATGACTCTGATGGTTTATTTGTAGGGATCATCGTCAACATTTTTCCTGACACACCTGGTGGGACATTCATCCTATATTTTGCATCATCGAAGATCTAATAATTGGAAAAATATTCAATCCACTGACTTGAAAGAACAAAATGAATGCAAACAAGGTTGATAGTAAGGGAAGAGGGTCTAATCAAATTTACAACTATCTCCTCTATGACACAGAAGAGGAATATAGGTTCAGAGATATCCATCCCCCTCAGACCAGAATCTCTCAACACCTCCACTAGGTAGGCCTTTTACACAGTCAACTAGGACCCTTAGACCTATCATTATGGCTCATCTTCAACCTCCACCTCCAAGATAGTTTGTCTCATGGGATCAGGGAAGCCCACTCATTTTTCCCACACCCCCAGTGGTATGGAACCCTATTCCAGCCAATGCGCTAAAATCACTACCTAAATTCAGTGGTGAGGATTTCAAAACCCCTGAGGAACATCTCCAAGATGTAGCAGAGATATGTGTAGTACATTATATAAGGGAGCAAGATGTCACCTCATGTTTTTGGCCACCTCTTTTAAGGGAAGGGCCCTAGAATGGTACCGATCTTTAACCCCTAATACTATTGGTACTTGGGACCAATTAGGAGGGGCATTGGTGACAAGGTTTAGCAAGAAAGGGGACCAGATCATCACTATTGCAACAACTAATTTGTATTAAAAAGGGCCGTAAGAGTTAATGATAGATTTTAACACCGGTTCTATAAAACTTGGCAAAGGATTCTGGCCTTGGCTAGACCATCCAAGGTATGGCTATTGTATTTTATTTAAAATCTCTAAATTCAGATATTTCAGTAATGATTCAATCATTGAGGGAGATTTTTGCCATAGGCCTATAGCATTATAGTCCAAGCTGAGAATAATCTAATAGATGCTAGGAAACTCCCTCCTAGAAATCTTTTACCATAAACCTTGAGATAGCCCCCCATCCACAAGTACAAACACCAATCCTGGCCCAAACCCCTACATCCTTATATAATTACCCACCTACTTTTACGGCTTCAACTTCTACCACCACATCCTCATCTTCCTCTCCCGAGATGGATGAGATGAAAAATATCCTGAGAAGTTTTTCTAATGAGATAGTGAACCTTAAAAGGAACCAGAAGCTTATCCAAGGAAAAATTATCAAAATTTCCAAGGTAGTCGACCCACTTATCCCTCTACATACCAGAATACTTAGAGACCACCAACTACGCAACTATCAAATCAAATATACCAATGCCACTTTAGACTGTTCCCCCAATAACGGGAGAGAAATCATCCCTAGATAGAACCATCTGCTAAGGAGCCCAATTCTTGGTGCTTCCCTTGCAATAATTCTCATATGCCGAAGAACTATGCCTAAGGGAAATTGTAACTAAGGATAGTTGAATGAAAATCAAGAGAAGGTTATGACGCATGTAGAGTTACACCCCACCGGTCCCAGGGAGCCCAAAGTGTCACTTTCACAACCTAGATGCAAGGATGTCCCTAGAACAAGAAGTAGATATCGCACAAGAATATGAAATTTTCTCTTGGGTAGAAGGAGAGGAGTTCGTATTCATAAATGAAGTGTCTATCCCAAAACCTATTCAGTTTAGCTACAACACCCACTTCAAGAAGAGAATCATTGAAGCAGATGCACCAACTTCAAGTTCAACCAACAAGATGTATAAAGAGCCTCTGACCATCATGAACATGTCATCGCCAAGAGTAAGGAAAGATACAAATTCAACTATACATGATCAAGATGTCCATCACCTTGATAAGGAAAGGATGAAGCATCAACCACCTCCTAAATCATCACTGGTTAGACCCATCAATGTAGTCCAATAGCTTAAAAATGCACCAACTAATGCATCCTTATGGGATCTTCTAAGTATCCTTGAACAAAATGAGTTGCTCCAAGAAGTGCTCAAATCAAACAAGGATTCAACCATCACAACCATGGAGAAGGGATGGGTCAAAGTATCCCGAGTGCCTACAAAGGCCATATTGTTGAACCAACAAGGAGAGGTGAGTAAACCAAGGCCCAACCCCTTCTTTTTAACTCTTATTATAGGTAAGAAGTTATTACATAACTCCATGATAGAATCTGGTGCAAGCACTATTGTCATGCCCCAGGTAATTGTAGATGCTTTAGGAATTCAATACAAACCCTTGAAGAAGGGAGTTATGCAATTGACAGAATTCTATCCCAACCATTGGGATTATCAAGGGCCTCCCATTACAACTCTATTCTTGTCTGAATATAACTGTTTGCCAAGATATCATGGTGATTAATGTTCCACCAATATTCGACTCTGCCTCTCATGAGATTTCACAACTAATATCAGGGGGTATATGTCTTTGGATTGGTCCCATTTAATCCTACAAACCAAGTATGGGTCCAAAATGAAGGTCTTGTCAAAACCCCTCTCCAAGGAGCATATAACAGACCAAGTGCCTTCCGGTTTTCGAGGCCTCCCATGCTATGATCACCAGAGAAGAATAATTATACATAGAATATGGGGAGCCTCAAGGGAATGATCATCTATTTAATCTTCCCCCTAGAGATCCTTTTAAGAACTTCAACTCAAATGGCTTGGGCACTTACGTCATTTTTGATGAAAACCCCACAATCCCAAAGGTGGAAAGGGGGTGATGAACGGGAGGGAAGCCCTCCCGGGAATCCTCCAATGTGGACCCTACATTTTGATGGGGCTAAGAGAAAGAACAACTTGGGAGATGGATTTTACCTAATATCCTTGTCTGGTAAGAAGATACTCCAATCAGTCTGTTTCTAGTTCTCCTGTACTAGTAATGAGGTAGAGTACGAAGCCTTGGTGCATGGCTTGTCCACCACCCGGAAGGAGGGTATCAGGAAGTTGAGAGTATTCGGTGACTCAGAGTTGGTGGTCACACAAGTAAGAAATATTTCCACCACAAAGAACCCAAGGATGAGATCCTATCAACACCGGGTATGGGATTTAATAGATGATTTTGAAGCCTTCAATATTAAGGTAATTCCCCGTGATCAAAATACAAAGGCCGACAAGATGGCTATGATAGGGTCTCAATTTGACCTGACCCAGGATTTAATTGCAAATAAAGACACCATAAAAGTGATCATTCACCCTCTATCCCTGACAACTTTGACCATTGGTAGGTGTTCGATAATGACCAATAGGTCATACACTTCCTCTAGCAGTCAGATCAATTCACAAATCAACTCTAGCCCAAGATCGAAGAAGCATATGGAGATCAGATAATACAACTAAAGACAAATAAACTCCCAAGGGGGTTAATTACTCTTGAAAGTCTTTTTGACTCAAATGATGTTAGTTTTATTGAAGAAAGTTTGAGGTAGTAAAGGAAGACTATGTAGAACTAGAAATAGCTAGGGACAAATGACTGAAATTCAAAAGTCGGTGACCCAAAAAGAAAGAGACAGACTCGTGGCCTTGTGTCACAAATATGATAAAGTAATGGCTTGGACATATGATGATCTACATGGTTATGAAAAAGACATTATCCAACACACCATTGACCTAGAAGAAGGGACTAAGCCTATGTGTTAAAAAAAAGAGGCTTGTGAACCCTAAGGTAGAATCCCTCATGGCTAAAGAATTAAGAAAGCTATTGGAGGCTCATATAATTTTTCTAATCAAACACACGACGTGGGTCTCCAACCTGGTCCTAGTGAGGAAGAATAATGGTGAAATATGACTTTGTGTGGACTTCAAAGATTTGAATAGGGCCTCCCTGAAAGACCATTACCCCTTGCCCTCTATGGAAAAAATATTACAGATGGTCGTAGGCTCAGATGTTTTCTTTGTTGGATGGCTTTTCAGGTTATAACCAAATATGGCTTACGGAAAGAGATCAGCATAAGACTACCTTCACAACCAAGTGGGGAACCTTCACCTATGTGAAGATGCCTTTTGGGCTCACCAATGTAGGGGATAATTTTCAAAGAGCCATGGATACCATGTTTGGGGCGTTAATAAACAAGGTAATCCTCATATACCTTGATGACCTTATGGTATTTACTAAAATAACAGAGGAACACTTTGATGCCTTAGAAGCCATGTTCAAAAAATGTCAAGAGTTTGGAATCTCTCTGAACCCAAAGAAATGTATCTTCAAAATACCCCAAGGAAATCTCTTGGGACATGTCATGTCGAAGGAGGGAGTCTCTATTGATCCCGAGAGAGTCAGGGCCATTTTGGAGCTTCCTTCAGTTAACAAGAAGGTTGTTCAATCCTTCTTAGGAAAGATCAACTTTTTCGGTAGGTTTATATCAGATTTTACTGGGAACGATCCACCCAATCACTCTCATGCTAAAAAAATACCTAGGCTTCAAATGGATTGATGAAGGTCATCAGTCCTTTGAATTGATAAAAAAGGCTATTGCATCGTCCCCCGTGCTCCACAACCCCGACTTCTCAAAATATTTCATTATGTATGTATATGGGGAAAGAATAGCATAACATCTATGCTAACCCAAAAGGGAGAAAAACAAGGGGAGGAACACCCAATCACTTTCTTTTCAAAAACTCTCCACGACTATGAAATGAGATATAATTTCATGGAAAGACAAGCTTTACCATAGTTAAAGGTTTGAAGAAGTTCAGACACCTTGTTATGCACAACAAAATATGGGTCATGGTGGCTCACTCTAGCATCAAAGAATACATAATGGAGGGTGAGATAACTGAAAAAGGGCCAACTAGATAACCAAGATCCTAGAGTACGACATAGAAGTGAAACCCATGAAGCTTGTGAGAGGCAAGGGACTGTGTCAATATTTGACATAGGAACCTATCCCAGAGGCCAATAGTGAATGGGGGGAGGTAATGTACCTATAGGAGGATAGGCCTGAGGGGTGGGTCTCTGACATAATTCATTTTATGTAAACTAGAAAGTACCCATGTCATCTCCCTTTAAAAAGAGGAGATATTATAGACAACAAGGGACTCATTTCACCATGATTGACAACTTCCTTTTTAAGAGGAATTTTAATGGATTAATGTTAAGATGCCTAGAAAATGAAGAGGCCAAGAGAGTCTTATGAGAATTACACCACGGGAACTCGGTGGTCACTTTTTGGCCCAAACCATGGCCATAAAATCTTACAAGAAGGATACTTCTAGTTAGGCCTGTTCACTGGTAGTCAAGCAAAAATGAACAAATGCAAGGTTTGTCAAGTTTACATGGGTTTCCAAAGAAACGTAGAATTTCCCCTCAATCCCATCCTAGTTAAAGAACCCTTCACACAATGGGGTCTTGATTTCATCGGAATGGTTAACCCAACTTCAAGTGTCAAACACCAGTGGATTCTCACAACAACCGATTATTTCACCCGGTGGATAGAGGCAGTTCTGCTTAAGGAGTCCACTAAAAATGTGATCCTAGGACTCTTGCAAGATATCACTACACACTTTGGTCCCCCCACTATTATATCTGAAAATGCCAAAGATTTCTTAGGGGCTAAGGTATCTAGATTTTTGGTCAAGCATGGGATATATCTAAATTCATCCTCTAACTATTACCCATAGGGTAACGGTCTGGTAGAGTCTACTAATAAGAATATGATAAGACTCATCAAAAGAATGGGACATGAGCATAAAAGGCTATGGCATGAGCATGTTAAAAAACCTTATGGGCCAATCGGATCACTCCAAAACAGATCCTGAAAGCTTCACCATATGAAATAGTCTATGGGAAAAGTGTTGTGATGCCAATTTCCTTGGAAATCCCTGCATTACAACTATTGAAAGGGTCCGAGATAGAGGAAAATGGAGCGATGCAAGTAAGGCTCACCAAGCTGGTGGAACTCTAGGAGAAGCGTGAACTTTCCCATGAGGCCATGATCAATCGCCAACAAATAGTCAAGATGTGGTTCGATTAGAAAACATCAAAACTGAATTTCCAATTCGGAACTCGCCATCTTGAAATGGGATGCAAGAGTAGCCAAGCCGGGAATCATGGAAATTTTGACCCCCTGTGGACTAGTCCCTTCATAATCAATGCATGTAAGCAACATAACTCATTTGAACTTGAAACCATGGTGGGAGATCCTTAGCTATTCCAGTGAATGGGATTCACCTGAAGCCCTTCGTATAAGTGTCTTCAAAAATGTATCATATGTACATATTTGTTTCCCTTCTTTCTAGATTTTGTTTGTCCCTCCCCTTCTTTTTGTGCATCTTCACCACGTGTCCCGCCACCTCTGTCCATGTGTCTTATCAATTTTGAGGAAAGTGCACCTACTTATTTCTCCATAAAATTAAAGTCTCCATCAAGAGTAAAGCCCCATTCCTTAATGAGGAGATCCACAATCAATGCAAAATATATCAAAAAGGCATTGAGTTTGGCACCTTGGGTCTCCTACTCAAAGGGAATGTTATAAGAAGTGACCCCAAGTATGTGTGATATTTTACTCCCTAAGTATAAGTGGTTATTAAAGGCATCTCGAGTTGTTTGACAAGGTCATTCCAAAGCGTTAGAGTCTTCTAAATTAATTAACAAGTATCAAAGCCTCCAGAGTCCTTTCTAAATTCAGAGAGACACCATGGATTCTTGCACCTCTATTTAAGAAGAAAAATCCTACGCGGGACACCCCTTCCCCCGATTCTACATCCTCATATAAAATTCCCTAATCCACCTGTCTCGATATAGTGACCCGACCGATGACATCTTTAACCCCAGTCTCAACAAAAGGCCCAAAGCTTTAAGAGAAGAAAATTTTTCTAGGTTTAATAACCTGGGTGATTTTGAGTCATTCGGCTCTAGAATCTGGAGCACAACTCTCACCCAATATATGGTTCCTCTCACACACTTGTTCGCAAAGCTCATATAAATGTGTGTGGCCTATTTTAACTCAAAAAACCATACAATCCAGGGACAAAATTTAACTATGGTGATTATGCAAAAAACCATTACTGAGACATGTTGGCTTTAACCTATGACCAAACGGCCAGCTTCTATAATGTGGTGAAGCTTCAAAACGTATGGGCCTAAGGCCTCATTCCTCAACAGAGTTGAAGAAATAAGACGCCACTAGTGTAGGGATTCTGGGCTTTCCCATTCCCTTAAAATGCTTTATGGCTGACACTCATGATGCCTACTCTATGTTGGCTTTTATTTTTAGGAAAGACTTTGATAAAGGTGTTGAGGATTAGTAGATGATAGCCATGTTCCAAATGAGGATTTTCAGCTAGAAACAAGCATATAATTTGACTTCACAGAGGTCATCGCGGGGTCAATTTGCAAAGCGAATTTCGACTATTTATTGATGGCATCCACATTTAGGTATTTTCTTTTCTCTTCCACCTCATCCTGTACCAAAATGCTCAATATTTCAGTTAGTATATGACTTTGACCTTGTGGGATGCAGAGGTAAATCCAAAAATATTATCCCAGTATCTACATGGACCCATATATTGTCCCATATATTAGATGTATATGAATTTTTCAATGCTTTTTGGATCCCCTTATGCTATAAATTGATCTTGAAGGGATCAATCATAGAATGAATGACTTTGCATGGTCTATCCTCTCAGACCCAAAACACCCTTGTGACTACTTCTTCGCCAGAGGGAATTCCATGATTCGGGTTCACAGATTCAAGGGATAATCCTTCATGCTCCTAAGGTTTCTCATGCCTTAGGTTATGGGTTTTGAAGTCAATAGGAAGATCATCCTCCTGGACATTGAATTCTTCTTGACTTGAAAGAATAAAAAACTCTATGAACTCCCCTTTAGTAGGGGAGGGGTTATGTTATCCAAAATGTGCCCCTACTCATTTTTTGTGGCTAACTCCTCTCATTTTTTCCTCTCTTGTGCCTCAGTCATACTATTTTTCTTTTCAGGCACTCAAAACATTCTAGAAATGACACCATTCGATAGAGCTCTTTCTCGAGATTTCCGAAAGGTAAAGTTTTCCTCCTAACTCCATGTATTTTTGAAGTTATGGCTCGGCGGAGTTTTTGAAAAAAATTTCCCCTGAAAGGCCCACGGCCAATGAGATGCTGCCACGTGGCACCTAGAGTGGCAGAGCGTGGGGAAATTTTGGAAAATTTTCCAAATGACCAAAAAGGTGCAAAAATTCAAATTTTTGCCCGCCAACCCGATTTGGCCCTGTTTTTCCCTAAAACTTCAAATCGCCATATCTTTCGATCCAGAGCTCGGTTTTTCACGTTCTTTATATCAATGGAAAGCTGGTGAAATTATCTATAAGATTCTAGGGTCAATTTTGAATTTTTGTGGAGTTTGTAGAGAGAAAATAAAAAAACACTTCTGGCACATGGTCATGAACAGAAATGACGTTTCAACCACCGATTTTAATGAAGAATGGCTCACATTCTCTCCCAACATGGTTAAAAATGTCAGCGGATGGGTCTGTCAGGTCGCCCATGTTGTTTTGATGGCATTTTGGTCAATGGTTGAACCCCTTACATGTTTTCCCACGTTTCTCTCTCCTGGGGTCGTGATTTGCACTGTAAAAGCTAGAATGAGTTCATTTTTGCAAAAGAGAGACACTTTTCAGTTCTGCAACTTCCTTTTTCTTCCTCCTTGCGTAATTTGTGAAGAAATTTTACCTTTCCATGTAATGCAGCACATTTTCTTACCTCTGGATCATTGTAATGTACTTGTATTGATCCGAGATGTTGATATATGTTCTGTGATTAAAATCCTCAATCCTTTCATATATCTATCATTGCTTTCTTGATCTTTCATTACATTTTGAGCATTTGTGCATGTTTTGTGTTGTGTTTCCTTATGGATTGTGTATTTCATACAAAGATCGTGTGTCTACAAATCCTTTGGTACATCACCTATCAGCATTAGTTCTTTCTTTTTGCATTCAATATCTCTGTCTCCTTGGAATTTAGAGTAGATTTAGGAGTTCAAACCTCTCGCAATTGTGCAAATAACAGATATAATCATAGGAGTTTGAGGAACCAACCTCTAATCTGAAGATTCCTCTCTCATTTTACAAGTCCCACACTTGGAGAGAGGTTTCAATTTTGTGCAATCACACTGGATTCTTAGAATGATCAAACTAGAAATTTGATCAACATCTAGGGGTGCCGCTGATTTACCACAACAGTTTTGGCATGCCCGGTGGGACCTTAGAGGTCTTCCACTTTATCTTTGACAAGTTGGTGTGTTTCTGTTAAAGATTCATCCTTTTGGAGGCACTTTCAAAAGCACATATGGCGACTCCATTTGGTAAACAACTCATTCTCTAAGTTGCACTGCTTTTCCATTCATTTCCATCCATTCTTCTTTCCATCATTTTCATTCTTTTCCATTCCATGAAGTTGTGCAATCAAAAATTCATTTACATCATGGAATTCACATTTACAACAGCAAGATATATCACATCTCCAACATGTTTTACAAATCCTCCAAATCAGCATTTTGATTAAATTCAAAATCAACATGTCTACCCATATGAGCAGCAGTGCCAAAGTCAGCTTGGATATGAAGCATGTCAAGCACAAGGGTATGCTGGTTGTGAGGGAATTCAAGAAGAAAATTTAGATCTGCTGGAACAAATCCAAAAGATGGAGGTAAACATGGTGCAATCCAGGGCTCAAGCACAAATGAAAGCATTTAGAATTGGTTGTAGAGCACCTTGTCCATGGGTGGGACCTTTTCCAAGGCATTACAGCCCTCAAGAGAAGCTAGACTTCATGATTACAACACTACCATTGCTTGCAAAGTGGACTGAAGGAATAAAGGTATATGAGAGGAGTATTCAACAACCTTGTCAATAGGTAAGCACACCATCTCATGCCTTTTCTCTCCTTCTTTCCCAATCTGTTTTATCTCAGTAGTGTCAAGTTTTAAACTCTCCATCTGTTGTCCCAAGTGTGGAATCTATTTCTCCATTCCCTAATCTTCCACCCCATCTCAATTCTTCTGTCCTTTTCCCTTCCAAACAGCCATTCCCTCCAAAGAAACAAGAGTTCCTACCTCCTCCACCACCACAAAAAATTACAAAATCAATTGAGTTACAATCTACTTCTCCTCTTGCATTCCCAAATCCATGTTGGGAGGATAAAAATCATAATGCCAATCAAGGAAAACAACAGCAGAAAGAAGAGCCAAACAAGGATGAAGAAATTCAAAGTCCAAGAGTTGGGCTCTTAAATTTGGGATTACAAAAATCCCCTTGATGGTAAAACCAATAGAGGATGTTGAAGTTGGAGAACAAGTGGAAAACAAGGCTGATTTTATAACAGCAGTGAAGTAAGAAAAATAGTAGTTTGTTGGTGATGAGTTGGGTTTCCATGTTGGCACTTTTCCCAAAGAAAATGCTGATCCAGTTTGCACTGCAAAATCAGCCATCGAGAAGGAAGGAAAACCATCTCAAAACCCCATCTTTGAGGAGCAAATGGATGAGGTCAATTCGGTTTTTACAACAGTATAAGAAGGAAGCATTATTGATACATTTTTGCTTTCATTTGAAGGGGCTGATTTGATTGATGAAGCCATTATGGAGGTGAACAAAATAGGTCCAAATTGTGAGCAAAAGGCACAAGAAATTTCATGCTTCTCTCCCACTTCATCTCTCCAACAATCTGATTTTTGGGATGAGTTTGGATTGACAAGTTTCATGTTTGAAAATGAAGTTATACAGGTGAAGAAAATGCAGATTTGGAGGCCACCGTACAAGAGGGGAGAGACTTTGCTGCAGCAATACATTCAAGAGTTTGATTTTCCATCGACTTAGAAGAATGTTTAGATGAAGAGCTAGCTGAAATTACCATGTTTCCTTCTTCACCATTCATTCTCCAACAACAAGAACTTTCTACTATGGACAAAAGAGTTCAAGGACAACAACCTACATTTTGCAACATGCCTCTTGAATCAAAGCTGGAAGAATTTGATATTCCAAAAGCTACAATGGAGGAGCCCCAAAGCCAACAATGTATTGCAGCAAGTAATAACAATGCAAAAGCAACTTCATTAGATGTTGCAATCAATAACGAGGAGTTGCACACTATTGAAGAGTTCCATGTTGCCATGAAGGAAGAGAAAGGGCAGAAAATTCCTACCATTACTTCCACATCACCCACCCAAGAAGGTCTACAAGAAGACTCCATTTTTGGAATTGAAAATCAGAGCTATGGGCATATCAAATAGATCATACCTTGCCCAATAAGGTATTTGACTTCATTGGAGTCAAAGGAGAAGTCACAACCAGTCATGCTTACTTCTAAGCATGAGGGTGAGCTACAAGTACCAAGGATCAGCTATCATACCTCTTCAATCCAAATTCGTAGCAACTAAAAGAGGTATTGGATTTGTTTTAAGTTGACACCTTGATGATTTGGGTAGAAGACCAATTTCTTGTTGATTTTCCACTCATTCAATCAGCCATGTTCGTGTTAAATCGGTTGCATGGTTGCAAATTTTGAGAAAGGGAAGCTATATCTCCCAACCAGTTACAGGGTTTGTTTAGCCCACTTTTGCTTCCAGTTAGAGTAGGATAGGTAGTTTTTCTTTCAGTAAAAGAAGTGCTTGTGCACACTCGCATGTTTCATTTTGGAGCATGTATGACCTTTAGTTCTGTACATAGTTTTTGTGGTGCTGGTTTGCTCTTGCATGCACCATTTCAAAGGGGTTTCCAAGCTGGATCGTGAGAGGAGGTTTTCAAATTTTAGATCAGTTTTAAGGCTACAACTCATGACTCCATGCCCAATGGATTCTTTAGGAAACTAGTAACTTCATCCAGCAGGCAGATGACCCCTCTGAGTCGCCAAAATTGTTATCCAAAATGTGCCCCTGCTCATTTTTATGGCTAACTCCTCTCATTTTTTCCTCTCTTGTGCCTCAGTCATAATATTTTTCTTTTTAGGCACTCAAAACCTTATGGAAATGACACCATTGGATAGAGCTCTTTCTCAGCTTTCCAGAAAGGTAAAGTTTTCCTCCTAACTCCATGTAATTTTGAAGTTATGGCTCGACAGAGGCTTTTGGAAATTTTTTTCCTCCAAAGGCCCACGGCCAATGAGATTCTACCACGTGGCACCTAGAGTGGTGGAGTGTGGGAAATTTTGGAAAATTTTCCAAATGACCAAAAAGGTGCAAAAATTTGAATTTTTTCCCGCCAACCCGATTTGGCCCTGTTTTCCCCTAAAACTTCAAATCGCCATATCTTTTGATCCAGAGCTTGGTTTTTTGCGTTCTTTATATCAATGGAAAGCTGGTGAAATTATCTACAAGATTCAAGGGTCAAATTTTCATTTTGGTGGAGTTTGGAGAGATAAAATCAAAAAACTCTTCTGGCATGTGGTCATGAACAGAAATGATGTTTCAACCACCGATTTTAATGAAGAATGGCTCACATTCTCTCCCAGCATGGTCAAAAATGTCAGGGGATGGGTTTGTTAGGTTGCCCATGCTATTTTGATGGCATTTTGGTCAATGGTTGAACCCCTTGCATGTTTTCCCATGTTTCTCTCTCCTGGGGTCGTGATTTGCACTATAAAAGCCAGAATGAGTTCATTTTTGCAAAAGAGAGACACTTTTGAGTTCTACAACTTCCTTTTTCTTCCTCCTTGGTAGAATTTGTGAAGAAATTTTACCTTTCCATGTAATGCAACACCTTTTCTTGCCTCTGGATCACTATAATGTACTGTATTGGATCTGAGATGTTGATATATGTTTTGTGATTAAAATCCCTCAATCCTTTCATATATCTATTGTTGCTTTCTTGATCTTTCATTACATTTTGAGCATTTGTGCATGTTTTGTGCTATTTTTCCTTGTGGATTGTGTATTTCATGTAGCATCGTGTGTCTACAACTCCTTTGGTGCATCACCTATTAGCATTAGTTATTTCTTTTTGCATTCCCTATCTCTCGTCTCCTTGGAATTTAGAGTAGATTTAGGAGTTCAAACCTCTACAATTTTGCAAATAACAGATCTGATCAAAGGATTTTGAGGAACCATCCTCTAATCTGGATATTCCTCTCTCATTTTACAAGTCCCACACTTGCAGAGAGGTTTCAATGTTGTGCAATCACACTGGATGCTTAGAATGATCAAACTAGAAATCGATCAACATCCGGGGGTGTCCGCTGATTTGCAACAACAGCTACCATACTCAAAAGGTGAGTGGACCACTCCTTAAAAGGAAGGTAGAGCTCATAGAAGTTAGCCTCCTATGGCTTCACCTTTATCAAGGATTCATGGAGGTATGACCTAGATAGGAGCATGGTTGCTACTTTGGTTACCAAAAATATTTGACTCATGTAAGCATGAGCCGAGGCCATTTTTATTCATAATGGAGCCCCCAAAGTGCTAAGTCACCTGATATCTTTGTTGAACTCATGGACATCCCAACTCTAGGCTAGGATTCATTCCACCAGGTCAAACACAAATTTGACCCTACTCTGACAATTGCAAAAGGACTCCGAGTGGCCCTAAAGAGGAAGGACTGGAGCTCCAAAAAAATTGAAGCCTTCTAGAAATATAGGCAGGAGATTGGCTAGACCACACAAAATTTGAGGATGTATCTAGTAACGAGATGTGGGAATATAAGTGGGACTCGTAATGTAACTCGATCTAGACAATGAGGACATGATTATGCTCACTTCCGAGCAGTCTCTTAGATTAACCGCAGAATCTTCCGAGCTTCCACAACAACAGATGCTAGTACCGATTTCGTATGCCACTTCTCTTCAAATTCCCCAATAGTGTTGCCCTCTCCCGACCCCTTGAAATAAATAGTAGAGGGGGATCACCTTCAATCCCACTCATAAGAAGCTAAATTCAGTCACGGCCTTTGGTTCTCCTCCACTTCCACTTGAGACTTCTCTATGAGAAATTCCTCCACCTCCACTTTTCCTTTAGGAGGTCCCCTCTATCTATCACTCCATCACAGAATCTTCCTCCACTTGACACTCCCCTACTCTCGCATTTCTCTACGACCATCCAAATTTTATCCCCCACATGATCATACCCCCTTCTTCAGCCCTAGTAACTACAATGTCTCAATCACTAGTTACTATTCCATATGGCCTACCACCTAGGTTTCCATTCATAGGAGGAATGGTCTCTTCTTCCTCTAAGTTTTTGAGCCAAGTAGAGTCCACTAAGGTGGCCCAAGATCAGAGGAGGGTAAAACAAAAGAATAAGGAGATGGAAACTCTATCAACCAAGTAGATACAGGTCTTTATATGACCATCAACAGAGCTCCTTGACCATCACCCACCTTTTCCCTCAAGTATCCAAGCCCGTGGAGAAAATGCAAAGCCTGATGACTATTCAATTAGTGTTGTTGCGGTGGACCTTACTGAATTCCGGCATCAGGATAGGGTCAAGCTGATGAATGAAACAATGGTAATAGTCACTACGTAATACTTACAACTCAACAATCAACTTAAGAAGGAAAAATATAGCCTTTGAAAAGTAGAGGCCACAATCAGGGGCCATATGGCTGAGCTCAAAGCCAAGGATAGAGAGGTAGATCAGCTCAAGGAGTTCAAGGATATTTCTACCAAGGAATCCTCAGAGCTTCTCAAGTAGAGGTAAATACTTTAACAACTAGAGTCACTTTGTTTGAGGCCATGGTCAATTCACTCTCGTAAGAAAAGAATATCTTGTAGAGGCTAAGATAAAGTCTTTTGAAGATATGGTCAAGGACTTGACAAAAAAATTGGGCCAATAATCCTAGAAGAAAAAGATTGTAACATTGATATAGGGATTGTATGCCTCATTCTCGTGACAGGATTTCCACCACTTTGCTAAAATTTGGCCTTGAGACTCGGTTTGTATCCGACACATAGGAATTATGCTCTAAGGCGTAGAATGTAGTTTCCACCATCAACAACGCCTTATCCACCAAGGTCCATGAGTCAAATATTTTGATTCAGAAACTCTATGATGCCTCAGACCCCACTCTTCAAAATGCAGGGATCACTGATAGGTAGTTGATTGTCTGTGAAGATCAATGAGATTTTGAGTTGTAACAAAGCTTCTATCAAATGTCAAAATCTCTTGGCACAGCTCCACCAAGGAATGAAGGAAAGGAAGAAAAATATAAATCAACCGGTGCAACTGCTAGGTTTCCATTATCCCTTCCCAGATAAGTCTATGGTCCTATCAAAACACCAAATCCAACAACTCTTGATCACCAAGTGCCAGGACAATACTATCTTCCAGTCTTTGAAGGAAGACTCTAGTGTTTCCGAGGTGGAGGCCATCATCAATCCCATCATATAGTTAGATTTTTTCTTGCATGTGGTAATGCAAAGCCTCCAGGGTTTCTCCCATAAGGAGATAATTGAGCTAGACTGAGCATTCCAAGCCTTGCAAAGAAGGACCTACCCAACAAAGTAGGAATGGCTCTGGATACTAGGCTTCTTTGCAAAAGCACTAACTGGTGTTCTGTAAGCCACATTTTTATATTTTTGAAAATCAGAGGATGTCAGATTCTTCCATGGTAAGCATGGAGTCCCTAGGTGAGTCACCAAATTGATTACATTCATTTGTTAAGACTCTTTTATTAGACATATTTTTTCCCCTGACTCTGACTTCTTTTTTTCAGATGAAGTCCAAATCAACTATGGAAAATCCCTCAGAAGCCCTCCACATGTCTCATCAGTGTAACTTCAAACGTAAAATTCTAAACCGGGTTCCCAAACTCACGCAGGCTCTCCACGTGTCTAGGGCTCGATAAAGTCACTCCCAAATAGGTTGAAAAGTCAAAACACAATAGAAGCAAGCGGAAGCCCTCCACATGTTTATCTGGCACACTTTCAATATAAGGCTAAATAAAGACGTCCCTAACAAGCGCAAGCCCTCCACGTTGTAGGAAAAGATATTTTCTAGCCACAAACTCGGCGTGAGACCAACTAAGAGTAGATACATAGATTCCTATAAATAATCAAAATATTTATTCTAGATCAAAAGATCAAACATCTGAATTAAATACTGATAGTGGTAGATTTGTATTTAAAATATTGGGGCAGGATCCATAAATATAAGAATGAAAGCCCTATCAAATTGAGAGAGAGAAAAGTGGTAGCTTGGAGCGAAAGAGAGAGAATGGGTCTTTAAAAGGAGCTAGAAGTTCTAGATCAAAAGAGGAGAGATTTTTACAAGAAGAAAAGAAGGAAGAGAAGTAAGGAGTTCTATATTTTACAGATTCTAGCCTCGGAAGCACGTGTCATAAAAGAAAATTGTAATATGTGCCTTTGAGGGCCTTATGTATCATTTTCTCTATGAATAAAGAGTTCTTATTCTGTGCAAATTGACTTTCTATGTTCTTTATAAGTAGTTCTAAATGAGTTAGGAAATTTATTGTGTTTGATGCCCTTGAATTTCTCTATTCGCTCACTATCTATGAACGAACCACTTCTACTCCTCGATAAAGAATGTTATTAGAATAGTAGACCGTGCCAAATAACTCTTCAACTATCCTAGATAATATATTGTAGAAGTAATTTGTATCTTTTTGTTACTAGATTGGCACATCGCCTTGTTATTTTAAGTTATTTTATGTTTTCTTCTAACCCTACCCTACTCAGTAGAGAAGAGCCAACTTCTTTAAAATCTAGAGGTCACCTTAGGGCATACGTCCCACTAACCTAAGGTTTCCTATGACTCGACAATTTATCTTCAAGGATTATTGTCAACAAGTACAATCCTTGACAGCTTCCTATGTAAATGTGTGTGTAATTCACCTTTGTTTCTTACAATTTCAATCCTTCACTCCTAATCAATGCTCTTTAATTGATTTCACTTTGTTCCTCTAAAACTTCGATAATAAGGGTATCCAAATTTGTGGAAACCACTTATGGAAGGTAAAGTTGACATCTACCCCACAACTAGAGGTTTCTTCATAGTCGTCTTTGATATCACAGCTGATAGAGATCTGATTTTTGATAGATTGTGGGATTATCAAAGCCATTTTTTTCTTATGAAGCCATGGTTCCCTCTTTTCAACCCTATTACTGAAACTTTCCAAACCCGACCTAGTGTGGATCCAGCTGCCATATCTTCCTCTCTAGTTTTGGGGGAGAAATGTTTAACTTCTATTGGGGATTCTTTAGGCAAAACCCTGGCTATTGACACAAAGAAACCTGGTATGAATATACTATGTATGCTCGCATCTTGGTCGATCTGAACACCTCAAAGGATTTCCCGGCTTCTGTTGACCTACATGTTGAGGATAGGATATGGACTCAAAACATTGACTATGAAGGCTTTCCCTTCAGATGTCGGATTTTCTTTTCCCTTGGCCATTTAGTGGTGGATTGTAAGTGTGGGAAGAAAAATACCAATAATCAATTTTCATGGTGGAAGAATGTTGATTCTAGTCATTTGGTTGTAAACAATCACTCAGATTCAGAGTCAGAAGAGGGATTTGAGGATGTGGATGTGGAGGCTCCTATGCAAGAGTTTGTCAAGAAGGAATCTTCTCCTTACACTGGTTTGGAATCCTTTCCCCCTCCTTCTTCAGGGATCCTCAATCAGATGGGTGAAAATAATTTTGAAATTTGTATACCAGTTCACTCAAATGAAAATGTTAATCCAAATATCGGTGACGATTGGTCTACTATGAATAGAAGAAAG
Organism: Taxus wallichiana var. yunnanensis; assembly: GCA_018340775.1. NCBI lineage: Eukaryota > Viridiplantae > Streptophyta > Pinopsida > Cupressales > Taxaceae > Taxus > Taxus wallichiana. The sequence goes on along the minus strand of CM031243.1, from coordinate 301,170,809 downwards.
AAAGGGAAGGTTAATGACTCCCTTAAGATGTGTCTTCATTCCCATGGGAAGAAGTCTCATGGTTAGTGTTTCTTCTTTTTTTTTGTTAGTTGGACTTCTGGTTGTTTGTTTCTCTATGCCGCTGGAAGAGGAAGCCCCTCTTGTTCCTCATTGTTATATTTTATCTCCACTTTCTCTCATTGTAATGGGGCAGGGTCCCCTCAACCCTTTTTTACCCCTAATAAAAAAATCCTCATATGCGATAATAAAATCTTGAAGTGTTTTAATACTTTAAAAAAATTGCCTTGATTTGTGCAAAAATTACATTAAATACATTGAATCATGGCCATCCGTCTTGCCTCCTATTTTTAAATGTGGGCCATCCACGTGGAGAAATTCCATGCTATGTGGGCTTGGGGAGTATTTTTGTATTTTTGCACTACTTTTTAAATGCAAACAAGTTTACACATTTGACCCAATCACCCACCCTTGACTTTTATTACATTCCTAACACATGTTTAAATCTTGAAGGTGGCGGAGGTACAAGCCCTTTTTGCATATCTATCTATTTTCCTAATCAACCATAGAACTACCACTTCAACTTGAGGCCCCACTTCTTATAAATTTTCTTAAGAATACGTCAAGTATCCTTGATAGGTCTCAGACATTTTTGCACTTTGAAATTTTTTAGACTTAATGTTATGCAAAAATTATCAGCCCCGATTCCTCGATCCAATAATATTTTAACATGTATACCTCTTTGGGAGCGGGGTCAACTTCTTGTTTTGCATCCTTTGAATTTGAATATTCTCAAGAATATTCATCAGCCTCAAGGCTAAGTTTGCATTTTGTAAATATTATGTAATTTTTGTAACTTTACAAATTAAGCCCGCAACACCGCAACCAATGGGAACATGCCACATATCTTTGGGTGGTGGAGTAGAGTATGAAATTTGTAACAATGGCCAAAGGATGATATATAAGGATATTTTTCAAGATTACACCCGATTCATGATCAACTTTTACAAGGATTTATAGAAATAACAATGACCATTATGTTCCTCATAGAAAAGAGGATTTACACCCTAAAAAAAAGGTTTTCAATTGCATTCATCATGACTATATCTTCAAATACACATTTTTTATATGAGAAAATTTATCAAAATATTTTTTTAAAGGAATACAGAGAAAAAAAGGGGTGATATCAATTCAAGCACTAATATATCCCGAGGTTTCTCAAGTCTCCTTACATTAATTGTTTTAAATACACCCACATTGCAAAAATATTCTCCTAAAATCCCTAGACACTATGTATCTTCCTAGTGATACACCACCTACTCAAGTCAGTGTTATCTTTGATCATCTTTGTAATGTCTCTCTTGGTCCTATTTACAATCAATCTGCTTACAACTCAATTTAAGCTTTACATTATTTATTTCAAGATAAATTTTAGGCTATGAAATCAAAAATTACATATCTTTAATATAAAACAACAACATCTTAAGGATACTTCTAAAGATCATGCTAGTTCTTTTCCTCATCCTAATTCTATGTCTTTTACATGTGCTCATATTAGTGAACCCCAAGCCTTAACACTCCTCGCGCCTCTCGTGTTTGATTTCAATGCTAAGAAACAAGACATTCTTCCGCCGCTCCTCACTCATCAATTGATCAAATTTCCATCTACTCATTACTATCATCTTTATAGGATTAAAAAATATCAAGGTCATCCTTACTATAATTATAATTGAATCAATGGACAAAACGAAAATGATTGTTATGCTCTTAAGAGACAAATTGTCCACCTTAAGCTTTAGGGTATCATCTCATTTGCTAAAAAAATGTTGTTGCATATTCCTCTCCAATTACTAAATCTCATTGGGTTCCTAAATATGATTCATCTATGTCTAATGAGAATCATGCCATCAATTATAATGTTCCTTATTTTATCACTCAAGTACCTCCTAAGAAACTGCCTCTCAAAATCAATCTTATTCCTCCTCCTCTTAAGTATTCTACAACATTACTAAGAAACACTATGCAACCTGTCTCTTAAAATTAGTGCATCATCGTCTCCTCCCAAATATTCTACAACATCATCAACCGCACATAATCTACCAACAATAAGCAAATTATTCCTCATTTTGATCCTTAAGACAAATTTCAAACTCCACCACCCCGGCATGGTCCTAATGTTGCTTCTACCTACCATTGTGCTCACTCTTTCTCTTCTCATGACACATATAAGGATCTCCCATAATGGCATGGTATCTCTTGTCTCAACACAAATATCTCCATCATTGGAACACTTGGGGGGCATCACACTTGTTCTTCCCCCTTTTCTAGCATTATCAATTGTTTCTAATAATCTACTCTCAAACTTAATGTGCCACACTTCATGATTCATTTTTCTAAGTACCTTCTAACCAATTGATACACTTGTATAATCATTACCATATGCCACACTATTTTTCTATGGCTTACTCTTGAATGTTGAGGGCATATTACATTTATGAACCTCACATCATACACATGACACATTTCACACTCTACGCATTCACGACACATCTCTTGCATCACATTATCACATGACACACTACATTATGATGCACTCAAATGTGTTTGTTCGTAATTGAATGTTGATGTTATAAATCTAAAATGAATTTCACCACACTAACTCACTCTCTACTCTCTATGATTTTTTGATCATATCTATCTAATGCATAGCTCAAACTATTTCCCGATGACACACTTCTTGTTCAATAGTTCATTCTTGACTATAGAGGGGTATTTTATTAATGAACCTCATCTCACCCATACTCATACACATCTGATCGGGGAATACTTCTCCTATCATACTCACTTTGCATATCATTCCATATTTTTCATTCACAAAGATGTTACATATCTTGGTTGCACTTACTCTTTTTTTCTTAGAGTCACATGTTACACTTTTCTTACTATGTTAGCTAGATATCTAGTATGTCATTATCTTTATCATATGAATATTCACTCTAGTTGTGAATGAAAAATTTCTACAGATCCTTACACACAACATTGATACTTGGTATGGTACTTCTTATTAGTCTCACAGAGGCTCTTAAGGGCAGCTAGCTTTGCACATACTACATATGTTATTAGTTCATTTTATACTACTTATTCTTACTAGAACACTAATATATAATGGATCATACATGATTTGACATAATTTTTATCTATCTAACATGTTAACGGTTGTTTCATGTGCAACATTTTTCTCCTAGGAACTATTTGCTACCTTGGTTGTTAGTTACTCTTTTCTTTCCATTATTTTTAATTATATACCATTGTTTCATGGGATTTTCCTATGTCTCTCGTGTTCATTTCTTGTATGTTTTCAAATGATTTGGTCCTAATTGTCTTGAAACATTGTGAGTGATGTCCCATGTTTGTAACCCAATTTTTGTGGTCTACATTATTGTCTTACTTGCTAGATTACAAACTTCCTTATATATGCGTATTTGTCTTGTTTGCACTAACAAATGTTTCTAGCCACTTTGTTTCCATGTGCCTTGGTTTCTACCAATCACATTCCCTCCCACCGTAGAGAATCGGTTTAGATCAACATCCAGTCCTCTCCTTTGGGCCGCATTCTTCTAGTGATGTAGTATGTAACCAAAATGAGGGGGCATACATTGGGTTAATTAGTCACCCCATACAACAAGATACAAAGCCAAGACACAAAAAATTAAACACAAAATTAATATAGAGTTACAAACAAAGAATGACCTGTAGATCTAACTTGAGTCCTTAGCACAACACAAACACAAGTGCCTAGATACACACATGAGTGCCTGGATGCTCTTGACCCTTCTTTGTGCTTATGACTAGGGACAAATACATAATATTTCTCGATAAACATAATTTTAAACATTTCATAGAGTAGTTTTAATAATATAGGCACAATCCTCCAACATTCGTAATGCATTCTATCTTCATTTTCTTCAATTTCTACTTAGATCGAACTAGATCAAACTTGATCCAAATAGAACAAAGAATGATCACACCATCTCCAATGGTGTATAAAGTTTTAGAAGCAATCATGGTTAGAGAATAAAATAGACATTTCTACCTAACACTTCTTATTTTGTGTCATGAGATTGTTAAAAACTCATTCTTAGCATGAGATCATCCAAAACACTCACATTTTGTGCACTTGGCATGAGATCTCCAAAAAAATTCATTCTTGGTGTGAGATCACTCAAAAAATTGTTCTTCTAAAGCATTTTCTAGATCTTTTCCATCCTTTTCACTTATCATAGATTAGGTGTACATGATCCTTTACTACTTTTTCACATTTTAACACACTTTTTACATATTTGGATAAAAATTTCATATACGTATATTTGACTACTCTTTCACTCTTCTTTTGCAGGATCATCCTTAATATGCAATAAGAAGCAACCCCACATCAAGTGACAACAATATGTATAACACGAAACAACACATACACTTCACCCCCTAGGGTCACGTCATCTTCCTTAGCATCCATGCTTCATTCTTATCACTCCACACTTTTTTCATTGATCTACATGGTTATCAAGTATGCATCTCTTATCTACTTTATGTTATCGAGTATTCACTCAACAACATAGAGTGGGGGAAAATGTAGACACTAAATCACGCACTTGGGTACATTTCTAGGTCATAATCACATACCACTAATCATATGATTACTAAGTGAGAAAACTATTAATTGACTATTTTCTTTGGCCTCATTCTTGTCTTTCTTGTTTTCTTTCTGTCATTTTACACCCTACAACCCAATCATTTTTTTACTTTTTTATCTTTATTGAATCTAGACACTAATGCCCAACCAGATGTCAAAGGTTGCCTAGGCACCCTTGTCCCCTCCGAGTGCCCTTAGCCTCTTTGTATCTTAATCATCCCTTTTGGGCATCTTTTATCTTTTGGACCTCTTGTTTTGTGATGGGTATTCCTTCTAGTTGTCAATTATGAAATTCAAACAAGGGAATCATACAAATACAAATATATGTGATCATAATAATGGACCAAGCTCTAAGCATCTATTATCATCACCTAAGGTTGCATCCTAAGGAATTCTAAGAGCATCAAAGAACCCATATATCTATCATTCAAGGGACAAGGGACTACATTTTATGCATACACTTCATAGGAGGGGAAGTTAATTTTGACATCCACACATATATCTACATTGTTACATCTAGTTATTACTCATTATCAAGTGCATCTTGCATAAGAGATTCACTAGGAATAATTATACACACATGCACTTAACTATATGGATTCGAGATGTAGTGTAGCGCTTGGTCATAATTTCACTCATAGATGACTGCAAAGATCGCAAGATGAATCCCCATTTACATTTTTTTAAGGACTCGATGTATTTTAAGGTTTTGTAGGATATCATTTATTTTGTAGGTTACTAACGAATTCTCGTGAGCATAGTGAGACATACAGAGACAAGCGAGATAAAGTTAGAAACATTGGTGTGACATAGAAAGAATCAATTTCCAACCATTTTCTTAGTCACAAAAGCCTACGAGAGGTATCTAGTGTCTAGGTGCCCTTGAGCCGCTCTAGGTGCCCCACCCAAGCTATTCTTAAAATTGTAGAATTTTCTAAGTATGGCTACAACAATATACTCCTTCTCGTTCATCACCCTTCACCATAACACTTCAAGATTATTTTGAAATTAGATAAGTCTTTTATTCTCTCTCTTGTGGCTAAGGTTTTAATTTATCTTACTTATTGCTTGGGTCATATTGGTACTTTAGTGTTTTATTTATCATACATGACTCTGAAATATCTAGGGTTTAACATATTTCTATTTTTGTTAAATCAAGCCCATAAGCATTTATTATTTCTAAAAAATAGATTAATATATGGTATTATTGTAGACACAACATCTATGCACTTGGGTACATTTATAGGTCCTAAAGCATACTAATATATACATGATTCCTAAGGAATAAAACTAGTAATTAACAATATATTTCGAGCCTTTTGCTTTGTTTGTTATACTTTTAGTGACCTTATTCACCCTACAACCTTGTTAGTTTTTTATTGATTTATCTTTTGTGACCTCAAACACTAGCACTCGCTTAGGAAACTAGCACACAAGTTCTTCTACCCTCCTAGAAACTCCCGACCCTTTCTCCTCTTTCCTCACTCTTTTGGGTCTCTTTTAATTATTGGGCATATTTTTTACTTTTGGTTCATCCCCCCAGCTTGTCAATTATGAAATTCAAGAAAGGGAATCATATATATATAGTTATAGCTCTCAAATAAGGGGTCAATCAATAATTATTTCATATCATCACCTAAGCTTGCATTCAAAGGAATAAGAGCATTAAAAAAATCCATATAACACATCCATACATGGGACAAGGGCTATATCACTCTGCATACACAACAAAGGAGGGGATGTATTTTCTATTCTATTTCACAAATTCTATACATTTTCTATACTCTAAATTTATCATGTTATCATTTGTGTAACTTACACAATAGTATCCTACGGTATCATTACACAAAAACTACATGGAGTCCGAAATGTAGTAAAAGTATCCATACTAAGTTCACTCGTAGGTAACCATCTGGGTCACCAAACTCCAAATTCTACATATTTATTTTTAGATTTGTTATGGTTTGTGGGCATGTGTAGCCAGGTATCTTTGTTTACAGGTTACATGTATAATTAACGACATTGAAGTAAGATATGAGAGAAAAAAGAGCTTAACAATGAAGATCCTCCTACACATAAGAGATCAAAACCTAAGTTTTTGGGTAGAAAATAATGCACATATCTAGTCACTAGCACCTAGGTGCTTCTATCCTCCTATGGGATATCTTGCCCTATACAGATTTGGGTCTTAAAACCTCCAGTGAGCCTTGACGATTCTTCCTCCAATCTTTCTCACCTATTCACTTACCTAGATCATGTCCATATTTTGTGAAATTCGTTAATTCACTCTCTCTCTCTTGCTTAGAGTTTTATATTATTTCATGCTTGTTGTTTGTCTATTTCTTGTATTTTATCATTTGTATATCATTCATTATAGTAGTTACTCTGAAATTAATATTTAATTAAATTTATATTAAATCATTTGGTGAACCCCACTCATGATCAATCATTCGATTTGTATTCTATCAGTTTTTCCTTCATGGATCCTAAGTTTTCTCAAGTATCCTCGCATTAGTTAATTCAAATGAACCCACCTTCTAAAGATGTTATTAAAAATTCCCTAGACACTTTTTAACTCCCCAACAATATACCACCCGCACAAGTAAATTTCATCTTCAATCATCTCTCTTAGAACCCTATTATGCATGATACCACAACCAATCAATCCATTTGTAAGTCAATTCAAGATTTACATTGTTTATTTCAAGATAAAACTCAAGCTATGGAAACCACAATTACATATCTCATAGCTGAAATCCAACATCTTAAGGTTGCTTCTCAAGCCCATGATAGTTCTTCTTCTACACCTCATCCTAATCCTATGTCTACTACATGTTCTCATATAAGTGAATCCCAAGTCTTATCGCTACAAAAAGCTCTCAAGTTTGACCTAAATGCTAATCAACATGATAGTATTCTTGAGCTCCTTAGTCATCAATTGATAAAATTGCCACATAATCATTACTAACCTTCTTATTGGCTTGCAAATATAAAGGTCTCTCATTTTTTAATTATAATAAAATTAATGGACATAATGAAAATGATTATTATGCTTTAAAATGAATAATTTGACACCTTAAGCATCATGGTTTTATTTAATTTGCTACACATCCAATTTTTAAATCCCATTGGCATCCCAAACCTGATCCCTCCATGTCTAATGAGAATCATACCATAATTAATAATGTTCCCCTCCGGTCACCAAGAGATTCCTATCCATCACAATGTCATACCACCTTTAAAATATGTACCATGTCACCTCCTCCTATCAAGTCCTCTATCATGTTACCAATTCTAACTAAGAAACCACCTTTAAAAATCCATACCCCATCACCTCCTCCTATCAATTCCTCTACAATATTAAAAATTCCAAATAATATACCACCAACCAAATAAGTCCATCAAATTCACCCTATGATATCTAACCTCTTTAAACTTCCTCTTGTCAACCCAAAATTTTATGATGGTCCTACTCTTGCTTTTACCTCTCATTATGACAACAATATACTTTCTTATGATAGATTTCTAACCCCTTCACCATCACAATAGATCTCTTACATCATCACATATATCTCCATCATTGGAACTTTGGGGCATCTCACTTTCTCTCCCTTCCATCAAGATTTCGACTATCTCTAGTGTGTACTATTACAATTCACACTCCGCACTTTAACCTTTCTCAACACTCCTACACCTTTGGTACACACATTGTACCATCATTACCCAATGAAACTCTAGTGATATGGTTCACACTTGACTATTGAGGTAATACTTCATCAACGAACATTTCATCATCTACTTTGGCTACACTTTGTGCTCAACACTTCACGGCACATCTTTCATAGCATCTACTAACATCTTTTTCTCTCGTGCTTCATGACTATATTTCTGAGCATCAATACATCATTGGTTCACATAATTTATCTTCATTACCTGATGAAACACTCTAGTGTTATGAATCAAACTTGAATTTTGAGGGCATACTTCATCCATGAAGCTCACATCACATACTTTTCATGCTCAAGTGATTCTTGAGCCATCTTTCCTAGAATCTATACTCAATCATATGAAATAAATTCATTTCCCAATGAGGAACTCTTGTGCTATGGTTCACAATTGACTATTGAGGGCATAATTAATCAATGAACCTCACATCAAATATTTTTCATGCTCAAGTGCTTCAAGATCCATTTTTCCTAGCATCTATACTCAATCATATGAAATACACTCTTTTCCCTATGACGTACTCTTGTTCTATGGTTCATTCTTCACCGTTGAGGGGGAATTTCTAAATGAATCTCATTTCTCACACATCCGATGGGGATAAATGTTTATCCTACTATACTCAAACCTTGCATATCAAACTATCATGCTCACACAACATTTAAATATCTTAGTTGTGTGTACTCTTGTCACTTATTCTATTTACATGTTACACTTTTCTTACTATGCTAGACGGATTCTTAATATGTCATTATATTTTTCTATATACATATGAACGCTCACTTGGTATCTCGAAGTGAATGCATAATTCTTACATATTTCCTACATGATGCATGATGCTCGATGCTACTCTTTTCTAGTCCCACCAAGGATCCTAGGGGCATCTACCTTTACTATTGTCACACTCCACATAGGTTCTATTTTCACATTCTTTACTACTTCTCATTACTATCACCTTACTTTTCACTCTATGTATATGATTTGACATAGTATTTATATTTCTAACATGCTAATAGGTAGTTCCCTGTAGCATTTTCCTTGCAGGATTAACATCCATGACTATTTTCCACTTCTTGCTTCCTATTTTTACTATTATTTGTAGTCTATTCCTATGTCTTGTTAAATAATTGTATGCTTTTGGCTACTTTAGCCCCGATTGTATTGTGACATAGCGAGCGATGTCCCATATATGAAACCTATTTTTCATTGTCCATCTTTTCTTCTTATTTCCTTGTTATATTGTCTTATCTTACATACTAGCTACTTTTATTAATAAAACTTTATACTATCCTATCTTGTTTTCACATGGCTTGGTTTCTACCATGCACATCCCCTAACTATGCATATATCCACTTTAGATATGCATAGTAGTATCCAAAGGCTCTTTTTTTGGACCGCATTCTCCTATAGTTGTCACATGCACCCCAAATGAGGGGGTATCTATTTGGTGAAAAAAATACCCCTAAAAATCTCGAGCTTGAAATGTACCAACACAGTACACAATTATAAATTGGCTTGAATCAAACTTGGTCCCAACATAAAGAGAAGACACTAGCAGCCTAGACCTAGAGGATGGACAAGAGTGCGATGGCTACTTGTTTCCTCCATGGATGCCAGTGTCCTGGGAAAATAGGTATTTTATTAGTTCAATATAGTTCTTAATAGTTTTTAGATCAGTTTTCTAGTATAAGGCACTTACCTACAAGAAAAAATCACTATAAGTTACATCTCGCCATAATCGAAAAAATCAAGGACGTATCATCTATAGTGGTGCTTATTCGAGAAGTGTCATGGAAGGAGAGAAAATATAGACCTCTCTCCCCAACACTCTTCTCTTGGCATGAGATTTCCAAAAACTTGTTCTTGGCGTGAGATTACCCAAAACGCTCTCTTGGCATGAGATCACCCATAAACTCACTCTCGGCGTGAGATCAACCAAAACTCCCCTTTCAACAATAAATTTAGTAGCATTTGTAAGAAAATCAGGATGATTTTATATCTTACATATCAGTGCACACTTTCCTTTTACATACTTATACATGCATTACTCTAATTTTTTATATACAAAACTTTTACTAATTTATCACTCTTTTTTACTATTTTATCCTTAATATGCTACAAGGAAACAACTTACATCAATAAGTACAAGCTCACAATAATAGGTACAAGCCACGCATATGCTTCATGTTTAGGGTATATCTCCCCTTCCTAATATCCACACTTCACTTGTCCACTCAAAATGCTATTCGCCACACTCTCTACATGATTACAAGGTACACATATTCTAACTAGTTTATGATATCGAGTATTCACTCAACAACATAAAGTGGGGGTAAATGTAGACACAAAATGTATGCACTTGGGTACATTTTTAGGTCCTAGAGCATACTAATATATAAATGATTCCAAAGTAAGAAAAATAGTCATCGATAATGTCTTTCAAGCCTCTTGTTTTGTTTTCTATACTTTCATTGACCTTATACACCCTATAGCCTCATCAATTTTTGATTGATTTATCTTTTATGACCTTAGACACTAGCACCTACTTAGGAAACTAGTTCCCATGCGCTCCTGTCCCTCTTGGGTGCTCTTGACCATTTCTCCCCTTTTATCACTCTTTTGGGTCTCTTTTACTACGTAGGCATATTTTATACTTTTAGTTCGGCCTTTCAATTTTCAATTACAAAATTCAGATAAAGGATCATATACATACATAGTTATATCTCTCCAAAAAGTGGCCAAGCACTAAGTATTACATATCATCACCTAATATTTCAGTCAAAGGCACAATAACATTATAAATCATCCTTCTAGTGCATCCATATAAGGGATAAGGGCTGCATCAATCTACATACACAACATAGGAGGGGAATTCTATTATATACCATTTCACACATTTTATACATTTTCTATATTCTAGATATAGCTCACTATAATTTGTGCACCTTGCACAAGGGAATCATAAGGCATCATTACACACATTTACACACAAAACAACATGGATTTTGAAATGTAGTGCAAAGGTGCTTGATAGTAATCTTAGTATTCGGGTGATTGCCAAGGTCAATCTGACTCCACATTCTACATATTTATTTTTAGATTTGAAGTGGTTTTTGGGAATGTGCAGCTAGGTATATTTCTTTACAGAGTTATAGGTATAATCAATGACATTGAAGAAATATTAGAGATAAAAATAGAGACTAACAATCAAAATCTCCACCAGTATATAAGAGATCAAAATCAGCATCTCGATAGACACTAGTGCCTCGGTTGTCATATCCTATACAACTCTAGGTATTATAACATATAACGATCCTCTTGATGATGCTTCTTCTCTTAGGAATTAATTGTTGTAAACATTATTAATTCATTATATTATTATATGAGTTTAATAAATCATTAATAATAATATAATATAGATATTTTTATATGAGTTGTTAAAACAACTCATATTATTAAGTTAGTGGTTAAGAAATATTTTGTTAAAGATCCTATTTTATAGGATGCATATTGTCCTATAAATATGTAATGTTTTGTATGGAATAAATATACAAGAATATCATATTGTTTTGTATTATATCTGTTGTGTAATTTTGTACCAAATTTAAGATTTGGTATTAGAGTGATATGAGTATATGAGATCATGTGAGGGATAGTAGTATCATGCTTCGTCCCTGTGAATGAGAGGAATTTTATGCAAGAGAATTAGTATTTCAGAATATAGGTATATTTTTGTGTTTTGTTCAAAGTTCTGCACTGAACTATATCTGTGCATTATCAGAACTTTGTCTGTTGTATTTGATTCAAGCTTGTATGCATGTGGAAAATATTTTTCTAGTGTCTATCTGAACAAGACATCAATGAATTATATGCACATTATATTCGGGCCATGGAAGATGATTTGGTCACGTAAACATCTAGTTTGATTGAAATTGGTTGTTTGATGCTAGAAAAAATCCTTTTTTTGGAACAACTCATGTGACTCAACAAAACCATTGGAAGCATTTATTCAACACATCTTTGCAAATCTTGCAACTCTATTCACAAATCTGCTAGCGCACCATTCAATATTGAATAGTGTCATTCTTAATGACTGTTAACATCTAGATAGATGTCCTATGAAGATCTGATAATATTCATCCTCATGAGATATTCATGAACATTAAGTATTACAACTATAGATTGGGATTAACTCTCTCTTGCATCGAATATTTTAGATCTATGCATGGGGTTTTTTCTTCGTTGGAGTGTTCTTTCTGAATCAAAGTTTTCATACATTGCATTGTTATATTCTACCCGCGTGGAAAGTGATATTGGATTGAATTTTAAATATGTAGTCTCTGTTTGATTATCTCTTAGGAGGGAATCGTTTGGTTTCCCAACATCTACAGGTCGAACACCATCACAGTGACCAAGACCCACTTCAACTGTGCCTCGACTTGACATCTATCAGACCCCTCTTAGCACGATGACATTGGATCCACAGGCATGGGAGAACATTTCCATACATAGCCCATATGTTTAAGTTATAATATGTGTCATTTAGTGGTCATGTAAATTATTATTTTTAATTCCTTAGTTAATGATTGGTTGGTTATCACGATTTTTGTGTGAATACTAATCAAAATTCCATTGTTTTAAAGTCTTTAGATTGGTCACTTAGGAAGTACATTTTATGTGTAGTCAAAATATTATGTGATTTGTATTATCATATCATTCTCACATCAATTTTGTATAATTAATAGTCTTTTCAAAGTCATAAGTTGTCAGTCTATATTATTTTTTCATGAATTATCATTGTGAAAGTCAAGTGTCGTCTTGTCACATTTAAGTTATTTTCACTTTGTCTATTGTCTTGTCTTAAATATTGTGTTTAGGTGAATAATAGGTTATTAAGTCCAATGTTTGTGTCATTATAAAAGTCAAAAATTGAGTCATAGTAAAATTCATCAAGTCGTTTTGTCAAGAGTTGAAGTCAAATATTTGTAAAAATAAATTTAAAAAAATTACCTTACGAATGCATTTTCGGTGGATTCCGACATTCGGGAAAGATATGTAATTATTGAGCCTCAAACCAAAATTTGTTGAGCTAGCAACGATGACATCAGAGGATGGAGGAAAATAGAGGAAGGAGGTCAATCAATGACCTCTCATCAGTTGCTAATGACGGGGCCACACAGATGGTTTGGTGACATGTGTGCAGTGTGGTTTCTTTTTTCAATTCATTTTCAGTGTTCCTGTTTGTAGTGTGATGGTTTGTTGAATAAACCCTTTTCTAAGATTTTTGGAGGAGTCATGTTTTTAGAATACTCACTTTTGGGAGTAGGAGAAGATTTCGAGGTAGACTCAAGGGATGGTTATCCAGCTAGTGTGAAGCTTGTGGATCTTGGAGATTTAGAATTCAGGCACCCAAGGAGGAAGGGAGCATTCCTACATAATTCAGCTCGACACTACGCCTTTACAAGGGTAAAGAGATAATCTATGGAGTTTGTACCTGGTCTATGTAGTGCTTTCAAGAGGTGGATCAACTTCTTCGAATATGGTTCTTTGTTGTGTTCACATTAAGGGGGTGAAGATTAGATATTAATAATGTTCACACCAAGGGGGTGAATGTTAGGAATTAATTGTTGTAAACATTATTAATTCATTATATTATTATATGAGTTTAATAAATCATTAATAATAATATAATATAGATATTGTTATACGAGTTGTTAAAACAACTTGTATTATTAAGTTAGTGGTTAAGCAATATTTTGTTAAAGATCCTATTTTATAGGATGCATATTGTCCTATAAATATGTAATGTTTCCATATGGAAAAAATATACAGAATATCATATTGTTTTGTATTATATTTGTTATGCAATTATATACCAAATTTAAGATCTTCTAGTATATTTCAGCTATCCACTTACCCAGATCATCTCCATATTGTGTGAAATTAGATAATTCACTCTCTCTCTTTCTTTCTTAGGGTTTTATATTATTTCATGCTTGTTGTTTATCCATTTGCTATATTTTGTCACGTGTACGTCATTCATTACAAGTAGTTAATCTAAAATCAATATTTAATTTAATTTATATTAAATCAACCATACAAGTACACTTATTCATGTTTAATGACACATGTGGTTTTCTACATCTCTCAAATATTTTTATTAGATAAGGTAAGAAAGTTGGATTCTTTCTTCAAAGGGCCTTTCAAGAGAATACATCATGAGAAGGAGCATTCAAGCAAAATAGAGACAGGAGAAAAAAATGTTAAACAGTCTTTACAAAAAAAACCAAATCCAATGAGAAATAAGACAAAAATACAAAAACCGAGAAAACCAACACAAACAGAGAGAGAACTCCCCCAAAAAAACAAAAATCCCTTCAATAATCTACTAACAATTGAGGAATATTTCATCATCCCCTACCCGAGTTTTCCTTCACCCACTTTTTTGTGTTCACCTCATGGTCATCATGATATTTTTCCTTTTCATCTTGGTTGGCCACCGGGTGGATACCAATTTCCATTGGCTGATCCTCATTCGAGCTACTAAGAAGCACTCTGATCCTGCATTTCTTCCCTCCCTTCTCCATCTTATCTATCCTTCTCTATAATGACATCACCACTTTATTTATGGACATGAGCTCATTTTTGGGAATATTATAGTGATTACAAATACCCTTGGTGGCCTCAATGCAATCCCTCAAGCTATCATCCAAATCGAAACCCAATTCTCCCAAAGAATCAACATCCCTTTTAACCTCTTGACCTTGCAGAGTAATCATGTCTAAGTCCATGATCCAATTCTTAGTATCCATCTTCTTCTTACCTTTATAGGAACTCTCCCCTTCATACTAGTAAAGGTCACCGCAACCACCCCCTTATATTTTCCATCCCCATCCTTATCTCTACACTTCTTCCTCCACATCCTATCCATATGTTCCACTGTGGTACAATTTATCATAAGAATTGGCCAAGCCATAACTTGATTCCTTAGTAATGAGGGGATTTCACTTCTTATAAAGAAGAAAATTGAGACCATGGTGTATGGGGGTTTTGAACTTACATTATTTAAATCTTTAATTGACGTAGACAGAGA
Source organism: Taxus wallichiana var. yunnanensis (assembly GCA_018340775.1). Taxonomy (NCBI): domain Eukaryota; kingdom Viridiplantae; phylum Streptophyta; class Pinopsida; order Cupressales; family Taxaceae; genus Taxus; species Taxus wallichiana. Next base: position 301,155,306 of record CM031243.1, on the reverse strand, counting down.
CATAAAAAGGTAAAAAGGAAGACTCATGGCCACATTGTGTTGAAACATGTTAAACATAGACAAGTGGTGAGTAAAAAATTTCCTATAATTTCATTTTAGTGTATTGTATCTCATAAGATATAGAAAAACAATATTTCATACTCATGGGATAAAAAAGTGAGAAATACCATCAAACAAATAGTAAAATTTCTCATTACTTATGTAAAAGGTCTCAATTTCATGGTTTCGTGAGTCCTATCTTTGAATATCTTTAGGTCATTCATCTCCGATCCTGAAGCTGAAGTAATAGAGATCTTAGACATAGTAATTTCCATGCCTCTCATCTCCACTCTTCTATTTTTCCAGGCCCTAGCAAAATCCCAGGAAAGAAAAAGGGTCAAAGTCTCGAGAGCCTCACAATGTAGATTTTGAAACCCCCTTTTTTTCAAAATCCTCTAAAGCAATGGATTAACTTTCTGATTCCCATATGAAGAAGGTTCAATGTGAATCTTACCATATCCCATGATTTCAAAACCAAAATGGAATTGGAACTTGTAAACATGATACTCAGTTTAAAAAAATCCCCAAATTTAGTTAAAACTTTAGCAAGTTGTTCACTTGTGTCGATATTATTTCTCATTTTGTTATCATTGATGACCATAATCAAAGCCAAACGAGGGAATAAAAACCAATAAAAATTTATTGAAATTTTCCACATTTATAAGGGTATTAATCTTACTTGAAATCACGATCCCCCATCCATATTTTGAACTCATTAATTTACACCCCCATATTAGCAAGTGCATCAACACATTTATTTCCCTAAGGGTGTGAAGGAGGAAAATATTATCAAAATACTTAAGCATATCCTTAATATCATGGATAATATTTCTAAGGGCCCAATTTTGGTTCATATATCTTTTCGAATGTTTATGATACAGGAATCACCTTCAATTTGAATATTTCTGAAACCTTTTTCCTTAACCAATTTGATACCCCATAAAGTAGCCATGGCCTCAACATAATTGTTACATCTCTCAAATATCAATTCTAAATTGTCATGATAATTTATCAACACACCATACATGGTCAAATCATCTGAGTATACTTGTAAAAATTATGAATCCAATTTTAAAAATATACAGTCCGATGCATTCTTTAACATAAATGACATAACATTACATGAAAAAGTTCCTCATTCTATTACAAAACTGGTCATGGACTTATCCATTTATGTGATTTCTACTTGATGATACCTTTAAATGTCATCAATTATTTATATCTTATGATGACTACTGACACTTCTTCTATGATTAGTTTCGAATGTGTCTTAGACACAAACATAGTTCAAGATTTAATAATCCATAAATATGTATATCCTTCCATATATATACAACAAAATGTTCTCACCCATAATTGCTAGATGAATAGAAGAAATAAACTCAAATCTTATCTATACAACATCAAAATGGTCTTACAAAAATACTATCATCTCTTAAGAGACATACTATTTTTTTTTCAAAATTAACCAATATTTTATCTTTAAATTTACACAAAAATACTTGGAAAATGATTAGTATTTCTATTGGTTTAGGAATTTTCCTTATTCATATCCATTACCTTGCAAGGATTGATAAAATAGACAAATCAAGACAATTAAAATATTTCTAAAATGACTATACACCTTATTAGAAGATTAAAAATAGAAAAAAATTGTTTAGAATGATCAATGGTGATTTTGGAATATATGGACTGGTCTAGAAAGGTACTATGGGAATTATACTATTTATTTAGGGGATGGAGGTAGGTGAGGGAGCTTTGGGCCCTTAGTGCATCAAGGGATGTGATGACATTTAGTGTTAGTGGTTAAGTGATAGGAAAAATTTAGCTAATGCATGGGGAATGTATTTACTTATTATTGATTATGTATAACTTATTTCTTTTGAGAAATTTTATAATGTTTTATTATTTCTAGTTATTACTATAATATTTTATTATTATTATATAATTACTCTATTTTAAAGTGTTTTTGTATTTTTATATGTGATATTATGCACTAACGTGCATTTTCTAGTGTTTACATTTTGGCCCTTTTTGAGTTGTATCATACTTAAGGTGGGTTGTGATGGAGAAATTAAATATGCGATGGGGTTCATTAGACCCTATGGAAAGTAATTATATGTATGTGGGCTTTGACTAATGATGGAGTAGATAATATCTTGTGAATGTTGATCAATGGTCCACATCATTGAGTTTTGAAGGGATTGCTAGACTGATTTTGCAAGGTGATGATTATTTAATTGATTGAATGATTTATAGAATGATTTTTCATCATATGATTGAAGAGTGAAATATTTAGCTATATTACCCCCATCTCGATGTTATAGGGTTTTCCCCATTCATGCACAAATAAAAAAATGGTAATTGAAAGTAATAAGAATTGAATTTATAAGGAAAGTGATTGGAGTGTGTGGAAAGTGTTTCCCTATCTTGATGTAGGATGAAATTGACATTAAGTGATGATAAAAATGGACCATGTTAAATATGTAATGATTGTGAATTGGAGGCATATTGTAAGTCGTACAAGATGAGAAGTGGTAGGTATGGAAAGTGTTTATATAATCATGTGTGGATAGGAAAATGGTATGAATAATATTTGAGGTAAAGAGATGAAAGATGCATATATAATAAAACCATAATGTTCCCATATATGTTAATTCTAAGATAAAAATAATGTAAAAGTGAGAAGGTAATGTCATACATGATGTGGATGTATATTGATATGGTGTAAAATAAGCTTATTGGTGGTAATTTCAACAATAATTAAGTTTTTACACCCTAATAAAACTCTAGTGTTATGGACATGTACAAAAATAAAAATGATGTAAGGGTCTACAAAAAGTAGACTATTCTAATAAATTAATTTCTGCATTAACCATTCAAAACAATAATAATACTTTCATACATTTAACATTTGGTCAATAAAAAGTAATTACTAAAATACACATTAGGAGAGAGGAAACTTAGTTGTACAATGTATAAGAGGGAGGATATGGATGTGCGAGATCAAAAAAATAAGATTAGAGACTAAAAATGATTGTATGCCAATTCTGGAACTAGAAATAGAGTTGTAGTAGGATTGTATAATTTTTATATGGTCTAGAATTGATATATAAGGTATTGATATGGAACTATATGGTATTATACCCTTTAATAAGATAGATGTAAAAATTCATGTGTTTTTCTTGTTTATAATATACCTTTTCTATATATCAATCTTTCTCACACAACATTGGGATGACTTGTAATCACTTACAACAAAGTGGAAACCACGAAACCTGCAAAACCCTTCATCGAGAATTTACAAATAAAAGGAGAAAACATGTGTCTCGGTTGAGGTTAGAATACCCTTGGTGGTTAAAATCTTAGCTACTTTGAAATAATAAAAATGAATTACTACATGCCCTTTTTGTGATATCAAGCCTCATGTAATTATCCTAGGTTTTTTAAGAGTGAAAAACTAATCAACATCTAGGGGTACACTTGTGTCTCTCAACAACATGATAATATAATATTCTTATAGTTTAGAATATACCCAATGTGTTATCAGTTTGATGTGGTGTGCCTCAACTATGTGACCTAATCCTTTATTCCTTAAAACCATTGAACAATATTTGCAGGTGATACTTGATCTTTCTAAGACATGTGTCTATTATCTTTGCATGATTGAAAAATGGAGGAAGCTAGACTCTTTACATTTCTGAGTTATTTATACCTATAATAGGTACTAATCTAATTAATGTGCAATTAATTTGGGAAGCTTTTGGGAAATTTTGAGTTCTTTTGGGATGATATTTGCAATAAGAGATTACAAGAGTGTTAAGTGGGTTATGAAGTGACATTGAATTTCTTATATGGCCCTTCCATAGGTGAAATATTATAATAAGGAAAATACAAGAATATGAAACAACCCAAAGGATATATTAAAATTAAAATATAGAGTTGGTAAACTTGAGAAGAAAATACCGTATATAAGTACCACATCCCGGCCTAGTATGGTTTTGGACAAAGAAGAAGAAATGTTAAACAAAATGTTTGGACATAAAATGAAAAAATTGCTTACTACTTTTATAAGATAACATTCATAGAAATGATGATATAGTAGAGTGTAATGATAAGAAAGTCATGAGAGATATATAGAGATGAAATTATTGGATTCTAGAAGTTATCATTTTCCTTTGTAAGGGAATATGATCAATATTTGGCATTGCATAAGGAAAAGTTACAAAATTTAGAGTCTATGAAACTCACATAGAATAAGATAAGATATATATGATAATAGGAGATTGAAAGACATATAAATTTCATGTGGTAAAAAAATATCCCTTTTTTAATCATGATCTAGTGGGTTTTTAAGTGAGAGTGAATTGTTCCTTAAGGCGAAGACTAGTAGGAATAATCTAAGTACAAACTAGCCATTAGGGAGGAGAATTTTTATAAGTTAGTACTAAATGATTATGTGTGGAGGGGAAAAGAGGAAGATATAAATTGATCCATTTCTAAGTGTGTTTCCATAGCCTTGATGGGGATGTATTTGGTTCTAGTCAAGGTGAATTTAAAGACCCCCCTTTAAAAACTGATATATATTACTTGGAAAATATGTGAAAATGACTTTCGAAATTATGGAAAATATGAAGGAAACGAGTTTCAAATAGTTTGGTGAATCATTTGATAATGGTTTCAGCTTGTAATAATTGTAACCTGATAGTGTATGCTATCGTTTGATAATATATGTTGTCGGCCAAGAACATATAACTTTTTTTAAAACTCATTATTTGACAATAAAACTTAAAATGAATGCCTCAACGATAAATCTCTCCTTGCAAAATATGGCACAAAAAAATATTCAAAAAAATAAGTTTTCTGAAAAAAAATGTATATTTTACCAGTTTTGTTTGGGAATTATTTTTTGAATATTTTGATTTTAGCACTTAAAATGACCATATCAATGAGAAATGTGTCCTCACAAAATATGAAATAATTAAAAATATTCCATATTATTTTTTTCCTCCTTTAATGACATCACTTAAAAATGCTACTAGCCGGTAGATTTTTTTATGCTACCCAATGGTAGCATTTTTTAAGTTACTAGTCGATAGCAATTTTTCATGCTACCAAATGGTAGCAGTTTTTCATGTTACCGATCGGTAGAATTTTTTTCATGCTACCAACCTGTAGCATTTTTAATACTACTATATGGTAGGATGTTTTATACTACCGATTGGTAGCATTTTTTATGCTACTAACCGGTAGCATTTTTTCATGCTATCGGCTACTAGAATTTTTTTGCATGCTACCGTGCGGTAGCAGCTTTTTATGCTACTGCCGGTAGAATTTTTATGCTACTAGCCGCATGCATTTTTATGCTACCACCCGGAGTATTTTAATGTTACCGGTGGTATCATGCTTTTATGTTATTGTTATCCAAAATGTGCCCCGCTCATTTTTGTGGCTAACTCCTTGTGTTCTTACCTCTCTTGTGCCTCAATCTCCATTTTTGATTTTTAGGCACTCAAATATTTCTAAAAATGGCACCATTGGATAGAGCTCTCTCTCAGCTTTCCAGAAAGGTAAAGTTTTCCTCCTAACTCATATTTTTCAAGTTATGGCTCAGCGGAGTTTTTGTGAGAAATTTTCCCTTAGGAGGCCCGTGGCCAATAGGAAGCCGCCACATGGCACCTGGAGTGGTGGAGTGTGGGGAAAATTTGAAATTTTTTCCAAAGACCAAACGGGTAAAAATTCAAACTTTTTCCCACCGATCTGATTTTGCTCTGTTTTTGCCCTAAATTTTCAAATCGCCATATCTTTCGATCCATAGCTTGGATTTTCATGTTCTTTATATCAATGGAAATATGGTGAAATTATCTACATGATTCTGGGGTCAATTTTGAATTTTTGTTTAGTTTGGAGAGATAAAATCAAAAACACCTTTGGCACATGGTAATGGCCAGAAATGACGTTTCAACAACTAGTTTTAATGCAAAATGGGTCGCATTCTTCTTCAGCATGGCTAAAAATGTCAAGGCATGGGTCTGTAAGGATGCCCATGCTGTTTTAATGCATCTTCATTTAATGGGGAATGACTTCCACATTTTTTACACATTTTCTCTCTCCTGGGCTCGACCCATGCATTGTAAAAGCCAGATTTGGCTCATTTTTTGAGGTTGAACATTTTTTTGGATAGCAAGCTTCTTATTTCACCTTCAACAAGTGATTTTTACAAGTATCATACCTTCTTCATGATTGTAACAGGTTTCTTCCTCTTTGATGTTGCAAATGCAAGGATTTTGACAAAGAAAAAATGACAAAGGCGAGACTCGTGATCAATTTTCAGTCCTTTGTTTATATTGTCTTGCTTCATTTCAGACCTCTAATTACATCTTATCAGCTTGTGTATGATGTTTCATGTTGCATTTTATGAAATTGTGTCAATTTGCATGAACAAGAAGTGTTCACCACTCCTTTGGTGTATCACCTATTAGTTTAGTTTTAATTTTTGCACTTTCTATCTCTCGTATCCTTGGAATTTATAGTAGGATTAGGATTCAAACCTCTCGTAATTGTGCAAATAACAGATTTGATCGAGAGGAGTTTGAGGAACCAACCTCTAATCTAGAGATTCCTCTCTCATTTTACAAGTCCCACACTTGGAGAGAGGTTTCAATGTTGTGCAATCACACTGGATGCCTAAACATCAACTTAGAAACCTGATTTACATCCGTGGTGCTTTGTTGATTTGCAACAACATTTACTGGTGGTAGCATTTTTATGCTACTAAATGGTAGTATTTTTTTATATTAACGACCGTATCATTTTTATGTTGATATCCGGTAGCATAAATATTTTCTACCGATTGATAGAAAAGTATATGCATCTTCAATATAAGAAAATATTAACTATTGAAATACCTTTAATATCAAGGCTTGTGATTTTCATTCAATCTCGATCATCAATTCTCACAGGAATAAAAGCACAGTAAAGGAATTGTGAAGAAAATTTGATGTGTACTTGATATTCGAAATTACAAATTTGTAATCACTATATATATATGAGGGAGAATTTTAAAAATTTCAATTTCGAGCTAATAGTGATTCAAGTTAACAAAGGTGACTATTGGTGTAAATTTCTAGCAAACCAAATGCTAAAAGGAATTTGAACCCATAAAATTTAGGCAACTTATTCATATCCCTACACCTAAAATTTTTCCAAATGAAATTTTTCAAATACCGAATACTCATGAATTAATGAAGGTTCATAACAAAATTTACTCTGGTTCTAGTTTTAAAAAATCTATAATTCCAACCAAACATCTATAGCTTCAATAAATATACTAACAACACCCCCATAGAGGTTCTCATATGTATATTTGTTATTGACTAGATTGTTTTTTACTTTTTATTTTTTAATTTTTCCTCATCCCTTTTTTAAAGGGGGTTACTAACCACCATTTTCTAGGTATATTAATTTTTTATGGATATGTAAAAACAACATTATGTAGTGTCTTTAGTTATGCATTTTGACCTTTATGAGAAGTGATTAAAAGTCTTATAGTACTTGGACCTATTTGAGATAATTTACTCTTAAAATCATCAGGTGATGGTAAAGAAAAGGATAAAAAGGATGTCTTAGGTATGTGGAATCATGAGGAATTATAACAAGTTGGCGATAAGTCACAAAAAGATGCAATTTAAACCATGAGATCAAATATACAAGAATTTTAAGAAAAAAATTGAGTCAAAGGGAATGGATGGTGTGATTGGGAAGGCATGTGTAATCAAGTATGTATAGAAGGATGATAGGATGGGTAAATAACATCTACATTTACAGGAGATGATTTTGTGTTCTAATTATTGTGGTATGTTTAAAATAGTTTATCATTTGGTTTATTACAAGTTGATTACTATCATGGTACTAGGATGAAACATATAGGGAACAAAAATTAGATTCAAACCTAGGATGATTAGGTAAGAGAGGTGAATTCTCCTAGTTGACAACATGAAATAAAAGACAAGTGTGAGTCCCCATACTATTTTTTATGATAGGATAAATGTGTTATATGGGGTCAATAATAAAATGGAGAATAAGGAATTATGGTTCCTACAAGTGAAAAAAGTATGCAACTTAGTGTAAAAAATATAATAATGACATATACATGTTCCTTGGAAGATAGATATGAACCAATCGGGGATGGATGAGGTTACCAAATGGGTTCCATGATAAATAAGGTTGAGGTATAGTTAAAGGGATCAATAATTAGGGAAATGGTGTTATTATAAAGAGTGATGTGATTGAGCTGGGAAAGGGGTTGGGATGACATATGATAGTGAGGTTAATGTGTATGTGAAGGTCCCATGTATTATTATAATAAGATCCCTAGTTAGGATTGATGCATGGTGGTTGAAAAAGTGTAGGTAGGTTTGTTAAGGATAGGATAGAAGTAGAGCAACAAGTGTTAGTAGAGGTTATTGGATTGGGAAATAAGAACTTGGAATAAGTTGTAGTTTAGATTAAAACATGGGATATAATTAAATGTTTCAATTATGTAATAGACGATATATGAAGATTTCAAAAAATAGAATCATATCACACAAATATTATAATGCAATTAGAATTAAATAAAGCTATATTAGTACATAGATGGAAAAAGGAACTTTATTGAAGTAATTTCTATTATAATCCAAGATCAGCCAATTTCAAATAGGATTACATAGCTTTATACAAATGTGATGAATCTTGAATTATCATTCCTTTCATCTCCTTTTCTTATATTAATAGAATTTTCATATTCTTTACCTATGCATAGAGAAGATATACATTATAGAATTTTTCCTATAATATTATATAAATACAAAAGGATAGCAAAATCATAAACTATATGCATGTCAAATTACTATTAAATTTTACTATCCAAAGCTTTCTTAGACTTAATAGTTGTGTCTCCTTTGGAAAAAATTGATTCCAACTATTGGTGACGTGTCTCTATATTTTCTTCTATCCGGTACTAAGTGGTGATGGAATTGTACTATAACTTACTTTGTTCACATTTGACAAAAAGGATGTCGTTTATTGGTTTTCATCCTCTACACACTACTTAACCACCCTTTCAAATTTTCAATTAAGTGGAATTCCCATTAGACCACCATTTTATATTTTCAATCTATGGTAACTCCTCATAATCGACCTTGCAGGTTTTAGACTATACAAACCTAATTTCAGATGCAACACAATTTATAAATTTAATATTTTATCTAATTACCTTTCACAAATTTGTGATGCTAATTATTTACCGTTGCTTCTCGCTGGCTTCTACAGCTTATTTATAGTTGTTTTACCTATGAGGGTGAATGGTGGTGGCATTATGAGTGCAATTGTAATAATAAATCATGCACTTTAGGCATTATTTACCCTAGTCTCATATTACTATTTAGGAGGTTCTTGAGTGAAGAAACTACTAATTTATCCCATATTTTGGCCATATACATTCCTAGTCTATTTCAACACTTTCTTGTCATTTTAGCCTAAATCAGTGCCCATGCTTGTACTAGGGATCCCCAAGGCACCTCGGTCCCACCTAGGGTGCCCCAATCCTTTTTCTACTTTCCTTTCACTTTTTGGGCTCTTTCTAGTTGTTTTTCATCTTTTTATTTATCCTAGTCGGCCATGTCGGCGTTAATTACAAAATTAGATCAAGAGAACCCTATAAATATAAAGTTATGAGACCATAATGAGGGTCCTAAATTCATCTACTAATATAACTCCATCTAGAGTTGCATCTATTGGATCATTTACATCCACATAGTTCCATGTATCAAGGCTAGGAGATTTGCATCAACACACACTTCATAGGGGAGGGATTCTATTCTATTCCATGCACACATACTATTACATTTTCTACATTTAGTTATTGCTCACTATTTCACGAGTGTGACTGGCACAAGATCACCTAGGGCATGACATTCCAACACACACACACACACACATAAGAACTTCATTTGAGTCCGAAATATAGTGCAATGCTCAGTTTAGTAATCCCACTGTTGTGGCAAATGAGGTCAGTCTGAACCATTCATTTGCATCTTTTATTTTTAGGGTTTTGATACTTCCTTTTGGGTATTTTGCAGGTCATTATTTCTCTTGGAATATTTCATACATTTAATGCAATCCTAGAAATCCAATGTGACAGATATCAAAGGTTACAAGATATCTTCCGACCTTGAAAGAATCAAGTTACGACCTTTTTCATAGACTAGAGTGCCTATTTATATATACCAAGGTGCCTCGGGATGCTCCAGTACCCTCTTGGCCACTCTAGTTTTCTCAAAGATCTTAGATCCTCCCTTTTCATGACCTTGTCCAGCCATTCATGCTTATGGAATTTCCAGTCATACCTGCAACACTCTGCGACAACCATCTATAATCAGAGTTCTTTCCTCACTTTATCCTTACACTTTAGGGTTTCATTTCCATTAGTTTAATTATTTAATTACTTTATATTGCTTTAGTACATTTATTTACAATATTTATGTCCTCCTAGATTAGATTAACTATCATTATACTTTCTCCTATTTAGTTAATTTTAGTTAATCAATTTGGTGAACCCAATCATATACATTTCTAGACTCTTCTATCTTACTTAGAGAGGGTTTATTTTTTCCTTTCCTATGGGTCAATCTCATGAGGAATTTATTGAATCTCATCTTAAGGCCATAAATGATCACCTTGATGTGCACCCTTGAGATCTAGACTTACTTCTACATGTGGCTCGTGAGGAAACCACTACTTTAGCGGAACTCAATTCTTCTCTTGCTATACCAACCGCTATGGCCACTCAACTACCTACTCGCCACTCTCCCACCTATCTATACTATTTTAGTTTTTTTCCCTACCCATACCAACCTTTTTATGCCTCCTTTAGTTTCTCATGAAAGGAAATTCTCATTTATTTTCAATCAATATTTAACCTCTCTTTATCATGATATTCAAGATTGAATTCATAAGTCATGAAATGAACTACTCCGACTATATCACCCTCTTTAGCTTCTACCTTTTATTGCATAATCCATTTGTACTCTCCATCTCTAATTATTCACTTCCTCCTAGTTTTTTTACCCCTAAGCTTCCCATTTTCAATGGGCATGGTGACTTGCAAGATCATCTTTGAGCCTTTCATGTTGTTTGTCTAGATTTCACCAACAACTATATTCTCTTAGCTAAAATATTTCCTCTTAGTCTCCATGAATATGCCATGCATTGGTTTTATGACTTACCTATCCACTTAGTTGCTTCATTCACACATCTAGCATATGCCTTTCTTATACATTTATACATCAAAATCAGATCTAATGTTTTTATGCTTGACTAGCATAACTTAAAAAGGGAACCAATGAACAATTTGCTACCTACGTTTTATGGTATAATAAAAATATCACTAAAATGAAAAATATACTTTCCAAATATGAGCTTTAGGACCTATTTATTATGATTATTTTACCGCCTCTCTAGGAAAGTGTTCTCTTTGAGTCCTCTCCTTCATTTGATAAACTTCTCCATACTCTTAAGCTTCACCATCTATAAGCTTAAGTATCGTGAACAAACTCTATCCTCCACTCATTTTCCAAATAAGGCACCATTAAAACCATCTAAATCTAATCCAGTCAATGCTAAAATCACTATTAACACCCTTACTCCCTCTAAATAAATTCATTCACAACAACCTAGATCCCTGTTTAGCAACCTTCCAATGGCTCCACATCTTATATTAAAGAAACTTCTCGATAACAACCTTATTACCCTTCCTCCACCACTCAAGTTAGACCCATCATGACCCAAAGGTAGGAACTACAATAAAAATTTCATTGTGATTATCATCGCTATGTGGGACATTCTACAAATATATCCCTAAAGCTCCCAATAATTATCAAAGATATACTTGACAATAATAAGCTCAATTTCCTTAATCTTTAATCTTTCCTCCAACTATTGAAAAGGGTAAAATCAAGCTCTTTTATAATGATTCTCAACAACGTGAGAAAAGACCATAGAATCTTCTGCTAATCATGCATATCATGTGGTATCACCTCTAGAACTAGGAGCTCTTGATTTCTTAGTCACTCACACCATAGCTTTTCCACCAATCATTTATTTTTCCAACGTTGACTATCATGCTATATTTCCATATAGTCATTTACACATCCACGCATCTATCGATCAACCTTTATTAACAATACTAAGGTTTATCCATCATAGCCCATTAGTGCTTGTTCTATGTCACTCCTTTGGGCTATTGGTTACCCTCCCTTACAAATCGGATATCCATTCTCGCAAACCATTTGGTGTTATTAAGATACATGTCACGGTCGGCCCTCTTACCATGATTGTCCCTTTCCTTGTTGGAAACATAGTTGAGGAATGTCACCTATTTTTAGGCCTTAATTGGATATGTCACTCTTAATTTATCATATCTATGAATCACTTGCAACTTAAATTCATTCACAACTCCCAAGTTATTTCTATTAATGGTGTTCTTCCATCTCCTCTGTTGTCATCATCTCCTTATATACACTTGCTCATGTTTCATCCACCTCTTTTTATTACATCTCATTCTATGTTATTAAACACACAAATCTACTCCTACCTCACCCACTCAACCTGTCGTATACATGACCAAATAATTTTTTTAGTCCTACACATTGGCATAGGCCTATTTCTAGGATAATCACTACATCTCAGTGTCGATCGCCACCTTGATTTATTCCACATGGTTTCTCATCACCCTTATGTACCACATCACGTAGATCTCCATCACCTATGTATTTTACTACACCATGATATTCATATTATACTCATCCTTCACATACATATAGAATTCATTCACTAGCACAACATTTATCTTACATGCCACCACTTTTAGATCATGGGCCTAAAGTTTCATCTTCACAACCTTTGGCTAACGAAACTTCCATGTTTACTATCATTAGTTAGTTTAGTAATTGGTGTACTCTTGGGGGCACAAAATCTAATACACCCCCTCCACTCACTCACACATATATCATATTGGCATTCTTCTATAGGAATTTACATTTCACATCCTACCACCATCGTTACCCAATGACACACTCTTGTGCTTCGGTTCACACTTGACTGTTGAGGGATTACCATTACACCGAGCCTCACACACTACACTATAGGCACTACACATTTACATTTTATCACACACATCATGCATCATACACCATCCATTCTACACTTATTCTACATTCTACATTATACTACATTCTCATCATGCACATATTAGTCATTCTACGCTATAAGTATATTTCACACAACACATTTATACATCATCTACATTCTACATACCACACTATTCTCGTATTATATATGATCCTAGCTTTACATTTCATCCATACATTCTACATTATCACACATTACATTGTATATTATACACATTACATGTTACACATCCTACACACCTTACATCTCCTACATTCCATTATACATACCATGCATTTACATACCTTATTCATCACTTGGTCATTTATACTACATTGTCTTCTACGTGCTGCAATCACCACCCTATGATGCACTTTAGTTCCTCAGTCCATACTTGACTACCGAGGTTTTACAAATCAAATGGACCTTACACTCACAATGCGACATTCCATCCTATGACATTCTTAGGCTAGTGACATACACTTTAGGCTAAATCATCACTCACTCTTTCTATCTACTAGTAGCAGTATATTACGATAGATCACCACCTTCATTATATCATCTTATAGTGGTATACACCTTAGGTTACCTCATCACTTCTTACCATTCATATTATAGTGATATACACTTAGGGATAAATCATCACTCATCCTTTCATCATATAGTGATCTACAGTTAGGCTAAATCATAACTCACCCCTTCATCAAGTTGTGATATATTCTTCGATATAGGGATCAAACACACCTTTCTACATGTTACATTTCATCACTACACATACGCCTTCATCATAGCACGCTAGAAACAACAAACACTACTTGACCATTTCTCAATGGCGCACTCTCATTTACAGTTAATTCTTGACTATTGAGGGGGAAAAAAAATGAACCTCGTTGCATACACTTCCATCCACTCGGGGAACATGGCTCTTCTCATTTCATTTTACATTCCATGCCATCCATCCACAACATATTGCATTATCTTGGGGGCATACAATCTTTCTTACTAGTGATTTACATGTTCACTTTCCTACACATGCTAGTGTGATGTATTATATTTCATTATATATATCATCCAAACATGTGAGTTCACACCTTTGTTTAGTTTGATTGTAGATACATGACTCCTACATGTTGCATGGATGCTTTCCATCGACCATTACTATACTTGGTCACTAGGGGCATCCAAATTCATCTCACCCAAGTGCTATCGTTTCATTCTGCATATAAGCTTTCATTAGTTTATCATACATGCTTTGACATATTGGTTAATTCTCTAACATGCTAATTGGTGTTCCATGTGCATCACTTATTTTATAGGATTACATGTTTCCTTGACTACTTTTTTGTTTATCTGTGATTGTTCGTTATTATTTTCAATTGTATGCGGGATTTTCCCTATGTTGTGTGCACACTTATTTGTTGTTTGTGGTCATAAAGACTTGGTGTGTCTTGCAACATCATGAGTGATGTCCCATATTTGCAACCCACTCTATGTAACTTATTTTTTTATCTTACGTGCTTACATTTACTAAATTTTTGTGTAGCCTACACATGTTATCTATATACATGCATTTTTTTCTTTACACTTGTCTTTGGCTAGCATTCTTGTTTGTGTGTGCCTTGGTTTCTACCAAGAACTTTCTATAGTACACAAATTTATTCTCCTTTTCACCTCTGAGCAGCATCAAAGATATGGCATGAAGCTTGAAAGCAAATAGATCATTATGTATGTCATTTTGTAGTGGGGATATGATCTAATTGGAACTCAGATTTGTGGAGAGATGGATAGCACTCAAATAGGACTTGATCTTGTCCTAACTGTTTTAGGTTGTGCCTTTCAACCAAGGTAAGAGAACCTATATTGCAGCCTCTGTTTTGTGAAGGAGGTGAAAATATCCTTGTAATGTGCAGGTTGTATGGAGATGGCCTTGAGAAAACATGATCAATTTCCCATTATTCAAACTCAACAGAGTTGTCACTACTAAATGATGGAAATGCTTTCAAGACAAGGCTGAGGCTACTAGAGACATGGTATGATCCTGATTTGCTTTGTGCATTTCTGTAAATGGATTGTATTCTTTTGTTGACACACAATACAATGCATGGGTACTATGGGTAGGATTAGTTGTTTTAGAATGATTTTTGGTGGAATATTAACAAAAAAACTTGGTATGCCGATCTTTGACAACCTATACAACATTTAAACAACTATTAGATAAAATGACTCAAAATAATCAGGATGTTCTTTCAACCAGAAGAGATACACAAATGGAAGCCCAAGTTTTCACTCTTCACACAATCTTTGAGACCTCAACACAAAAGCTTGAATTAAAGGACCCAATTAAACACCAGAATCTCTAATCAAATCACACCTAAGGTACCCCTAAAGTCTTACAAGCAATCTCTGTTAACAAAATGAAGGTGAAGTGATTTTAAACTACTTATTTTCAATGCCGATGAAATATCTTCGACAAATGAAATTACACATGCCACTAAACTATCAATAAGCATGAGACTTGTGTTATTTCTAAAGATTTAAATGCAAGATTGCAACAAGATCAAGGAAAACTATTTGTAGACATTTAAACATGATAATGTACATCATATTGCTCAAAATGACATAGATTAATTCAAAATATTGTTAGATTCATTAGCAGGGGAGAGTTTTAGGAATGATTTATGAGTCATGTGATGGCTATACACTTGTAACCAACTCAACATGAATGAATATCTAACACGAAGACATTAACCAGGTTTTTGGATGGTTTATCGAAGATGAGATTCTCTCAAAAATTTGCTCATGATTTTCAATTTCTCAACCCTTACCAATGTCTCAAACAATTCATTATATATCTCTATTACATTTGATCCTTATTTCCCAAGAAAATAATATCCTATGGAATCTTATTTTGTTACAAATTCACTCATGACTCACAGAAAGGGACATCCAATAGAAAAATGTTTTAAAAGTTTCCAGGTGCCTCAAAAAGGTGAATCATTGCAAAATTCACATCATTATCCATTATGGAGGCATGTTTTTCATCCTCAAAGCATGCAGACCCCCTTCCTTTCATTATTTCATCCTTATCTCTCTAAAATTGATGCCGCAACTTTTGGATTTGATATTTCACGTTTTTGCTCAAGCCCGAACAAAATTTCATTTCAAAAGTACCTCAAATCTACAAATTGAATTTTCAAATTGATTCCATTGATCCTTGAAGGAAAAAATGAAATGAATTGACTAAAAATTTGGTGAAATTTTATGTAAAAATCACATTTCCACACTTCTTAGAGAAAAATGGCAACCAATTTGAAAATGCACAGATTACTATTGATTTGCCTTTCTCCCTTCAATTTGAGCCCTCCACATGTCAAAATGCGATGGGAAATGGGTTTGGGATCATTTTTTGACTTTTCAACACTTTTGGAAAAATTTAACAATTTAACATTTTTATCTTCCCCTCTAAGCTTGACATGTGTCCCAAGGTGGGCCCCATCGGAATCGCGGCTCGATTCTACACATTTCCACCCATTTTGGAAAAAGGAAAATTTTCACAATTTCCTCGACAGACCTACACCCTTGCTTATGTCCTTGACATGTGTCTCCCTCTAATTCATTTTGGAGCCACGCTTCAAATTACCACTTTAACTCACTTTGTCAAAAAGGCAATATTTCCCTTTTTCCTCTGGCAGCCCACACTCCCTTCTACCCCTGATCCTACCATGTGTCCTTTCCCCGAGTTGCCCAATGGACCCATGGTCTTTTTCACAACTTTTTCCCCCTTTCGCTAAAAGGAAAAAAATTTCTAAGTCCTCTGCCAGCCTTCTATCCACTTTTGATGAAAATATGACACATGTCCACCTCTGATTCGTTGAGGGAATGCACTATGAGGCCACCACGTGTCACATTTTATTTCATTCCAGGCATGCATTCTGAAGCCACCACATGTCCACTCCTGATTCATTCAGGGAATGCACTCTGAGGCTTCCACGTGTCGCATTCTATTTCATTGCGGGCCTACATTTTGAAGCCACCACGTGTCCACTTCGATTTGTCAGGTGCCTTAGGCATTTTATTTTTACTTTAACTCTTTCTTCCAAGTTGTCTTCAGGCACAAAATGAACCGCTCATTTTCCTTCACTCTACTTGTGACACATGTACCTCCTCTCGACTCGTGGAGTTGTGGGGGTAACTTGTAAATTTTTCCAAAACACAAAAAACATTAAGTTTATTGAGAAGACCCGTGGAATCTTGTCCAACCACAAATGATCACGTATGAGAAGATGTTTGAGCTAAAATTTTATGGGCAAAGGAATCCTATATGACACTCAAAAGATGCAAAAGTTTCCAGTGATGCCTTAGGATGCTGAAGATGAATTTTACGGGCAAATGACGCCCATCTGACCGTAAAAAACATAGAAAATGCTAGGGATGCCCAAAATTGATTTTTTCTTTGTGGGTGAAGGATTTTTTGATCAAAAGACAAATGGAAAGTGATTCAAATAAAATTATGACCATGAGGATAGATTTTCAAAGAAAAACAAGCATAAATCGATCATTTTCAAGCATCCACAATTGGGAAAATGGAAAAACAATAGAGCCCATGGATTTTGGAAAATTAGGGCACAAAAGAGGGAAGACATGTAGTTTTATTTCAAATTAGGGAAAATAACAAGTTTATGATCTTTTCAAGGCATTCACTCAAGGGAAATGTTGTAGGCCATCGGTTCAAGAAAAATGCTTTAGAGCACACGGAATGAAGGAAAAATAGGGCAAAAGCTTACAGGTGCTCAAAAATGGCACCAACATCAGCTCCTACTCGGGGATGGGCACTCCCAGTGAGTGCCAAAAGAACAAAAATAGACCAAGTGCCAAAAACAACCATTGGGAAACTGAATCAAAATTGTAGAGATGAAAACCGCACTCCAATCGACAAAAATGGCTGCCAAGAACACGAAAACCACAAACCAACAAAAAAGGCAAAAACAGAGCCAAAAAGGCAAAGAATATACACTATTCAAGTGGTGCATACGTCAAATTTTGGGATTGATCCAAGAAATGCTTTAGATTCCTGCCATTAATAGGTAGTTCAAGCAATTCCCCATCTAAGTCTTTGAGAAAAAAGGTATTTTCACCAATTTTGATATCAATGGAGTAAGGGCCCATCCACAATGCATCAAATTTACCATGTTTTCCCTTATCTTCATTTCTACTATCCCATAACAAAACCATATCTCTAACATTGAAAGCCCTAGGAGTGACCTTCTTATCAAACAACCTCTTTAACTTCTCTCTCGAATCGACATGCCTTTTGTGGGATGCTCTTCTTTCTTCATCCAACTCAACAATCTGATTAATCCTTGCTTCATATGGACTGACCTCCTGATCTTCAAGTTGTTGAACAAACTGAAATGAAGATAATTGTAGATGTAAGGGAAGCAGAGCTTGAGTTCCATACACTAACTCAAATGGGCTCTTACTAGTAGCTCTTTTGGTAGTGATTCTATTAGCCCAAACTATAAATTTTAATTGTTCACCCCATTTTCTCTTGTTTAACTCCAAGGTTCTCCTAATGATCTTCAATAAGTTCTTATTGTTGGACTCAGCTTATCCATTTACTTGAGGGTTATAGTTTTAAGCATAAGTCACATTGGTTTTATTCTCCTTGCACAATTCCATCAAGGGTTTATCTCTGAAGCACATGGCATTATCAACAACAATTTTTACTGGCACACCAAATCTACATATGATATGATTCAACAAGAAGTCCATAACAACTTGGTGTGTTTCTTTCTTGGTGGGGATTGCTTCTACCCACTTAGTGAAGTAATCTGTGGCTACAAGGATCCACTTATGTCCAACACTAGAAGGGTCTGAAATCTCACCAATGAAGTCTATTCCCCATTGTTTGAAAGGAGCTTCAATTGATACAGATGCAAAGGAAGGGATCTTGAAGCTTTCATTCTTCCAAAGAAATGCTTGACAACTTTCACATTTTATAACCAGCAAGGTTGCATCTTTGAAAAGAGTAGGCCACTAATAACCAGCTCTCAAAATTTTGTGTGTTGTAACCCTTCCAGCAAAGTGTCCTCCAAAAACTCCCCCATGGAAATCAACAACTATCTTGGGAGCTTCATCTTCAATTATACATTTTAAGAGGACACCTTCAGGGTTCTTCCAAGCCAACCCAAAGTCAGTGATGATGTATTTTTGAGAAGCCAACTTGAAGGCTCTTTTCTAATTTTTATTTAAATGATCAGGGCAACATAGGTGTCTAAGGTAAAATATTACATCCTCGTACCGCTCAGAACTTATCAAATTCTCAAGAACATCTACCCTCTTTTCCTCTACTTCATTCACTTCAATTTTCTCGGGTTTCTCTCACCATGAGCTTAGCAAGACCCAAACCTCTTACTAACTGTGTGGTTTAGATGTCCATGTCATACTCCTTTAGTTTGTTCACCCATTTACATATTTTTTTTGAGATCTACATCTCTGATAAGATGTATTTTACCATGGTGTGGAGAACATGAGCAAAAATTTTGAACTTAATATATAAGGCCTGAAAACCTTTGTTGCTTTCACCGAGGAAAATGCTTGTTTTTCCATGATTGTGTACTTTAACTCAACAACTTGTAAAGCCTTGCTAAAGAAGGCAATAGGCCTCTCAACCCCATCTTCATCCTTTTGGATCAAAATAGATGTAATAGTGTTTTTAGAAGCAAATGAGAAGATTTGAAAAGGCTTCTTGTAATCTAGATCTACCAAGACCGGTGCATGTTTCAATGCCTCTTTGATTCCTTCAAAAGCTAGAATACCAGCCTCCTCCCACTTGATAACTTGGTCTTTCTTTAACATGCATGTAATAGGAAGAGTCAATTAAGAAAAATTGACACAAACCTTCTAATGAAGTTGATCTACCCAAAGAAGGATTGGATGCCCTTCTTTGTTCTTGGAATTGGAACCTTGCTGATTTCTTCTACCCTCTCAGGGTCAATCATAACACTAGCCTTTAAAACAATATGACCAAGAAACTTGGCCTTTTGTACCCCAAAATGGCACTTCTTTGGATTCAAAGAGATTCCAAATTCTCTACATCTGATCAACATTCTTTCTAAGTGCTGCAAGTGATATTTTCTACTCCTTGAAAATAAAGTCACATCATCTTGATAAAATGTAATGAAGTCATTTTTATAACCAGAAAAAGCAACATCCATTGCTTTTTGGAAGTTTTCTCCAGCATTCATGAGACAAAAATGCATCCTTACATAAACATATGTTCCCCAAGGAGTGGTAAAGGAAATTTTAAATCTTTCTGACTCCTTGACAACAACTTGATTGTAGCTAGAGAAACCATCCAAGGTGGAAAACAATTCAGATCTAGTCACTAACTGCAGCATGTTTTCCATGTTTGGAAAAGGATAATTGTCTTTCAATGAATCTCTATTCAAATTTATGAAGTCTACACAAAGTATGATATCTCCATTTTTCTTTCTGACTAGCACAAGGTTTGCAACCCAAGATGAATACCTTGTGGGCTGAATGATTCCTCCCTCCTTCAGTTTCTTCAATTCATCTTGCATCTTCATGGAGAGGAGTGGATTAATTGGCCTCTACTTTTTCTAAATGGTTTGGCATTTTTTCAAGAGGAATCTCATGCTGAAACAAGTCTTCTCTATATGCTTTTAGCTCTGAATAAGACCAAGCAAGATAGTCCTAATATTTCTTCAATAGTTGAACATAGGATTGTTTTTCCTCTTTATTTAGATTGTTGCCCAACCAAACCTTTCTTGGTTTATCATTAGTGCCCAAGTTATGCTCTTCCACATCCCTTGAGGTAGACATGTTTCTATTGATGATGCAATCAACATTGTTAAAATTTGACTCTAGTATAAAAAGACCTCTAGGAATGGTGTTAGTTTTTAATTGGATAATATCCTTTCCAAAAAAAAATCTCTTCCTTCAGTCACACATACCATTAGTTCCCAATCAATATTTTGATCTACAAACTCACCTTGATTTTTTATGAACCTTTGCACTTGAGCATCATCATTAAACACTTGCCAATGCTTGATGTTATTAGGGATAGCTGGCCTAGTTAACACTTCAATGTTGTACTTACAATAAGGTCAAACAATGAAATTTCTAAATCTTGACCCAACACTACTAACTTGTCAGCAAAAACATTGAAACTTCTATCATGATGCACAATGTTGAAGGAATCAAACATCTCAATTAGATCCCAAACTACATGTTTGTACTTTGTTTCATCCGTTGATTTTTTGTAGCATACAATTTTCTTATTTGTTTAACAACTAGCTCTGAATCTCCTTTTGCAATGATGTCCTTGACACCATACTTCCATGTAATTCTCAAACCCAACAACAAGGCTTCATACTCAACAATGTTTTTAGTACATTCAAAATTAAGCTTGAAGGAAAAAACAAACTCTTCCAAGCTAGGAGAAATCAGAATTATACCAGCACCATTTCCAAATTTGGAGCAAGGTCCAAGGAGAACCTACCTATTCAAGGCACTTTGACTAATCCATCTTGTGCTCCTTACCATCAGCAAACCCAATAAAATTATCAACATCAACATCAGCAAATAATACTTCATAAGAAGCATTGTTTGGATCCTCAATTAGATGCAACATTTTATTTTCTCCATAGAGCTTGACAAGGCTGCCCTCAATGGGAATAGTGGCAAAGACATGTCCATTTGGACACTCCATCCAACACTTTCAGCCCACTTTCTTGACAATAACATACCCCATTTGGTAGGGAAATCAACAATCACAACATCTAATTTTAAATTCCTCCCAGGATAAGATGTAAGTTACACCACCAAACCCTTCACACAACCAACTACCAACACTTCTCTTGAGTCCATGGCAGTACACTTTCCATAGGCTGTTATCACTTTGATATCCAACTCATTCATGACTTCTAGAGGCATGACATTACATGATGCACCAGAATCAAACATACAATTGTGAAGTAGTCTATCCTTTATGATCAAAGTTGTAAAGAATGGATCAACATTTAATTGGGAATCAACCAAGGATGTCCCCAAGTATACCTCAGGTGTTTCTCCAAGATCCTCTACTACTAGTGGTGTTTCAAGGTCTACAATGATTTGAGGAGTATTTTCAACAACGTTTACATTTCTACTTGGGGCACTCTTCTCCTTTTTCAATCCCAAGTATTCAAATTCTCTTTTCTTATGCTCAGGAATCCTAAGCAACTCAATGATTGGAACACTCACTTTGATTTGGCTTAATACTTGGGCTATGTCATATGGAACACTCTTAGGCAAGGTAGCATGGAGACAAGTAGATTCATTAGATGGAGTGGAGACAAGTAGATTCATTAGATGGAGTGGGATCCTTGGTAGCTTGGGCATGAGGAGGACTGTAATTTTTGTTGGGACAAAGAGAGCTTTTGGCAAGTGCTTCTCTTCTAGGAGCTTCTTTGGGAATACTTGTAAGTAAGGGTATTTTAGGTTTGGATTGAGGCCTAACTCCCTTAACAACTTTTTTCCTAGTGTTATAGTCTTTATTTTGAGCCACAACAACATTCATTAACAATTTTCTATCTTCCTCTGAAGGGATACCACCATCATACTTCTTAATCATCAAAGATCTTAAGTATTCAAAGTCATTGTTAGGAATTTCAAAAGATTGCACTATATCAACTTCAAGAGTATGAGGGGGAAGAAATACTTGTACTTGTTTGATGCAATCCCAAAAGGTTATAGCTGTCCTTGCACTTATTACCTTTGTTGATGTTGCTCCTTCTTGTGAGCTTGAAGAACAACCCACCATGTAGATATCATCATCAGTACCATCATCATTGCTAGCTTCACCATCTTGCTGGTCCACTTCACATGGGGTAGAAAACACCTATCACACCAATCAATATCAACAACTTCCTCAACAACAACAACCCTAGTAGTTAGGGGATCAGGTAACACTCTTCCTTCATGTACTTGAGGATGTCTATTTATAGACCCCATGGGTCCTTTCCCTCTATCATCAGATCTCTGATCAACCATAGGATAATTGGAAAATCTATCATGGTTTTGTGCTTTTTGTTGACCTTGTGAAGTCTACCCAATTCCCTTCTCAGCTCTTGCCAACTTGTAGGAAATCTCTTTGATAGCCCCTGCCAAAGTTTTCACCACTTCCTCCAAGTCTACACTCTTGCTAGCTTGAGGATTTTTAGGGTTTATCAGCTTTACACCATCTCTCTTGAGAGGTTTCCCAACGGCCTTAATGTTATTTTCAATCTATAGTGTCATGGTGAAGGCCTGCCTCAAATTAGTAGGGTTCTTATCTCTTTAGTAGTAGGCTACCTTCTTATCAAATGCATCTGCATATTTGATTAAACAAGATTGATCACAAGGCCTCAAATTAACTGGCAGCCTTCTCAAAGTTTTGTTAAACCTTGTGTTGAAGTCATGAACTGATTCATTGGGGTTTTTCTTGATATTTTCAAATTCAGACAAGAGAAATCTAGGATCAGTCTTATCACCATATTGTAACCTAAATGCATTGTTCATCTCAGTCCAAGAGTCTATAGAATTATGAGGCAGAGCCTTGTACCAATCTCTTGCATCCTCTTCTAATGTATGAATGAACAATTTAATATACACATCTTCATGCTCAATTTCAAAATCCTCCATCATGTTAACAAAATTTTTGAGATGTTGATCACCTGTTATAGCATTGTTACCTTGGAACTTTGGCAACCTATTCCTCACATCTTGTGGGACAGCATTTGGGTAACCAACCATTCCTCTAAAGTCTATAGGACCAAATGTGTTAACAACAAATGGGGCCTAGGATGAGCCATATTATTTGGTGTAGGTGCTCTTTGGGGTGACACAAACCGATGAGGAGTGCGAGGTCTTTGGGGCTCCATAATATGGTTCACAAGATTGGTATTCTCTAGGTACTAATTTTCTTGGAAAGTTTTATTTGAATTGAAGCACACAGGTGCAGATTGAGAAAATAACTTACCATACAACATAGAAGGACCTTCACTAGTTGAGGTAAACAAATTTGTGAGAATATTGCTTGAATCAGAATCACTGGAAGAAGAGTGGTAATCCTCTACTAAAGGTTGATCTCTCTCACCAATGGATATACCTTTTCCGATGTCCGACCCTCAACAACCTTCCAAACCTTTTTTCTTCTAAAACTATCTTTCCCAATTCTTGAAAAAAATTCTAATTGGGTCTCTCTTGAGGAGAGATCTTCTTCCTTCCAAGTTTGTAGAGATTAGCAACACAAAAATAAATGATAGAAAGCTAAGACACTGGTATTCATCAAGATCAAATCAGCATGGAGTCGCCACTAAGGAATTTCATGCTAGTTGTGCAAATGCACTAAGATACTCTGTCAAATACCTATCAGCACTGAAAATATTGCTAAACTTTATAGATCAGACCTTCCTTTTCTTGAATTTATCAACCACAAATGCAAATAAATTGCAACTACTGTTAGAAACTGATAAAATTGCAAGAAGAACTTATATCTTCACTTAATCCTTACAAATCTAATTATAAAATGATGCTTCAACAATGTACTTGCATGTAAAATTTGTAAGACACATTACCAGGGTTTGATATGCATTCAAATATCTCAAATATGTATGCACATGAATCAAATTGAACTAAGAATGTCCCTGGTAGTGGAGCCACTGGTGTTGGTACCTAAATTTGTTCTCCTTTTTAGTCTAAGTAGCATCAAAGATATGGCATGAAGCTTGAAGGCATATAGATCATGATGTATGTCATTTTGTAGCTAGGGATATGATTTAACTAGCACTCAAACTTGTGGAGAGATGGATAGCACTCAAATAGGACTTGATCTTGTCCTAACTATTTTAGGTTGTGCCTTTCAACCAAGGTAATAGAACCTATATTGCAGCCTTTTTTTTGTGAAGGAGGTGAAAATATCCTTGTAATGTTCAGCTTGTATGGAGATGGCCTTGAGAAAACATGATCAATTGCCCATTATTCAAACTCAATAGAGTTGTCACTTCTAAATGAGGGAAATGCTTTCAAGATAAGGCTGAGGCTACTAGAGACATCGTATGACCCTGATTTTCTTTGTGCATTTCTGTAAATGGATTGTATTCTTTTGTTGACACATAATATAATGCAGGGGTAGTATGGGTAGGATTAGTTGTTTTAGAATGATTTTTGGTGGAATATTGACAAGACAAACTTGACTATGCTAGATCTTTGACAACCTCTACAACATTTGAACAACTATTAGATAAAATGCTTCAAAATAGTCAGGAATTTATTTCAACTAGAAGAGATACACAAATGGAAGCCCAACTTTGCACTCTTCACACAATATTTGAGACCTCAACACAAAATCTTGAATTAAAGGACCCAATTAAACATCACAATATCTGATCAAATCACGCCTAAGGTACCCCCAAAGGCTTACAAGAAATATTTGTCAACAAAATGAAGGTGAAGTGATTTTAAACTAGTTATTTTCAATGCCAAATGAAATTACACATGCCACTAAACTATCAATTAGGACGAGACCTGTGTGATTTCTAAATATTTCAATGCAAGATTACAACAAGAACAAGGAAAACTATTTAAATACATTTAAACATGATAATAGACATCATATTGCCCAAAATAACACAGATTAATTCAAAATATTGTTAGATTCATCAGCAAGAGAGAGTTTCAGGAATAATCTCTGAGCTGTGTGATGGCTATACACTTGTAACCAAATCAACATGAATGAATATCTAACACATAAGACATTAACCAGGTTTTTTGGAGGGTTTATCAGAAGATGAGTTTCTCTCAAAAATTTTCTCATGATTTTCAATTTCTCGAGCTTTGCAATGTCTCAAAAAATGCATTATATATCTCTATTACATTTGATCCTTATTTCCAAAGAAAAGAATATCCTAAGGCATCTTAGTTTGTTACAAATTCACTCATGACTTGCAAAAAGGGACATCCAATAGAAAAATGTTCAAAAAGTTGTTAGGTGCCTCAAAAAAGGAAAATCATTGGAAAATTCACATCATTATCCATTGTGGAGGCATGTTTTTAATCCTCAAAGCATGCAGACCCCCTTCCTTTCATTATTTCATCCTTATCTCTCCAAAATTTGATTCTGCAACTTTTGGATCTGATATTTCACGTTTTTGCTTGAGTCCGAATAAAATTTCATTTCAAAAGTACCTCAAATCTGCAAATTGAATTTTCAAATTGATTCCATTGATCCTTGAAGGAAAAAATGACATGAATTCACCAAAATTTATCAAAATTGATGCAAAATTGCATTTCCACACTTCCTGGAGAAAAAATGGCACCAAATTGAAAAATGCATAGTTACTTGCTTGATCTTCCTTTCTCCCTTAAATTTGAACCCTCCATGTGTCAAAATGTGATTGGAAATAGGTTTGGGATCATTTTTTCACTTTTCAACACTTTTGGGAAAATGTAACATTTGACATTTTCTCCGCCCCGAGCTTGACACATGTCCCAAAGTGGGCCCCATCAAAGTCGCGGCTCGATTATACACATTTCCACCCTTTTTGGAAAAAGGAAATTTTTCACAATTTCCTTCGTGGACCCATACTCCCACTTATGTCTTTTACACGTGTCTCCCTCTAATTCATTTTAGAGCCACACTTCAAATTACCACTTTAACTCACTTTGCCAAAAAGGTAATATTTCCTTTTTTTCTCTGGCAACCTGCACTCCTTTTTGCCCCCGATATCTGCGACATATCCTTTCCTGAGTATCCCGACGGTCCCATAGCCTTTTTCATAAATTTTTCCCCCTTTCACCAAAAGGAAAAAAATTTCTAAGTCCTCCGCTAGCCTTCTATCTACTTTTGATGAAAACATGACACGTGTCCACCTCTGATTCATTGAGGGAATGCACTCGAGGTTGCCACTTACTTATCGCATTCTATTTCATTATGGGCCTGCGTTCTCAAGCCACCATGTGTCAACTCTTGATTCATTGAGGGAATGCACTATGAGGCTGCCATGTGTCACATTCTATTTCGTTGTAGGCCTACATTCTGAAGCCGCCATGTGTCCACTCCTAATTCGTTGCGGGCCCTAGGCATTTTATTTTTACTTTAATTCTTTCTTCCAAGTTGTCTTAAGGAACAAAATGACCCGACCGTCTGCCTTCACTTTGCCTCGTGAGACGTGTACCTCCTCTGGGGCCTACGGAGCTATGGGGGTAACTTGTAAATTTTTCCAAAACACAAAAACGTTAAGTTTTTCGAGCAGACCCATTGAATCTTGTCCAACCACAAATGACCACATATGAGAAGATGTTTGAGCTAAAATTTGATGGGCAAAGGACACCCGTATGACCATTAAAAGATGCAAAAGTTGCCAGTGATGCCCTAGGATGCTGAAGATGAATTTGATGGGAAAATGATGCCCATCTGACCATCAAAAAACACAGAAAATACCAGGATGTCCAAAATTGATTTTTTCTTCATGGGTGAAGGATTTTTTGATCAAAAGACAAATGGAAAGTGATTCAAAGAAATTTATGACCATGGGGATAGATTTTCAAAGGAAAACAAGCATAAATCAATCATTTTCAAGCATCCATGATTGGGAAAAATGGAAAAATAGTAGAGCCCATGGATTTTGGAAAATTAGGGCACAAAAGAGGGCAGACATGCAATTTTATTTCAAATTAGGGGAAAATAACAAGTTTATGAGCTTTTCAAGGCATTCAATCTAGAGGGAAAAGTTGCAGGCCACTAGTTTTGAGAGAAAAATGCTTTAGAGCACATAGAATGAAGGAAAAATAGGGCAAAAGCTTGCAGGACTCAAAAATGACACCAACAGTTGGTCCTCTTCTCGGGGCCACATTATCATATACACGACATCACATGTGCCCCCAAAGAGGGGGGCATCATTTGGGGGTTTACATAATAACACAACGTAATTACTCTAGTTGAGTATAGTGTAATTTCCACCCTTGGAATTGTGGGTTTAAATACAACGAGTGGAATTAGACTAGTCTACAAACCCCATACATAGTGGATTTTATAGGACATGGTATCCTTATAATTTTTGGAAAGCATTTACAGTCTTAGAGGTTATAGTGGGTGTTCCTCCCTACACTACTTTGGCCAGTGGCATCAAATCACCCAAAAAACTAGGACACTACATAGATATCTTGACACACATTTCAGCAGAAGTGGTTAGAGCTTGGAGGACATAGAGAATTCCCTCCCTATACTTCTTCATCCAGGGTGGCGTGAGAATTCCCAAAAAACTCGCAGCAGTACAAGATATCCCTCTACACCCATTATCTCAACATGGATCAAGTGCACATGTTCCATTTATAGTTTTCATTTCACGTATTTTACATTTGTGTATTTTACACATTTCTATACACATGCATATTTTACATAGTGTTTTTACATACATACATATTCGACTACTTGATCATTTTATCCTTATAAGTTTGACCATATGAGAAAAAAACAATAAAATTGGGGAAACAACAATAACAACAATGACAACAACAACATTCCGTGATGGCACACACCTTACTAACCATGCATGTACACTACACACCGCAACAACTACATATGCATTCTTCCCTAGGTTCACTCTCATCACTTTTTCTATGTGCATTTTTCATCTATAGTTTCCACGCTCCTCCATCATTTTTTATCATTCCATGCTTTTGTCTAGTCCTTTGGCATTTTTTCTAGTACACTTTATATGGACATCAAGTACGTATCCCTATCTACTTTATGTTATCGAGATTTTCACTCACCCACATAAAGTGGGGGAGACATGTAGTCGTAAAATCATAAACTTTAGGCATTATTTAGCCCAGTCTCATATAACTATTTAGAAGGTTCATGAGTGAAGAAATTACTAATTAATCCCATCTTTTGGCCATCTTATTTTACCTTTTATTTCGTTGTTCCCACACATTTTTATATACATGCCCAGTGTGTTTTTGGCACTTTCTCGTCATTTTAGCCTAAACCGAGGCACCCATGTCTATATTGGGGCACCCTGGTTCCACACAGGGTGCCTCGATCCTTTTTCTACTTTCCCACCACTTTTTGGGCTCTTTCTATCCATTTTTCATCCTTATCTTTTTCCTAGTCAGCCATGTCAGGTTAATTACAAAATTAGATCAAGAGAACCCTATAAATATAAAGTTATGAGACTATAATGAGGGTCCTAAAATCATCTATTAATATCACTCCATCTATATTTGCATCCATTACACCATTTCCATCCCCATAATTCCATGCATCAAGGCTAGAAGATCTACATCAAAACACACTTCATAAGGGGAGGGATTCTATTCTATTCCATGTACACGTGCTATTAAATTTTCTTCATTTAGTTATTGCTCACTATTTTACATAGTACGACTGACACAAGAGCACCTAGGGCATGAAATTCACACACACACACACACACAACAATTACATTTGGGTCCAAAATGTAGTGTAACGCTCAATTTAGTAAGCCCACCGTTGTGGTAGTTGAGGTCGGCCTGAACTGCTCATTTGCATCTTTTATTTTTTAGGGTTTTATACTTCCTTTTGGGTATTTTTCAAGGCATTCTTTCTCTTGGAATATTTCGTAAATTCAGCGTAGTCTAGAAATCTAGTGTGATAGATAGCAAAGGTTACAAGATATCTTCCGACCCTGAAAGAATCAAGGTACGACCTTTTTCAAAGACCAGGGTTCCCTAAGCCACCCTAGTACCCTCCTTGCCACTCTAGTCTGCTCACATCTCTCAGATACACCCTTTTCATGAGCCCTGTGCAACCATTCCTACTTATGGAATGTCCAATCATACCTATAACACTATGTGACAATCATTTATAATCAACTATGTCCTTTTCTCACTTTATCCTTGCACTTTAGGGTTTCATTTCCATTAGTTTAATTAATTAATATCTTTATATTACTTGAGTACATTTATTTACATCATTTATTCCCTCCTATATTATATTAACTATCATTATACTTTCTCTTATTTAGTTAATTTTAGTCAATCAACGACCTTATCTCTTTGAAGAAGTGTATGCGACAGAATGAACCTTGGTATGTTCTTCATTTCCTGTGCAATCAGGAAAATTACCTATAGGTCCTCCTTATAAGTATTGAAATTTGCAAAGGCTTCATTTATTCTTCTATAGTACATCTATACTTTTACAAGTACTTGTAGATATTCATATAGTTGATCATCCTTGGCCTGCTAGGAAGCTTGTTCATGAATCATAATATCGGTATGGATATCTTAAATTAGTGTCTCCAATCAATCTCTCATTTGTTGTGATTGAACCCTTTTGAAATTATTCCTTGTTGCATTTTGTTCCCATTCATTAAATCATTCAAAGACATTATCCTTGTCTTGCAGTGATGACTAGAAATCTATTTCAAGATTTTCATCCTCTGTCCTATGTCAACATCTATTGGTGTAGTTTTTCTCCAATTCAATATCATTCTTATTTTTATCATCATTGCAGCCTGCAAATGTGTATTCTAATCTAAGATATCAAATTTTCATTGCTTCACCTAAGCTTTGGCTTTCTTCAACATTGTGACACTCTCCTTAAGTATCATTATGACTTCTTTTACTTCTTATTCAGTGTTGGCTACTTGTGTTGCAATATTTGTGTATGATTCATTTTCATTCTAGTTGTCCACCATATTTTCAATGAGAATTTTTATCTGCATTGCTTCACTCAATACTTGGTTTCCTATGGAGAATATGACCAACTTAGGACAATTCATTTCGACATACATCCTTATATTGCATAATGTCTTCTCTAAGTTCTCCTTTTTTAGACCATATGTAGTGTGAATGCTCCAATTGTTTCTTGAAGTGTATTTACTCCTTATATATATATATATATATATATGTTTTTAATGGTAATTCCTCCAAATATACTTCTACCGTGATTATTGTAGACTAGGTTGTTGTAGCATGTGCATTTTTCTAAGAAATTTGTGGGAGTATACTACAAACAAAGGATGAAGGGAGAATCATCTTCCATTTTAATGTTAATACCATTGATTGTTTTGTCCACCCAAATTCTTACACATATCCTTTATCTACTTCTTCTTTGTCAATTGTTATTAAGTTGAATATCTCAGCCTCTCGCTTTTTCCTATGCTTCATTGACCTTTGTAGATCTTTGCTTTTTCATATTTCGTTCTTCTTCTTCTCTCATGTCTTCCTCTTGTTTTCTCATTTCTTCTTCTTTCCTTGTACTTTTTTTCTCTCCCGTTTTTTCTTCTCTACTTCTACCTTAGCTCGTGCTTCCTATTCTTCTCTTTATTTTTCCTCTATTTTTTACTTTTTTTCCTCTCTTTACTTTTCTTCTCTCTACTTATTTTCTTCTTATTATTGCTTCATTTTCCTCTCCATGGATTTTTTTCTTTGATCTACACAATTTTATTATTTTTCTACTCTTCTTCTCGTTCCTTGCACAATCTTTTTTTCCTCTTGTATTTTTTCTATTTAGTTTTTTTTTTTTTGCAACTATTCTTCATCTTACTTTTGATTCAAGCATTGTTGTTTAGCTACATCCTCTTATTGACCAGTTGTTTGTATTTGTTCCTGAACCGACTATGCACTATTATGCATGATGGATTCTTATTCCTACATTATTTGTATACTGGGAATTTCCATTACACAATTTTCAGATGAGTTACTTACCTCTTGTGAAGATGGATGAGGATAAGGTGTGCTTGGTATTTAGATTGCAACTTTAGGGACTATGTTTTTGATTCTTGATTTCTCCTTGAATTATCATATGTTTTTCATTTTTAGTTTCCTATCATTGATAGGATTTTATTTCCCTTTTACGTAGTTGTATTTTGTTATTGTATGTCCTCATGTGTAAGAAAACATCTTCTATTTGTGATGAGACCCATACTTAACATAGGTTGTTCTTCGGCTATAGGAAGTCACACCAATTTGAAAGGTCACGTTTCACTTATCTTCTTATTAGGTGTGGAAATAAATAATTCTTCCTCTAGCATGGCTACATTGATAACGTTGTCCTTTAAACCCTCCTTAATATTGTTCACCTTCTATTATTGTGTCACATCCTCTTGTCTTGCACTAATCATGCTATTATTTGGAATCGACCTATCTTTTAACCTTAGCTTCTTAGTTGTGGCATGTTCCATTGTGATAGCTTTCTATGTGTACCATTCTCATTCCTCTAGAAGATACATTTTGGTTCCTATTTTTGAAATTATGATTTCCCATGTTCTATCTCTATTAATTTTTGTTTTTTAAAAATCTAGATAGGTAAACCATCTTAGTATCCTAGGGTCTATTTTTTCCCTTGGCGATTATCTTCATGTTGGCATAATGATCATATTATTACCTCTTTTCCATTTTTAGTATTCCCCCTCAAATATCTCTATGGGTTGATATTTATTGGCTTCTACCATTTGTATCTATCCCCTCATTGGTTTCTCAAGACCTTGTGTGCATAATGGTTAGATGCTTATTGAAATCATACCACATTTTCTATTTAGTTTATCTTGGGCTATTTCCATGTTAATGTAGAATGCTAATGGATGTGGATGTTTGGAATTAGTGACTTTGATCTTAATATGATCCCCTCATGCAACATAGTGATATTAGCAAATGGTGGTGTGTACATTCTTGCCTCCTTAGGTATGTGGAGGTTTGTGATAAGATTTTATTTGATTTTTAATGGCCACTTCTAAAAAAACTATTTAAAATTTTAGTAGGGAATTATTGGGATAAATTGTACAAATATCTCATATGTAAAGTACTCATTATCTACTTTTCTAACACACTCGGGTGCCTTTGAGTGTTTGAACCAAATTATAATGATGAACCATTGGTATTAGAACACTTTTCTTCTTTCCTATGTGATCTTTTACACATTTTTATTAAGTTCATGTGCAAGGAGTGTATGTTAATTAAACTCTGCATTGTCATCCCACATTCTTGTGATGACATCCATAATTCCTAGGGATGTTTATTTACTCCTCTTAATTGATTGCCAATATCATTTTTCTATGATTTCTGCCATAATTTTTATGGCATGATTTGTGATGGTCCCAAATGGAATGCCTCTTCCTTTGTTAAATGACCATAGACTATTTTAGTTGTTGACTTTAAAGGTGGTCTCGGTGGTTTTTATGGGAGAATAGAGATGCCCAGCTTGGGAGACATGAGACTGAGGAAAATATGGTTGCATTGATGGGAATGACATCCTTCTTAGATAACTATATGCCTTTGTTATGGTATTTACTCATGATTTTCTAAATGATCTCATGATGGTCTCCCATGTAAGACATTATTATAAGCATGTGCACAATCGTTCTCTCAAACCAAGTCTTTTAGCACAATACCCTTGTGAAGCTTCTACTTAGGCTTTCGACTACTATGTTCCTCAAATTTTTAGGGCCCACTCTTTTAGCTTGTGGTGAGCTAGGTCACTCCACCTAGTATTTCATACCATTATGGAGATCATGTGTCTTAATTTTCTATGTCTAATAGGGAAAGGAATGTAAATCCTTATTCTTGCATCATTCCTTGGACTTTAGGCTAGTAGATATGTTGAAGGGATCCATTTATATATCTCATTAAATTGATGTTTCCTCATACTTTATCTTCATTAGCAATTCACTCATGTTTCTTGTTTATTTTCCCCAAATAATTAATTCATGGTAAGCCAATTTTCCTATTTATACCTTTAGTGATTCCTAAGTGGTCATTTTTGAACTATTGATTATCTAATCTACCTTGTTAATTGATTTTATCTATTGAGATTTCTTTTCCATGAGATCTTATACCTTTGCTGCGCATCGTCCAAGCTTGTAGCTATATTTTTATATTATTATGTTCAAAATTTTAAACCTGGTCTTTTGTTTCCATTTCTTTCTTATTTACTATACATATTTTCTGGACTTATTGGATTAATTTCCTTTTCCCCCTTTTCATTTCATTTCATGCTCAATGGTGATCTTTTTATATCCTTAGTAAATCACACACATTCACACAGATTGATTAATGATACAAACATCTAGTCCATAAAACTTGACAATATGAATAACTTCATACTTGTCCTCTATTTTTACATGCGAAAAATTCACTAGAAAACATGACAACCATATTGTTGGAGCTCAAAATTGCACCCTGGATATGATCAATGAGGATCATGAAGTCTGAGACAACATGAGACTGTCTCTCGCTTTGGGACCTATAAACTAAGATAGACCTCCAGAGAAGGACAAATTTCTATTCCTATTTCCATTTCTACACTACCCTTACTCGCAGGAGAGAGAATATTTCTAATTCTAAACTAACTTTCCAAGGGACCATGGATAGAAGAAATAACATAAATAAATCCTAAGATAAGGATGTGAATCACCAAAAAGAGGGTGGAGAGACACCATGAATCTGGAAAATGAAGGAAAAATAGTAAGGAGTGTGTAGATATGGATACCACAATCCCAAAACATTTTCTATCCTTTAATTTCCTATGACATAGCATATCCGAGTCTTGTACAATAAATACAAGATGAAGGATTACCTACAAAAATAATGAGATGCAAGAATAATTAAAGAAAATATGGCTAGGACAAATTTGGAGTCATAAAACTAGTATTTTTTTCTTAGATGAATGCACAATACATTATATTTGAGATATCAAGGAAGATTCACCATGAAAATAATCAAATCTGAGGTTTGAGATCAAAAATACAAAACGTAACTCTCTCTCTCTCTCTCTCGCCTATATCCTTAGAATTGATAGGAGAGGATTAGATAGGTGTTTTTCTTGCATTGGGAATAGTTTAGTGATAGGATAGGTAGAGGAACCAACACTCTCTGGAGGGCCATCTCGAGTTTGTATGTTTTATAGCTTGAGAGATGGTCCCATGTTTCCCAATTACACCGGTATCTCATACACACACACACACATGAAAAATTAGAGGGTGTTGTAATTTTTGTGATAACACATACCATAGTGTTAAAAGATTTCAATGTTACACCTTTCCAAGACACCCCCTAGGTTATCCTTTTCCTTGTGTCAGTCCTATCCTATAATTCAAATGGATTATACATGTTTTTCAACCATTCTCTTAGGTTATTAAGGAGTAAATGGTAATTCAAATAAATTTTGGAGAAATCTCTTTAAAAGTGGAATTTCAAGAAATCTTAGGAAGGGATATTATCAACACTCCTAATCCTGCGTGCACAACCCCTAGAGTGGAACAAAGAATAAAATTCATCATGGAGGGGTATTCAAGAACCAGAACATTAAGGAGAATTTTTTTGAAGATTTTGGGAATTTTCGATGGTTTTTGGACATATTCAAGAAATGTGGGTCCTAGAGGATGAAGAAACATGTAGTGTACAAGAATCACTTGAGTTTTAGATATATTTCATGATTAGAGAAGCTAAAATAATCTTGTGGAACTTGCATTCATTTTTGAACATTTTTCTCCATCTCCCCAAGCATCAAAAGTGCAAACAATTAGAAAAAATGAGAAAATCAAAGCTTTCAAGTGTAATATAGGTCCGAGGGATGTGGATGGAACTATTTCCTCAAGAAAAAAGGTTCCCGCTTTTGGTTTGGTTTTGAAATGTAAAGGAGAGAGTGTATTGTAGATTTACAGGTTGGAGAAGGAAATCAGAAAATTTCCCATGGCCCACTTGCTCCCGCATCTTTGCAATTACCATAGGTAAAGAGAAGTTTGGGGATGTAGTGTATTATAGGTGAGGAGATTTTGAGGGAACAACATGGGGCGAACTGCCGGTTCTTGGGAATGCTTGATTCCCTATATAAGCCATTAGTTGGCAAGGAAAGGAAAAGGGATGAAGCTGAAGTGTGTTGGAAGAAAACGAGCTACGGCTAGAGAGAATGGAGGCATGGGGAACACATTATTCGTAGGATGTTGTTCCCCTCACTATTAAGTGAGCCACAAATCAAACAAATGCATTTTATCAGCAAGTAATGCATAGAAAATAGGCACACATGACCCAATTCCTGCTTCCTCTAATACCCCAAATACCCTATAAACATAAAATGAAAAGTAAACAAAAGAAAAAATAGTTAGTTGCGGATTGTGGAAGTTCCTAAGGAAATCGTGTTCCTCCTCGGCCCCCTAGACCCACATGGCCATATCTTTCACCTGTGTCATCCAAATTTTATAAAGTTGGAATTTTTGGAAAGGTATATTCATCTTCTTCATAATAGCAATAGGAAATATATATTTTGCAAGGAATACACAAAATTCGCAAGATGTATAAGGCATATGAAATGTCATGTGGGGGTAGGTGAAGATTCTCTTCTCTTTCTATAAATTGTAAAGGCATCCAAGGGTTTTTTAATTTTTGAGTTTATGAGAGATTATTCCTTGTGAAGAAGAAAATAGATAACAATTATTCTACTTATCATATCCATGGTATTCCCACTCTTTCTATGTATAATTTTTCTCAAGAATCAATAAATAAAGGAGGATTTTTTATCCTTGTTTGACTAGGATATTTAATAAAAAAATTTGCTCATAAATTTTAACTGGTCTTGTTGCCATTTGCATAATTGTTCTTCTTATAATCTTATGTGTGTTGGAATTTTCTAATTAATGGTTGTAGGACTCTGATTTTCTACCTACAAAATTAATCCCTCTCCCTTTTTCTCACTCCCTTTCCCAATCTCTAAGCAAAGTCCTCTCTAGCAAGTGATTGCTATCTTTTCCACAGGGTCAATGGAGTGCCCATGTTGGATCCCTAGCCATAAGGTCAACACGTAAAAATAAAATCACATGTGCATGTCAACACAGAGCTGAACCATTCAAGTAGAGGTACTTAAATTCCTAGAGCGTTGCAAAGATAACCACCAATTTTTCCACCCAAAAATTTTTCTTGTCAATAATACTATAACCATTATGCTAAGGAACTTATTGTACTTTTTTTATAATATGCATAATTTAAACATTTTAGGATTTCAATCTACATCTAATTATTATTTAGAGAAATATGTTTCCTCGTAGATCTTCCATTATTATTGTTCCCTATTTTGTGATGTGATGGATGATATACGAGCCTTTCCATATTATGTGTAATTTTACTTGGTACACATTAACCTTGCTTTAATACACCAAAAAAATATTTGTTAAGTTTGGAATTTCTTTTTATGTATATTACAATCACGTAAAGCTTTCTGGATCTCTTTGTATGCTTCCCTATTCCATTATTTTGTTTCCATATATTCCTCTATTTTTTCCAATCTAACGACCTTTTTTAATAAACTCTTTGTCTCCCAACCAAGTAATTATTGCATTACAAAGGATTAGTAAAATGGATTCCATTGGAATGATTGATTCAATTCCATAAACCAACTGGAATGGTGTCTATCTTGTACTTATCTTATAGTTTGTTTTTTATTACCATAGGAATGTGATTATTTTATCTTCCCAATCATCCGTTTGTACATTATAAATCTTTGTTAAGAATTTTTCTATAACTTTGTTTATAGTTTATGCTTGTCCATTAAATTATGGGTAAAATGTTGTATTTTTGTAGGGTGCAATCATAAATACTTATGTGAGGATTTTGATGGTGTTGTTAAAAAAATGTGTGCCCCTATCTTTTACTAGTTTATGTGGACACCAAAATCTATTTATTATGTTTTCATATAGGAATTTAGCTATGTCCTTGCTGCACAATTTGTTGTAGCTGCAACTTCTTCCTATTTTGTGAAATAATATATTGTTGTGATTATATATTTTGATCTAGACCTTCTTGATGGAGGGTAAATTAGCCCAATGAACTCTACTACCCATTCCTAAAATGGTTTCATGGCTAAAATGAGATCAAGAGGCATTTCATACTTCTGATTTGTTTCCCCACTTAGTAACAAATATCACAATGCTCTGCCATATGATGCACATCCTGAAACATTGTTGGCCACTAAATTCTGGTTAGCGATATCTATTTTGCAGTGATTTCTACTAAACAATGTCTTATGGAGATAATTTCATGA
Organism: Taxus wallichiana var. yunnanensis; assembly: GCA_018340775.1. Taxonomy (NCBI): domain Eukaryota; kingdom Viridiplantae; phylum Streptophyta; class Pinopsida; order Cupressales; family Taxaceae; genus Taxus; species Taxus wallichiana. The sequence goes on along the minus strand of CM031243.1, from coordinate 301,117,001 downwards.
GATGCATGCAATAATAATTCTCTCTTATGTTTTAGTGCAACTCAGGCAATACTTCATCCTTTCCTAGTTTGTACAAAAATTCATTAATGATAGTATATGGTAAGGCCTTTTTAATCAATTATTTCTTTTCTTTCTCTATACAAAGTGTTGGGGAAAAGTTACTTATTGTAAGAACTGGAAAAAAATTTCTAATTATTTTGGTATTGTGATAAAAAAATAAGTGTGCATTTAGGACATATTTATCTAATTCCTCTGGTTCTTCTCGTATGTTTATTCAACTCAAGTGATTTGGTCCTGCATTTTCTCTTCCCAATTTAATGTTTATTTTAAACTTGTATTCTCGGAATAACATCAACCATTTTTATATCCTACCTCCCAAGAGTGACAGATTCACTAGATATCATGATGCCTATTAGTCTATGAAAAATTCAAATTCAATTCTTAACAGATATTGCCTAAACTTTTGGAGTGCAAAGATCATGGCTAAAGCTTATTGTTATGTATTTTCTTTCTACAAGTGAAAATTCACCGCTTGCAACGTGAATTGGGTCAGTATATCCATCCTTCCCTTGGTTGAGCTATAATTACACCAATTGTGTTACCTAATTCATCAACATGCACTTGGAAAATCTTAGACCAATATGGAAATACTAGTATCGGTACACTAACAAATTTCTATTTTAATTATGTGAATGCATTTTGAATTTTGGTTGTCCATTCAAATTCTTGACCCTTGAGTTACAAAAAGTTATCTATTATTTGTACTATGCCTAAATATCCAATGATAAATTTCCGTAATACCTTGTATGTCCTAGTAATGTGCGAGATATGAGGGTATTATTAGTGGTTTAAGCCCAATTATGACAACTATTTTTGATTTATCAACTAAAATTCCTTTTTTACATACTATGTGCTTTAGTAACACTCAAAATGGTGTAAAGAAAAATTATTTCTCCAAATTTAATGCAATTTTCAAATCTCTACATTTTTCTAAAATTAAGCATACCTTAGATGTGTGTTCTTTTAATAATGAGAATTCAACCCAATAATCTAAGTCTACTTTTAGGAAGTCATTAATGAAATATTTTAATGCAATGAAAACAACTTGGGAACAGACTTCGGTGTATTTTTCATTCTAAATGAAATGAATTTATATGTGAATCTTCCTCATTTAGTTGTGAAAGTTGTTTTAGATTGATCTTCTTGTGTAAGTGGTATTTGATGGTAGCGAAAAATCCATGTGTAAAATATTATACTTCACGTCCCACTACTTCTTCTAAAATTTCATCTACAAATGGATTTGGGAATGATTCATTAACACGTGCATCATTCGAGCCCTATAATCTCCATAGATTTTTATTTCTCTTGTTTTCTTGGGTTGGGTGACTATCAAACTTACCAAATATGATTTTTCTATTCAAGATATTAGACTCGCTTCTACCATCTAATTGAATTATTCTCACTTTGGATCTCATATTCGATTCAATTTGTATGGCCATTTCTTTATAGGTTTTTCTCCTTATTTCAACTTAATGTGCATTTCATTAATTGATGGATCCACTCCTTTTATTTCAATAAATTTTGTATGGAACACATCTTCATAGTCTCGCAATAATTACAATATTTCTAACATCTCCTTTTCCATCCAAAGAATATCCCACAATATTTAGTTTTAGTATTCCTACCGGTATAATGTCTTTTACCCTCTTGTACAATGGTTCATCATGCACTTTAGCCTTCCCCTTATTGTGGGTGTCTATAACCCTCTTGGATCCTTATATTTCTTCTATATTTAGATTGCACAACTATGATTTTTATTTTTTTAGTATTGTGTGAAGTTTTTGTGGTTCAAATATTTCACTCAGTTCATTATCCTCTTCATTTTTCTAGTCATTATTATCTTCTTTATTATCCCCTACTCTATTGTAACTTTTCACTTTTCATTCTTATTTATTATCTATCATAATTTCATTGTTATATATCCTATTTAGTTTCTCTTGTTGTTTCTTCTAGGGTTTGGAAATTCTACTTCTCCTTCGATTCAATAGTTATATAACAAAGTATTTTTTTAATTCTGTAAAGATAAATATCAACCATAGGATTACTATCATCAATAGTGAAATTTTGGATAAAATTTATTTTGCAGCTGTCCCCAAATTGTATCTTTCTCTTCTTCTTTCTTGATGAACATTAAAAATTTTAGTAGTGGCATCAATTGTTTTGGGAATATATGTACCCACCATTTTGGCTCTATCTCATTAAATTTCCAAACTATGATGCAGTCCTAGATATGTATTTTTAGGCATTATTCTACATAATACTTAGGCTATTTATGAGTGATCATGTCTTCTAGTGAGAATTGTGATTGCAACATTTTTGTGACTTATTTCCAAGTTAGAATATTTTATTGATGCCTAAACCACCATGATGAAGTGATTCCTTTTAGTGCATAATCAAGTGCACTTACTCTTAATTCTACCAGAGGATTATATTTGAACAATTCTACTAAGAATGTATTGTTAGTGCGAAATCACAGACCCCCAAATGAGTTATAGATCTACTTTTCTAAGGCAAGGTCATTTGGTGTGATTTGCATAACATTGGATCATTCCCCAAGTGGACTTGCAAATGTGAATGATCCTCCGAGAAGTCTGTTCCTCTTCCTAATCCTAGAACTAAACTACTTCTAAGGAAGGAAATGTGACTATCTACTCCTAATATAACAATTCCAAGGGACCAAGGAGAGAGAGAGCATGAAAATAAAGAAATCCTACACTACAAAGGTGATAACACCAAGAAAAGGGAACTGCTGATCACAAACCTAACTACTTGAAATCCAGAGAGGTGAGTGATGGAGAGGATGGATAGATGCATCATAAACGAGGGATAAATTTTACACGAAACACGATTTCAAACCCCTTAAACATGGCTCCCAAAACCTGTAATGGACATCGAGAGATATGCACAATATACCCCGAAATGGTGAGAGGCGAAGAGATAAGAAAATGAGAAAAGGATTCACAAAACGCATCATGAAAATTGATTTAATTTCTCCAAGAGTTCACATAGTACACCATTAATGGGAAAGAGGCAAGAAAATTCCATTACAAATCCAAGGGATGAGACTTAAACTCCACATTCGAACTCGGAGAAGAAAGAGAGAGGTGGGTGGGGAAGAATAATGAACAAACCTTTACAATGAATCATGCCCCTATATTTATAGATTTGATTAGAGAGAAGAAAGAGAGAGAGAAGTGGTAAAATTGGGTTGATGAACAACCATTATTGTTAAATCTTCTGATAAAATATGCCCCAAATTCATCTTTACTACATGAATCCTTGATTTAGTGCCTTAAAATAAGAGGAAATGTCGAAATAGATCGAATCTGATCCGTTGTTTAGATAGATGGATCTTACATCAAGGCCCAAAGATGTTTCCTCCATTTTCCTTTACCCAACCTCCTCAAAATTAAAGATTCGATCTTCATGGCGTAGGTGAGGCTGAGATCTTTCTAATGGTATCAGATCTGTAATATTTTGAGCCATGAGTCAAAAGATATGCCCCTTTGAAGTTTTTATTGGGTCCATATGAATGGAAAGAGAAAATAGTTTGAAAATTGGCCCCCCTTTTGGTTTGGGACATGTGGCAGCCGGATTAGAACAAAAAATCGGTCTTGCGGGTCCACAATTTATATTTTTCCCTTTGAATGAAAGGTAAATTTTCACTTTTCCCTCCGACTCCCCACCTTGGCTTTGACTCGAGTTATAACGTTGACTTTTTCCCCGACAAATTTGTGGGCCATTTTGTAACTTTTACCCTTTTTTTGATAATTAGGGTCAAAGAATCAACTTTTCCCCCAACACCCCACTTTCCTCTAGGACAAGCATCAGTCTAGAACTCATTTGGTCTTCCCCTTTTTTCTCGCCTCTACAAAGTGCTACCCCTTCTTCTCTAACCCTAAAATTCCATTGTTGAGTCCTCCCTCAACCCTTTAAATAGATTTAAGATATGGAAACATTTAGAAGAACCATTTCTTCTATTTCTTCTTGTGCAGGGTCAAATTTGACTTTGTTAGGCCTCTGTTTTCACTTTTCCTAGTTCTGGAACTCGAGCTCATGGGTCTGAGTCATTTCCTTCATAATTTCCTTATGTGCAGGAGTTTTCTTGACAAAATTTTCATGGGGAAAATTTGGGATAACAATTTGGTGACTCATGGGGACATCTGCCTGCTAGATGAGGATGGATGGAGTCTTCCTGATAAACACGAAATTGATTTGAAATTTTGAAGATCTGACCTCTGAGCCTCTTGGAAACCCACTAAACTTGGAGTTGAACTTCACCAAAAGCCAACTAAAATGGACTGTGCAAGAGCAAAACAACAACACCAAAAACTATGTACAAACTTAAAATCATACATACCCCAAGTGGGATATGCAGTGTGTAAAAGCACTTCTTCTGCTGAAAACAAACCTACCTACTCTACTCTAACCAAGAGCAAAGGGAACTCAAACAAAACCTACAACTAACAAGGAGAAATAGCATCCCTTCCTAAAAAATGGCAGCCATGCAATTGATTTGGCATTAAACATGGTCAAGCCGGATGAGTGAAAAAAGTAACTACAAGCTAATCTTCCATCCGATCACCAAAGTATCAACTAAAGACAAAACAAATACCTCTTTTATTTTCTCTACATTTAGATTGAAGAGGTATGACAGCTGCTCCTTGGTGTTTTATAGCTCATCCTCATGCCTTGAAATGGGCATGACTGGTTTTGGTTTCTCCTTTGGCTCCAATGAAGCCAAGTACCTAATTGGGCATGGTCTGATCTTTTGGATGTGCCCATTTCTCTGAAATTCAACTCCAAAAATGGATTCTTCTTTTGGACCTTCTTGGATGAATGACATGGGAGAAATGGTGACATCCTCCTACCTTTTTCCTTCCTCCTCTTTTGAAGAACATGGAAGATCAAGATCTTCCAACCCTAGTTCCAGAGGGCCATTATGGAGTGTAGGATTTTGCACTTGAATATTCTCCTTCATGTTAACAGGTTCATGTGCATGGAAGATGGATGGAGGAGTGAATGATGTAATCTCCATGGGCTCCTCTTCATCAAAGCAATCTCTCAAGTCTAACAGATAGTCTACCTCCTTGTTCTACTGTAAGTTCTCTACCTCCTTCATGGTGTCCTCTTGATCTACAACTTGCTCACCATGGTTTCTCTCTTCCTCAAACATGAAGTTTGAAAGATCAAACTCTTCTTCAACATCAGATCTTGAAGGGGATGAAGTGGGAGGAAGAACTAAAGGTTCCCCTATAGCCTGCTCCACACTTAGAGCCTCTAAAACTGTATGGTCCTCCTCCATCATGGGTTCATCAATCAAATCAGGCCCTTGAAATGAAAGCAAAAAATCTTCAATGATGCCTTCTTCATTGAGTGGCCTCAACACTGATTTGATCTCTCCTAGCTACTCCTCTTCAATGGGGCTTGGGACTGATTGTTCCTCCTCTTGTTCTTGCTCTTCTTCTACTGCAAACTTGGCCTCAGCCACCACTGGTTCTTCAATCTTGACCTCCTCTATTGGCTTGACCATCAAGGGGATCTTTGTAAACCCAAATTTGGCAGCCCAACTCTTCATATTGTTTGTCATTTATTTTCTATTGGGCTCCTCTTCTTACTATTCTCCTTGACTGGATTCTTGAGTCTCCTTCCCGACATGGACTTGGGAAAGCAAGAGGAGTGGTAGGTTGGGGTTCAACCATCTTTGCAATTGTTTGTGGTGGGATGGGAGGCACAACTTCTTGTTTGTTTGGAGGGGATGACTATTTGGAAGGGAAAAGGATAGAAGAACTAAGATGAGGTGGAAGACTAGGAGATGGAGAAATGAAATCAAAACTTGGGGCAGCAAGTGAGGAGCTTGGAAATTAGAGCTTAGGTTGAGATGGTGCCTCTTGAGAAAGAGAAAAAGAAAAGCTATGAAATGTTGGACTTACCCTCTGACAAGGTTGTCTTGACTCCAACTCATAAGCCCTGATCTCCTCAGTCCATTGTGCAAGTTAGGGCAGCATTTCAACCATGAAGTCAAGATTCTCTTGAGGGTTGTAATGTATTGGAAAAGGCCTTCCCATAGATGAGGTGCCATGTAACCAATGTTGAATGACTTAATTCTTCCTATGCCCTTGATCGAACCATGTCACCTCCATTTTTTTGAATTTTCTCCAATAAACCAACATTCTCCACATAGCCGTCACCATCGTATGTGCCCCTTTCTTCTTGATAAGCTCCATGGCCAGAATGACTTTGACTCTACTCATATGGGTAAGCATAATGGTCCTGGATCTAATCATAATGCTGATTTGGAGGAGTTGGATTGCATTGCTATAAGTGTGAGTTCCATGAAGGGAATGAAGTCATGATTGCACAACCTCATGGAATGGGAGAAAATGAAAGAGATGGAAGAAAAAATGGATGAAATGAGTGGAAATGGATGGAAAAGGTCTACAACTCAGAGAATGGGTTTTTGACCAGATGGAGTCACTAGATGTGCTTGAAAGTGCCTCCAAAGGCTGAAATCTTCACCAAGAGCACATCAAACCTGATGAAGTGAAGTGGTAAGGTGCTTTAGACCTATCCCACCAGGTGTACCAAAACTGTTAGTGTGAAATCACAACACCCCCAAATGAGTTATGGATCTGCTTTTCTAAGGCAGGGTCATTTGGTGTGATTTGCATAACATTGGATCATTCCCCAAGCTATGGGACTTGTAAATGGGAATGATCCTCCAGAGAAGGCTAGTTCCTCTTCCTAATCTTAGCACTAAACTACTTATAAGGAAGGAAATGTGACATTCTACTCCTAATCTAACAATTCCAAGGGACTAAGGAGAGAGAGAGCATGAAAATAAAGAAATCCTACACTACAGAGGTGATAGCATCGAGAAAAGGGAACTACTGATCACAAACCCAACTTCTTGAAATGGAGAGAGGTGAGCAATGGAGAGGATGGACAGATGCATCACAGCACTCTTAAACACAAATCCCAAAACCCGTAATGGACATCAAATATATGCACAAAGATACCCTGATGGTGAGAGGTGAGAAGAGACAACAAAATGAGAAAAGGATGGAAAAACACATCACAAAAATATATTTTATTTCTCTAGGAGTTCACACAGTACACCATTAATGGGAAAGAGGTAAGAAAATTCCATTACAAAGCCAAGGGAGGAGACTTAAACTCCACATTTGACCCTAGAGAAGAAAGAGAGAGGGGGTAGGGAAGAAGAATGAACAACCCTTTACAATGAATCCTGCCCCTTGTATTTATAGATTTGATCGGAGAGAAGAAAGAGAGAGGGAAGTAGGAAAATTGGGTTAAATCTCAACCACTGCTATTAATTATTTTGATAAAATATACCCCAAATTTGTCTTTACTATATGAATCATTGATTCAGCACCTTGAAAGAAGAGGAAATGATGGAAACAGATCAAATCCGATCTGGTTGTTGAGACAGATGGATCCTACATTGAAGGCCTGAAGATGTTTCCTCCATTTTCCTTTACCTAACCTCCTCAAAATTAAATTTTTAGACCTCCATGGCATAGGTGAGGCCGAGATCTTTCCAATGGTGTCAGATTTGCAATATTTTGAGCCCTGAGTCAAAAGATATGCCCCTTTGAAGTTTGTATCGGGTCTGTATGAATGGATGGGGAAAAAATTTGAAAAATGGGCCCCCCTTTTGGTTTGGGACATGTGGCAGCCAGATTAGAACAAAAATTGGTCTTGTGGGTCCACAATTTATCTTTTTCCCTTTGAACGAAAGGAAAATTTTCACTTTTCCCTCCGACTCCCGCCTTGGCTTTGACTCAAGTTCTAACGCTAAATTTTTCCTCAATGGAGTTGTGGGCCATTTTGTAACTTTTACCCTTTTTGTGATAACAAGGGGCAAAGAATCAACTTTTCCCCAATGCCCCACTTTCCTCTGGGACAAGCATCAGTCTGGCACTCATTTGGTCTTCCCCTTTTTTCGGTTCCTCTGCGGCACTGCCCCTTCTTCTCTGACCCTATAATTCCATTGTTGAGTCCTCCCTCGACCCTTTAAATAGATTTAAGATATGGAAATGTTCAGAAGAACTATTTCTTCTATTTCTTCTTGTGCAGGGTCAAATTTGACTTTCTCAGGCCTCTATTTTCACTTTTCCTGGTTTTGGAACTCGAGCTCATGGGTCTAAGTCATTTCCTTCATAATTTCCTTATGTGCAGGAGTTGTCTTGACCAAATTTTCCTAGGGGGTGAATTTGGGATAACATTTATCTAAATTCAAAGTTATAAAGTATTGTGAAATACATTGTTCTTTGACATGTACCATCCTCATTAGTATTATCTCATATCCCCTTCTCAACCAATGGATTAAAGTTTACATTTGAGTTTCCACTAACCGAGGATCCAATTTCACATGAAGTATGACTCTATCCGTTTGGACCTATGTAGTATATAACATTTTGTGAAAATTATAGAGTTGGGATATCTTTAACCTTGTTGGGGATAAGATATTCTAACTTGGTTCTTCTCTTGTGAATGGATTCTTTGTGTGGGTTGATCTAAAGGTCATTCAAGGCATCAAAATTTCCCAAGATCTCCCTAAACTAGTACAGTACAAAAGATAGCTTAGTTATCTATCCAAAGCCCATTAGAACACATAAATTAGATACCATATGTGCAAGATAATAATGGTACAGGATCAAAGCTCACTTGGTGATGCAGAAGAAACATGTGTCACTATCCAAGGAAATATTTATAGTTTCTAGGTAATGGATCATGGGGAGAATAAGTTGGCAAGAATAAAAACGGTCATATTCAAATCTCCAATATTTGACGATTGTAAAAGGTTTGATCAACTTAGGGGCCTAAATATTTTTTAGAAGGAGACCAATGCCATATTATTTGGCTAACTCATTATTTTCCCAAGCATCTTGCCACGTTACGAGAGCGAGCCGGAGAATCAAGCTAGGAGAATAACCTCCATATCACTATCAAGTGTCATAGTCAAATTGAAGGAAAAGTATACATAACTCACCACAATGCATGTGGAGAAAACCAACCACCAAGCCTGAGTCAAAAGGGAAAGTCTTGTGGCAAGCACACAGGGGAAAAACAATAGAGAACGTGGCCATAGCCACATCCATATTATCGACCCATACTTAATAAAAAAGTAAGGTGCATGAATTGATGTTGAGAATGGTGGATAAGCCAACCACATGGAAAATAGGATTAGTCAAGTGAGGGAACACCTTAGAAGCAAAGCGAAGGCATGAGATTTGAACCCATGACCTATCGCTTCTAAGTCGATACCTTAACCACCGTGACATATAACATTTGGCTATTATTATCATGGGAGATATGGGTTTTAGCAAATTTTTCATGCTTTCTTGAACTATAAAAGGACTTCTAGACCCATTTAAAAGGAACAAGCCTTGGATTTTTTCTAAGCATGCAAGCTTGTTGTGATGCAAAATGTCTAGCATGAAAAATTTATTTATTTTGTCATGACAACTTAACCCACATTTGGAAAGCCATCTGCTAGTCATTACAAACATGAACTTCGGCTAAATAAATTACTTTTTTACCATCATAATGGCTAGGAAAAACGTGCTAATTTTATTTCCAAATGTTTTTCATGGATTCATTTAGAACCTTCCGTAAGGAATTTCTCTAGGAGGCATAAAAAGGCCTATTTTTAGGATTTTTCACACTGGTGGACACCCCTTAGAAGCTAACTATTGAGGCACAACCAACCTAGGAGTTTTACAGAGGAGATACAAGATGGAATAAAGTTATTGAACAAAATTTCCTAAATATTTGGAACCTTTGGAAAATCTTCTTCAAAACTAGGCTATTTTTAGTTACTGACAGGGATTGTTTTTTCCTAAAAAGAAGATTTTTAGGTTTCAAATGGATTAGGAGCCTCAAGAGGAGTTTGAAAATAATAAGATACTCATTGGAAAGCTAAGAGTGTATAATTAATTGTGAAAAAAATTCAAGGGATTTTGAGGATCATATTTGAAGATATTGGCATGACAATGTAGATAAAGACTTTCAATCCCAATGGAGATTCAACTAAGGATAAAGACCTTCAATCCTAGTGTAGATAAATACTCTACGTTCCCAAGCTGAATCATAGTCACATTCACAACTTTACTCTATACTTTTATCAAACCCCATCCTAGGTACATTTCTCTTTTCGTATTAAAGAACAAGGACTATCCATTTGTTTGTATTATGGAACCATCCCAAATACAAAAACCCACAAAGATTATAATGTTATTTCCCAAAACCACAAAAATATTCTCATTACCAAGAATGTATACCAGAAATGGAATTGATTTAATTAAATGGAGAAGCAAGGAAAATGATTTCATAACAAGTTTATCAAGATGAAATCCTTCCAAAACTAATTTGGACATCTAAATATTCAAACCCACAAATCTTAGGTTATTTTATCAATACCAAACCATGCAATACAAATTACCCACAAAATTTCACAGATAATAATCCATAGCCATAAAATTTTTTTCTAATATGCTTTAAAAATAAGAGACAATGATCTATTTTCTAGGGAATAGTAAAACAAGTTTGAGTGAAGCAAAAAAAACCATCCATTTCCTTTAAACTGAACAAACACAACAACCATATATATATTTTAAGGAAGATAAGTTTATTAACTGGTTCAAATATTATTTTCCAAAACCCATTAATAATGCAAATCCACCCAATAAGATAAAAATTTATACATCCATCAAAAATAAGAGAAGTATAGAAAAACCCTTTCTTGAAATGATTTGGGTCCACGTTTTTTCTTCCAGCTACTTTCTATCAAAACCTAGACTGAAATCATTTTTTTCATAGTGCCAAAATTCCATCTTAGCCAACAAAAACTTCCATCTCATTGTATTCCCTATAATAAATAGAGGGTTCTCCAAAAAAATTGATTTCACCCACATCCGAAAAATTTGCTAGAGTTTCTCCATGAGTGGAGCTAACTAAAGTCAAATGAATGCCAAGAAAACCCAACTCCACTTCATATCCCCCATTCTCTCCACACATCCCCAAAAACCCTATTGGTTTACATTTTCCATGTTCCAAGTGGACGATTTATGGAGTCCAATGCCAATGTGGGGAGGGGATTCCATTTATCATAACTTGAATATTCTAAACAAAAATTTAAAATCATCCCATATAAAGGAATGACCACTAAAGTGGATTTAGGAATTATCAAGATTTTGACCACATTATGGTATTAAATACCATTTCCCAATTGAATCCTAGAACAAATAATACCTAATTAATATTCAAGCCTTTATGATGTACAATCACCACATTTTTAATTTTTGAAGTCAAATAATATTATGTCAAACATTGCTTATCAACTCAATGGGTGTGGAAATATTCCCCAACCTTATAATAATAATATTTTAAATAAATCCACACATTAATGTAACAAATCAATTCAGCCCGGATTATAAGCCTTAAATGTTTTTTCAATTTTTTGCCAACTCAAAGACGATTTATGCAACCATAAAATAGTTACCACATTAACACAATTCCTTCCATGCGTCAATAATGAAAGCAATGCATAGGTCGACTTAGGAGAAACATAACCCTTATTCCATATGGTCACCAACGCAACATAACATTTCACAATGACCATATCGATTAAGGACGGTGCCGTCCTAATCATCTTGATGCCAAATAACAAAATCAAAACCACCATACATAACACCACAATAAATTGAAATTGAATTTAATAATAGTAAAAGGAGGTATTTAATTATTCGAATGAACATTCATTTCCCATTATTCACATTTATTTAAATAATTAAATTTCAAATGAAAATGATTAATTAGTGGGATGTTACATTTATGATCCAATTTATTTCAATGTTGGGTGTATATGATCAGATTTGGAAACCACTCATGATTCCATTTTAAATAAGGTATTAATCAAGTTGTAATTTTGTAACTTAATGAAATATTTTAAAGGATCCATTTTTACAAACTATTTATACATTGTGTTGGTTTTAGTTTACAGATCATGGGTTTGAATCCAATTTTGCCAATCTAGGAAATCTTCCTCTCTTATTTCCGACGCATCTTAGGATGAAATAATTTTCCTAATTTCCAGCATTAAACCAACTATCAACATCATGGGTATATGGAGATAATTATTTTTAGGGATGCTATATGAATTTTTTTCAATGTGTTAATTAGAATTGAAAAAATATAATCATCTATATGTTCTTCTATTTGATTAGTGACTCGTGTTGATCGTCATATTACCATCATATGCCCACTTCTTTCTAATCAACATTGAATAGTTTATTTCATGTATTTTCATGCCTATGAATTCAAAATATCCTTTCAAACATAAAAATCCTATCTCGTATTTCAATGTATTTTAATCAACCAATTAGATCAACGCTTCCATAGTTAGTGAGGTTGAGCATTACAAGAATATATGCCAAATCGTAGGCTCCTATTTCTTCCCAAGTGGATCTTGACATCATGTTAGTAGTATTTCCAATATCAAACACTGTGTGTCTCTTATTTTATAGTATCCCAAAGTTACATTTGGTTGGAGTCCATATCCCGTGGCTTCTTATTTTTGCATGTCATACTAGTTTTTCACCAATACCTCTTTATTTGATATACTTTCTAATAATATTATGAGAATATTGGATATGTCTTATGAGATATCTATTGATGGGTGATCACAACACCCCTTAATGTTTTCAACTCGATGGGTTGAGACTCTCAGTGTGATTGTATAACATAGAGATTTTCCCAAAGTGTGGGACTTTGAAATCGAGAAAGCTCTCCTGGATGAAGGCTGGTTCATATTCCTCTGTTCAGGTGCACACATATAATTTGTAGAGGATCTACTCTAAAACCTAATCTAACTTTCCAAGGAGACAGGGTTAAGAAGATGCAAGAAATTAAACCTAAACTAACAAAGGTGATGCACCAAAGGAATGTTGAACATCTAGTTTGCCATTAAAAAAACCAATAAAAATGAAATACAACCACCATGCACAGATTACCAGGATTGCAATGAGATATCAGGAACATGCAATAACAAAAGAGAGGGTTGAAAATCATCCACAAAAATTTATAGTTGCTCCAAATATTTGATATAGTGTATTACGATGACCAAGAGGTAAGATTGAATTTATATTTTAGATGGGAGGTTTGAACTCCAAAATTCACTTGCAAACAAGGGAAGAAGGGAGAGTACAAAACCAAAATGTCCCTCCTTACAATATATAGGAAGAATGAAAGAGAAGGGGGAAGAGAAGAATTCAAATTCTTGCTTCAACCACCCAAAAATGCATTGAATTCTCCTGCAACAATGATGGGTTCTATTGCAAAACCCATGCCTCCATGTACTCTTTCTTGTTGGGAAAGAAAGGAAGCCCATACTTCATTATGGTGGTAAGTGAGAAACTTGGGACACCTCAAAAAATGGTGAATTATATTTTTAATTTTTAATAACTTAGTAACACTAATTTAAATATATCCAAAAAGTCCTTTCTTGCTCAAATCCAATCTTCTAGTTGAAAGATATGGCCATTTGAAGGTCGAGCTATCATTCTGTGAAAAATGGCCTGAGAGTTCCGAATGTCCGAAACTCAAAAACTCGAAAGTCTAAAAATTTAGACTTTAAATTTAGGATTTCAAACATTGAGTTGAGATTTTACATTTTGGGGCTTGAGAGTTCTAAAATTCCAAAATTATGAAACCCAAAATTCCAAAATTTCAGACTTTCAAACTTTCAAACATTTTGTCTTTTCAAACATTTGGCACTGTTCATCACCCAAATCACCTCAAGAGTTATGAAAGTCTAAAAATCAAACCTCCAAAACCCTCAACTGTCCCTACATTGACCTCAAAACCTATGTCGACTTCTGAAATCCTAACCCTTTCAGGATTTCAAACATTTTGGGCGCTTTTCTGATTTTTCCACCAAAGACTCCAAAACCCCGAATTCCATATCTTCGAAACTCAAACCCAAAGTTCCAAACCTCTGAAACTATGAAACTTGAAAGTATGAAATTTTGGACTTTCCGAGTTTTGGATTTTGGGATTTTTTCTTACCTTTTCTCGCTTTGAGATTCCCGAAACCCCGAAACCTAAAAGTCTGAAATTTCATACTTTCAGAGTTTCAGGTTTTGGATCTTTTCTTTCATTTTTTCCAACTTTTTGCTTGATAACTCTGAAACCCCAAAATCTAAAAGTCTGAAATTTCAGACTTTCAGAGTTTCATTTTTCGGAAACCTTTTTTCCTTTCTTGAGTCCTCGAAATCCTCATTAGCCCACCTCCTAAAATCTCCACCTCCAAAGTCTGAAACTTGAAATCTCTACAACTTGACATGCTTCAACCATATTCGACCAAGCTTGAAATGCAATATCTCATAACTGAATAAACCACAATGTTTTCTATACAAGGTTGTGTTTGATCAATTTTTCCCGAGGGGAAAAATTGGATAATAATATATTTATTTCATAATACATTCATCATGTTTAAAATATCCTATATAGCTGAAACTACCCCATCCTCTTTTAATACTCTAATCATTTGTCCATAAATTTGAGCTTTGGTTTTTCATGTATTTTGTGTAGTACCATCCTTTTTTGGAAGTGATTGGAGTAAAAATTTAGCTTCTTCCAACAACGTATTTTATTTTCTTGGGTTAGGATAGGTATCTTTGTATACAAAATGTATGTGGGGCTCCATAAAAATCTCTTCATGCTCTAATCCTTATTCCTTTGTGCTCGTAAAAGTAACTTAAAGACTGCCAAATTCTTTAAGTACCACATTAATCATCTTGACATTGCTCAATTATTTTTATTTTCTTTTTTCTCATATATGGGGTAATATTCTATATTGAGTTGTGCTTGCACCCTATAGTAAGCTTAGTAAAAATACCATTTAGTATTTGAAGGGAAATTTTGTGTAATGTAGTTAGGATCTCCACAAAGGTAGAAAATAACTACTTTTCATAGGGGTTTGGGTCATATCCACCTTTACCGGTACCCACCATAGATCCTCCTTTATATGCTCCATATGGTCTAGGTGGTGCATTCAATTTTTTATTTTGTCCTTGATATCCTCCATATTGTGCTTATGGTGAAGGCATATTCATCCTGTGTGATAATCGAGGTTAAGGAGGTTATCACCCCATATTTTTTACGAAGATGTAGTGCCCAACTTGGACTAGTTTGAGGATACTTTGGGATCCATTTTAGATTCATTTATGGTGAGGTTGGAGCCCATTAAGCAATCATATTTGGTGATGTATCTGTTTCTCTTTTCACACAACATTTTGTGCCTTAAGGTTCCCTTTGAGATTGCACTATAAAAAATATTCTTAGTAATTTCCTCCTTTACATCTATCAACACTTGATAGTCTTTTGTTTAATGAGTTGTGACCTCATAAAAAGAACATAAAACTTTTTGAGGGTGTCTCACATAGTATTGTAATAAAGGGTAATTGTTAATTGTGTATCCAAATATTTCACAAACATCAAAAAAATCATTTTGCCATACAAATTTCATATTGTTACTGTCATTTTTATGACGTTCTTCTTACATGCATTATGTGCACCATATAATGAGTTAAGGTTTATTTTATTCTTGTAGTTACTCCAATATTTACATTACTACATTGATATTTACTTCTGTATTGAGGTTAGGATTACTACTATCTCCATAATCTTCAATTTTTCTAGTCTAATATCCACATAAATGGCTTCTTGTTGGTGAAATAAATTGTTGCAGGAAATGTATTAGTTTCCACCAATGTTCATGGGGCTATAAAATTTATTCTTAGGTATGGGGAGGATGCCTTTTATTGAATGAAAAATAAATAGAATTGTGGGGTAGGCTTTAGGTTGGGTAGTTTTAGCGAGAAGATTTTTCGGTAGAGAAATTGATGGTTATCTTGTCAATGATCTAGAACTCTAGGACCCTCTTCTTGTGTGGTGCAGATCCACTTTATTGTGAATGAAGAAAGGAAATATGTTGTTGGACAAGAGGCTAGGGATACAATAGGAATAGTTCATTATACCCATGGAAAATTATTTCAAATATTTGCAAGGGAGGAATTTACTAAAAGATGGGGGAAAGGAAGTGAGACGTTAGGTAGGAGAATTAAATTTGTACGTAGAAAATTAGATTCTATAAAATTTAATTAGAATTTTCACATTCACAACTTATAGGAAAGAAACAACCATGTTTATAATATCAACGATGAGAGGAAACCATGAACACAAATTTACACAGATTCATGCATCAAGAAACTCCTTTCTTTATTGACATCTTCAAAATTTTTACAATGCTTAGAAGATAGAGGAAAATTAGATAGGGAAAGTGGAATAATGCTATCTCTTTTTCCTTTCTAAAAAAATCTCTCTTGAGTGCACAAAATTGAAAACCCTTAAGAATGAGGGTGTCATTACATTATATAGAAATCAGCAATACCCTTCGTCTACACCACATGTGACCTTTCACTTGTCTTTTGCATTCACAACTTTTGACATTCCTAGGAAAGAAAATTAAGTCCCCTTTTATTAGTTAAGGGTGACTTATTACATTTTGAACTATAGTCACATTAATGAATAGGAAAAATGTTATGATTTATCACAATGAAGAATTAGAAAGGGGGTAGAGAAGAGGAGGAATAATGAGAGAAGATAAGGAATAAGGAATGTTGATAAAAATGATTTCTTGTCATGTTCAACTCATTTCCTGATTGAATTGATGGAATGCACCAGTGCGGTGAGTTCTAGATATCTAAAATTATTACACCATGAGAAAACTCATTCATATGATTCATGAACACCTCAAATGCAAAGTGTTTAGAAACATTGTTGAATGATCACCTTAATGTCCATAGATGTTTCTTACTGAGGTCCACTCTAAATAGGTTGGAGGATTGATAACAATCTCTAATGACATTTTTCTACATATCCACACTGTTTTACTCATTAAAAAATCATAATTTTACTCATTTTACATGATGCTTGGGCATCTCGGGTCACAAAATTAGTGTTGAGAAACACTGTTTCAGACTTCCCAATGGGATCTTGAGATGGACATGGGAACTACTCACAATGATCCTCCTTGATACTTGATTTATGAACCACTTCAACTCATTGATATCTCCTTGACCAACTAATTTTAAATCACCCAACTCCCTGAGTGATGAAGATGAATTTACCTACTCCACCTTGTGATGCACTACTTTACTTCTGGGCACATTTAAACTCAAGATGATATTTCCAAGACCAATATAAAGTTATTAATGCTTTGTTTGAGCCTTAAAATCATCTTAAAAAAGAGACAAAAAGTAGAAAGATGATTGAAAATAGAACCATCTACAACTTTCTATTCTTAAAACTAAAACTTCCTATTTTTAGACCCCGGGATCCAAGAGCTTCTATTTTGGGTAGGGTTACGTTTTTCCTTGGTGTATGAGGTCCTCTTGATTTTCAAATCATGTTCAAAGAGGTTTTATGTCTATTTTCATGAAATTTTTATTTTTAGAAAAAAAATCTTTTTCTTTTTTGCTTTTGTTGGCTCGTGTACCCTAGTTTTGCATGTATGTTATTTTAATTGTTTTGCACTTCTGGAGGATTTTCCATTTTAGGAAAGTTATTAAAAATAGAAAATGCAAACCAGTGGAGCTTAATATTTTTGGAATTTGGTCTTATAATCACGCTTTGATGAAAAATCTTATTTTTCTTTCTCGTATTTTTGATTTGGGTACTTCATTCAAAATTTCAATTCAAACTACCTTTCGAATTGATGACAAATGACAAGAAAAAATTATAGGGCCAATTTTTTTGAATGTCCACTGTAAAAATATGAGGTACATTTTTAAATTTGGATTTTTCTATCATCAATGTGCCTAGGATAGAATGATATGCCTAAATTTTTGTTGGATTTCTCTCACTGGTTTGTAAATTATGAACAATTCTTCAAGTTTTCCAACGACGCTTTACGATAGCAAACATACATAATTTTGGTTCAAAATCTTAGTTTTTCATGTTGAAAAAGTGGGGAGGATGTAAAATGGAGGACAGATGAAATGGAAAATGAATGGTAGTGGTAGAAATGGAGGAAAGGATGAAATCCGACAATAGAGGATTTCTTCCGAGTGTGTGCATGAAGAAATAGAAGCTTCTACAAAAACACTTTAAAATAAAAAAATTGAATTTTTTTCACAAATTGGGCATGAGAACACTTTATTTTCCCAACCATCCCAAATTGTTGGGATAGTTTGTGAAAACAAGTTCACCCCTGTCCCATTGGTCCATGTGGTAAAGCATGACTAGATGAAGGTGAGGGCTTGAAATGAGAGCATGGGTGTTAAACTCGGATTAATTAGCTCAAAAGAGGCCATATGAGGGTCCATAGGCCTAAAATGAGGTTGGGAAAATGTTTTTTGTCCCAAAATCCCAAAAATTTGGGAAACTTGGTGTAAAAAAGCGTGCCATCTTCTGATTGGTCTATTGTTTTACCCAAAAAAATACTAACTCCTTTACATTTTGGAGTTGCTTGTCGAGTGCATAACTTGAGCTCCCGAATGTATTTTTGCATGGTTCTTTATATGAAAATGTATAGGAAATTAATTTTGAACACAATGGTTATGGTATAATTCCTTGATTCTTATTTAAACACCATAAAAAAGGCTTTTTATTTGGTCTTAAAGGTTGTGCATGTTGAAAATAGGTTGTGAACAGAGCCACCCGAGCCTTATGAAAAATGTGAGGCCACCATCCTCTAAGATCTGAATTACCTTTCATATGATTGTTTTGGATCCTAACTCCTAACAAGATCTACAATCACTTTCTAAGGCTTAGGAGCTATTTTTGCACTATGCACTACTTTACCCTCTAGGACCCACTTTTGTTAAACTGCTCCAAAACCTCTAAAAATTCACATATTCTTCAAAAACCAATGGAAAAAAAATTATTAGCTCTCTGATACACCTCCATGATGATTTTTAGTCTTTCGTTACACTCTGGGGGGTATACCAACCTCAAGAAGATTGGAGAAAATCCCTTTCTTAAGATTCTCATAGAACTTTTCTTGAAAGATTCCTTTTTTGAAGTTCTTTAATAAACTGGATATCCATAAATCACCTATTAAAACAAAAAAAAACACATTGGATCAATTATAAGCATGGGATAGGACTGACACGGGGGTTAGGGTGATCTGGATGAAGGCTCGGGATGACCTCTAAGAAAACAATTTCACAATAGGGTATAGTTGTCACACTTTCAGGTGTGAATTTTTCCCTTGAAAAATCTCATGAAAATAATTTCCTTTGACTTGGGGACATGTTTTGGATTGATCATAGTGAGGAAATGACATGAGAACTCCAAAATATCAAAGTACATAACATTGACTAGTTCTTTATCCATTGGGCTTTAGAGAAACACACAACTTGTAAGAGATAGGCAAAAAGGAGGAACACACACACAAAAACACACAAATAAAGGGAAACAAACCAAACAAAAAGGAAAGATAAACAAACCTAAATCACCTATATTACAATGTAGAGGATTCCACTCTATCACTTTTCTCTTTATAGGTTAACCCTAAATGGGTAACATTGAGCGATGATGTTCTGCAAAGCCATTGACTGGTTCAAGAAAGTATCCTCCTTTCCTCAAATAATTTTGAAAGTTAGGTGCTTTTGTGACTTGTTGTGTACTTGGAAGGAGTGATCCTACGTGACCTATTTGATGTTTCGAGATTTTCTCTAAAAGGAAATTTCCTTTAATTTATTTGAAATCAGTTTCAATATTCCAATTACCTTTCTTGTTCACCCACATTGTTGATTTATCATTGAGCATCTCATTTCTTCCCCAGGGATGATTCTTGTTTCAATTGATTGAATTTCCTTATTTATTGAATTCATTCTTCTTGACATCCCTTTCATAGGAAATCATGAATTCATCCTTTTGCTCCATTTGACTATGAAGTGTTTGGATACTGACTAGAGGATCATAAGTAACTTCATACTTGTTTTGTATGGCTTGACATGAGGTAAGGGGTGAATAATTAGCTTGGGATATTCCTTACCTTCTACTGCATTCATGATTTCTATCACATGATTCTTCATTGGATTTTCCAATAGTTCACCTTTACAATCATTCGAAGACTCTCCATCTTGAAATTTAAGGAAACTCTTTGGGGGAATTTCTTCATCATCCTATTTCTTTTTGTCAAGAGGATTCTTATCTTCAATGACTTCCACACCATTTGTTTCAGATTTTTCATCATGAAAAGAGTCCTCTTCAAATGGGAAATAAAATATATCCATTTCATCATTCCATCCAGTAGGTAATGGCTTGAGAGAGACATAAGATTTATCATCTTACTTTATTTCATGACCAGATTTGAATCAATTGGGAAAATAGACTTTGATTCATGCTTGTCTTGTAAATCCATAGATTGTATCAATATATTGAGACTAAGATGAGGGTATTCTATTTCTTTTGAAGCTCTCAACAATTCCTACACAAAGTCTTCTTTCATACCTTATGAGGTTTCATAAAAAGATGGATTTGTTTCCATACGGGTGACATGATCAAGAGAATCTTCTTCTCCAAATGGGAATGGAAATATCTCCTCATGGATATACATAGGCTAATTTCTACACTTGGAATTCATCCGGAAACTCTCCATCTTCCTCACATCTTGCATCATCAAGTAACTCGGGCCATCGATTTACAATTCAATATTTATTAATGCCTCTTCAAGATTGATACTTATTCGTAAAGGAATTATTGGTCATATCAAGATGAGAATATCCTCTTCCTCAGTTTTCACAAAATGGTTCATCCTCCCACTATTTTGGTATAATATGTTGGCTCCTGGGTTTCCTGTCTTTTGCATTGAATATATCATTTTCTTCTTTGGGAGAAAATTTTCTATATCTCCCTTAACTAGAATGGTTGCAGAAGACCAGTTCATCTAGATTTTCCCTCCCAAATATTGGCAGAAGCTTATACTCAGTAATAATCCAAATGAAGTTGGAATTTCCACTACCAAGATAGTTATCGACACTTTCTTGTCTAGAAATTCAGTGAGAGCCACCTATGCATCTTTGACCTTTCCTACAAGTGTGACTTCCTTTGATTTTATGGAGTAGAAAGGACCACCAACTTGATTTAAGGTGGGTTTGAGGGAATTGGAAACCTTCACAAACATCACATTGTCAGAGGTACCTGAATCTATTATACAATTGTTCAATCGGTATCCTCCAATTAGAAGAGAGACATAGAAATGATTGACCTTATCAAACTTTGATGCACTCAAAGAAATCATGTTCTATAATGGGGATATAGGTGGGATTGGTAGTAGTCCTCTAGGATTAAGACTAATAGTATTGGTCTTTGAATTACTACCCTTGATATGATGGACAAGATTCTTGAATTATTCAAGATGAGTCCACAAATATTCATATTTGAAAATATGCACTTTAGTCTTGTTCATATTTTTTATGATGTCAAAAGGAGAAGATGTGGAAAGGGGATATGTATACATTTATTTTGAAGTTAGTACAGTCTTGGAAGAAGGGGTAGATGCTTGGGGAATGAAGGCTGATTTGAAAGGTACATTGAAGGTTTTTGAAGGGTTGGATTTTGTAGGAGTAGAGTTATATTTAGAAGAATTAGTAAAGGACTTACCTAGACTAACAAGTGACCTCTTGCTTGCTACGGGATCCAATTTCTCCAATAAAAACTCCATGGAGGGTGGAAGTGGAAATCCTTGATTGATAATTTTGTTTTGTAGAGTCATAACGAGAGGATATTCAACCTTTATATTCATAGTTACGGTGGAGGAAGAAGCTCCTTTTGAGACTACGAGTATGTGAACACAAGACATGAGAAACTAGAAACATCTGCATCATCATTTTCATCACTTCCAAAGTACACAAAAAACCTAATTTTTACATCGTTTTCAATCTCATCAACCTTTAGGAAATCATTATCTTCAATTTCTTGTTTTGTTCCTTCATCATCTTCTTGAGTCTTGTGAATTGCATTGATGGTTCGGGCCTCCAAGAAAATATTTTGGGGTTCTTATGTAATCTGATTTATATTATTTCCTTGATGAAATTATCCCTGGGAATCCCCCCTCTTCAATAATCGTCACCTTATTTACCAATTTTTGCAACAATGGGTCTATTCTCTCATCGTTTGGATGCTGAGATTTACCATTTGAAGGGTTCTTTATCTTTCCTAATAGGATCAGGTCATATTCTACTTAAATGGCCATTCTGTATGCTTGTGTAGGATCCCGTGGTGAAACCCTCTAGAGAAAGAATCCTACCTCAAACATTTGAGCATTATTGAAGAACATTTTTACATTGTTATCAAATGGCACATATTTAAAAGGTATGCTTTTGAGTAGCTTGTTGGAATGAGCTACGAAGTCTCTCATAGTCTTGTTGGAACCCTTCTTCATTTGAGATAAGCTGAACTAATAGATCTAGGAAGTCCTCGGTAGATTTGAATCTTTCTTCAAACCGGGCCTTGATGTCATCCCAACTGGTGATGGACCTAGTTGGCAGAAGGTAGAACCATTCAGCTACTTTTTCTTATATATACTCCACAAACAATCTCACAACAAAATCTTCATGTTTAATTGAAAGGAATGATAACCAGATCGTACCAAGCCAAGAACACAGATGCTAATCAAACACCATGATCTATAAGATGAAATCAATTCACCAAAATAACTTTACATAAAACCTTTGCAAATAAATGAGAAGCAATATCATATATTATTATGGAACTCAATGCAATACATTGAGAATGGGCCTTGCTTAAATAGGCAAGGAATAACAATCTAAGAACTAGTCAAGGTCATAGATCAAGCCATAAATCAAGGAAATAACTAGTCATCAAAGAACTAGTGAAGACCATAGATTTAGGAGAAAACTAGACATCAAGGATCTAGTCAATACCATAGATCAAGGAAAGAACTATACCTAACAACTAGATAATATCTCCTAATATCTAAATAAGATAAAAGAAATATCCACACACATAAGTGGGTGAGGATAAATACAATAAAAGTAAATAAAGTAACTAGGTGAACATGAGCTAAGGTAAATACATACTCTAACATTAATTCCAAGGATTTTTCATGACATGAGGAAGGAAAATATATTTTCTTTAGGAATTTGTGTACCGTCACCTTTGAAATTTGGAAATTCCTTATGGGATCCTATTGGTAGATTGTGGAGAGGAGGTGTAAGAGAAAGTGTGTTTGTATTACTTCCCCATGGAACAATGGGTTGAGTTATTTTTCTTTGTCATCATTGAATCTTTTATTTTAGCTTCGTCTTTACTTCTTCAATTTCTTCTCCCAATTCCTCTTCTGATTCTTGTCCTCCACTAGGGATTCGATATTCATGGTGGTTGAAAGATGGGAGAATTTATAGGAGGGGTATAAACAAGAGTTTGGATTGGATTACCAGGTGAATCACTTGTAAATATGGATGGAGATGAGGCTTGAGAAAATAAATATGGATTATTTATGATTCATTTTTGCTAATTTTTCAAATCCTAAGAAGTGGGATCAATAATTCCTCTCGAACCTATTCAGCTGTTATATCACTTATTAGCCGTTTCGTGGAAAACATTGCTATGGGAATACATAAGGAAACAATGGAATATGGAGGGTCATTCACATGAATTGACATTGAGATTTTTTGCAATGGAACTCAATTTTCAACATTTTTTTATTTTTTCAAAAAAAATAATTATTTTTGTATTTTCTTGTGATCATATGTTGGGTGTAGATTGTTACCAAGTCTACCCCATGGATGGCGCCAAAAACTGTTGGTGAGAAAATTTATCGTATAGACAATTTGATGGTTATCTTGTCAATGCTATAGGACTCTAGGTACCTCTGGTTGTGTGGTGCAACTCCACTTTATTGTGAATCAACAAAAATGGAGATATGTTGTTGTTCAAGAGGGCGGGGATCCAATAGGCACACTTCAATGTATCTGCTAAAAATTATTGCAATGAATTTCAAGGGAGGAATTTGTTGAAAGATGGAGGAAGGGAGTGAGAAGTTAGGTCTGGAGGAATTAACTCTGCAAGTAGAAAATTAGATCCTTGAAAAATTTAATTATAAGTTTCACATTCACAACTTATATGAAATAAACAACCATGTTTAAAATATCAATGATGAGAGAAAACTATACACACAAAGTTAAACACACTCATCCATCATGAAAAGAATAAAATACTTTCTTTATTGACATATTCACAAGTTGTACAATGCTTATAATATAGAGGAAAATTAGAAATGGAAAGTGGAAGAATGCTATCTCTTTTTCCTTGGTATAAAAATATCTCTCTTGAATGCACACAATTGAGAACCCTTAAGAATGAGGGTGTCATTACATTATATAGACATCGAGAAGAATCTTTGTCTACCCCCCATTACCTTTCACTTTTATTTTCCACTTGTGACATTTAGAATTCCTAGGAAATAAAATAAAGTCCCCTTTTACTAGTTAAGAATTAGAAATGGGGTAGAGAAGAGGAGGAATAATGAGAGAAGAGAAGGAAGAAGGAATGTTGATGAAGTTTATGCCTTTCTACCTTTGCCTCATTTCCTAACCGACTGATGGAACGTATCGTGTGGTGAACCCTAGATATGTAAAAATTTTACAAAGCATGAGAAACCTACTTCAGATGATGCACGAACACCTCAAATGAAGTGTTTAGAAACACTTTGTTGAATGATCACCTTAATGACCGTAGGTGTTGCTTAATGAGGTCCACTCCAAAGAATTTTGAAGATGGAGAAAATATCGGAGGAAATTATAATACATAGACACACTAATTTTCTCATCGAAAAGCACAATTTGAATCCTTTTACATTAAACTCGGGAATCTCGTGTCATAAAATTAGTGTTAAGAAACACTTTTTTAGGACTTCCCAATGTGATCTCGATATGGAAATGAGTACTACTCATGATGATCCTCCTTTATAATTGATTGAAAAAAACCTCAATTCATTAAGGTATCCATGACTAACTCATTTCTCATACCCCAACTCCCTAAGTGATGAAGATGGATTCACCCGTTGTGCCTTGTGATGTACTTTGCTTTGCTTCGCACACATTTGAACTCGTGGATAATGTCTCCAAGACTGATTTTAAGTTATCAAATATTTTTTTCGAGCCTTAAAATCATCTTACAATCCTGTGAAGATTCCAAAAAGTGGAAATATGAGAGAAAATAGACCAATATGCATCTTTCTATGCTTAAAACTGAAACTTTCTATTATTGGACTCTAGGATCCAAGAGCTACTATTTTGGGCAGGGTTACTATTTTGCCTTGGTGTCAAAAATGTGAGGTCCTTGTCATGTTTAGAGCATTTTCACAGTGGTTTCATGGCCAGCTTTTATGAATTTTCTATTTTTAGAATATTACTTTTTACTTTTTTATTTTTATTTTTTCTCGCACGTGTACCTTATTTTTGCATTTATATTATTTTCATTCTTTTTCTCTTAAAGGGGATTTTACCATTTTAGGAAAGTTACAAAAATAGCAAGTAAACACTAGGGGAACTTATTATTTTGGAATCTAGTATTTTGTTAACATTTTTATGAAAAACTTGGTTTTCCTTCCTCAGGTTTTTGTATTTGTGTCCTTCGTTCAAAATTTTAAGTCAAACTGACTTCCTGATCAACGAAAATAGCAAAAGAAAATTTGAAGGCCAAAATTTTTGAATGGCCGCCATAAAAATCTGAGGTACCTTTTGAAATTTTGTTTTTTTTAGCATCAAGGTGCATGGGAGAGAAAGAGATGCGCAAATTTTTGTTTGATTTCACTCATAGATTTGCAAGTTATGAGCAATTCTTCATTTTCCAATGAGGGTTTCTAAAAGCAAATGAACATGGTTTTGGTTCAAAAATATTAGTTTTTCATGTTTCAAAGAGTGGGGAGGATGGAAAATGGAGGATATATTCAATGTAAAGGGAATGGAAGTGAAAAAAAAATGGAGGAAATGATGAAATCATGAAGTAGAGGATTTCTTGTGCGAGAGTAAGGGAAGAAGCAAAAGTAGCCGAAAGCAACACTATAAAATAAAAATTTGCAATTTTACACAACTTGGGCATGAGTACACTTTCTTGTCCTAACCATCCCAAATATTTGGGATGGTTGGTGAATTTTTTTCCCCCATTCCATAGGTCCATGTGGCGAAGCATGATTAGATGAAGGCGAGGGCTAGAAATGAGAGCATGGGGGCTAAATTGGCTTAGTTAGGCTCAACAAAGGTCATATGAGGCTCTAGGGACCAAAAATGATGTTGGTTGAACTTTTTTCCAACCGTCCCAATTTTTTACCAAATATTTTTTTAACTCTTTTACCTTGTGGAGCAACTTGTCGAGCGCATAACTTGAGCTCCTAAACATATTATTGAAAGATTATTTATATGAAACTACATGGGAAATTTTTTTTATCATAATGGTTATGGTATCATACCTTGATTCGGTCTAAAACCCCCTAAAAATAGGATTTTGTTTCGGGTTCAAAGGTTGTGCATGGTAAAAAATAGGCTGTGAATAGAGCCTCCTGGTTCTTGTCAAAAATGTGAGACCACCATCCTCTAGATCTATAAATAAAATTTCCAATGATATTTTTTTGGCTCCTAACTCCTTAAAAATATTATAGAATCAATTCCCGAAGCTTAGGAGCTATATTTTCACTATACACTGTTTTATCCTCAAGGATTGACTTTTGTTGAAACTCCTCTGAAACCTCTTAAACTTCCCAGATTCTTCCAAAACCAATTGCAAAACATTATTATATCTCTCGATAAAAATAAATGATGATTTTAACTTTTTCATTACACTTTGGGGGTGTTTACCAAATTCAAGAAGATCGTAGAAAATCCCTTTCTTAAGCTTCTCATAGATCTTGTCTTGAAAGATCCCATTTTGGAAGTGCTTGAATAGACTGGATATCCCTAAATCACCTATGAACATGACAAACAACACATTAGACCACTCAAAAGGATGGGGTAGGAATTATATGGGGTTTAGGGTTATCTGGGGAGGTATAAAGTTTACCTCTAAACAAATAGTTTCACAAAGAGGGTATAGTTGTCATGCTTTCAAGTGTGAATTTTTCCCTTGTAAAAACTCATGACAACAGGGGATCACATAGGAATAATCCATTAAACCTGTGGAAAAGTTATTTTATGATGTACAAGGGAGGAATTGGTTTGGAGAGAGGTAAAGGGGAGTAGGATAAATAGATAAAGGTCGTTAATGTTGTGGGTAGGAACTTACATATTCTCACCAATAGCAACCAAAGTAGATCCACATTCAATAGAAAAAACAACATTGTAGCAATAACAAGACTAATAAATTACAAACAAAAATTCTATGAATTCATTAATCAAAGACAAAAAGTTATTTCTTGGTTATAAAAGATCATATTTTCTTGTAAAGTTATGATACCAATTCTAAACAAACATACACTCGATATAGCTCGATACCAATTCAAAACAAACATACACTCGATATAGCTCGATACCAATTCTAGCGGAGAACATCAATCAAACCGAAAGCTCTGATACCATAACTTAAACACGATTAACGCTTAATCCCGAATATACTAAAACTCGATACCAATCTTAAACAAACACATGAACTGAAAACTGGAAGCTTGATGATCTTAATCAAGTAATCTTAAAAATCTGAAAAATAGTAATATCACTATTTCTCAACATTTCAGAGATTACATTGATAACTATGTCGAATACATCATCTGTTTCACAGATCTTCAAATTCAGAAAACTCCTTCAAACATAATATCTTAGGCTGATTATTAACTGAAAGTATAACACAGACTTCAGTAGTCATTACTTACGATTTACTTTACATATGCTGGAGTATTTGCAGCACACTTCAACAAGACTCTTCATGAAAACTTTCCTTCAATCTTCTTTCCTTGCTCCTAAGAGTGTTTGCTTCTCCGCTTCTAAGTGTAGTGAATGAGTTGAGCGGAGTTCTATATATAGAACTTCGTCAAGGCTTTTCACTTAGAAACCGAGGTATCCGGTAAAAGGGAAACCGGTCACCCTTGTAAGAGGTAAGATTCCAGAATTGACTAAAGAAGTCGGACACGACGCATGACAGGACAAAGACCTGTGAGTACAACCCACTCACGAGAGTTTTATTTAAGTGCCATGGGTCCACCACGCACTGACCGACACGGACTAACCGACACACACAAGCGATAAGAATGAATCTTATCGAACACTTTATACACATGGTAACAGGCCTACCATGATAGCCAAAAGAAAAAGCAAACCGCACTAAGGAGAATCAAAGGAGGCAATGGTCCCACATCATCATCACGGTAGTGGAGGATGTGCTTTGTCTTCACGCATCTTGCGCCGGCTCCAGATTCCTTTCCACTGCTCGAGCTGACCCTTGATGTAGATGCCGATCCGTCATTATTAGGCTGTAGAGTGCGGCCTAGTGGGATACAGGTAATGATCCAATATCTTTAGGTCTTGTCCTGGTGCAGGAGGATGGACCACCATTGTGTGGTGCAGTAAGATTCTTCTCCAAAGAGTTGCATTTGGCCTTTGATCAACATGCCTGCCAGGGTTAATCTTAACATAGTAGTGAACTTTTACAAACCATGGGATTTTACACTGTATCAAAATATT
Organism: Taxus wallichiana var. yunnanensis; assembly: GCA_018340775.1. Taxonomy (NCBI): domain Eukaryota; kingdom Viridiplantae; phylum Streptophyta; class Pinopsida; order Cupressales; family Taxaceae; genus Taxus; species Taxus wallichiana. The sequence goes on along the minus strand of CM031243.1, from coordinate 301,088,211 downwards.
TCTAGCTGTGCTAGGATCAACATTTAACAGAGGTGAATCAGAAATTCTAGTGGGTAAATATTTCAACAGAAAGTATTTAAAATGTTTTCCTATATACTTCCTGTCCCTGTAGATGGCTCTCTGTTCCAGAGATCATAGTGGAGCGGATGCTCCTCGGTCCACATCCTTGAGTATTCGAAGCGCCATATTGTATTATGTCCTGGGGATGAGTTGATGAAGCCTCGATCCTTCAACTCGGAAGGTGATCGGGATAATCCATTGTATCTGACGATCTCCATTGCCAATTAAGGCAGCACTTGACCATAGGATCTTGCAGTATGAAACTGTCTTCCAGGGATGTCAGGGTCAAAAACCTGCATTCGGTCTCGGACATCCGATATTCATTGGTGATATAATTCCTCTCGCTTACCAGGCAGATCTTGCGCTTCTCTTGACATCCTGTTGTCATTCGGAATGAGTGTATTAATTTGAACTCGAGAATTTCGTGGTCCCATCTTGAACCATGGGGTTCATGTAAGACCCGTGTAACATTCACACTCTTAGAGTTATTCATTTCTCTCTTGGCGAAGTCTGCGGTGCATTGGATTTCCCTGCAATGTGTTCTATCAGTAAATTGAAATTATCGAACCACGACCCCATCGCTGAAGTCTGTTCCAGTTTCTTTGTTCGGGGATCTCCACCATTCAATCTTTTCTTGAAGTCCTTAAGATCTGATCTTAGAATGAAGACTTCATTTTGGATGAAAAATAAGAAAGCTTTAATTGCTTTCTTTGCTGCAAGTAATTCCTTGTGGGAAGAGTGATACTTAAGTTCGTATCCTTGAAAAGCTCCGAAGTATCTACAAACCTTTTCTTTCCCATTTTCACCTTTTTCTTTGAGTACTGCTCCCCAGTACTGCTCACTTGCATCACATTCAATTATTTTTATACCAGCACCTGGTAAAGACATAGGAGGCAGTTCTAATACCTGTTTCTTGATTCGTCGAACCGCATCTCATCATTTCTTTATTCCAGACAGGTGCTTCCTTCTTGAGTCTTTTGTTGAGCAAGACTCTATCAGCAGCTATGTTCTGATAAAATCCAGCCACATAGTTTACACACCAAGAAAGCGCTGGAGCTGCTGCTTTTCATGTAACTCGTCAGGAAAGCTCTGGATTTTGCTCACTATATGCTGCTGCATCTCAATGTTACCAGAACTTATCTTTATGCCAAGAAAATTGATGTCTTCCTTAAATACTTCAATCTTTGTCAAGGACAGACATAAACCATTATCAAAAACAACTTTATAAAACTGTTCTAGATGACTTATATGCTCTTTTGGAGATTTTGAAAAGATTAGAATGTCATCTATGTAAACAATAAGGAAGTCAGAAAGCTCACCAAAGATTTTATCCATAATCTTTTGGAATATGGATGGTCTTTTTTTGAGACCAAACGGCGAACTCTCCATTCATATTGCCCTCCAGGGACAATGAAAGCTGTTTTGAACATATCTTCCTGCTTCAGAAATATTTGCCAAAAACCACTCTTGAGGTCAAACTTGCTATAAACTTTAGAACCTTTAATTCGACTCAAGAGATCATCCCTAGCTGGAATGGGATGTTGGACTGAAGCAATGTATTTGTTGAGTGGCTTATAATCTACCACCAACCTTTTCTTATTGCGAACCTGCTCAGATCTTTTATTCACATAAAATGCAGTGCAAGACCAAGGTGAATTTGATTCTTGGATAAGGCCACCTTTCAGCAACTTCTGAATCTCTTCGTGGCATTCCTTTCGCTCAGAGGGAGGCATTCCTCGATGATGAGCCTTGAACTTGGGCACTATTTCTTTTCCTTCTGAATCTTTAATTAATTGCAGATCCAAAGAACAGAAATGTTTCTTCCTATGAATAAATGCATGGGGATTTTCACTACACAAGTCATTCTTTATTTTGGAAACAATTTCTTCAATACTGACTTGGCAATTGGCTATAGACTTGTGGATCCATACATTGTTAACAGTTTTACATTTCTGGGGTAAAGGTACAATGGCTTGAAAGCTGCCGTCTAGGTATCTTCTTAGGAGGATCAAACAACATGATATGGTCTTTGGTAATGCTGAATGTATGACAGGCTTCTAGGAAATTGACTCCTAATAAGCAGTCGTAATTATCCATATTATGTTGGTAGAAATCAAGGTGTAATGGGATACCTTCAACATCTATTGTTATTCTAGCCATAGACTTACAGATTACCTCTTTCTTATCAAACTTGATTTTTGTATGGGTAGGGACCCAACAATCTGTAGGTATGGCATACTGTCTAAGCAGACTAATCTCTGCTCCAGTATCAATCATGGCATCAAGCATATATGGCTTTATATGAGGAATGCATATGGTCATGGCTATGAATGGATTTTGAGTGCAGCTTATAGTACATACCTCGCTTTAGATTCTTCCTCTCGATGCAACATGATGATAGCTTTTATCCGAGATCTTCTTCGGATTCTCTTTCTCCTTTTCTACTTCATCCAGCAATCTGGTGAATTCTTCAGTGGCTTTGGAGATGAATTTTTCTAGAAATGATATTTTGTCTCTTCTCCATCTTCTGTAGGTCTCCAATGATCTGATCGGATTTGAAGACTGCCCCGGCTCAAAGATTCTCTGCTTGGATCTTTGTTTCTTCCGCGACCTCTCCATGCTCCAAATCTGCCTCTGGTTGGGAGCTGTCTTTGCCTTATTCTCTGCTGGAATGGAGGTCTAACAGGAACTGATTCAAAAGATTCATCAGGCTCTGACTCTGCTTGCTCTTTAGCTTGTTCTGCTTCATTTGTCCTGATGTATTTATCAGTTAGTTCTCTAAGCTCTTTACTTAGAGCCATTTTTCTAGCAGTGTCCCAAGGGGGACAGCTATCATACACAGACTGTAGACATTCCAATTGTCTTCTCAAGTACTCTGCACTTGGTGGAATCATCGGATGTGCAAAGTTAGTTACCATATTCACATTGAAATTATCAAAAGAGGGAACAGAACTGTACCCACTGTCTGTGCTATCTTCTTCTTCATCTGATACTTGCTGTATCGTATCAGTTGATCTAAATACAAAGAGCTTCCATACTTGTCCAATTCTTGCCAAACATCAATCAAAATCCGAATATACTGAAAACTCGATACCAATCTTAAACAAACACTTGCTACCAATCAAAATAACAAGCTCGATACCAAACTTAAACAAACTCATGAACTGAAGACTGGAAGCTTGATGATCTTAATCGGTAATCTTAAAAATCGAAAGATAGTAATATCACTATTTCGAACATTTCAGAGATTACATTGATAACTATGTCGAATACATCATCATTTCATACTGAGATCTTCAAACTCGGAAAATTCCTTCAAACATAGAATCTTAGGCTGATTATTAACGAAAGTATAACACGGACTTGATAGTCATAACTTACGGTACTTTACATATCTTTGGAGTATTTGCAGACGACACTTCTGAACAAGACTTTTCCAAAAGCTTTTCTCTGAATCTTCTTTCCTTGCTCCTAAGAGTGTTTGCTTCTCCGCTTCTAAGTGTAGTGAATGAGTTGAGCGGAGTTCTATATATAGAACTTCGTCAAGGCTTTTCACTTAGAAACCGAGGTATCCGGTAAAGAGAAACCGGTCACCCTTGTAAGAGGTAAGATTCCAGAATTGACTAAAGAAGTCGGACACGACAGACAGACAAAGACGTGTGAGTACAACCCACTCACGAGAGTATTATTAAAGTGCCATGGGTCCACCACGCACTGACCGACACACACAAGCGATAAGAATGAATCTTATCGAACACTTTATACACATGGTAACAGGCCTACCATGATAGCCAAAAGAAAAAGCAAACCGCACTAAGGAGAATCAAAGGAGACAGCTGGTCCCATATCATCATCACTGCTAGTGGATGATGTGCTGTCTTCACGTACTGGAGCCGGCTCCAGATTCCTTTCCAGCTGTTCAAGCCAGACCCTTGATGTAGATGCTGATCCGTCATTATCAGGTTGTAGATGCGGCCTAGTGGGATACAGGTAATGATCCAATAACTTTAAGTCCTGTCCCGGTGCAGGAGGATGGACCACCATTGTGTGGTGCAGTAAGATTCTTCTCCATAGAGTTGCATTTGGCCTTTGATCAACATGCCTGCCAGGGTTAATCTTAACATAGTAGTGAACTTTTACAAACCATGGGATTTTACATTTATCGAATATTTGTAGCATTGTCTTTGGGATCAACATTTAACAGAGGTGAATCAGAAATTCTAGTAGGTAAATATTTCAACAGAAAGTATTTAAAATGTTTTCCTATATACTTCTGTCCCCTGTAGATGGTTGGCTCTGTTCCAGAGATCATAGTGGAGCGGATGCTCCTCAGTCCACATCCTTGAGTATTCAAGCGCCATATTGTATTTTGTCAGGGATGAGTTGATGAAGCCTCGATCCTTCAACTGGAAGATGATCAGGATAATCCATTGTATACACGATCTCCATTGCCAATTAAGGCAACACTTGACCATTGGATCTTGCAGTATGAAACTGTCTTCCCGGGGATGTCGGGTCAAAAATCTACATTCGGTCTCGGACATCGATATTCATTGGTGATATAATTCCTCTGCTTACAAGCAGATCTTGCGCTTCTCTTGACATCCTGTTGTCATTGGGAATGAGTGTATTAATTTGAACCTGAGAATTTCTGTGGTCCCATACTGAACCATGGGGTTCATGTAAGACCTGTGTAACATTCACACTCTTGGAGTTATTCATCTCTCTACTGGCGAAATCTGCCAGTGCATTGGATTTTCCTGCAATGTGTTCTACTGTAAATTCGAAATTATCGAACCATAGACCCCATCGCTGAAGTCTGTTCCAGGCTGCTTTGTTCGCAGGATCTCCACCATTTAATCTTTTCTTGAAGTCCTTCAAATCTGATCTTAGAATGAAGACTTCATTTTGGACGAAAAATAAGAAAGCTTTAATTGCTTTCTTTGCTGCAAGTAATTCCTTGTGGGAAGAGTGATAATTAAGTTCTGATCCTTGAAAAGCTCCAGAACAATATATCTACAAACCTTTTCTTTCCCATTTTCACATTTTTCTTTGAGTACTGCTCCCCAGTACTGCTCACTTGCATCACATTCAATTATTTTTATACCAGCACCTGGTAAAGACATAGGAGGCAGTTCTGTTACCTGTTTCTTGATTCTTCGAACTGCATCTGTCATTTCTTTATTCCATACAGGTGCATCCTTCTTGAGTCTTTTGTTGAGCAAGACTCTGTCAGCAGCTATGTTCTGGTAAAATCCAGCAACATAGTTTACACATCCCAGAAAACGCTGGAGCTGCTGCTTTTCATGTAACTCATCAGGAAAACTCTGTATTTTGCTCACTATATGCTTTTGCATCTCAATGTTACCAGAACTTATCCTTATGCCAAGAAAATTTATGTCTTCTTTAAATACTTCAATCTTTGTCAAGACAGACATAAACCATTATCAAAAACAACTTTATAAAACTGTTCTAGATGACTGATATGCTCTTTTGGAGATTTTGAAAAATTAAAATGTCATCTATGTAAACAATAAGGAAATCAGAAAGTTCACCAAAGATTCTATCCATAATCTTTTGGAATATGGATGGTGCTGTTTTGAGACCGAAGGGTAGAACTTTCCATTCGTATTGCCCTCCTGGGACAATAAAAGGCTGTTTTGTACATATCTTCTGCTTTAGAAATATTTGCCAAAAACCACTCTTGAGGTCAAACTTGCTATATACTTTAGAACCTTTGATTCGGCTCAAGAGATCATCCCTAGCTGGAATGGGATGTTGGACTGAAGCAATGTATTTGTTGAGTGGCTTATAATCTACCACCAACCTTTTCTTATTTCGGATCTGCTTTCGATCTTTTATTCACATAAAATGCAGTGCAAGACCAAGGTGAATTTGATTCTTGATAAGGCCACCTTTCAAAGCAACTTCACGAATCTCTTCGTGGCATTCCTTTCTTTGAGAGGGGAGGCATCCCACGATGATGAGCCTTGAACTTGGGCACTATATCTTTTCCATCTGAATCTTTGATCAGCTGTAGGTCCAATGAACAGAAATGCTTCTTTCTATGGATAAATGCATGGGGATTTTCACTACACAAGTCATTCTTAATTTTGAAACAATTTCTTCAATACTGACTTGGCAATTGGCTATAGACTTATGGATCCATACATTATTAATAGTTTTGCATTTCTGGGGTAAAGGTACAATGGCTTGAAAACTGTACCGTCTAGGTATCTTCTTAGGAGGATTAAACAACATGATATGGTCTTTGGAAATACTGAATGTATGACAGGCTTCTAGAAAGTTGACTCCTAATAGGCAGTCGTAATTATCCATATTATGTTGGTAGAACTCAAGTTCTAAAGGGATACCTTCAACATCTATTTTTATTTTGGCCATAGACTTACAGATTACTTCTTTCTTATCAAACTTGATTTTTGTATGGGTAGAGACCCAACAATCTGTAGGTATGGCATATATCTGCATCTAAGCGAGACTAATCTTACTGCTCTTGTGTCATCATGGCATCAAGCATATATGGCTTTATATGAGGAATGCATATAGTCATAGCTATGAATGGATTTTGGGTGCAGCTTATAGTACATACCTCAGCTTTAGATTCTTCTTCTGATGCAACATGATGATAGGTTTTATCCAGATCTTCTTCTGGATTTTCTTTCTCCTTTTCTTCTTCATCCAGCAGCTTGGTGAATTCTTCAGTGGCTTTGGAGATGACTTTTTCTAGGAATGCTATTCTGTCTTTTCTCCATCTTCTCGTAGTCTCCAATGATCCTGGATTAGGATTTGAAGATTGTCCTGGCTCAAAGATTCTCTGCTGGATGTTGTTTCTTCCGCGACCTCTCCATGCTCCAAATCTGCCTCTGGTTGGGAGCTGTCTTTGCTTATTCTCTGCTGGAATGGAGGTCTAACAGGAACTGATTCAAAGGATTCATCGAGCTCGACTCTGCTTGCTCTTTAGCTTGCTTACTCGCTTCATTTGTCTGATGTATTTATCATTTAGTTCTCTAAGTTCTTTACTTAGAGCCATTTTTCTAGCAGTGTCCCAAGGAGGACAACTATCATACACAGACTGTAAACATTCTACTTGCCTTCTCAAATACTCTGCACTTGGTGGAATCATTGGATGTGCAAAGTTAGTAATCATATTGACATTGAAATTATCAAAAGAGGGAACAGAACTGTACCCACTGTCTGTGCTATCTTCTTCTTCCTCTGATACTTGCTGTATCAGATTGCAGATTTAAATCATCAAGAGATGCATAAGATATGTCTGAAGATAAACTATCAGAATCTGAAACAAATGCATACTCTTCATCATTAATACCTTTTATAGATAAAGCATTCACCTTTGCTTTACCTCTGTCTGAATCTTTCTTTGGGCACTTGTTTGCATAGTGCGGCCCTTTACAGATGTAGCAGGTCGGCTTGAACTTCTGATGCTTGCCGATGTGCTTGAACTTTCTGAATTTGTATCTTTCTTTGACTGTCTGTATGGAGGCTCTTTGTATTTAGACTTTTTGAATTTTCTTTCTTCTTTTTGTAGTACCGAGCATCCTCCCCCTTTGAAAATGCACAATCCTTACAAGAGGATTTGCGTCTGAGGATTGATCTCTAGATCAGGACAGCCAAAAGGTTCGAGAGCATATTGCTCACAGAACACATTTCCAAGAGCTTTTTGATGTTTGAGCGCTTGTTTGCGCTCCCACTTGTCTTTACAAAGCTTGGCGTTTGTCTGGTCAATGATCTGGTTGATGGCGCCAAAACTGAGCTCTGCAGTTCTCATACCATGCATGGCCTTCTTGTATTGAGTAGCAAAGTACGGAGGAAAGGACTCAATATAACGGAGACGCATGGTCTCATCGTTTATATTGCCTGAACTGTAGTACAGCCTTTGCATAAAGCATTGGTACTCCTTTACTCGTCATATCACAAAGACGGGCTCTTAAGAACATGGCTGTGTTCATCATCTTATCATCATCAATGTTCCCGATGAACTCTTTGATGATGGCGGCAGTAAGACCAGAATATCCTGCCTGCAATATTATTTCCTTGTTTGGGAGCAAGTCCCACCATTCCTTTAGGATTCCAACAAATCCGTTAGCAATTGTTGCAGCAATATTTCGAGGAGATCTATTATATGTTTCGTATTGGGTATTACCCCAACCGATCATGGAATGAACGATCTCTTTGATTTCTGGAATGGTTTTACACTCTACTTTATAGAAATTTGGCTGTAGAGTTTGTACCTTTTGAGGTGGTGGTGTAGTAATATGAGTAACACCAGAAGTTTCTCCCATTTGCTCATCAAACACTGGCTGCTCATATGCTGGATCCACTTGTTCTGGCTGATGATGTCCTGGTCCCTGTATACTCAACATGTTAACATTTTTATCTTTAAAAAATAAAGGCTTATATTCTTCTAGGACCTCTTTATAGGACTTCTTAGTGGATGGACTAGCCAACTGTAACATCTGACCAAGATACGGCTTTAGACCAATCTCCTTCTGGAGGAGCTGAAACTTTTCTGTTTATCTTCTTGTATCTTTGGCAATATTTTTGGGAGTTCACTGGTAAGACACTTTTGTATCTCATCAATTCTTTGATGTGTCTTCTCATTTTCATCCTGCAAAGTAGATATACCATTTTCTATCAATTCATTAGTCTGAACTTGTCTATTTATAACAATACTTTTTAAACTAGTGGTGTGATCCACTAGAGGTTGAACAAGATCTGTGATTTTCTGAGAAACAACCTCGGGAGGTCTCAGTAGAAATCACTTTATGTGTTTCCCCGAACTCGATGTTCAATTTTTCCAATAGAATCATGCATTCTATTTACTCTTTCATTCAACAATTTTAATGCAGATGCACTATCACCCTTTTTTCTTAATTCTATTGCTTTTAAAACCTTTTCCATGGATGCTAATTTTTCTCTATTTGAAACAACTTCTTCATGGACAGCTTTAATAGCTTTATTTGTCCAATTTAGCATCTTAGAATTTTCAAGGCTCTACCTCTTTCTTGGCCAGTCCTCTCGGTACCGAAAACAAATTTTTTGCGTCGGTCGGAGAGATAAGTTCATGGGCATCTGTTTCAGGAAATGATGTACTAGAGCTTACTGAGGCCATATTAATTACTGGTCCATTAGCAGGAGCATACTTTTGATTTACCAATTTTTCACAATCTGAACACCAGAGAAAATCTGTAGCGGATCATGAACTAAAGATTTATGGCTACAGAGAAATATTTTCTCTTTTTCTCGGCTCTTCTGCCTTTTGGGCATTCGAGCTTTCTCCTACTGTAAAGTATGATGAAGTACTATTTGTTGAAGTACTTCTGGATAATGGCTTTTACTCAGTTCTCTGCTAGAATTGTGCCTGAAACTTAGTGTAACCTTATTTTTCTCCTCTTGAATAGATGTAGCATTTTCTAACTTGGGCTTTGATGACTGAATGAATTTTTTGACAAAGTCCATTCTTTGGGGACTTTGATATCAGACCAAGAAATTAGTTCAGGTTCAATTTTCTGTGTTTCTAAATTTGTGTGAGTCACCACGCTGCTGCCTTTGGTGACACCATGTTTTACTGCTGGATACATTGTATTAACAAGGCGATAAATCACCTTGTAGTGAATAGCCAACGGGCATGAACCAGATCTCATGTGTAATCCAGTAGTAGCAAGATGTAACTTCAGAACATCTTGTAACAAGTCATCCTTTGTCAAGGAGACTGGATAATTTGGAAAAACTTCAAAAGAAATGGGTCCATTGTGTAACCCAGTTTGAATTGCAGCTAATAAAGAATCCTTAAAATTGTCAAACCTTAAATCCATTAAACAGCAAAGTATTGATGCAAAGTAAAGTTGTCAAACCTTAGATCCATTAAACAAGTGCCCAAAGAAAGAATCGACAAAGGTAAAGCAAAAATTAATGCTTTATCAATAAAAGGTATTAATGATGAAGAGTATGCATTTGTTTCCGATTCTGATAGTCTTTCTTCAGATATTTCTTATGCATCTCTTGGTGATTTAAACGCAACTGATCGATACAAAGCAAGTATCGAAGAAGAAGAAGATAGCATGCACAGTAAGTAGTACAGTTCATGTTCCTTCTTTTGACAATTTCAATGTCAATATGAATACTAACTTTGCACACCCAATGATTCCACCAAGTGCGAGTATTTAAGAAGGCAATTAGAATGTTTACAGTCTGTGCATGATAGCTGTCCCCCTTGGGACACTGCTAGAAAGATGGCTCTCAGTAAAGAGCTAAGAGAGCTAACTGACAAATACATCAGGACAAATGAAGCGAGAACAAGCTAAAGAGCAAGCAGTCGTCGCACGATGAATCCTTTGAATTAGTTCTGTTAGACCTCCATTCCAGAGAATAAGGCAAAGACAGCTCCCAACCAGAGGAAGATTTGGAGCATGGAGAGGTCGCGGAAGACATAACATCCAGCAGAGAGAATCTTTGAGCCGGGTGATGTTTCTTCAAATCCTGATCCAGATCATTGGAGACCTACGGAAGATGGAGAAGAGACAGATAGCATTTCTAGAAAAGTCATCTCCAAAGCCCTTTCAAGAATTCACCAGATTGCTTTGGATGAAGTAGAAAAGGAGAAAGAGAATCCAGAAGAAGATCTGGATAAAAGCTATCATCATGTTGCATCAGAGGAAGAATCTAAAGCTGAGGTATGTACTATAAGCTGCACTCAGAATCCATTCATAGCCATGACCATATGCATTCCTCATATAAAGCCATATATGCTTGATGCCATGATTGATACAGGAGCAGAGATTAGTCTGCTTAGACAATATGCCATACCTACAGATTGTTGGGTCCCTACCCATACAAAAATCAAGTTTGATAAGAAAGAGGTAATCTGTAAGTCTATGGCTAGAATAACAATAGATGTTGAAGGTATCCCTTTAGATCTTGAGTTCTATCAACATAATATGGATAATTATGACTGCCTATTAGGAGTCAATTTCCTAGAAGCTTGTCATACATTCAGTAGATTACCAAAGACCATATCATGTTGTTTAATCCTCCTAAGAAGATACCTAGACGGTACAGCTTTCAAGCCATTGTACCTTTACCCCAGAAATGCAAAACTGTAAATAATGTATGGATCCACAAGTCCATAGCAAATTGCCAAGTCAGTATTGAAGAAATTGTGTCCAAAATAAAGAATGACTTGTGTAGTGAAAATCCCCATGCATTTATACACAGAAAGAAACATTTCTGTTCTTTGACCTGCAATTAATTAAAGATTCAGAAGGTAAGGATATAGTGCCCAAGTTCAAAGCTCATCATCGAGGAATGCCTCCCTCTGAGCGAAAGGAATGCCACGAAGAGATTCAGAAGTTGCTGAAAGGTGGCTTTATCCAAGAATCAAATTCACCTTGGTCTTGCACTGCATTTTATGTGAATAAAAGATCTGAACAGATCAGAAATAAGAAAAGGTTGGTGGTAGATTATAAGCCACTCAACAAATACATTGCTTCAGTCCAACATCCCATTCCAGCTAGGGATGATCTCTTGAGTCGAATTAAAGGTTCTAAAGTTTATAGCAAGTTTGACCTCAAGAGTGGTTTTTGGCAAATATTTCTGAAGCAGAAGATATGTTCAAAACAGCTTTCATTGTCCCAGGAGGGCAATATGAGTGGAAAGTTCTGCCGTTTGGTCTCAAAACAGCACCATCCATATTCCAAAAGATTATGGATAGAATCTTTGGTGAACTTTCTGATTTCCTTATTGTTTACATAGATGACATTCTAATCTTTTCAAAATCTCCAAAAGAGCATATAAGTCATCTAGAACAGTTTTATAAAGTTGTTTTTGATAATGGTTTATGTCTATCCTTGACAAAGATTGAAGTATTTAAGGAAGACATCAATTTTCTTGGCATTAAAATAAGTTCTGTAATATTGAGATGCAGCAGCATATAGTGAGCAAAATCCAGAGCTTTCTGATGAGTTACATGAAAAGCAAAGACTCTAGCGTTTTCTGGTGTGTAAACTATGTGGCTGGATTTTATCGTAACATAGCTCGGCTGAGTCTTGCTCAACAAAAGACTCAAGAAGGAAGCACTGTCTGGAATAAAGAAATGACAGATGCAGTTCAAAGAATCAAGAAACAGGTAACAGAACTGCCTCCTATGTCTTTGCCTGGTGCTGGTTTAAAAATAATTGAATGTGATGCAAGTGAGCAGTACTGGGATGCAGTACTCAAAGAAAAATGTGAAAATGGGAAAGAAAAGGTTTGTAGATACTTCTGGAGCTTTTCAAGGATCTGAACTTAAATATCATTCTTCCCACAAGGAATTACTTGCAGCAAAGAAAGCAATCAAAGCTTTCTTATTTTTTGTCCAAAATGAAGTCTTCATTCTAAGATCAGATTTAAAGGACTTCAAGAAGAGATTCAATGGTGGAGACCCTGCTAACAAAGCAGCCTGGAATAGACTTCAGCGATGGGGTCTGTGGTTCGATAATTTCGAATTTACAGTAGAACACATTGCAGGAAATCCAATGCACTGGCAGACTTTGCCAGTAGAGAGATGAATAATTCCAAGAGTGTGAATGTTACACAGTCTTACATGAACCCCATGGTTCAGTATGGGACCACAGAAATTCTCAAGTTCAGATTAATACACTCATTCCAAATGACAACAGGATGTCAAGAGAAGCGCAAGATCTGCTGTAGCAGAGGAATAATATCAGTCAATGAATATCAGATGTCTGAGACTGAATGTAGGTTTTTTGACCCTGACATCCCTGGAAGACAGTTTCATACTCTGCAAGATCCTATGGTCAAGTGTTGCCTTAATTGGCAATGGAGATCGTTGTATACAATGGATTATCCTGATCACCTTCCAGTTGAAGGACTGAGGCTTCGTCAACTCATCCCCAGACATAATACAATATGGCGCTTCGAATACTCAAGGATGTGGACCGAGGAGCATCCGCTCCACTATGATCTCTGGAACAGAGAGCCATCCATCGAGGACAGAAGTATATAGGAAAACATTTTAAATACTTTCTGTTGAAATACTTACCCACTAAATTTCTGATTCACCTCTGTTAAATGTTGATCCTAGCACAGCTAGAAATATTCTGATACAATGTAAAATCCCATGGTTTGTAAAAGTTCACTACTATGTTAAGATTAACCCCATGCAGGCATGTTGATCAAAGGCCAAATGCAACTCTATGGAGAAGAATCTTACTACACCACACAATGGTGGTCCATCCTCCCACTCCAGGACAAGACTTAAAGTTATTGGATCATTACACCTCATATCCCACTAGGCCGCACCTACACTGACCTAATAATGACGGATCGGCATCTACATCAAGGGTCCGCAGCTCGAACAGCTGAAAGGAATCTGGAGCCGGCGCCAAGATGCGTGAAGACAAAGACATCCTCCACTACCGATGATGATGATCTGGGACCAGCTGTCTCCTTTGATTCTCCTTAGTGCGGTTTGCTTTTGCTTTTGGCTATCATGGTAGGCCTGTTACCATGTGTATAAAGTGTTACGATAAGATTCGTTCTTATCGCTTGCGTGTGTCGGTTAGTCCGTGTCGGTCCCATGCGTGGTGGACCCATGGCACTTTAATAATACTCTCGTGAGTGGGTTGTACTCACATGTCTTTGTCTGTCCGTCGTGTCCGACTTCTTTAGTCAATTCTGGAATCTTACCTCTTACAAGGGTGACCGGCCGGTTTCTCTTTTTACGGATACCTCGGTTTCTAAGTGAAAAGCCTTGACGAAGTTCTATATATAGAACTCCGCTCAACTCATTCACTACACTTAGAAGCGGAGAAGCAAACACTCTTAAGAGCAAGGAAAGAAGATTGAAGGAAAGTTTTCTGGAAAAGTCTTGTTCAGAAGTGTCGTCTGCAAATACTCCAGCATATGTAAAGTATGTAAGTTATGACTACTGAAGTCTGTGTTATACTTTCAGTTAATAATCAGCCTAAGATTCTATGTTTGAAGGAATTTTCCGAGTTTGAAGATCTGTATGAAACAGATGATGTATTCGACATAGTTATCAATGTAATCTCTGAAATGTTCAGAAATAGTGATATTACTATCTTTCAGATTTTTAAGATTACTGATTAAGATCATCAAGCTTCCAGTTTTCAGTTCATGAGTTTGTTTAAGATTGGTATCAGAGTTTTCAGTATATTCAGGATTAAGCAGTGTTGTGTTTAAGTTATGGTATCAGAGCTTGTTATTTTGATTGTAGCGAGTGTTTGTTTAAGTTAGGAAAGGAAAGGAGATAGAATAATATAGCTTATTTCTTCTAGTAGAAGTGAAAGCCAACAACTAGTAACAATCAATAATTGATAACCCTTTGAAATGGAGATGCCATCCTAATTTGTAACTTACAAAATTTATCTTCCTCTCCCCTCATGTCTCTTTTAATGTCACCACCACTTGTGACATTTCACATTCCTTAGGAATAAAATTAATTCCTTTTCTTGTATTTGACAAGGAATTTTTACAATGCAAGATTAAGTCATTTAAGTGAATAAAATTAAAGAGTGAAAATTACATTTCTAATGAATAAATAAAATTTTATAGATTGAGAGGGAAGGGGAGAGAGAAGTGAAAATATAGAGATTATAAATCCTCTTGTTGATGAAGAACCTTCTTCTGATTGATTTTTGAGGAAATGCTTCATGAATGATATTCTTTTCCTCTAACCTCCTATCAACTCGAAGTATTGAGATTTAAAATTCCTCCTTCTGTGGGATGTGGACACACTCCAAGGAATTTGAATAAGTTTTAAGAAGTCTATTATTAGATTTATGTTGAGATGAATGTCTGGTCTTGCACACATGATGATCTTCTTTGATCACAAGATCAGAGCTAGAACATGAAGATCATCACCTTGCCCCTTTTTGATTCAAAATTCACCTTCATGATGAATATGTATCCTTTTTGGATGGAATAAACTTCAAGATTCTCAAATACCTTATTTCTCATCTGTTACTCATTGAACAAGGAACTCTTCCTAATAGAATAATTAATCCCACATTCAATCGACAATGTATATTATGAAATCATGAATATGTCAAATCACCTTGACATTTAGAATTGTTGTAAACACATCCATGAGACCTTTCATTAGCATGGGTGACTCAAAATTCTTGTATCTTGACCAATATTCTGACACTTACTATTTTTAATAAGTCTTATTTTGAGAAATCCATTTTTAGTTACCAATTTCTCAATTTGACACTTTTGAGTTTTCTTGATGTGTAAGGAGCAATGAAAACTTTGATAATGAAATATTTACAACACTTAATATTTATAGATAATGAATCTTATAAAGGCTTACTATTTTTATAAGTGGGTCTTCCTAGTGTCAAAATGTAACAAGATTGGTCTCAAAAGTTTTTTATTTCATAAGAATGATTTTCTCCAATTTGTGGAGGATTTCAACATTAGAACTCTATAGATATAAAAAAGGTTTTTTTAACGGAATATTTTATATGGCCATTAAAAATAATGTAGAACACCATTGTATAACATGTTGGAATCATATGAAAGGATTTTTAAGAAGGATCTATTGTTAAAATCTCATGGGAATTGGACAAGGGATTGAGAGATATGAGTAACTTTCCAAATATGGTATATGAGGTATTTGGCATATTTTCAGTAGTATAATAACAAGGAGAGTCATCTTTGGAGGGGAAATTATAGTTTTAATACTTAAACTTTTTTAACTCTTTGAATATGAAGCTTTTTGTTCTCACTTGCACACCTAAACTCAAGTTTGACTCAAAACATATTAACTAGGATTGAATTAGGGTTGATGTGGAGTTTTACCTTAGAAAATAGGGTAAAAATGTAAAATTAGGAGAAGAGGGGCTCAAATATACACTTTTCATCATATCATACCGAGTTTCATCTTCTGGTGCAATGTGAGGGAGATGCAAGGTGATGAAAATGGCTTCCAGGGGCTGCAATCTATTCTTTGATATGTCTAGGGGATAAATGGAAGGAAGAGGAAGACATTTTATTGTATCCCATGTCCCTTTTTCTATTGGTATAATGTGATAGGATACCATCAGCTGAAAAATTTTCCATGGGACTTTGTCTCTTGAGTAGGGAAAAAGTAGTTTGAGCAAGATGTAAGTTTGATGTTTCATAGGGGTGAAAGTTGTGATCTGCAAGTTGCAAGGAGAGATTCCCCATCGGAGATCACGCTTTAATCTCCCCACATCCATTTTAACCTTGGTTAAAATAAAATGGGACACAACATGCTCCAAAATGTACTAAGGGGGAGTTCATCATGTGAAAGTGGTCTATTTTTGCATTATGCTCACATAACCACTTAAGTCATAAGTTTTAGGTGATGAAAATATAAAATGCATAGAGATAGAAAAATTTTGTGTCCCTCATGTTCATTTACACCATACAGAAAATTTAAAGTGGACACAAAACCTTGAAAAGTGCGCCCAAGCCTTTGAGTGATGTTGACATCATCATCCCAATGCAAAATTAGAACACATAGTTGTCGTTTTCTGCTTCGGGAGGAATTTGGAGTTTAGAGAGGAAATATTTTTTTTTTTTAACTCCAAAGCATCAAATGAGTTCATTCCCACAATTTCAAGACTTTATTCAGAATAATTTTTTTTTTTGGAACCATTCACCCTTTTAACATGAAGGGGAAGTATTAGTGACTCAAGATATCAAAGGAGATATTAAATACTTAGAAAAAAATTCATGTTCCCAACATGTGGATATTTCTAAGAGATTCCCATTGAGTGTTTTATGAGATTATAAATCCTTTTAAAACTCCTATAATATTCTGAACAAGGTGAATTTCTCCATTGGAGCCTTCATTCCTTGTTCCCAAAAAGATCTAGTTTCTCTTAACTTGTTCCCAATATTAATTATCTCCATAGATTTTCCCTAAACTACCATAGATAATGTAATTTATTTCCTACAAAAATTCCATATTGTTTATTTATTCTCTATAAATGTCTAGATGATTTCCTTATACTGTAATACAACTAAAAATAGCCAATTTAGTGCTTTAGAGAGCACTATTCCACCTTAGAGCTTAGTCTAACCGTGAAACCATCTTGGATATATTACCTTTCATATAAAACAAACTTGAAAACCATGTTATCACTTTCCTCTCATATAGGATGAGGGTGGCACAAACTTGGAGGGTTTGCATGATCTCGGGGTTGGCTAGAGGAAGGGTTCACAATGACCGAGAGATAGGTTTTCAAATGGTGGGCTTAGTTATCATGGCCGATATTTTTAATTTTTCCGGCTAGACATTTTGCATAAAAACACTTCTTTTTTGGTTGAAAATTTTGTTTGTGCAATTGTAAACCATATTTTATTGCGTAATCCTTCTACAAACTAAACAAATTTATTTGACTTGTTAAAATTTAAATTTTCTTTATTCATAACATCTAAGAATATGAGATCATATTTTGCAAAATTTTCTCCTGTTCTCTATTTTATTTCTTTTAGATCCTAAATTATCTCCCCAACACATTTGTTTCATTTTAATTCCTGAGTTAATCCTTTTTGGATGTGTTGTAAATCATAAAAAATCAGTTGTCTTGAGTAAATGAATTCCAAGGCTCTTCCCTACAATGTTCCTATTAGTTCACATTTCCCTGTATTGTCATCGGTGAATCTTTTTGCACCCCATCACATGCCACAAGTCAATAAGTAATGTTTAGGGTCATTAGCTCCATTATACAACTGTAATATTGTATATGGATTAGAGTATTAAACTATTGTGCTTCCAAGTCCCAACTCCTATCATGGTTGACTTTGCATAATTGAAAATCTCAATTCCATCTTGAATTTAAGTGTGTTTTAGGTTGTGAATTGTGCAATTGAATACTTGTATCTTGTACCGCCATGGTAGATTCATGTTTTTCTTCTTTTGATTCTTTATACTATGGAAAACTTACCCATTATTTTGGGTTAGTAGAACTATTATTACGATATTATCCCCTTCTTTCACAATTTCCTCTTAGTGTGATTCTCCATAATTAAGGAATCTATAAGGAAAAATCTACTTATCATGTAACTTTTCCTACATTAATTTCTTCTAATTTTTATTTTAACGCTGATTGTGTTTAAGATTTCCTTTTCTAACCTCCTTCACAATTTTTTAGAATTTCAAAATTTTCTATGTCTTTTATACAATCCTAAGTAATCAATTCTCTATCTATATCTAGGGTTGTGTATCATATAAGAGGGTATTATCATATTGTATTAGCCTCCAAGGGTCTTGTTGTATTTTCCTCATATTGTATGCTTACATGAATTTTAAAATACCATGTTTTCCATTATGGTTTCTCTAGATTCAACATCCACTACCTACTAAATAAACTCCTAACTACTTCTAATTGACTTGTCTCAATTTGTTTTTTTCCTTAGTTTCTCCTTTGGTTTCTATTTCTAGTTCCTCACTTTCTCTTTTGGTTTCATATTTAGGGTCCATACCTTTTTGTGCACTTTCTCATTCACTTGTTTCTTCTCTTCCTCAGTTCCTTGAGTCCCTCAAGGACGATTTATTCCTCCTCCTTCATAAACTCTTCCTACTTTACTCCTAATCACATTGATTTTATTCTTCCCCCCATAATTATTTCCACTTCCTTATCTATTTTGAAACCTTATTCCTCTCTACATTCTCTCCATTCCTTTTTTATTCCTTATAATCCTTCTTGGACCCTTCCATATTATTTTTATCTCTGAACCCTTCCTTTTCATCTTCCTCTTCTAGGATTTCATCCCTTTAGTAAATACCTGATTACTCCATACTACATAGAATTGACACCATGTCCTTTAACATAGCCAAAAGTTTGACCAAAAATCGTAATTTTCTAAAAAAATTCTCTTAGTACGAATAGAAAGTGTGCTTTGACAAAATCAAATGAGTAAAATTTTGAATAGAAACCTCGCTTATGTACCCTTCAATAGTATTTTTCATCTAATGATCAACAAAACAAGTCCAAAAACATTCAAATTATGTAATAGTTACTCTTTTTCCTCCGTCCACTCGTATTCCTCCTTGGGCTCGTATCTAAAGCAATAGAATTATAAATGAGATAACCACGCTTCTAACTACTCTGGGAGCTCAAACTAGAAATTATAATGAATATATTTGTAGATATGTTTTAAACAAATTCTTTCAGTTGGGATTCATGTTATATTCTCATTGTATTTTGTAATTTTTTTCATTTTCTCATATAGCCATATTTATATATATCTTTATCCAGTAGCCATTTTAGTATATTTTTGTCCTGCCAATTGAACCATTGTTATCAAAGGTACCTAGATTACAGCATAAAAACTTAAAATAGGTTGTAGTTTAGATTAAATCAGAAAATATAATTAAATTTTTTTAATTGCGAATAGACTATATACAAAGAGTTCAAGAAAAGATAACCATATCACAAAATCTCATAATGTAACTAGAATTAAATAGAGCTATATCAGAACATAGATGGAAAAAGGGACTATACTGAAGTAATTTCTATTAGGATCCAAGATCAACCTCTTTCAAATAGGATTACATAGATTTATACAAAATATGACGATTTGTTGAATTACTATTCCTTTCATCTCCTTCATGTATATTCAGATACTTTTCATATTCTCTACTTATGCGTAAAGAATATATACATTACATACATTTTTATTATAATAATATATCCATACAAAAGGATTGCATAGTCATGAACTATATCCATGTCGGCTTACTATTACATATTACTATCCAACAACAAGTTTTAGACACATTTTTTAGAGTGCAACTAATGGGTGGTAGGGATTTTTATGAATGTAGGAAGTGAAATAGTAGAAAGGGGATCCATGGAAAAAGGGTTGGTATTGAAATTACATGAAGATGTTGATGTTTGAATAAATGAGGAGTGTAGTGGATGATTTGATTGGCATTATTATGTTGATGGATTGAAATAATCAAACAATTTTTTTATAAATTTTGTCGGTGAATATCAACCGAAATACTTCATTGTGGGAAGATTAATAAAAGATATGATATAATTTGATAATCTATATTCACAAAAACTAGTAGAGAATGAGACGGTGAAATAGGATACTATTCAAGCACTTGTATTGGGGTAGTAGAAATGATATTGGTTGAAATAGAGATGGTTATGATAATAGAAAAGAAGGATGGTTGTGGAATTAATAAGTACAGTGAAAGTGAAGGAAGAAGGATGGGCACATGAGTAGTAGATGATGATGATGATGTGTGAGGTGATGAGGATGACACAATTAATGGAAGAAGATATTATTCTTTTCTTGGTGAGGAGTATGATGAAATATATGTTAAAGAACATGGTGGAATGGGAGGAATTTTAATGGGTGTATAAGTTTAAAATGATGATGATGTGGGAGATTATGAAAAATAGGAAGATACTAATTGATTAAAAATATTATGATTTTATATATGATAAATACAAAGTCATGGGAGTATATATAGTCAAAGAGAACCATGGGGTAACAATAAGGATGCCTTTAAGAGGAATAAAAGGAATCACAACACTATAAAGGGAATATTATGTTTCTAAAGGTGAACTTATATGGATAAGGCCATGGAAGAGATGATAAGATACATAGGTGTGTGGTAGTGCTAACAATCCTTTATTGTGAAAAGGATGGAATGTTAAAGGACATATTATTAGTGTAATGTGTTGGAATGTGTAGGAAGTAGGTCTATAATATATTAATGGTTCAATCATGTTAATTCATAAGAATTTTGAATTGGATATCACCATTATAAAACATATATTAAATAAGAAATAAAATTTAATGAGACATGTCGGTGGAATGGATTGTAGTGTGGTGATATGCAAGGGAGGAATTTGATGTTATTTTCGGGAGGAATATATAGGAGAAAATTAATATTGGAATATAATAATATATGTGATATGATATAAATATGTTTATGTAAGGGTGAATCATCATTGGGATTAGAAAATACCATAGGACAAACAAAATACCTTGGCGACACAATTAAAGTTGGGGATGGTAGAAGTCTTTGGGCGAGGAATGAGGGATGTTGGCCATTATGCCCAAGTTTTTTTATTGATGTCAAAACCATTGATAGAAAATGGTTTCATGTGACATGATGTCATGAGATTCTCCATGAGGTCTTAGTCAAGGTTTAACATGAAGGTTGATTGGTAGTGTCATAGTTTGGTGAAGTTCTTTGTTGTTTTGGAGGATGGTCTAGTGTGCATGGTCATAGTATGGGATATCATATGTTTATTAAAGGATGTAATGATGTCAATAAAGGTACAAGAGGTGTGTAATAGGTTTTTAATAGGTGTCCAAGTGTCTTTAATGAGTCATCACGGTTATTTCATGGGTTTTATGGCTTGAGTCGGGTCATTTTAGGCCTATTCCTAGAACTAGAGGATGGTGCATGGTATGGTAGCTTGAGAAATGGAGAAAGGAATTATTTTTAAGCATGGTATGATTAATTTGGTACTTCATATGACATTTATGAGGAGTTTCATGTCATTACTCGGAGAGTTTGATGAGGTTTTTAGGTCCTTTGAAGCAAGAAGCTGTGAGAACAAGACTTGATACCACATGCAATTCATTGTGGATAGAAAATTTTAGGAATATTTGAGAATGAATGAGAGTTAGTTAAAATATAGGAGGTTTTCATGATGATTCATGACAAGGTTTAGGTCCAAGTGATGAGTATTTTTGAAGATATTGTATATTTACGAGAATTGGGTTTTTAAAGGTATGTTTTTATGCTAAAAGTTGACCTTTTAATTCTTGTTGTGGAATGTGTGATTTGCATGGGGAATTAAGGTTATTTTCAAGGATAATTAGGTCAGCTATGAATATTTTACAAAAATAATGAGGTTGTTTATTTTCACTTTTTAATGAATGATCATTAGAAAGGTAAACATGTTTGAAACCCTCCCAAAACCCTAGGTTGAAAATGAGTTAGAGGAAAATACTTGTACTGATCCAAAATTATTTATTTTGGAAAAATTTATGATTTTATGTCGTATATGATTCCTCTAGATACCTCTAGGTGTGATTTATAATTTTTGATAGTCAGTGGGCCCCACTCAAAAATTCTTATTTCTCGAAGTTTTAGTTTGTGGAAAAGTTATCCATTTGACCTATTGTCGAATTTACCATTTATAGAATCCTGGTATTTGTAATACATTTATATGATTATTTTAGATCATTTTTATGTGTTAAAATGCAAAGTGTGACATATTTATGAAGACTAGTTTTTGGTAGTTTTTAGGTGGTTTTGAAGGAGATAAAGGTGGAGTTATGACTTGGTTTGAATTTTTTCATGATATTTTTTTCAATATATTTCCAATTATATATCACACTTTATTATTTATTAGGTATGATGCAGTTACGACCTATTCTTTAAAGGTCAATTTTGAGGATGTTGGGTTAAGCATGGTTCTAAGAGGCTTCTAAGAAGCTTCATGAGGTTTTCTAATTTTTAAGAGTTTATTCATGCTTGATATAGGTTTAAAATTTCTTATTAAACGTTTATAATGGTGTTCCATTCTTTTTTTGAGCTTAAAGTGACTTTTAAGGTGTTTAGAGCTTGATCCCTCAAGACTGGTTCTTGAGTCTAGTTTGGTAGTTTGGAGCAGGTTTCGAGTTTGAGTTGGTTAGAGGCATTCCAATAAGAGTTTGAAGTTAAAGTGAGTAGTTATGGAAATTAAATTTAGATAAATTTCCAATGGTATATTGTTTGTGTCTTAGTGAGAATATTTTATATGAGAACCGACTCTAATTTGAAGACCTAGTTTTGGGGTCTTGAAGCCAGTTTGGAGCAGTTACAGACATTGAGATGTTTGGAGGTCTTCCACTATGAGTTAGAGGAAAATGATATTTTTTCTTTAAATTATACTCAGTGATATTTCCAATGGTATATTAATTGATTCATTATGATTAGTTTTTCTATGTGAATTGGGTCCTTTGTTAGGATTGGATTTCTTAATGCTTTAAAACCTAGTTGTTCTTGTTTGCTCCTTGGTGTGTTTCATGGTAGAGATGGATGTTTCAATTCTTCTTGAGAATTTTGGTGATTCTTTTAGTTTTTCTCAGGTTTCATGATGATAATGGAGCCATGATTTTTTTTTTTGAATACCTTGGATTTGTTGGAGCATTCGTTGGTGCTTGAGAATCTTGTTTTGAGCTTACTTGTGCATCTTGGAGCTTGTTGGTGGTGTCTTGACCCATACCAACTAATCAGGTCATTTGAGTTGATTTATATGATGTTTTTGTTTTTTTTTGAGCTAGGATGACCTACCTACTTGGTCATGGCTGACCCAGGTGTTATAAGCTAGTGTTGGGTATATAAGCTAGTATAATGAGTCTTTTATGATTAGTTGAACAAGATAGAAATAAAGTGACCTAGAGGGGATTTAAGGAGAGTGTTAAGGGGTTAAGGAAAGAGATAATAATATGCATGAAGAACTAAATAATATTTAATACCGGATGTGTTAGGAAAATTTATATATTCAGCTCATGAACAAGAGAGATAGAGTGAGTTAGGAAAGATATTATTTGGATGAGGGCTTGGTGTGTTTGGAGCTGAAATTGGATCACAATCCTCTGTGGGATGAGAATAATTTCAGTGATCATTGATTCATCCAAATATATTATGATGAGGAATATTCATAGGATTCCTTTTTTCTGAGTCATATTATCAAAGGTTTAGGGATTGGTGTTCCTTGTGGGGTTGGTGCCTCACTAAACAAATCTTGCAGGATGTGTAATATTCTTGCAATTCATTTCTTTGTGTAATATAAGAAATAGTTTCAATGGTTTTTAATCCCATTAAGGGTTTCCAAATTATATGTAGTGTCATGTGTTCTCTCTTTTGATTTTTGCATTTTGAATGTTTAATATACACATAATAGGCTCACATGGTTCATGGATGATTGGATGAATGGTGTGAATGATGCATGTTTGTTATGGAAAACGAAATGAATTTTTTTTAGAAATTATTCACACACCCTCATAGTCCATATTTCTTCCAACGATTCATATCAAAGAGGTCCTTGTAAATAATTTTTGACAACTTGAATGATATCCTCTTGAAGCACATGTATGGTAGATAGTCAGCTCAAGTTGAAGTCAATTATCTTATTAGGATGAGAGCATGCCTGAAACCCTTAATTTTTGACATTTGGAAGAATTTTTTTAGTGTTTCCACTCCTATTTCCAAGATTCCACCTGATTAAAGCTGATGATAATTTTCATGAAGGAGAAAAATTAGGATATTGTGTTGATTTTAAAGTAGATTATTTTAAATACAAGGATGATGAAGTTGATGATGACCAAGGTGATGATATGGAGGTTGTTATTGATGTTTTTGTCCCAAAAAGAATATGAAAGTGATGATGACGAACTAAAATCATATTTTGAAGCTTTCCTAAATGTGTTTGAATATATACGAGCAAAGGAAGAGCGTAAAAATCCTATTCATGATCCAAGAGTTCCTTGAAGCAAAGATATATGGTTTTAAGCAGCATCTTAGTATGGTTTAGGTATGTCAATATGAAGGTTATGTGTCAAGATGTATTGGAACTATGAATGAGAATTCATATATAGTTCATGAAGCAAAGCATGATTAGTAATCCATGAAGGGTATGGCATTCCTAAGACCTCATCAAGATGTTGTTCCATCATCAAGTAAGAATAAGAACTTATAAGTTTTCATCCAAGGTATATGATATTTCTCTATGAATATTTATAATTTTTTGAACCAAGTAATCACATAACTGTAGACAAATGGAAGAAGGAAAAATGAAGAATCATTGTTTGAGCTTGTGTATCATGGAGGTGATCTATTTGTTCAAGCTTCTATAGAGTTACATGAAAGCACTAGTGTGTGGCTCAATGTATGGTGTAGGTCATGATATTGCATAAATCAAGAAGGTAATGTTTAATTTCATTCATGAAAAGTATGATGTGAAGAGCCTAGAATGAAGATTGCAATCAAACATCAAAGCAAATTATTTGGTTTATTATCATGGAATCTTCAACTCATTGTTTAAATTTGACAAACAAGGGTGATGATTTTGTGAAATTTCTAAGAACACATAAACCTAGGAAGTGTTATTTATATAATTATCTAAATCCTTGAAGGACATATCATCAAGGAGATATAGAGTTTGTAAGATGATAACATGATATTATCTCTATTGAGCAAGGAGGTCTAAGAAGATAAGTTATCTCTACAAAAGGGTATGTCAAATTCAAGTGTGACAAGGTTGGATTATTAAGAAATGGTGTGATAAGGTATGTCTAATTTTTGTTTTTCTAAGGAATGAAAATTCATCAAGATGGTCTTGAAGTGAGATCCTTTAATCAAAAGTCTTCAGTCATAAATAAGGTCACTTTCTGAGAAAAGTGAGAAGTGATAGTATGTGAACATGTGAAATAGTGAATCCAAGGGTATTGATCATACATGTTAGGTATCATCCATGAGCAGGGTTATAAGTATTTTATTTGAGTATGAATGAGTCTAAAAATAAGTCAACAAATTTGTATGGCTATGATCAAGGGAATATGGTCTCATCAAATGTCCATCAATGAAGAAGTTCATAAATTTCAAGACTGTATGCAAGAATTTAAAATATTAGAATGAAGTATTGTATCTTAATTAGTGTTTATAGAGTCTATGAAAATACATTATAATGTAAGGATCTTGATTAGGAGATGAGTTGAATCATGAAAAATAAATTGAAAGAATGAAAAATGTTTCAAATACCTATATGGTATGTATATAGTGAGACAAGTTTGAATCATGTAAAATATGATAAAATTGAAGGTATGCTATGTTTTTGTGGTCTTTCTCTTATTAGTGTGAGATTGCACATTAAAGTAGGAATTCACTAATCAAAATATTGAAAGTATGATCTTGTTGTATGAGGTCATCTTGTCAAGTTTAAGGCAAGTGCACTAAAAGTTGAAATACGATTGTAAAGAAAAATTTAGAGTGTGTTTTCTAATTAATGTATCTTGAGTCTAAGTTTAAAATGGCAGTTATGTAAGAACAAAGAAGATGCATTTGATATCAACCATGAGGTTGTAGTTATGTACAATACCTGACATTAAGGTATTTTCCAATTTTAATTATGCTACAAAAATTGTATTCTTGATTAAGGAGACTATACAAGTATACCAATCAAGGCATGATTGTTATATTCACTATTTTATATCATCTTTGAAGAAATTATGGCATAAAAACATGCAATGTTGACCTGATTTGTGATCCAAAGAAGAGTTTATCTAGGTTTTTTCAGGATGAAAGAACTGTACTAGGCATACCTTGAGAATATTTGTATATGGGCACTGAGTAGTCTATTCAAGGTTTAAAGATATATGAATATGTAAATGAAGAATCAAATTAAGTCAGAATATGTAGTATGATAATGTGCCCTGAATTGGGTGCAATTTAGTAGCATCAAGATGTATGAAAGACAAAGAAATAAGGTACTTGCATAATACACCACACGGATGTGCTAAAAGTTTTAAAATCCAACAAGTTTCTTCAAAAAAGGTGTCTAAAGGATTTTTTCATAGGGTTTTTGAATTTTTGTATGCATATTGATAAGTGTAACTTTTCAAAATTTCAAAAGGTGGATTGTTATGCAAAGAAAGGTATATAACATTGAGAAAGTTATTTCGAGCTATGACACTTGAATTGATTACCCTTTAACACGCGATCAAGGTATGAGATCTTAAATTTATCTTGACAATTAAAATATGGTGATATTTTGACAAGGGAGCATCTATTTGGAATTTCATGCGTTTTGATTGATCCTAGAGCGGTGAGAAGGTCACCATTTTGGATTGAAAATGTTGTTTAGGAATCATAAGTTCTAAGTGATAATATTTTGATTTTAGAAGTAGAAATTGTGGGTTATTTCATGATACATTCCTAGATGGTGATGGATGAAAATAGATTGAAGTAGATATATTATTCAAGGAGATATTTTCATGTCTATTTCAGATCCATGGATCCTTTATTACTATTGTTGAAGACAAAAAGAGAAAGTACAATCCAGGAGGAGTTATTTGAGTGAGGAAGTGTATCTTGTGAATTGTTTCCATTGTGTGTTATAATTTTTCATGTTGTGTCTTCATTATATCATTTTTCACAGATGTAAAAGGGGAAGAGAAGTATCAAAATATGAAAAAGAGGTCTAGTAGGTGTGTTTGGTCTTGTTGGTTGCCATCAATGTTTCTGAAGGTGGTTGCCATTAATGAAAAGGGGGAGATTGTTGGCCATTGTTTCTTAGTTTTGTCATTTATGTCAAAAACATTGATGGAAAAGGGTGTCATGCGAGTCTATGTGAGGTGTTAGTCAAGGTCTAACATGAAGGTTGATTGGTAGTGTCATAGTTTGGTGAAGTCCTATGTTGTTCTGGATCATGGTCATAGTATGGGCTCTCCTAAGTTTATTGAAGTATTTTATAAGGTCAAAAACTATCGAAGAGGTGTCTAAGTGTCCGTAATGATTCATCATGGTTAGTTCATGGGTTATATGGCTTAATTCGGGTCATTTTAGGCCTATTCCTAGGCTTAGAGCATGGTGCATGGTATGATAACATGTAAAATGGAGAAAGGAAGTTATATCTAATCATGGTAGGATTATTTTGGTACTGCATATGACATGTGCAAGGAGTTTCAAGTTAGTACTTAGAGGTGTGATGAGGTTTTTAGGTCTTTTGAAGTAAGAACTGTGAGAACAAGGCAAGATAATATCGGTAAGTCACTATGGAGAGAAAGATTTAGGAATATTTAAGAATGGATGAGAGTTAGGTAAGCTATAAGAGGTTATGACGATGCTTCATGAAAATTTTAGGTAAAATTTAGTTTACCTTGGTTAATTATGCATTTACCTTAGTTAATTATTAATTATTGATAAGTTTTTATTAATGATTTATTATTTGCGATTCGGAATAGTATTCCCGTATATGTATTTTGTCTTTATTATATTTTTATATGGTTATACTATTTAAAACCATATATTTGTAATTTATATGTGCACGAGATTATTTATTGTTACACTATTATTGCACATCTTGTTTATGCACTTTGTTTGTACAATTCCTATAAAATTATAGTAATCCATTTTAATGGTTGATTAATTTCACATTAATATAATTATACAGCTTCCATCCTTGTTTGTGAAATTACATTTGGTACCAGAGCTGGTTGAAGCTCTTAGCAAGGTTGGAGAAAGGTTGTAGAGGAAGGAAAAGTTTTGGAGAAGAAAATTGCTTCATCGGAGAGCCAATGCTACCTCCTATAGCTTCCCAGAACTCCCTACAGTCCCACAACCTCATGTACGTTCTCCAAGTAAATGGAAATAATTTTTTTCCTTGGTTCTCTCTACACTAGGAAAATTTGTTTCTGGAGCTAATACATATACAAGAATTAAAAAAAAATTCATTTTTCCCCATCAAGGGTTTTGTCTCTAATATTAGAGAAGTATTTAGTCTCTATAAAATAACAGTTGCTAGATTTAGAGGGGTTTGTGTCTTGAGCCTACACCAAGTCCATAGAGCTCCCCTAAGCTCATACTAAGTCCCTTCATACAGTGAGTTGGGTGTATTACTAAATCGAGTTGATTTTTGGTATTCTTCATTAAAGATTGGGTGAGTAGGGCATTGATCTCTCCTTGAGTGATGAGTCCGAGCTCTACACATTAAGCTATTTGGCTATTCATCAAAGAAAACCAAGTTTTGTTTTGCATTGAGTCCTACCCCCTACCATTATGCAGACCTACATTGTGTGAGTTCTTGTATGTATTAGAGGTCGAATCCCTTGGTGAGTTGGAGGCTCGACCCTACGCATATATCAATCACCAAATGTGAGCTGTGAGCCAAGCCTGTTTGAGTTAATCAAGAAAATATCTCCTTTACAATAAGTTTTCGATCCATTTCACACCGAGCTCCACCACCAAAGATGACCCATTAGTAGTGTAATACCTACACACAAATCAAATCAGAACAGTGGAGGAAATTAAAAATCAATAGATAGCAGTGTTCAAAATAAACAGACAAACTTATCAACAAAATGATGTACGAATCTTTGCAATGGATATCTAAATTTCACGTGAAACCATAGATCCACCATCCTACTGACCGTTGCCACACTTGCATTTGAAAAGGTCAGTAAATTTTCTTTTGAGGTTAAATATAATTATCTCCATTCCATTGCATATGCGCTAAGGGCTCTCAAGTGGCTAGATCAAGTGCTTTAGGGGAGAATGGTGCAAAGTTCAAATCCCTAATCAACCCAACTTTTTACACTATTTTAAATTAGTGGTTGGTTTAATGAAAATCACCAAACTTAGTGAAAAAACCTCCACTAAACATCTTAGTTACAACTAAAAAGGCTTCTAAACTTTTAGCGAGAAAAACCTAAAAGGGTCAAAACAATTTTTCTCCCATTTAGCCTATTTTGTTTTTATCTAGCACTTTTTGCCAAAGGAGGGGTGATCAAAAACTACATTTTAAGCCATTGTTTTGCTAGTTTTTTGCATAGAGGGTCGTATTAGGCTCCGAAGACCACTAGGGCCGAAAAATAAAAAAATTTTTTTCTGCCATTCAATTTTTCCAAATTTTTGAATGTAATTTGTATACTTTAGTATATTGTACTAATTTGTAGGTTGCCATAGTCAACCAAAACATTGTAATTTCTCAGAAATTGGAAGAATATTGTACTAAAAATAATAAAATTTGTTAAAAAACACTCATGAGATCCTAGATCTCATTCATAGGATTTGGTATATACAGTGCCTCTAGGAAGCGCTTATGGGTAAATCCATTGTGACTACTACTTTGCACATAAAACCTAATATATTTGCAACTACATCATCTATGGCATCGACCCTTTAAATTGATGGGGAGTAATAAGGCACAATGCACACACTATGAGCCATCCATCCATTTGTGAACAATTGCACGACATAAATTTGGACTGAGAAATTATCCCAGTATATAGTGAAGTTACACGTGTGTAGGAGGATATTTATTTGATTTGGAGTCAATAATCACATAGACCCCTTTCAGATTGTATATCCTAGTACCATGTATCGAATTATTTCATGTGCGTTAACACCTCTTTCACATACCACCGAGTATATAGAAATGGCAAGCTTCTTCCACGTACTAATAGGTATATTGGAAGGGTGTGTATATAGAAAGGTTTGGTATATTAGAATGATAATATATAGATTGGGAAACCTTATACCTAGATTTATAAGAGCCTAACCATGTTAATGATTTCTATAAAATGGGCACCAATGCCCCAAAAAAATTTCTTCTAGATTCACTACTTAGAGGAAATAACTATGCTACATGGAAGACTAAAATCAAGACACATCTTGAGTTTGAAGAGATCTGGACTATTGTGAATGGTACTCTGACCAGATCAACTACTGATACAACACAACAATGTGACAATTTGATAAACTAGATCAAAAGGCCAAACTCATCATCTTGTTTGGAGTGTCTGATGATGTGTAACCCCACATTTGAGATGCCAAAACAACCAAAGAAGCATGGGATAAGTTAAGCATGGTATAACGAGGCCAAAAATAAGAATGTCATACTAAATTTATAGAGTCATTTACATACATTGAAGTTCAAGCAAAATGAAAAAATTGAAGCTTTCTTGAGAAGATTTGTAAAATTGAGGGCTTCACTTCTAGCCCTGGAGAAGCGGTCACAGATGAAGCTCTCATTCCCATTGATATGAGATTTATCCCTTATTCTTACTATATTTTTGTAACAACACTAAACTTTTCAGATATGATAGTTAGTTTTGACAAATTGGTAAACCTACTGCAACAAGAGGAAGCTATGCATAATAAGGATGATGAAGAGGAGAAGGAACTTTCTTCTCATCAAAAATGGAAAGGAAAAGGTAAAGGAAAACCTAATTCCTATCAAAAGTCCCAAAATCAACATCAGCATCAAGGGGACAATCAACAGAAGAAGAAATGTCCAATTTGTAAAAGAGGACATGACTTAAAAGATTGTTGGTATAATACTTACAAGAAAGGTTCATC
Source organism: Taxus wallichiana var. yunnanensis (assembly GCA_018340775.1). Classification (NCBI taxonomy): domain Eukaryota; kingdom Viridiplantae; phylum Streptophyta; class Pinopsida; order Cupressales; family Taxaceae; genus Taxus; species Taxus wallichiana. The sequence goes on along the minus strand of CM031243.1, from coordinate 301,057,016 downwards.
AAGAAAATCTAGACCTCCACAACAAAAAATCTCACAAGGGACATTCTAACTACAATCAAGGGAAGAAAAGGGGTAACTGGAAAAGAAAACCCTATCAGCAAGAAAATATTGTTGACAAGAAGAACATTAGATAATGAAGACTACTTGTACACTACTTGATCAAGTGAACCTCCACATCATCTAGTGATGTCTGGTATGTTGATTCGGGAGCCACTCGACACATGATTGGCCATAGAGACTGGTTTACTTTAATGAGGAATACGACTTCAAAAAACCATGTTTCATTTTGTGATGATTCTTCTTATAAATTTCAGGGGATTGGGAACATTTCTCTACCCCTTGGTTCATGCAACTATAGACTATCAGATGTCTTATATGTCCCTCGGTTGACTAAAAATATGCTTTTAGTTAGTCAACTCCTAGATCACAACTTAAAAATTGACTTTGATAGTCATTCTAGCAAGAAAACATGTTTTAATTCGAGACATATCACGAGGCTTGAAAATAGTTGCAAAAGCCTCTAATGTGGGATGCATATTCTAGCTTGATTTGTCCATAGAGATGATCAAGCACTTATGGATAAGAAATCTACCTCAGCACAGTTGTGGCATTAGAGACTTGGTCATGTTAGTTTCAAGTATCTCGAGACACTTCACGGTGCAATATGGTACATGGGTTACCATCTCTTTAGAAGGATATAAACAAGTGTCCTCATTGCCTAGTAAGAAAACAACATAGCTTCATTCCAAAAGAGTAATTTTTGAGCTCATGGAAAGATTGACTTAGTTCATACCGATATTTTTGGTCCAATGCAACCGATTCATTCTAGATTTTAGTATTTCATGCTTTGTGTTGATGACTATTCAAGAAAAATGTGGATTTTTTTTTCACAAGAAAAGTGAAGCTTTTGAAACCTTCAAGAAGTTTAAATTAGTTGTTGAGAACAAAATTGGTCATCACATCAGAACTCTTCACTCATATTAAGGGGGGAATTCACCAGTGATGAGTTCAAAGAATACCTACAAGCTCACGAGATTCATCAACAAATTCCTCCTCCACACACACCGCAACAAAATGGTGTTGTTGAGAGAAGAAATCATACTATCATGGAAATGGTGTGATGCATGATCGATGATTACGACTTAAAAAGACATTATGGGCGAAGTAACAAAGACATCAGTGTTATTGTTTAAACAGAGTGTCCATAATTTCTCTTGATGGAGTAACGCCACATGAAGCATGGTCAAAGTGGAAACCATTTGTTGCACACCTCAGAGTATTTCAGGTGTAAAACAAGTATGCACATACCCAAGAAGAACAAAAATAAATTAGATATGAAGTCACATAAACTCATCTTCATTGGATATAGTGAAGAGGCTCTTGGGTATAGATTAATGGATCCGAATACTAGGAGAGTCTACACCAATAGAGATGTTGAGTTATTTGAGAAGAAGGAAGTAGATCTCCTCCTCTATACTCACCTAATGTAGATTCTTCACCAATTATAAAAATTAAAGGTGATGTTCCCACAGATGATGAAAGTGATGATGGGATGATGGTGATGATCAGATAGAACCATATCCCATGGGAACAGTTCAACATATGATAATGTGGTATACTTATCATGTTACGAGATGCAAGAATGGATGCTCTACTAGATACATCCACCCCTAGACCACAGACTCATAGTAAAGAAGAGAAGAAGTTAAATTTTCTTTTATGAGTAGAGTTATTGAATATGATGAGCCCTCTACAGTCCAAGAAGCCCTACAGTCAAAAGCTTGGAAAGATGCCATGGATTCTGAATATCAATTAGTAATGAAAAATAACACTTGGCAGCTTGTCGATCTTCCACTAGGGAAGAAACCCATTGGATGTAGATGGATATTCAAAATGAAGTACAAAGTAGATGGGATAGTGGACAAGTATAAAGTGAGACTAGTAGCAAAGGGGTATGCACAAAAAAGGCATTGACTATGAGGAGACATTTTCTCCCATAGCTAAGATCAAAATGATCAGGATGATCTTTGCTCTAGCTACATAGTTTGTTGGAAATTCCATCAGATGGATGTAAAAAGTTCCTTCCTGAATGAAGATTTATAAGAAGAAGTCTATATGACTCAACCTGAGGGTTATGTTGTACCTAGTCAAGAAGCAAAGGTATGTATACTCAAGAAATATCTATATGGCCTCAAATAGGCACCTCGGGCATGGTACATCAAAATTGATGAGCATCTCATACAACATGGATTTTTTATAAATCCATACGATCCCAATCTTTACCTCAAAAATAAAGGGGGAGATTGTGATTTTCATTGTCTATGTTGACAATCTAGTCATCACTGGTAGTTCAGTGAGGATGATCGATGCAATGAAGAAAGATCTTAATCGATCATTTGACATGACAAATCTCGAGCTAATGCACTATTGTCTTGGATTAGAAGTATGGTAGAAAGATAATCACATTTTTGTTTCTTAGATGAAATATACCAAGTTGATGCTCAAGAAAAATTATGATGATGGATTGCACACCATTGATACACCTATGGAGAACAAATTGCAGCTATCTTTTTAGATCCATCTCCTGAGCTAAATGTCACTCTCTATTAGTAGTTGATTGGGAGTCTCATTTACCTGATCTACACTAGACTAGATATTAGCTTTGTAGTGAGCTATCTATCCAGGTTCATGCAGGAACCCAAAGTTTTTCATTGAAAAGCAACAAGGCACATCTTAAGATATCTCAAAGGATCAGTGGATCTTGGTCTAGAATACAAGAAGAATGAAAAATTCTTCTTATCTTGTCGTGATATTCGATTCAAATCATGTAGGAAATATTGATGACAAAAAATCCACTTCAGGATTTGTATTCTTTATGGGATCTAGACCAATATCATGGGGAAGTAAGAAATAAAACTTTGTTTCTCATTCTTCCACAGAAGCCAAGTATCGTTCTATAGGAGAATTTGTCATGAAGTGATTTGGCTATGTCACATACTCAAAGGACTTAGAATACCACAAGAAAAACCAACCACCATGTATGTTAACAATGATGGTGATCTCAAACTTGTTCACAATCCATATTTTCATGAAATAACAAAACACATTGAGTAACAGTACATTTCATATGCGAGCATGTCTTGAAGCACAATATACAACTTCAGTTTTCCAACAATTGAACAACGAGTAGATATCTTCATGAAGTCACTTGCATGATACAAGTTCAAGTTTTTAGAGAGTTCCTCTCCTCATCCCTTGAGGCAATGCAAAATTAAGGGGGGGAATGTTAGGTAAAATTTAGTTTACCTTGGTTAATTATGCATTTACCTTAGTTAATTATTAATTAATGGTAAGTTGTTATTAATAATTTATTATTTGTAATTGGGAATAGTGTTCTTGTACATGTATTTTTCTTTATTATATTTTTAATATGGTTATACTGTTCAAAACCATATATTTGCAATTTATATGTGCACAGGATTATTTATTGTTGCACTATTGCAACATCTCGTTTTTGTACCTAGCTATACAATTCTTATAAGAATTGTAGCACTCTATTGTAATGGTTGATTGATTTCACATTAATATAAATATACAAGCTTCTGTCCCTATTTATGAAATTATAAAAAATTTCAAGTCTAGGTGATAAATATTTTTTAAGATATTACATTTCAAAAATCAGGTTTTCAAAGGTGTGTTTTTGTGCTAAAATTTGACATTTTGATGAATGTTGTGGAATGTGTGCTTTTCATGGGGACTTGAGATATTTGGAATATCTAATTGTTAGTTATGGGTATTTTACAAAAATAATGAGGTGGTTTGATCATCACATTTTTATGAACAATTCTTATGAAGGTAAACAGTTTGAAACCCTCCCAAACCCTAGGTTGAAAGTGACTTGGATAAAATGCTTATACTGATCCAGAATTGATTGTTTTGGAAAAAGTGGTAATTTTAAGTTGCAGAGGACTCCTCCATAAATCTCTAGGTTTGATTTATAGGTTTTGATAGTATGTGGGCCCCACTCAAAAATTCTTATTTTTGGAAAGTTTTAGTCTATGGAAAATTTCTCCATTGGACCTATTGTTTAGTTTAACATTTATGGAAGCCTAGGAGTTTTACTACATGTATATGATTATTTTGTATCATGTTTTATGGTTTAAAATGAAATGTGTGCCCTATTTATGAAGACTGGTTTTTAGGTAATTTTGAGTAGTTTGTGGTCAAAGAGGTTTTCAAGGAGATAAAAGTGGAGTTATGAATTGGTTTGATTTTTCATGATCCTAGTTCTAATATATTTCCAATGATATATCACACTTGATTTTTACTAAGGTATGATCAAGTTATGACCTACTCTTTTCGCAAGTAAATTTTGAGGATGTTTGGTTAAGCATGGTTCTAAGAGGCTTCATGAGGTTTTTTTGATTACTTTGAGTTTATTCATGGTTTTTATATGTTTCTAAGTGCTTGTATAACATGTATAATGGTTTAAAATAATTTTTAAATATTGTAAGTTACTTTGAATGTGTTTAGAGCTTTATCCCTCAAGACTAGTTCTTGATTCCAATTTGGTAGTTTGGAGCGCTTTTAGAGCTTGAATTGGTTGGAAGCCTTCTACTAATAGTTTGAAGATAAAATAATTTTTATGGAAATTATATTCATATAAATTTACAATGGTATATGGATTGTGTCTTTATGATAATTTTGATATGATATTTGGCCTTGATTTGAAGACATAGTTTTGGGGTCTTGAAGCCATTTTGGAGCAGTTTCAAAGATTGAGTTGTTTGGAGGTCTTCCACTATTATTTGGAGTAAAAATTGAAATGTTATAGAATTTAGAGTTAGATGTATTTATAATGGTATATGAATTGATTAATTATGATTAGTTTTGATATGTGAAGTTGGTCTTTCTTCAGATGAAGTTTTGGGTTCTTGGGAACCTAGTTGTTCTTGCTTACTCCTTGGCACGTTTCATGGTAGATATGGATGTTTCAGTTGTAATTGATCATATTGGTAATTATTGAAGGTTTTTATATTTTTGCATGGTGATGTTAAATCCATGATTTTTTTTGAATACCTTGGAGTTGTTGGAACATTTTTTGGTGTTTAAGAAGCTTATTTTGAGCTTGCTCGTTCATCTTAGAGCTTTTTGGTGGTGTCTTTACCTGTGACAACCTACTTGGGTAATTTTAGATGATTTCTATTATGTTATTATATTGTTTTGAGTTGTTATGAATGACTTACTTGGTCATGGATGACATAGGGGTGTTTTAGGCTAATTTAGTGTATATAAGCTAGTGTAATGAGTCCTTTGTGACTAGTTGAGAAAGAGAGAAAAAATGCAACCTATGGGGGATTGAAGGATAGTAATAAAGGGGTTGATAAAATAAATAATAATATCCATGAATACCTGAAGAATATTGAAGAGTAGATGTGTAAGTAAATTTGATATATACAACCTATGAAAAAGAGAGATTGAGCGAGTTAGGAGAGAGCATGTTTGGATGAGGGTTTTGTGTGTTTGGAGCTAAAATTAAATCACAATAAGCTATGGGAGGAGCATAATTTCAGTGCTCATTAATTTATCCAAATATATTATGATGAGTAATATGCATATGAGTCATTTTATGTGAGTCATATCAATAAGGTTTAGGGCTTAGTACTCCTTGTGGGGATGGTGCCTCACTAAAGAAATATTGCATGATGTGTAATAGTCTTGCAAGTCATATCTTTTTGTAACTTAAGAAATGGTTTATATGGGTTTTTAATCCAAAATTACTCCTTGGGTTATTTTGACTCTAACAAGCTTAAAAATGGACTTAGCCATTTTTAAGAGCAATCTATGTTTAATGGGTTGTCTAATTCCACCTCTTAAAAGACTACTGTTGGAATTTGAAAACCCGTGAGAGACCAAGTTTTAAGGAATTGGTAGATTATTTATAAAATCCTACGTTACGTTCATTTTTCCATCAAATATAAACACCAACATTAAAGGGACCATGTGTCAATAGATAAATGATCCAGAAGGGACAAATGGCCACATTTTGGATTTCTTCAAAGAAATTAGGTCATGGCAGACCTCGAGTCCCTAGAATGAACCACAATGGATATGTTTCACATCTAGGCTACAGTCAAGGAAGATCAAAAAACATGTGTCAAACTTTAAAGGTGCACATATGGTGAGGATCTAATAACTAAAGATGGACACACATCGCCATTCTCAAAAAATTCAAGTCTGATGCACGTGATAGAATTCAAACCCTTGGAATCATATGCATTCCATAGCATTTTAGGTCCATATGGAAGGGCGAGGAAAATTTAGTGGAAATAGATAAAATGAATGGAAAAATGGCTTGATCAAAAGGTTCTAGGTGGCGGGAGATCAATGATCATGAGGGTATATATAGCGGCATTCTATCAAATTCTTGAGCAATGGACTTAGGAAGATATCAAGCCCAAGAATAAATTAAATTTTGTAGAATGTGTCCACCGAATGTTTACAACTCTATGGGTTGAGAATCTCAATTTGATTTTATAACATTGGACCATCTCTCAAGCTATGGGACTTACAGACTTGAGATGGCCCTCCAGAGAAGGCTAGTTCCTGCTCCTAAACTACCTACCACAATCTACTCTAATGCAAGAAAACTATCTAATCCTAATCTAAATTTCCAAGGGACCAAGGAGAGAGAGTACATGAAAACAAAACCTACACTAAAGTGGTGATACACCAGAAAAGGAGGGTGCTGATCACAAATCCAACTACCTAAAATGGAGAGAGGTGAGCAATGGAGAGGATGGACAAGATGCATCACAGACCAAAGATAGAGTTCACACAGAACACCATTTCAAACCCATTAAACACAACCCTCAAACCGTACAATGGGCATTAGAATTATTCACGGTATACCCCGAATGGTGAGAGGCAAGAAGAAACAATAAAATAAGGATGGACAAAATACATCACAAAACATATTTTATTGCTCCATGAGTTCACACAGTACACCATCAGTGGGAAAGAGGCAAGAAAATGCCATTACAAAGCCAAGAGAGGAGGCTTAAACTCCACATTCAACCCTAGGGAAGAAAGAGAGAGGGAGGCAGGAGAGAAGAATGACCAACCCCTAAAAAAATTCCCCTCCTTTACAATATATAGAAGAATGAGAGAAGAAGAGAGGGAAAATTTGAATCCTACTTCAACCACCCCTAAAAGAGCATTGAATCCACCCACTCTAACCACCCCAAAAGATGCATTGAATTCACCTACTCCAACCATGATGAGTTCCACTGTAAAACCCATGCCTCCATGTGTTGTTCCTTGTTAGGAAAGAAAGGAGGCCCGTACTTCATTATGGCGGTAGATGAGAAACCTAATAGCCTAAAAAATGGTGGACTATATTTTTCATTATGGTGGTAGGTGAGTAGTAGATGTTGAGAGATTTCCAAAAAGTTCTTTCACTATCTCCATAAGCTATAAAATGCTACCACTTGGTACTCTTCTATTTATCCCTACATGGAAATATTGAAATGATGATATATTTCATTTCCCCACTCCAAATCACACAAAATTGGTCTTATTGGAAGGATATACTCAAGCAATGTAATTTGGCATCATGGGAATCAGATTTCGGTGCAATTTGATGATAGATGAAAGAGAGGAGAAATTATTTGTGCCATGTATAATTATAGGTGGTTCAAACACTAGAATTGTTTAATTATGGGAGCCACATACATTCACTCCAAGTTTCTGTTGGTATTATTGAAGACATGCTAAATAATAATCATCCTCAGAAATAATCATTTTGATCCTTTGGGATGGTGGAGACCATTAAAAATATGCTCTATGAATTCTCTCTCTCTCTCTCTCTCTCTCTCTCTCTTCTCTCTAGAAATCTATAAGTGTAAGTTCTTAGGCACATTTTGGGAGGTAATGTTTAAAAATGAAAGGGAACTCTGTAAAAATTGTTCCGAAACTTTTCTAAGTTCCATGCCTCATATTTGAGCATTCTGTGAGGTGGTCCTTGTCTTATTTCCTACATTGTAATGAATTATACATCCTTTTAAGAAATAAATCCATGTTTTATGGCTCTTCCTACCCTAGCTTGTGTTATATTTCATTTCTTTCCTTTCATTGTAATTGTAGGTGTATTGTGCATACATTATTATTCTTGCAGGATTCAAATCTATTGTGATCCAAGGAAATGATGTTAGTAAATGTTATTTGGGACTATGTCACTCATGTCGACATATCTCTTCTCTATTATTCCTCTCATTTTCACTCATTATAATGTTTTCCACCCTTTTTTTGGTGTCACCACCTTTGTATTTTATGATTTCTATTTTATGCATCTCTCTCTCCCTCCCTAGTCTCTTGGAAGTTTACGATAGAAGTAGATAGTTGCATTTTCCTTCCTAGGAGTAGCTTAACATTATGATTAGGTAGAGGAACCAAAATTATCTATAGGTTTTCCTCAACAAAGTGGGTCCCACACTTAGATAAAATCCCATGTTATGGAAAAACATTGATTTCTCATCCATTATCCATGAAAAATCAAAGGTTGTTATGTTTTGGTGATAAAATTTATGGCACGTGCAATGGGAATAGAAGTTAATATTTCCATGTTTTTTCCAAGTTTGGTTGTGTATCTTGGTAATTTTTAGCCCTTGGAAGCTCTTTGGTAACATATCTAATGACTCCAAATAACATATATACTGGTTTAGTAGCTAGAGTGTCTCATTTTTATAAGAAGGATTCAGATGAGGTCAAGAACAACAAAACAAGGGTATTTTAAGTATCTATAAATATCACTAAGGAGGAGAAGGAGAGGAAGAAATTTTCAGAGGTCACCTTCAATACCAAATAGGAATATGTCCACACCACCTACTAGTAGGCCCTTCTTGTAGTCTACTATAATTAAGAGACCTATCATTAAGGAAGCATAACAATGGAATCAACCATTTGTGAACTTTATTGGTATAAATCCTCTTGCTCTCAATTCCCAACATGACATTCTAGTAACAACCTTAAAAATAATTCCATTATTCATTAGGGATAATCATACTATCCTAGTTAAGTTATTGAGCAAGACGTAGTGTTTAAGTTTTTGGCTTCTTCATTGAAGGAAAGATCTCTTCAATGGTTCAAGAATTGGGGAGCAATAAAAATTAATAATTGAAATGGGATGGGGACAATTATTTTCAATCAATTTGGGTAAAAGGCATATAATCTCTCCTTGTTAGAGTAAATGACAACTATAAATAAGGCTCCCAATGAGATCATGACAGAGTTAACCTTTAGATTTCATAAAACATGGGATAGAATTTGAATTCTCATCAGACCAAATCCAGAAGGTTTCTTTCTTCACTTCTTAAGATATTTAAATTATAATATTGTTGTTATAATTCAGTCTATGTGAGGGATAACATTAACTCGGTGCCTATGTAATAGCTATTAGGGATGAGAATTGTTTGATACAAGTTGGGAAACTTGCTCCTAGACCTCCAATGCCTATTTACCCATAGATTGTGAACCAAAATTCTAATTAAACACCCATGTCAGCCCCTATTCCAACCCTTAGAAATAAAACCTCTAATGAGGCATCTAATTCCTAAAACACCTTAGCTGAGTTACATGAAGTAATGAAACAATTACAATTTTTTGTAGATGAGTTTGTATCCCTTAAGAGGGATAAATCCCAAAGTAAACCCAATAAGTCCCCATACCAAACAAACAAACTTTCATCCCAAGATGAAAATCAAAATCAAAATTAATTCCCCTCTGCTAGACCATTTCAACCATATAATCCTAATAAAACTAGTTCATCCCAAGCTTTGGGTCCTATTGAAAACAATCTGGTGAAAGATTATGAGTGGTGTTTCCCTTGTCATCTTCCCCATAACCAAGAAACATGCACCAATGAAATTATGAACCAATATTTAAGGGTGAAAAGTGTAGTTTTTTCTTAAGAAATGACAATAGAGGAAAATTAGCAACACATGGTAGCTAAAGATGCACCTCAAAGTGAAAATTCACTTGTGAATTGGTAAATGGATGAATTTTGTGGATTAACTTGGAATGTTGCACAAGGTGTGGCTGTAAATACTAGATCTAAGAAGATATCCATTGAAGAAGGATAGTCTACAAATGTAGGCCCTTCTCAAATTTCTTTTACACTTTAAGGGGTGACAATTCAAATTTATCTCCAAATGTGCAAAATCAACCTAGAGGACCTTCCATATTGACCCAAGTGCAAGAAAAGGTTGTGGTGAAAAAGTAAATAAAAATAATAATCTAAATCCTTTCAGCATCCTTAAACACATGAAAAAAATAAGGTGAGCATATATATGTGGAATCATTTGTTTTTCCAGGATAGAGAGATCTCTCGCGAGAAACTATGGCTAATTTGTATGTCCCATATGAGTCATACAAGGAACAAGAAAAGGTTATTACTAATGAAATAAAAAATAAAAGAGGTTCAAAAATTAGAAACATGAAACCTCCACCTTTTAATGTGTATTTGATGATAGGAAATAATTTGGTAAAAATTTATATGATTAACTTTGGAGAAAATAAATCAAGTAATACCAAAACAAATTGCAGATCAACTAGGCCTCAAGTATGAACCTCTTTCAAAAGGTGTAGTGCAATTGGATGGAAAAATAGTAGGAACTATTGGATTTATCAGAGGTTAAGCCTCACACTACATGCATGTCCTATTGTCTCAATTCCCAAGATATATCCATAATTGATCTACCTCCACTTTTTGCTTTATGTCTATCTATGGATTTCACTACCAAAATTGGGGGATACTTATCAACAAATTGGTATCATTTGATCTTCAAGACAAGATATGGAACTAAGGATACTATCAAGTCTAAACCAATTTCTACATACCATATAGAACCCTATGTGCCTAGTCCCATCAATTCCATTTGCATAATCTCTCGATCGGAAGATTTCCCAAGTACTCAAGAGACAAACACTCATATTGGGGAAATTATGGATCTACTACTTGTTGATTAGGTATATAAGTGTTATAAATTTTACCCATATAAATAAATTTATGAGGTTGTTCTTGGTATCTATTTCTTACATAAATATAATGCTTTCGTGCCTAGTGTTACCGAGCCAAATAATGAAGAAGATAATTGCATTTGGCATATGTTCTTTGATGGATGAAGTTGCGAGAAAACGTGCATGAAGAGGCTCTGGTACTTATATCTCCCAAAGGTATCAAGTATTACTCATATTTTAGGTTTCAATTTATCTTCTCCAATAACATAGTAGATTATGAGTCTCTTATCGATGGCTTGCAATGGGTAAGGAACAAAAATATCAGAAAATTGCATAAATTTGGGGACAAGGAGTTGATTTTAAACCAAATTAGAGGATAAAATACAACCAAGAATAATCTACTTCATCCCTACAAATATAGGGTGTGGTATATTGTGGAATATTTTGAAGCCTTCAACATTCAAGACATTCCAAGAAAGGAAAATGAAGTATCTCGATGACATAATATGTAGTTAGAGAAAACATTTACGTTATAGATAACATAAGAAGAGACAAATTTCAACCACATATCTTGGTAATAGTGAGACATATTTTACTAGACAATGTCATAAATTTGTAATTATTTGAAAATAATCAGCAAATGTCAATTTAATTCAAGAAGAGGTTGAGTTTTCTTCAAGAAAGCGGACAAGTTGAAGAAGCTATACGGAGACTAGATTTTCAAACTCGGATCAAACATGTTGCCCAAAGGCTTAGTAACCTTGGAATAAATTTTCAATCCCAATAACCAATTTAAAAAATAAAAAGAAAACATAATGGTTAAATTCGAATACTTATAACCTATTGCAATTGGTGGAGACAAATTTCTTCAGATTGGTAAAGTAATTACTTCACAAGAAAAACATGATTTTGTAGAACGTTGTCAATAATTTTCTGATATCTCTGCATGGAGATGTGAAGATGTTAGAGGTTTTGATCCTAGTTTTGTTTAGGTCAGCACACCATTGATTTGGATCCAACTGTAAATCCATCAGGTAGAAATAGAGGCTTCTAAATCCCCATATTGAACCTTTAATGAAGAAGGATATAAACAAGTTGATAGAGGAAAACATCAGCTTCCCCATCAAAAATTCATCATGGGTGGATAACCTAGTTTCAGTATGGGAAAATAATGGAGATATCAAGTTGTGTGTTGACTTTAGAGACTTTAACAAGGATTCTTTGAAATAACATTATGCACAGTACTCTATGGAACAAATTATACAACCGGTAGTAGGTTCTAGGATATGTTATCTTCTAGGTGGATACTCGGGTACAAAAATCATGGTAAAAGAGGAATATTAGTTCAAGACAACCTTTACCACAAAATGGGGAACCTATGCTTATAGGAAAATTCCATTTGGTCAGTCAAATGTTCGAGAAAAATTCCAAAGGGCCATGGACATTGCATTCTAGGGGCTAAAAATGTTCTTGTATACCTTGATGATATCATGATGTTTTCTAAGGATACATGTGATCACCTCTTTCATCTTAGACAAGTCTTTAAAATGTATAGACAATTTGGATTTTCTCTTAATCCAAAAATATGTATCTTTCTAGTAGATTATGGTAAACTCCTTGGCCACATTGTCTCTAAGGAAGGACTAACCATTGATCTAGAGAGAATTAGTTCCATACTTGCGTTTTCATTTCCTAGTCATAAAAAGGCTCTCCAAAGTTTCTTAGGGAGAATTGAATTTTTATGAAGGTTTGTCCCAAATTTTTCTAATCTTTTCAATCCTTTGACATTGATGTTTAAAAGGAGCATGGATTTCAAGTGGACTACTAAAGGAAAGGAAAGCTTCAAATCCATTAATTTGGCTATTGCATAGGCCCCAACTCTCATAAATCCATATTTCTTAAAGTATTTTACCTTACATGCCTTTCAGATGTAGAAACAATATTTGGCATACTGGTGTATATAAATGAAGAAGGGTCATAACAACTTGTTTCATTTTAAAGCTAGAATCTTGAAGATTATGAGGTGAGAAATTAATTTATTAAAAAGTATGTGTTAGCTGTTATAAGGAGTTTGATGAAATTTACACATTTGATGTCGAACAACAAGATTCATTTACTAGATTCACATGCTAATCTGAAATAATTCCTCTTGAACAAAGATCTTAATGAGAAAATGGTTATTTGGATAACCAAATTAATGGAGTATGACATTGATATCAAAGTAACTACACTAATTATAGGCAAGGGGTTGTGTGAGAAGCGAGTTTCAAGTTAGAAAAGTGATGAATAATCTATTTTGGTACTTCAAAACAACCAAGAACAACTAGATGATGATTTTTCTATTCATTGCTGGACTCAAGATATGGTGCACTTCATCACAACAAGTCACTTCCCTCGGGTTTAAAAAAATATAAGAGAAGGTATTTCAGACTTCAATCCATTCCATATGTTCTTGTTGATGGCATTTTGTTCAAGAAATATGTGAATGGTGTTCTCCTAAGGTGCATCAAGATAGATCAGATCAAGAGGGTAGTGCATGAATTCCATGATGGAGAAGCAGGAGGTCACTTTGATCCAAGGGTAACATCTCTTAGGATCATGAAGGCTTGGTATTATTATAAAAACCTCTTCACCGAATATTATTCATGGGTAAAGAAATGCAATAAGTGTGCCTTATTTACAAGAAAGGAAATACTAGAAACCATTTCACTCCACCCCATCTCTGTAAATGAACAATTCATGTGATGGGGTTGGAATTCATTATATTAATCAATCCAAATTCAATTTTGGGCTACAAGTGGACCCTAACAACTACATACTACTTCACTAAGTGGAAAAGGTAGTTTCACTAAAGGAAGCAAATGAGGCCAACATTCTAGACTTTTATGATAGTATTGTGGTTAGATTCAGTGTTCCTTCAACAATTATCTCTAATAATGCTCTGTATTTTCTTGGAGTAAAGATATATGATTGACTTTGTTAAAAATGGATTATACTTGAACACATCTTCAAACTATTACCCCTAGTGTAATGGGCAGGATGAGTCCAAAAACAAGATCATAAGGAGAAATTTGGATGAATACCAAAGGACTTAGAAAACAAGATTGAAATAATCCTTATGGCTTGATAGAACTACAACTAAGAGATCAACTAGTAGCTCACCCTATAAATTAGTTTAAGGATGAGAACCAAGGCATCAATATCTCTTGAATTACAAACATTGGATCTTACCAAGAAACTAGAATTGTTTGAGTTTGACACCATGGATGTTAGGTATCCATAGCTCATAGACATAATGAAGATAACAAACAAAGTATTACAAAAATAGAGAAAGATCAGGCTCAAATTAAGACCTAATTTGATAGGAAGGCCAAGGCTAGGAACTTTAAGGAAGGAGACTTAGTCCCGAATGTGATGCGAAATAGCCAAACCTAGTAGACACTCAAAATTTGATGTAATATGGAGTGGCCCTTACATTGTTTTAGGATGTAAGTAAAATAATGCTTTCTAATTTTCAAGATTGGATGAAGAAGAGTTACATATTATAGTTAATCAAGTCTATTTAAAGCATTCATACTAAAGTGAAGTTCCTCCCTTGTACACAGTAGATTAGTTTCAAATTCCTCTAAGTGTTTTCAGCACATTGTCTTTTTGGTAGATTAGTTTCAGTTTCCTTAAGTTATTGTGCACACTCTACATGTTTCTAATTAGAACATGTATGAGCTTATACATTTGTAAATAGTATTTTCCCTTGTTTTTTTGCGAGAGTTCCATTTATTTCATTTCGGAAGAGTAATGTTCATGGTCAAAATCATATTTTGAGGTAGATTTCAAAGTTAATTTTTCATCCCCAAGAGATTAGAGCCCCGTTCCTCTTCCTTGGTCAAAATTCATAATTTTGGGTCAATTTTCAAATATATCAAAAATTACTAAGGAATCAACTTCAAGAGCAAACCAAGGTATCCCTAGATAAGTATATGCCTATTTAATGGAGGAATTAGGTAGATAGAGAAATTTCAAAGATCATTCAAATCTCCATAGATTTTTCTAAGTTCATTTCACGCTCCATATGATTCAGGGGTAAGAAATATTTAAGTTTAGATAAGTTTTTCAAGTTTTTGAGCTCGACTCCATGCCCAATGGATTACACAAGGACATTGATCTAATCTAGCAGAAAGATTACAATGAGAGGTCTCCAAATTGTTATCCTAAATTACCCCTAGGTTATTTTGGATCTAACAAGATTAAAAATGGACTTAACCATTTTTAAGAGAAAAATACATTCAAATGGATGTCAATTTCCACCTCTCAAAAGCACTGGCCATTGGCATTTTAAAACCTATGGGAGACCAAGTTTGATGGCATTGGTTGATTATTTATAAAATACCATGTGATGTTCATTTGGCCATCAAATTTCAACACCAACATCATAGGGACCATGTGGTGATAGATCAACGGTACACAGAAGTGACACATGGAAAAATTTTGGCGTTCTTCAAAGCAATGAGGCTCCATGGACCTCAAGTCCTCGGAATGAACCACAATGGATAATTTTTTGTGTCTAGGCTATGGTAAAGGTAGGTCAAAAAACACACATTAACTTTTAAAGGTTCCCACATGGCTAGGATCCAATTGCTGAAGATGGACACATGTCACCATTCCAGAAAACTTCAAGAAAGATGCACCTAACAGACATCAAACCCCGAAATCAAATGAATTCCATAAAATTTTGGGAGTATATCGAAGGGTGAGGTAGAGTCAACGAAACAACTAAAAATAATGAAGAGATGGCCCAAACAAAATGCACACATTAGTAGGAGATCAACGATTTTGAGGGAAATGTGGTGGCATTCCATAAAATCCTACGTGATGGACTCTAATGGATCTCAATATCTGAAACAAATGAAATTTACCAAAAGGTGTTGGGTCAAGAAGGTTGAAAGGGTAGTCAAAAGGTTAGGGGATAAGACATGTAAGAAAATAATGATCCAATAACTAATGAAAGGCATAAATGATCCATATGTGGAGCTCTTCTATTGGAAAGTTAATTGCAATCTCAAAAGGCTCTTATGGATAAAAGTGAAATGTGATGAAATGTGGAGCTTTCACATTCACTCACATTTCGAAGGAGTAGAGCACAAAGTAAAATGAATAAAAGGCCCGATACAAGAGCCAATGAAATGTCAATGTTACCCAAAATGTGCCCCCTACTAATTTTCTGGCTAACTCCTTTCATCTTTCCTTCTCTTGTGCCTCAGACATAAAATTTTTCTTTTCAGGAACTCAAAATCTTCTGGAAATGGCACCATTGGATAGAGCTCTTTCTCAACTTTCCAGAAAGGTAAAGTTTTCCTCCTAACTCCACGTATTTTTCAAGTTATGGCTCAGCGGAGTTTTTGTGGGAAATTTTCCCCTAGAAGGCCCGCAGCCAATCAAGACGTGCCACGTGGCACCTGGAGTGGTGGAGTGTGGGGAAAATTTGAAATTTTTTCCAAAGACAAAACGGGTAAAAATTTGAAATTTTTGCTTGACGATCCGATTTTGCCCTGTTTTTGCCCTAAATTTTCAAATCACCATATCTTTTGATCAAAAGCTCAGATTTTCACGTTCTTTATATCAATGGAAAGCTGGTGAAATTCTCTACATGATTCTGGGGTCAATTTTGCATTTTGGTTCAGTTTGGAGAGATAAAATTAAGAAACGTATATGGCATGTGGTAATGGCTAGAAATGACGTTTCAACAACCAATTTTAATGCAAAATGGGTCGCATTCTTCTTCAGCATGGCAAAAATGTCAGGGCATGGGTCTGTAAGGATGCCCATGTTGTTTTAATGCATCTTCATTCAATGGGGAATGGCTCCCACATTTTTACACGTTTTCTCTCTCCTGGGCTCGACCCATGCATTGTAAAAGCCAGATTTGGCTCATTTTTTGAGGGTTGAACATTTTTTTGGATAGCAAGCTTCTTCTTTCACCTTCAACAAGTGATTTTTGCAAGTATCAGACCTTCTTCATGATTGTAACAGGTTTCTACCTCTTTGATGTTGCAAATGCAAGGATTTTGACAGTGAAAATGACAGTGCAGACTCTGTGATCAATTTTCAGTCCTTTGTTTGTATTGTCTTGCTTCATTTCAGACCTCTAATTGCATCTTATCAGCCTATGTATGATGTTTCATGTTGCATTTCATGAAATTGTGTCAATTTACATGAACAAGAAGTGTTCACCACTCCTTTGGTGTATCACCTATTAGTTTAGTTTCAATTTTTACACTTTCTATCTCTGTCTCCTTGGAATCTAGAGTAGGATTAGGATTCAAACCTCTACAATTGTGCAAATAACAGATCCGATCAGAGGAGTTTGAGGAACCAGCCTCTAATCTAGAGATTCCTCTCTCATTTTACAAGTCCCACACTTAGAGAGACGTTTCAATGTTGTGCAATCACACTAGATGCCTGAAACATCAACTTATAAACATGATTTGCATCCAAGGGTGCTGCTGATTTGCAACAACATTTTTGGCACACCCGGTGGGACCTTAGAGGTCTCATTTTCATTGCAGCAAAGTTGATGTGCATCTACTAAAATTTTCTTGCTTAAAATAGCTAAAAATTGCACATCCCCAAGGCGATTCCAAGGGGAAGAATCAGCTAGTTTTAGCAGTGCATACCTAAAAATCATGAGAAGAATCAACACAAGGTCAAGAGCTAGAGAGGAAGAGGTGTTGTTTGAATATCTCGTAGTTATCTCCAAGAATAAGGAAAAGTGGGAGGAGAATCCAAAGGTCTCCATCTCCACCAAACAGAACTCTCTCAACTCCTCCACCCGGTAGGCCTTTCATTCATCAACAAGGGTTCTAAGACAAATTAGAATGACACAAAACAACCCCTATGTCAATTTCACTGGCGCAGCTCACTTTCTCTCAATGCACAAAAATCTAATTCCTAGTTACATTGAAGAACATTCCATACTTCACTTTGGAAAATCGGACCTCACACGGTGATCATGTTAAGGATATTGCTAACATTTGTGCAATCCATGAGATGAATGAGATGTAAGTTCTTTGTCAAACTGCTGGGCATCTTCATTCAAAGGAAAGCTTTGCAATGGTTGAAGTCTTGCCTCGGGTTCTATTCAAAATTGGAATCAGCTATGTATAGCCCTCCATGAGCGGTTTGGGGAAAAGGAGACAACTTGTCCCTTTTGGAGCAGTGACAACTATCAAAAGAGCTCCCAATGAGCAAATGGTGATTTTAATATCAAATTTCAAAGGACTTGCTAGAGAATTCTAGTGGCGGTCAAAGCCAACAAAGAAGGTGCTTTTCTTTACTATCTCAAATCTCTAAATTCTGATATTTCTATGTTGATTCAGTCCATGGGAGGCATAACTATCCCTATGGCTTATAACATTTCCATTAGGGCTGAAAATTGTTTGATCCAAGCTGGAAACTAGCCCCTAGACCTCCCATGCCATTGTTTCCAAGTTTAGAGAGCTCAAACACTAATCAAGCACCTAATTTGGCTCCTTCTCCCACTCCTATAAATCAGAGTTCAAATGAAGCTTCTACTTCATCTCTAAGTGCCCCAAATGAGCTTCAAGAAGTCATGAAGCAATTGCAAAATTTAGGTAATGATCTGGTTACTCTCAAGAGGCAACAAGCCCAAAGTTTTAGACCTTCCTTCCAGCCTCAAGCTCAGCCTAATAGGTAGCCATATCAACCTCATAGACCACCTAATCCAGCTATAAATCTAAATCAAGCAAGGCCTCCTACCAATAGATCATTTCAGCCCTATAATCCAAATGCTATATCTGCCTCTAAGGCATTGGTGCCAACACAAAACAACGTTGCTCAGGAGTATGATTGGTGTTTTCCATGCAATGAACCTCACAACCAATCTATGTGCTTCAACAAAGTGCCTTGAAGCAAGCATTAATGGTGACAACTACTGGTGTGGAGGGTGAGGGCAGTCAAGGAAACAACCAACAACAAGAAACATTCCAGCAACAATCAGCTCCAAATGACACCACACTTGTGAACTGGCAGGCTAAGGATTTTTGTGGCATAAATCAAACAGTCTCTCAAGGTGTTGCAGCCAACACAAGGTCAAAAGAAGGAATTTGGGTGAAGAAAAATAATTAGCTCCAACCAATCCACAACCTTTTATGGCTCGATAAATGGTTGGAAAAAAATCCAGATTGTAAATGCACAAGGGCAGCCAAGAACAGCTCCTAGACCAACTCAAATAACGATTGTTCCCGCCCACATGCAAGGGATGAATATGCAAACCAAGGGACAAAAAGAGATCCTCCATCACCATTTAGTATCATTGATCGGATGAAGAAGAAAAATGTAAATATATCAATGTGGGAATCCCTATCTATCCCAGGCCAGAGAGATTTGCTACAAGCTGCCATGAAGGACTGGCCAACTTTGAATTAGTAAGTCCAAATGCAAGAGAAGGTGCTCACAAATGTTGCCCAGCCTGAAGGGAATCATGGAGGAAAACAAGGTAAAATGTTGAAACCCCCTCCTTTTTATGTCTCATTAATCATTGGAAACCAATTGGTGCACAATTGCATGATTGATTCCGGGGCAAGTAGCTCAGTGATGCCCAAAAAAATAGCTGATCAGCTAGGACTTCAATATGAAACCATATCCAAAGGGGTAGTGCAGTTGGATGGGACAACAGTAACAAAAGTTGGGGTGGTTAGAAACTTGAGTCTTACCTTGCATGCATGTCCAAATGTTGTTGTTTTACAAGATGTATCAGTTATAGACCTTCCACCACTCTTTGCCCTATGTTTGTCAAGAGATTTCACAGCCAAGATTGGAGGATATTTGTTTGCTGATTGGTCACACATGTTGTTTAGAACGAGGTATGGAACCAAATCTACAATCAGGTCTGAACCTATTGCAAACTTCCACATTTAGCCCTACATTCCAAGTCAGATCAATGCCAACTGTTTGACATTTGATCAAGATCACCCAAGCACCGATGAAGTGACACCAAGGTTGGAAGCATCATGGATCTAACTCTTGATGAATGGGAAAACAAGGTGCATGATTTTTATCCTTATCAAGAAGTAGAAGAATCTGAGTTAGGGGTCTATTACATACATCAAGAAGATCAGCGCATTCCTAGCATCACCAAGCCAAACCACAAGGATGAAAATGAGGTATGGCAGCTATTTTTGATGGATCAAGGAGTAGACAAGGTGCGGGAGGTGGAGCTATGCTTATTTCACCTCAAGGAGTAAAGTACTATTCATATTTTAGATTTCAGTTTGCATGCTCCAATAACACCTGCTGAATATGAAGCCTTGGTGCAAGAGGATGCATTGGGCAATAAAGAGAGGAATAAAGAACTTGCAAGTCTTTGGTGACAATGAATTGATTGTAAACTAAGTTAAAGGGCAGCATCTGTTAAAAATAATCTACTCAAGTGCTACAAGAACAGGTGTGGGACCTCATTGAAGATTTTAAGGGCTTTAGCATAAAATCCATTCCTAGAAAAGAAAACCAAGCTACCGATAGGCTTGCGGCATTAGGGCAGTCTTTGATATTGTGGAAAGAATTCAAAAGGACAAGGTATAGCGAAACATCCATGTGATTGTGAGGCCTTCAATGCTTGGATAACAATGTAAGTTGGCAAGTGTTTGACAATGACCAGCAAATCATCCATTTCTTACAAGAAGTTGAGTTCTCACTAAAAATCAAGAAAAATTGGAACAAAGAAGATGGTGACCAAGTGGTATAGCTTAGAACTAACAAGCTGCCCAAGGGAATTATCACTTTGGAGTCCATTTTCAATCCCAATGATCAGTTTAGGAAAGAGAAAGAAAACATTCGGTCAAAAGAGAAGATTCGGTATCCATCTTGGTGGAAGAGAACAAACCATTGCAAATTGGAAATATGACAACTGAACAAGAAAGGTATGAGTTCATACAGTTGTGTCAATAGTTCCCTAATGTGTTTTCTTGGAGCTACAAAGATTTGAAAGGTTTCAATCCCAAGTTAGCTTAGCACACCATTGAGATGGATCCAAATACTAAGCCCATCAGGTAGAAACAAAGGCCAATCAATCCACACATGGAACCTCTCATGAGGAAGGAATTGAATAAGTTGATTGAGTCAAGAATCATATTCCCAATTAAGCATTCTAGTTGGGTTGCCAACTTAGTTCCAATCAGAAAGAAGAGTGGAGAGATCAGATTGTGTGTTGACTTCAGAGACTTGAATAGAGCATCTCTCAAGGACCATTACCCACTCCCTTCTATGGAGAAAATTTTGCAAGTTGTGGCTGGCTCCGAGAGGTTTTCACTACTTGATGGCTACTCGGGCTACAATCAGATTATGGTGAAGGAAGAAGATCAGTTCAAGACAGCCTTCACAACCAAATGGGGAACTTATACATACAGGAAAATGCCATTTGGGCTGTCCAACACTAGAGCTACCTTCCAAAGAGCAATGGACATGGCATTCAAAGGTTTGATTAACAATGTGGTGCTGATATACCTTGATGATATCACTATTTTTTCAAAGAATGCAGCAGACCACCTCTCTCATTTGAGACAAGTCTTCCAAAGGTGCAGGAGATTTGGAGTGTCTTTGAATCCTAAGAAGTGTATCTTCCTAGCACATGAAGGAAAGCTCCTTGGCCATATTGTCTCCAAAGAAGGATTAGCAATTGATCCAGAGAGGGTTGAAGCCATAAGAGCACTACCATTGCCAAGCCACAAGAAGGCCCTTCAGAGTTTCTTGGGAGAATAAACTTTGTTCGAGAGGTTTGTCCTAGATTTTTAGCCCTTGTCAAACCTATCACAAAAATGTTAAAGAAAAGCATGGCTTTCAAGTGGACAACAGAAGGCAAGGAGAGTTTTGAAGAAATCAAAGAAGCCATCTCCCAAGCACCAACTCTCATCAACCCGGATTTCTCCAAGGATTTCATCCTCTCTGCATTTGGAGGTAATGATACTATTTCTACCATTTTGGTATAGTAGAACAAGGACAATGATGAGCAGCCAATTGCTTTCTTCAGCCAAAGCCTAGATGACTATGAGGTGAGATATTCTTTTATTGAGAAGCATGTACTTGCAGTAATCAGAAGCTTGAAGAAATTCAAGCATCTAGTCTCAAACAACAAGGTTCAGTTGTTGGTCTCTCATGCGGGAGTAAAGGACTTCCTCCTCAACAAGGATTTGAATGAGAAAAGGGCAGGTTGGATCACTCATTTCATGGAGTATGACATTTAGATCAAGGTCACCAAGCTAGTAAGAGGAAAAGGATTGTGTGAGTAGCTGATTCTGGGCAAGCAAAAAGGAGTATGCAATAAAGAAGAGGCTATTTTGATAGTTCAAGACAGCCATGTGCAAGGTAGCACTCAAGAAGAGGATAATGCTATCCCCACTCCTTGCTGGACCCAAGGTATAATGCACTTCCTAAGCACAGGCCTATGCCCTCCAGAGATGAACAAAACCCAAAGAAGACACTTTAGATTGCAGGCTGTCCCATATGCCATAGTAGATGGTGTTTTGTTCAAGAAATATGTGAATGGAGTGCTACTGAGATGCATTAGCATAAATTAGATTCATGGGGTGTTGGAAGAGTTCCATGGTGGACCAGCTGGTGGTCATTTTGCACCAAGAGTGACAGCTCTAAAAATCATGAAGGTTGGTTATTATTGGCCCAAGATTTTTAGTGATTGCTTTGCGTGGATCAAAAGGTGCAAGAATTGTGCATTCTTCACAGGTAAAGAGAGGCTTGCTTCCCTTCCATTGCATCCAATTTCAGTTGACCAGCCATTCATGCAATAAAGTTTGGACTTCATTGGAGTCATTAATCCCAATTCAAGCTAGGGGCATAAGTGGATTTTGATAGCCACAAACTACTTCACCAAGTGGACTGAAGCAGTAGCACTCAAGGAAGTAAATGAGTCTAGCATCTTAGACTTCTATGAAGGGATAGTAACTAGATTTGGCATACCTGCTACAATAATCTCAGATAATGCATTAGCATTCATTGGATCCAAGGTGACTGAGTGGGCTGTCAAGAACGGGATCTACCTAAGTACTTCATCAAACTACTACCCTCAGGGTAATGGCCAGGCTGAATCTACAAACAAGAACTTGTTGAGGATCATTAGGAGGACTCTTGATGAGAATTAGAGGTCTTGGCATACCAAACTGAAATCAGCCTTATGGGCTGATAGGATAACTCCCAAGAGATCCACAGGTAACTCTCCATTTAGGATTGTTTATGGAAGAGAGGTAATCTTTCCCATGTCACTTGAGTTGCCAACATTGGAACTCATGAAACAATTGGATTTGTTGGAGTTTGAGCCCATGGAAGTCAGATATGCAAAATTGATGGAGCTCCAAGAGATCAGAGATCAGGCATCCCAAGCAATGGATAAGGATCAAGCTTTGATCAAAAAGACCTTTGATAGGAAGGCCAAGAGTAGATCTTTCCAAGTTGGAGATCTAGTGTTAAAATGGGATGCAGATAGAGCAAAACTTGATGCCATTTGGAGTGGCCCATACATGGTCACAAAGTGTAAGAACAACAATGCCTTCCAATTGTCTTCATTGGATGGCGAAGAACTACAAATTCCAGTCAATGGAATCTATCTAAAGCATTGCTACTAAAGGGAAATTCTCCACCTTGTAAATATTAGCTTAGGTTTTCATTCCTCCAAGTGCTTGTGCACATTGTTTTGTTGTAGGTTAGTTTTACTTTCCCTAAGTGCTTTGGCACAGCTTGCTGTTCCTGGGAATGTGTTTGCAGGCCTTGCTCCATCAGGTGATATTCCATCTTCCTCCTTGCAACATTCTAGTCAGTTGGGGTATTAAACAAAGAATCAGGTGACTCCATGCCCAATGGATTGCTTCAGAAACTGGTAACTTCATCCAGCAGGCAGATGACCCCTCTGAGTCGCCAAAATTGTTACCCAAAATGTGCCCCCTGCTCATTTTCTGGCTAACTCCTTTCATCTTTCCTTCTCTTGTGCCTCAGACATAAAATTTTTCTTTTCAGGAACTCAAAATCTTCTAGAAATGGCACCATTGGATAGATATCTTTCTCAGCTTTCTAGAAAGGTAAAGTTGTCCTACTAACTCCACATATTTTTCAAGTTATGGCTCAATGGAGTTTTTGTGGGAAATTTTCCCCTAGAAGGCCCATAGCCAATTAGGACGTGCCACATGGCACCCGGATGGCGGAGCATGGGGAAAATTTGAAAAAATTTCCAAAGACCAAATGGGTAAAAATTCAAACTTTTTGCCTGGCGATCCGATTTTGGCTTGTTTTTACCGTAAATTTTCAAATCGCCATATCTTTCCATCCAAAGCTCAGATTTTCACGTTCTTTATATCAATGGAAAGCTAGTGAAATTATCTACATGATTCCAGGGTCAATCTTGCATTTTGGTTCAGTTTGGAGAGATAAAATCAAGAAATGTCTCTAGCACGTGGTAATGGCCAGAAATGACGTTTCAACAACCAATTTTAATGCAAAATGGTTCGCATTCTTCTTGACATGGCGAAAAGTGTCGGGGCATGGGTCCAGTAAGGATGTCCATGATGTTTTAATCCATCTTCATTCAATGGGGAATGGATCCCACATTTTTACATGTTTTCTCTCTCTCTGGCTCGACCCATACATTGTAAAAGCCGATTTGGGTCATTTTTTTAGGGTTGAACATTTTTTTTGGACAGAAAGCTTCTTCTTTCACCTTCAACAATTGATTTTTGCAAGTATCAGACATTCTTCATGATTGTAACAGGTTTCTGCCTCTTTGATGTTGCAAATGTAAGGATTTTGACAGTGAAAATGACAGTGCAGACTCTGTGATCAATTTTTAGTCCTTTGTTTGTATTGTCTTGCTTCATTTCAGACCTCTAATTACATCTTATCAGCCTGTGTATGATGTTTCATGTTGCATTTCATGAAATTTTGTCAATTTGCATGAACAAGAAGTGTTCACCACTCCTTTGGTGTATCACCTATTAGTTTAGTTTCAATTTTTGCACTTTCTATCTCTCGTCTCCTTGGAATCTAGAGTAGGATTAGGATTCAAACTCTCTGACAATTGTGCAAATAACAGATTTGATCGAGAGGATTTTGAGGAACCAACCTCTAATCTAGAGATTCCTCTCTCATTTTACAGGTCCCACACTTGGAAAGAGGTTTCAATGTTGTGCGAGTCACACTGCTGGATGCCCGAAACATCAACTTAGAAACCTGATTTGCATCTAGGGAGTACTTGCTGATTTGTAACAACAGTAAACACATGCAAAAAGTTAATGTTTTGAACATGTTGGCAAAGGGTAATCCTTGAGCTAATCAAATGCTACCAATTTTTTCTCTCATGTTCATCCCAGCATGAAAATATTCAAATGATGATATATTTTGTTTCTCCACTCCAAATAATACCAAATCGATCTCATTGGAAGGATCTTCTCAATCACTCTAATTTGGCATATTGGTAACCAAGTTTTGGTAGAATTTGATAGATGAAAAATAGGATAAATTTTTTAGGTCATGTATAATTGCAGGTGGTCTAACCACTAGAAATGTTTAACTATGGGATCCGCACACTTTCAATCCAAGTTTCACGTCGGCATGATTGAAGACATGTCAAATGCTCATCATCCTCTGCGAAAAAATAATTTCAATTGTTTGGGATGGTGGGGACCATTAAAAACACTCTACATGACTTCTCTATATCTCTCCCTCTCTCTCTCTTCTCTCTAGAAATATATAAGTGTAATTTCTTAGGCACATTTTTGGGGGAGTAATGTTATGAAAATGAAGGGAAACTCTCGTAGAAATTGTTTCACAACCTTTTCTCGAGTTATAGGCCTCATAGTTTAGGATTCTGTGCAAGGCAATCCTTGCCTTATTTTTGCATTGTAATCAACTTTGCATCCTTTTAAGAAATAAATCAATTGTTTGTAGCTCTTATTGCCCTAGCTTTTGTTAGATTACATTTTTTTTTTTCATTATAATTGTCGGTGTATTATGCATATGTTATTCTTCTTACAAGATTGAAATATGTTGTGCTCCATGGAAATGATGTTGGTAAATGTGGTTTGAGACTATGTCACTCATGTTGTACCTCTCTATTCTCCATCCCTCCTCTCATTTTTACTCATTGGAATGGTTTCCACCCTTTTCTTGGTTTCATCACTTTTTTATTTTAGGATTTCCATTTTATGCATCTCTCTCTCTCTCTCTCTCTCTCTGGTCCCTTGGAAGTTTAGGATAGAAGTAGATAGTTTAATTTTCCTTACTATGAGTAGCTTAGCATTAGGATTAGGTAGAGGAACTAACGTTCTCTGGAGTTTTTTATTAATAGTAAGGTCCCACACTTAGATACAATCCCATAGTATAAAAAAAAACTGATTGCTCATCCAATATCCATGACAAATCGAGAGGGTGATATTTTTGTGATAACAAGTTTTCTTTCCCTTTAGGGTTTCCCACTTATATCTAGTGTCATGTTTTCTCTCTTTTGATTCTTGCATTTGTGAATGTTTACTATACACATAATAAGCTCACATGGTTCATGGATGATTGGATGAATGGTTTGAATGATGCATGTATGTTATGGTAAATGAAATGAAAGTTTGGTAGCACTAATTCACCCCCTCTTAGTCCATAGTTCTTCCAACAAGGGAGAGGATGAATGTAGAGAATTTTGAGAGGAAATTAGGTTGGTGGAAGAAATTCTTAATATTTATAGGTAATGATGGAATGTGTGAAAGTGTAGGAAAATGTACCCAAAAACTTATAAATAGTAACATATAAATCCTAAAGGTAATGATAAATTATAATGACTTCCTTGAATTTATAAGATTAATGGATTTAGAATTACAGAAATATAGGGATCACAATTTTTACAAATAGGTTAATGAAGTCACGTTGTTTGATAGGAAATGTTTTAATTTGGAAAACTACATTTTTGGAATCACAATCACTGGGGGTGAATTAGTGAGACATTAAAAATTTCATTCTCTTAAAATTCACATCCATTAGCCATTCAAATAATTCAACAACCATTCAACAAAATATAGATTTAACAATGATTAATCAACCACATAAGCATGTATCGTGAGAACACAATAACACAAGTACACCATATTTAAGTGGGAAACCCTCAAGGGGAAGAAAACCACTGAAATAAAAATTTATGTAGAGATTGTTTAAAATTTAGTTGAGAAACAACTCAATAAGCATAAATATCCCCTAGGTGTAGTGAGGCACCAACCCCACAAGGAGCACCAACCCCTAGTTTAGTAGATCACCAAACCTACATGGAGCACCAACCACTGAGATGACTCAACACCAACCAAATCCATATGAAATTTTTCCCATCTATGATTTTTTTCTACCACAATTGATGATGACTAAATGAATCCCACTCTCCTCTCTATCCTTCTTAAAACACCCCTCCATCCTTCCTTATACACATGTTTCTTCTTCAAGTTGATTTAAACATCTTCCCTAGCTCACCCATAATTTATATCACTCTAGAACATATTGAAATATTCATTTCCATATCTTTCAGGTCAAAAATACCTCTTACGTATTCAAAAAAATTCCTTTAGGTCATACTTTTCCTTTACATCCACAACTAGCTCAAATGAGCCTTCTAACTTGCTTTTATACCTGTCTTATGAGCTTAAAACACCTAGGTAGGTAATAATAGACAAAATTACATTCCCACATCATACAAACATATTAAAAATAATACTCATAAGACCATATAGGTCACCAACATCACCTAGATCCTTCTAGACCACCATTAGGACTCAAGAAGCCCTAAAACACCAAAACAAGTCAACTCACCAAAAGGAATATTATAGAGAAAATCCAAGTTCAAAAATCATGCAACATACTTAGACATGTTTTTAAATCCCTTAAAAAAATACAGCAACCATGAAACACATTGGAACAACTTCTCAAGCCATGAAACCTACTTGAGACCATGCACAACCAAGCACCCTCAAAATTAGTCCTTAGAAAACAAGCCATAACTTGCTCAAATATTATCAAAAACACAAGTGTGATATATCAATGGAAATATAATGACCTTAGGGTCATCTAAAATCTCAAATATTTCTAAAAAAAAAAACTATATCACCTCATAAACATCTCTACAACCAAACTGCTCAAAACTACAAAAATGCCCCATAAACTAGTCACACAAGATAGGGCATACTTTACCTCTTAAGATATTATTCATGATCTGAAATAATAATGGAAATGAATAAAAACTCCCATAATTCAATAAATTCTAATTTAGTCATTAGGCACAATGGACACTTTTGGATAAAACTAAAAACATTCATAAAATTTCTTTTCTAAGTGGGGCCCACATAATACCAAAAACTCTAAATCATATATGGATAAATATGGAAGATTCCTATAAAATCTCAAATCATCACATTAACAAAAAAAATCAATTTTGGGTCACTACAACAAATTTCTCCCAAGTCGTTATACACCTAGGGTTTTAAGAGGGTTAAAAAGTTGTTTAGCTTCTTAACGATTGTTCATAAAAACCTGACTATCAAACAACCTCATTCCACTTGTAAAATATTCATGATATACCTATTAAAATATATCCAGAGCTAGGGTTCCCGTACGTACCCAAAATTGTAAGGTACTGTACTGCGGAACGATGTAATAAGTGCCCCAATGATGATACAGGTCTCTTCACAAGGTGTTCGGGATCCAGAAAAGCTTTACAGATATGCATTAACATCCCGCATGCCCCGCTTAGCCCCCGCGTGCTTTGTTTTCCCTGTTTTTCCCTCTTGTCTTGGCTTTTTGGTCTTGATGTGAAACCGCCGCCACGAAGGCGGGCGGTCTCCTGTGACCGCCGCCCTAAACAGGGCGGCGGTCCTGTAACCGCCGCCCTGAGCAGGGCGGCGGTCCTGTGCGTTTTCCAGAACGCTCTTTTGACGCGACCCGCGTGAAATATCACGACTCACCATCTTTTCTTTCCGACTTAAGCATGCATTAATGTTTTTGGTCCCCTGGAATAGTGATTTTCTTTTGTTTAATGTTTTAGAGTTTAGTTTGGATTTGATCTTTGGGTGTTTGAATTCCTATAAATGCATGGTTTGTGCACATGCAAAAGGCCCCTCATTCTGGTTTAGAAACTCATCACTTTCAGTAGTTCAGTCTTCTAGTGTGCTTAAGTTTGATAGCATAGTTCATTTCATACTTCATTAGTATTGTGTTGTAGTGTTGCGGTAAGCCACATATCCAACTTGTGCAAGTCGAGACATTATTTGGGCCACCATTTTCACTCCAACTTTCATGTTTTCATCTTTATGTCCCTTTAGTTTGCTTAGGATTGGTAGTATAGTTTGTTGCGAGTTTGTTTTAGCTTTGTGTTGCTTTGTTGGTAAGCCACGAGATCCAACTTGTGCAAACAGTATTTTTGTTTTGGAGTAAAATAGTCTAGGCGGCCATTAAAGTTGCGGGTTTTGCTCTTCATACGAGACTAGTCTCGAGTTACGGATGCTTTTGTTGCATGATTCGCATGAGACCCGCTAGGAATTGCATAGGCCAAGCTCTGTACTCTTGCGCTATCCCTCTCCTATCCGCATTCTATTCTGTCTGCATTCTGAAGGCTGTCCATCGATCCAAATATCTATTCCTGTTGATGCAAGCATTCCATGCTTTTCTGGATTCACGTGAGCACAAAGAACGAAGAGATCATACTGAGGGGACAAGAACACACACACCGTCGGATTCGCCACTGTTCTGCGAAATCCAGGTTCCATCTTTCAAAAGTTTTAGTTAGAATTTATCAAATAAAGTAGTTAATCATTTTATTTCAGTTATTTCTATTCTCGATATTGTCAGGGAGGTTGTGGGGATTGATAGTTTCTGAGAAACTATGATTCATTCCTCACTTCTGAGGTAGGATCGAGAATCTTGCAGATAGATTAGTTATTTCGTTGTTTAGAATAGATATACAAAATTACACAGACAAATAGCTACAATCGGCTATTTTGTTTGTTTTACGTTGTTAGTTTAGTTGTCAATTCTAAATATTTTAAATAGCTGCTTTCTTATAAATTGCCAGAAAATACAAAAAGAAATTATATATGCTAGAAGTGCACTTAGATTTTACTTTATTATAGTTTGTTTCATTACTGCCTTTTGCATGACAATTACGGGACCTAGGGAGCCCAGGGAATACATTTTCGAGCCAATTGTGCACCAGCCCAATACCGTAGTGGCAATAACTGATATTGACCAAAACCTTAGGATACAAGTCTTCCAAACAAAGAGGACTTATAACGAGATCGGGGCACAGTTGAGAGGGTTAAACATCGAAGACGACCAAGCACATCTGTTTTGGTCAAATCAGCCAAACTACAGATTACCCTAGAAAATACCCACATGACTGTAGAAGGGCTCGAAAGAGAACAAACATTCGGGTGTGATCCTTTAGTTCCACAAATGACCAGGCCATTTGGAGACACCCTAGTAGATATAGATACCAGCTTAAGAATCCAAGTTGCGATAACACATAAGGTATTACGAGAAGATCGCACAACTGTTGGTTCTAAACATAGAAGCTGAAAAAAGCTTACGACTCTTGGATACTAGGAATCGAACTTGATCTCCCATATGACCATAACGGGACCGCAACAACCAGAGTCTATGGTTGTGATCCACAGATCCCACACCTAACGAGTCCATAAGAGAATTAGACATAGACAACTGCGCTACGTAAATTAGTATTTCGGTCTACTCCGATTCCACCTCTCATCATTCAACATTATCCCTACTAGACACAATAATAACCAACGAAACTAGAGAATTTTGGACTAGGCCGAGAACCGTCCATAGAGTTGACTATATCCACCATATGACCCTATCGGGAGAAATACACGAAACCATCCGGGTCATTTTCCACGCATCCCACACCCATAGATCGAATCACGCTGAGCTCGATATTGATTGGAGCCTTGAGCAGTCATCCTCGCTGATCGATCTATCACACCGATCCAAGTTAGAAGGGCCTTCTTTGCTTTAGATTCGCAAATACCATTAGTGCGTGTCGAAGACATTAGGCCCTAACTAGTTTTCTGCGCATTCTACCCACACCATTTGTCTCAAAGCCACGACCTCGGGAGGTCGGGTATGCGAAAAGTTACTTGTTGATTCTCAAGCTCACCTGTCACTTTTCCGACATACAAAATTGGTGAACCCGACGTGAAACAAACCATTCTTTCACCTTCTCTTTCAGATATTTCATCTTCTCCAAATCACCTTCGCTCCTTCCCATTATTCTGCGGGTATTCATATACCCCCCGAATATGTCGGGATTCGATGCATACGGCAGACCCCTCTTGGGTCTTGAGGCATACTACGCCCAACAGAATAGGCAGTCATCACCCTCACTCTCAATGTGGGGCGACAACTATTCAACTAATCAGTTGTCAACACAAACACCAAGGACTAGATATAACTCATCCTTCCAAACAGAGGGGTTGGAGCAACTTGCTCAAACACAAACAGAACCTTCAGGCTCGAACAAAATGACATTAACTGGAGAGTCTGCTTCACCTCCTCAGGTATTACTCAGACCGCCTATTAGTAGACAGTCAGATCCATGCTCAGTTCTAGATGACGAGTACTCAATACATTATCCTAGGAGTGAACAACGCTCTCAAGGCATGTACCCACCTGTAGGAACTTTGCAGATACAGCCCGAGTTCTCTCCTCAAGAAAATTCCCCTATGCCATCACGTATGGAAAATACTCTCAGAGAAACTTGGCAAGATAGCAATCAGTTCATGACAGGCTATCACATGCCTATACAACACCAGGATATACAACAAACGCCACCAAGGCACAATATCGTGGCTTCGCCGAACGAAGTCATTTCAACTCTAATAGAAAAGGTTAGAGGATTAGAACTTGCCCAAGCAAGTCAAAATTCGAGAATCATACAAACAGGGAGTTCCAATCCTCCGCACCATCCTAGCCAAGTAGATCTCCTCACAGGAGTAGGCACGTTAGGTATGACTCCTCAATATTCGCAACAAGTGCCAACTAGACCCACTATCGCTAGCACTGTTCCTCTGGTCGATCTGAAGCAATCCATTCCTGGATAGTACACCTTCGTACTTAAACATGTACTCCAAATCACCACAAGGAGATATGTACTCATCCCCGGCATGTTTGCTCCAACGCGGGGACCTCCTTATGCCCCCTCCAATGTGTATGTTATGCCATATCAATAACCCGTTCCGCCACCACCTCCTCAGCAGACACCATCAATGGTTGAGGCGTATGTAATAGGGACTTATTTAGAATATTTAAAGGAGCCCTTAGATTTCACCATACGAAGCGTTATGCTTCCAAGGCCTCTTCCCGATTTGCCCAAATACAAAGGAGAAGGAGATCCGAATGCGCATATCAAAAGCTTACGCTCTGACCATTCGAGAATTACTCCCATGGGATGGGGTTGTTGCTAAAATATTCCCAAAACGCTAGAAGGCATTTCCCTCGATTGGTATTACGAGAATACCCAGGCTTCCATACATTCATTCAAACAACTCGTGTCTCGAGTTCATCAAAGCCTTCGACATGAACAAACTACTAAGGACAGGAATCAGGGAGTTCTTGCACATCAAGCAAGAACATAACGAGTCTGTCGCCCATTTCATCCAAAGGTGGCGCACGAGTCCTTTATTCCTCGGCAAGCGCTCCAAACATGGATCGGATGGAGCTATGCGATTTATTCCTTCATTCTCTTAGCGAGAGAAGTGAAGGAAGAAGTCAAGTTCCCACTAAGGACTTATGACGAGGTACTTGAGAGCGCTCTGTGAATTGATCAGGCAGCGATTGATAGTGGCCGTAAGACGTATGGAGCAAACGGGAGGTTAATCACCTCTACTCAAAATACTACAACCACCACAAGCGTCAATCAAGGACCCAAAATCCTTAACAAAAATCGTGGGGTAACAACGGATGGGAGTAGCCCGACCAGCCCAAGAGGGTAAATGTCGTTAATACTCCGTTACAAACAAACAACCAAAGAAACAACAATTTTACCCCGACGATCAATACGGTGGATTTTAATAATCCACAACAACAACGTGGAAATCCCATACAAGGACCAAGCCAAAACTCCTTTGGTTATCAAAACCAAAGTCAAAACCAGAAACAACAATTCCAAAACTTTGGTCCTAATAGGCAACAGTTTGATCGGAATTTTAGGCCACAATACACACCAAACCAACAAAACGGGAATTACAACCCCAATTCTTATTGTGGTTTCCATAAAATTCAAGGGCATGACACTAGAACGTGTCGTGATTACAACAAATTCATGCAACGCTTGCCAAATGAGCAAAAACAATTCTTTATGGATATGTTCTTAACAGATCCTACGTCACCAATGGCAAATACCTTCGCAGGGGCAGTTTCCCCTCAGAATGCCCCTCTCAAGATCTTTAATGATCCACTCCCAAATCATGATAACGATAGGTTGAAACCAGCTGGAACAAACAAAGGTGCAATAACAGGAAACAACGATCACGAGGCCTCAACCTCGCTAAATCCGTTAGTCGCGCCACAACTAGGAAGTCAACCACGACCTAAGGTAGTTGGATTAGTAGAGTTAGACTCCGAATTACCCGTTGAAGCAATTACGAGAACACGAGAGTATTTCTCTCAACCAAGTCCAAGCCACCTGCCGGAAACAGATAACATCCAGCAAACCGTAGCAAAACCTATGGGTGCTTACGATCTAATTAATGATCTAACAAAAACCTTCTCGCATATTTCATTCCTTGATTTACTAAAGAATTCCCCTGCTCACAGGGCTGCTCTTTTAGAGGCGTTAGGTTTGGGTCATTTAGTTAGTATCACTCCACCACCGGAAGCGCAAGTAAATCATATAGACTTTGATGTTTATCCACCGGGACAGGCGGATAGGGATGTTGAATTCATATTCGAAATAAGTAAAATGCCTACAGATGCTGAGATCGCACGCCGAGGTGATCCAGCCCTACACTTGCAAGTACAAGTTTATAATAACTATGTAAAACGGGCAATGGTTGATGACGGGGCTGCAGTTAACATAGTCCCTTTCTCTTTTCTCCAAAAATTGGGATATGGAGAAACAAACTGTTCTACTACACGAAATACCTTAAGAGGCTACGATAGCCTTAAAGCCACGTCGATAGGAACCATAATACTACCGGTCACTTTGGGACCTAAAACAATCCTGACTGAGTTTTATATTATAGATCGGGAAACTAACTATAATATGATCCTCGGCCGACCATGGATACATCGAATGAAGGCAATCCCTTCCACGCTATTTCAAGAAGTAAGATTCTTACATCTGGGAAAGGTATTTGTAGCCAAAGGTGATCCAAAGCCGTTTGACGTACACCTAGCTGATTTAAAGAAAAGACCAGGTATACACTCAGAATTCGAACTTCCAACAAACCAACTTAACAAACCCTCTGACCCAAAGCCAGAGGAAAAGTTGATACCTACGACGGATCTTGAAACTACCAACATAGCCAAAACAATTCCAACCCCTAAAGGTAAAACTAAAGAAATAGTATCATTAGGGACTACTGCGAAGATCGTTGAGTTGATAGAACAAGATTCACCAATGTTCTTACCATTCGATTCAGTAGGTATCGGATTTTCCCTAGGTGTTGGTTCCTTGCCAGCAGAAGATCTCTGTATGGTAGAAGTAGAGTGTGCAAACACAGCAGATACACCTACATCCATACTCCCGGCTAAGTATTGGACTCTCCATTTCGATGGAGCTAAATGCCGTTATGGAGCGGGGGCAGGTATAATTCTTACCTCGCCCGAAGAGAAGGTCCTCCCATTCTCTTTTAAATTAAACTTTGAATGCACAAACAACGGCGCTGAGTACGAAGCCCTCCTCCTTGGCCTTACCTTAGCCAAAAGAATTGGTATTGATAATATCAGAGTTTTAGGAGACTCGCAATTAGTGGCAAACCAAGTTTCAGAGGTATATGAAACTAAAGCCGAACACTTGCAACTTTACAAAAACGCTGTATTAGATTTAAGCAAGGCGTTCAACTTCATATCCATTGAAGCAATCCCGCGAGAAAAAAATCTTCTCGCCGATTCAATAGCAACCTCAGCATCACGTTTTACTCCAAACAATGAGCTAGAAGATACTCATTTCACGGTATCCATTCGTAACGAACCATTAATAAAAACAATGATGGATCCTCTTTCAAACGGAAGTAAATCTACCATCCTAGACCATGTTGGAAATGATGCGGCTACTTTGGATTACTTAAATGCCTTTGCAGCACTACATCTCTCCTATCACACGCTAGATTTATCTCTGATCCCGCATTCATCTTCCTACTTCGGAAATCCCGTAATGAATCTTCCCTCACAAAAAGAACCTAATATATACGCGGTGGAAAACGGGGATGATATAGATCTACCTCCGGCACCACCTGAGTTCGAAGAGGGTAATGCCTCTTTAATTGAAGAAACAATCGATGTCAATATCGGAACGGAAGATGAACCAAGAATTTTAAAGTTAGGTTCTTCGTTAACCCCAGAGGAAGTGGAAATACATACTCAGGTTCTCAAAGAACATCAAAAGGCATTTGCATTTAATTACAAAGAGATGACAGGAGTCGCACCCCACATTGCGGTACACAACCTCGTCACTAGATCAGATGCAAAGCCAATTAAACAAAAATCAAGACCCATGAAGCCCAAAGTAGCCCTCATGGTAAAAGAGGAGGTAATAAAACTCCTTCAAGTAGGATTCATCAAGCCAGTTGACTACTCCCAACGGGTATCAAACATCGTTCCCGTTCTCAAGAAGAATGGAAAGATACGCATCTGCATAGATTTTCGGGACATCAACAAAGCATGTCCTAAGGACGACTTCCCATTACCATCCATGGATGAAGACGCTTACAGAGAAGCACGTCTTTCTCAATTAGAAAGTCTGGATGAAACTAGGTTAGATGCTGAACAACGACATAGAGTCTATGCCGACCGGATGTGCCGGCAGTACAACAAGAAGGTCTATGAACGTGACATATACGAAGGTGACCTAGTTCTAAGGTTAGACAGCCGGATCGACAAGAAGACCGGCGAGGAAGGAAATTCCGGCCCAAATGGTTGGGCCCATACCGAGTCATGAAGGACTACGGAAATGGTGCATACCTCTTATGCACGCTAGAAGGTGAGGAGTTTGGCGAAACAGTCAATTCTCTCCACCTCAAGCGTTTCTACGCGTAAGCAGCTAACGCTACCTATATAACTATCTACATCGCATTTTCATATAAATTAGGATCATTTTGTCCACTTGTTCTTACACAAATTGTGATCAGGGAATCTATTCTCAAAGCAACTTATTTCAAACTCGTGATGTTTCTGGCATAAAGTTCTTTAATCATACTTCTCCGTCTTCAATATCATCAATCAACTCAGAATCTTTTATCAAACAAAATCAGACATGACGAAGTCCTAATGGTAACCATACCAAGCTCTGCAAGTTTGTTCTCACTTTGGTTTCTTCTTAGGATAGGTGTCTTGCCTATGGTCTGTTCTAGAAGCTTCATGGTGTCACATCTGTCCCATATGCACATCTCTTTGGAAATAAGAATATACTGACATTTTACTCAAATAGACAAGTCAAGAAGTGATTAAACAGAAAATTTTATTTTTACACATTTCCTTGCCCCACTAACCTTCGGTGATGAGCTTGCGTCTCTTACTAGTGACGTAGGGTTGGGAAAGGATGGAAATGCCCTTACTCGCCTATGCCTTGCCCACGGTGATAAACCCATGTTTCTTACAGGTAGCATGGGGCAAAGTGTAGGGGGTCCTCTAAACAAAGTAAATGTTAAAAGGTCATAAACAATCAATTCAAACTTTGAGTCAATAACGAATGAATCAGATGTTCAAAAATTCCAAGAGAGTTAAAAATCCTAAAAACCCAGATTTTGTCTACTATGTGGCCATCTACGGGTCTAAGTCTGGATAAACCACAAAGCAAGTTGCATCCAAAACTATGAAGTCATTCAGGTAGAATAAGCTTGTAGTTTTTATTTGGTTCCACCAAAGCTTCGTCTGTCTTTCATCACTATCACTTCACCATATTCCATAACTTGCGCCCTTCTTGGCTCTTGGTGATGAGCCCTCGCATCCTACTAGTTGCGTGGAGTTAGGAGTGGGGCAAGTTAATCTGTTCATCATACTGATTATTTTCATCACTTTGCCAAAACAAATCATGAGGTACCCAAATTGCTCACAGAAACTAAGATTTAAGATCACAATATATCTACAAAATCATGTATCAGCATCATGAAACACAAAAAGAAAGCAAACATTTGCATCATCTGTTTTCCATTGCATACATTCTAGAAAGCATATAATACATACATCATAGTATACACGAAGCAGTTGGAAATAAAGAAAGTAGAATACAAATGACAAGTTTTGATCCAAAACCGACGCATATATATAAATAATCAAAGTTTATATACAATGCCATCATGCACTAGGCATGGTCAAAATGCTCAAAGAGCCCGTAATACACAAAAGAATCTAAATACAAATACAGAAAGCCAAGTGGCCTCTCAACCCCTGCGCGATCCCGCTGAAGGTGCGCGCCCTCGCCTAGGACTCCGGCTATGCTGGCGCTCTGAATGGACGGAGGCTTGGGGTCCCTAGGGCGATCGTAGTCTCACCATGAGAGCGGCTCCTCATAAGGCGCTCGGCTGTCCTATAGCTTTGCCAACTCATGCGGAGAGTTGACACCATCTTGGCCACATGCCAAACGGGAGCAAAGATGTCAGTGTGCTGCCCACTGCTGAGGGCTCTCCGGCATCCACAGATAACTCCGCACGGGTCTTATCCATAGGGATCATCAGAGAATCGACGCAAACCCTATGGATTAGATCCCACCACTCATCAACAGTCTCTGCAAAGCAAAGAAAGAAAAATGAATTAGGAACTAGGCAAGAGGTTAAAGTGTACACAATACAAATATAAGGAGAGTTAACATTCAAAGACAAATCCTAAAACAAACAAGCATTGAAAGGAGGAGAGGATAACTTACTCGGATCACCAGGCCTCCAAGATGGGTCACCAGGGCCAGGACCCGCTGCAGATGCCGCTGCCGACTGAGGAGCTGCTCCTGTAGTTGGGGCAACATGGCGCCCCGCAACGGACTCATCATCTCCACCATGGCCTCGGGAGAGTGGCTCCTCAGAAGCCACGGTCTCTCTCTCTGCACTCTCCTCCTCCCTCTCTGCCCATGAAAATGTCACAGTATCATGCCACTCAGGATCGCTCTCGTCCGTCGGCTCCTCTGACCCTCCCTCTGTGTGCTCCTCAGAATCGGAGTCAATATCTATGGGGTCGTCACTGCTATGAGCAGGACCTGCAGCAATCTGAAGTAACGGTGCCTGAGGCGCACCAGCTCTCCCTCTGGCCCGAACTATCCCCCTGGCTTGTAATAGGAGTGCCAGGGGTAACCACTGTCCAACCACGGCCTCTAGGCCCCCCTCTAGCCTCTCGGACTGATCTATAAACAGGTGCTACTGGAGGAAGCATAGCCGCGTATGGAAGGCCAAACTGCTGAGGAACCCTGCTGAAGGGGTGTACCTCTACCCGTCCCATGATCGATAAGCTGCCCTGTGATGAGCAGGAGACCAATGTCGTGGTCTCCTCTCCCCATATACCGGCCATAAGGCTGAGTGCAGTGTAGCCTCCATGTCCGCTTTGTGGTAAGGGTGGCTACTGGCTGGTGAGGTGCTCTGAGCACTGACATATCTGACCATCGGGCTGCCCTCACCACCCCGGGATCTGCCACCTCCACGCCTCTGCCATACGGAATGAAGCGCTCATACACCCAACTCATGACTAGAGTGGGGTGGCTCAAGGACTGTCCCTGCAATCGGACCACCCTGTATAAGTCATGGTAGGTGGTCCCCAAAATATCCGCGCCCCAGGCATATTTCCGGCCATGTCCCTCTATCTGTGCAATGATGGGGCCCCAACAGTATAATAAGGTGTCCCCTCCCTTGTCCCCGATGAGTCTCGAGGCAAGGATCCCCATAATAGCCTGTCGAAAGATAGGGATGGGCAAAGAAGGAATGGATCTGACTCGCACTCCCTTCTTCGGCCCCGTGGAAATAGCTGCATCTCCCATATAACTAGCCCACTGAGCTATCTGTGCCCTGGAACCAGCTGTCTCAAGTGTGAGTCTCCTCCCAATAATCCGGACCCCCAGGATGCGGTAAACATCCTCCAAAGTGATGGTCCACTCACCACGGACCCCTGGCA
Organism: Taxus wallichiana var. yunnanensis; assembly: GCA_018340775.1. NCBI lineage: Eukaryota > Viridiplantae > Streptophyta > Pinopsida > Cupressales > Taxaceae > Taxus > Taxus wallichiana. The sequence continues at coordinate 301,017,641 of CM031243.1, read as the reverse complement.
GTCGGAAGGTGTTCCGATCTGCATCCCAATATGAAAAAGGTCACAAAGAATGTGACCGGATGGAGCAACGTGGGGCACACGCGATATACGCAATATGCCGGCCCTCTGTAATGTGTCCTCCTCATCTGCTGAGAGGGCATCCAATACCCCGGGCAGCCAGTCACACTCTCTCTCCCGGCTCCATCTAATATACTCCTCCTTCGCCTACATACACCCAAAAACACACAAGGAAGAGTAAGTTAGTATCTAAACAATATCAAGAGAAGCATAAAAACACGTACAAATGCTAAAAATGCAAGTACAAGCTTTCAAAATAGGTTCTTTTGCATTCTGTTCAGAACCGCCGCCCTGAGCAGGGGGGCGGTTTTGTAACCGCCGCCTTAAAGGCGGCGGTCTCGTGACCGCCGCCCTGTACAGGGCGGCGGTCGTGTAACCGCCGCCCTGTCCAGGGCGGCGGTCACGGTCCGAAAACCCGCGCGGGTTTTTAGGCTTAAAAAGCCCAAAAAATGCAAAAAATGACCATTTTTATCAAAAATGGGGCCTACCCAGTAGGCGCCCCCCCTAGATGGACCCTTTAAACCAAACATTTTCGAAAATAACCCCCATTGCAAAGAATTTAACATTTCAAATCAGAAGGGAAAAACACAAGATTGAAGAAAACCAACCTGTGATCTCGCGGGGTGGCGTTCCGCACGTGGAGGCATGATCTCTATCTCACTGCGGACGTTTTGACTCTACTCGTGTGAGAAACCGTCACCGTGGGTCCCAGAGCTCGAAATCAACCAAATCGACTCGCGCAAATGAATAGGAAAATGGGCCCACTTTCATATATATAACGCCCCGATTCGTTTTAAATATCTTTTTCACAGGTTCGGAGCACCGACGGAGGTAAGTTTCTATCCTCGCACAAATGGTACGTCCTCTTTCTCTATTATTTTAACGTTTATTTTCCAAATTATTGTATCTATCTGCATTTGAGTTCTCTTTTCATTTCGCAGGTAGCGGGAATTTTGGACGGCGACATTTCAACACACGGGCGTGTAAGGTATAACTTCTAACTTCCCATTTCGGGACGGCCATACTCGGAACCACCGTTTTACGCCTCTTCATGGCTAAAACGCTTCTCCGAGGGGGCAATATGTACGTACCCAAAATTGTAAGGTACTGTACTACGGAACGATGTAATAAGTGCCCCAATGATGATACAGGTCTCTTCACAAGGTGTTCGGGATCCAGAAAAGCTTTACAGATATGTGTTAACATCCCGCATGCCCCGCTTAGCCCCCGCGTGCTTTTTTTTCCTGTTTTCCCTCTTGTCTTGGCTTTTTGGTCTTGATGTTTAAACCGCCGCCCGAAGGGTGGCGGTCTCGTGACCGCGCCGCCACCTAAACAGGCGGCGGTCTGTAACCGCCACGAGCAGGGCGGCGGTCCTGTGCGCATTTTCCAGAATGCTCTTTTGACGCGACCCGCGTGAAATATCACGACTCACCAGCTTTTCTTGCCGACTTGAGCATGCATTAATGTTTTTGGTCCCCTGGAATAGTGATTTTCTTTTGTTTAATGTTTTAGAGTTCAGTTTGGATTTGATTTTTGGGTGTTTGAATTCCTATAAATGCATGGTTTGTGCACATGCAAATGGCCCCTCATTCTGGTTTAGAAACTCATCATTTTCAGTAGTTCAGTCTTCTAGTTTGCTTAAGTTTGATAGCATAGTTCATTTCATACTTCATTAGTATTGTGTTGCAGCTGGTAAGCCACATATCCAACTTGTGCAAGTGCAGACATTATTTGGGCCACCATTTTCACTCCAACTTTCATGTTTTCGAGTCTTTATGTCCCTTTAGTTTGCTTAGGATTGGTAGTATAGTTTGTTGCAGGTTTGTTTTAGCTTTGTGTTGCTGTTGGTAAGCCACAGATCCAACTTGTGCAAACAGTATTTTTGTTTTGGAGTAAAATAGTCTAGGCAGCCATTAAAGTTGCGAGGTTTTGCTCTTCATACAGACTAGTCTCGGAGTTACGGGCGCTTTTTGTTGCATGATTCGCATAGACCCGCTAGGGAATTGCATAGGCCAAGCTCTTTACTCTTGCGCTATCCCTCTCCTATCCGCATTCTATTACATGCTGCGTCGTGCATTACGAAGGCTATCCATCGATCCAAATATCTATTCTATTGATGCAAGCATTCCATGCTTTTCTAGATTCACGTGAGCACAAAGAGCGAAGAGATCATCTTGAGGGACAAGAACACACACACCGTCGGATTCACCAGCTGTTTACTGCGAAATCCGAGTTCCATCTTTCAAAAGTTTTAGTTAGAATTTATCAAATAAAGTAGTTAATCATTTTATTTCAGTCATTTCTATTCTCAATATTGTGAGGGAGGTTGTGGGGATTGATAGTTTCTGAGAAACTATGATTCATTCCTCACTTCTGAGGTAGGATCGAGAATCTTGCAGATAGATTAGTTATTTCGTTGTTTAGAATAGATATACAAAATTGCACAGACAAATAGCTACAATCGGCTATTTTGTTTGTTTTACGTTGTTAGTTTAGTTGTCAATTCTAAATATTTTAAATAGCTGCTTTCTTATAAATTGCCAGAAAATACAAAAAAAGAAATTATATATGCTAGAAGTGCACTTAGATTTTACTTTATTATAGTTTGTTTCATTACTGCCTTTTGCATGACAATTACGGGACCTAGGGAGCCCAAGGAATACATTTTCGAGCCAATTGTGCACCAGCCCAATACCGTAGTGGCAATAACTGATATTGACCAAAACCTTAGGATACAAGTCTTCCAAACAACAACAGACTTCCAACAGATCAGGGCACAGTTGAGAGGGTTAAACATCGAAGACGACCAAGCACATCTGTTTTGGTCAAATCAGCCAAACTACATTACCTAGAAAATACCCACATGACTTGTAGAAGGGCTCGAAGAGAACAAACATTTGGGGTGATCCTTTAGTTCCATGACCGAGCCTTTGGAGACACCCTAGTAGATATAGATACCACTTAAGAATCCAAGTTGCGATAACACTGTAAGGTATTACGAGAAGATCGCACAACTGTTGGTTCTAAACATAGAAGCTGAAAAAAGCTTACGACTCTTTGATACTAGGAATCGAACTTGATCTCCCGTATGACCATAACGGGACCGTAACAACCAGTCTATGGTTGTGATCCACAGATCCTGACCTAACGAGTCCATAAGAGAATTAGACATAGACAACGGCCTACGTAAATTAGTATTTCAGTCTACTCGATTCCACCTCTCATCATTCAACAGATTATCCCTACTAGACACAATAACCAACGAAACTAGAGAATTTTGGACTAGGCCGGAGAACCGTCCATAGAGTTGACTATATCCACCATATGACCCTATCGGAGAAATACGAAACCATCCGGGTCATTTTCCACGCATCCCACACCCATAGATCGAATCACGCCAGAGCTCGATATTGATTGGAGCCTTCGAGCAGTCATCCTCGCTGATCGATCTATCACACCAGTCCAAGTTAGAAGGGCCTTCTTTGCTTTAGATTCGCAAATACCATTAGTGCATGTCGAAGACATTAGACTGCCTAACTAGTTTTCCTGCGCATTCTACCCACACCGGCTGTCTCGGCACGACCTCGGGAGGTCGGGTACGCAAAAGAGTTACTTGTTGATTCTCAAGCTCACCTGTCACTTTTCTGGACGTCGGTTCCCATGCAAAGAAGAAACTCTCTAATGAGCATCAGAAAGTCTAAATTTAGCTCAAAACCTCACCTTTGGAAACTTGGTATCGGAAAAAATCACATAACTTCCTTAATATTGCATTAAAGCACATGAAACTTGGACCCAACTATCATATCAAACTGATCCACATTCTTAAATTCTAACCTTTCTATTCCGTGCATGAAATATTCCAACTCACTTCACTAGGGCATGTTTCCTCAAGGATTGGGTCTAGTGTACACCTAAAAACCATGAATTCTCCTCATATATGCACAATGGAACACTTGTGAGTGTCTCTAAATATAATCCACGTGATTACCATTTTCTCAACATGCATATTGATATGATACATTCCTTATTTCACCATGCCATACCTCATTATGCTCTCTAGGTATTGAGAACAAACACCTATAATATGTTTTTTTCACCAAATTTTACCTCAACACCACTTTTCCAAACTTGAATACCAAATAGGATCTTCAAAAAAATACACGGCATCATGAAAAAGTCCTCCATACCTTTGAAATTCACTATCACGTACCTCTGAGACACTATACTACTCAAGAGCCCATGCGACTCCATGCAATCTAAATGAGAAACTCACCTTGCCATGACACTACCAATCAAACTTCATGTTTCTCTTTCTTTTGACATTAATGATCTGAATACATAAAGTGTGACAAAATAAATATTTTCCATCGATTACAACACTATGCCAACACACGACAACATGAAATAACCTTGTAGTAGAATCATTGTTAAATTTTATATGCTAGTTGGCCCAGACAAGGTGGTCTTTAGAGTATTTTCTATCAAAAATGGTAAAAGAAGAGAATTATGATTTGCAAAAATAATTTAGAATATGTTCGTAGGATCACAAACCAATCCAAGATGTGTACATTGATAAAAATTTGGAATGTGTGTAACATTAATGAGTCTTCATGGTGACAAAAACATGAATGTTGAAACATGCAAAAATAGTTACGTGGATCCTTTATACTTGTAAATTTGGTGAATTGGGAAATCTTGAAGTGAATGGGATATGGATTCGTAAAACATAATGAATTTATCGTGTCCATGGATTTTTTTAATATTTCATGTGGGGTGCACCAACCACCTTATGTTGTAACTCGAGCTTGTATATGTGGTCTAAAAGGTTTTTAAAAATATTATTAGGGTGATTAGATGCATGGGTGCGAGTGAACATGTTTGTTGGATAAAATATGATGAGTGGGAGGAAGGCGAAAATATTTTGGAAAAGTGAATAGATGTAGGACTATGGATATAACATGCATAAGAGTGGTGAGTTGAGTACATGAGAGGGTAGATAAAAGCACCAAGTGAAGTTGATTTATGTGGGTGACCAAGTGATTTAGTGTAGAGTGAAAAATAGGACATGCATAGTGGTGGCTAGTAGAGAGGAAGACAAAGGACTGAATTTGAGATGGATTATATGGGTGGACAGATATGTGGTGGTACAATAAGTTTGGTTTGACATGAGATAGGGATGTATATAATCAATTGGAATGAATCGGTTGACAGGAGATTATGCTATGAGGGGAAGAATGATGGAAGGAATACAAGAGTGTTACAATGTGATTGTGGTAAGGTTGGGGACATGGGGAAGATAGTTAACTTGGTTGTGTATGAAATAAAGGAAGGAAAATGGGGTATGTGATGGTAGGTAGAGAAAGGTTAGGGCTAGAGGGAGGCGGTTGCGAGGAAAAATATAGGTGAGTGGAGTGATCAAGTGAGGGGTGTTGAGAAGTGAGTTGAAGAAGATAATATAAATCAATATTGGAGGAGATAATATAATCATGTTGGAGGGAATATAATTTTTGATGTGAGGTTGTGTGAAGGTGAAGAAGTGAATTTAAAACATGCTTAGATAAGTCACCGATCTAACTAGGTGGAGGAATATGGGTTATGCTTGGTGTAGTTTAATGTTGAGGTAGGAGTAGTTAGTTAGGTAACTAGACTAGATGTTGTGTGTAGAGTGGTGGGGAAGGGGGAATAATGGGGTAGGTGATGAAAACTAGGAAAATTTACCCAGGTGAATCAGTACTGATAAGAAAGTGTGGTCGGGGCCATTGAGAGGCACCGAGGATGAGAGAAAGGGGTGTGGGTAGATTTAGAATAGTTTAGAACCGAGACAATTGTGCAAAAGATTCTTGGTATGTGATTAGAGAGGCGGAAAAAATGTGATGAAAAATAAAATGATTGTAGTTGTGGAAGAGGCATAGGAAAACTAGTAGGAGTCATGTAGGGTAATGGGAAGAGGGTAAACCATTAGTGATTATTTAGAAAATATGTATGGATAGTCACTCAAGTGATTGGTGTCTGAGCTAAATGTATAATAGAGAGACATGAGAGTACAATGTGTAAGGTGAAGGGACCAAGATAAATCACATGAGTAATTAGAAGGTGTGTTGTGATGTATAAATATTATAGTACCAAATAGTTCCATCAATTTAATGGAAGTGGTGTTGGCTGAATGGAGTGTAGGTGGTGGGTTGGGAGGTGGAGACATGAGGATGGAGTGATATAAGTGGTAAGAGTAATTCATGGGTGCTAGTTCTCGGGGAAGTGTAAGGATGTCTCTTGGGAGACTAGGGAGAGTTGGTGTAATATGTGGTATTCAAAGGTAGAGATATGTTATGATAGATAATGGAGAAGTAGGGATCATGTCGGGAAAGTAAAGGGGGAAGGATTTTCATGCCACTATTAAGGAATAAAATCTTAGTATAAGATATTAGTCATTGTAGGGATGAGGAGGGAGTTATGCGGTAGAGTTCTAAGGTCAATTAACTTGTGATATAAAATACAAGTAGGACCAAGGAGAGTCGTGAGAGAAAAAATGGATAAGGTAGGGTGAGCATAGTGGTGTGGTGTAAGGTGTTCACCTAGGTCATTGAGTATTCAATGCATGATTAGATGAGTTGAAGATAGAGGTAGGTTACGGGTTGAAGAGGTTAATATGTAGTTGGGGATGGTGTGAAGAGATAAGTAAATTCATATAGGTGGCTAGGCGTAAATGAGGGAATCAACAATTTCTTAAAACAAATTGAGATCACCTATATGTGGTATATTATTATGACCAAAAACTCAAATATAATTAATATGAAATAAAAATGGGCTTAAGGATCCATTACCATGATTTATAAAGAAAAAAATTTCTATTTCTTTACTAATATAAACTATTTTAATTTGTAAAAACAAAACATTGAAAATTATTAGTATTTTTGGTGGTTTGAGAATCTTCCTATGTCAAATCCCTTAAATTTTATCGATTGATAAATTTGAAAAGACAAAACAATTATTGGATAATATAAAATCAATTAAAACAAATAAATTTGTACTTAATAAAAGGCTTGTAAATACCCCACAATTGACATTATACCGATTTATGGCGATTTTGGACCTTTTGATTGATCTAGAAATTACACAAGAATTAAATAGTAGTCTTTAGGTGATGTAGGCCCATACCAAAATTCTATAAATTGTAATTTTCATGGTCCTACACTTATCCTTTAAATTATTCATTTCATTTTTAATTATATGTGATAAAACACGAGAAATTCTAGAGGAAGTCCAAGAGAGTGGAGAGGGGACTAAAGACCTTTGTTTATAGATTCGGGGATAGAGGTACTTACTCCATAAAGAGATGGGATGAAATTTAATGTTGATGGTTTAGTTATAGGCATGTTTAGTTAATGCATGGGGATGTATTTATAATTAGTTATAGGTGTGTTTAGTTAATGCATGAGAAACGTATTTGTAATTATTGACTAGGTATATTTTATAATGTTTTATGTTTTATAGTTTTTATTATGATATTTTATTATTTTTAGGTATTATTAGATTTTATAATGTTTTAGTATTATTATATGTTCACGAGTATGTGACAAGGTGAATTTTTTTAGTTTCTAAACGATCCTTCTTAGTGTTTATGACTATTAGGATAATGCAATCTGACTTGTAAATTGGAAAATCACTCCTACATATAGCATCTTTTTGATATCCTCTTTTTCCTTGGCATTTGAATTTGGATTCATCTTATCACAACATAATATTCCTAAATTTAATGGTCAAATACACATACAAAATCTAGTTTGATGATCAAAAAACAACTATACGAAATGATATTAGGTTGTGAATATGGGTAACCTTTCTTAGCCTGGTATTTGAATATCCTTTACTCTCAAATGAGTTAAATTACAATGAGTAAAATCTTGATTTTTAATTTCTTCATGTGGAAACTAAGAAAAGGAAATTAATATTGTTATTATATGTAGTTATAATACCTTATAACTATATAAAAAAATTATTTTGTACTTTAATTATTATGACTATTGGATTTTGTAGGAATTAAACCACTTTTGAAATATTATCCTTGATTATCACATTAAAACAAAATTGTTACTACTTGCTCCCGTTCGATAAGATATAAATCACTAGCTTGGGCATCTGATTTAACATTATATACCTCGTTATTTTGTGTATATTATGAAGTTACAAAACTTATAATAAATGATCATTGTATATGATTTTGATCTATATGTAATGGTTCCTCAATTGCATAAAATATTGAAATACAAGGTGAGAAAAAAATTGGATGGATAAATAGTTTAAAATTTCTTAAAGATATGAATTTTCGGTGAATGGTTGTTCTATTATTAAGTACAAGGCATATTTTCACCCCCATAATAGGTATCACTTGGAGTAAGAAATCATTGATCATAATTTTTCATTGATCTAATATGAACATGATTTAAGTGTACTCAAATGATTTATTTTTCATACTATACACACAATTAGTTGAAAACCACCGAATCATTTTTGGGATCATATTCCAAGTAAAATTATATATACCATGAATAATGGTGAATTCAACCATAGAAAAATTATTAAGGATGACCCAAAAGTGTTTTAAACATTTAAAAGGTTGTTAGCTTGATAATTTATAATATTTTCTTAGTGCATCCTTTGAGATAACTTAGAACACATTGTCATAAAATGACTTAAAATACTAGGGTCACCTGAGACCAAAATCAATGTTAATATGGGATTATGAAAATGTTTAAATTTAGGGTTGAAAATGGTTTTGGATGTCATTTATTTTTACTTTTCTATTGGAAATATTTTCACTTAGTAGTTGATAAGGGTGAACATGGCTGAATAGGGAAGGTGGATGTTAAAAATTCTTAACACGTGAATGTTTTCTTCTACTCAACTACCCAAAACTTGTTGTATGAGTTGACCTAAGAGGGATTATAACTAAGATTGAGAAATTTTGAAATTGGAATTAGGGAATTACATGACTTAACTACTCAAGAGACTTAGTAAATACCAAAATCAAGGGACTAAGTGGTATTTCCAAGATCAAATCTTATGTTGTAAGAAGGATATGAAGAGGATACTTGAGTATGAATTTTTCGGAAGATGATGCCATGTTATGACATGATCACATTATAGCTCTTAGAAACATGCCTCTTTCTATCCTAAAATCTTGATGCATATGTAACCCTTTCATGGTTGGTTTGCTAATTTAATATTAGTTATTGATATATCGGGATGATTGTGACATCACATGGTTGATTGATGATTATTTAAACTGTTATGGGTGTTTATGACTTTATACATATGTGGTTTGCTAAATTAATATTAGTTATTGATATATCGGGATGATTGTGACATCACATGGTTGATTGATGATTATTTAAACTGTTATGGGTGTTTATGACTTTATACATATGTAGTTTTAAGAGTATGCATCTATACAAATCTATATACATATGCTTTTTACATATTAATTAGTATATTTGGTTGGATATACCCATCCGAGGTTACCATATTTTAATATTCATTATTCTTTGTTATTTGATAAGTTATTTTGGAAAATTGACAAATTTTGATCCTAGCTGAATTTTGTTTGGTTGATTCACTTGATGGGATTAGTTAAAATTTATGAATTTTTTTACTCTTAGAATATCTTATTATGATATGTGAATACCGAGAACTATGAGATACTAGTTGGGTTTTATCCTTCGAATAAATTGCATAAACTTAAGGTTAAGAAAACTATATATTAACCCCTTATTTCATATTGGATGAGTTAGTATAGGGTAATAACTCTATAAATGAATGAAAATAATTTATGTACCTATTGAGGATGTCATATAATAATTTCATTGCCAAATATGGCTTACATTACTTCAAAGATTGTTATTGTTGTACTAGAATGTGTTTTTAGGAAAACACAATTGATTCATTATAATTTTAGTAGTTTCATGTATTTATTTTAAGTAATATTTATAATACATTCTAAAAATAAGTATCTTTTTGTATTAACTTGATTGAATATTTATATAATAATTTTTATAGGCCATAAGATTCCATTTATTGGTAAATTTTATTGAGAAACAATATAGCTAAAAGTTTTATCATGTGGAGATAAATAAATTTTCGATGAAAAAGAAACAAATTTATTCATCATCGAATATTATTTTGAAATTAAATTACACATATTATAATTATCCTTATTTAATTTCAACCATGGGTGTTATAGGATTCATGTTGTTTAAATAATTATGTGTTGACTTTGAAAAATACCCTTGTATTTGGTATCTTGATAGAATGACTAATATATCTAAAAATCGATATATTTTTCTCTTCCAAATGATATTTTATATCATTCATAGATAATATGTTTTCACAGGGAGATTATCCTACAACCAATATAGTGATAACACTAAAAATTATAATATTATTTTGAATTGTAAGTTATATTTCTATTTCATAAGATGGCTGATATATTATTATCAAAGTATGTATGGACTTCTACACCTTTATCAACTAGGACCTTGATGGATATGGTAAGTGTTAACAAAAATATGCACTTGCTTATATTTGTTAAAATTTTACACTCAAAGGACCAAGAATCCTAAGAAATTATCTCATTATATGCAATTATGATGCGGGAGCATAATAGTATATACAAAATTTTGGTTTGCTTCCACATTTTTGGATTGTAATAGGTCTATTAGGTGTGTTTAGGGTCATCTTTAGTTTTCTTGTTACATCAATGAGTGATGTCTTGATCTAAGTGAAATTCCCTCCAAAATGGGGCCTTGGTGAATTTGAATTTCAAGGAATTTTGAGAAAGCTCTTATTGTAAACATGAAAAAAAAAAAAATTGTAAAAGGAAAAATAAGCCTTATGAGAGAGTAACTAAAGTCATCAAACCTTGGTCTAAGCTATAGTGAACTTAGTCACCATGGTTAACATCCCTAACTACTTTCTCCATCATAGGAAGAGAATGATTTTTGAATGAAATTTAGTAAGAACTGAAGAGGAGCTTTTGGGAGAGGAGAGATCATTTGAGGAGGAGCCATTAGGCTCAGGGAATCTATATTAGCATGAAAGAATTCAAATAAATAAGGTTTCCCTTGTGAAGTGCTGATATAACTTTGATGATATAATGAATAATATAATTACTTTGTATAATGAATTGATTTATTTTTAATGAATGAATGTATAGTGACAAGAATGAATGTATAATTTTTTGAATTCATGTGAGTAATGGATGGATCTAAGATATAGTCAAGAAGAGAGTACATGCAGTGAAGGGTGTCTTTTTTATTGATCTTGGAATGTGGTACTGGTAAAACATTGTAATTGTACTTAGAACTCATTTAAATATTTTGAAAATGATTTGAAATGACCAATAGTTGGGAAATAATGTTGCATAAGACTTGTGTTTGAATTTCTTGATTTGAGGAAGGACTAAATACTTGTATTAATTTGCATTTTTGTGTGTATGGCAGTCTTATAATGAAAATTTATAAGAATGAAAGATCATAAATTTTTTCATGATATGATGACATAGAAGTAGAGAATGATATCATGCATGGAGATTATAGAGACATGATATGATGAGTTTTAACATGAGTGATGATTTTCGATTGGTATAATACATTTCAGCCTTATATGTAAAATTGTTAAGGTGTCTTTATTGATAAAGAAGTATTTTGTGAACTAAGACAACTTCCAAGGAAGTAATAAATATTCTTAGAGCTTATAAAGATACCTAAATCGTTTGATAAGAACATTTTTTTCTCAAGAATCCTTAAAACCTTCCTTCTCGGGCTAAAACCTGTCTAGGGTTTTGGACATAGAAAAATTTGAATAACTACAAAACTAACCAATAAAAATACTTGAAATTTTATTAATATGAGTATGTGCATGAGGAAAATCCATAAGAATAATTATATAAAGATTTCAGCAAGATAAGGAGACAATTCCTTACCAATATAGTCAGTTCACCGAGTTTTACCTGTTCAAGGGTCTAAGACCAAATTTGGTTAATTAACATGAAATGTAGGGTTGTTAATTCTTGATAAAAGTATTAAATAAGTTTGAAGGGATATGAGATAGTTTATAATGTTCCTAAGAGGATCAAGGATAATATGTTACCATGCACAAGCCTAGGTCTTAAACTATGAGAGTGTTAGGAGAACCGAGTGAACAAGTGTAAAATAATGCTAAGGTAAACTAGTGGTCAAGTTGCATAGCATGAAAGGTGATGAGTGAGTCAAAGGGACCTAAATATATGTTGAGAGGTGTGAAAAGAATTTAAAAACTTGAAAATTAAAGCCTAATGACTGACTTGAGTTATGTTAGCAAGAAGCTTAAAGAAGAATCTAAGGTGATTAGAGAATTAAGAGTCAAGAAAGGAATAAAGAAAGAATTAGGAAGTGTGAATAAAGATGTGGTAGAACAAGTGAGAGGATTATACATTTTAAATAAGTAAGGAAGACTCTACTAAAGTATTGAAGGAAACCCAAAACATGGAAGTACACCTTTGGAGAGAAATATGGATCAAGAGTCTTAGCACATGAAGTCATAAAATTAGGAGGAAATGAGAATTGAAAGAAGCTCAAATAAGTTGTTTCTAACAGATGAAAGGTGTGTGAAGAATTAAAACCAGGTGAAAGTAACAAACCCTAGTTTTTGTGTTGAAACCCTAGCCTAGGGCTTATAACATTAGTATAAAGAGTGAAATTTGAGTTGGGCAAGAAGAAATTGGAGATGGTTTATGAAACTTGCCTAAAAGATAGAAGACTGAATGGGTATCCCAAACATATTTTACCTTTGCAATAACTTATGTGTTTTCATTTGGACATGGAGCTTTGTATAAAACTAGGCCTAAGTGGACAACTTGGACAAAAATGGTGAAGTGAGAATAAGAGGAAAAGGGTAAGGATTTAGGTAATGAAACTTGGTAGCATGAATGTTGGGATAAATGGGTACTCAAAAAGGTTACCATTGAGGCTAGATTTAGAGGAATGTTTGTTTTATTCTCAAAAGTGCGGTTTAGGAGGGCTTATAACATGTATAAAGGTCTAGAGGGTGATTGGATGAAAATGAAGTGTTGAGTGTTTTTATTTTATTTTATTTTTCTATTAATGGTCAATAGTTTTGAAGGTACTATACCTGGTTTACATAGAGGGCCTAAAATCCGTAGATAAAACCTTAAAAGGTTCCACAAAAATGGATCAACATCCCGAATAGGCGTTAAAGCCAACCGTAACCAAAAAGTTACAACATAAGAGAAAAACAGATCGAACGCTACAATAATGCCGCCACAAGTAGTAGAAGAGTAGCAACAATGAAGATCAACATTTGCAATGAAGACCTCCTTTACTTCTTGGCAGCTTTGGTAATTCTGGATTTAACAGTTTGTAGTGAGGTAAAGAGAGCCACCATTGTCATTTGTGTGGGGTCCTTAGCATCCAAATTTGCTATGGTTTGACTACTCTCCTTGTCTGTTTCCCATAGAGTGTTTGGGATCCCACTAAGCACAGAAATGCTATGAACATGTTGTTCAAGGAAATCACTGATTGCATTAAAAATTGCCATATTCTATTCATGGCAATCCTTAGCTCTCCCTAGACGATTGTCCAAGGAGTTAAGAGTTTTGTAGATGTCCTCAACTTTCTAATTGTCAAGATCAGTATCATCTTCCATCTTCCTTTTGCCTTTTTGATTGGCCAAATGTTGCACTTCTTCATACAGTTTCATCATCTCATTCTCTAAGGCTTCTAGCCTTTGGGAAGTACTATTTCCATCATTTTGTAAGGATTCTTCATGGCTTGCACTACTGATGTGTAATAGGTTTTGGAAAACTTCCAAATCCTTATTACTGTGAAGGACTCTGCTTGAAACAGGGGTGTCCAATTTGGGCTTCTTAAGGTTCCTCATTTTAGGCTTGGACATGGTGGAAGGGATGGGGGTGGGGGTCAAGGTGGAAGGGATGAGAGTGGGGGTAGTGGTGGTGGGAAAGAGTGGAATGCAGGCTTTGGGGTGGGAGGGAGAATGGGGTATTTAGTAACACAAAGCTTTTGTAGCAATAAAATAAGTCCTTGATGTAGGGGGTAAGACGGGTATGTTTTGAAACTCCAAGATGGAGCGTTTGAGGAAGTTCAAAAGATAATGCGGGAAGCATCTTTGTGATTTTCCTATGGAAAAGGTTAAGGAACACAAGGTGTTTAATAGGGACTATAACATATCTCCCTTCTAAACTTATGTACGACCACCATATACGGGTGAATTCGTCAAAGGGTGATGGAATAGAACTTACCCTCAAACGCGTGTAGTAGAAAAAACCAACTCCTCATTATCAGCAACAAACTTCTTTTCCTCACCTTTTTTTTCGATCCTCTTGCTAAAGAAATGGAAGCCTTCCATCTCCAAGCCTATGGCTTGAAAATAGTTCTTCATTAATGGGTATTTTATGCCCTCCATACTCGAATTTTTGTCCTTCCAATCCATAGTGAATTGGATCGAAATGTTCGATTATGCCCACAATTCAATCAATGAAGTTTGTAATTCTGCCTGCGCTTAGGAGGTTCCATAGCTCCTTGTTGCTCTTCCATTCTAGATCACTGCTGGGTTCAACTTGGCACGAGGCTCCTCCCATTTTTCCTCTCTGAAATTCTTACAGTTCTTGTCCTTGAAACCCTTGTTTAAACTGTTGTATGAAATGTGGGTGTTTTTCTTCCTATCTTGGATATTAAGAATCCCATACACTTGGGAGTGATGAAATTTAATGCGGCTGTAGCTTATTTTATATTTCCCGCATGGGTGATCTTTTATCTCCTCTAAAGGCCACTCCAAATAATCATTATCCTTACTCCATACTTGAGTGCCCATAAAATTCCACTTGAATGTTGCTTTGTACCTTCTCAAGGATGTGATTAACATTATCCCAAATAATTAGATTATTATTTATGCCATAATTGTCCAATTCATCAGCAACCTTATTTCCTTCTCGGTATGTGTGCTTGATTCGGATATTTTTGAAGATTTGACAAATGCTTATAGATTCCATGATGAAATCCTTGATATTCCATCTTGGAGGAAAAACTAATTTAGATGGTTAATGATGTTTAGTGAGTCTCCTTCCATAATAATATGTTGAATTTTTTTGTCTAAGCAATTCTAAGCCCCCATAGAGCGAGAAAAGGCTTCAGACATAATGGTTAGTTTGTATCCCCATTTTACCAACATAGGCAACAATCAGACTGCCTCTATGATCTCAAATCACTCCTCCCCCTGCAGAAATCTCAAGATTACCCTTGGAAGCCCCATCAAAGTTCAACTTGTACCAGTTGAGATCAGGAGGGTTCCAATGTCTCAAAAACCTGTCAATTTTGGACCGGATGTTATTCTCGATTATTATCAACTCCAATCTTCCGAGTTGGAAAAAATATGTTCTTCATTTTTAGGATAATTCTTGTTCTTAGGAGGTTTTAATCTTTCGATGTTCTCTTTGACAACATTAGTAATCTTAACAAAGTGAACCTCCACTACTATCTAATGTTTCTAAAATGACATCATTTCTATCTTTCCATATCCTCCAAATAATATGGGGCATTACCAATTTCCAGAGTCTTCTCACAACATAGTGTTTAAAAGGAGGATTCCATTATGTCCAAAACTGGATGAAGTCCTTCAAAGACATCCCAGAAACATTGAAATTAGAGAAGGAAACACTCCAAATTTTAGTGGCATACTCACATGAACTAACAGTGTCTAATATCCTCGAATATTTTTTACAGAGATGAAATCTATTAGGCATTATGAAACCTTTTCTTATCAAGTTGTCATTGGTGAGAATTATACCCCGAGAGCAAGCCAAAATAAAAAATTGATTTTTGGAGTGAGCTCACCATCCAAATCTGCTCCGATTGAACTCGCTCTCGAACAATTTCAAAAAAGAATTATATCTAGATTTAATAGAGTAATCTCCATCAATAGATTTATTCCGAGACTAATTCATCCTAAACATATAGTGGACTTAAGGGGATAAGGTCCAAATGCTCTTGCAAATAGGACATCATGTGGTTCAGATCTTCCCTGTCCATAGAGATTTTTTTCCATTTCTTCTTGTTGCCATCCCTGTCAATGTAATCCATGATTCTAGTACCATAATTACATTCAAGGTTGTCTCTGACTACTCCAAATCTATCAATAAGACTATAGTTAGACCAGTTATCCCCCAAAAATTTATATCTCTGTCATTCCCCACTTTCCATTTACTTCCATGTTTGATGAAATTCTTGATCTGAACTAAATTATTCCAAAAAATGGATCCATAAGGAAGGTTCTCTTCTTGAAGAAAAGAAATGGTTTCTTGTTGATTAAGGTATTTTGCCTTAATTAGTTCAATCCAGGGTTGTTTCTTTGAGAGCATTCTCTAGCCCATTTTTGCAATTAGAGCCTCATTCATTTTTTTGATGTCTTTTATACCCAAGCCCCAATTTTTTTGGGAGTGCATACTTGGTCCCAAGCTACCAAGTGATATTTGAATTTATCCTCCATTCCCTGCCATAGAAAGTTCTTCTGAATCCTCTCAATTTTTTCTCTGAAAGCAGAAGGGATATTATATAGTGACATGATATAAATAGGGAGATTCTGAAGAGTGCTTTTTATGAGTAGACACTTACTAGCACTTGATAGAATGGCTCCTTTCCATCCATCCATTTTCTTTTGAAATATTTCTACCAGTCATTCTAGATCTGTGGTTGAGAATTTTTCGCACCAGGGGACCCCCAAATAAGTAGTGGGGAGTGAATTTATTTTACAACCCAAAATGTTAGCAATTTTAAGCTTTCTTTCCCCAGGGGTGTTAAAAAAGAAATTAGAGCTTTTATCAAAATTAATCTCTTGTCAAGAAGTAGATTCATATAATTTCATAATAGAATTTATTACCTTAGCTTCAAGGATTGAGGCCATTAGTAGAAGGATTGTATCATCCACAAATTGCTGATGAGAAGCTACTTGGTTAGTGGAAGTGGGCTTAGATCCTCTCAGAAGACCATCTATGACAGCTTTATCAATTGTTCTGCTGAGACTGTTTGCCATAATAATGAATAGTAGAGGGGATATGGGGTCCTCTTGCCTTAACCTTCTCTCGCTAGTAAAAATCCCATGGGCTCTCCATTTACCACCACCGAGAATTTGGCCATAGTGATGCATGCCTTGATAATTTTTCTGAATTTGGTTAGAAAACCAAATTTTGCGAACTTTATCCGAGAAAGGCCCAGAGACTTTATCGAAGGCTTTATTCATTTCAAGTTTAAGGACCATGTTTTCTTTTTTGTTATTATCCATGGAGTGAATAGTCTCATGGACCATAATCACTCCATCCCGAATAATCCTGCCTTTAATGAAACCACTATGTTGTTTTGATATTATATCATTCATAATGAACTCGGTGTCTGTAGCAATGATCTTGGTAAAAATTCTATAAATAACATTCACCAGACTAATGGGTTTGAAGTCTTTGAAATCCTTAGCGTCCATTTTTTTGGAGCAAGCACAATGTGGGTGTTGTTCAGCTCTTTCAAAATATCCCCAGTTCTATAGAATTCATTCACTACCCTGAGAAGATCATCTGAACATATTTACCAAAACTTCTAAAAAAAGTTGACAGAGAAACCATCTCGGGCCCGGTGCCTTATCCCCTTCAAGAGTAAACATAATTTTTTGAAGTTCTTCTAATGTGATAACTTTAGTGATGTCTTTAAATATCTATTCTTCAATTTTGTCTTGGGGGATAGCCTCCAACATAAAAGAGATTGCCTCATCATTAATGATATTTTTCTCATTAAGTAGTTTTTGTAGAGTTTGATAGCTTCCTCTTTGATGCTCCTTGGGTCTTTTATAACGATGCCATTTCCTTTAGTAACTTCCATTATCATATTATAGGCTCTATGTTTCAGGGTGGTCATATGGAAGAATTTTGTATTTTATGAAGTGTTGAGTGTTATTCAAGCTCATGAAAATTGTTTTTGGTGGAATAGGATAGGTATGAAGTTTTTTTAAGCTTTGTATAAGTTGTATATAGAAATTTTATGAGAAATGTTAGTTTTGAGATTTGTGAAAAAGTGAAAAAAATTGGGTGACTTTTGAATGTTGATTTCGAATGAATGTTCTAACTTGTGTTAGTTGATGAATGTGATAATCCTCTGCATAAAATTCACTACACTTTTTTCATTCCATGGAAAATGAGTAATTATCTATTTTTGTGTATCATTAACAAATGTTGTGAGGGCTTAATTTGATCCACAATGTATTTTAAATCCACAAATCATTATACTCCTATACATTGGAAATTCTCATCATTTTCCATGGATTGCACTTAATTTTAAGGTATTTTCTCATCAATCCATGGTAGGCCTAGACCATAAAATTCCACAAACCATTGATCTTAATCATAAAAATACTTACATTCAATCTCCACATGTTTCTTCCCAATATTCTAGTCATATTTCCCTACCACCCCTCATTTTTCCTTGTTGCATCATATTGACTACTTGTGGAATGTCATGAGGTATTGCCTCAAGTTGAAGAAGCTTTATTAAATACGAAAAACACTATTTAGAGACAAAGTAAAATTGCAAATATCTTATGAGGCCATATACTATCATACAAATCTATGTAAAAATACCAACACCCATAGTGTATTGTATTGATCACATATTTGGTATAATGACATTTTTTCCACATTATTATGCATGTTTGATGATAGGTCAAGATCATATCAAACAATCAAACTTTTTCTATGGTTCCATGTGCTTATATGTGTTAATTCTCTTATTCTATGCCATTAATCATTGTCTCTAATTATTGTGAGTTTTCATCTATATGACAATCTATAATTGTACCACATGAATTCCATTCAATATTAATAGTGTGTTTCCTACTTGGAGTAGTTTTAGATTTCAACGTCTAACCTAATGCAATGTAAGGTGGAAAAAAATTTACACCTTCAAAATATAAAACACTTTTGATTGATATCGATTCGGATAGTTTTTCTCATCTAAACCCATTGTTCACAAGCATCATCCCTAATTTATTATAAAAATCACATCCCATTGTAAATTCAAATTCAAAATTCTCCATTATGAGGGAAGATCTATTGCTATTTATACATGACATATTCAATTTTTTTCAAGAATCTTCCCTTCATTTATATATAATACGATTTCTATTTTGTTCTTCCTCTCTCTCTATTTGAGTTCTTCTCTATCTATAGCATTCACTTGGATTATCATATTCTATGTATGATGTAATAAAAAATATATTAATTAATGTAATGCATTCAAGTCATCATTTTGTAGAAGAATATATTTTTATACTTGAGAAACGATGAATTTTTGTGGCTTATATCTACCATGAACTCTTCTCTTATCTCCCTATATCTCTAGTAGGAGATCCTTACCTATTATTATATTATGATGTGTGTGTGTGGGGGAATTATACTTTAATTTATATAATATATTTTATTATCCTCAAAAACATAGTTAAAGGAATATCCCTATTTCACTCTTGGCATGTCACCATCCTCTTTTATTTATTTCTCTTATCCATTTTCAACAAATGTTGTTATATTATGTAGTTAGTTATAACATTAGGAGTTAAAGTAGATGAGAATATATATATATTTATATATATATATATATATATATATATATATATATATATATATATATATATATATATATATATATATATATATATATTTGTGAAGGTTTTTAATGTGTGGATGCAGTTAATATCAAATCTTAAATATGATTTTAAATTAAGTTAGTGATGATATAATCTTTCCTAGAATAACTAGCTATTAAACTAGTATTGTTGTAAGTGAGATTGATGACAAAATATTCATTGAATAACTTCAAATAAAGAATACCATGATTTCTAGTTTTCTTTGTAAATATGTAAAAATAAAATCATATGTATACACAATGAAAAATTGATTACCTCTTTGAAAACTTCACCCCACTATTACTTATTGAATTGATGAAAAAAGGCTAATAAATCCATTATAAATGAACTTGTCTATTTCTGCATGAAAATTTAAAGAGTAATAATAACATTTAAAACTACTAAGTTAAAAAATTCAAATAAATTTGACTACAAACAGACTTAATATGATAAATTTCATCTAGTAGTAAGATATGGTCAACATGTAAGAATTTGTTATTAGTTTAAGTGACACATCATGTACACTAGTCAAACTAGGTGCCCCGAGTCTTTCGCAAATATAGAAATGACATAATATATATTTTATGAATATATACTTATAAATGATCCCAAACCTCTTGTGTATGAATGAATAATTATTTTTACTCAATTAAGTGCACATGCATTGAAATGCACTTCGATTAGCAATTCTAGTCTAAAAAAGTTTTTTTCACATAACCGAGAAAAATAAAAACCCTAATGAAATAATTATCCTAAAAATTATAAAAACAAATAAAAATAATTATACTATTAATAAATTATGTGCCCATATTGGCATCACACCCAACATTCCCCCTTTTGCTGCAAAAAACAAAAATACAAATCATCTCCTTTAGTCTTACATGAATATTATTCAACAATACCTTCATAAAAATATAAAAACAATGATATTAACTTTAACTTAATCAATGAAAATTTTATCATCATTGTAAGTAGAGAACCATATTTAACGCAACAAGAGATATTCTATTTAACATATTAATTCATCCGGGATTACATGCATATATAGCCTATTGAACTCCTATAAGTATGGAGTCAAAGCATATCTTCCGATCAAATAATAACCCATAAAATCTCTCCATTATTCTCTCACCTAGAATATCTCCTAGTAATATTTCCACATATCACTAACAAACCCATCTAATATAAGCTATGCGATTTATTCTCATAAATAACTCACACAACTAATTAACTATATAATTAATATGAGTTGTATTAACTCATTATTAATAATATTAAAATTTATTAGTAATGTCACAATATATTTTTAACATTCACTCCCCTATTGTTAACATTATTAATTCCCAATATACACTCCCCTAATGTTGACATAGTATGACATAACTCATTTTTCTGCAACGTGCTGCACGGGATTGCCTCATAATCTAGATCAAAGAAAAGCATGTAAACTTCCAATTAGTTGACTGTCTTGCTACACATGACCAAAACTATGCAAAGGAACACATCCCAAATTTACTCCATGAAAATAACACACTCAACATTCCACTGGCGAGATCATCTTCATAAAGAAGGAAGGCAGTCAAAGGACCGCTACATCAGTAAAAGTTTATCTACCTTTTTACATATGTGGTTTTCTGGATCTACCACCAACCCTTTCCAAATCTATGAGTGTTACAATAAACTTAGAGACATACTCTACAATGTTTTCTTCTAGGAGGTTACATATAGGAATTTCTCACACATTACAATAACAGGAATGTATCATTTGTTTTTATTATCTACCACACAGCTGAAAGAAAACACACAACTGAAAATACTTGGCCACTAAATAGATACCACAGCCTCGTGGATGGTGCGTGACGAGAGGTCGTTGATCAACCTCCTTCCTTCGTTGCCTCCAGCCTCCGATAATTTCGCTGCTAACTCAGCAAAAATTATAGTCGAGGAAGAGACACGTTCCCTATCGCGATACATGGTGGGGTCGAGGGACAAAGCCCGCGAAGCCAAGAATAATTTTCATTTGCATTTTTTATTTAAAAATTGAGTGTTGGATTACACTGAAAATGCACTCATTTGTCCCTTTTTTTGTAACAATTTTTCGACTCTTACAAACAACAAAAGTTTTATAATAACATGATAAGGACTAAACACACCAAGACAATATGATACTAATATCATACAAAACTTAAAAGAAACTTTGTAATGGACATGACTGAAGCATTATACTAATGCAATAATAATATATCTAAATAATACCATACCCTATATCATTTTTCCAATGATGACTATATAAGATTTTGATATCTTTGCACTATGAAACTTAAAGAATCTAAGTACCCTAAATCTAAACATGACTAGAATAATCCTCTACAAAACAATTAAACTTATGACCAAATACCAATGACTAAACAATATTGACCTTTGAATGATGCCTAAACTAGTTGATGCGCTGAAGTCGAGCTTGAGTTAGATTCATAGGTATGCATATCTAAGCTTTCCAGTGCCGTGAAGGATCAATGTGGAGTTGGGGATCAGAATGAGCCATGTGTTGATGGAGTCAGTGCTAATGAACTGTGCAATTTAGTCCATAAAATAAGATAGATAATTCTGTCAAGATCCACGAAGGATGATGTAATCACAATGATAATCCACGTAGAATTATTTTATCATGAAGACCCTTGTTAAACCTATCACGATTCACTCTAAGTGGGAAAAAAGAAATGATTATATTCCATCGTTGAATGGATTGAGCCTTGAGACATACAATCAAATCCAATGTGGATGAACCAAACAAGGAGCAAACTGTGTATGCACAACCGTTATGCCGTGGAGTAAATGTCAATGGATTCGATGACAGATTGTAGTCAGTTGGAAATTAATAACTGATGTCATGACTATTTTAAATTGTGACTAGATCGGGAGCTTTAATGCACAGAATATGGCAGAAATTGGTATGTCAGATTTAGGCGATGACACAACTAACATGGATCTTGGAATGCATGCCCCTCAAGACTGAGTGAACACATGGATTCGAACAACACAATATATAATGATCCAAATATCCTTCCTTTCTCTGAAAAAAATTGAGGAATAATAAAATGAATTTTGAAGAACCATGCATTAGAATCTTGCTATGAAGGATTATGCATGTGAGCAGGTCCAAAATGTTATATTGGATATTTGATCGCCTTATGTCTGCAAGTTTTGTTGTTGCATGCAACCTTTGTGAAGACTGTAATACTCACTGATAGACATACAATATTCCTCTCAATAATAACTTAGGACTCTCATTATACCTGCTCTAATACCAAATGTAAGTAGAGAACTAGATATAACACAGCAAGAGATATTCTATTAAACATATTAATTCATCTGAGATTACATGCATATATAGCCTATTGAACTCCTACAAATATGGAGTCAAGGCATATCTTCAGATCAAATAATAACCCCTCAAATCTCTCCATTATTATCTCACCTAGAATATCTCCTAGTAATATTCTGACATATCACTAACAAACACATCTAATATAAGCTAGGCGAGTTTTTCTCATAAATCACTCACACAACTAATTAACTATATTATTAATATGAGTTGTATTAACTCATTATTAATAATATTAAAATTTATTAATAATGTCACAATATATTTGTAACAATCATTTACCAAGTCTCTCGACAAAATTATGTTTGAATTAAATATGTTTGGTTATAGCATGCAAAACTGGATTCTTGGATAATTGTATTGTCCCAATGTTATCACATCAAACTTGTGTTGCCTCAAGTTGATCCTACATAAAAATATATAGTATTATAAAAAAAACCTTGTGTTAAATATGATGTTAAAGCTTCATATTAAACTTAAGAATAGGATAAAACAACTATATCTTACTTCTTTAATGAAAATGAAACTAATCCACTTTGCATTATGAAGTAATAACATTAAGTAAAATTCTTATAATCAATATAACGTCTCCAATCCAAATTTGTGTACTAAGTTATAAATATTGTTAAAAAAATTAATACCATGTTTATAAGTACCTCTTATATATCTAAAAAATCTTTTCATTTCTTTTAAATGTATCAATGATGGATTTCCATAAATATAGAAACTATTGAAACCCAATAACTTTAAACTATGGTCTTATAGACCCGTCGCCCACTTGGTTCCACTGAAATATTTATAAGATATAGTATGATAATATTCCATGTACCATGAAAATAAATTTAATCCATCTCAATTTTCATAACATTAACCCACTCTTTCCTTTGAATATTTTATACATAACTTCTAGATTCACTAGCCATAAATGACAATGTAAATATAGTATTTTTGATCACAAGAATCATAAAATAAATTACCATCTTGATATTTAATCCTTGTCATGCTCCTCTAATATTTTTTATCCAAAATATTATTTTCTAGATGTGGATTCAACAAACACTTATACTTACTTGATGTTGATGTAGATGGATGAATACTCTCTTGGTAATATCTAGTATTATTTCCCATTCACGACTACACAATGTGCAAATAATGCCACATTTATGCTCATTTTTTCATTGTAAATTGAAATTTTAAGGAATTTTTACATGTTTCTTTGAATAATTTGTGTCGATTTGTGTGGTGAAAAATTGAAGTAAAAATAATGTGAATAGAAAATTTTAACTATGTCAAATTTATGTTGTGTTTGCATCAAATTTTCTCCTAATTTGTATATATTTTATGCCATGCCAAAAAGATGAAAGATATACAATATTAATAATTAAGGATGGTGCAAATATGATACAAAATTCATTTGATAAATTTAAAAAATCAATATAATTAATCATAATTACAAATGGTATAATTACGAATAATTATATTACATTTTTTGTTTGTTTAGAACTATTAAACATTAGATACTAATATATTACTTACATTATATTGTCATAGAGAAATTGTATGAAAAATTTAAAAGTATCTAAATATTATTATTAATAATAAAAGAAGACATTACTTTAATTCAAAATTTGATTTACAATAATATATAACAATGTAATTTTGAGGGAGTATTAAGGGTTCCCCTCTGAATTAAAAAGTAAATATATGGAAAACTACATCCTAAATATCCTAGTGATCAGTCTTGTCATTCTCCCCCTGATCCTCACAATCTTCTTGATCTTTATGAACTTGATCCTTCTCATCATCCTCATCATCCTCTTTATTGTTTGGTTTAGAAAAGGCACTAGCACGAGCAAAAATGGTCGAGGAGTCTACTGTTTGAAAGGGAGTGAAACGACCCAAAATCCCGAGAGCTAATCCGAAATCACCTACTCGATTGACAAGCATAGCTTTGATAGCTGCTTTATCCGCCTGAAGTCGTGTGAACCAAAAATTGATTAGCAAATGGGAAGCGAGACCTACTCCCTCCCATCCCAGGAATAATTGAATCGGGTTATCCCCGGTAACCAACATGAGCATGAAGAAAGTGGAAATGGATGAATAGCACATAAATCGAGGGCTATGTGGATCCTCGGACATATAGGAAATAGAATAGAGATGGACCAAGCTACTTGCGAATGTAACCACGATTAACATCACTACGGTCAGGCTATCAAACACAGGGTCGGAAGTGAATTCCGGGTCGAACCGAATCGAGCGAGCTCTGTTACCCATGGTCGATGCGGTGGTGCACCCAAATTCATCGTGATCCTCATAATATTATTTCCATTCCTAAATTTTAACATCCTTTTCCTTCTATAAATCCTCCTATAGACACTCAAAATTTGCACCACTAATTTCATCCACCACAAGGTAAAAGCATATAAGTGTGCCCCACTTTATGGCTAAAAATATTTTAATATTTTCAACTAGTAAATAAATTAAAAACTTTTTAAAAAATAGGTCAATTAGGGATGCCCTACACCATGCTATATTTAATCTCTTAAAAATGTATGTTTGGTAATTTTATGTGTTTGGTAAATATTTAGTTGTGGGACATATTTTTTAAGGTAAAAAAGTGCAAAAATGTGGGACACAATTAGATGCTTTGACCCCATACACATAATCTTCAAAATTATATTAAATCAAAGCAAATCATTTAACACATTATTTAAAACCATACATCTCTTATCCTAAGTCTAAAATCACCCACAATATTTACTCCATGTAAATATTCTCTCACACCTCATTAAATCATTTTATAGCTATAAAATATCACTTTACTCCTCTTAAAACAACCCAAAACCATTTGGAGACTAAATTAAATAAAGACAAAACCAAATCAATAATTTCTTAACCATTTCATAACCTTCCTAACCTATACACCTCATCCCCAACCTTCCCTTAACCATTCACTTGAATCCTAAAACAAAAACCCCTAATTACAAGTGGTTTCAACCACTTTTCTAGTTGTTTCCCTGAAAAAAGTGGATCGTCGGTGATTCAATTGAATCACAAAAAATTATAAATAACACATTTTTGCCCCTATGTCGGGGATCTTCAATCTTTAATGATGGGTCTCCTTTTTTATCCTACACTCCATTCTTCAACATTACAACATCTAGGACATCTTAAAGCATAATTAGGCATCAAAATCAATCATTTTCAAGCACCTTTTTGGTCGTTTCCATCACCCGAATTCTTTGGAATGTGACTAGACAACTCATTAACTCGAGATTTTTCCCACCTAATAGTTGAGGCATATTTTAGCTCCACATCCATTCAAAGGTATTCTTATATCTCTCTTTTTCATTTTCAAGTCATCATAAACTTTTAAAGCAATCAAAAACATCATTGTAGATCTTCAATTATCATTTTTAGAAAAACTATCAATTTTCACAAAAATTCCTAATGATTCATCCTAATCACCAGCGATTGTCCTAAATCACCTACGATTCCTTTCAAAATATATATTTTTATCAAATTACCATATTTTTATCATTTTTATCAATTTCTCTACACATTTCACATGTTGTTTCCAAGAATGGATCTTTGTTAGATGGAAATTCCTAGCCATTCACATTCAAGTACAAGCATTTATGATCTCCCCAAATTCAAACACCCCTTTTTCTAGGAACAATAAAACACCCTACATGAAATCATGATCTGTGCAATCTAATTTTTTGTTGAAAA
This sequence comes from Taxus wallichiana var. yunnanensis, assembly GCA_018340775.1. Classification (NCBI taxonomy): domain Eukaryota; kingdom Viridiplantae; phylum Streptophyta; class Pinopsida; order Cupressales; family Taxaceae; genus Taxus; species Taxus wallichiana. The sequence goes on along the minus strand of CM031243.1, from coordinate 300,990,742 downwards.
ACAAGACATTGGGGATCATATTGAGTTCCTCCATTATATCTAAGAAGATATCAAGTACTTTTGGTACAATTACTTTAAATCTGTTTAGATCGCATCTACGCTTTATTGGGCCACCTTTGAAGCTACATAGGACCTTAATTTCAACCTTGAATTCTAGATCTGTGCATCCATTTATCATTTTCCTATTGGTGTCTATCATTATCGCTATCTTTTTAATTCACTTAGTTGTTACAAAGCGAGATGAAATCCTCCAGGAAGTAACTTTGGATTCCTAAAATCATCCTTTTCTAATAAGCTCATTTATCCATTTATATAATCCTTTCTATTAAGTTTCTTTGATCACAGATTGATTTTCGGGACAAGAGGACTTGTATACTCATCTAGACTCAACGATTTCAAACAAACATCAACATCAAAATTCATCTTCATGGGTATCGATAAACCCCTCCATACTCAAGTCGGATTATTTTTTGTTATCTTACTTCATTAATTTAAATTTGGAAAGAAAAAAACTTCTCTAAACATTCTGGTATGCCCGGTGGGACCCTTAGTCCCTTTTTCTTTCATTTAGATTAATTTTTCATACATTTTTGGGCCTTCGCACTATAATCACCAATGATCCAGTCAAATGACCAAAAATTAGGTGAATCGTCAGCGATTCCTATCAATCACCGACGATCTCTCGTGACTACTTCGATTACTCATTTAGTCGACCTCTAATATCATTTTATTTTTTTGTTATTCTTCTAACCCCTGTTTGAGGCTTATACTTTGGAGGATTTTGCTTGCTGCATTTTTGCTTAAAAAAAAAAATCAAAAAAAAAAATTGTTTAAAAAAGGAAGCATTTTACAGGTGATTCCTCTTCTTTTCATTTCATTTTCAAGCATTGCATTTGTTATTTGTCCTCATCAAAGTAAATTGTTCTTTTGGGCTTAAAAATAACCTTGTATCCTGCTTGAACACATAGTTTAATTAGGAGGTTAATAGATTAAATCCACTTAAATATCCCTCACACACAACCAAATAAAATAAAACATATAATTCATTGAAACATTTCTACCCAAGTGAAAATATTGGAATTTCATCACCCAATAGGGAAGTTGAATTAGTGTTCTAGCCAAATGTAATCACCTCGAGTTGTTGGTATATCGGGTAAGCACCTTGAATCCCTTATCGGTGTAGGAATGTGAAGTGAGGGGTATTCCCAAATACCAAGTACCATATTAGAACCATCACAGATTTGGGCCTCACATACCTTTGGGTATATCAAGGAATCCAACCTTAAACATTACCTTGAAACCATCCATAAACGGCCATTTCCTAGGACCTTATCAGTCATTTTACACATTTCACTTTTCTTTTAAATTAATCAAGATAATCAAAATTTATTCTATGTGATTTGCTTATTATTTTTAATTCACTATATATTTTATTCTTCATTAGGTGATTATTTTATTTTTTCTATGGTTCTTACAAGATAAAAATCTCACATCTAGACTTGTAAAAACATGTCTAGACCATTTCAACAATCTGCACAACATTCCCATCAAACCTTATAACATGCTCAATCATGTATAGAATATTCTTAATGAATCATTAATAAACTATAAAAATTCCTATGAACACCTCGACCAGAAAGTCAAGAGCAACCACATTCACCCAAAAGTCAACCCACTTCATATAAGACACCTGATCCTTTCAATCCATGCTTCTTTGATACTGGATATCCTATAAAGTTTCAAATATATTATACTCAAAACTTGTGGCTATTAATGCATACCTCTCTTCCATATATTTTCACATTTAATCATCGTTACCCAAACAATTTCCTTATATGCTTGATATTTCATGCATTTTTTCCCATCTCATTAATCCAAACCATGAACCCGCCATGAAGGAAATATATTCTTATCCTACTATTAGCCAACCAAAAATATCGAAAGTCATGTCTTTAGTTCTCATCATTACTTTAGACCTTAATTTGATTTATTTGTAATACATGACCACTCAAACCCAATATCTTCACCCGAACCTTTAACTGGTTCCAGACCACCTCAAAATAACATAAATGTTTCTCCATTTGTAAAAATTCCTCCATCTTCCTCTACCATCCAAACACCTTTTATGAGTTCTGTCATTTTTTTCTATTAGTGTGTCTCAACCACCACCCTCTCAACAAACTACACCTCCTCTACAAAACATTACTATGTCTATCCATGTATCTACACCCTTAATCAACACTAGCATTGTTTCTAGTACCCATCCAGTTTCACAACAATATTCAACCCCGCTTATTTCACAACACATACCTCAACCATCCCAATCATTTTCTTCCTCTCAATCTATACCACAACCATCACATCCCCTTATCCATACCTCTATTCCTCTTCAAAACATCCCACAACAATCACAACCCCTTGTTTTCACTTCTATCCCCTTTCAATAAGCACCTCAATATTCATAACCTCTTATCCACACATCTATTCCTTTTCAAAAATTCCACAATAATCACAACCTCTTTTAAATACATCCATCCCTCCTTAGTATCAGTACATCCAACCATCACAACCATTAGCCTCACAACCCACTTATAAAATTCTTACAAATATTCCTCAGCAAAATATTCCTTTTCAACAAAGTATCCCACAACAATATCAACCATATCAATAACCTAGTTAGTTTTTTTCAATCAACTTGGTTCATCCTCATCTAGTACACAACAACAACCAAAAACTGACCCCCTTCAGGATTTAATGAACATGATATCCATCTTGAAGCCACTTCCATGGGCCCTAAAAACACACTATCATATGAAAAAATATGCAATGATCCTATTCATCCATCTATACCCTACAAAGCTTACCCTCCTCATTGGGAGCTTAAAAATTTTATCAAATTGTACTGTAATTAGGATCTTCAAAAACACATATGATATTTTTCTCATGTTTTTACCTTATATCTCATGACCAAGACCTTATGTTGAGAACATTCCCCATGTCTTTAGCAGATTCTACTTTAGATTGGTATAATATCATTCCACAATATTCCCTCTTCTCATTTACACAACTCGCCCAACTCTTTCTCAAACACTTTTCAATCAAAATCACTCGTAAAACCACCATTACCGACATTTATGCAATTAAACAATTTAAAGATGGGTCCATTGTAGAATTTTTCTCCCACTGGAGGGGTATAATTAATCAACTATCATTATCTCTCCCACGTACAGAGTTAATCAAATTATTTTCACATTCATGCACCAAACACATCTCTTCTACACTCCAAATCTAATCCTTTCATATGTTTGATGAATCATTTACCATGACCTGTAAAATTGAACTTCACGCTCTTGAAGAAGGAGGATTCAAACATAGACTGAAGAAACTAACATTTGAATTCCCATCAAAAATATCTTCTAGTCAAGATAAACCTAAATCTTCAGCTAACGTTGTAGTTCTCAAGTTCCTTCCTAAATAATTCCTAAACGACACTATAACCCTATTGGAGAGACTTACAGTGTGTTCTTTGAAAAAATCCTCTCCGCTAACACAATCTTACGCATCCATCCTATCAAACCCTTTGTTTTGAAACCCTCTTAGTATAGGGATAGATAACAACTATTACAAGTACCATAGGGTCAAAGATCACAAAATCAAAAAGTGTCATTCACTTTGAAATGTCATTTAGGATCTGATTAATAAAGGTGAGCTACATTTATAAAACCCTAATGCACCTCAGAATCAAAACCTCAACATCTTCAAACAATCATTCCCCATCGAGTAGTCAACCACAAAATAACAATGTTCAATCCCATCATACTATAAATACCATCAATAAAACATCTCCTATCAGTGAATCTAAATTTTAACCTTCCTCTAGTAATATCCATTAATCGAAACATGACGAAAAATAAAAACACCCACAAAAAAAAATCTCTTCAACCACATCTACCACCTCTTCATCCAGGTTATCTATAAACCCTTCAAAAAATATTATAAACAACCGATTATTTATATTGTGAAGATTTCATACAATGAATTTGTGGCCTAGTGTCACCAATGTAATTTCCCAAAACTTATTCCACCCCCATCTAAAAATTCACAATCATAAATCATTTAACTACCCCTATACAAAGAGAAAAACATTAGCCCTCTATCCTAGGGCCACATCCTTCATCCAAGTCACCTATCACCATCACACAATCGAAAACTACTCATAAATGAAAAAATAAATAACCCAAATCAAAAGAAACCTCTCATAATCGTCAAACAAAAAGAGACATTATTTCCCTCGATATCTCGCATCAATCTGGACACTATGTAACAATTCTAGAGAAACTTCTCTAGAATCACTCATAGTGTTACCTTCTCCTAAACCATCCAACTCTCAAGGATGGAAACCTTCTTGGTATAATTTTGAATCCTTCTAGTGACTACCATTAGACACCAAGACACTCTGTAGAAGACTGTAAATCCTTTCACTTAGCCATTAAAAAATTGAAAATAAAGGATTTCTCCCCTCAAAGTTACGTAAATCAAGTAAATCTCACCTAACACCTACAATTTCATCATCCCCACTATTGAAGAATCCTTGAGTAATCTTCTTCCCCACAAAATTGACATTTTCCACATTACTACACAAGCATGTATCCACAAGTCCAATACTTCAGAAAAAATAAACCTAAAACCTTTGTCGCCATCCTACCACCTCTAGAACTCACCCCTTCCTCATCCAAAGATAAACCTAAGGTTTCTACATCTCTTTCCCCGAGACTCATAATAAAACATCAAAATTGAGGACTAAATTATCCATCCTTTCTACTCCACCATCTTCCCCTATAGTAAAAAAAAGTATTTTAAAAAAATTACACTAAGATCGTGTCAAAATGTAACTTTATGAACTGGTTGAGACATCACCTTCACATAATCAAGCCATGATCAAATCCCTTCATTCCATCTCGCATACCTGTATATGATCCTGAATCTTTCAAAGACTTTGTAGGTGATCTCAAAACATCTTCAGCCATCTCTTTTGACTCTACCGAAATATAATTACTTTGGCTTAAGAATAATGACTTACCTCTTTTAATCACATCCTAAATTAATGATGTCCTTGCCAAAATATTCTTGATTGATGGGGATTCCACAATCAATATCATATCATCCATCACCTTCAACCAAATTAGATTACCAAATATTGTTATCACCTAAACACAAGTTTTTCTTTTAGCTTTCAATAATAAAATCATGCCCATGGTAGGTACTGTCATTCTACCTCTTAAGGTCGACATCAAAACCTTCTCGAACTATTCTATATTATAGAGGGAGAATTCCAATATAACATGTTGTTAGGATGACCTTGGATACGTACCATGCATTGTTTCCCCTCGACACTTCATTGGTGTCTTAAATATGAACATGAGGGTAAGACATTTACATTTCCTATGGATCCTAATCCCTTTTCTAAATGCAATCTAACATATCATCCAAATGATATCCTTATTTGAAAACCAAAGTCGAGAATCCTCTAATGAAGCATCCACCAAAGCATGTACATTTCGTCATCCAAATTTCCTAGCAACTCCTCCTCGGTGAAGGTTGGAACATATTTTTGGGGGAGTACCATCTTCTCATGCTTAATTCTCTTCCTACACCTAAAATGTATGGAATAATAGATTAAAAAACCCTTGTATGAACCTGATGTCAAAGATATTATCTCTTATTTTACCGTGTATTTAAAAATGAATCTTGTCTACGGAGGGATTGATCATCCTTCCTCGTAATACATTCATCAACACCATGTCATGCCTTTCAAATCTGACTTCGACTATTTATATAATCCAACCTTTGTTCAAATGTATCTCCATCATTGTGCATGGAAGGGTTTTGGATTTAGACACTACAAACATGGAATACATGATTTAACTATCCAAAGTTCCCTCAAACCACATGAAAAGTATGGATTAGGATATGAAATACCTACTACTGAACCATCTTCATGTACCACATCCTTACACATCAAAAATTTAGAACCTTCATTCTCAACAGAACAAGATGATCCCATGGACACCGATGACATAATATCCATCCCGCCCAAATTTTTTAGTCAATACTATTTCCTTAGGACATTTTACTTATCAATCTAATCATGTCACTAAAACACTTCCTCTCATCTAGAAAAAAATGATTTAAGAATATTTTCCCATCAATTATATCCTCTAATGTCACAACGATCAAGAAAATCTCTCTAATAAAGGAGAAGAGGAACATTTTCTTCAAAAACCCCTACCACCCGACACATCAACCCTCCTCAATGATTCCACTATCGATATTAAAATAGGCACCACTCAAGAGCCTCACATAGTTAAATTCAGTAACTCATTAGAGCCGTAAGAATTAAACTATTTCACCAACTTCTTATCTAAGAATAGTCAATCCTTTGCTTGGTCAAATAGTGATATGCCGTATCAAACCAAACATCTTTGTACAAAACATCTTCACCTATCTCAACACCAAACCATTCAAACAAAAACTATGAATAAATCATCTGCACATAGATCTTCTCACTAAATAAGAGTTACAATGTTCTCTTTCCACTAATTTCATTATACCCATTGACTATCCATAGTAGGTCTCCAATATCGTACCCATAACCAAATCCTTAGGAAACTTATGCATTTGTATTGATTTCTGGGATCTCAATCTTGCTTTCCCTTAAGGTGAATTTCCTCTTTCAAACATCAATCAACTTGTTAACCTAACAATTGGCCATAAAATTCTCTCCCTTATGGATGGCTTCTATGGTTATAATCAAATCATCATCACCAATTAAAATCAACAAAAACATCCTTCATTACCCCTTGGGGAACTTCTATTTTTGTGTCATGCCCTTTGGAATTAAAAAAACTAGGGCCACATATTAACATGCCATGAAATCTATCTTCCAAGATCTTATCTATAAAACCATCGAAGAATACATAAATGATCTCCTAGGAAAATCTAAACAATGCAGAGATCACCTCATGGTCCTAGATTTGATCTTCACTCACCTTATCCAATATTTCCTTTATCTAGACCCGATAAGTGTGTACTCAATGTTCTCACCGAGAAAACTTTTAGGGTTCATCATATATATCCAAGGCATTAAAGTATCCCATTAAAATTAGAGCAATTATCAAAATTCCTCCTCCATTAAATATCAAACAACTACATAGTCTTCAAGGTAAATTGCGGTCTATCCGACGTTTTAGATCAAAACTCTTAGATTGATGTTAACCATTCCACCATTTTTTCATAAGGACATTGATTTTAAATGCAATCTTAATTGTTAAAAATACTTTGATGAACTCAAATAGTACCTCATATCACCTCCTGTACTCACACCTCCTTATCGGGGGAGTCATTTTCTATTTACATATCCACCAATAATCACGCCTTCGATCCATACTCACTCACTAAGATGAGCGGGGTCGTGAATAATCCATAAATTACATAAGTTATACCCTCTACAGATATGAAACCTATTATACTAAAGTTGAAAAACTATATTTCACCTTATACTTTGTAACCTTTAAGCTACACAACTATCTCCTCAATCACAAAACTTACATTGTCACCGGTTTCAATCTGCTCAAAACCATGCAATCTTAACCATATACTAGTGACCACATCACATAGTGGCTTATGCTTATAACTAGGTTTGATCTTAAATTCCTATCACAAAAGTCTATTAAGGTTCAGCCATCATAGACCAGCTTGCTGAAGCACCCTTTCCTGACACTCAAATTCCTATTGAAAAATTTCTTGACTAATCTATCAACACTATCAATGAATGTGAATTCACTCCTATCAAAATTAAACTATTCTTTGATGGATCTAAATTCCAATAAGGGGGAAGGGCTGGTATCATCGTCATACATCCCTGGGGAATATTATTCCTCTATCATTCAAAATTAACTTCGAATGCACTAATAACATGGCCGAATATGAAGCTTTAATAATGGGTTTTAAAGCGCTATCTTGCTAGGTATTCAAATCTTAGAAATTTATGGAGACTTGTAATTCTTCATTAATCAAATTAAAGAAGAATATCAATGTAAAAATGAAATATTACAAAAATATAAATCCAATGTTGAATTTATCCTCAAATCCTTTGATCATTATACCATCCAAACAGTTCCACGATCCTCTAATAAGTTCATAGACACCATGGCTTCTTTAGGATCCCTTATTCCTCTATCAACTAAAGAATCAACTGATAATTCCAAACTTTTCATTGTCATTCATAGATTAGATGAACCATCTCATAAAAAAATCCCTTTTATCAACACTATCAAAAATCATCCAACTGATCTATGGTATTCTAAAATATTTGAATACCTTTCAAAATCTAAAATACCATCCGATTTATCCTAAAACACTAAAATATTAGTTATTCAAAGCACCATTCACTATGTTATTATAGGTGGGATCTGGTATAAACTTGGATTTGATGACCTCCTATTAAGACGTCTTACATCTCATGAATCTATCAATGAATGTGAATTCACTCCTATCAAAATGAACATCTTCTTCGATGGATCTAAATTCCAATAAGGGGGAGGGGCTAGTATCATTATCATACCTCCCTAGGGAATCTTATTCCTTTATCATTCAAAATTAACTTTAAATGCACTAATAACATGGATGAATATGAAGCTTTAATAATGGGTCTTCAAACTACTATCCTGCTAGGTGTTCAAATCTTAGAAATCTATGGAGACTCATAACTCATCATTAATCAAATTAAAGGAGAATATCAATGTAAAAATGAAATATTACAAAAATATAAATCCAATGTTGAATTTCTATTTGAAGCCTTTGATAATTATAACATCTAAATAGTTCCACGATCCTCTAATAAGTTCATAGACACCATGGATTCTTTAGGATCCCTTATTCCTCTATCAATGAAGAATCAACTAGACAATTCCAAACTTTTCATTGTCATTCATAGATTAGATGAACCATCTCATAACAAAAAATCCCTTCTATCAACACTATTGAAAATCATCCAACTGATCTATTGTATTCTCAAATATTCAACTACCTTTCAGAATCTAAAATACCATCCGATCTATCCTGAAACACTAAAATATTAGGTATTCAAAGCACCATTCACTATGTTATTATACGTGGGATCTGGTATAAACTTTTCTTCGATGATCTCCTATTAAGATGTCTTAAGTCTCATGAATATATCAAAGCAATTGAAGAATTCCATGACGGTATATGTGGTGGAAATTTCAATAGTAAAGTTATCATGAAACATTTATTACGATTGGGATATGAATGACCTAGTATTAATCAAGAATGTTGCACATACATTAAGAAATGTGTCAAATTTCAACAACATTTAGATCTCATTCATGTCCCTAGTCAAGCTTTACAACCCTCTCATGACTTATTTCCTTCTCACAATGGGAGCTAGACCTCATTGGAACTATCAATCCTTGCTCATCTTGAAAACATCATTACATCATCACACCCACTAAATAATTTACAAAATGGGTTGAAGCCATTCCCTTAAATTCAACTAAGGAAAATCAAATTATCAATTTCATTTATCAATACATCATATGATGCTTTGGTGTTCCTCACAAGCTTGTCACAGATAAATGGAAAATCCTTCAAAAACAAGGATGTTAAGAAACTTTGTAACACCTTCAACATTAAAATTTTCATCACCCTACTATCCCCAAGAAAATGGAAAAGCCAAATCCTCTAACAAAACACTTAATAAAATCCTTATGAAAATAGTAGATGAAGTTGGAAAGAATTCTCATCTCCAGATCTTATTTTCTCTTAGGTCTTATCGGACTAGCATGCATACTCCTATAGGTGCTACACTCTTATCACTAGTCTACAGCTATAAATTAGTCCTCTAATTGAATTTTAAATCCCACCACTTTGTGTATCTCTTAAATACTTCATCCCCGATAAAGAAAATCGACAAGATCACTTAGAACAATTATAATTCTTAGATGAAAAATGTTTGATAGCCCTTGAACATCATCAAGTATATCAAGAATTCATAAAACACACTTACGATAAATATGTAAAATAATGTGACTTCAAAATAGGTGATCTCATTCACAAAGCAAATAAAAATTTTACTACTTTATAAAGGAGTAAGTGTGGAAAGTTTTCCCCCGATAGGATCAGTCCATAAGTTATTACTCACAAGTATGGTTAGGAGCATATTACCTAGCCTCCCTTGATGGTACAACTAAAAAGGAACCTTTGAATGCCTTGCAATTGTGGCCTTTATACTATTAACCTTTTACCTTGATGACTATAATTATATAAAAATATCTTATTCCACCATCAACTAGTCATCTTATCATCATAATGATTTGAAAGTATGTCATTTTCTCGGCCCCTCTTGCTAAATAGCCTTAAATATGACCACCACAGATCTATTCATCACATATTTCAATTAGAAAATTTCCTCCTTAGTAGGAACCCCACAATAATTACATCCATCTACCTTATGTACCAATTGAAGACATGTCATGGGGCACGTATGTGTAGGTCGTGTACACATCTCTCTTCCCCTCCTTGAAATAGTATATTAGGGTTTTTCCCTCAACTTATAAAATTAAAAATATCTATGGATTATTCTTATCAAAAGTAACAAATAATAGAATAATCCCTTTAAGGACAAATAGTAAAGTATCAAAATCATATTCTAAAAAAAAAAATAGATTGATCCCTCAAAGGATAACTACCAGTCAAAATCATAGACCAATCCCTCGAAGGAAGGCTATTTGTAAAAAGAAAAAGAAAAAAAAAAATTGTAGACCATTCTCTTTAAGGATGACTACCCATGTTAAAAATTCCTCCCACATCAATCAACCTTCAAAAAAGTGAAATATCAAAGCATCCTAGGAAAGCTTCCCGCATCGATTAGATTTCTGGCAAAAGAAAAATTCTGCATCGATCAGTTTACGTCAATGAAAAGAAATATATGTATATATGGGGAATTAATCTAAGAAATTATTGATATGATATCCTTACTCCCACACATAATATACATATATAACCCCTTTCACATTCTAGGAAGGTACATTTCATCACTCCACCTCTTTTATCTGAGATCCCATGTGTAACTACCTACTGATAATCTCATGTTAATATTTGTTAAGGACAAAAGTGCAAGTGCTTTCACATCTTATACCCATCACGTATGTATCAAATCCAATATCAATGCAATCATTCCATTTTTACTCCTATCTTAAAAATTTAGAATACATTTTGATAAAATTCCAGATCACATTTTTAGTCACATCAATCTTTATCATCATTTCAAATCATATAAACCTCTCAAAACATATAAACATTTTTAATCCCATAAACATCAAATAAAAATATTAAAAGCATATAAAAACCTACACCATCAATCATAAAAATAATATCACCACATGTATATATATAATCATGATCAAAGTCTCAAATACATCATCAAGGATTCCCCTCACTCTGCACATCAAGATCTATAAATCAAGGTTTCACAAAAGATCCTTAGAAAAATAAAAAAGAAATACAAGTCACATCTATCCATAAACTAGACACCCACAATATACTCATTATCATGAACAATACTCCCATCACCCCATGTGCACCACTATCACCTCCAATTCCTCCATCTAGTCCTCAAGGTGGCTAACCCACACTCCCTGCACTAGCACTAAGAGTTGTTCCTCATTGCTCCATATGATCAGCATACAAAATGGTATTGAGAAGGTTATTTATCACCATATCCTCACAATATGCCAACTCCGCTTGTAAAGACTAATAGTGGGTATAGGTTATCATTCCCCATGTACCCATTTGACCACTAGCTTGAACTCGGGCTGCCAACTCCTCACTTGATCTTTGAAGTCCACGTAATATTGAGATCCCTTCTCGGGGCTCTCACAAATTTATAAACCGATCCTAATCGGTGGTGGCCTATGCCACCGGTGTTCTAACCCCATCCCTCTTAAAAATTACACCATCCCTCACTCCAATCAAATCATCCCTCTCCCTTTATAAACCATCTCTCTCAGCCTCCATGGTGGCCTTCTCAAAAATCAACTATAAAAATTTGGCCTCAAGGTCCTCCTCATCTCCATCACCCTCCTCATCATCACTAACATCAATAATCTCTTGTGTTCCCTCTACTTGAGCACGCACCCTCCTCCCTCTCTGAATCAATCGAGCTCTCTCAAACTTGGCATAAGCACCAGTCCACCACCACCTGTAACCAACGGTCACTCCAACATCATCAATCGACACTAAGTCACCATGTTCATCTAGACCCATCATTCCCTATCATCATCTATAATAGAAGTCCCTCCCATAACTTCCTTAGGAGTATCCACATCTCCCTCATCTCTTCTATATAATATTAGAGCCTCAGGAACAACCTCGATTAAACCAAACTATCATCTAACATGACTAAAAACTAAATTTTACAAGCTCCCACTCTCCCCCTTGTCTCCCCTGTACCTAGAACTCTTGTTGTACCCCATCAAGTTCATGTAGTTACTCCGGCCACTCTAGAAAATCAAGATAATGTCTCATGCAACATATATCCTATCTCTAACCTTGTAAGAAGTTATGTATAATGAGACAACTTATGTTTCCCTCTCAATTGACCCACATCACCTTGCCATCTCAAAAATACTAGAGATATGCCAATCATATCTACACCTCCCCATGGTAAAACTTGCGAATGAGCTATGACAATGTACTCAAATGCCCAACACTGTAATAAAAATGAAATATCTATCCCATCCTCTAATGGAATTTCCAAGCCCATAAATCCTGTATTTCTAGTTTAATAATGTAGGGGCCCAAGAAAAAATAGTTCGATGCTCCATCATCTCTACAACTACTCCTATCATCATCCATGGAAATATCCTTCCTCCAAAATTAGGAAAAGAAAAACATGAAATACCCATCATAAGAACATAGTAATCTATGTACAACAATATCTCCTCTGCAAAAAATAGAGACTGATAATAAAACCCCCCAAAGTATACCTCACATCATCTACATCAGCTCCATAAAATCTCCTCATCACATCCTCCTTCATCTCATCAATATAATAAATTTCCTTTCCCTGGTGACAGTCTTGTAATACTATGGATATCCTCCTTAGTGATAAAAATATCACATGTCGGTAACAAAAATGCATAGGTGGTTGGATCCCATCTCTCCATCAATGCCAAAAATAATCCTCTACATCTGTGGATGCGTCTATAATCATGCATCCCTACAAACCCCACTACCTCTACATGTCTCCAATCATCATCTGACATATCATCATGTACCTCTTCTATAATTATCATAATCCTATCTAGGATGGTAATTTTACGTCCACCTACGATAAAAAAGATACAAAAACACACATTAAAATCCACATTTATTACAAAAATAATCAAAACTTCATCAAACACATCAGTCGCTAGTAAATAAATCTGGTTGTAAATACAACAAAAAATTTCTAGCGATCCACCCGATCACCAATGATTCTGTTGATTTTAAAAATAAAACATCTATATGCATAAAAATGACATTTTTTTAAAACCTCTTCTTGTGTAGGTTTCTTATTCCTTCTCGACAATGTCTTTTCCCTCAAACCACATTTTTCACTCCCCACAAGCTCTCGAATTTGTAAAACAAGTCACACAAATGAAGTATTCATCACCGACATAGGGATTTTATAGCCTGCCCCAAAATTTTGTAGGAATCACCGACAATTCCTTAAATCACTAGCGATTCACTTAAATTGCCATTCACTTAAATTGTCGCGATCATTATGAATCACTAGCGATTCATCATTTTTTTACCTTAATTATCCATTTCAAAAATCAAAACCACTTTATCACATTTTCCAACCAATTGCATCCTTTAAAATACCCCAAATCCTTGAAAATTAAAATTTAAAATCCACTTTACCATGGGATATGTCATACGTGTATGAGACAAAACCCCTTTGAGCCCCCATCACTTGAGTTCCCTATCCTCGCAGCCTACCCTTATGAATCATGTCTATAGGAAATGAACTTGTTAGTGTAGAATCAAAGTACCCCTGAGTGGCCTAGGTGTGATAGTGGGGCATTCATTGTGATTACAAAACAAGGGACCATCTCTCAAGCTATGGGACTTTAAAAACTTGAGATGGACCTCCAGAAAAAGCCAGTTCTTACTTCCTAATCTACCTCACATAAGCTACTCTAGTGCGGAAAATCCTAACTAATCCTAATCTAACCATTCCAAGGGAAAGGGAAAGAGAGGTTGGAAGACCCTACACTAAGCGGTGTTACACCGAGAAAGGAAGTGGTTGATCAAAAATCCAACTTCCCGAAGTGGAGAGAGGTGAGTAGAGGAGAGGGTGGAAAAAATGCACCACAGACCAGAGATAGTTTTTACATAGAGCACCACTTTGAAACCCATTAAGCATTTCTCCGATAACTTTCAACAAACATTAGAGTATGCACACGGTATACCTGTAATGATGAGAGGTAAGAAGAGACAACAAAATAAGCCAAGGATGGATAGATGCATCATGAAACATATTTTATTGCTCCAAAATGTTACACGGTACATCATTAGTGGGTAAGAGGAAAGAATACGCCATTACGAGCCATGTGAGGAGGCTTAGAATCTACATTCTACCATAAGGAATAAAGAGAGAGGGGGGAAGAGGAGAAACAAAGACCAACCCTTTAAATATGCCCCTTCATTATAATATATAGGAAGAACAAGAGAGAGGATGGAAAAATTTGAATCATGCTTCAACCATCTTGAGATATGCATTGAATCCTTCTTTGAAATCTCAACCACCATCAATCAATGCCCACTGGGATCCACCCATAATCTATTAAGTCCGATGCTCTGTCTATTTGCAGTGTTGAAGAAGGAAGAACATCAGATCAAAAATCAAATCCATGTAGTTGAAGAAATTAGATTCTACATTAATGGACTGGAAGACATTTTCAAAATTTTCACCAACTAAATCCTATTAAGAATTATGTTTTATGTTTCCATGGCATAGAGGGTGTCGATACATTTCCAAAAAGTCTTCTCCCACCCAAATATGAGTTTTCAGTCAAAAGATATGGCCATCTGAAGAATAGGGTTACGGGCACGCCATGTTTAAAGAGTCTGTCTGCATCTTTGGGTCCACGTGGTGGCCTCGTGCATCTTGGATATTCAGAAACTTCCTTATGCTCTTGATATCATGCCAAAATAGCACATGGTGGCTTCCACGAGCTCCTTGGGATCCTTTGTATTTTTCCTAAGTCTCCTTTGCTTGGCGGGGCAAAAAGTTTGACCCTGACACGTGGAGGCTTGGCACTTGTTTGGAAACCCACCCCAAATTTTACTTTTGAAGTAGCACCACATTGACACTTGGCTCCCTCCATGGGCTTTCCTCTGATTTAATTATTCAACCCCTAAATTTGTCACCTTTTTGGCCTGAGACACATGGAAAGCCCACGCTCAATTGAAAACCCGCTTTGCTTTGGATTTTACCTTTGAAGGAGTGTTGTTAAGACACGTGGCACCTTCCGCTTGCACTCTTATACTTAACCAATTCAGGCCCACTTTGGATTTTGACCTCTATTAAACATTGGTCATGTGGAGGGATGGTGCAAGTTTGAGCCTTTTCCTTGGGTTCCCATCTTGAAATTGCAGAGCTAACACGTGTTTCCTTCTACTTGTTTGGACTTTTCAATGGCCGACTCTATCCTTTTTCAGGCATGGGACATGTGGAAGCTTCACAATCATTTGAGTATACCCTTTTGTGCTTAATATTTGGAGATGCACCAATGAGACATGTGGAGGATTCCACTGATTCTTCCATACTTAGCCAATTTTGGGGCTCATTCTAAATCATTTGTAGAGCTCTAAGACTTTGAACCTTTCCCATTCCTCTCCCGAGAGATTCCGGTTTCTTTGACACTATTTTCCTTCTTTGTAGACCTTGCCTCTCCATTTTAGAGTTCCATTATTTCATGATTGTTGGATTTGAATGTGATTTCTCTGGTTTCTTCTATGTGGGGTCGTGTTTGATCAATTTTCCGGGGGAAAAATTGAGATAACAATTTGGCAACTTATGGGGACATCTGCATACTAGATGAAGAGATCAGTTACCTTATTGCATCCATTGGGCATGGAGTCGTGAATGATATCCTGATCTTGATATTTTTCTTGAAATGAGACTCCCCCAATTTCTTGCACTTGATCTGAGCATGTCCCAGAAATAGATTATCTTGAAAACATTTTTAGTTGCTCTGCATTTGTTTTATTTTTAAATTAGCAATTGTTACAGGAAACTATGGGTCTCTCCATCGTGAATACTTGAAGGGCCTAGCCTTGGTAGCTCTGGAGCAATGTGAAAAAAACTTATGTATAAAGAAAAGATCATACATACCTCAAATGAGACATGCAGAGTGTGCACAAGAACTTCTTCTACTTGAAAACAAGTCTACTCCTACTCCTACACTAACCAGAGAGAAATAATCAAAACAAAGCCTGCTACAAGTAGGGAGAGGTAGCTTCCCTTTCTCAAAAGGGGCAACCATGCAAATGATTTGACATTGTATATGGCTGCTTGCATGAGTGAAAAAATTACTATAAGCCAATCCTCTACCCAAATAATCAAGGTATCTACATTAACTGAAAATACCTCCTCAAGTTGATTGGTATTGGACTCCTGGAGGTGTTTATGGTGACCCTTGGTGCTTTGAAACTCATCCTCATGTCCTAAAGTGGGCATGACCAGTTCTGGCTTCTCTCTTGGCTCCAATAAATCTAAGTATTTTATTGGGCATAGTTTGATCCTTTGAATGTGCCCTTTGCTATAAAATTTAACTCCAAAAATGGAGTCTTTTTGTGGACCTTCTTGGATGGATGGTGTGAGAGGGATGATGACATCCTCTTTCCTTTTCTCTTCCTTCTCCTATGAATAACATGGAAGACTCATATCTTCCAACCTTGGTTCCAGAGGGATGTTGTGAGACATAGGCTATTGTTCTTGAATTCCCTCCTTTATGGAAGTAGGCTCATATGCTTGGAAGGTGGGTGATAGAGGAGTAAATGATGTAATTTCCTCAGGATCCTCTCTATCAAATAAATCCTCCAAGTTAGATAGATAATTTGTCTCCTTGTTGTCTTATTGCATGTGCTCGACCTCCTCCATGGTGTCCTCCTAATCTACAACTTGCTCACCATGGTTCCCTTCATCCTCCAACATGAAGTTTGAAAGCTCAAACTCTTCTTCAACATTAGATATTGAAGGGGATGAAGTGGGAGGAAGAACTGAAGGTTCTTCTATAGCCTGCTCCACACTTGGAGCCTTTGAAACTGTATGGTCCTCCTCCATCATGGGTTCATCAATCAAATCAGGCCCTTGAAATGAAAGCAAAGAATCTTCAATGACACTTTCTTAATTGATTGGCTTCAACATTGATTTGATCTCTTCCAGCTGATCCTCTTCAATGGGGCTTGGAGCTGATTATTGCTCCTCTTTAACTGGTTGTGAAGCTTGGATTAGATCAGCATTCTATTCAAATAGAGTGCCATCAGAGACACTATATTTAGATAAAACAGATTGTTGATCTTCTTCTTCTTGTTTTTATCCCTTCTCTACTATAAACTCAGCCTCATCTATGACTAGATCTTCAACCTCTACCTCCTCTATTGGCTTTACCATCAAGGGGATATTTGTAAACCAAAGTTTGGCAACCCAACTCTTCAGATCTTCTCTCATTTCTTCTCTTTTGGGTTCCTCCTCTTGCTGTTCTCCTTGACTAGTCTTTGGAATCTCTTCCCCATATGGAATTGGGAAGGCAAGAGGAGTGGCAGGTTGGGGTTCAACTAGCTTTGCAATTGTTTGTGGTGGGGAGGGAGGTGGAAATTCTTGTTTGTTTGGAGGGGATGAATGTTTGGAAGGGAAAAGGGTAGAGGAACTAAGGTGGGATGGGAGATCAAGAGATGGAGAAAAGAAATTAACACTTGGGGCAACAAATGAGGGGATTGACTCTTGATCATGCTGAAATGATAAAGTTTGAGAAAGAGAAAATGAAGAGCTAGGAGGTGGTGGACTTACCCATTGATAAGGTTGTCTTGTGTCTAGCTCATAGGCCTCAATCTCCTCAATCCACTATGCAAGTTGAGGCAACATTTCAACCATGAAGTCAATCTTCTCCTAAGGGCTGTAATGTCTTGGAAAAGGGCCTCCCCATGGACAAGGTGTCCTAAAACCAATCTTGAATGCCTTCATCTATGTTGTACCCCTAGATTGCACCATGCTAGCCTCCATTCTTTGAATCTTCTCCAACAAACTAGCATTCTCCACATATTTTTCACCATTGTATGCATCCCCTTGTTCTTGATAAGCTCCATGGCCAAACTGATTTTGACCCTGCTCATATGGGTAAGCATAATGGCTTTGGATCTGATCATAATGCTGATTTGGAGGAGTTGGGAAAAACATTGGAGGTGGATTGCACTGTTGTAGGTGTGAATTCCATGAAGGGAATGAAGTCATGATTGCACAACTTCATGAAATGGAAGAAAAATGGGAGATATGGAAAGAAAAGTGAATGAAGATGGGTGGAAATGGATGAAAAGGTATACAAATTTAGAGATGGGGTTGTTGACCAGATGGAGTCACCAGATGTGCTTACATGTGCCTCAAAAGGCTGAACCTTAACAGAACACACCAACTTGCTAAGATGAAGTTGTAAGGTGCTTCAGACCTATCCCACCGGGCGTGCCAAAACTGTTAGTGTAGAATCACAACACCCCTGAATGGCCCAGGTGTGATACTAGGGGGAATTCGGTGTGATTTCACAACACGGGATGATCCCTTAAGCTATGGGACTTGCAAAACTTGAGATGGACCTCCGGAGAAAGTCGGTTCTTGCTTCCTAATCTACCTGCCACAAGCTACTCCAGTGTAGGAAGAATCTAATTAATCCTAATCTAACCATTCCAAGGGGATAGGGAAAGAGAGAGGGTGGAAGAGCCTACACTAAGTGGTGATACACTAGAAAAGGAAGTGGTTGATAACAAATCCAACTGCCTGAAGTGGAGAGAGGTGAGTAGAGGAGAGGGTGGAGAAGATGCACTACAGACCAAAGATAATTTTTACACAGAGCACCACTTCGAAACCCATTAAGCCCAGCTCCCAAAACCTACAAAAAAATCAGAGTATGCACAACATACCCTCCAATGATGAGAGGTAAGAAGAGACAACAAAATAAGCCAAGGATGGATAGATGCATCACGAAACATATTTAATTGCTTTAAAATGTTACACGGTACATCATCAATGGGAAAGAGGTAAGAAAAGGCCATTATAGAGCCATGGGAGGAGGATTAGACTCTGCATTCTACCCTAAGGAATAAAGAGAGAAGGGGTAGAGGAGAAATAATGCCCAACCCTTTGAATATGCCCCTTCATTACAATATATATGAATAACAAGAGAGAAGAGAGAAAAATTCAAATCCTGCTTCAACCACCTTAAGATATGCATTGAATCCTTCTTTGAAAGATTAACCACCATCAATCAATGCCAGCTACGGATCCACCCAAAATCTTTCAAGTCCGCTGCTCTATGTTTGTTCGGTGTGTTGAAGAAGGAAGAATAGGAGATCAAAACTCAAATCAAATCTGGGTAGTTGAAGAAATCAGATTTTGCATTAATGACCTAGAAGATGTTTTCCCATTTTTTACCTACTAAAGCCTGTTAAGAATGATATTTAATGTTTCCATGTAGAGGGTGTCAATAGGTTTCCAAAAAGTCTTCTCCCTCCCAAATATAAGTTTCCAATCACAAGATATGGCCATCTAGAGATCGGGGTTATGGGTGCACCATGTTTAAAGAGTTTATCCGTACTAGGTCCACATGGCAGCCTCACACATCTTGGAGATTCAGATCCTTTCTTATGTTCTTTAAATCATTCGAAATGACACGTGGTAGCTTCCAAGAGCTCCTTGGGATATTTTTTATTTTACCTAAGTCTCCTTGCTTGGCGGGGCCAAAAATTCCCCACTGGACACATGAAGGCTTGGCACTTGTTTGGAAACCCGCCCCAAATTTTACTTTTG
Source organism: Taxus wallichiana var. yunnanensis (assembly GCA_018340775.1). Lineage (NCBI taxonomy): Eukaryota > Viridiplantae > Streptophyta > Pinopsida > Cupressales > Taxaceae > Taxus > Taxus wallichiana. Next base: position 300,970,593 of record CM031243.1, on the reverse strand, counting down.
AAGTAGCGTCATGCTGACACTTAGCTCCCTCTCTGGCTGTCTCTACTTTGACTATTCAACCCCTAACTTTGTCCCTTTTTTGGACCCGAGACATGTGGAAGGCCCACGCTCATTTGAAAACCCACTTTGGATTTTACCTTTGAAGGAGTATCATTAAGACACGTGACACCTTCCTTTGCACTCTTATACTTAACCAATTTAGGCCCACTTTTGAATTTGACCTCTGTTGACCATTAGCCATGTGGAGGGCTAGCGCAAGTTTGAGCCTCTACCTTGGGCTCCCATATTGAAATTACACTGAGCTGACATGTGTTTCCTTCCACTTGTTCAGACTTTTCAACAGCCGGCTCTATCCTTTTTCAAGCCTGGGACACGTGGAATATTCACGCTCATTTGAGTCTACCCTTTTGAGCTTAATCTTTGGAGATGTACTAATGAGGAACATGGAGGCTTCCGTTGATTCTTTCATACTTAGCCAATTTTCGGGCTCATTCTGAATCATTTGCAGAGCCCGAAGACTTTGAACCTTTTCCCATTCCTCTCCTAAGAGCTTTTGGTTTCTTTGACACTATTTTCCTCCTTTGCAGACCTTTCTTCTCCATTTTAGAGTCTCGTTGTTTCCTAATTGTTGGATTTGAATGTGAGTTCTCTGGTTTCTTCTATGCGGGGTCGTGTTTGACCGATTTTCTAGGGGGGGAAAATTGAGATAATAGAACCCATTGGTATCCCCTATCACTTGATTCCATGGTAGCACCTATTGTTTCGATACCCCATCTTGGGGTAATTTTTTTCAAGAAACACATGTCAAACGTATCTAAACCAACTCTTTCAAACTAGTGTTCATTACACTGTGTTGCATTCACCCCATTTTGAGGGGGGTAACCCATATAAATCAATCTATCAATAATTATTTTTTCCAGCAATTTTCCTACATGTAGACACTCAAAATTTTCACCGCTAATTTTATTCACCATACACATTATCTTCACAATTATATTAAATAAAAATAAATAATTTAACACATCGTTTAAAACCATACATATCTTATCCTTAGTCTATAATCCCCCACAATATTTATTCCATGTAAATATTCTCTCATACCTCATAAAATCATTTTATAGTTGTAAAATATCATTTTACTCCTCTTAAAACAATCTAAAACCATCTGGAGACTAAATTAAATTTTAAAAAACAAATCAATAATTTATTAACCATTTCATAACCTTCCTAACCTCTACACCTCGTCCCAAACCTTCCCTTAACCATTCACTTGAATTCCAAAAGAAAAACCCCCAATCATAGGTGGATTTAACCACTATTCTAGATGTTTCCCTAGAAAAGAAGATCACCGACAACTCAACCAAATCATCAACTATTATAAATAACACCTTTTTCTCTCTCTCAGGGATCTTTAATCTAGAATCTTGGGCCTCCTTTTTGATCATGTACTCCATTTTTTGACATTATAGCATCCAAGACATCTTCAAGCATATTTAGGCATCAACATCAGTCATTTTCAAGCACTTTTGTGGTCGTTTCCATCACCCAACTTCTTAGGAACGTGACAAGAAAACTCATCAACTTAGATATTTTCACTGAAGATTTGAGGAATTTTTAAGATCCACATATGTTCAAAGGTATTTCTATATCTCTCTTTGTTATTTTCTAGTAATCATTATCTTTTTAAGAAATCAAAAAAATTATTGTAGATATTCAATTATCTTTTTTATCAAAACTTTAAGTTTTCACAAAAATCATTAGCGATTCACCCTAATCACCAACAATTGTCCTAAATCATTGGTGATTCCTGTCAAAATATATATTTTTATCAATTTACCATCTTTTTATCATTTTTCTCAATTTATCTGCACATTTAACATGTTGTTTCCAAGTATGGCTCTCTGTTGGATGGAAGTTCCTGGTCATTCACATCCGATTGAAAGCATTTATGATCTCCTCATAGTCCAATGCCATTTTTCTAGGAATGGTAAAAATGCTAAAAAAATCACACTATGTGTAATCTTATTTTCTATCAAGATGAACAAAACATTGAGGATCATATTGAGTTCCTCCATTATATCCAACAAGATACTAAGGAATTTTGGTATGACTACATCGAGTTTGTTCAGATCGCATCTACACTTTCTTGGGCCACCTTCAAAGCTACACATGACCTTCCTGTCAATCTTGAATTCTATATCTCTACATCCATTTATCATTTTCCTATTGTTATCGTTATCTTTATCAATTCACTTAGTTGTTACAAAGTGATCGACACCCTCTAGAAGTCCCTTTGGATTCACGGAATCGGACTTTATGGAGCAACTCGTTTATCCATTTTTCTAGTCCTTTATGTTTAGTTTCTTTGATCAAAAATTTCTTTTCAGGACAAGAGGACTTGTGTACTCATCGGGACTCAATGATATCAAACAAACGTCAACATCCACATTCATATTTATTGGTATTGGTAAACCCCTCCATCCTCTGAGGTCAGTTTTGTTTTTGTTATTTCACTTCATTACTTTAAAGTTGGAAAGCAAAAGCTTTTCTGAACACCTCCTTTATCCTCTTCATGAGAAATTTAATGATAAAATGTGAAAAGTATTTCATTTTAATTTATAGTTTTATTGTACAAAAAATTGAACACTACATGTATTACTAGTACAAACTGATTATTTTAGACCCACTAATTAAAGAATTTTTCGTTTCATCCGAAATATTTTAATGTCGCATACACTTTCCTTTATACACATTTTTTATAGAACTCTTCCTATGAATACAATTATATGATTAAATTACATATATTAATATTTTTATTTAAAAATATATTAAAACAAAAAAAAACCTCTATAAATAAATTATATAGAACTTACAAATTTATTAGTGACATCTTCTAAGTTTTTTTGTCCCAAATGATGAGTCACCAATAACCCTTTTTAGAGTATGGATTCGTAATAATTGAGAACATTATTTATACATGCATCAATTGCAATATGTATTAAATTTTTAATCAATCACCATGTTATACAATTACCATTGCATTATGATCATAGACAATATTTTTCTTTTATAAGATGTTAATGGAAATAGATAACATAAAATATCAAATTAAAGAAAATGTGTTTATCAACCAAATTGAAAATATTTAAATAGCCCTCTTTACATTTAAAATGTCAAAATATATAATTTCTTTTATTAACTAACCTACAACCCTATTAGTGTCCTCTACTAGCCACTTGTCACACAAATCAAACCAAACATTTTTCTGTATTTTGAGAGGTTGAAGATGTATCCTCTCATCATATGTGTTTCCTTAGTAGTGAACCTAAAAAATTTGAATATAAAAATATTTTTAAACTTTTTACTATTTTATTAAAAATATTGATGCAATGTAATAATTGTCAAATTCCTCTTTATTCTCATAAACCCTTATAATGCAATTTTTCCAATTAGATTTGGGTCATAGTGGGTCCTCTATAACTCGGTGAAAGTTACATCAACTAGTGTTCTCTTTCGCTTAATTGGGATTTTTGGGCACTCTAGATGAAAATATGAATGAATTAATTTTCGTGTTTGGTCATTTTTTTGTAAATATATTTAACCACAAAATAGAAACCACTAAAAATGAAATGTAAAATAAATGGAAAATATTAAACTAATACAATGATAAACTATTATAGCTCCAATAAAATAAATTCAAATAATTAATTTTCCTAATATCCATCAATATATTCATATCGTAATTTACATAGATGTTTAATTTGAAGTCATTTCCACATGGTGTTTATAATTAATATGAAAAAATGAGAGGGTTGATAAATGGTTTTTATTAGAGGGGGAGACTACATTTTTATTTCCCCTTAATCCACTCAAGAGTAGTACATTCATAAATTTGGGAAAGCATCTTTTGTTTACCTTTTTTAATTTTTATTTGTAACAGGATGAGAGGGGCCTTTCTCTAATGAGGATATGCAAAAAAATTAATCTCATTATAAAATATTGAATTAAAATCACTTTACATAATAAATAAAGACTTTAACTAGATCATTCGAAGACACTGGTTCGATGGAAACTGCTTCCATGGATGATTCAAATAAGGCAAGGGTTGGAATATAGGTGGGTGGAGAGTGGAAGGGCTATTTAGGTGTACTCTCGTGGGCTCAGAGGCTGTTTGGGGTGCCTCTCGGTGCCCCAATCAAATGTTTTCCTACATGGAAGGATGTTTTTCCACATTTGGATATACTATAGATTATTCATGATAGAGCTAAAAATTGTTTCAAACTTGTTACTATGGGAACTTTTGGGGGTGTAGACCAAACATTGATTTCATTCGTGAATGGTGTAAATGGAAGTGGAAGTGCAAGGTAGAGGTCAGGGCTATGGCTAAGGATGAATTCCTCTTGTTTCTAGGAAGAAGGAGATCTGTAATGGGTGCTCCTAGAAGCACTATGGTTTTTGGGAAAACAACTCTCAGTATTATGCAATGGTAACCTAGGTTGTCTAGTTCTTTACCTGAACTCTCGATCTAGATACAACTCCAAGACCTTCCCTTCGAGTTTTGGAGCCAGAGGTATTTTTTAGAATAACTAGAGCTATGGGGGTTCTCATCACAGTGGATCCGACTATGAAGGCTTGATCTAGGATTTTTGTGCTAGAATGTGTGTTAACGTTCCTGTGGGAGCCATCGTGCCCAAGAGTATTTTTCTAGACTCGGTCAATGGTCAACACAAATAGGTCATACTTATTGGCCCGGGATCTTGTGTGTGAATTGCAGGAAAGTGGATTTCACTACTAGATCCTATGGCTCTGATTTCTCACGGCCATGCATTAGAAAATGTTTTCCTTGGGGATCCAATTCCTCAGATGGAATTGGATCTTGAATAATTATTTGAGGAGGAGGTGAACATGATGGAAGCTTCTATTGGTCGAAGTTTGGCATCTGTAGGTCTTGGAGGTAGCATGATAGGTAGGCTAGTGGAGTGTGATGCATTTGCTTCTGAGCTTCCTGGGATGGGCTACAAAGATGGTGACCGGTTGGGTAGGTGGGTGGAATCGGTTGAAAATAGTGATTCAAATTTCAAATCTTTCCTCCCACCCACTCCCAAAACATTGATGACTATGCACCATGTGGGCCATAGGGGCTGCGAACCTTTGGCTGAAAGAAATTCCAATGGTCTCTTGGAAGTGCATCTTGGCATGATTGAGGGAGGTCCCCAAAATGATTCCTTGGTGGCCCTGTCATTTTCCTTGGAGGATGCGGTGGGATGGACCAAGGTTCTTCCCAAAAAAGTTTATAGTGCTCAGTCGGATAGAGTTTTCTGATTCATTTTGTTCTCCCGAGTGGATCCTAATGTTTTTCATGCGTTGTTTTGTTTAACCACTAGTAGAGGTTTCTCTTTCTGAGCATCACTACTATATCCTCTCTCCTCTTTCTTTGTGGGGTTTTGGTCCCCTTAAAACCATTTTTTTTACCCTATCTAATAAAAATAATAAAGACTTTATACCTCAATGTAGATGAATCCCTCATTCTCTCTCTTCCCTCATCCTCATGTCGGTTGATATGGGATGTAGACATGTCATAATCAAGTCATATTATAATTTTTTGATTAAGATAATTTTTATATTAACAAATAAAGTGTAAATTTATACCTCCATGTAGGGTACAACATAAGAGTAGAAAAATCATATAGGTCTCTATAATTAGTATACTTTTCATTATGAAGATATATAATTATAATTTTAAATATTAAAATATATTATTAAAAATATATATAGTATAAAGTTATATGTCCATTTTGGGTACGTAGAGGTCAATTTTCATTGAGGCGAGAACATGGGGTTTTTTTCTAAATCCTCATCCATGTATTATGGCTTCAAACTCCAATCTCTAGAGACATCGGGGGTAAAGGAATAAAATGTCTTTCTAAATAGGCTATGTCCTCTCTAATATCAAAATTATATAATGCATTGAGTGAGAAAATAACCTTTTGAAAAAGATACCAAAAATAAATATATTTTTAAGTGCATCAAATACAAATTTATGCCCAAATGTAGTTTCTAATGAACATGAGAATTATTCTTTGAATTCTAATGTTAGCAACCAAAATAAACAATCAGAGTCTATAGGAGATGAGAAGACATGACAAGAGAAGAAAAATGAAAATAATATTACTAAACCCACCATTGATGGACACTTTGTTGTAGATATTAATCCTACAAAATGGGTAATAGATAAAGCTATAATAGAATATATAATTTTAAATATGCCAAAACAAGATATGAATGTCACTTTTAGTCAATGGGTTGATATAATAATAAGTGCATGTTTGCTTTGAAACATAAGATGTAGTTAGATACAAGTTTGGTCTCACCTTGATGTAAGGAGGGTAAACACTCATATATAGTTCTAGGAATCTACTATGACTAAAGTGGACTAGAAAAATTCTTGAGTTATAGAAAATTACTTCAAGACCTACTAAGAACTAATACATAACATCCCATGTGATATTCTTAGGGAGAGCTTTGAGAAGCAATTTATCATTATTATATGAGGCCATAAAAATTATCAAAATCAATGCTATCATAATAAGCTTTACTCTCTGGATTTTAGGTTTGTACTTTACACTCTAAGTAACCTACCACATACATAAGATATAGGACCTCTTGAGGAGGTATACCATAACTATCTAGAGGATAATTTAAAGGTTTTCCCTTTCCATTAATAGTATCCATAGGGACACTATTTTATTTAAAAGTAAATATAGGGTGATATGTCATTTGAAACCACATGAGGTATAACTTGGGGTTCTATGGAATTGGTCTCACATTGAGGCTGTAAAGGAAGATTACCATTATCTATAAGAAAATCATCCATACTAGGAGAGGAAACTAGACTATGCATATCACATGCCACTAGAGGAGAATCAACATGTTCATTTTTGCTAAGAAAAATATAAATAATGTCATGTGTTCATTTTTACATTAAAGAGAAGTGGTAGATATACAATTATATTCATTCATATCATGTACAATAAGGATATTTGAATCATCATTTATGTCATCACTATGGCATTCACTAGGAATTGATTTTAGATCACCATCAAAAGCATAAGGAACACCATCAATGAATGTATAAATGGAAGGAACATCATCCACATGTAAGATAGAAACACTTTCATCATCACTAGAGTCTATAGCCTCTATGGCATTAGGAGGATCATTCACTAGTGGATTTGTTCACCATAAATATTATAACCATCATCACTATGGGTAGTAGAAGTCAAACATATAAATTCTATGAAATCTTCTAGGGTAGTGATTTCTATAGTAGAATGACTAGGAGGGTAATTAGGTGTATAGGAAAAGTAGGGTGATATTTATCTTTAGATATAAGAGGATTGAAAATTTGATCATAATTGTATACTATAACATCCATATCAGAATATGAAGTAGGAATAACACAAGTTGCAACCTCATAAGTGGTATGGAACTAGTTGACAGATGGTAATTATTATGTTTTCGCAAGTAATGAAATAAATCCATGGCCAAACAAATAATATTAAATGCATCCAAAAAAATCACACACATTCCCAAGGCATCCCCAGAAATGGAAAATATCAAGCCTAATGTGAAGTAGATAGTACGATATATTTTATGTATCACTTAAAAAAATTTTGTTGATCAAATATTATAGTATGTCTTAGGGTTTATACAATTTACCCTAGAATTTACTCAATTTACCCTAAGATTTACACAAAATTCCCTCTAATTTACACAATTTACTCGAGGGTTTACACATTGTAGATTAGGGTTTATACAATATTATTTATAATGTACATAATTTACCATATGGTTTACATAATATGTACTAGGGTATATGGGATTTGTCATGTACTCTTCTTCTTCTAGTGGAGGATTTTCTTTCCTTCTAGGTGTTAGTTTTGCTCCATATTTATGTTAGTGCCCCATTTTTTGTTTATGTTGTCTTTGTTACTTTCTACTCTTTTTCTATTTTGTTACTATTTCCTCTTCTTTCTTGTTATCCTTTATTTTTTTACACTAGGTATTATCCTCTCCTCTTCATTTTATCTTGATTCTTTCCTCTAGTCACTACCAAAAAGAAAGCGAAATAAAGTGGTATTTCTTTTGGTATCCCGCTTTATGTTTTTTAAAGTTAGAGATGGTTGTGGCACACATGTGGTGTAAATTTTCACCATAGTTACACCACCCCCAAAAAATTTAAAAATAAAATAAACCTTAATAACTAGACTGCCAAATAATTATAGAGTATAGGATTATAGATAAGCCCCTTGTTTACATTTGGATCATGTTGCTTACATATGTCTATACAACAATTAGGAGAGGGGGTTCCTAATTATCAATCTATGACATTCTTGGTCTCAATTATCTATCTAGGGTTCACTGCGGGTAAGATATGATAGATAGGGAGGGGAACAATTATAGCTATATGTTGGAAAAATAATTTGTCACAAGGAAAAATTAGTTATTTTTCACCAATTCTTCAGGACTAAGTCCCTCCTCTTGGTAATGAGGAGGCTCTCATTTATTGAATACAAAAAACATATCGGGGGTGGCCTTAAATCCAGGGATCACACAAGAATACTCCACTAAACCTATGGCAAATTTCTTATACTTAGTAAAAGGGAATATTTTTCTTAGAGAAGGAGGTAGAGGGGAGTAATAATATAGTGAAGAGAGGTTAATTTTGTGAATAGGAACTTATATATTTCACAACATTAACCAGAGTAGATCCACACTCAATTAGAAGAATTCAACCATGCAAAAAACAATAAGACTAAAAAACTAAAGAAACAATGTTCTATTGATTCATTCATCAAGGGTATAAATTCATTTCTTGTTTTTCAATATCACCATCCTTGCAAAATTTAGTGTGCAATAAGTAGAGGAAACATAGACAAGAGGGAATAGAAGAAAGTAATATTTTTCTTATATCTAATAGAGAAAATATATATCCCTAGATACTCACAATTGAAACCCCCTTGGAATGAAGAAGACATTCCAATTTATATATTTACAATATTAAATTTCATCTCCCCTACATGACCTTTCACCTTTCTCTCACTTGTGACCTTTCATATTCCTACGAAAAGAATGTGAGGATTTTTATTATTAATGAAAAAGAACTTTTATGATTATAACTAAAGGTAATCGTTGTCAAAATTTCACCCCCCCCAGGGTAAATTTCGATAACATGCATCAAAGTTGCAGAAAGGCAAATAGGTCAATCCAGGAAAAATCGTGAAAATCGGCTAAGTCCTAGTCCAAGGAGCAATTGGGACATTTGGGACAGAAATGCGCGGATCGGCCGAAAAGCCTCCAGGCGGTCCAAGTGCCAAATGGGACATTTGGGACAAAAGTACGCGGCGGGCGCGAAAAGCCGATCCTGCCGAAAGAGGGAAAAAATTGACTAACTGCTGAGACGGACGCCTGTGGGACAAGCGGGCCAGAAAGGCGCGAACCGGCCGGTTCGCCCGAAATCAGCACAAAGAGCACAAGGCAACTGGGACAAAGGGACGCGCGGGACACGGATCGCTGAAAAATCCGAAAGCCAATGAATTTGCGCCACGTGTCATCGGCCAAATGAGGGACAAGGAAGCCCATTTTGGGCGGATCGGAGGTTTTGTCCTAAACGGTTTGGGACAAGCGGGTCAAATAGACCCGAACCGGCCGGTCCGGCCGAAATGAGTCCAGAGGGTCCAAAATCAAATGGGACATCTGGGACAAATGAACGCAAAATGCGCGAAGGAGCCGAAGGAGCCGAGGACCAATCAGAAACTGCCAAGTGTCCTCATAGAGTACAGGTCGAAAAGTCAAAGGCGAGTTTTCGAGCACCGAGCCGAATCAATAGGATCTTGCCACGTGTCTCATTTAGGGACCCACAGAAATTTCAAAGGAAAGCCCGCCAAAAGGCAGAGGAGATAGAATTATTCAACCAATCAGAGTACGCCACGTGTCATCCAGGCGGCAGAGCGCGGGAAAGAATTCAAAAAGCCGTTTTCACCTGTTCCGTGCCCTAAATCTTCAGATTGCCATAACTTTTGATCCAGAGCTCGGATTTGCACGTTCTTTATACCAATGGAAAGCTGGTAAAATTCTCTACACGTTTCCAAGGCCAATCTTGTATTTTGGTTCAGTTTGGAGGATGAAAATCAAGAAACGCCTCTGGCGCGAATAACAAACAAAAGTAATGCGTCAACGAACATTTTTAATGCAGCAGACAGCTCGCCGCTTCTGCTAGGCAGCCCGCCGTTTCGCCAGGATCCGCCGCTTCTGCCATGATGAGATGAGTTAAATGCATTCTGGAGGTGGTTGGGGCAGATTTCGAATTCCTCTCTCTTTTCTCTCTCATTCTTCCTATAAATTGTAAAGAGGGGCTTCTTTCTAACGGTTGGACATTTCTGTTTTGCGACCCCTCCCTTCTCTCCTGCTTGCAAGAGAATTCGTGGAGTTTCCAAGCCTCCCACATGGACTGTAATGTCATTGTGCCTCTTGGCCATTGCAATGTATCTGAATCGATCCTTTGAGCAATATATATGTCTGTGATTGAATTTAAATCCTCTCATGTATTCATTGTTGTCATTCTGACCTCTCCCATTGCATTTCGGTTACCTGTGTATGATGTGGTATTGCATCTATATGGTCTGTGTTTATGTTGCAAAGCTTATGTTCTTCATTCCTCGGTGCATCACCTCCATAGTTTAGGTTTTATTATACGCATTTCTCTCTCCCTGTCTCCTTGGTAGTTAGGTTAGTTTTGGGTGAACCTCTGCGTTTTATTGGTGCATCTGAACAGAGGAATAGGAACCAGCCTTTTACTGGAGAATCCTTTCTCATTTTCAAGTCCCACACTTGGAGGAAGGATTCAATGTTATGCAATCACACTGGATACCTAAGTGATCAACCTAGAAACTTGATCTGTATCCAGGGGTGCTGTGATTTTGCATCAACAGTTTTGGCACGCCCGGTGGGACCTAGAGGTCTCATTTTTATTGCAGCAAAGTTGATATGCATCTGCTGCAATTTTCTTGCTTAAAAAGAGCTATTATTTGCATATCTGGCGACTCCAAGGGGGAGAATCAACTGGTTTTAGCAGTACAGGCCTAAAAGCTTATGAGAAGAATCACAAGGTCAAGAGTTGGAGAAGAAGAAGTGCTATTTGAATACCTGCAATTATCTCCAAGAAGAAGGCAAAGAGGAAGAAGGATTCAAAGGTCTCCATCTCCCCCAAACAGAACTCTCTCAACTCCTCCACCTGACAGACCTTTCTTTCAATATACAAGGGTTTTAAGACCAATCAGAATGGCGCAACCAGTGAACCCCTATGTCAACTTCATAGGCAGCAGCCCACTTGCTCTCAATGCACAAAATCCAATCCCAGTTGCAGCATTGAAGAACATTCCATACTTTACTGGAGAAAATCAGACCACTCCTGGTGATCATGTCAAGGACATTGCTAACATTTGTGCAATCCATGAGATTGATGAGATGCAAGTAGCTGTCAAATTGCTGGCGTCTTCATTCAAGGGGAAAGCATTGCAATGGTTTAGGAGCCTTGGAGCTGGCTCTATCACAAACTGGAATCAGCTATGTATTGCACTTCATGATCAATTTGGAGAGAAGGGAGACAACTTGTCTCTTTTGGAGCAGCTGACAACCATCAAGAGAGCCTCCAATGAGCAGCTAACTGACTTCAACTTCAGATTTCAAAGATCTTGGGATAGAATTCCAGTAGCAGTCAGGCCAACAGCAGGAGGTGCTTTTCTATACTACCTTAAAGCTTTAAATTCTGATATTTCTATGTTGATTCAATCTATGGGAGGCACAACCATCCCTGCTGCATATAGTATTGCCATTAGAGCTGAAAATTGTCTGATTCAAGCTGGCAAGCTAGCTCCTAGGCCCCCAATGCCATTGTATCCAAGTATAGAGAGCCCAAGTACTAGTCAAGCACCTGTCTTAGCTCCTATTCCCACTCCTAGGAATCAGAGTTCAAACAAAGCTTCCACTTCATCTCCAAGTGCCCCAAATGAGCTTCAAGAAGTCATGAAGCAACTGCAAAATTTAGGTAATGAGCTGGTCACACTCAAGAGACAGCAAGCTCAAGGTTTTAGACCTTCGTATCAGCCTCAAGCTCAACCTAATAGGCAGCCATATCAGCCTCAAAGACCACCTAATCCAGCTGCAAATATGAATCAAACAAGGCCTCCTGTCAGTAGACCTTTCCACCCCTATAATCCAAATGCCATATCTACCTCTAAGGCATTAGTACCAGCACAAAATAATATGGCACAGAGTACGATGCAGGGTGTTACCCTTGCAATCTACCTCACGGATCAGTCGGTCAAGATGTTTCAATGGTGCATTGAATCAGGCCTTGATGGTGCAAACCATTGGTGTCGCTCAAGATCCAAGCCAGGAGGAGAATCAACGGCAACAAACGCAACAAGAAGGACTCCCAACAGAGACCGCATTGGCCAATTGGCAGACGGAAGACTTCTGTGGAGTTAACCAACAGCCTTTTCAAGGCGTGGCTGCCAATACACGGTCAAAGAAGAGAAGCATAGAAGAGGGACAACAGTCTAGTCCAGTTGTTTCTCAACCCACTCTTACACAACAAGGGGTCAGTAGACCAAACGCAGCTCCAAACCTGCAAAATCAACCCAAGGTTCCTGTGGTAGCAACACATGCACCCGTTCAAGCCCCAGAAAAGGTTGTACAAAGTAGGGGGCAGCAAAAGGACAGTTCATCCCCTTTCAACATCATTGATCAAATGAAGAAGACACATGTGAACTTTTCCATGTGGGAATCACTGGCGATCCCAGGGCAACGAGATTTATTGCAAGCTGCAATGACCGATTGGTCTGCCACAAATATATCAAACCTAGGACATGAGAAGGTTCTCACTAATGCAGTGCAACATGATGGGGGGCAGACAAGAAAAAATTTGAAGCCTTCACCTTTCTATGTTTCATTGATTGTTGGAAATCACTTGGTGCACAACTGCATGTTGGATTCGGGGGCCAGTAGTTCGGTGATGCCGAAGCAAATAGCGGACCAACTGGGTTTGAAATATGAGCCAGTACTGAAAGGAGTAGTACAGCTAGATGGAACGGCAGTGGGGACTGTTGGAGTCATCAAGGAATTAAGTCTAACACTACATTCCTGTCCTAATGTTACAGTTTTGCAAGATGTGTCTGTGATTGACCTTCCGCCACTCTTTGCGTTGTGTCTTTCAAGAGACTTCACTGCGAAAATCGGTGGATATTTATCTGCAGATTGGTCGCACATGATTTTTAGGACAAGGTATGGAGCCAAAGCAACAATCAGGTCAGAACCAATTGCCAATTTCCATATTGAACCCTATGTACCAGGTCTTATCAATGCAAATTGCTCAGCTTTTGATCAGGAAGAGTGTTCAAATGATCTAGAAACAGGTACTAAGGTCGAGGGAATTCCTGATTTAACTTTAGATGAATGGGCAAACAAAAGTCATGAATTTGATCCATACAAAGAAATTGAGGAGTCTGAATTGGGCGTGTATTGTATACACGAGGAAAGTTCACCCATTCCTGACGTCATTCGGCCTGAACAAAAAGATGAAAACAAAATTTGGAGATTATTCTTCGATGGTTCGAGAAGCAGACAAGGTGCTGGAGGTGGTGCAATGTTAATTTCGCCACAAGACATCAAGTATTATTCAGCTTTTCGTTTCCAGTTTTCTTGTTCAAATAACACCGCCGAATACGAAGCATTGATTCATGGACTTCATTGGGCCAGGAAAAAGGGCATAAAGAACTTGCAGGTGTTTGGAGATAGCGAGCTGATCGTCAACCAAGTTAGGGGGCAGCATGCTACAAAGAACGACTTGCTGAGGAGCTACAAGAATAGGGTATGGGACCTCATTGAGGATTTCGAAGCTTTCAACATTGTGTCCATACCCAGGAAGAAAAATGAAGCCGCAGATAGGCTCGCAACAGTTGGAGCAACATTTGATGTGGTTGACAACATCAGAAGGGAAAACGCAGCCACACGTCCATGTGGTTGTAAGGCCAGCAGTTCCAGATAATAACACAAGCTGGCAGGTGTTTGAGAACGATCAACAGATCGTCAATTTCTTACAAGAAGAGGCTGAATTTTCAGCTAGGAATCAAGACAGATTAGAGCAGCAGTATGGGGATCAAGTAGTGCAGCTGCGGACAAACAAGCTTCCTAAGGGTTTGGTAACATTGGAGTCTATCTTCAACCCTAACGACCAGTTTCGTAAGGAAAAGGCAAACATACAGGTCAAGAGAGAAGATTCAGAGCCAATTCCGGTTGGGGAAGGCAAAACACTTCAAATTGGCAAAGTGGCCACTGAACAGGAGAAATCAGATTTCATACAACTTTGCCAAGAGTTTCCAGATGTCTTCGCTTGGAGCTATGAAGACTTAAGAGGATTCGATCCAAATTTGGCACAACATACCATAGAATTGGATCCAGATGCTAAGCCCATCAGGCAGAAGCAGAGACCAGTCAACCCTCACATTGAGCCTCTAATGAAGAAAGAGCTTAACAAGCTAATCGAGGCAAGCATTATATTCCCTATCAAGCACTCAAGCTGGGTCGCGAACTTGGTTCCGGTCAGAAAGAAGAGCGGAGAAATCAGGTTGTGTGTGGACTTCCGAGACCTCAATAGAGCATCTCTCAAAGACCATTACCCGCTTCCTTCAATGGAACAAATATTGCAAGTAGTATCCGGTTCAGAGAGATTCTCTCTCCTAGATGGCTACTCAGGGTACAATCAGGTGATGGTGAAAGAAGATGACCAATTCAAGATGGCTTTCACCACCAAATGGGGAACCTATGCCTACAAGAAAATGCCATTTGGGCTATCAAATGCTGGAGCCACCTTCCAAAGGGCAATGGATATGGCATTCAAGGGGTTGATCAATAAAATAGTTTTGATATATCTTGACGATATCACTGTATTCTCAAAAAATGCAGCGGATCACCTCTGTCATTTGAGGCAAGTATTTCAGAGATGTAGAAGATTTGGGGTATCATTGAACCCCAAAAAATGCATATTCTTGGCTCACGAGGGAAAGCTTCTAGGCCATATTGTTTCAAAGGAGGGGTTGACGATTGACCCAGAAAGAGTTGAAGCAATTCGAGCATTGCCATTGCCAAGTCACAAGAAGGCTCTTCAAAGCTTCTTGGGAAGGATCAATTTTGTCCGTAGATTTGTTCCAAATTTTGCTGCTCTTGTGAAGCCAATAACGCTGATGTTAAAGAAGAGCATGGCATTTAGGTGGACATCAGAAGGCAAGGCAAGTTTTGAGGCAATAAAAGAGGCTATATCTCAAGCTCCGACTCTCGTCAATCCAGACTTCTCCAAGGACTTCGTGCTATACGCCTTTGGTGGTGGGGAAACGATTTCTGCAATCCTGGCACAACAAAACAAAGAAGGGTTAGAGCAACCAGTTGCTTTCTTCAGTCAAGGCTTGGAGGAATACGAAACTAGGTACTCTTTCATTGAAAAGCATGTCCTTGCGGTAATCAGAAGTTTAAAGAAATTCAAGCACCTAGTCTCAAACAACAAGATCCAATTGTTAGTCTCTCATGTGGGAGTTAAGGACTTCCTTCTAAACAAGGATCTGAATGAGAAGCGTGCAGGATGGATAACTCGTGTCATGGAATATGACATCGAGATCAAGGTCACCAAACTAGTACGTGGGAAGGGACTATGCGAGCAGCTAGCCTTGAGTCAACAGTTGAAACAGGTAATGAAGAAGACGCTGTCCTGCTGTTACAAGATGATCAAAAACAGGAAAATGATGATGTGTCCACTCCCTGTTGGACTCAGAATATGATACATTTCCTACAGACGGGCATGTGCCCTCCAGAGATGAGCAAAGCAAAAAGAAGGTACTTCAGATTACAAGCAGTTCCTTATGTGCTTGTTGATGGTATTTTGTTTAAAAAGGACATCAACGGTGTTCTATTGAGATGCATCGGGACAGGTCAGATTGAGAGGATCTTACAAGAGTTCCATGACGGAGAGGCAGGAGGCCATTTCACCCCACGAGTAACAGCTCTCAAAATCATGAAAGCTGGTTACTATTGGCCTGCTGTATTCAATGATTGCTACTCATGGGTTAAGAAATGCAAGAAATGTGCATTCTTCACAGGGAAAGGAAGGTTAGCAGCACTGCCCCTTCGTCAAATTTCAGTAGATCATCCATTCATGCAATGGGGATTGGACTTCATTGGAGTCATCAATCCCAATTCGAATCAAGGCCACAAGTGGATTCTTACAGCGACAGATTATTTCACCAAGTGGACCGAGGCAGTAGCGCTCAAAGAAGCAAGTGAGTCTAGCATACTAGACTTTTATGAAGGAATAGTAACCAGGTTCGGTGTGCCGGCCACCATCATATCAGATAATGCATTAGCATTCATAGGTTCAAAAATTACAGAGTGGGCTGTCAAGAATGGAATATTTTTGAGCACCTCTTCAAATTATTACCCGCAGGGTAATGGGCAGGCAGAGTCCACAAACAAGAATTTGCTAAAAATCATCAGAAGGACTCTGGATGAAAACCAAAGAACATGGCATACAAGGCTAAAATCAGCGTTATGGGCTGACAGAATAACACCAAAGAGGTCTACAGGTAATTCTCCCTACAAGTTGGTCTATGGGAAGGAGGCAGTATTGCCTATATCATTAGAATTACCAGCCTTGGAGCTCATGAAACAGCTTGAGTTATCTGAATTCGAACCAATGGAGGCCAGGTATGCAGAATTGATGGAATTAGAGGAAATCAGAGAACATGCGATTCAGACGATTGAAAAGGATCAGGCCGTAGTAAAAAGATGGTTTGATAAGAGAGCTGGAGCAAAGACTTTCCAGGAAGGGGACCTAGTTCTGAAATGGGATGCAGATCGGGCAAAACCAGGAAGGCATTCCAAGTTTGATGCCATCTGGAGTGGTCCCTATATGGTCACGGGATGCAAAAATAGTAATGCCTTCCAATTGTCTGCATTGGATGGAGAGGAACTTCAGATTCCGGTTAACGGAATCTATCTTAAACATTGCTACTAGGAGAAAGGTTTTTCCTTGTAAATATTAGTTTAGGTTTTTCTTAATTCCTCTAAGTGCGTATGCACATTGTCCTGTTGTAGTTAGGTTTCTATTTCCCTAAGTGCTTTGGCACAGGTTTCGCTGCTCTCAGGATGTTTTCTGCAGTTCAGAGTGTTGCTGGAGAAGAAGTTGCAGTATCAGGCTTGTTTCGGGTTATTGCTTGACTCCATGCCCAATGGATCGCTAAAAGGCCACTGATCATTCACCTAGCAGGCAGGTGACCCCGCTGAGTCGTCAAAACTGTTGTCAAAATTTCACCCCCCAAGGTAAATTTCGATAACATGCATCAAAGTTGCAGAAAGGCAAATAGGTCAATCCAGGAAAAATCGTGAAAATCGGCTAAGTCCTAGTCCAAGGAGCAATCGGGACATTTGGGACAGAAATGCGCGGATCGGCCGAAAAGCCTCCAGGCGGTCCAAGTGCCAAATGGGACATTTGGGACAAAAGTACGCGGCGGGCGCGAAAAGCCGATCCTGCCGAAAGAGGGAAAAAATTGACTAATGCAGTCCAAGGCATAGTGGGACAAGCGGGACAAATGGACGCGAACCGGCCGGTTCGCCCGAAATCAGCACAAAGAGCACAAGGCAACTGGGACAAAGGGACGCGCGGGACGCGGATCACCGAAAAAGCCGAAAGCCAATGAATTTGCGCCACGTGTCATCGGCCAAATGAGGGACAAGGAAGCCCATTTCGGGCGGATCGGAGGTTTTTGTCCTAAACGGTTTGGGACAAGCGGGTCAAATAGACCCGAACCGGCCGGTCCGGCCGAAATGAGTCCAGAGGGTCCAAAATCAAATGGGACATCTGGGACAAATGAACGTGAAATGCGCGAAGGAGCCGAAGGAGCCGAGGACCAATCAGAAACTGCCAAGTGTCCTCATAGAGTACAGGTCAGAAAAGTCAAAGGGCGAGTTTTCGAGCACCGAGCCGAATCAATAGGATCTTGCCACGTGTCTCATTTAGGGGCCCACGAGGAAATTTCAAAGGAAAGCCCGCCAAAAGGTAGAGGAGAGAGAATTATTCAACCAATCAGAGTACGCCACGTGTCATCCAGGCGGCAGAGCGCGGGAAAGAATTCAAAAAGCCGTTTTCACCTGTTCCGTGCCCTAAATCTTCAGATTGCCATAACTTTTGATCCAGAGCTCGGATTTGCACGTTCTTTATACCAATGGAAAGCTGGTAAAATTCTCTACACGTTTCCAAGGCCAATCTTGTATTTTGGTTCAGTTTGGAGGATGAAAATCAAGAAACACCTCTGGCGCGAATAACAAACAAAAGTAATGCGTCAACGAACATTTTTAATGCAGCAGACAGCTCGCCGCTTCTGCTAGGCAGCCCACCGTTCGCCAGATCTGCCATACCTGCCATGATGAGATGAGTTAAATGCATTCTGGAGGTGGTTGGGGCAGATTTCGAATTCCTCTCTCTTTTCTCTCTCATTCTTCCTATAAATTGTAAGGAGGGGCTTCTTTCTAACGGTTGGACATTTTTGTTTTGCGACCCCTCCCTTCTCTCCCTTTGCAAGGGAATTCATGGAGTTTCCAAGCCTCCCACATGGACTCGTAATGTCATTGTGCCTCTTGCCATTGCAATGTATCTCGAATCGATCCTTTGAGCAATATATATGTCTGTGATTGAATTTAAATCCTCTCATGTATTCATTGTTGTCATTCTGATCTCCCATTGCATTTCGGTTACCTGTGTATGATGTGGTATTGCATCTATATGGTCTGTGTTTATGTTGCAAAGCTTATGTTCTTCATTCCTCGGTGCATCACCTCCATAGTTTAGGTTTTATTGTACGCATTTCTCTCTCCCTGTCTCCTTGGTAGTTAGGTTAGTTTTTGGGTGAACCTCTGCGTTTTATTGGTGCATCTGAACAGAGGAATAGGAACCAGCCTTTCTCTGGAGAATCCTTTCTCATTTTCAAGTCCCACACTTGGAGGAAGGATTCAATGTTATGCAATCACACTGGATACCTAAGTGATCAACCTAGAAACTTGATCTGTATCCAGGGGTGCTGTGATTTTGCATCAACATAACTTAAGTGAATACGATAAAATAGTGAAAAATTACATCCCCCAAAGAAGAATTAGAACATAGAGAGAAGGAGAGAGATAGGATGATCCTTCTAAAGATGAAGATGAATCTTCGGCCAATGAAGATCCAACTACTAGAGAACATTGAGGAAATACTCATTCAATAATTTATTTTCTTTTAACTCTTTACTAAAATGGATTGTTGTAGGTTTCACCTTATCGGCCTATGGAATACATACAAAACTCAAAGAATTGATCTAGGTCACAGGAACACCGCCAATGGTATTGAATTATTTAAACAAGACTTGAATATATCTTTTAGTATTACAGATTGAACCTCTAATTTCCACAAGAGATTCCAAAGTATCTTCATAGAATGAAAATGGATATCCTTCCTCTTTCTTGACCAAATATTAGAAAGAATTAAGGATTTATTCCATAGATAAATATTCATTGAGTAAAGGTGACCTAAGCTTCTATACACTATTGCTAACACCTTCTAAAATATTAGATGCATTTTCTCCACAAGAATCAAGCTCAAAGATAACATCATTTATCATGTCATATCTAGCACTCATTGTGCAAGACCATATGGGAGACAAGTTTTCAGAGATGGAGGTGAATACATTTTTTCTCACTAAGGAGTGAGAATCAAGATTTATCATTTCAAATACCAATGGAAACACACTATCCTAGTGGGATTTTATTTCTCAATGTCCTCTTTGGTTACTTTCACTTTGGAAGTAGTGGTGAGGGAAAATTCAAGAAGTTAGAGAACCTTAGGTAGAAACATCTTTCCATTTTCCACAAACTTTCTACCAAATTTTTGTTAACTCTCCCTTGAATTTTATATCCTTGTGCTCTCTTGATCACCTGAGGGTAAAATTTTTTGATGGGAGAGATGGCCTCTGTAGGAGGAAGTATCAAATCGTTGGGTTACAAGAAGGATTATACATAGGAAGTGAGAGTCCTCATATGTTCCTTCAATTTCTCCATTATTTATTTATACTCTTGATTCCTAGAAAGTAAGTGTGCCACAATATCCTTGAGATCCTTCTTGTGTAGCTTTACCCAAGGGAATCTTTGTCATCTTTTAATAATTTTGAATCATCTCTTCTGAATGTTTTAAAACTTTGAGCCAATCTACCTCTACATACTAGGATCTAGAGGCCTTAGAGAAGAAATAGGAAGAAATTTTTACTTTCTTTCCCTGCTTGTTCTTTATGAAGTTTGAGATAGCCTCAAAATTAGATGTTACGCCTTGTTGCACTTTTGTCCTTGAATAATTCCAAAGTAGCTTCTAAATCCATGGGAAAGTATCTTCCATAATAGACACAATATCGACATGAGGGAACTTTCGTGTGCTCAATATGGGATCACATCTTACTCATAGTGGGATGACTCCTATGCTGAGGAAGATACACTTGGATGTTATTAGTGGAAAAGAGACTATGAAGGATAAATTTCACATATCAAGAGGCTCAATGGGATCTTCAATGATCTTAGCCTTCTTATGGGGCCTCTAGGGTAGGAATATTCGAGTGTGCTCTTTATTCATAATATTTATCTTTGAATATTCTTATGCGTTAGTGGAACCGATGAGATTTCGGGATATTCCCTTAAAGAGGAATTGTGAGGCAACTGTCTTGATAGAGTTAGAATACAACTAGACTCAATGAAATCAGTTCTCTTCCTTTTGAACCATTCCCTTGATATTTGGATTACTACTACAGTCCTCTCCTTAATATCACTTGATTCTCTAGTATTCTAAGGAGGAAGAAGGAGTAAATATTACATGACTTAGTACTCGAGAATCAAATAATTCTGATCCATCATCCTTTATCTCCTTAATGATCCAATCAAATTTGAGATCCATCATCTAGTTTTTCATCGTCTACATATAGTACCTTTTACGTACCTAAAAATCATATGTGTAATTTTCCCAAAGAGTCTTCAATTTGGGGCACATGGTGCAAACTTGGAAAGATGAAGGTCTCTATATTTCTCTTAATATCAAATTCAAACCTAGATGTGTAGGAGTAGAGACTAAGGGAAAAAAATGATGCTTTGATATTCACCACATATATGAAATTTTTGCATGAATATATTCCCAAGGATATGGGAAATGACACACCTTTATTTTTAGTATTCTTACACTTGACATGAACATGATCCAACTATCTACACAACTCAAACATTATGATTTTGTCACTCAAGTACCTGGTAGCCTGCGAGGAGCAAGATCATAGCTTGTGACTTTGATGTAGGTGAAGGTAGGGAACTAGATGAAGTGGCTCCCATATTTTTCAATAAATTCAACTTCCTAAGATAAAATCCTCCACTTTGTATTATCTTAGATAAGTCTTATGATGAACATGGTGAATGCATCATTCACCCTAACATAATGGGAATTGATCTCGTTATGAGTATGATGTGGATATATATTATATACAAGTGATTTTTGAGGCACATGGGGAGATATGGATAATACTTTAAAGGATCTTATGAAGGAAAGGGCATACACTAGGTAAGAATTCATGGTGAACTTCTTAGTGGTGGGAAACTACATCAATTGCCAATGGATGTTATCACTGATGATATACCCCTAATCCACCACTTGAATTCCTTCAAAGAGCCACAAGGATAAAATGAGACATCCAATCTTGGAAATATTTCATTTTATATTCCCCATCATTATTCCCAGAGAATAATGTTTTCTTAATTAGCCTCATGAAATTCACTCCTTGACAGGTTCTTGGGAATATGGGAAGGCTTTCTTCCTTTTTTGAGCTATAAATCAAATTCTAGAGCTTAAAAATATGAATCAGTCCTTTTCCCACTCTTGCAAAGAAAATTAATTGGTTATAATGATAATGTTGTTACTACTGGGAATTTCGATACACCGATAAATTCCTTTCGGCGTGAGAATTGTGAGGACTGAGTTGTCATTTTCCTAAATTGTTCTAGAATTAGCCTCGTAGTGTTGTGCACATGTCAGAATAGTTCATAGATCTGAATATATAGTGGTTGACCTCACACCTTAAATAGTCTACTTGATAATATTTTATCCTCCATTGGTTCACGAGAGCCACCAAGAATTCTATTTTTGAGTATTTTAGGTCCATGTGGGTGACATCACTATCTCCCACACTAGGGTATTCAGTGATCAAAGTGGAAATTGGCTCCAAACCTGAATACTTGAACTTCATGATGTTAAAAAGTAATGAGATAATTATAATGTGAGTTGGAATAAGTGACGTGAGTTTAATTATAATAATTTCTATTTTTAGCGAAGGCTATCTCTAGGACAACTACTTTTTGTAAGTTTTCACATTTTGATGGTTTTTGCTTGTTTGGAGTATCATGGATGTTGAGAATTTTCTATTTTTGAAACTTACTATATTTGGACATGTGAAGCCTTAAAAATTACTATTTTTATATGGTGGTATTCTAGGTTTCGGATTGCAATAAAATTGGTCACGAAATTTAGGTTTTACTTTAGGACCTTCTGCTCCAAGTTTTGAGATTTTTCATTTGCCATAACTTTTTATGTATTAAAAGGTAACTTTTTTGGATGTAAATTTCAAATGGATACTATAAATTATACATAGAAACAATGGAAGTTATCTTATAGTCATCTTGAAGGCATTTTTAGAAAGAGTGTTTTGGTAAAGTTTGATTGAAATTGAGTGCACAGTTAGAGAGTTATGAGCATTATTTCAGTTTTGGAACATGGATATCTAGAAAAAATGTAAGAAAATATGAGGTGAAATGGATATTTTGGGAGGGAAATACAACAACTCATATTTTTTTATAAAATTATGTTCTTTGAGAGGAGTTAGTCATTTCATTTGCAAAATTTCAACTCACCACTTAACCTTTGCAAATAAACCATGATTGAGAAATGGTTGGCATGGAGTTACACTAGTAAAATATGTTCAATGGGACATTATAATTGCAATTTTAACTAGATGGTGAAATTTTCATCTTTTGTTTTAGTGGGAATGAATGAGATACATGGAGTTGATAATGGTCAACAAGAGTTAAAAATGGGTTTTTGATGTGACCAGGAGCTGAGTGGTTATATGGGGAGATCAATTTGATCTCCCCATTATCCCCTTTTCACATGGTAAAATCCAAGGTTAAAAATATTCATGGGATTAAAAATGCACCATGGGGGGTCTAATCATGAAGAGGGGTCAAGGAGTTAATTTGTTTGTAAGTTCAAGTCGTTCTTAGGTGTAAAAGAGGTGATGGGTGAGTTATGAGAAAAAGAGCTTCTTTGGGAGATCAATTTAGTTTAACCCATGTCCATTTTCACCTTAGTGAAATATAATGGGACAACATGGGTGAGAAAATGCACTATGGTTCCAATTACATGAGATGGGGAAAAATAAAAATGTAATTTTCGAGGCACGTAGGTGCAAAAGAGGTGAGCTTCAAGTTGCAAAAAGTTTACCAACATAGGGGATAGAAATTTTGTGTCCCCCTTTCACCTTGGGTATAATCCAAGGGTATATCTCATGCTAGAAAATGTGCCAAGGAGCTATCTTATTGTGAAAAGTGGACCTTGGAACTTAACTCCTCCATATACTCTGCCTAACACCTCAAGTTGTGATTTTAAGAGATAAAGCGTCAAAATGGATGGGGAGCACAATTTTGTGTCCTCCTTATCCCATTTTCATCTTAGCAATGATCTAAGGGGAAACCAAGGGTGAAAAATTTTAGACAATCCATTTTGAAATGTTGATGTCACCCGCCAAGTGTAAATTAGGACACCGAGAGTTCATTTTTAGCCCGAGAGTATAGAAGAGTGTTTTGGGGTAAAAAATTATATGATTTTAACTAAAAATAAACTATGGATATCATTCCATCCATTATTAGGTTAAAATTATTTCTTAAAAATTTTTCAATTTTTTTTTCATTATTGACGAAAGGGTAGCTATAGTGTCTTGGATTGTCACAAAATATTTTTAAGTCTTCGAAAAAAGTGATGTTTCCATCATGTAGAGGGATATAAGATATTTATTTTAATGATTTTTTTCCTCCAAATTCCTTTGGGAACTCCCAGAATCATCCAGAAAAGTTAGCTTTCATTGTTGGAGCATTCATTCCATGTGCTTGAAATGACTTGATCTTTCTTGCTAGACTCCCGACACCAATTCCCTCCAAACAAATTCCTAAACTACCTTGGATGATTTAATTTATCTCTTATACAATTATCAGATTGTTTTAATCTTCCATGTCATCTTCTGTAGGGTGTTTACTAGTTGAAAAATGTCCAAACATGGCCTTTTCTAGGCCTTCGGGAGCAGTTGTTGTTCCTTGAATCTTAGTGACTTATTCAATAACCTTGGCAATAAATATATTCACATTAAACACACTAGAATTTTTTTTATCACATTCTTATGATCTAGAATGAGGGTGATACAAAGGAAAGGCTAGTTATAGGAATGGTTTACATTCACCGGGAGAGTAAAATTTCAAGTGAGGAATTAGTTGTCATGGCCAACAATTTTAAATTTTTGTACTAAACATTTATCATGACAAAACGTAATATATCAAAAAGGGGTTTAAAAATTCCTCTACATTATGAGGCCCAAGAATGTTGTGATCCTTAAAAAAATAAGATTCCTTTCTGAATGGGAATGTAAAGAGTCATGCTTATAAGGGATGACGATTAGAAATTAAATGAATATGCCACACAAAATTTCATGGTTTTGAAATACTCTTTCCTTATCTAAGTTCATTGAAGAGATATCTCGATTGCATCATTCTCCTTAGTAGGATCATGGGAAAACCATCAACCAAATAATTCCATCCATGGATGTCATAATTCATATTGATAGCTACTGAGGCATCCCAAATAATTGATTAAAGTCAAATTATCAGTGATAATTTGCATTCCCATCTGATCAACCTTTAAGGCATGAAGAAATTCACCATGAATTTATTCTTAGTGTATTTTATCGCAACATTACAAAATTGGCCTGATCTAACTTTGAAAAGGAATGTTAAAAAAATATGCCAATATATCAAACCTACCCTCCATTCACATTGAGGGAGTATAAAATATACTATGTAAGAGCAAATGATGTCTTCGTGATGAAATTGATCAGAAGATGGAAGATGATACCAATCGTAGGTTCTCAGTAGAAGCTTACATGCTAATAAGTAAGTATGTGAGATATTTCATGTAGTTCAAGACCTTCTCCTACATTGGAAATGGGGATTTGACGAAGTTCCACTAATACTACCATGATACTTGAGTATTAAGTTGGTACTCATAAAGTTGTGCAAAACAATTTCAAGTATACAAGTCAAGTGTCAAAAAATAAAAGAAAGGGGTAACATTCCTAATTCATCTAGGAATCTACTCTTGAAAAACTTAATGGATGCGGTGATATTGAAACCTCCTTATATCTTTCAATTTATACTCCTATTCAATAAGGAGGTATTTTGGAAGCAAATATTACATAGAAGGTGAGCACAAGTATATCAAACTATATCATCAATATGATCTAGAAGACTACTCGAAAGATTCTATAAATGATATGGAAGTCAAGAAAATAGAGATCTTGAGGCTTACAAGACAAAAATGTGATATTTTGAATGGAATGGGATACTACAGATATTGAAGATGATGGGAGTGATATATTTGATCCTAAGTACTTGGAAGCCATTCAGTTTGAACCTATTCCCCCTGTGGATTGGTTAGAGGTAGAACCCATTGATATCTTGACCCACATCACAACGGTTCTACACAGGTCAAGGCATTGGTACCTCAAAAGGGTTCATGAGCTAAGTTACACCCCTTCTTCATCCTATAGGAAATCATAGAAGGTAGGGAACAAATTTTACATAAGAGAAGTGAGATCCCCAAGATACGAGGTAACTTCCCAAGTCAGGAAATTCTACCACAAAGCATCACCAAACCCGTCACATGTACCCTCTTGCTAAAAATTAACATTGAGAATATTTTATTCAATTACCCTTTATCCTAGAGAGCTTTTTCTTCTCCTATAAGGAGAAATTCCAAGTCTTAAAATGTTTCAACACATTCATGTCACAGGTCCATCATTACTCCAATACAATCTAATGAAGAAAGTGCTCACTGATCCTCTCCAATGCAAAGTAAAAAAGTAGTGTCAATGCCTCCTATAGGTAGCCCATTGACACATGCTTAATATCCTTCACCACACCATTTATTCTCATGGTTACAACATATCATAAATAAATTCTAATGTAACATGGCCAAGGTAAAAATTCAATGGCCAAGAACTCTCCCAAACTCTGGAATCATACTTATCATTCACGGAAATCCAAGATGACTTCTCAACTCATGATGAATTCTTCTAGGTTATAATTTATTGATTTTTACTAACCTATATTGGATAAAGATAAATAAAAAATGGGAATCAATGATTTACAAATGATACGATATTATCTTACAGATCTCTAACCCAAAGGATATATCCACAACTTTGAGTAGACAACTACTAAGCTCATTTCCCAAATGAGGGAGAGTGAGGCAACCGAGGAGAAATTGAAAAATCAAGTGCATACGTTAACCATATATTTCCTGACCTTCTTAGACCCAAACACTCCTCATCTCACTCATTCTTATTCAATTTTCTGCATGAGAAAAATTGACTCACATGTAATAAAAGAATTCAAAAGAATGGGACAAATAAAATATTCATGGATTGACTCTATCATTTAAAAAGGTTGTGAACTATTCCCAAAAATGATCGGATATTCAATATCTTCACCTTGTCAACTGAAAAGGAAAGTAATTTTCTCACCAAAATAAAAAAGAGTTTGATCACTAGATTGAGGTACTACCAACCCTTCATGAATTTATCATGTTTGATTAAATTTTATTTCTTGAGAAGATGATGTTCCTAAGTTAAGAATATAATTTGTCTCACACATGGGTGAGAACAATCAAGTTGAAAATGAGAGATATAACTAAGGCCATTTAAGATTACCCATATCATGAAACTCAAGGTTGTGAAATCCAAGAGGAAATCAATGAACATTTGAGAAAGATGAGATGTCCCACATTACATTCAAATCCAGTGTCACTTGATGAGATCCATGAGCGCTTTAGAGAAATCTTAAAAGGTGAGTTGTCCAACTAAGATCATATGGAAATGAACTCATATACACATTGGCTCAAATCCGGTTAGGTATTTCAGTTGTAGAAAATAATATTCCCAAATGGCTCAAACATTGTAAGATTATACAAGGTACATTTGATCACTACCGGACATTATCACTAACACTACCATCCCCCATGGAAAAGAAGCATCGAGGTAGTGTTCAAGTATAATGAAGTGATAGAGGACCACAAGACTTCACTAATTAATCATATCAAGGGATATTATTTGGGTTCTATTTCTGTTGATTGATTCCTCTCTCTCTCGATCTCTCTCTCACACACGTTCTTTCATGTATTAAGAAATTTTTCCCAAAAACAATATAAAGTATTTATAATTGTTTGTTGAAAAAACACTTTTATAAAAGTCACTTAAATCACCTCTTTTCCATTTTTTTAAAATTAATTTTTAAGAATAATGGAAACTTTTCTTATTCCGTAAAATAAGGTGAATAATCATGTAGGAATGTAAATATTCACAATATATTTTATGGTTATCTCCTCATTTGTAAGGATCATTTTTTGCTCTCCTTTAGCAAACTATTTTTTGTTGTTCCTCTCTATTATTTCCTCCATTCTCTCAACTTCATACTCAACTGAATGTATTACAATATATTGCAAGAATGAAAATATTTTTATTTTCTTTCATGGAATGAAATTACCAATTAAACTTTGTGTTGATTGTGATTGTTGTTTCATGGATCTTGCATAGTTATGTGTATATTTTCATGTGTCTTCTAATTGAACTAGATGTATTATGGGTTATCGAGTTGATGGAATATGTAATACTACCATTAACATAAATCCTCGTCCATATTCCCCACTATTCCCCTCACATTTTCCTCCTCTCCACATCATACATTTATCCCTCTCTTTATTTTAGTTGTAGTTACAACAAGGTTTCTTTTTGTAATTTCACCGGTCTATGACCACCCCAAGAGCTAGGAATAATGTACATAATCCAAATTTCAATAAATATGATCCACCCCATTTTTAATCGTAGCGATTAAATCTTGTGAGCATTGACAAATCTCGTATTTTGTCCTTGAAAAATATTTTTTCGAAGGAATATTCTCACATATAATTGATCTAAAAATAAAGAGTTAAAATCACCTTCTTTAATATGTATATAAATATAAATAAATGGTTAAAATAACCAAGTAAGGCATGTATATACACATGGTATGATATTTTAGCATAGAAAGTATTTAATCATTGTAAACATACATGTAACATGTAATCCAAGAAGAGTATGAGTGAGCATTTTTAGTAGTATATAATATATCATCATGTGTAGAAAAATAATTTTGGAAATTAATCACTTGATAATTTCAAAATTATTTTGATCCATAAATAATGAATTTAAACCCTATTCCAAGCCTAATTAATATATCCCTAGTCCTATTACAAGACTCTTTCTCCTCATTAAAGGTTCTAATCACGCACAAAAAATATTAGATCAATCCAAATCATTTTATCATTTTCAATTATCATGTAAACACCTTAACAAAACCTTACGACCCTCAAAACCTTAACCTCACATTTCTCCTAGATCAAACTACCAAATAAGTACAAAACCACCATACAAATACCAAACTACTAAATGAATTATTACAAAACTAGATGTTTTTCCATATCCATTCCAATAGTCATTTTATCAATTTAATATCTTTTATAGGTCATTAAATTCCTCACGGATTTCCTTAATGTGAGATTATACCTATGTACCCTAAATGACTAGTAAAAATACACTCATTTACTCACCCGATAATTTCCTGGAACTTTCAAGCACTATTTAAGAAAAAATATATCAAAAGGAATTTAAATATATCATTTATTTTGCTTAAGTAGTAGAACACATTAATAGTATCCCCACATAGGTTTGGAGCACTCCAAAATAGGTTCTTGAGTTAAGCTTCCCAATCCAAATATCATAAAATCTAACTCAAGCACTAATGAAGAAAGTCAACACAAATAATTATGAAGTGATCAAATCATCAAATATAGTTTCATCCATATAGATATCACATCTCTATATGGGAAAATTATTTTATTTGAGGGATAAATAATGTGCTTTGAGTCATCTATTGTGAATTTAGTTTAGCATTCTCTAAATTACTACACACATGATCCTATTATATCATGACACACAAAGATTAAATGTACCACCCTAGGTGACATATCACACTAAATAAAATTCCTCGTGTAAGAACATAAGGAAAAAATATATACTAATCGCCATATCATTTTTCCTAAACTTGAATTTTTTTATGGTTGGGCTATACTTACTCGAAAATAGATAGGTTATCATAAACAATAAAATAAGACAATAAAATTAGACAATCAAACATTATTAATCAATTAATCAAGCATAAGAATGATACAGTGACTCAAGAATTTGTTCTTTATTCATCAAACATATTTCTCAAGTATCATTCATGCATATAAATTATCTTATTCAATCTCTATATCTCTCTCAAAATATCTCATTATATATCTTTCTATCCACTTTATAATTATAGGTTTTTTCTCTTCATTAGTTTTAACAATATTTATATCGGCCCCTCGAATACAATTTATAATAGTATAACTTATACAAAAATTGGTGTCATGCATTACATATAGAACCACATCTCAATCTCATTTTTACATGGAATTCTTACCACTTTACAAAAATACTTATCACTTTAGGGACTTTATTTTTTAGTTAACTCCCTAGTATTGTTTTTGTATGCACTACTAGTTTCACCTTACTATGTGCATACTTTTAATGAAATTTATCCATAGTTATCTATTAGTCCCTTTTGTGTATAGATTTATATAATGCATGTTTCTTCCCTACATGATCTAATAGTTTCATGTGTTTCCTCTTTTATTATATCCTTATGTGTTATAACTTGGTCCCACCTTCTTATCTTTGAGAACACATGTTTATTACCTTGATTTAATATATGGGCATACAACTCTATCACAACTTCCCAAAAGGAATATGCACTCCAAAATTAGTATCTAGGACTTACCCAAATAATTATATTAACTTTGACAAAATTGGGGCTTGATAAAATCTTTAAATCAGTGCCAATGTAGGTAGTGTGTGGATTTCACCTCAACCCAAACACTAACCATTTTCATAGGTTTCACCTATGATTATGGTTTTGGTTCTTTTCAGTTTATTATAGATGGTTTCACATGGGAGATATCAATTAAAAAAATCATATCTCAGACACTCACAAGGGCACATAAATTTCTAGATATCCATAAAAACCCGAGAAGGATCCACTATTTAGGGATAAAAGATCCAAATGGTTCGGTTTAAGATTGGTGGTTTTCTCCCGATACATTCTACATTTGTAAAAATAGATATGAACCATATGTAGTAAATTTCAAGTTTTTTCATGATTTTTTCACACCCATATTAGCTTCTATATCATTTAAATAGCTAAATTTACTTGATTTCTCACACTTTACTTTATTTAGCACATGTTTTGATTGATCTATCATGTGTATTGTTGTATACACATGTTCTTATGTGAATTTTAATTTAGTAATTAATAATCTAAATACATATCATGCTTCTTAGTCTAATGTAACATTGAATTAAGTAAAAGGAATTTATAAATCCTCTCTAACTTATTTCATTATAAGGTGCAATCATTTAGTGAACCTACTGATTAATCAAATCCTTAACCTTTTCAACCTAATTCACCATATCCCAAATAGAGTTTTTGTATTACAAATCCCAAGGATTTCCATTTTCTATGTTTCTCATTTTAAAATTTAGGTTTTTAAACATTAGGTCTTTCAAGAATGTCCCATCTACAGTATAAATCATTTTATGAATATTAAACGAGGGTTAGGTTTTATTTCCTTGAATGGGGTTGAGATACCGTCACTTTAACTAGTTCCATGTCTCTCCTCATCTTGAGGGAAAGGAGAAATATAACTTCATGAACACATGTTTTTATACTTATGTTTTAATGCCTTTATCTACTCCTCCTCATCTCAATATCCAATACAAGGTATTCATGTTATTACTACTTGATTTCAAAGCTCTTGCATGTATCTTTTTGTTTCCTTTTCTATGAAGATTATTCTAGCTACCTTATTTTCCATAAGATTATATTGGGATCCACTATTAATGTTATCAATATAAGGTGAATAAGGAAACCCAATGGGGTAAATCAGCCTAGTCCACCATCTCTCACTCTCACTTGTCAACATCCTACATCATTAAAGGGTTATGACATATTGGATCGATTGAGTAGTGTGTGTGTGTGTGTGTGTGTGTGTGTGTGTGTGTGTGTGTGTGTGTGTGTGTGTGTGTGTGTGTATATATATATATATATATATATATATAGAGAGAGAGAGAGAGAGAGAGAGAGATACTCAAATGATCACCTAGGAAGAGATTGTTTGGACTTCTATTATTAGATGAAAATATTGGCCAAATATTTCTACCAATGAATGGTGCTTCGCATTCCAGATTCAAATGGTTGTTCTTGTTTTTCGAAATAGATAAATTGGGATAAACATGTTGTCTCCGAGGGTATAAAATGGATGGTTGGCAATGGGAAAATGATCAATTTTTGGGAGGACAAATGGTTAGGGGACCTTCCTCTTAAGATCATTTACCCCACTGTCTATAGAGATTCTGTTGCCAAATATGGGACCAAGGTCAAATATTTTTCAACTTTGATGAACCCCTGGGACAATGGAAAACTATAGAAGTGGATGGTTCTAACAACATTGATATTTCTTCTATTAACAAAAAATTAAGAGTCATTATTGTTAATAAGAAAAACATAGAAGATGATAGTATTTACTAGTCAAAGGAGGACAATGGAATCTTCTCGGTTTGAAGTGCCTACAACTCCTTTTCTAATTTAGGGGAAACTAAAAATTCAATTGGGGAAGTGTTTGGGTCAAAGAGTTAATTCCAAAGATTAATATGTTTTTGTGGTTGGTTATCCATGATAAGATTCTAACTGTCAACAACCTAAACAAGAGAAATTTCCATATGGTTAACAGGTGTGTGTTATGTGAAAGTGAGTGTGAAGACTCCTCACACATTTTTCTTAGCTTCCCCTATCTAGTCTCGATTAGAAAGACCATTCTTAATCTTTTTGAAGTCAATTGGGTATTCCCTTATTCCATTAAATTGTTGTGGTCTCAATGGTTTAAGAGCCAAGGATTAAAATATTTATGGAACTTTTGTATTATCAATTTAGTTTGGGATATTTGGAAGGAGATAAATAGAATAATTTTCAAAGGCAAGAAAGAGTCTTTCAAGAAAGTTGGAGCCCATTGTGTTAATACCATTCAGGATAATTTCTCTAATCTAAACCCTCAAAAGAATACTATCTTTTAGAATGAAGCCATATTTTCCTTAAAGTGGGGTTTGGGATCCTCATCTACTAGTACCCCTTCTCTCAACCCTAGACTCAAAGGATGGGTGAAACCTAGTAAGGAATGTATTAAGTTGAACTTTGATGGCACATCTAAAAGAAACCCTAGTAGAGCTAGCTACGGTGGGGTGTTCTGGGATTCTGAAGGAAGATTTATTCTTGGGTAACATCACAATATTGGTACTCAAACAAACCATGTTACTAAAGCAGCGGGGTTTTTTTGGGGGTGTTTATATCTCTTCAACACAAGTTCACCAATTTGGAGGTGGAAGGAGACTCTATGAAAATAATTAACAACATTACTGGGAAAGGATCCATTTCTATTTCCATCCAAAACTCTATTAAGAGTATTAAGGAAATTTCAAATTTATTTGAAATTATTACCTTCAAGCATGTTTATAGGGAGGCTACCTTTGTGGCAGATTGTTTTACTAATATGGGGGTTAATTTTGATGAGTTGACACTTATCAATAAAGTGGAAGCTCTTGATCCCAATGTATGAGCGCACTTACATAATGACATAAATGGAAACATCACCAAATAATGTTAGTTCATGGTGTGTCAAATTCATCATGGTCATTTTCCATAGAAATAGTGAACATTTATTTCTAAATAATGTGAGATCTAGGAGGGGATCTTCTCGGGTCTCTTGAAATGCTTTGTTTCCTCTTATTCTTGGAGAAATTTCATTCTTGGGCTTGCATGTAATCTTCTCGCTACCAAAATTTGGGATTTTTCATGAATGGATTTTTGTGTGGCCAAATGGGTGGTGACCTAGTTAGAACTAAACTTGCTGATCTTGAAGGGGTGATGAAGCCATGGATTTGTTTGATAGTAAGGGTTTTTCACCCTTCCTAAAAAAATTGAAGGTCATTTTGAAAATCTTAGCAAATATTTTTCCAAAGTTTTGGAAGACTACTAAAAAGGTGTGGTGGTTGAAATGAAGGGGATTAGCATTGAGATTACTATGGATTTGGTCACCAAAGTGATGGGTATTCCTACAGTTGGGAGGGAGGTCTATAAACCCAAAAAATAAGCCTCTGAAGAGCTGAACTTGTTTCTCAAAGGTAATGAAAATCTCACTTCCCACTTTGTTGGTTATCTTCATTTGTCTTTACCTAAACCATTTGACGATGTGGCTCTCACCCTTATCCAATTTCTCACTCTTGAGGGCCATCACAAATTCATTTACACCTACCACCTGACTATGCTTAATCATTTCAGACATGGTCAAGGTTTTAACTTCCCCTACTTTCTTTTCATTCCCTAAGTGCTTCTATCTCTTAATTCAAAACCAGAAGGGTCTCTGTCCCGCTCCATCAAGGTTTTATTCTCATTCTTATAAAAATATATTCCCTAGATATTGAAAAGTCTGGCTCCCTAATTAAAACTATGGAATCTTATGCAGATGGATTTGACTCAAACTTGGAGAAAGAAGATTCGAGTGAAGATTTTGATTCTCATGAAGGTGACTCGAAGAGGATAAATATGAGGTTGAGATTGTGGCAGCCTAGAATCTTAGGGAGATGAAATCCAAGTAGGCTCCTAGTGTTCCTTTGAACACCAAAGGGGATTCTAGTAAACAGGATTCTTTGACTCCTATCAATGTGTAATTAGAACAACAATTCAAGGCTATGGGGCATGTTGGACCTGTGAAAGGGGAGAACCATTTGGCTAAAATGATGGTAGATATTGAGGAACTTAAGGGAGATATGAGGCTCACCAAGATCTCGGTGTAGTTTTTGTTCAATGATTGGCATAAGATGAAAGTACAGGTTGAGGAAGCGGTCAACAATGGGCATGGCAGAGAGATTGATGTTTTAAAAGCCAACTATGGTTTCATAACCAACGAGTTGGACCATTTTCATGCTATTCTCCACAACTACATGGAGTGGAGTGTAGTCATGGTGAAATCTACTCGCAGCATCTCCAAACTCTGGGTCAGCTTGTTAATGCCTATAGTGTTGTGGATAGTCAGGGCAGGAAAAGAAAGGTGACTCCCAATGGTCTTGACTTGGTGTCTTTGAATGGTAACATAGATGCTCTAGCCAAGGAATGGGAAAATTTGTTGAAGGGTCTTGAAAAATCCTATAAATGATCCGGGAACGGTGTTTTATTTATTTATTGTATCTCAGTAGCTTTTTGGTTAGTTTCTTTGTTGCTATTAGTTCTTCTATGTTTTTTTGTTGTTGTTTTTTTGCTACTATTGCTCCTGGGGGATCCCATTTTATTATAGACTATTATATTATCAAATTTTTTATGGTTTTGTAATGTAATTATCTTCTCTCATGGAGTTGTGACTATGTTTGGGGTAGGGTCCCCTCAACCTTTTCTTACCTCTAATAAAAACAAATAATGGCATTTATACAAGACATTTTGTTCTACTATTCTCATTACAAAAACAAAAATTTCTTCTTTCTATTGATTTACACAATTAAAAGTGATCTTAATTTTTATCCCACAAATTTACCTCCTAAGAATATTAGAGATCAATGTATACCCTTTTTTATCATGTAAATGCACATATTTCTAATAAGATGATTACTAATTAATAATAGATCTACATTGAATGTTTTCCCTAGATCATTGCTCCAAAAATGGGTATCTCTATGATAAATATTGATAAGAATCTTATTTTTGTTGAATTATTTGATAATATTTTGTGACCTATAGCTCATAAGATCACTTTGGATGTTCTAATTAGCCCTAAAAAGTTCCCCACTAAATTTTATACTATGTAAAATTGTCTTCATTATAATATCTTATTCGGTTGGTCATGAATATATTATATGGGAGCTATTCCTTCTACTCTTCATAAATGTGTCAATTTTTTCTGTGATGGATATGAATATAATATTATAGTTGACGATGAGCCTTTAAACTACTTCACAATCAAATATCATACTCCTAGTGAACTTGTATCACACTTCTAGAATAACTTGTCCCTCTTAACAAGTTATATACATATGTGGTTAGAGAGTCAAGTAAAACTCATGATATTAAGCCTCTTATGTTGCAACCTAGTGATTATATTCCTAGTCAACCAACACAGCCCTATATTTGTAAGAATGAGGTTAAACTTGATACTCTTGTTTATCTAAAATTTACTACATCATTACTACTTGAGAATTAATCTAGCAAAGAGTTAAATTTTATAGTTATTATAAAACAAAAATATGTCCTGCTATTGATTATTCTTAAAATTATGATGATAATGTAGAGTTATCTAATGAAATCTTATGAAAATTGAATTTAAATCTTACTAATGAGGATAAATATTGTTGTATACCATAATTACATCTACTCTCTCTAGAAACTATCAAATTAATTATGATATGCTTCATACTAAGAATATCTATCCCGATAAGGAAAACATAACTAGAAGAATAAAAATCATATATGTTCACATTGTATCCTTGTTCACCCAAAATATCATTTCTCACCAATAAGAATTTTTTTCAAATATTTGATACCTAATATGTAATAACAATAACACATTTCAAAAACATGTATCATGCCTTATTCTATGAACACTTTGGATTCTATTAATACTCCTAGTTCTACTACTATTCCAAAAACTATAGACACACCAAAAAATCTCTTACCATTACTACTTGATTATGTCTTACTAGAACTACCAAATTCACATAACTACATGGTTAGCAATAAATACACACAACTAAATAATCAATTATTTTACCACCACCATAATATTGGTTAAGATGCTAATTACTATCAAGAATTATAGTCTAAGATACCGTACAAGATACTAGTGTCAATACAATAATCTATATCAATTCAACACAATTAAAGTGACCATGCCTAACAATTCATTTGCAGTATGTAAACAACCTCAATTTGATACTTTTTGTACACATTTTATATACATAGAAGATATTAGGAACATGTACTACTCAATATTTTCACATATAAGAATGTATGTATGTTAGAAGTAATGAACAGTATTCACCTTACTCTATCAGTCATTCTTCCTATATATGAATGATCATGTGACTTTCAAGGTAATTTTGTGTTACTTATAGCATATAGTTTGCATGTTATTGCAACAAACGTATGGGTAACACTTGATTAATCACAATATTACTTTCCACTAACTCCACATGGAAATTATAATAAAACACACTTGTCTTCCTTATCATGAATAAATTATGGCACATTATATGTCCATTATGGATGAAAAGGGCCCACTTTACATCATGGATCTCTACCACCTATGGTAGAATAGATAGTTGAATGGCCCTTACTTTCATAGGAATCATCATATGGCTAATATAGGACCAATTGCTTATAATCCTGACATGGATTACATACTTTATGTTGAATAGAAAACTTCCACATACATCCAATAAATGAAAAAATATAAAACCATTCAAATGTGCTATTCATCCAAAAATATGAAAATATTTCAAAAATAAAAAATGAGGACATGAACATGGAATGATTTACTAGTTATCTATTATACATATGTTGTTGGTCATATGGTTTGATATATTACATATTTTTCACTCTTTACACACATTCATTTCATGAGGTATGTAAGCATGATACAAGATACACGTGACTCTCCAATGCTTAAAGATGTTAAAATTTTTCTCAGATTATCTAATTGTCATGCAAATATATGGGAATATATGACACTATTATGTTTTATTTTTCATTGCATAATGCTCTTTCACATCCTAATAATTATTTTATTATGCACTATTATAGACACTATTTATCTAGATCTTTGGGACTAATACTTGTAGACTATGTAGGAATAATATATCTTATTCAATGTTCCTATTAGTTTTTGTGTACACTTTCATCATCATAAATTTACTTTCATACATTTTTACCTTTTTGTGTGGCCTTTATCCTTATCTATATGTTTATGATACTTAGGTTCCCCTTGTTTCCATCATTAATTTCCTTTTCCTATGTGGTCATACAACCCTTGATTATGTGTGTGATAGTATTATGTCCTTTTTATGTGTCCTTTCCTTCTATATGACTAACTATGTGAAATTTTCTATTTTTTTATGTTTATTTGATTTCATGCTTGTGATATAACTTAACTATTCATTCCATAATCGTTTTGGCACCCAAAAAATTTCACCTCATTTTAGGGCCTTAGATTTAAAATTTGGAATTTAATTGTGATCACCATGCATTTTGGGTACTCTTCCACCTCAAAACTCATCAAAATTGTTTACATAGATCATATCCATATTTATACAATTTAAAATAGATAAAAACTTGATAAAACTCACTTGTTTTGGGCTCAAGATGGGAAAATTAATTTCAAATAATTCATTTCCTTAAGGATCTTGGCCATTAAATATAATCAGGTTATAAAGGGATACTTGGAGGTTATTTTTCTCTTATTTTCCATTAGGATAATAGTCCCATATGTATCCTTATAAAGACTAGATTTGGTTTACATATTGGGTTGTGACATTGATTGGGTAGAGCTAAGGCTCCATGGATCACATTTTTCCTAGCTCAAAATGATTCAATCGATTAAGTCATGGGAAATATTGAATGTCACAGTCCTAAAAACCTTAGTGGCTTATTTTTGGCCCATGTGGACCAATAAAAATCCACTTAGGCTCCCAGTGGAGCCATGATCTAAACATTTGACCCCAAAAAGGATAAAACACTCGAGAACATGGATGCCTATCATTATCCTAATTGGAATAATGATTGAATTTTGTTGTCTCAAAATATTGGTATATTTTTAAGGGTGAAATACTTAGGTTCTCGGGTTCCTAAGAGCATGAGGACCCTAATGGTTATAATCTAAAGGATCCTAAGTAAGGTCGAAGGATCGAGATCATTGAATGACTTGATTTTTCCATATGGACCAATAACAGAGCTTTTGGTCTCAAATATCTCAAGATCCCGAAGATATACATGTCACCCTAAGAACACCGTAAAATATGAAAAGTGTATGATTATTATTCATGGGCCAAGCACAGGTCGCTAGTTTCATGGGAAGATTGAGAGATTGCAAGGTAGAAGTGATGGTGACATAATAAAATGAGAAACTAAAATGATATGTGGTAAATTGTGGTTGGGTGAAAATTTATCTCACTAGGATTAAATTTGAAACCCAAGCTTAGTGAAAAATATGGGTTAAGGACGTCAAATCTATGAAACTTCATTAAAATACAAGGGGCTTAGTTTTTTACCATAAATTTTAACTATGTTATCCATTTTAAGAACCATTGGCACCATTGCAAATATTTTTTAAAGATATATCTAATGGTTCCAATTTTGGGAGACATTGATGAGAAACTCTGAAGAAAAGTTAGTGACAAAGTTTTAGGAGGTTTTAACTAATTATTTTGAAAAATAGGGCTTAAAATCACTTTCTAAGTCCTCAAGTCCATCCTAGTCACTTGAAAAGATGAATTCTTAGTGGAATGTTATCACCATGACCCAACATGACAAATTAGAGACCTAAAATTCGTTAAAAATTAGAGAATTAATCTTTCATATTGATCCAATGGTTGAGTTTGGTCTAATGCATAGGTGGAAACTTTCCCTTCATCAAATCCCCCGATTGTTTAGATGTGAATTTGTTTTCCTTATGTATTACCATTTGTGATTTCTCCTAGATCAATTTTTTTCTGAGTTTGGATTATTTTAAGGTATAACTTGTGTTTATCCAAGGTTTTTTTGGTGAAAGTGACCCAAACATACTCCAATCTCTATTCCCATTGGTTGATCAATTACTTTCACCAAATGTAGTCAAGTGTTTATTTCTTGAATCTTGATGATTTCTAGAGGAATATTGTCGAAGTACCTTTTGTGTGCACATTTGTAAAGATGTAATTGTATAAATTGGAGAATAAAATTTGCATAATGATCATTTGGATATTGAGAAAACTTAAATTTCCTGATTTGAGAATTATGTTCTCCATTTTTCTAAGAAATTGAATAGTGATAATTTTTCCTAGTTCAAAGAGAAAGAACTGTAAAATGCTAAGCAAGTGTTATGTTTTTGTTAGGAAGTGTTGAAGGTCTAGATCATTATTTGGTCATTTAATGTTTGCAAGTTGTATGTATACATTTGTAAGTGCTTAATTACAAAATCCTTAAATGCTTTCACTTCCTTGTTTTCCTGCAAAGGCTTTAATATCAATGTATTATCATTCTATGATGTCTTGTTCTGATTGGTGATGAAAGGTACATGTAGGATCTTTCATTATTTATTTGAATTAATGGTGGATTTGCAGCAATCGTGTAGATTGTTGTTCTCTTTGGTTATCATTAACTCACTTGATCTAAATTCTAGTAACTCCTTAGCTAATGGATTCGATCGTTAGTCACAGCTCATCTGATCACTTTCATTATGTTAAACATTTCATTTCAGTCCATTCTCATCTTGAAACTCACTTCATTTTTGTAAATCCTTCTGTATTTTAGCCATTATAACCATAAATTTATATTTATAAGCTTTCATTTAAAAAAATAATTCTAGTCCTGATATTTATTAGCTTATAGATTATGGATATCTTTGTTATGATCGTAGTTTTGAGTGTAACATGTTTCCATTCTTATGTAGATTTATAAATTTCCTTCTAGTGATAATAAATTGGGAGGGAATTCATATTTTTAGGCTAATTGGTTGGGTATGTTGGGATATACTTGTCTAATCTCTATTATTTCAAATCATTTATGTTTCTTCATGGTCTACCCCTTAGGTCTCATAGATCATGAAAAGTGGGAGTTTAACCACCCTCCCAATTATTGACCTCAAATTTGTTATTCTAAGTGAAGTAGCAACTCACTAAAATGACATATCCTTATACCTTTACCACTTTTAACCTTGGTATAAATCTAGAGTCAGCAAGTTGTCTCCATTTTTAGGTATTACATTAATTTGGTTTAATTTTACCATAATCTCCACTTCTCTAGTAAGTTTTCTTGTATTTTTACCATATACGCTTTATTTGCATATTCTATCAACACATTGATGTGAAGTAATATTTTATTCAATGTTATTTGTGAAAATATTGTGGTGTCATTTGTGATCTTTGTGGTTATAGTCACTATATTTTGATATTTAAACAATAATATCATGATACATTATGAATATTTTAATAAATACTTTATTTTTAAACATGTATGTGTTTTTATGTATACCTTCAAGGTATTGGTCACTCAACGTGTTTTGAGATCAGTTATCCCAAGTATTTGTCAAATATTTATTAATGTGTTGTCCATTGGTCCTTTTTGTTCTCACCGTGACATTAAATTTATAAACCTAGATGGGATACGCTCAACTTTCAAAGTAGATTCATAAAAAATACTAA
This sequence comes from Taxus wallichiana var. yunnanensis, assembly GCA_018340775.1. Classification (NCBI taxonomy): domain Eukaryota; kingdom Viridiplantae; phylum Streptophyta; class Pinopsida; order Cupressales; family Taxaceae; genus Taxus; species Taxus wallichiana. The sequence goes on along the minus strand of CM031243.1, from coordinate 300,929,503 downwards.
TAAATTCCACCCAAAAACAAGAAATCAAAGAAAATAATATTTGGAAACTTGTACATGGGAAAGGTGCCTCTCACAATTAGAGTTCGACTATAATTATGCTTTTTTCCTTTAAGTTATGGAGAGGTGATTTTAATTGAGAATTAAGATTCTATTTTTATTTCTCCAAATCATTGAATGAAAATATTTATTCACTAATTTTTCTCCCTTAAATTGTGAAAACACTAGTAGAAATCCTACCCCTAGAAAATACCATAGCCTTTTGTTTTCCCCTCTATCCAGAGGAAAATAAATGTTTCAAATTAAGCCCTAATTCAAAAAATTTGATTCCATTGACCTCCCCAATCTAGTTAGTAGTACTCTTTGTGATTTGAATGATGAATAAACATAAAATACTTCCAATCACGATGTTGTTCTCAATACTCCATCTCCCAATCATCCTCTTGAGATAAATTAGCTGAATAGAGATCACAATATGGCTGGAAATAATAGACCTAAATGCCTTTGGTCATGGTAGAGCTCTTTTCCCATTGTTGAGATTTTTTTATAGATAAAGTTTGGAAAGGCTCCAAGGGCCATATACAAAAAGATATTACAATGAGATATCATAACCATAAAAAACATCTATAAAAAAACCTAGCTGAAAAAGAAACCCGTCTCAAGTCAAGAAGGGATTGAATCTACAAGAGTAGCAACATGAACAAACAAAACCACCTAAATCAACAACAAACAAATAGAAACAAAATACAAAAAAATATGTCGAAAAAAGGACATGAACAACTCCTCGGTACTTTTGGCCCGTGCCCTCAAACTCGCTCCAAATATCCCACCCTTGTTGGCACATTCATCTTCATCATCAGAGTTTATAACCTCCAACATCCTTTTCTTCCCCTTCTCATCCACTACCATATCTTGAAGGATATCCACCCTATTGCTAAGCATCTGAAGCTCTACACCATAATGTTGAGCTCCTCTGATTAAAATTTTATCCTCAAATTTTAGCTCAGTAACCATATCTTTAAGGCTTTCAATTTTACTAGAAAGGAAATTTATGAAAAAATTTCCCTCACTCCAACCCTCCAAAGTACTTGTATCCATATTCTTCCATGCAATAAATTTAAGAGAAGATGCCACATCCAGTTCCTTCTTATCCTTCTCTTTCAAAACATTGAGCCTACTCTATCAGCCAAAGTCAAATGTTCTTCCCAATCTTCACCAAACCTAATTCCAACACTTTTGGTTTCAAGAATCAGGGTACCGGCTTTGAATAGTAGAAGAATTAAACCTTGGTGCATCGAAAATCCATAGTCTTCACATGAAAATATTTCATCAAAGCTTGCAGGAATTAAACAAATAGAAAGGAATGCTCACCTTCCTATTTCTATGATAGTTATTTAATAACATAAAATTATGGGTATAGAGCTTCCTAAACTTCCCATCAAGAGTGAAAAACTTCATAATAGTAAAGCAAACCTCAGGCTAGTGCCACGAGATAATTTTGGGCAATACCATCTTCCATGTGAACAATCTTCTCATCAACATCAAGGAAATTGAAAAATTCCTCCTAGAATCTCTTTTTGTCCTTAAAAACCTTACATCCGTTACAATCCATATTAGTAACATTTCCAACCAGTTCTTCCGAGACTAGAAGACTCACACCATGCATAGTCATAATCCCTTTATCCTGCACTGTAAATTCCTTCAAACATTCTCATCATAACCCCGAAGCCTCTTAAAGAAATGAGTAACTCCCGCATTTTTAAAAATATCCCAGATGGTTGTGTCCCTTTCTATAGCGGAACATGACGAAGGCTCCACCCTCACTCTATTAGCACCCATGATGGAGGAACTATACAAAACCTACAAAAAACCAAAACAAATAAAAAATTGCCCTCATAAAACCAAACTAGGAGTACAATAATAGATCTTTGAGCCCACACATATGATAATGAGAGCAAGGATTACACAAATCCAAATCCCATGCTTGACATAAATATCACTTTTCAGCATGAAGGACAACCCTAGTTGATGGTGGCAGATCCACCTCATCTTTCCATATATGATTATGATGAGCTTATACTCCATAACTAGCCAATGTGTCTACACAAGCATTCGCTTCCCGATACACATGTTCAATTTAAATCTCCTCAAAATTCAATAATAAAGTCCTTATATCTTCCATAATAGCATTCAAATTAACATGATATTTTGATTTACCCTTCATTGCATTAATAATGTATAAAGAGTCCCTGTTATCCAAAATGTGCCCTCTCGCTCATTTTGTGGCTAACTCCTCTCATTCTTCCCTCTCTTGTGCCTCGAGTCACAAAATTTTGCTTTTCGTGCACTCGAAACCTTCCTCGAAATGGCACCATTGGATAGAGCTCTTTCTCAACTTTCCGTAAAGGTAAAGTTTTCCTCCTAACTCCATGTATTTTTCAAGTTATGGCTCAAGGCGGAGTTTTTGTGGGAAATTTTCCCTAGAAGGCCCGCACCAATCAAGACGTGCCACGTGTTAAGGAGTGGCAGGGGTCGAGGAGAACTTGGTTTTTACCAAGTGTTTTGGCAAAAATTCAGAGCAAGCCCATGAGGAAATTTAGGAGGGTCAAACCCGCATCCAATGGGGTTTTGACACGTGTCTAGGCTAAAAATATCAAAGCGACCCGCATGAAAATTTGAAAGAATGGGCCCACTCCCAATCAGAGCGTGACATGTGTCCTAGCTTGTCGGCACGGTGGGGAAATTTTGGAAAATTTTCCAAAGGCTAAAACAAAGAAAAATGGAGCGGAAGGGGCCCACGCCAAATAAAATTTTGCCATGTGGCATTTGGATCAAGGGGTGTGGGGAAATTTTGAAAAATTTTCCAAATGACCAAAAAGGTAAAAATTCAAAAAAATCCCACCGACCCGATTTGGCCCTGTTTTGCCCTAAAACTTCAAATTGCCATATCTTTCAATCCAGAGCTCGGTTTTCACGTTATTTATATCAATGTAAACCTCGTAAAATTCTCTACAAGATTCAGGGGTCATTTTTGCATTTTGGTGGAGTTTTGAGAGAGAAAATTAAGAAATGCCTCTGGCACGTGGTCATGGACAGAAATGATGTTTCAACCACCATTTTTAATGAAGAATGGCTCGCATTCTCTCCCAGCATGGTTAAAAATGTCAAGGAATGGTTCTATCAGGGCACCCATGATATTTTGATGGAATTTTGGTCAATGGTTGATCCCCTTGCACGTTTTCCCATGTTTCTCTCTCCTGGGGTCGTGTTTTGCACTGTAAAAGCCAGGATGAGTTCATTTTGTAAAGAGAGACACTTTTTCAGCTCTGCAACTTCCTTTTTCTTCCTCCTTGGAAAAATTTGTGAAGAAATTTTACCTTTCCATGTAATGCAACACCTTTTCTTGCCTCTAGATCACTGTAATGTACTGTATTGGATCTGAGATGTTGATATATGTTCTGTGATTAAAATACCTCAATCCTTTCATATATCTATCATTGCTTTCTTGATCTTTCATTACATTTTGAGCATTTGTGCATGTTTTGTGTTGTGTTTCCTTGTGGATTGTGTATTTCATGCAGATCGTGTGTCTACACTCCTTCCTTTGGTGCATCACCTATTAGCATTAGTTCTTTCTTTTTGCATTCTCTATCTCTGTCTCCTTGGAATTTAGAGTAGATTTAGGATTTTAAACCTTTGCAATTGTGTAAGTAAAATAGCTGATCAGAGGAGTTGAATAACCAGCCTCTAATCTAGAGATTCCTCTTCCATTTTGCAAGTCCCACACTTGGGAAGAGGATTCAATGTTGTGCAATCACACTGGATGCATAGGGTGATCAAACTAGAAATCTGATCAACATCCAGGGGGTGCTGCTGATTTGCCACAACAATTTTGGCATGCACGGTGGGACCTTAGAGGTCTTCCACTTTATCTTTGAGTTGGTGTGTTCCCTTAAAGATTCAACCTTTTGGAGGCACTTTTAAAAGCACATTTGGCGACTCCATCCGGTAAACAAATCATTCTCTAAGTTCTGAGACACTGCTTTTCCATTCATTTCCATCCATTCTTCTTTCCATCATTTTCATTCTTTTCCATTCCATGAAGTTGTGCAATCATGACTTCATTTCCATCATGGAATTCACATTTACAACAGCAGTATATCACACCTCCAACATGTTTTACAAATCCTCCAAATCAGCATTTTGATCAAATTCAAAATCAGCATGTCTACCCATATGAGTAGTAGTGCCAAAGTCAGTTTGGATATGAAGCATGTCAAGCACAAGGGTATGCTGGTTATGAGGGAAGTCAAGAAGAAAATGCAGATCTGCTGGAACAAATCCAAAAGATGGAGGTAAACATGGTGCAATCCAGTGCTCAAGCACAAATGAAATCATTTAGAATCAGTTTTAGAGCACCTTGTCCACGAGTGGGACCTTTTCCAAGGCATTACAGGTCCTCAAGAGAAGCTAGAATTCATGATTACAAAACTACCATTGCTTGCAAAAGTGGACTCAAGGAATAAAGGTGTATGATAGGAGTATTCAACATTCTTGTCAATAGGTAAGCACACCATCTCATGCCTTTTCTCTCCCTCTTTCCCAATCTATTTTATCTCAACAAAGGTGTCAAGTTTTAAACTCTCCATCTTCTCTTGTCCCAAGTGTTGAATCCATTTCTCCATTCCCTAGTCTTCCACCCCATCTCAATTCTTCTATCCTTTTCCCTTCCAAACAGCCATTCCTCCAAAGAAAAAAAAGAGGTCCTACCTCCTCCACCCACCACAAAAATTGCAAAATCAATTGAGTTATAATCCACTTCTCCTCTTGCATTCCCAAATCCATGTTGGGAGGATAAAAATCAGAATGCCAATCAAGGGAAATAGCAAGTAGAAAACAAGGTTGAAGAAATTCAAAGTATGAATAGTTGGTCTCTTAAATTCAGGATTACAAAAATCCCCTTGATGGTGAAACCAATAGAGGATGTTGAAGTTGGAGAACAAGTGAAAAACAAGGCTGATTTTATAGCAGCAAAGAAGTGAGAAAAAAGTAGTTTATTGGTGATGAGTTGGGTGTCCATGTTGGCACTTTGCCCAAAAGAAAATACTAATCCAGTTTGCACTGCAAAATCAGCCATCAAGAAGGAAGGAAAACCATCTCAAAACCCCATCTTTGAGGAGCAAATGGATGAGGTCAAGTCAGTTTTTACAACAGTAGAAGAAGGAAGCATTATTGATACATTTTTTCTTTCATTTGAAGGGGCTGATTTGATTGATGAAGCCATTATGGAGGTGAACAAAACAGGTCCAAATTGTGAGCAAAAGGCACAAGAAATTTCATGCTTCTCTCCCACTTCATCTCTCCAACAATCTGATTTTTGGGATGAGTTTGGATTGACAAGTTTCATGTTTGAAAATGAAGTTATACAGGGTGAAGAAAATGCAGATTTGGAGGCCACCATACAAGAGGGAGAGACTTTCTTTATTAGCAAGACATTCAACATTTGATTTGCCATCGACTTAGAAGAATGTTTAGATGAAGAGCTAGCTGAAATTACCATGTTTCCTTCTTCACCATTTGTTCTCCAACAACAAGAACTTGCTGCCATGGACAAAAGAGTTCAAGGAAAAAACCTACAGTTTGCAACATGCCTCTTGAATCAAAGCTAGAAGAATTTGATCTTCCAAAAGCTACAATGGAGGAGCTCCAAAGCCAACAATGTATTGCAGTAGGTAACAACAATGCAAAAGCAACTTCATTGGATGTTGCAATCAATAATGAGGAGTTGCACACTATAGAAGAGTTCCATGTTGCCATGAAGGATGAGAAAGGGCGTAAAAAGTCCTACCATTGCTTCCACATCACCCACCCAAGAAGGTCTACAAGAAGACTCCATTTTTGGAGTTGAAAATCGAGCTATGGGTATATCAAACAGATCATACCTTGCCTAATAAGGTATTTGACTTCATTGGAGTCAAAGGATAAGTCACAACCAGTGATGCTTGCTTCTAAGAATGAGGGTGAGCTACAAAGTACCAAGGATCAGCCGTCATACCTCTTCACCCAAATGCGAGCAACTAAAAGAGGTATTGGATTTATTTTCAGTTGACACCTTGATGATTTGGGTAGAAGAATAGCTTCTTGTTGATTTACCACTCATCCAATCAGCCATGTTCAATGCCAAATCAGTTGCATGGTTTCCAATTTTGAAGAAAGGAAGCTATTTTACAAAACCAATGCGGTTTGTTTAGCTCACCTTTGCTTCCAATTAGAGTAGAGTAGGTAGGTTTGCTTTCAATAAAAGAAGTGCTTGTGCACATTGTTTTGTTGTAGAGTTAGTTTTTATTTCCTAAGTGCTTTGGCACAGCTTGCTGTTCCTAGGAATGTGTTGCGGTGCCTTGCTCCATCGGTGATATTCCATCTCCATCCTTGCAACGTTCTAGTCGGTTGGGGTATCAAACAAAGAATCGGGTGACTCCATGCCCAATGGATTGCTTTAGGCAAACCGGTAACTTCATCCAAAGAGGCGAGATGACCCCTCCGAGTCACCAAAATTGTTATCTAAAATGTGCCCCTACTCATTTTATGGCTAACTCCTCTCATTCTTCCCTCTCTTGTGCCTCGGTCCACAAAATTTTTGCTTTTCGCACTCAAAACCTTCTCGGAAATGGCACGATTGGATAGAGCTCTTTCTCGCTTTCCGAAAAGGTAAAGTTTTCCTCCTAACTCCATGTATTTTTCAAGTTATGGCTCAACAGAGTTTTTGTGGGAAATTTTCCCTAGAAGGCCCGTAGCTAATCGGGACGTGCCACGTGTCAAGGAGTGGCGGGGTTCAAGGAGAACTTGGTTTTTACCAAGTGTTTTGGCAAAAATTCGAGCAAGCCCGTGAGGAAATTTAGGAGGGTCAAACCCACATCCAATGGGGTTTTGACACATGTCCAGCCAAAAATATCAAAGCGACCCGCATGAAAATTTGAAAGAATGGGCCCGCTCCCATTCAGAGCATGACACGTGTCCCAAATTGGCACGGCGGGGAAATTTTGGAAAATTTTCCAAAGGCTAAAATAAATAAAAATGGAGTGGGAAGGGGCCCGCACCAAATAAAATTTGGCCACGTGGAACCTAGACTGGCAGGGAGCAGGGAAATTTTGAAAAAAATTCCAAATGACCAAAAAGGTAAAAAATTCAAAAAAAATTCTCACCGACCCGATTTGGCCTTGTTTTTCCCTAAAACTTCAAATCGCCATATCTTTCGATCCAGAGCTCGGTTTTTCATGTTCTTTATATCAAAGGAAAGTTGGTAAAATTATCTACAAGATTTTGGGGTCATTTTTGAATTTTGGTGGATTTTGGAGAGATAAAATTAAGAAACACCTCTGGCACGTGGTCATGGACAGAAATGATGTTTCAACCACTGTTTTTAATGAAGAATGGCTCGCATTCTCTCCCAGCATGGTTAAAAATGTCAGGGAATGGGTCTGTCAGGGCACCCATGTTGTTTTGATGGAATTTTGGTCAATGGTTGAACCCCTTGCACATTTTCCCACATTTCTCTCTCCTGGGGTCATGGTTTTCACCGTAGTAAAGCCGTGATGAGTTCATTTTGTAAAGAGAGACACTTTTTCAGCTCTGCAACTTCCTTTTTCTTTCTCCTTGGTAGAATTTGTGAAGAAATTTTACCTTTCCATGTAATGCAGCACCTTTTCTTGCCTCTGGATCACTGTAATGTACTGTATTGGATCTGAGATGTTGATATATGTTCTGTGATTAAAATCCCTCAATCCTTTCATATATCTATCATTGATTTCTTGATCTTTCATTACATTTTGAGAATTTTTGCATGTTTTATGCTATGTTTCCTTGTGGATTGTGTATTTCATGTAGCATCAGGTGTCTACAACTCCTTTGGTGCATCACCTATTAGCATTAGTTCTTTCTTTTTTGCATTCTCTATCTCTGTCTCCTTGGAATTTAGAGTAGATTTAGGAGTTTAAACCTCTGCAATTGTACAAGTGAATTAGCTGATCAGAGGAGTTGAGGAACCAACCTCTAATCTAGAGATTCCTCTTCCATTTTGCAAGTCCCACACTTGGGAAGAGGATTCAATGTTGTGCAATCACACTAGATGCATAGGGTGATCAAACTAGAAATCTGATCAACATCCAGGGGGTGCTGTTGATTTGGCACAATAGTCCCCTTCCACATAATTTTTCTAATTTTATAATAATCAGCCCACTTTAAACCATAAAAACTCCATAGGCCTATGCATAATTATTGGTTTTATTTCCGATAGGCATAGCATATGCGATAAAGAAAGAACCATTGTCACCCCTAATAATACTACCCATTCTAGCTAAACCCAAACTAATATTCTTAGGAACATCAAAATTAAGTTTCATTCATCCAACCATAGGATTTTCCTACTTCACATTATCCCTAATATTCTTCTTCCATAGATACCTCTACTAAATGTTTTTACCAACCCCAAATCTTGAATGATTTTCCTTTCACAATTAGGAAAATGTTTTCTTCCTTGAATCTAATAATGGAAAGATTGTTGATCAAAGCTCCCATAATCATATTCCCCACTCTATTAGAAGGTTTTTATTTTTCCCCAAAACTCCTATGATTTATTTTAAGCCATTTTCCCCATATGAAATTGGATAACACCAATTTCTAGGCTCTTGAAAAAACACCTAGAAGAAAAGGGACAATTCCATAGGTCATACCAGTCAGCAAATTTTTTTGGATAAACCCAAGAGAGTTGAAATAATCTCAAAATTTTGGAGAAGATTTTTTGAGAAAAGGGACATTGAGGAACAAATGTTGAATTGTTTCACTATTATATTTACATAGAATGCACCTATTTGGAATCAACATACCTTTAGCTTGTAATTTATCAACAATAAAGATATTTTTTTGAATGGCATGCCACAAAAAAATTCACCTTGGGGATAAGAGTATTGTCCTAGAGATATTTCCACCATGGGTTTGGTTGAGGACCATTACAAGAAATACAATATCCAGTTCTCACAGAGTACTCACCATCCTTTGTCCCTACCCATATAAGAACATCTGGTTTAGGTCTTGACGAAATATAAACACCACTCATATTAGTATTGAGATTTTGAAGAGCCTCCTTAATATTCTCATCTTCACCATCCCAATGAAGAGGTCTCCAAGACCAACCCCAATCTGTTCTAATCCATTATTCTTTGAAGAGGCTACCTATAGTATAAATGAAACGGTCAAGTAATATTTCACCACAACGGTTAGTTTAACAGAGGTCCTTCATCAATCCACCAATCCTACCAAAAATTAATCCTGTTACCATCACCAATTTCCCATTTACTCCCTTTCATCAACAAACCCCTACACTTTACCAAACCATTCCAAAAACAAGATCCTTCAGGAATGATATCATTTGAAATAAAAGAGATCTTCTCAGCATACATGTATTTAGCTTTAAGAATCTTAGCCCACAATCCATCCTCCTATTGAAGTCTCCACCCTACCTTATCCATAAGATCCATATTCATACTCTTTAATTCCTTCAAACCCAAGCCTCCCACATTCTTAGGAAGAGTGACCCTATCCTAGGCCAAAAGGGGGATTCTATCCTTTGATTCAGTACCCAACCAAAGAAATATCTATTGAATCTAGGTAATCACATTTCTTATCTTTATAGGAATTTTAAATATTGACATAAGATACACAGAAAGCTTTGTAAAGAACTCTGAAGGATTTGTAATTTTCCACTTGTGATAATAAAGTATTGAAACCTTCTAATAAGAGCATTCCAATTATCTAGAACCATCATTCCCTTAAATAGAGGCATTCTCAAATAAGAACAAGGAAACAAAACGATCGGACAATCCAAAATAACCGTAATTCTATTCTAAACTTCCTCATCCACATTCAAGAAAATTATAGAATTTTTTGAAAATTAATAAGCTGACCAATGACTTCTTCAAATTCTTGAAGAATATCCTTGAAATCCATTGCTTTTGAAATAGTTTCCTTACCCAAAAGAAAAGTATCATCCAAAAACTGTTGTAAAGCAATAGGATCCAAACCATTTGAAATAATTAAACCATTCATACTCCTCCTTTTCCTATAGTCAAAAAAAATTATTCTTAAAGTCTCTACCACAATAATATAAAGAAAATGGGATGAAGGACCCCTTGTCTTTAACCCTCCCCAAAGAAAAGAACCCCTTAGACTTACCATTGATAAGAATAGAATATTTAGGAGTAGTAATGCATTCCATAATCAAATTTATAAAATGATCATGGAATCCCAACCCTTTGAAATAATCCCATTCATGAGAGAGAACAAATTTAGAAAAAATGATTTATCATAAATTCAAGATTATCCCAATGACGTTTCTTATGAAATTAGAAGGACAATACAATTTTTTTAAGGAAATAATGCTATTTTAGGTGATCAAATTATTAGAGTTTTTAACAATTTGATTGATGATTATGAAATTATACATGAAGATGTTGTTATTATGTTGTTTATTCACACTCTAGAGGAAAGTGTCGGGATTGGTTTGAAAATTTATCTAATGGAAGCATAGATTCTTAGAGTGAGATGAACATAAATTTTAAGATGTAATTTGTTGATAGAATAGATCTTATATTTATCATGAGTGAGTTTGGGAATATCAAGAAACACCCTAATGAGTGTGTGTAAGATTTTAATGCCATGTTTGCTAAAGCTATGATGAAGTAACCTAAGTGTCGACATGCTAAAGAAACTTTCTTCATTAAATATTGTGAAGCCTTTGATACTAAATATGGTTTTTATCTTAGAGAAAAGGCCTGGTCAATCTAAGGAAATATTATATCATGGAAATCAGTATTAAGAATAAAGTCAAAGCTATTAGTAAACCATATAAATGGGAGATATGAAGCTTCTTGCACCAATAGAAAAAAATTATTCTAATAATTCTTTGAGTGTAGATGAGAAGTTTTTTTATTAAAGGAAAATAGTTTTGAAGGGACTATACCATGTTACAAAAAGGCTCAACAACTAGATCAACATGAAAAAGCATCAAAATAGGATCTAAATCCAGATATTATGATAAGTCCAACAATAGTCAAAAGAGACTACTAAAAAAAAAGGGACAAATATGTAATTAAGTAGCAAAAAGAAGTAAACTATAAAAAACATCAACATGATCTCCTCTAGCCTACCCAGAGGTATTATTTCTTTGAGGCCCTTTAAATCCTTGATTTGATTGTCTGCAAGGAGGTAAAAAGTGCCAGAGTGGTGACATGTGTTGGGTCATTAACGTTCAGCTATGATATGACCTGATTTCTCTCCTTTTCAGTACCCCAAATATCCTCAGGGACTCCACTCAACAATGTGATGCTTTTGACATGTTGTTCAAGAAAATCACTTATGGCTTTGAAGATGGCCATATTGTGGTTGTGTCTATCCTTATATCTCCCCAGTCTATTATCCAGTGAGTTCAATTTTCTGTAAATTTCTTCAGTCTGATCTATGCCAAAACCCACATCATCATTCATCTTTATTTTCCCTTTTGCTTGTTTAACTAATGTATCTCTTTCTTGATACTTTCTACCTCATTTTCTATTGTTTCCATTCTAAGGAGAATATTTTCCCTCTCCTATTGGGAAGCATTGTCCTTCCCTACATTACTGATGTGCAAGATATTGTGAACCATTTCCATATCCTTTTTACTCTAAAGGACACAACCAGAGGGAGGTGGGGTTGCTTTTTGGGGTACATGGTTCTTAGCCTTGAAATTCTTGATATTGGAAGAGTTGGTCAGGTTGGGAGTGGGTGTGTTGTGAGAGGGAGTGGGCTAAACATCGGGGAAATGGGAATGGTAAGGAAATTGATGAGGAAATGTTTGTGAAGGAGAAAGATGAGCCCCTGGTGGAGGGGGATACCCTAGTATGTTTTTGAAAATCAATAATGTATCATTCCAAAGAATTCAAGAGATAGTGCGGAAGCAAACAACAAGATTTCTCCTAAAGTGATTAAGGAAAACTAAGTGTTTGGTGGGAATAGTAATGTAGCGACATTCAAGGGATATAAACCACACCATAATTTTAGTAATTTCATTGAAGGGTTCCAGATGGAGCTTACCTAAATGCAAGCATGATGAAGATGATCTCCTCTTGTGCTTCATAAAACTTCTTTTCTTCAACATTTTTGTCAACCCTTTTGCTGAAGAATCAGATGCCATCCAAAGTTAGCCCTGTAACCTCTATAATTAGCTCCTCATTCATCAACACCCTTTTCCCTCCATATTTAACCTTCCTTTCCTTCCAATCTGTGGAAAAATGCATTGAAATGTGTTGATCATGACCTTGTATTTTCTCGATAAAGTTAGAGACACCCCCCATTTGAAGATAATTCCATAGCTCAGTGTTATCCTTCCAAGAAGGATCACAGTTGGGTTCTAACTAGCATGGAGCTCCCCCATATTTCTTCCTCTACTATTTCCATGATTACTCTATTGCAAACCACCCGTGAAAGGTTTTTTTGTTTTTCCTATACCATTTTTTAAGTATCTAGCTAGAAATCCAAGAAGCATGCGAAATTTTATGGTGGTAATTAGAATAAATCCTCTCACATGTGCCATCTTTCTTATCCATCAAATCCCACACAATCTCATTAGAGATTCTATATAAGATGTGAATGCTCATAATTATCCTTGGTAATACCATTTTGTACTTCTCGTGGGGGTGTTTTTTTCACTATCCCAAGTGGTGAAATTATTATTGGTACCATAGTTAGCTAAGGTATCTCGCCACCTTGTTGCCCTCTCTATAAGTATGACCAATTTTAATATTTTTGAAGGTATGGCATATATTAATAGATTCCTGAATGAAATATTTAATATTCCAACTTGGAGGGTGTATCTGATTAAGATGGTTTATAATATTCAAGGAATCACCTTCAACAATGATGTTCTGAATGTTGTAATCCCTAATAATTCATAGACCCCGTAAAGTTGATAAAGCTTCTACATAGTGATTGGTATAATTACCCATTCTCGCCAACATAAGAAGTAACTAAACAGCCTTCCACCGGGTTTCCCTTAGAGGCTCCATAAAAATTAAGTTTATACCAAGAGTGTACATGACAAGTTAGATAAAGGGATATGATCCTTAAAGGATTTGTCTTACAGAGTGGCTTGCGATGAAAATAGGTTGCCTCCTTCTCGTAATAAACAATATCTAAATGACATATCACATAATTAGGATAAAGGGTCTATGAATGTTCTAAATTTTGTAATCCCTAACAATTCTTAGACCCCATAAAGATGATAAAGATTCTGCATAGTGATTGGTTTAACTCGCCATTCTTTCAACAAAAGAAGTAACTAAATAATCTGTTATGATCTCAAATTATTCCTCCACCAAAGATCTCCCTAGGTTTTCCTTAGAGGCTCCATAAAAATTAAGTTTATACCAAGAGTTTGGAGGAGGGATCCAAGAGTGTAGATGAGAAGTTAGATAAAGGGATATGATCCTTAAAGGATTTGTCTTATAGAGTGGCTTGAGATGAACTTAGGTTGCCTCCTTCTTAGAATAAACAATATCTAAATGACATCACATAATTAGTTTAGAGGGTCTATGAATGATAGAAACTTTGAAAAATGGGAGAGACATTTCCATTAAGAAAGGAGGCTTGAAAAATAGAGGTAATGAAAGAGAAAGACCTAATCCTCTTGTTGTCACAACTAATGAGATAAATCAGTTAGAAGAATTAACATGGTGTGATGAATGTTATATGACTCATCCTCTTTTTTTTTTCATGTTATATTTAATTTTTAAATTTACCATGTTGATAATGAATTGGAAAGTTTAGAATCTATTTACATGCTTGACTGTGATGATGTTGAATCTGATTGCATGAATTTTGGATTCAATACTAATCTAGAATCACATGATCATGTTTCTAATGTGTAGTTTGACGATATGATGAATTTTTCATCTGTCATGGTATTGATTTTAAATCATGTGGCATTAATGATGTTATAGATGACTCTAATGAAGAGTGGCAGGATTTTGAGTTTGAGAATGATACTCTTATTTACCCCTAATGTATTTTTGAATGCTAAGAGTATTTTTATTGATGTTGAAGACTCTTTTAAATGTGTTGTTATGGAGGAGAGTGATACATTTAATTTTTTACTTTAGATGGCTACCAATTTTATTGATAGTAACTAAATTATTTTTAATGAGTGGTTTCATGATTAAGATAAATATTAATTAGAAAAATTAGACTTCAATGATGGATTATAGTTGTGTGATGATGAGTTATGTTATGGAAATAATTCAAATTCAAAATAGGACTTATAATGTGAATCTTATATCAAACCCATGTTTTCTGATATGAGAGATGTAAATGTGAATGTTGTATTTGATCCTAGATTTAAATTTCACAAAATTAAGTTGTCCCTTATGATAATGATTCAATTTAAATAGTACAAAATTGTTAGTTACCTTTTCATGATGAGACTAAAGATATGTATTTTTATGGTCAGTAATCTAAACCTTTTTTTAGATTGTTTTTAAGATAACGATTATTTTTGGAGTAGAAATAAAAGGATTTAAGGGAGAATTCATAATTTGATATTGATTTGGGTATTCAAGATTCCAAACTTTAAAACCTAATACAGTCTTTTTTACTATGTTCATTTTAAACCAGGATTTATATGTTCTCGAATCTTATGTTGAAAATTGGTGTGGATACTTCATATTACACATCAATACTAATTTTATCCTAAATATCAACTTGGATCAAAAAGTGTGGACCTAACAGATCATCTCTACTTTCAACAAGAATATACTTTTTATTGGTCTTCATTTTTATCTTTGATTCCATGTTTAATGCTCCAAAATCAATAATCTAGTATGGGCTCTACATTGGAGTGTTTGTATGATTTTTTGTTGTTGGATTTTACTTTAAAGTATTGCACATTGATAAGAAAAGGATCATACTTCTCTTCTTCTATGAATGAATTTGTAGATTAAAGATTGGAGTTCTTCTTGTCTTGTATATGTGTGTGTGTGTGTGTGTGTGTGTGTGTGTGTGTGTGTGTGTGTGTGTGTGTGTGTGTGTGTGTGTGTGTGTGCATATAGTTTTGTCTGTGTCTTTTCTCATAGATCAATGGTATCTGGAGGTTTTTCCTCTATCTATAAATTCATAGGCATATTTAGATTATAACATGTTACTTGGTTTTAAAACATGTCAATTTTTAGTTGTGTCAAGATTTTGGTTATAAAGGTTAGATTTGTTGATGATTTTTGACCTACTTGTGGATTTGGAATTATCTTTTCATCTAATCCATTTTTGGGGTTCTCTAGTTACCCACAAGAGGTACCTATCCCATAGATAGAGCTAGTGTTTGTGCCCAAAATAGTCACCTCATTTTGAGGCTTTAGAGTTAAAATTGGCATTTTATCATTATCATTCATATATTTTGGGAACTCTACCATATTATAAATCATCAAAATTACTTGAACATATTAGATCCATATTTCCATAGTTAAAAAATAGGTAAAAACTTGATCAAAATCACTTGTTTTGGGCTCAAGGTGGGTATATTACTTTCAAACTATTAGTTTACTTAAGGATCTTGGATGTCAAATTCAATCTGGTCATAAAAGGACACTTGACGGTCATTGGTATCTTGTTCAAAATTTGGATAATAGTCCCACATGAATCCATATATATATATATATATATATATATATATATATATATATATTGGGTTTGGTTTATATACTTTGTGGCCACATTAATTAAGTGGATCCAAGGCTCCAAATTTTATAATTTTCCTAAGCTCAAAATGGCTCAATCAGCTAAGGCATGGGGAAGATAAAATTTCATTGGCATAATAACTTGAGTGGCTTGTGATGGAAAATATGGACCAATCACAAGCCACTCAAGATCTCAGTGGTAGTCATGGTCTAAACCTTTGAGCTAAAGAAGTGGAAAAAACATTGAGAACATGACATCATGTCATTATTCCATGTGGACCAATGACAACATTAGGTGGTCTCAAAATATCGATAGAGTTCAAGGGTGAAGGACTTAATATATTTGGTTCCTAAGATCCTAAGGACCCCAAAAATTTAATATAGAGGATCCTGAGTGAGGCAAGAAGGCTCAAGATCATGTAATTACATGATTGGTCCACATGGACCAATAAAAACACTCCATAGTATCAAAGATACCAAGATCCCGAAGATTACTCCTTTACCTTGAGAATATTGAAAATCCAAAAGAATGTGACTGGTCCACATGGACCAATCATGAACCACTAGTTTTTTGAGAGAGATCTCATGAGGTAGAAGTGACGATGACATGAGACTTTGAGAACCTAAAAGGATATATGAAAATATATTATTGGGTGAAAATATATTTCATTGTATTAAATTTAATAGCAAAAATTAGTACTAAATAAGGCTTAGGGATATAAAAATTGTGGAGCTACATTAAAATCCAATGGGCTCAGTTTTCAACCATAGATTTTTATTAGGGCATATATTTTTTAGAATTGTTGATACGGTTGGAAATATTGTTTAAAGAGATGTCTTATGGCTTTAATTTTGGGAGATATTGTTGAGAAATCAAGAGTAGTTAGTGAAAAATTTGGGGTAGTTTTAACTTATTTCTTGATCAAATTAGGCTCCAAATTACTTTTTGAGTCCTAAAGTTCATCCCAAACACTTGCAAAGATGAGTTATTGGTGGTATATTCTATCTAAACCCCACCATGACACATTAGAGACCTGAAATTTGTTAAAAATAAAAGAATTAAGATTTCATATTAATCAAAAGGTGGAATTCAAGATGATTCATAGGTGGAAATTTTCCTCCATAAAATTCCCCTTAATTTTTGGATGTGCATGTTTTCCCCTTATCTATTATCATTTGTGTTTTCTCCTTGGTCATATTTTTGCTAAATGTGGCTTATTTCAAGGTAGAACTCGTGTTTCTTCAAGGTTAATTTGGTGGAAGTTATCCGAACATACCTTAATCACACTTCCAATTTGTTGATCAATTTCTTTCAACAAATATATAAAGTATCTATTTCCTAAATCTTGATGATTTTTGGAGGAATATTTTGGGTACCTTTGTTGTGCACATTCGTAAAGATTAAATTTTATAAAGTGGAGAAGAAACTCTCCATAACGATCTTTTTTTCTCTTGAGAAAACTTAGTTGTCCTGATTTGAGAATTTTGTTTTTTATTGTCAAAGCAATTGAATAGTGACAATATTTCCTAGTTTAAAGAGAAATCATTGTGGGATGTTGAGAAAGTGTTATGTTTTTAGTAAGTGTTTAAGGTGCATATCATTATTTGGTCATTTAGTGCTTGTTAGTGTTGTGTATACATTTGTAAGTGTTAATTATAATATCCTTTCATTCTTTAACTTATTTAATTTAGTGCAAAGGATTTAATATCAATGTATTGTCCTTCTATGATTTCTTTTTCTACCTAGTGATAAAAGGCATATGTAGGATCTTCGATTATTTGTCTAAATTATGTTGGTGTGAGGATTTATTTTTTCCTTTTATTAGTTTATTAGGAATTTTCCACCTCACACATGGTGAGTCATCTCACTTAGGTGAGTCATAGGTTTTTAGGATTTATATGATATATGACATATTCAATCAACCTCATACAAGTCATATGTGTCACAATTTTCATAGGTTTCATACATGAGTTACATTCTGATTTTAAATTGTAAATCATTTCTCCCTTGTGGAGGTATGACTAGTCTAGACATGGGAGTTACACAACACTCCCCATATGTAATCCTTTTTTGATCTATGAGAATGATTAGACCCTTTCTCTTTTTAATGTTCATTTTTTTAGTGATTAATTGATTTTTGATTACTTGGAACATTATCATGTTTCTATTTGAGTGAAACTACCTTGACATCTATGCATTCCATTGGTACTCATTTTCTCACTCTCTCATATGGTATAAAAGCTACATTTTAGTAATCATGTTACTCACATTGGTTATTTCTAATTAATATCATGTTTTCATTCATGTGAAACTACCTTGATGTGCACACATTCCTCTAGTCCTAATGCTCTCACTCTCTCATTTACTTTCACTTCCTTAGTTTGTTACACATGATTTAATATCAGTGTATTGTCCTTCTATGATGTGTTTTTCTAACTGGTGATGAAAGGTATGTGTAGGATATTTCATTATTTGTCTAAATTAATGGTAGATTCATAGTATTGTGTAGATTTTTGTTCTCTTTGGTTATCACTAGCTCACTTGATCTAAATTTTGGTAACTCCTTGCCCAATGGATTCATTCATTAATCATAGTTCATCTGATCAATTTCATTATGTTAAAAATTTTCATTTCACTCCATACTCATACTGAAATATCACTTCATTTGTGTAAATCCTTCAATATTTCAACCATTATAACTATAAATTCATGTTTATAAGATTTCATTTGAAACATTTTTCTATTCCTGAGAGAAATTAATTTATAGATTGTGGATACATTTTTATGACTATCTATTTGAGTACAACCTTTACCCATTTTAGGTAGCTTTGTGAATGTCTTGTTAGTGATGGTAAATTGGGGAATTCATAATGGTTAGGTTTCTTGGTTGGTTCTACTAGACTATAATTTTCTAATATATATTATTTAACATCATTCAAGTTACTCTATGGTCTCTCCATTAGGTCTCACCGAGTATGAGGAGGAGGAGGTTAACTACCATCCTATTTTTGACATCAAATAAGCCAATCTAGGTGAATAACCACCTCACAACAACAACATATCATGTTTTATTCATCGCTTCAACCTTAGTACAAATTTAGGAGCCAATAGTCTCTACCATGCACTATCTTGCATTGCCTTATTCAATATGGTACCAAACTACAACTATCTTATATGTTATCAATAAATTACTATATGCTTCATTTGACATGGACATACTTCTATTTTTTTAGTTTAAGTGAACTATAAATCATATCACTCACCTCAAAAGAGTGGAAATTTAGTGGAGTTATCACATTAAAATCAATACAATTCAGACACATAAAAATATTAAAAATACACAATATAGTGGAATAGAGTATATGAACATACATAATAAATTATCCATTACTAAATCTCTCATATTCAAATAGATAAACCTAAATAGGTTATAGTATTATTTTACATTATTTTATTGTGTATTAATGTGTAAACTAATTATGATAGTAAATGTGAAATTTATCCACTTATAAAATACAATAAATACATTGGAAAAAGAATATTTTATTTTATAAAATATGGAAAAATTCATAGGATAACCCTTACCGATGGGTTTTTTGATGTAGGAGCAAGAAAAAACACAAATTGTTTACAGAACTTTAGTAGGGACAAAACCATCTTATAGGGATGAATTTTTCCAATATTAGTGTCCAAAATGGATAATACCATTCTAGGAATTTTCCTAGCATCCAAATAATAATTTTCTAGAACATACAGATTTTACAGCTTTTGATACAAGTTTAGGGATAAACTACATATTTAAGAGATTATTTTACTATAATTTAATATATAATATGGGGGTATAAGTACTTCACTTCCATTCAAATTTCTACATCTAGAAATCATAAGAATTTCTATAATACAAGGTGTGGGGGAATGCATGTTGCCACATTCTCATTCATCTTTTCAAATTTGGTAAATTAACACTATTACAATGCATGGTGTGGTCATGAATACTTCATTCCCTTTTGAATTTGGAATAATTTACATATTTGAGACCTATATTTGTCTACATGGTGTGGTTCTTTGGGTGGAATATTTAAGGGGAGAAATATTCCTTGTGATACTCTTCCTCTCATACTCTTTTGAATATTTAAGGGGTGACTAGTAACCTTATGACACTATTCTCTCTCTCAATCAATATATATATATATATAGGGAAGGATTTTGGAGGAATATATATTTCTTGTGACACCCTTTTTTGGTGTGTTGTTGAAATCAGTTCCCTTCATAATTCTAAATACTTTGTAAATTAGGAAATAATCACATTAATCATCTAGGGATAATGTTTTAATACATCTCTACAAGTTCTTCCACTAGGGAGATCCTCTTTTAGTAAGGAATGTAGGTTTATTCCTTCCATAATTTATTTTCTTTGAAATTTTAAAGGTGCAAATTCAATTTGAATATAGCATTAAATTTTAGTTATTTATATATGAACATTGAGTACACTTTATGTTTATTTTTCACATTTTGATCTTGTAAAAACTCAAAACATATAAATAAATAAAATAAATAATAAAGCTGAGAAAAAGTGTGTTTACACACTTAATTTTCTCATGGTTTCACTTAATTAAAATTATACCTACAATACGCTATATAAGCAAATCAAATGCACTCATTTACTCACATGGAAATTACTTGGAAATTTCAAGAACTCTTATATGTAAAATAGGCATTCAAATATCTCATATATTTACCTCAAGTAGTAGAAAACATTAGGATCAATCCCCACACACATATAAAGAGCTTCAAACTAGGCTTTAGAGTCAATATTACTAAACCAAAAGTCCTCAAATCCAAGTCAATAATTAAGAAAGAAATCCAATAAAAATAATTACCAAGTGATCAAATTATAAAATATAGTTACATACATATATAAAATCTATGGGTTGGGAAATATGTTACGTTTGAAGCCTATTTGGAATAGTACAAATGTAGGTAGTGTATGGATTGTGCTTTACAAGAACCACTAAATTATTTTCAGAGTTTCACCCATGGCTATGGTATTAGGTTAGTTTATTGATTTGAAATTAATTCAAACATTTAAAAGACATAATATAGCATAGTGAAGTATGTACTATTTATTCATAAGGGCACAAAATTTTCAAAGCACTAACACCTCATTAGATGGAACTGCTAGTTAGGGACATAGTGTAAAATGGTTTGAAAGAAGATTGATATTTTGGTCCTAGTACAATGTGCACTCCAAAATATAAGACGAAGCATATACATGACATTTTGAGTTTTTTTTTCATTCTATAACACCCATATCACCTTCAAATATCTAACTACACTTATTTTTTCATGTTTTACTTTATTTAGCACATGTTATAATTGATCTATCTTGCAAATTACTATATACGTATGTTTTTATCATAATGTTAATTTATAAATTAAGAATTTGAGTAATATATTATTTATAACCCTAATATGTAATATATTTAAGTAAATAAATTAAATTCCCTTCATCTCATACATATTATTTCTAGGTGCAATCATTGTGAAATCATAATTATGGGTATAAACAAGTAATACTCAAGATATAAAATAAATAACACAATTATATGTGTCCTAATAGATGCATGATATGGACTATGGAAACATGAGCACTAGTAATAATGTAGAGCAAGTGTACATGATACAAATCAAAATTCCAAACATATGATAGAACACTATATGTTCAAAAACAATCATATCCATGTAACAAGAAAACATACTTAAAATAAGCACGAAGAATTATGATCAAGAATCACACAAAGAAAAAATGAGATGAAACTCACATGATGAGACATGATATAACTCAAAATTAATTATAAGTAGGAAAAAATAAAATTCATAAGAACATATCAATAAATTTCTATATCATAAGAAAAATCATGGAGAAATCAATATCATTTTAAAAAGTTCCCCAATTTATGACTCATAAATGAAGTTAGAGTGGGAGGAGCAAGGTTCTAAAAACATAATGCGTGGGAACTGTCACATGATACAAGGGACCCTTGGATTGAGGAGGTCCAGGCCATGGAACCACATCTAGTACAAGTAGGAGGTAAGAATTCTATCTCTACCACTTGGGTTGATAAGATTCTAGGCCATAGAATGGAAGTTTTGAATAAGTCGCTTTGATTCAAACCTTATGACGGTGGAAATATATGGGCTGTTAAGTATTGCTATCTTGGATGGGTTAGCAGAAAAAGCTAGATCACGGATGGAGTATTCTATGGTTGGAAAATTTTATGGCTCAAGACCAAATGTGGAATGGTTTTAGGAATGGGCAAAACGAAAATGGAATCTGAAGGGATCAATGGAAATGGGTTCATATGTGAATGGTTTTTATCATTAATATTTCAAATTCGTGAGGATTGTAAAAAGTTCTTGTTGGGGGTCCGTGACTTAGGGGTAGATCAAGCCTTATGATCTAAAAATGGAGCCTAGGTTTTGATCCATTTAAGGATAAACCTCATGAGTTTCAAGTATGGGTTAAACTTCCGAGGTTACTAATGGAGTTATGGGAAGAAGAGATTTTATCTTCTATTGCTAATGCAATAGGATTTCTAGTGGTGTTTGATCCGGTTACTAGGTTAAGAATGAGGTTAATGTATGCTATTGTTTGTGTTGTTGTCCCCTGTGGGTAATGTGTTGAGAAAGGAAATAGAACTAAAATCAAAGTTTGGTGAATGCATTCAAAGAATAGAGTATGAAGCTTCTCCATTGTTCTCGTAAAAATATAGGTGAATGGGACATGAGCAGAGGCAATGTAAGTAGGGTAAAAAGGTAATAGACTTAGGATAGAAAAGAAAAGGAACCATTAAGAGGAAAAGGAACCAATACTTTACCTCTAAATAATTTGTCTTCAAATAATTTTCATTTTCTACAAGTAGAGGAGTTGGAGGAAGTTGGTTAGGTAAATGTGGAACTTGAAACACAGCCTCGATTGAAGTGTGGAAGGGTTTTGAATGTTTGGATCAAGAGTTTGATGGAAAGGGGTCTCAAGACAAAAATTTGAATGTGATTACGGCAGGTTTGGGAGTGAAGGAGCAACAACCTAGTCAGGAAGGTTTAGATTTGAGTTTTTAAGATATATTAAAATAGAATGAATATTTTCTTAAGGATGACGAGGAGTTGTCTCTGTTGAGGAAGTTCCTTTCTCTCTAAATTTAGATAGGATTAAGGAGGTGTTGGAAGAAAAGAGGATAAACACAAGAAGTTCTCAGAAGCAAGACAAAGTTAAAGAAAATTGTGGGAAAGTTCCTGCAAGAAAAGGAAATACGTCAAATAGGGATAAAAGGGAGAAAGCAACGGCTAAAGAAATAGATTCAGAAGACAATGCTCCATTGAGGAGAGTATTTCACCAAATAAATTGAGATGAAGGTTATTTCCTGGAATATAAGGGGTTTAAATAACCCTAAAAATAGAGTATTTTATATTTTTCAGAAAAATGAATAATCCAAATATTTTATTGATTCAAGAAACTAAGATGTCTAGAGAAAAAATGAGTGAGGTACAAAATAAAGTTTGGTTTAGATCGGAGCTATAGAGTGTTTCTTCGGTGGGTGCTTCTGGGGGTTTGGTGACTTTTTGGAATCATAATGATAGAGAAGGGAAGTTGATTTTCAAGTCTCAGTATCATGTTGTTATTTTTTTATTGAAAAGCACGATGGTTTGGAGTTGATTTGTTCAAATATTTATGCTCCCAATTCAGTTGTTGAAAGAAGAAAACTTTGGATGGATATTGACAATTTCAAAGCCAATGTAAAGAGGTGAATTGGTTAATTGGAGGTGATTTTAATACTCCTTTGTGTATGGATGATAAAAAGGGTGGTGTAGGTGTTTACAATGATAGTATGGGGACTTTGTTGACTTCATTGTTAACTATAATTTGGTGGATGTTGAGTTGAAAGGATCTCCTTTCACTTGGTCGAATAGGAGATTGGGGGAAAATCTGATTCAAATTAAATTGGATAGGTTTCTCATTAATTTATCCTGGTTACAACATCTGGATGTGTCCTTGGTGGCTTTACCAAGAATTGGATCTGATCATAGTCCCATTTTCCTTCAAACTGGTGTAAGTAATGGTGTAAGAGGCAGGCCATTTAGATTTTTTAAGATGTGGTTGCAACATCCTAGTATTGAGGAGGAGATTAGGTCAAGTTGGCAATTTGTTGTTAAAGGTAAACCTATGTTTATCTTGGTGGATAAGTTAAAGAATGTTAAAAGAAGATTGAAAGTATAGAACAAAGAAAAATTGGGAATATCTTTACTCAAAAATAGAGATTAGTAAAGCATTAGAGAAGTTGGAGGATGAAGTTGTCACTAAAGGTTTTGATAAAGATATGAGAGATAAGGAGAAATTTCTTTAAAATAGAATATCATAATTTATAAGCTAAAGAGGAGGCTTATTGGAAACAAAAACTTGTGTGCGGTGGTTAAAGGAGGGGGATATGAATATGAATTTTTTCCATCTAACTACTTTTGTGCATAAGAGCAATAATACAATTTTGGAACTAGAAGATGGTAGGGAGTAAGAATAAAGAATCGGGGATATTTCACATGAATTTGTTATCTTTTTCTCTAATATTTTAGGTGTTGGAAGGGATCCTAATATGGGAAAGGAAAGTGATATTTCTAATCTTTTTCAACCTATAATCCCGCATCAAGACAATGGGAGTTGATCAAAATCCCATCTCGCAGAGCAAATATCAACCGCAGTTTTTGACATCAAGGGGATAAATCTCCGAGCCTAGATGGTTTTCCTACTCTTTTTTCAAATCTTTATGGGATATCATTCATAATGGATGTGGAAGATGTTGTTCAAGATTTTTTTAGGTATGGTAAGATTTTTAAGGAAGTTAATACCAAGTTTATTGCTCTTATTCCTAAGGTTTATGGGGCTGAAAATGTATCCGACTTTAGACCTATTAGTCTCGTAATATGGTCTATAAGATAATAACTAATATTATCTCTTTAAGAATTAAATGTTTGTTAGAGTTTTTCATTTCATCAAATCAGGGAAGCTTTTGTGGAGGGTAGATAGATTTTGGATAGTGTGATAACTATTCATGAAGCTATTCATTTGGTGGATGTTTCAAAAAGGGCTGCTATGATGCTTAAAATAGATATGAATAAATCCTATGATAGAGTGTCATGGAGATTTCTTAAAATAATTCTTGAAAAGTTGGGTTTCCATAATCATTTTATTGATTTGATAATGGAATTCATTTCTACTCCAAATTAATCAATTCTCAAGTTAGTGGGAAATCTGAAGGTTTTTTCTCATCTCGAAGGGGGTTAAGACAAGGGGATCCTCTTTTTCCCTTTCTTTACATTATTGTGGTAGAGACTTTAGGAAGACTGTGTGTTGACCGTAAATTGAAAAACAAGTTGCATGGGCTAGTTATTTCTAATGGTCTTGATCCTATAGCTTTACAACAATTTGTGGATGACACTTTCCTTTTGGGTAAAGCAACTCAAGCGAAAGCTGTGGTTTTTAAGGAGGTCTTATAGGATTTTGAGGATGTTACTGGTTAGCTCATCAATTTTAGGAAAAATTCTATTCTCTTTTTAATGTGGATGTTGAAATTCTAAACAGAATTGTGGCAGTTTTGGAGTGTCTAATTCAAGTTTTGCCTTGCTCATATCTTGGAATTCCATTATTTAAAGGAAGAATGCAGTTGGAAAGTTGGAACCCATTGATTATGAGGTTTCAAAAAAAGTTGGCAACCTGGAAAGGTACTTTGCTATCTCAGAAACTAAACTTCAATTACTTCAAAGTTGTCTTTAGAGTATGGTGGTGTATGTGATGTCTCTGTTCAAAATGCCTTACAAAAATAAATAGACTATAACTTAGATTATGCAAAGATTTTTATGGTCAGGAATAGAATCTAAAGATAGAATTATGTTGGTGGCTTGGGAAAAAGTTACTCTTCCAAAATATGTTGGTGGGTTGGGATTAAAAGACATCAGGAGTATGAATGTAGCCCTTATGGAAAAAATTGGTTGGCGTTTGGAGCATGAAGATGGCTTATGGGTTAGAATTCTTAAAGCTAAGTATTTACATTTTGATCAAGCCTCTTTTGTCTCTAATGGTGCTCTTCTAGATGGTTCCTTTTTTTGGAATGGTTTGGGAAAATGTAGAGATATTTTGTTAAAAGGTAGTAAATGGTCAATTGGAAATGGCACAAAAATCAGATTTTGGGAAGACTGGTGGTTAGCTGAGGCTCCTTTAGTTCATCAAGTTTACTAGAGAGAGGTGGCAGCTTACTTTCAGTTAACCATGGGAGATTGGATTAGAGATTATTGGGAGAGATCTAATTGGGGTTGGGGTTGGAAAGAATTGGATTGGGAAGGGAGGGATGAAGAAGTTCAGGAAAGAATTAGAAATTTAAATGTTAATCTCAAAGGATTACATATTCTTGTTGTCCAGAAAGAGGATGATTTGATATGGTCTCTGACAAAGGATGGTTGGTATTTGGTCAAAATTGGATATGGTATAGCTAGAAATTATCCTTCTCCTCAACCATTTTGGAAAAATTAATGGGATAAGCATCTTATTTTGAAGGTTAATTTGTTTTTGTGGCATGTTGTCCAGAATAAAATTTTAACTATTGATAACTTACAAGGAAAGGGATGATGATCCCAAATTGGTGTGTTTTATGTAAAAATGATAGTGAATCGGTTCAACACCTCTTTCTTCATTGTATTTTTCTAGAAGAGTTATGTTTCACATTTTGAAATTTTTACAGATTTTACAGCTCTTTCTGAGACTTTTGCTAAATAGTATAGGCAATGGTTAAGTCCCTTTTGTCTCTTTAAGTCTCTCTAAGGCCTGGAGTTTTGTGGTGCCTCATTTTCTATGGGGGATTTGGTTGGAAAGGGATGGTCGAATTTTTAGGGATAAAAAGAAAAAAATATCCGAGAGTGAGGAGTGGTATTTTAGGTGCTTTAAGAAAAAATATTTCTATTGTGAAATTTAAAGAGAAAATGACTTTTCCTAGACATGAGCAAGAGATTATTCAAGCTTTAGGAATCACTAGTTCTATTAAACAAGTTCCTATACTGAAGAATGGGCGTAGAGTAGTGATAAATGTGTGAAACCAAATGAAGGATGGATGAAATTGAATTTTGATGGAGCTGCAAAAGGAAGTACTAGTTTAGTAGTAGTGAGTGGTATTATCGAAATGAAGTGGGTGATTTGGTTTTAGCATATGTTGAACCTATTGAAATAAGTCCAATAACTATGTTGAAGCTTATGCTCTATTGATTGACTCTTATGGGCTAATCATTTGAAAATTAAAAAGATTGAGGTGGAAGGAGATTCTCGTATATATTATTAATGTGATGAAAGGTCTCTCTAAGTATCATTTAAATATAGTTTCCATTATAAGAGATGTGAAGGCTATGCTTAAATTTTTTGAAAATATTCTTTTTAATCATGTGTTTTGGGAGGCTAATATATGTCCTGAAACATTGGCTAATATTGGCAATCGAATTCATCATAAAAAGGTGGTGGCAGGATGAGGTGGAGTTACCCCAAAGTACGAAGGTCGTGGCTAAATACAAAAAGATAAATTTGGGCATGTGTATGGGATTTATGACATCTGGGAAATAAATTCACCATGGGTGGAAGTAATTATCAAATTCTTTACTATGTTTTCACCGGCTTCGAGGGGTTTTTAAAGGTCTGGATCAAGTTTCCTTGCAGGTTCTCCAAGTTTGTTTTAGTGGTCAGTTTGAGATGGGGGAGCTAGGGTTAGGATTGAGCCTTCCTCATCGGCTAGTTTGGAGAGGGATTCCTTTCTCAAGGATATTTTTAAAGATGGTGGTATTTCTTATTTTGTGCAAAATTTGAGAGGAGCTGATGAAGTTATTTCAAGGGAATTCGCTTTGGCTTGGGATAATGGGTTTGTTTCTATAAGGGGTGTGAGTTTTTTGGTATCTAAAGATTTCATTAGAAATGTGACCAAGATGGACTATGGGGGATGTAAAGTTTTCAAAGATAGGTTACATATTCAAGAGGAAGTGCATATATTTCTAGAAATTGATGAGAAGATCTATTTCATGGAAGATGGTATTTCTTAGAAATCTCTTCCAAGGAGGTGGGCAAGTCCGGTTTTATATTATGAAGTATATAAATTTGGATGGGAAGTACTGAAAACTTCATTCTCAAAGACTTGATGCTCTTGAACCATTTTTATAGGGATTGAAGAATGATTATCCCCTTTTATTTTTTTAACTCCTTACAGTTGTCAGTAAAATAATTTAAAGAGGAGAAGATAGAGGTTCTACTTCATCAAGGCCTCATTCTTTTGCTTGTGAAAGTGGGAAAACCTAGTTTACAGACTAGGGGGGTTGGTATTCATTTGGGAAATGAATGGGAGGACCATATTTATCTTGCCGATAGGATTAGGATAAATAAAATGAAGTTCATAGCTATGCAAGAGGTGGATGTGGTGACTACCTTACAAAACCTTACTAGGGATGTCAAGGAGAACATGACCAATGAGAGTCCGGTACAAGGAAATAATATGTTTAGTTTCTTTTCTAGAAATATTGAGGCCATCAAGGAATTGGTGAGTCGTAAAAGCTCATAATTGGAACATACTATGGGGCTTGCAGAGGATGAATGCTTGAGGTGAAGTTTCTTGAGAATAGAGTTGAGACCCTATAGGGGTTGATTCCTCGGGGATAAAGGAAAAGGAGGCATCTGGATGTTAGTTCTTTGATGATGATGATTTCTAGGGGGATGGTGCTAGTCCTAGCTTGCAAACTAGGGAAAAGTGTATATAAGGCTCCTTTACTGACTTTCTACTGACCGGTTGTGTGGGCTTGTTGCTTTGGGTTTTTGGTTTCATTGGGCTATCCTCGTGGCATTTCCTTTTGGTTTTTATCAGCTTTTTCCTATTATTTTGATAGATACTTTTGGTTTTTCTAGATCCTTAATGGTATATCTTTTTTAGTTTTCCCTTGGATTCTTTTTCCAATTATTATCTATAAAAATATCATTAACATGAGCACAAGCATGTGGCAATAAATGTTAGTACATAAATTCAAGGAATAATAAGTGTAAGTACATATGAATATTAAATATCCTAATTATGTATAGAAAAGTATAATATCAATTTGATATAGTAATCTAAATGACATAAGTGAATGGATGAATATGATCAATGGACTAGTATAGAAATATAGAACTTAAAACGTGCATACCTTGTCCCTAATGTAGGAACACCTCCAATGAAGAATGATCCCCTTGGGTTTGATAAAATAAAGATATAAATAATTTATGTTTCCATGATCATATGTCCATATGTAACATGCATTTCCTACATATAAACTCAAATAGATATGAATATTAGGTATTCAAATAATGGATATGAAAATATCCATGTAATATGATATGCAACATCGCATATAAACATGTATCGATAAGAAAATAAGTGCATAGGTCTTTGTTGTTTTTAATATTTTAGTAAAATACAAGTGATAATAATGTAACAAAATTATAATAGGAAATAAAACATAATAAAGGGTTTAATCAAGAACGCCAAAAGAGTCAATGAAGTAAGAAGTAAAAATAAGTTAATGCGAAATCAAGCATAAGAAAAGCATTAATAGAGAATAATACAAGAGTTAATATAATAATAATACGAAAATGGGAAAAAAAATATGACATATATAAATGTGGAGGGTTCTATATGATCTATGGATTCCTTGTAACTCAATATGAAATATATCTAATGTACCTCGAGAATATGTATGTGCATGTAATAGTATGTATCTCGTGTAGATAAATGAATGAAATCAAATGGAAAAGTGCCAAGGAAACATATAAATCAAGTCAATACAAAATGTTAGAATAATAATTAAGAGAATTCAAATATAAATTTGACATAAAAAATAAAAGAATGAATAAAATGGAAATCAAATTAAGGGATGTTAATCAAGAAAAAGAGAGATTATGTAAAATAATCTATGTAGTCAAGTTGATATTAGTAACATGATATGATTGATAATATATTATCTCATAATTGGAATGATCATGTAAATTTATATTATTAATCGCTGTAATTGTCACACACTATGGGAAAAAAAGAGTAGGTATGTCAATATCGAATACAAGAAATAGTAATGAGTTTTATGATAACTTGAATCATGTTTGCTAAAAGTGTGATCATTTATATGTTGGATATGTCTAATAATTATAGGAATACAATGAATTACCTATGGTCCCCGTCATATGAATATAAATATTATGGTTTTTCTTCTCAATATACTCACGAGGTTACTATAAGACCATCTCAAGGCATGGATGACTAGGTACTATAAGCTAAACTTAAAATATTATTTGTGTTGTATTTTGATTGGTTATTAGGATTGGATTTTAATTTTTTGATGGTTTTGTGTAGGAAAAGCACACATAATATGAACTCCTATAGGTTTATAAAGTTGTAAAATGAGTCATGGAGGGGTAGTATGTAACAAATCAAGTCTAAATTAACTTTTTATGCATATATTTCAATCAATGATGTAATATAAAAGGAATAAATTGAATGTTTTTTATCCATGGATGTCCAAGTAACATTTGAAATGTAAAATTATGAAATAGAAATATAACCATGTAGCAATAGGCTTAGGTCTATCCATAAGTGATAGTATAATGCTTCCTAGATTATTTTAACGTTGTTCCTCAAAGCCTTTGATTATAGCTATTGTACTCATCAAATCAATGTACGTATACCCAAAGCTAGTAAGTAATGTCATTGTGAAAACATTTTCACATGATCTATTATCTATCATAGAAATGTGTATCACATGTGAATTAATGAAAGCACCAATTAATAAAATATTGTCAATATTGTCATAAATGGGGTTTCATAGACGTAAAATGTAATAATAGGTTGTTGGGTGGTTGTTCATTTGTTTCATTCAATAATGTAATAATTAATTCATCAATGGTATGAATAATATTAGATTTATGTGCATATGAAATAGGAGTATGCATCACTTAATAATCCTTATGTAATTCATAGATATTTGTTGTTTCCTATGGAACCTATTTAGGGAGAGGATATAGATATATCATAAGATGATGATTAGGCATTTTAATTAGTTTTTGTTAGCTTTTGAAACCATTTAATTAAATGGTGTTTTTTATAAAGGTATATTAGATCTTATGTCTTATAATATATTGGGGAGTCAATATTATTGATCGTTTACGTGTAATAATATGAACATCTAACAAGTAAATATAAGCAATATTAAATGCAACCAAGATATTCAGTATGTTGTGGATGAGGTGGAATGGAATGTAGTGTGAATGATAGGAGCAACGTGCCCTTGAGTGGAGGGAAATATATGTAGTGAGGTTCATTTATTTATGCCCCTTAGCAATCAAGAATGAACTATAAACGAGAGTGTGTCATCGAGAAATGATTTTAAGTGCACACTAAAAAGATATTTCTTGTAAGTCGTCGTGTAATGTGTAGGATTAAATGTGATAAAGAAAATTGATGATGTGGTAGATTGTGTGATGATTTAGCCTAAAACATATATCATGAAATGTATGAATGAAAGGATAGAAAACGTAATGATGTAGCAAAAAGTGTATATCACGAGATGTATGGATAAGATGCTAGAAAGTGGTGATGATTTAGCATAAAGTGTATTTCACGATATGCGTGATGAAGATGATGGAAAAAATTCTGGATAGTATGATAAAAATATTGGTTGATCAAATGTGTGGGTGTGATGAGGTCCATTTTATTGGTAAACCCTTAGTATTCGAGTATGGACCAAGGGACTAAAGTGCATCATTGAGTAGAGAGTGCAGAGAATAAAATGAGATAAATAAAATTTGTAATATTTGTGGTGGTGTGAAAATATCACGTGATGCATAAGGCAGTAATTTGTAATGTAAAATTTGTAGTGTGCAATGTAAGATGTGTAGATTATATAAGTGTGGAAGTGTAAAGCATGTGTGATGTAAAATGTATAATAGTGTAGGGTGTAGAATGTGTATGATGTATAGATGTATAAAGAAAAATGTGAATGATGCATAGTACATAGAAGATTTTAAATATAGAAAAGTGCATGATTTAGGAAGATGTGTAATGTGTAGTGTGACTAAGTAATGCTAAAGATGTGTGTGGTGAATGTGTGTAGTATAAAATGTGTGATATGGTAAAGTGCATGATAATGTGTGGTGTGTATAGTATGTAGTGTGTGAGGTTCATGTGTGTAGTATGCCCTCAATAGTCAAGTGTGAACCGTATCACAAAAATTTTCATCAGAAATAATGATATGAGTGTGTGTGTGACAATAAATATGCTAAAAGCAAGGTGTGAAATGATGTGAATATAAGACACATGTCGATGCAAGGGTGGGAGAAATAAGCGTATTGCCCCCAAGTTTATGGTGATGAGTGTGTTAATCGATGAATGATGTTTGATAATAAATAGAGAAGTGATATCCGAAGGTACTGAAGTATCATAGATATGGCAAGATTGATTGAGTGATGGGATAAATAATGATATATTGTATCGTATGCATCGCGAGCGATAGATGGTTTTTGATGTATATACATATTCAAGTGATTATGTAATAGATAAACATGTTAATGTAACATATAATTTGATGATGAAATGGGGTTATTATGGTAAAATAACCCTCAACACTCATCTAAGAACCATAAGAACATGAGTGTGTCATCAGGGGTTAAGGTGACATGATTCACCTAAAGAAAGACCAATTTTTCTTGAAGTGGTGGAAGCATATGTCACGTAAGCAATAGTAGGACCATGCAATGGTGGAAAATTTTCAAATGTGTCCCAATCATTAGTATAAGGGGTAGTTTCTTTAAAAATGAATTGGAAACTAAAGTTGAGAAGGATGGGTAGGAATATTAAATTGTGGTAACCTAGGTGGGATTGATGATATTGGAGATGACTAGATAAGAGGAAAATGTGGAATGATTTTGAGAGGTGGCTGGGTATTTTGACTCTATAACTCCTTAGATATCTTAAGATGAGGTGGATTGAGACTAATTTTAAGAGAAAGATGATTAATTTTAATGGATTGAATGGGTGGCATTTGACTGATCGAAGAAGGCACATTACAGTGTGATGATTTTTTGCTCATTAGACATAAACAAATCAGATTTAGGAACCCATTAGGATGTAACAAGTGTAGATGGGCATGCAACAAAATGTGGTGAAAAAAATGAGATGAATATTTGATGCTCAAGATTCTTGTTTCTTCGTCGTAAATTATAGAATTCATTGTCATTGTGTCCATTGATTCAATGATAATTGCAATATAGACATCCTTGATATTTTACAAGATGATAAGAAGGATAACCATGAGTAGATGGTAAAGTGATCTATTGATGACTAAGGAGATCAGTAAGAATGTCATTTTTCTTAGCATTGCGATCAATGGTGAGATGGTCTAGTTATGGTATGACTTGAGGCTCACCGATATAATCACATGTAGAAGACATAGCATGAAGATGAGATGGATGGAGGAGGAAAACATGATCCCGAGAAGTGTCCTTAAGATGTTGGATTTCAGATTTGAGATGCAATCATTGATTCCATAGCCTAAAATTCATCTTGAAATAAAGATTACAAATCTTGGATTGATTCCAACATGGATTAATTATATGAATAATCATGAAGACTAAGGTCGTCAAATAGCTGATCTAAAATAGCACTCACTTGATGCGGTGGTGTATTTCTAGGGAAATACATGATGTCTAGGGCTTATTTTATAACTTGTTGGAAATTAGTATTCATTTGAATTAAAGTTTACAAATAAACTGTAACAACTATAGGATCCATGATAGAAATGATGATGTTATAAATAAGGATCCAAAATACTGATCAGGAGTGGGGTTCACCAATATGATTAAGCTAAAATGTGAATACACAAGCCTAATCTGATGAACAACAATAGTCACTACACAAGTTCACATTTTATTTCTTTAGTTGTTTCCTAGATACATAAATCTCTATAGGTGAAGGTAAATATATATAATTACAATCATTTATTATTTGAAGCACATTTTGAGGAAGTTGGGATACATGCATAAACTTCTCATTAAGGAGTTTAAAAAATAAGCCTATTAGTTGGTTTTTATATTGTAATGTTATTTTTTTAGATTTCATTCTTATTAGAATTTTTTAATAGCTAAGATCATAACTAATCTAATATGTATCTAACATGTGAAATTTAGAATGAGGAGTTCCCAATTGAGTATCACTAATGGTCAAATTACACATTCACATCATTAGATAATACAATAATTACATTAATAATATGAATATACACAAATATATAGAATAATTTACTAGCAATTGATAATGAAATTAGTTCAAATATACAAAATTGGGTTGAATGATTTACAATTCTATCCTTATCCAAGTGTATTCATGAAAATGTAATGTACTTAAGGTGAATAAATGGATTATACGTGTGTAGAAACCCTAATTATATCACACATAAATTAATTTAATTATTTAATATCTTTTTAATCCCACAACACCCAACAAATAATTATTTATCTAATTAATCATTATTAAATATTTTATCATATCCTCACCCACTAAATTAAATCCTACACCCATTATTCAAATAATATTTAAATAATCTACATAATCCTCCATTATCTCATACACCTCATATCCCATTATCTCCTCCACCTTTAATCCCACTATCTCAACAAAAATTAAATATTCCACAAAAAAATCCATTATCTCGAAGTCTCCACCAATCTCCACTATAAAAATAACATAATCCTCCACTATCTCAAATTCTTCACATACCTCTACCAAAAACAATAAAATAATCCTCCACTATCGATAATAAAATAATCCTCCATATCTCAAAGTCTTTACCACATCCACCAACAAGAATAAAATAATCCCTCTATATCTAAAAGTATTCACCTACCTCCACTATAAATAATAAAATAATCCTCCACTATCTCAATAGCTTTGCCTACCTCCACTTTCAATAATAATATAATCCTCCACTATCGAAAACGAATAATTTAATGATCCACCTCTAATTCCACTAATTCATCCCCAAAATCTATAAATAGAATCCTCAATCCTTAAATCAGGGACCCATTATCTAACATAACATTACTCTATAGGATTATCATTTAATCCATTCATCGAGCAATCAAGAAGACCGTACACCCAAATCATTTTCTTAAGGAAATTTTACCAAATTCTTATATGCATCCTTTGAACATCTAGATTCCATTTGAGCACATCCATACAACTAGTTTGATCCATATTTGGTGAATATGGGTAGTATGTTTTCCTATTTTTCTTAACATTATGGTATTATATTCAGTTTAGATTAAGGATTTGTTGTTATTTTATTTATTTTATGAGTCTAAATCTTAGATGTGTACATATGGTATGCTTAATGGGACAATCCTTCATCCTCCTAACATTTTTTTGAGTGTTTTTGGTTTTTTTCTGTTTATTTCTTATAGGTATAGGAGTGTTATTAATTAAAAAAACCCAAATTTACCCATTATTTTACAATTTTTTATTTTCTTATCATATTTTCCATTTTTCGTACATTTACATTTACATCATGTGTTGGTGTTTCTACCTACAAGGATTTTATTTATGACTAATGACTATGTTTGTAGGATTTTAATGTTTATGTTCTTGATGCTAATATTTATTATATCTATGTAGTGTTTGTGTGCATTTTCATAACATTTTTTTAGATATGCAACATTTTATTTTCTAATGTTATCGTGTATCATAAATTTTTTATCCGATAAGTAGAATTTCTACTTCATGTGGTGTAATTTATAATTATAGGGCTGCTTATGTAAATATTATCATTTTTAATCATTCGAGCTCTAACCTCTAGGTTTTATTTATTTTTTTGGATTTATTTTAACTTGATTTTTATCTAGAAATTTTATATTGAATCCTTAAAACATCAAACTAAACATTTTCATGTAGATTCATTGTCAAATAAATTTTAAATTTAATCATTTGGGAGTTTACTGCTTTTTAATTTTCTTTTCATTTTGTTTTTGTGTATCCTTTTTCTTACCTTTACATTATCTTCTCTCACCCCGAAAGGTGACCTTGACAATAAAAATAGTGAGGATGTTAATTTTTCATTGGTGAATTAGATTTAATCACCAAGCACTTGGTCAAATTATATGTTCTATTAGACTATAAATATTCCTTGGAGGATTCATTATTGGCTGAGTGGGAATTCATTTTTCCTTAATTTTGGTGAATCAAGTGTGGTTTTTCCATTAATACCTAGGCCCTATAAAACACCCTTATATCATGGATTTAGGCATCACATACTACAAGGTATATATAGGAATCTTGTAGTAATCGTGTTCATCCTAACGTAAAATCATATTTACCATAAATGTGTGGTGGTGGCTAGAAAACAACATTCCCTAAGAAGCTGATCCATGTTACCACGGACTCGCTTGTTAGCTTGATCCTCCACCTTATGATGAGGTTACTTGCATGATGATATAGTTCATTTCTTTAGAAAGGAGGTTTATCACCGTACTGCTGCTAAGCACCTTATCTTCTCAACCACTTCCGTAGGAATCGCATGGTTTTTTTCCCCATTATTTGCTAAACTCTCTTGAGCACTCCATTTTGGATTTTCAAAAGCATACCCGGTGGTTCCTTTACACCAGGGGCTTATTTTTCTGCTACATAAATTTTTTTCTTCTTTGTATCCTAGTCTCCCTTCCTCCCCAAGCCTCGCCTCCCTCCCTCGGTTCTACTACTGCTAGCCCCATTTCTCCACTCTCGCCCCGCCACACTGTTGTCACCCCCTCGCCGGCCATCTAGGATTCATCTCCCATTCCCCTACTCTGCTCCCACCCCCACTTTTCTTCCACTCTGCCGCTGCAAACTCTCACTGTGTCATATAGAAGGCTTAACCTCGATACTCTTGTCATGTGGGAAGGGTCCTCCTGAAATTGAAATTGCACATGACCTCCACGAATATTAGCAGGTTGCTAGTCCCCGGGATGTGCATATGGAGAGCTCTACAAAAGGATGGAAGCCTTAGAAGTGATATGAAGCTACTTTGAAGGATGAGGTTAACAACTTGGCAAAACAAAAAGGAAAGAGGAAGGAGGAGGAGGTGGGTATTGATAATGTACTTTATGAAGATATCTATAAGAAGCTGAACTCCTTAGAATCCTGTTTAGGGAAGGCCAAAACTCGTCATGATTACAATATGGCCATTTTTAGTGTGATTGAGGAGTTCATTGAGCAGCATGTCAGAAGTGTCTCCAATCTCAGTGGAGTTCCAACAACACTTTGGGGCAATGATAAGGAAAGCAAAAGGACCATTGATCAACTGGATAAGACTGACGCTGCCCACATGACAACTTTGGGAATGTTCAAATCCTAAAAGAACATCAAAACCAGCATCAACAAAGCTGCCAAGAAGTAGTTGTAGGTGCTTTAGCTGCTCTTGAATGTTTTTTTGCTATTTTTTTGCAGTCTCTTTGCTGCTTTTTGCAGAGTTTTTGTTGTTTTGTCTTGATTGGGTAGCTATTTTTTGGCTACTTTGGGCTTCATTGTCACACTTGGATTCTGATCCTTTTTTTTCTGGTTTTCATTCCTATTCTGGCTCCTAGGCCCTCTATTGTACACAAGGGTATAGTCCCTTTCAAAAAACTATTTGCCAATAATAATAATAAAAAGACATTCCCTAAAATACCCACTTGTATCGTTAAGGTATATTTGTGGGTCATTTAATGGTTATACACCTAATTCACTAGTATTGCTTCTTATTTTGTTGTTTTTGTTGTATCCTTATGTTAGAATAGTCTTGAAATTAAACAAATTAAAAAATCAATGAAACCTACAATGAGATTTCAAGTAAAAAAAAAAGTATGAAAACAATCCATTTTCTATCATTGTCCTTTTGTAATGGACCTAACTTGAGATAATTATGATGAAATCCTCACAAGATAAATTTATTGCAAAAATGAATATGATTCATTACACCTTGAACATAGTCATGTCAATATCAACCAATTCCTCTTTCAAAATAAATAAAACATCTTGTTACAGCCCATAGACTTGGGATCCAAAATCCGTATTGATTTTAATTAAAAACATAACACACATCATCTATCAAAAATATACTCTCATCTAATATCCACCCACTTCTTCTAGAAATCCTACAAATGTGACACAACCAGATCCAAAAAAACACCAACAAAGATCCTACATCCTCCAAATAAAAACTAATCGTGAAATCCACTATGTTAATAAAACTTGTGACAAAAGAAACTTAGTAAAAATTCATCCTTACAACCAAAATAATTTCATTTATAACAAATTTCAATAATTAAACTAACATTTAGCTAATATATCTTCTCGAAATTAATATTGAAGTATTAAAACCTTCACAACATAATAAAAATCCACTAATCATGTTCATGAGCCAAGAACATCCAATTTTATCTTAACCCCCAATCTCCTATCTAATGCATGGAAGTTTCCAAAGAATGGAAAAATATGAAGGATAACCTTCAAGGGTTACAAGATGGAACAAAATAGTGCAGCAAAAAGTATTAATTTGATGAGTTATGTCCATATCCTTTTGATAGAGAAATATTATGAATCCCCTTTCTCATTAATTAGAGATTCTAAAATCCAATAAATATAAGAGAAGGGTGACCCATAAAATAATGTTAAATAAATTTAATGACATGCCAAGATATTGCATATGGTCAATTACTACCTAATCTGACTACTATTGAGAAGATTGGGAGAATAAACATCAGAGTAGTTTGTGTATTTACCAATGGGTTTCATCACCACCTTAATCAATTTATCTAAGATATTTGTTAGATAATTTTATTTCAACATGGATCCAAATACCACTATGTTATACTTGCATGATTCCAAACAAAAAAATGTTTTTAAAAAAATCATTCAGTATAAAGATGGAGAGGCCTTGTTAGTCACATTCCTTACTCAATCCTAGAGATATAACTAATCAACATCTACATCCCTAATCTAAATTCTAAAATTTCTTTCCAAATTAAAATGAAATTTATGTAAAAACCTTTTAATAGGCCATAAAAAATTGGACACAAATTTAGAAATACCTTGTTCTAAAGTGATTGATCAATCTCTTGAACAAGAACCATTATAAAAAAATATACAAGAATATCCAAAGTTCTTCAACAAAAATAAGAATTTCATTTGAAATGGAGTTAAAAACTCTAAGAACATAAAACTATGAATGTCACATGTCACATCAATATTTGTAAAGGGAAATCCAAGTAAGAAACTAATCGAGACAATAACATCCCTTAGGTGAATCCTTGGAAGCTATATTTCATTGGTTAGAAAAGGAAAACATGTTTGTCAATCAGAAACCAAACCATTTCATGAGAGCCAACAAATGCCTCTTGGTATTGAGAAAATGATCACAATGGTTTCCATCACATTTTAATGTCCTCAATAGATCACTACATGAATTTTAATAACTACCATCAATAGCTAACTAACCATGGTAACATCAAACTTGAATGACATGAATTCCCCACAACATAAAACCAAATGTTTCAAATATACCAATAATCATTTCCTAAAGCTAATCTAACTATTCATCAACCAAATCAAGTTCAAAACTCTCAAACAAATAATGTTAACCAATAAAATAAAAATATTTATCATCGTATGATGCCTTCACTAGCTTCATCCATCAAACATAACTCCATGTTGTGACCATTAAATTAAAAACCATTAATTACACTATCACAACTAGGCATAGTAAAATCACTGTCAAATGGCTTCCTTTTCCTACTCCCAAGGGCCAATATAACCTCCATGAATATCTTGAGAAGATTCCTAAATAAAAATCCATTTTAGATATTATCAAAATAAATAATATTCATAAGGAAATCATGTTTGTGGTCATTTAAGATTCAAAATTCCTAATGACATTAACCATATGAAATTCCAAGCCTTAGTTGCACTCATATCCCCCAACCAATAAATATCTTTTTGCAAAATGAATTTCCACATGTTGATCCATCTCAAAACCCCCATTATACTTTGAATTCATCATCACACACCACTAAATAATATAGGTACTTGAATACATAGGTCCGTTCTAAACATGTGTTCTTTGATTTTATTCAAGCATTTAGAGCATTCTAAAAGAACATTACATTCAAACATTGTCACTATTAAGGAATACAACAGTGTTGAATAAAGTCTATAGGAACAATCTCCCTTCCTCTTTAAGTTGGGCCTACAACCCATCAAACCTTATTTCACATAAATTAAATTTACCTACCTTATAACATCCTTCTTGATAGACCATGGATTCACACCAAGTAGGTCATCCCATCCACCAGCCATAAATGCATAAAATTCCCCCATGATGGAATAAAAATAGCCATACATAGAGATCCAAACCCCTAGCAATATTACAAAATATTGTAGTGTTGTTATCATAAGATATTATCTATCCACTCACTAAGGAATCCCATGAGATATAAATATCTGATTCTAAAGAGAAAATTAAATCTTCATAGATCGTGTCTTTCATAATGACCTTCCATCCATAAATAAAAATACACCATCCAACTCCCACTTCAAGATCATTGACAAAGGTTTTGGGGAGTATTAAATACAATAATCCTTCCATATGGCTCAAATCCCCATTTCTCCAAAAATCTATGGTAAGCTCGCCATGAAAAGAAAATGTAATCATTATCCTATTAGTTTTGTGCAACCTCCTTTATCAAAGGTAGAATCCTAGTAGATACAAAATTGAGAGATCCTCTTGATCATGGATATATAAAAATTTTCTCCTCATTTTAAAATTTAAAGAACATCTCGTAGTAACTAATATGTTCAAAATCATGAAATAAAAAGGTGAAAATACTTGACATTAACGAATAGGGAATTCATGAACCTATTCTGCTTTTACCAAAACTCGTATAATGTTGGTGTAGGATAAAAATGATGTGGTAATCTACATGACTATGTCATTGATACTACTATTAGTGAGTAACCATCTCTTGATATCGACATAAGATCTAATTATATCCTCTACAAATATCCTACTACAATACAACTCTTTCATGAAAATTTCATCCTAACCATCCACCTTGACCTTTAATACCCTAATGTCATTGAGTGGGACCAACAAAATCACATACCTATTTACTTCCTTTAGATTGACGAAGATAGTTTAAAGAATATGGGGGTCAACATTGGTATCTTGATAAGGTATCATAAGAAGTGATTTGAAAAAAATTTGGATG
This sequence comes from Taxus wallichiana var. yunnanensis, assembly GCA_018340775.1. Lineage (NCBI taxonomy): Eukaryota > Viridiplantae > Streptophyta > Pinopsida > Cupressales > Taxaceae > Taxus > Taxus wallichiana. Next base: position 300,888,393 of record CM031243.1, on the reverse strand, counting down.
GAATGACCTATTTTGAGAATAAATTGAGTTCCTTAGTTCAAATAAATAAATAAAAATAAAAAAATTTATCTCCTTGTGGAAATTTTTTTGAGGCATTATTGGATGGAAAAATAAAATTAAATTAATGAGTCTATTGGTGAAAACCTCTCTAATGAACTAATAGAAAAGTAACTCATTATTCCCTTAGTGCCCACACAACTCACATGTGAGTTAACATTTCTCAAATTTATTAGTATTCCTACAAAATTATTCAACCAAAGGCATCCTAAGGAAACCTATCTTGCTAAAAAGGAATAGAAAATATGATTCATGCGTGATGCTCCAAATTAATACTTGGTAAGTTAAATTGTCAATTTTTAACCCTATACACTTACCTCCATTAGAACCCAATCCCTCGAATTATCTATAAGCAACAAAAACCTTGATCTAATACACCTATCAATAAACTAGCCTTGGTTTCTCCCTGTATCATAAGGGCTATGATGGGACTCTTTTAAGATGTGTAAATTTGGAATAAGAAACCTTATCTATTAAAAAGGTGCAAGATACAATCTACGGTGCACATACAAAAAAATGGTCATTCTTAAGAAGTTTCTCATAGTTGGATATTATTGGCCCACCATGGAAAGATATTCATGTTAGTATGTTTGAAAGTATTTTTCTTGTCGAGAAGAATGAAATTTTCATTCATGATCCTTTACAAACATTGTAACCAATCACAAATCCATGGCCTTTCTAAACATGGGGCTCGATATCTTTGGGAAAATTAACCACACTTCCTATTATGGGAAGAAACATATCATTACCATAATTAAGTAATTCACTAAGGGGGTGGATCCATTCCTCTCACTTATGTCACTAGTAAGAAAATACAAAAATTCATCTTTAATGCAATCGACACTATAACAAAAAAACATATCCAAATAATTTAAGGTTGATGACCTAATCATTAAAGAGAATCAAAGAATCGCTACGAAAGAGAAAAGAAGGGAAAATTTGAACCTAACTGGTTATGTCCATATGCCATCATTACAATATACGGTTATAAAGATTAAAAACTAGAAAAAAATATGGAGACGATCTTTATTAAAACAAGAAGATCAATCACCTAAAATAATTTTATTCCTAAATCAAAATAAATAAAATATCAATAAAAATTCAAAAGGTAGAAAAGATAAAAAAATCAAAAAGAAAAAGATAAAACGATTCATCAAATGGTGAAAACCATCCTTATAATTAATATAATAAAACCACTCTTTGACATCATGCATAGGACTATTTTCTACAAGTAAACTATACTTGGGGCACAACTACTCCACCTATCCATGTAACGATACATATTGTCAAGTATTCTTGCTTATGAACCTTGATCACAAAGTGGATTAGTTTACATTATTTTGGATAAATAATTGGTACATACAAGCTATCATCGGGAACATAGTAGTGTATTCCCTCATCAAAATCCAAAAAATTAAAAAAAAATACAATAGGAAGAATCCAAAACCCAAAAATAAAAAATGCGAAAAACATATAAAAACCTCAAAAATCAAAAAATAATTTAAAAAAACCCTAAAATAAAAAAAAAACAATAGAAAATACAAAAACACATAAAAATTGCATCCTCTATCTTTTCCTTAGGCGTACTTAAGATCGGTTATGTTATTCCCATGATATCATGATCCAAATTAACCATCCAATTAACCCATAAAAATTGGGACAATTTTTTTTATAAAAATTATTGATTAAGTATTAAATAGATTTTTCCATTACCACACCAAATCACTAATCCAATTAAGAATGAATATAATTAAACCAAATACCATTGGCATAAAAAATAAGGTCACTCATGTTTAATTAAATCCAAGTCCCATAATTTTAGTTATGTGTAATGATGATAAATATAAAATTATTGTCACAATTAAGGTTTCTAAGACCAACTCATCAACAAAATTCCAAACTAATAACCAATGAAGGTTGTATAAGATAGCCATAACATTGGTTTCACAATTAACAACACTTGAGTTTTAAGCATGTCTTTCCCACCAAGGGATATAGCTAAATAATGTAAGAATTATAGTTCAATTACTATCCTATGTCATTAAATTTAATCAAGGGTGTGAGATATAAACCATGTTACTATTTACGCAAATTATGTTCACTATAGAAATATTCACAGTTTATTTTTTCTATTAACGTCCTTAAGTTAAATTACATTATTCCCACCAAGGGATGGGTTATTTTAAAATGGTTAGGATTTAATCCAAGTAAAGTATTAAATCATTAAGTTAGACATGGGTCCCATTTTCATCATCCGATGGACCAAATTTCCTTGCACCCGTAAATTTTGGAAGCACAATTAATGAGGGTGTGTGAATCGAACTGAAAATAAACCTTTTCATTCACTTAAGAAATTTCATCCATTAACCATTCAATTAACCAATTGATCATGCATCACTAATAACATAACCACGAGAAGATAAAATAAGATCACATCTACATAAGAACACAATATGTAAGTGGGAAACCCTCAAGGGGAAGAAAACCCACTGAAACACAATTTTATTAGAGTAATGAATCAAATTTAGTTGAGAACTAACTCAATAAGGATCACTAACCCCTAGGTTTAGTGAGGCACCAACCCCATAAGGAATGTCAACCATACAAGAGGAATCAAACCCTCTAGATTACTCAACACCAACAAAAGCCACCTGATATTTTTTTCACCTCTGAAATTTTTCCTTAAAAACTGATGATGACACAATGAAGCTCACTTTCCTTCCTCCAAATTTTCTCTCTAGGTCAACTCACTCATGGGCTTCTTCACCAAGCTGATTAGGCATAATGGCATATCTCTTCACACTTGTAGACACTCTATAAAATTCCAACACACTATCTACCCTCTCTTAATGGTCACAAAGACCTCTTTCACTTCTATAAATACCCCTTTAGCTTGCACTTTTCCTTTCTCAACTAGCTCAAATGAGCCTTATAACTTGCTTTTATTGACTTATGATCCTAAAATAAGTAGGTCAGCACATCATAGGAAAAATTACCTTAAAAATCATAATAAAATCCTAGAAACATCATGCATATCCCATATAGGTCTTCAATACCATCTTCACACTCAAATCCCTTATTAGGACACAAGAAGCCCTAAAGCACTCAAATAACCTACTCGCCAAAGATGGATGTTATTAAGAAAATGAAACCTTCACAAAACTTTAAAACCAATTAGAAATTTTTTCTAAGTCCACTATGAACCTTCAGTAGGAAATCTTGAATCACTTTGCACCATCATCTCATGCAATGAAACTACCAAAAGGAGAAACCACCTAGGAAAATAGTCTTAAGAGATTGAAGCCAAAACATCATAACAAATCCTCAAATATTCAAGTGTGATATATCATGACCTCAGGGTAATCACTAAGTACTTAAAAATCCACAAGTCATTCTAAAGCACCACCAAAACACCTATGCAATCGGATCACCTAAAATTTCCAAAAACTACCCTAGAACTAGTCTTGCAAAACAAGCATGAAAAACCTCCTAAGGGATCAACCATGGTCTAAAACCACCATGGAAATGTATTATTTCTCCCAAAATCCTCAAACACCAAATTATTTAATAGTTCTAGTGCATAACTTTGGAGAAAATAAAACTTATTAAAAAACTTTCCTTTTTGAGTGGGGTCCACATATAGTTAAGACACCTAACTTACACTTGCAGAAATATGAAAGAGTCCTATATAACCTTAAATAATAATAATAGTTTAAACAACCAATTTTGGGCCGATAAATCAAGTTATTTTCCATCACTTCATACCTAGGATTTTAGGAGGGTTTAAGATGCTTAGTTTTTTAATGATTGTTCATAAAGCTCTACCCCTTAATATCTAAAATAATGCCCTATAAGTCATCTTAAGAACCTTACCCAACTACCACAAATATTTTAAACATGCCAACAAGCATCAAAAATCCAATTTTAGCTCAAAATATCACTTCTAGAAATGTAGTGGGGTAAAAACTCAATTTCTTGCTTCAACCTGCAAACTAGGACCTAAAACTTGGACCACACCTCAATATGAACTTGTTACACCTTCCATGAGGATTACCTTTCCATTTCCATGTTGAAATCAGGTCTAACCCATCCCATTTTGGCATCTAGGGATTAAGAATAGGTCTATTGTAGACCTTAAAAACATGATTTCACCACATACATGCTTCCCATGCTCTCACCAAGCTCAACCAACTCATACATACATGTACTCCATCATGACATACCATACCTACTGACTAGGATTAAAAAAAAATACACCTTGAACATGCTTACACCAACCAAATATGACCTCCTCATCACTTTTCCACTCATACTAGCCTACAAGATCCTTCATCACACTTCATGATACCTCAAAAATCACTCTACCTTTCCTTACCTTTGTAAGCCGTAAAAGTCATCACATTGACTCAACACACCATGTGACATCATGTAATCTCAACAAGGCCCTACCAATCAAAATTCATAATTCTTACTTCATTTGACATCAATGACACTTGGATAATAATGACAACAACAAAAACATACTCTTTTGACATAAATGACAACAAAATTGAAACAATCTCCCCTTTTTCATTGATGGAAAACAAAACTAGCTTATTCTCCTTATCTCATTACTTCATATGCCATCAGCTCATTCTCCCCATTTTGACATAAATGATAAAGAATCATACTTAAAAATATACTTCATACAACACAATATGCTCCACACTTGGTTTGAAACATCAACCGAACTATATAATATCCAATCTTCATCTTCAACTCTAATTTTGACTCTTTGAGCAACTTTGGTTCCCCTTAACAAATGTATGACACTAAAGAACCTACTTTCCTAACTACTTGAATTGATAACTTTTGTTGCAAATCAGCAGCACCTGGATGTTGATAAGGTTTCTAAGTTGATGTTTCGGGCATCCAAAGTGTGATTGCACAACATTGAAACCTCTCTCCAAGTGTGGGACTTGTAAAATGACAGAGGAATCTCCAGTTAGAGGCTGGTTCCTCAAACTCCTCTGATCAGATTTGTTATTTGCACAATTGCAGAGGTTTGAATCCTAATCCTACTCTAGATTCCAAGGAGACAGAGATAGAAAGTGCAAAAATTAAAACTAAACTAATAGGTGATACACCAAAGGAGTGGTGAACACTTCTTGTTCATGAAAATTGACACAATTTCATGAAATGCAACATGAAACATCATACACATGATGATAAGATGTAATTAGAGGTCTAAAATGAACCAAGACAATACAAACAAAGGACTGAAAATTGATCATAGAGTCTACACTATCATTTTCACTGTCAAAATCCTTGCATTTGCAACATCAAAGAGGTACAAACCTGTTACAATCCTGAAGAAGGTCTGATACTTGCAAAAATCACTTGTTGAAGGTGAAAGAAGAAGCTTGCTGTCCAAAAAAAATGTTCAACCCTTTGAAAAATGAGCCAAATCGGCTTTTACAATGCAAGGGACGAGCCGGAGAGAAAACGGGAAAACATGGAAGGGATTCAACCATTGACTAAAATGCCATCAAAATAGCATGGGCAACTTTGATGCACCCATTCCCGACATTTTTAACCATCTTTGGGAGAGAATGCAAGCCATTCATCATTAAAATCGGTGGTTGAAACGTCATTTCGCTTCATGACCACATGCCGAAGTGCTTTCTGATTTTCTCTCTCCAAACTCGACCAAAATGCAAAATTGACCCTAGAATCTTATAGAGAATTTCACCAACTTTCCATTGATATAAATAATGTGAAAACTCGAGCTCGGATCGAAAGATATGGTGATTTGAAGTTTTAGGGAAAACAGGCCAAATCGGGTCGCTTTGATATTTTTGTCCTGGACACGTGGCGAGTTCTGATTGGCTGTGGGCCTTCTAGGGGAAAATTTCCCACAAAAAATCCACCGAGCCATAACTTGAAAAATACATGAAGTTAGGAGGAAAACTTTACCTTTACTGGAAAGTGAAAAGAGCTCTATCCAATGGTGCCATTTCCAAAGGTTTTGAGTGCCTAAAAAGCAAAATTTTGTGACCGAGGCACAAGAGAGGGAAGAATGAGAGGAGTTAGCCACAAAATGAGTAGGGGCACATTTTGGATAGCAATTTTGGCGACTCGGAGGGTCATCTACATGCTTTGGATGAAGTTACACATTGCTCGAATTCCATTGGGCATGGAGTCATGAGTTGTAGCCTCACAAGCTGATCTGAACTTTGAAAACCTCCTCTCTAAGCCACTTGGAAACCCATCAAATGAACTGCAAGAAGAGCAAAACCAGCACCACAAAAACTATTTACAAAACTAAAATTCATACGTGCTCCAAAATGGAACATGCAGAGTGTGCACAAGCACTTCTTTTACTTGAAAGAAAAACTACCTATCCTACTCTAACTGGAAGAAAAAGTGGGCTAAACAAACCCCCAGAATCGGTTGGGAGAAATAGCTTCCCTTTCAAAAGTTACAACCATGCAACTGATTTAGCACTTGAACATGGCTGATTAGATGAGTGGAAAATCAACAAGAAGCTGGTCTTCTACCCAAATCATGAAGGTGTCAACTGAAAACAAATCCAATACCTCTTTTAGTTGCTCTACATTTGGATTGAAGAGGTATGACAAATGATCCTAGGTACTTTGTAGCTCACCCTCATGCTTAGAAGCAAGCATGACTGGTTGTGACTTCTCCTTTGACTCCAATGAATTCAAATACCTTATTGGGCAAGGTATAATCCGTTTGATATGCCCATAGCTCGATTTTCAACTCCAAAAATGGAGTCTTCTTGTAGACCTTCTTGAATGGATGGTGTAAAGCAAAGGTAGAACCTTTTTTCCCTTTCTCTTCCTCCATGAAGGACATGAAAGATTAAAATCTTTCAATCTTGGTTCCAAAGAGCTGCTATAAGATGCACACTTGCTGTAAATGGGTGCTCTCCTTCATGAAGATGATGGCTCGGTGTTTGGAACGTGGATGATGAAAGAGAGAATGGTAGGAACTCAACTGGTTCTTCTTCATCAAAACAGTCCTCCAAATCTGACAGATAAACTACCTCATTGTTGTCCTGCTGCAAATGCTCAACTTCCTCCATGGTATCCTCTTGATCTGTAACTTGATCATCATGGTTTCTTTCATCCTCCAACATTGAGTTTGAGGGATCAAACTCTTCTTTAGCACTAGAACTCGAGAGAGATGAAGTAGAAAGAAGAATTGAAGGTTCTCTTGTAGCCTGCTTTGTGCTCAAAGCCCTTGGATCTACAATTTTCTCCTCCACAACTAGAATGTGCTCCTCTTCTTTTGGATTTGGAGCAGCTTCTTCCTCCTCTACTACTTGAAGACAATCTTGCTCTTGATAGAACTCTTCCTCTAGCACGAAGTTTGTTAAGTCAAACTCTTCGATCTGCTGCTCTAGAGGACAAGTTGGGACTGTAGGATCTTCTTCAGAGCTTTCTTCCTCCATGGCTGATTGTGCAACTTGAATTGAATCAGCATTCTCTTCGAATAGAATGCTAACATGGACACTACTTTCTGAGCAAACTGATTGCTGATCTGCTTCTTCTTTTTTCTCTTCTCCTGCTGCAGCAAATGCAGTCCTACCCACCACTTGTTTTCCAACTCCAACCTCTTCTAAAGGCTCAACCATCAAGGGGATCTTTGTCATCCCAAATTTAAGAGCCCAACTCTTGAGACTTCAAATTTCTTCATCCTTGTTTGGATTTTCTTTTTTTTGTTTTCCTTGACTAGAATTCTGATTTTTATCCTCCCAACATGGATTTGGGAATGCAAGAGGAGAAGTGGATTGTAACTCAATTGATTTTGCAATTTTTCGTGGTGGTGGAGGAGGTAGAAACTCTTGTTTCTTTGGAGGAGAGGGTATTTCTGTTAGCTTTTGTGGAGGGGAAGGAAGAATTGAGATGGGGTGGAAGACTAGGGAATGGAGAAATGGATTCAACACTTGGGACAACAAATGGAGAGTTTAAAACTTGACAACTCTTTGAGATAAAACAGATTGGGAAAGAGGGAGAGATAAGGCATGAGATGGTGTGCTTACTGTTGACAAGGTTGTTGAATACTCCTCTCATACACCTTTATTCCTTCAGTCCACTTTGCAAGCAATGGTAGTGTTGTAATCATGAAGTCTAGCTTCTCTTGATGGCTATAATGCCTTGGAAAAGGTCCCACCCATGGACAAGGAGTCTTGCAATCAATTCTGAAAGCTTTCATTTGAGCTATTGCTCTTGATTGCACCATCTTCGCCTCCATCTTTTGGATTTGTTCCAGTAGATCTGCATTTTCTTCTTGATTGCCCTCATAACCAACATACCCTTGTGCTTGACATGCTTCATATCCAAACTGACTTTGCACTTCATCATATGGGTAGACATGCTGATTTTGAATTTGATCAAAATTCTGATTTGGAGGATTTGTAAAACATGTTGGAGGTGTGATATATTGTTGTTGTAAATGTGAATTCCATGATGGAAATGAAGTCATGATTGCACAACTTCATGGAATGGAAAAGAATGAAAATGATGGAAATAAGAATGGATGGAAATGAATGGAAAACAGGTCTACAACTTAGAGAATGAGTTGTTTACCAGATGGAGTCGCCAGATGTGCTTTTGAAAGTGCCTCCAAAAGGCTGAATCTTTAACAGGAACACACCAACCTGTCAAAGATAAAGTGGAAGACCTCTAAGGTCCCACCGGGTGTGCCAAAACTGTTGTTGCAAATCAGCAGCACCCTTGGATGTTGATCAGGTTTCTAAGTTGATGTTTCAGGCATCTAGTGTGATTACACAACATTAAAACCTCTTTCCAAGTGTGGGACTTGTAAAATGAGAGAGGAATCTCCAGATTAGAGGCTGGTTCCTCAAACTCCTCTGATTAGATCTGTTATTTGCACACTTGCAGAGGTTTGAATCCTAATCCTACTCTAGATTCCAAGGAGACAGAGATAAAAAGTGCAAAAATTGAAACTAAACTAATAGGTGATACACCAAAGGAGAGGTGAACACTTCTTGTTCATGAAAATTGAAAAAATTTCATGAAATGAAACATGAAACATCATACACAAAATGCTGATAAGATGCAATTATAGGTTTGAAATGAAGCAAGACAATACAAACAAAGGACTAAAAATTGATCACGAGTTTGCACTATCATTTTCACTTTGTCAAAATCCTTGCATTTGCAACATCAAAGAGGTAGAAACTTGTTACAATCATGAAGAAGGCATAATAATTACAAAAATCACTTGTTGAAGGTGAAAGAAGAAGCTTGCTTTCCAAAAAAATGTTCAACCCTTTGAAAAATGAGCCAAATCTGGCTTTTACAATGTGCAAGGGACGAGCCTAGGAGAGAGAAACGTGGGAAAACATGGAAGGGATTCAACCATTGACCAAAATGCCATCAAAACAACATGGGCAACCTGACAGACCCATTCCCTAACATTTTTAACCATGCTGGGAGAGAATGCGAGCCATTCTTCATTAAAATTGGTGGTTGAAACGTCATTTCTGTTCATGACCACATGCCAGAAGCGTTTTTTGATTTTCTCTCTCTAAACTCCACCAAAATGTAAAATTGACCCCAGAATCTTGTAGATAATTTCACCAGCTTTCCATTGATATAAAGAACACGAAAACCGAGCTCTGGATCGAAAGATATGGCAATTTGAAGTTTTAGGGCAAAACAAGGCCAAATCGGGTCGCTTTGATATTTTTGGCCTGGACACGTGGCGAGTTCTGATTGGTTGCGGGCCTTCTAGGGGAAAATTTCCCACAAAAACTTTGCCGAGCCATAACTTGAAAAATACATGGAGTTAGGAGGAAAACTTTACCTTTCTGGAAAGCTGAGAAAGAGCTCTATCCAATGGTGCCATTTCCAGAAGGTTTTGAGTGCCTGAAAAGAAAATTTTTGTGACTGAGGCACAAGAGAGGGAAGAATGAGAGGAGTTAGCCACAAAATGAGTAGGGGGCACATTTTTGATAAATATAACATCACATCTATGAATCCCCTTGAGTCTTTAACACCTTAAAGACTTGATGTAAAAAACAACTTACCTCATATACATAAACAACTCCGACTTCACCTCTCTTGACACTTTTCTTAGCATATCCTTTAACCTATCAACAATGACTATTACACTTCATCATAACCAATACTTCCATAATGGTATTCAAATAACTCTCATAGCTCTATCACCAATCAAAAATCATGTCTTCAAAAACTATTCTCAACATCCTTATACATCAAAAACACTAATCGAATTCCATATTTTTCTTTGTGAGTCAACAAGCTACTCTTATAGCTAAAAACACACCTTTATAGCTCCCTCTTTTCATGCAAATGCGCAACAAGAAAATAAACAATTTTTGAGCATGTCAACTATACACTGTGTTAATTTTTCAAGTCCTCTCATTCCAAGACACCCTGTATTTCAATTCAATCCAAGTGACCTCCCAAAATAATGTTATCTCATCCCCTAGGTGATTTAGGAAAGTCCATTCATTCCCCTAGATGATTTTAAGAGTTCATTAAAAGCTTCGTAAGCTATAGGCAATTGTTGAAAGGGCTATCACCGGAGTTCCTAGCACTAGAGAAACCTCGTGGAGTGGAGAGGAAAAGAAAAATTATACTTGTAGATGATTAAAAGGCCTTGGAACATCATGGAAATGATTCTAAGGTCTTGGAGAGGTTAGGAAATTTCACCAAAATTGGGGTTTACGAGGTTTAGTCGGTGCACATGCCAAAACAACCGTTGAGATTTTGAAGGTGATTATGGGAGCTATAGATGGAGTAAGGATAAGAAAACATCTCCGAAATAAAATTCCAATCCTTACAAGATGGTGAAATCATTTTTTCAAAAACTTTGGAACATGAGGTATGCAGGGTAGTTTGTCTCAAGCATAAGTGGAGTACCAAATAAAAAATACTCTTTTTCATAGAAAAATGAAATAATAATCCCACAATTTTATTCAAAATTCTATTTCTAGTCAGGATCATATAAAATATTTCTGAAAATGTCCATCGGGTGCTCAAGTTATCATCCTCACAAGTTGTCCTCTTGGAGCGAGTTTGGGAGTTAGCCAAATTTTCGGAGGACACATGTTAGCTCTAGGAGTTTGGTGAGATTTTGTGTCCTTAAGGCTCAGGAACATCAACCTTGGAAAAATGTGCCCATCCCCCATGAGACCTCTGGAACCCCATGTGGCCATCAGCATTGTCAGGTCAGCCTCTAGGTGTAATTTGGAGCTCAAATCCCCTGCCGTCGGATCTCTACCATGTGTCAGATATAGGACCACCATGGAATTTTATTTCCCTCACATACATTAAATTTCAAGGACATACAAACTTGAAAAAATTTCTCAGCCCTCTAAGGGAGACTTTTGATCACCCATGTGACCCACTTCTAGCCCCTCAATGTTGATTTTCTAGCTCTCATTCCCTATCGTCGGATCACTGCCACGTGTCACCTTCTTTCTCACCGTGGAAATTGATGTCCCTCACATCCCTTTGAGGTGAGGTATTTTAGGACATAAAAATGTGCCTAGCCTCTTCTTTTCTTTTTTTTGAATATTTTAAATCGGTACTTAGCCATTATTTCCCCTATTCTTCTTCACAACTTTATACATTCTCATGGCTTTGTTCATGATTGTCCAGACATCCGGTCCACCATTGTTGTTCCAAAATAGTTCTACCACAAAAATAAACACTAAAATCTATGAAAATACATAGGTCTTAGGTGAAGGATTGATAAAAATGTTGAAGAAATGAAGAACGAGGAGAAAATGAAGATTTTTTTCCAGATAACCATGAAGTCACCCAATCGAAAAATCTTCATATCTTGCAAGATACAAGTCGAGATTGAGGTTTCATATTTTGTAGACTTCCAAATTTTTCAATACGATCAAGATGAAATAGACAAGAGGTCAAATGGTACTTCAAATATTTTCTCCTACAAAATCCCCATTTCGTGCACTAGCTCGCATTTGTCGATTTCCCATAAATCTAGCAATGGAAACAAGTAAAAAAATTACACGCAAACTACAAATAAAAACTTATCATAGTGGAGTTTTTTTTTTTTTGAAAATGGAGACAAAAATCAAACCTACAAATTTCAAGCTCCATTAATGGCCGCCATGGCAGCTCCATGCCCGAAGCCACTGCCAGTGAAAATTTTAAATTTTATTTCCAAGCATTTTAGTGGGCGAAATCAAGTGAAATTCAGAGGATGTGACAAAGATGACGAGCCAAGTGTAAAAAATATCTTACATCACAAACCGATTTGTCAAAGTTCACTTTCTAAAAATAGTAATTTTTCCTATATAGACTCGCTATGTTTGGAAAGTCATCATCAAAATTGGCTATGGCAAAGGAAGTGTGCATTGAAGATTACTAAGAAGCTAGAATGATTGTCTAGAGCAGAAAATAGTTAAAATGACCACTTACTAAAAATAGTAAGTTCCCTATATGGGTGCTTACTAAAAATAGTAAGTCAACCCAAGAAGCGGTTGAGGTAAAGGTAGTGTGCACATGATTGAATGAGGGAGTTCATCACATCATGATGGTCAAGAAGAGGAAAAAATCACCTCTCACTAAAAATAGTAAGTCTTCCATCTGGACACTTACTATTAATAGTAAGTTACACTCAAAGGGTAGTTTTGGCATAATGGGACATAAAGGGATGATCATTCAAGTCAACATCATCATTCGGGATCATCCATGGGCATTTCTCATAAGGAATCGAGACTCATCTTAGGGAATTCAACAGTGTCTTTCAACACTCACTAGATGGTTTAGGTCACATGTACATCATATGCAGGGTTAGAATTGTGGTCATCGACATAACAATTCATTCAACTTGACAAGTTTTTGTGAGTTAATATGAAGGAATCTCTTAGGATATAAAGATTTTGGAGATGCAGAGTTCACTACAGTGGAACACCTCATCGGATCATCTAGAAGGAGATGTGAACTTCATCAAAGGAAGATTATTCATCATCAGTGTTTCTTCCCCTTCTTCTTCCTTATTTCTCTCCTCTCTTCTCTCCCCCTACTTTCTCTCTCCTCCATGTTCTAATTCTTCATTGGGGGTGCACTTTTTATATGTCCTTTAATGAAATTAAAAAAGCAACTTTATGCTTCTAATGTAAAAGTCACCTTTATGTTATAAAAAGGGACTTAATATTCTCCTAGGAAGTTGAAAAGTTTTAAGTTGCGTGAGGACATATGAAAAGCCATTGGGGGGTAGATGAGGAGTCATCTCTCATTCTATAAATTGTTAGCCCATTCTCTTTTCAAAGTGTTGGAAATTGATCTTTTAAACTCAAGAGTGCATTGTTCTTAGAGAAAGCAAAGGAGATAGCCATTTTCTTCTACTTTCCTCCACTCTCAAATTTATTCCATTCCCACACTATGTACAACTTATCTTTAAGAATAAATACAAGAAGAAGAATTTTGTAGCCTCTTTGATCGGGATATTTTAGAAACTTTTATTTCACAATCTTATCTCATCTTATTGCCATTTGTAGGGTTGTTTCTTCTCATAAATGCATGTGTTGAAGTTTCTACTTGGTGTGTGCTATAATCGATTTCCTACCTGCAACATTAGTTCCCTTATATCATTTCTCACTCCCCTTTTGTTCTTTATAGATAAATTCCTCCCTAGTAATAAATTACTAGATTTTCTGTAGGGTTAGTGGAGTGCCCCCTTTGGATCCCTGACCACAAGGCCACCAAGAAAATTCACCTTTACTCATGCATGCATATAAAGCAACCGCATCGGTTAATTAGAGGGAATTAGATTCCCGAGCATTGGAATGAAATAAAAAAATTATCCACCCAAAAATTTCTCACCAAAATTTTTTGGTGCCCACCACTGGGCATATTTAGCAACATCTATACCCAAAATATGACCGCATGAGGTTCAAAAATAAAAATAAAAATATAAAAAATATATTGAAAAACAAAAAAAAAAAGAGTTCATGAAAAGCCATTTCAAAGATACAATGTTGATCCTTGCACATGACCTTTTATATTCCATATTTTCTTTTCATATTCCCACTTCAAGAATTTCCAAACTCCGGTGATGGAAGATACACCAAGTTGAATAGGTCGAGTGGTGGTGTTGATTCCAATTTCGAGGCTTTGCAAAATAAGCAAGAACGAATTAGAGATAATCCATACTTATTCTCTCAAGCCTCCTCTTCATCTAGATCATCAAGAAGTTTACCTGTAAATCCTATCCAAAACTCCATTTTATACTCCCCTTTAAATTCTCTCATTTTTCAATAACCCTTGAGCATTGAGTTCTTGTAAGAACAAGAATTTGAAGAAGCAAAGCAACAATGGAAGATGAAGCAGAAAGACCCCAACCCATTGTTCCATGGGGAAGAAATATAGGCCCGCTTGCTCTTAAACCCCCTCTTGATGATCTACCAACAAGTTCCTCTAAGAACTTTCCAAAGTTCAAAGGTGATGACACACAACTCCTTGAAGAGCACATATCGGTCTTCTAATCCTTCGTCGGTACTCAAGAACCTCACATTGGAGTAGAGAAACATGATAATCCTTATGTTTCTCATGGAAAATAGGTCAACAAGAATATACCTAGGAAAGAAAATAATCTGGAATGTTCAAGTAATTTGAATGAAAAGCATCCTTGGGGCAGCGATAGCATGCTCAGTGAAGAATCATCTATGTGGATAAATATGGAAGGTAACTAGACACTATGAAACTGATTTCAATGAACTTGAAGGAAATGGAATTTCTAAGCAGGGGCCTAAACATCAAGAAGCTCATATAGGCTCACTCCTACAAATTGTACATACAAATGTGAAAGCACCTAGATTTCATAAGGAGCTGAGGAGAGGAGGCTACTTTCTAGAACCAATCAATGGCTTCATAGAACATCATCATTTGGTGTTGCCTCTTCGGGGTAACTTATAAGGAATAAAAAATTATTTAGTGAAAGTGGGTTATCCCCTACCCTATACCGTAGGTGATTTCTAGGTGTGTCTCCCTTTATGTTGTTTTTTGTGTGTTTCCTTTCCGTTGTTTTGTGTGTGTGTGTGTTTGTTTTCTTCTTTGTTTTCCTTCTCTCTCGTAGATTATACATGACTCTGTAGAGACCAAAGGATAAGGAATTGGTCAATGGATCATATGGTCTAAAATTAAGATTCTTGATTCCTCATGTCATGTCTTTTCATCACTCATTCCATGTCATGTTCCAAAGCTAGAGCTAGTTGTTGTCATGCAAATGTTCAACAAGGAAATAAACAATTTTTAACATGACAATCATACCCCAGTTAATTTTTTAAGTCCTATCATTCCAAGACATGTTGGGACTATCAATTCAGTCCAAGTGACCTCATAACTAATGTTATCTCATCCCCTAGGTGATTTAGGAAAGTCCATTCATTCCCTCTAGGTGATTTTAGGAGTTCATTAAAAGTTGTAAGCTACAGGAAGTTGTGGGAAGGGCTATCATTGACCTTCCTATGGAGGAGAAACCTCATGGAGTGGAGAGGAAAATCCAATACGGATTTGGAGATGATTAAAATTCCTTGGAAAATCATGGAAATGATTCAGAAAGATTTTGGGAGGGCTCGGAGAAGTTGGGGCGCTTTCACCAAAATTAGGTTCACGAGCCTAGTCGGTGCACATGCCAAAACAACCGTTGAGATTCTACAGTGATTCTGGGAGATCTGAATGGAGTTAGAAAAAAAAAAATCCAAAAATATAATTCCAATCCCTACAAGATGGAAAAATCATTTGTTTCACAACACTTTGGCACATTAGGTCTACAGGGAAGTTTTCTCAAGCACGGTGGAGTACCAAATCAAAACTCCATTTTTTTAGAGATCAAATCAAATAATCAAGATATGATACCACAATAATTTGATTCCAAATTCCATTTCCATTCAGTATCATATAAATTTTTTTAGAAAAATTCCATCAAAAGCTCACGTTATCATCATCACAAGTCCTCTTAGAGCGGGTTCGAGAGTTTACCAAATTTAGGGAGGACACATGTCACCTCCATGAGCACAGTGGGATTTTATGTCCCCGACGTCCCTAAGTGTCAAGGAAATAAACCTTATAAAAATGTTCCCAGCCTCCATGTGCCCTTTGGAACCTCATGTGACCATCGATTTTTAGTTCGGCCCCGGGTGTAATTTGGAGCTAAAATCCCTTATTGTCGGATCTCCAAGCACATGTCACTCAAGGAACAACATGAAAATTTATGTCCCTCACATGTTAAGGACATAAAACCTTGAAATGTTTTCCTATCCCTCTAAGGGAGACCTTTGATCACCCATGTGATCCGCTTTGAGCCCTCGGTGCTGATTTTCTAGCTCTCACTGCATGTCATTGGATCGCTGACTTGTGTCACCTTCTTGCTCACCATGGAAATTGATGTCCCTCATGTCCCTTTTAGGTGAGGGATGTCAAGGAAAAAAAAATTCCCAGCCCCTTTTGTGCATTTTTTGAATAATTTAAATCGACATGTACTTTTTATTTACCCCCATTCTTCTTCATAGCTTCATACCTTGCCATGGATTTGTTCATGATTGTCCAGACACCCAGTCCACCATTGTTGCTCCAAACCAGCTCTCTACTGAACAAATAAACACTAAAATCCATGAAAATACGTAGGTCTTAGGTGAAGGATTGATTGAAAATGTTCAATAAATGAAGAACAAGGAGAAAATGAAGATTTTTACCGAGATAACCATGATGTCATCGAATCAAAAAATATTCATAACTTTCAAGGTACGGGTCGGAATGAGGTGCCACATTTTGTAGACTTCCACATTTTTCAAGATGATCAAGATTAAATAAACAGGAGGTCAAAGGGTGCCCTGAAACATTTTCTCCAACAAAATCCCCATTTCATGCACTTGCTCACATTTGTCAGATTTCACATTAATCTGGCAATGGAAACAAGCTAAAAAATTACACACGGACTCCAAATAAAAAACCTATCGTGATGGAGTTGTATTTGTCACAAACGGAGCTTAAAAGACACAAATTTCTATCTCCATTAATGGCCACCATGGCAGATCCATGCCCGAAGCCACTTCTAAGCGAAAATTTTAAATTTTATTTCCAAGGATTCTAGTGGTCGAAATCAATTGAAATTTAGAGAACGTGACTGCGACGATGAGCTGAGTGTAAAAAAATATATTACATCACAAACCGAGTTGTCAAAGTCCATTTTCTAAAAATATTATGTTTTCCTATATAGACTCGCTATGTTTGGAAAGTCATCATTCAAAGTGGCTATGACAAAGGCAGTGTACACTGAATATTACCAGGAAGCCAGAATGATTGTTCGGAGCATAAAATAGTGAAAATGACCACTTACTAAAAATAGTAAGTTCCTTATATGGGTGCTTACTAAAAATAGTAAGTCAACCCAAGAAGTGGCCGAGGAAAAGGTAGTGTGCACAAAATTGAATGAGGGAGTTCATCACATCACGATGGTCAAGAAGAGGAAAAAATCACCTCTCACTAAAAATAGTAAGCCTTCCATCTAGACACTTACTATTAATAGTAAGTTACACTCAAAGGGAAATTTTGGCACAATGGGACATAGAGGGATGATCATTTAGGTCAACACCATCATTCGAAATAATCCACGGGAATTACTCATAAGGAATACAAGACTCATCTAAGGGAATTTGACGCTTTCTTTTGACACTCACTTGATTGTTCAAGTCATAGGTACATAATATGTAGGGTTGGAATTATGGTCATCGACATAATAATTCATTCAAATCAACAAGTGTCTATGAGGAAAGATGACGGAATCTCTCAGGGTATAAAGAGTTTGGAGATGACGAGTTCACTTCAGTGGACCACCTCATCGGATTATCTAGAAGGAGATGTGAACTTCATTAAAGGAATATTATTCATCATCAATGTTTCTTCCCCCTTCTTCTTCTTTATTTCTCTCCTCTCTTATCTCCCCTACTTTCTCTCTCCTCCATGTTCTAATTCTTTGTTGGGGGTGCACTTTTTAGATGTCCTTTGATGAAATTAAAAAAGTAACTTTATGTTTTTAATGTAAAAGTCATCTTTATGTTATAAAAAAGGACATAATACTCTCCTAGGAAGATGACAAGTTTTAAGTTACGCAAGGACATATGAAAATCCATTGGGGGTAGATGAGGAGTCATCTCTCATTCTATAAATTGTAAATCCATTCTCTTTTTAAAGTGTATGTAATTGATCTTGTAAACTCAAGAGTGCATTGTAGTTAGAAAAAGAAAAGGACATATCAATTTTGTACTACTTTCCTCCACTCTCAAATTTCTTCCATTCCCACATTATGTACAACTTCTGTTTAAGCATCAATATAAGAAGAAGGATTTTGCAGCCTCTTTGATGAGGAGATTTTAGAAATTTTGAGTTTGCAATCTTATCTTGTCTTGTTTCCATTTGCAGGGTTGTTTCTTCCAATAAATGCATTTGTTGAAGCTTCTAACTAGTGTGTGTAGGAATCTGATTTCCTACCTGACATTTTGTTCCGCTATCTCATTTCTCACTCCCCTTTCCCGCTTTCCAAAAAAAAATCCTCCCGAGTAAGAAATAATTAGCTTTTTTGTAGGGTCAGTGGAGTGTCCCTATTGGATCCCCACCACAAGGCCACCAAGAAAATCCACCTTTACTCACGCATAAATATATGACATTTGTACCGGTTAAGTAAAGGAACTTAGATTCCCAGAGCGTTGGCAAGAAATTCACAAGTTTTTCCAACTGAAAAATTTTCTCACCGACACTCGCCTTTGATTTAAGATACCCAATTCCATTAAAGACTTTTGGATACCAATGTGACTCAACTTAACTTACCCTATAATTAATTAATAAAAATCATGCTCACTTGCTCTAACCTCAGTAGAAATACCTTTGCAAACTAAATAGGAGTCACTTCCTTCTAGATTAAATCAAATTTTCTCAATAAACTCATATCATAGAATCAAACAAGCATTAACATACCTTTTTAGGATTGTCAAATGCCTCATGAGACCATACTTTTTTAGCTCCAAGAACTATTTTGTCAACCAAAATTACCAAATAGGATATGCTTCACAAAAAAGCAGACCATCTGTCATGTCTCAAATCTCATCAAGACTCCAAATCAGCTGGAAAAGGAACATTTTTTTCCTTTTACTCTTTCTATCATCATCAAATCATGGGTTCTAAGATCAAATCTTATCCATTGTATTGATTTCACTATGTTATACCTCTATAACTACCACTCCATGATATGCTAGTTAAGACACCATACCATCTTCCTTGGTCATTTACACATCTCAACAAACAATAGATACCAATGGCCCAATGCACAACTACAAGCTAGAAAGAGTAATTAACTTGTTTATATTTTAATTAAGCTCTTAATGGAATCAAATCCCCTAATACCAAGCACTTAATCTTAATCCTAAAAACACTTACCTTTTCTTCGTGCAACTATATTAAATCTCCATACTTTCAACATATCTTCAACTCCGACATGCATACCATCTAGACACCTCATGCCAAATTTGAATTTCCTAGGTCTTCAATTTTTCAACATGCATATCTCATTATTCAAGACTGTTAAACCCCTCCTTATAGGAATACAACCTTAAACAAAGTAGAAACACTTACCAGGATGATTTTTCTTCATGTTGACTTACCTTGCCAATTTTTTTCTCCTTCGTGATGTGATTATAGAACATTATCCTTCTCATAGCTATCTAAAGTCACCATACTCTTTCTTAGTGCACTTCTCCTTAATAATACCCAAATTTATGATAACTTTGAAATCAAAGAAATATTTATGGTTATCTTCATATTCAAAAAAGGACATATAGATATTATATACCTCTTGCACCTTAAAAGTCTCATACCCATATTAGATTTAATGCATGGTCTTAAGCTATTTAAATTTTCAAAAACAATCAACTCACTTGAAAAATTTCTCAAATATTCTTTATTCTCATCAATAGATCATACCTCATAGAAATTTCCAAAGATATTGTAACTCAAATTTTTTTCATAATCCTCCTTTATTCACCTTCTTGATATTCATAAGATGAAAAACAATGAATGAATATAATTAACACATAGATCCATATTTTCAAGAATCCCATAGCCCTCAATGAAAAATCCTTTTCTCACAAAGTTCTTACCACATACCTAATTCTTCATCTCATGATGCCACTGATACCAATCATAACTATCTTGAACATTCTCACAAACTCATAATATATTAGTCATGTTCTATCTCCTTCATACTACTGCACTATAGACCTTGAAAACTTACTTGTATTTTTAACATTCTTGGCAATTGGGTCTACTTATGTCAATACCCATATTTTCACCATTCAAGATTTTACAAGCCACCTTAACACTCCTTCTTTGCATCATTATATCGTTAATTTACCAAAATAATCAAGAAAAAAACATACCTTTGATCATATCCATCTTCCCATATCAGTCTCAAACCTTTCAAGCATTCCTAAAACATCTCATAGTTATACGAGGCATTCAACAACACATTTTCAAGAGTTTCTTGATGCCTTAAAACATAGAATTATTCCTTGAACATCACTTCAAGACTAAAAATATTCATTATACCTCTATGAAATTATTCATGCGGTAGCCTTGAATCCATCACAACTCCGAAGATGCTTTAGTGACAAACTCATATCTTGATCAAGAATTCTATGTTATTGAAACATTTTCATGGATACCAAACATACCTTAAATATTCATTATTTCTCATGAAATATATTTAGATCCAATATGAATCCATGACTTTAGCCATGTTACATAACTACATATCTTTGTTGCATTCATTAAAGATCCCCTAACTTTATTCTTTATCTAAGTGATGAATATATCGAAGAAGCTTAGTAGAGTCATCCCAAGCCATGGGAATCTAGAAAAACAACTTAAGGATATTACATGACCTCCTTAACAATTATGGATCAACCTTTTCATCCTTCTTCTAATCAACAACCTAAGAACACCTTTGAATTTCTTAAACTTCTACCTCATACTTAGTTATATCTCTATTATTCATCTTTGGTTCCCAAACCTTATCTTTCCTCTTCTCCTGTCTTGTAAGAGCTTGAAACCTCTAGTTTTTCCTTGAAGGATCAAAAAAATAAAATTTTACAATATGACTAGCATGATGATAGTTATAGAAGACAAATTCACTCTTACCTCTTGACTGGTATGAACTAAAACTTATTCCATGAGTCTTCATACTTGGATGACCTTCTATATTAAATTTCCCTATGTAAAAATTCATTGCAACTATAACAATAACCATTAAAGGACTTCTCATACCTTGATGTATTAGGTTGTCTAGCAAACCTTGTCTTCACATAGTTCTTTAAGTTGTTATCCTTTTGATTGTAGACACAAAATCACACACTTTGAGTCATTATCTAGTCTTGATTAGAGACTAATATTCATATGGTTCCTAATAAAGAAGAGCATTGATTAACCCATGTCTTTGGCCATATATAATTTCTTTCTATTACTACTTTCAGTCTTGCACCTTTATTGGCCCAATCTATCTTTGCATACATTAGTTTCAAATTTTCTGGACTAGAGTGCCCAACTAGAACACCAACACCGGGCTCTCTCATCCCCTCCGAGTGCCTTTGTCCTATTTACACTTTACTCTCACTTTTTGGGTCCTTTATAGCCATTCAAGCATCTTATCTTTTTTGTAGTCATCCTTTTCAAGGTTAATTACAAAATTCAAGCAAAGGAATCATATAAATATAAAGTTATGTGATCATAATAAGGGACCAAACACTAAGAATCTATTATCTCCACCTAAGTTTGCATCCATCCAAGGCATATATAGCTACAATCTAGATCCATCACAAGGTACAAAAAGTTGGTTCATTTACATCACACTTCATAGGAGGGGAGTCTATTTTTTCCATGCACACATTATTTACATTCTACATATAGTTACTTACTCACTACTCACAAAGTGTGATTGGCACAAGAGCAACCTAGGGAACAATTAATCTTACTCACACACACAAAACTACATATTAGATGTAGTGAAATCCTAAGTGATAAGTCCATCCATTTTATAGCTAAGGAAAGTTTGAGCCCTTCATATGAATATTTATTTTTTAGGGTTTTGATGCTTTATTTGGGGTTTTACAGGTGATTCCTTTATTGCATATTTAAAATGACATCAAAATTTATGTGCGGCATACACATGATAGAAAGCAAAGGCTCCACACCATATGATGACTCGTGAAATTGGCTTTTGGACTTCTCGCACGAGACTAGGGTGCCCATATCACATAACAGGCATCCCGAGCACGCCAATCCCTTTTCCATGTGCCCCATTCAACCCAAATCACTTGGATGTAAATTATCTTAGGCTCCTATATGATGGTCTCCCATTCCTATTTAGTCATTCCTTACTACGTCACAGTCCTATGACATATTTGAATCAAATGAGGATCTTCCAACCATCTTTGTACATTAGGGTTTCATATTTTTATTGCTTTGTTTTCTCGGGTGTATTTTAGTTATTTCATTACTCATTTATTTATTGAAAACCTACATTATATTAGGCTAGGATATTACATTTTAGCATAATAATTTTGGTGAACCCAACTTGATCTACACATTATTAGGATCCTTGTTGCTTTATCATCATGAGTATCTCAATTAATGACTTCTTGCTTGCTAATCCTAATTTAAGACATAGAGTACAACATATCCTTACTACTACTCACATTCCTGCTGATATGCATCCAGACTCTGTATATAATTCTTTTGTTGATGCATTTTCTCAACATATTGCTTTCCCATCTAATCCTCATGTTGATCTTTCTATTTTTGATAATGATCCACCCTTACATATCATGATTCACATCTACAATATGGGTATTAAGTGTATCTTTGTTATCGCCAAATCACAGCACCCCTATGTTTATACAAGTGCATATACTTGAACTCATGGTGTGATTAGATAACATGGGTACTATCTCCAAGTTTTGGGACTTTCTACTTGAGATAGACCTCCAAAGAAAGTTGGTTCTTGCTCCTAAACTACCTGCCACAGTCTACTCTAATGCAGGGTAAACTAACTATTCTAATCTAACTTTCTAAGGGACCAGGAGAGAGAATGCATAAAATGAAAGCCTACACTAAAGTGGTGATACACTAGAAAAGGATGGTGTGAGAGTAGTCTTCCAATGCGTGAGATATAGAAGCAAAGTGCACACTAGAAGGGGTGATGACAGTTCTCCATAATCTAGCAAAATGCATTCACAACAACATTTCAAACATACACAATGATAATGGATCCCTACAAGAACATAAAAATAGACACAATATTCTTGTAATCAAGGTTGAAGGGGAAAGAAGAATGCAAGAAAATACAGCAGGGGAAGATGAATCCATGAACTTATATTTTATTGCTTTCTGATATGCATAGTTTAATCAGTTACAAGATAAGGGACTGGATCACCATACAAGGAGTCCAAAACAAGGGCCTACAGTACATTAGATTCAAAAAGCAATTTTGGTAGAGCTTTGCTAAAAAAACTCCCCTTTATAATGAGCCCAACACTCCAATTTATAAGAAAATGAGAAGAGAGAGAGAAGGGGAAAATGGAAATCCTAAAATCTGTCCTTTAACCACTTGTAAGAGGCATTAAATGGAGTAAAAATGATTATATATTACTTGAAAAAGGCTCCCCATACTTTCCCAGGTGCTACAACAAAGAAAGAATGATGACCATGCCTCTTAATTGCACTCCCAACTACCAAATAAAACACTGTTATGAACCCGCCAAGTTTTATGAAAAATCCCTACCAATTTCTCATAAAATCTAGAATTTCTTGATTTCTATGCATCAGAATCAGAGCCATGACTCCAATGGTACCGATTTTGCATGATTTCATTAAGAAATGCAAAATTTATGGCCTTCTGAGTGAGGGCATCTATTTTTTTGGTCAGCGGCAGCAATTTCTGTCATTTGACAGGAATGAGCATTAATTGACTGGAGCTGAATATGTTTATTTTATTTAAATATATCTACCCTCATTAAAAATAAGAAATATAGCTTTTTTTGGTGTAGATGTCATTGTTCTCATTCCAGAAAGTCCAATTTTGTGAAAATCGGAGCTCGGAGTCAAAAGTTATGGCCGTTTGAAGTTTCAAGAGTCAAACGTTGACTTTTCCTTTGAGTTGCGGATATTGCGGCAAAATTGGGTCCGCGTGTCCCAGCTGTCCCGGACACATTCTTCTACATCAAATGATTTAGGATTCCTTGTCCCTTTTTGTGACCTTTTTCACCTTTGCATGTCCCACGCATCCCATGCGTACTTTTGTCCCAGCTGCTCTGGGTGAAGATCTCTGTCTGCCCGCATGATTGGTGACTTGCGGAAAATCAGCCAATTCATATCCTACGCATACCAACATCCCAATTGTCCCATGGACTTCCTGGGACAAAAATGTCTAAATTAGCCAATTTTCTTTGTATTTCAGCCGTGAACTTGGTACGGAAAACCTCGGTCACCCTTGCACTGGTGTCCGCAATCCGCACTCTTCGGACTGCAATGCCTTAAAACAATCCTGGGACCTTATTTTTTGCATTTTTTCAATTTTCTCTAACTTGTTGGTTTTTTACCTTAGATGGGGAAGTTAGAGAGAAGCTGAAGGGGCCCCAAAAAAATACGATTTCAGGCCTTGAATTAATCTACTTGCTTGAGGTGAAGAATTTGATGCATGTTATCAAAATTACCTTGAGGGTAAATTTCGATAACATGTACTTTAATCAATAATGGCTTTGAGGTAGAAACACAGACAATTTAATCGGGGTTAAAAAGGGTATATAATTACACGAATCTTTTTTAATTTTCATTTTAACTACGGGGTAAAAATGGCTTTAACGAATTGATTTGTACATTTTTAGGTGATTTGGAGAGATTTCAAGCAATGACATTCTCTAATGAGACAAAGGAAACCACAAACAGATGAGGTGAGTTAATGTTTAACCTATTTTTGTGTGATTTTTGATACTTTTAGGATATTACAACCATTTTTACAACGTACATGTGCCCTAGCGAGAATTGTTGGTGATTAGTGTGATCTCTGGAAATTCAAGCAAAATCATTGGTGATTGGGATGAATCGTTGGCGATGCATCTGTATTTTTGACATTTTTGAACTAAGAATGTTTTGATATTTTAGATGTTGTTGGTACATATTGTTGAATTTTTATTTTGTATTGATGTATTCATGGATGATACTAATTGTTGATTTGTTTATTTTTATAGGTGGATGTGAAATTAAACATTAAAGATCACATTCCACTAATTTTAGAGCAGGTGAGGGAGGATATGTCAGATGATGATTGGGATCACGTAGAGGTCATTGGTTTTGGTGCTATGAGGAACTAAAAATGGAACCACAGATGATCAAGTCTAATATTGGCATTGCTAGAGAGGTGGAACTTTTCCACCAACACTTTTGGTTTCCTATGGGTGAGATTACTATCACTTTGGGGGATGTTCACCGCATCCTGAGATTAAAAATTTATGGGGAAGTTGTGTATACGATCACTAAAGTAGAGAGGTATGGTGTGAGGGATAGGTTATATGGGGAGGATGTTGGATATATCAAATATGAATCGGGGGTTTTTCCTATGGTCATGTTTATTTTCCTAAGAGAGCAAGTCATGTTCAAATGATCATGATTATGATGGCCATAATGTGTTATGCATTTACAAATTCTAGGAGTGGCCATTTTTTGTGGATGATGATAGGGGTTTTGGATGAGATAATAGATCATCATACAGTTTTTGAGTGGGGACCTACCGTACTTGCACAGACATTCAGAGAGTTGTGGAATTGGAGGGCCTAGAAGAGGTATGCAATTGATGTTGGTTTTTTCTTACAGGTATGGACTTTAGAGCCCATTGTTATTAATCTACCAATAGGGTTGTCAAGGGGGATTGGGGATCATCACCCTAATTTCATGAAGTGGAGATCAGATAGGGGCCATGTGGGGAAGAGGATGCGGAGACACGGTTCACTAGGGATTTGTTAATTGGATTACGGTGAGGAATGTTGTATGGAGACTGTATTTGGATTTACGTGTCCGGCTTAAGTACCCTCATGACTTACATGGTTTAAAACAACCTATGTGGCTCTAGGAATGGAGAGTAGGTGAACACAAGATGTTGATTTTTGATCATGTTTAGAGACAATTTGGATTATATCGGGGAGTGCCCAAGGAGCCTACTCAAGGTATAGGAAAGAGGAAACATACATAGACACTTTGAGGGTAGCGGTAATGATACATGCCACTATTGTTGAGTTACCAAGGGCTATATGCCCTAATGAGGAAGGGGTTATTGTATTGATTGATGATGTGGGGTTACCCTAGAGTATACTACATGGTGGGTTCCAATCTTGAGGATTTTTATAGATCTCGAGTTGCCCCGAGGGGGTAGCTCGGTGAGTGAGACGGTATGAGCTTATACGAGAGGGTGGAGCACAGGGGTAGGGAGGAAAAGCCCTACTCTAATGAGGAGGAGGGGATGATGAATTAGTTATTTCTATTGCGGTGATGAAAACCAAGAAGGTCGTAGTAGAGGGAGAGAGATACGTGTCTCGAAGAGAGCATGAAAATATGATTGGTGTTAGGGATACCATCATTGAAGAGAGGGTGGATTAATTGTTGAGAAAGATAGTCTCCTAGAACAACTTGTACAAGTCTCTCTACCGATAGAGATAAGTACAAGGGACATAGGGATACACTAAATAAGATCATGTGGATTATGGTTCCTTCTATATCCGGTGTAGAGCTATCGGTGATGGTTAAGTTTAGAAGACAAAGGGGAGCACCGATAGTACCTCCTCTCGCATGGTATGATTTTAGTGGCACACAATGATGTGGTTCAAATAGAGAGGGATTACTACTTTGATCTGATCATCAAGAACTACCTAGATACCACATTGTATGTTGATCATATAGTTCTTAAATTTGTAACTACAATAGTAGCAAGGCCTAATGTGAGTGCGGTGAGTATGGGACACTCACTTCAGAACGCAGGGAGAGTGGAGGGTGGTGAGGGAGGATCCAAAGGTGAGGTTATGGCAACAAGTGTTACTAGAGGAGGTGGAGACACGGGTGCTACTAGAGCCACACCTGCTCCTTGAGGAGAGGGCGACGCTAGTACCATTCTTAGAGATGTGAATTTTACCAACTGATTATATGATGACATAGACTCATAAAAGCCCATTTTTTTATGATGAGGACATATATTGATTTTTTTGGACTTTGATTATGATGTATACCAAACTTTGATTTATATATGTGATGATGATGATGATTTTATAGTTTATATTTCTTGTGTTGTATATGTAATATATTTTCATTTGAAATGTGTTAGTGTTTTATATGAATTTGATAGATATTAGACACGTGGTTTAATTTTTGGTTACATATGTTTTAAATGTGGTTGAATGTTTGATTGATTTAAAATGTGATCCAAAATGTGCCAAATCAAAAATGTAAATAAATAAAATGAAGTAAGAATGGAATGATTTCCCCACTATAGATTTGATATTTACGTGATAGGTTTCAAAAAATAATATAATTTCGTTTGTAGCCTTATCAAATGTTAAATAAGATTATCAATGGGTAAAAAATCATGATAGAAATGTGAGTTTAAATGATTTTTTTTTTCTTAAATGATAGAAGGGATTTTTGTGTATGTAATCCAATGTGAGAGAAAAGGGATCTCCTTTTCAAAAATTTCATAGGAACAATTCCCCAGCTCTACAAATTATTTTGAAGAAAACTGATTGTGACGAGAAGCTTGCTATAATGGGAAAGTTGATCAATGCAAGAAGATTTCCTAGATGATTTTGATACCGATGTTCTTTTTGAAGGCTGATCAAAGTGGGAAGCCCTTTTACATAAGTTACCATCCTTTAAGGTTATGATATGCTTTTTTATTTTTGGAAAGATGGTTGTCCTTCGAGGGATCAGTCCACAATTTTGACTAGTAGTTGTCCTTCAAGGGAGAAGTCTACTTTTTTATATTTTTGATAATGAATCAGACTTTGTGAATAATTTTCCTTTGAGGTAACAATCTATTATATTTTGATATTTTGATAAGAGGAACATCCAAATGAATTTTACATACATTTTTGAGCTGAGAGAAAGACCCTAATAAATTGTTTCAAGGAGGGGATAAAATATGTACATGACCTACACACACATATGCCCCATGTCATGTTTTTAGTTGGTATGGAATGGATTGATGTAATTTTTTCATAATGAAAGATTTAATGAACAGAGTCGTGGTTCTCATCTTCAAGGCATACTTAAGATGCTAACAAATAACCACATCATTATAATGATAAGGTGAAATGATACGATTTGGATACAAATACTATCATCACGGTCAATCATTTAATAGTATAAAGCGCACAAATGTGAAGCATTCGTGAGGTTCCCTTTCAGGTTCCCCATCAAGATAATTGAGACGATATGCTCCCCGACCCATACTTGTGAGTAATAATGTACGGGCCCGATCCAATTACGGAAACCTTTGCACGTTTACTCCATTCTAATGTAGTGACATTTTGATATTCTTTAAGTACAAGATTACCAATTTTAAATTCACATTATTTGACATGTTTTTATACACTCTACTAATACATTCTTGATATACTTGATGGTCTTCAAGGGCTCTTAAGTATTTTTCATCTAACAATTCAAGTTGTGTTAAATGGTCTTGGTGATATTCTTCATCAAGGATGAAATATTTGAGATACACACGGAGTGATGAAATTTAGACTTCAAGAGGAAAGATAACTTCCAAATCATAGATGATTGAATAGGGCGTAGGACCAGTATGTGTGTGTAGATACTAGCTCAATAATCCCATAGAAAATAGGATTTGGAAATGCTAATTCCTACTGTGTCATCTATTGTTTTCATAAGGATTTAGTAAAGTGTTTTTAGAGGCCTCGACCTATCCATTTTCTTGAGGATAATATGGGATGAAGAATTGATTTTGATGTTGAATGTATCATAGATATTTTTAACTTCCTTATTTTTGAAGGATTTTCCATTTTCTCGTGATTTGAGTTTATGCGGGATACCAAAATAGAATATAATGTTTTTTTATATAAAGTTGATACTAGGTATATATTTTGTCGAGGTTAAAGGAATGGATTCAACTCACTTAGTAATGAATTCAGTTGTTAAGATGATGGAATGATGTTGTTGGGATGATTTTTAATTGATCGCACCAATGAGGTCTAACCCCATTGAGAGATAGGCCATAAATATTGAGCGGTTTGTAATGTTTGACTAGGGACATGAATGAGATTTGAATGGATTTGAAATTTGATGCATTTATTTACGTATGCACAACAATATTTGGTGATGGTAGGCCAGTAATACCCTATATGTATGACACGTTTAATGATGGAATTTCCACTAAAGTGACACCCAAAAATTCCATCATGGAATTCTTTGATGTATCTGGTTAATTCATGTGATTTAAGACATTGTAATAGTATTTCGTTGAAACTACATTTATAAATAATTCCACCTATTATGAAAACGTGGGTGATGTGTTGAAGAAATGATATTTTAGCACCATGTGATAAATTTGATGGCAATTTACATTCCAAAAGATAATCATATATCTATGTGTACTATAGATCGGGTAGATTATTGTAAATGACATTAATAGAAGGCATCTCATTTTTATGTGAAGGATGATCTAAGCATTAAACAACTACATATATCTTAGTGTTATCCTTAGATTTTTCTAGTTTGAATGGGATGATAGATCCTAGAGATGATAGAGTATCTGTAAACTCATTAGAAGATCATGGAATAGCTTGAATGGTATAGTGATCAAAATAGTTGAGGAGAAATTTGACAAGTGCCTTATATTTTTGAAGGATTTCATTCGTACATTAATATTCTACTTTGAATTGACTGATAACAAGTTATGAATATCCATATATTTTTAGGATGTGAACACCTAAGATAATGGCGTATAAAGACCCATGATTAAGGCTTCATATTCTTCCATGTTATTAGTACATTTGAAAAAAAAAGAATGATAACGAGAAGTGGGATGTTCTAGGGAGGTAGGATAATGTCTCGACTCCTCGCCCATCTTGAAATTTAGCACCATCAAAGAAGAAGGTCATTTTAATGGGGATGAAATCAGATTTGTCAATTTTGTTGATGGATTCATTGGGGAAACATTCATGAGGGGGTTGATTATCTGGAAGGGGTACATAAATGAGTTGATCTACAATGGCATGACCTTTAATATATTTCTAAGATATGATTTCAAGGTCAAACTCATTCATGAGCATAAGCCATTGATTTATGTGGTCATTAGGATAAGGTTTAATGTCCATGGATTTAACTAGATTAAATCTAGTGAAAACATATGACTTATGATTGAGGAGATAATGTAAAAGTTTGGAGATGGTAAAGTACAACGCATAACATATTTTTTCATCTTCAATGTATCATGTTTCCTACTCATGGAGTGTATGAATAATGTAAGATATGGCTTATTCATGACCTTGAATATCACAAGGCAAGCATAACTATTAGATCATGCTCTAAAGTGGATATATATAGATAAAATGGCTCCCCTTCATGAGGTGGAGTAATAAAATTTGCTGACAATAGATATTGTTTGATTTTGTCGAAGGATTTCTATCAATCAGAATCCCAATGAAATCGTATGTCCTTATGGATAAGATGGTGAAACGATTGAAAATGATTAGAAAGTTGTGATATGAAATGTCAAATTGATTGTTGTTTACCTTGGAGGATATCTACTGCTTGAGATTGGATGGTGGAGGAATTTCAATTATTTCTCTAACCTTTTTTGGGTCCACTTCAATGCCTTGGATGGATATGATAAATCCTAAAAAATTTCCAATGAGAACACCAAAAACACACTTTGCAGGATGAAGACAAATACAAAATTGGATGATACAAGTGAAGATTGATTCAATTACATCACTTTGGTCTTTCTATGATTTGGATTTTCCTAGATTGTCATCAATGTAGTCTTCGACAATTTTTTAGATGAGGTCATGGAAAATGTATATCATGGTGCATTGATAAGTAACCCCTACATTTTTAAGACCAAATGGAATGACATGATAACAAAAGGTATCTGAGGGGTGATAAAATAAGTTTTTGTTGATCTTCAAGGGCGATGAGGATTTTCTTATAACCCAAAAATCCATCCATGGGGGAAAGCATTTTGTGGCTGATTGTTAGGTCAACAAGGTGATCTATGTTTGGAAGAGGGAAATCATCTTTAAGACAAGCAAGATTGAGATCCTGAAGTTTTTACATATGCGTATCTTACACGAGGATTTTTTTACGTGGATAACATTGGAGACCCATTATGGATAGTCAATGGGTATGATAAATTTGGCAGATAAGAGGTGTTACAACTCTTCTTGAATAAGGAGAGCTATACGGGACGTATTTTACGGATTTTTTGTTTAAATGGCTTAGCATTAGGATACATGACTATGTTGTGTATGAAAATATTAATTTTAATGTGAATGGCATGGCATGGTGTGGATTGAAAACAAAGGATGGAGGATTATCGAGTCCCCTGTAGATGAGGTTTGTTTTAAGATAAGTACCATAGGAGATGACATCTCCTACATTTGGGTCATACATGGGTCTTTTGTCGGGCAAGTATATTTTTCGGTGAAGGGATGGAGTTAAGCATGAGGAGATGATATTCCCTAAGTGTGAGATTTTTTGACCTCACCGAGAGAGGAATCATTTGGTAACTTCACGAAGGGATAGATGTACTAGTAGACACTTCATTAGATGATTCTAGTATGGATTTAGATAGAATACCTTCGTTTAGGTAGTACATCATGTAACATTCATAAATTGGATTTGGATAAATGGGGACAATGAAGGTTCAACCCTCATGTTCATATTTGAGAAAATGATGGAGAGTAGAAGGAACTTAACACATAGTGTGTATCCAAGGGCATCCTAATAACATGTTGTATTGAAACTCTCCTTCTATGATGTATGTAGTCATTTATTTACCCTTAATACTTATTTCTAACCCCAAATGCACCAGGACTATCACCTAACTTGGTGCTAAGTGGTCACCCGAGGCACGAGCAGATGTCAAGCCCCTCCTTTATGTGAACTTTTTGAGAAGGTTCCACCATTAATGGAGGATTATTTATAGAAATAGAAGTAAATTCACTTACATGAAAATGTAGAAGATGCATCTAACAGATCTACACATTGATGTGTCCCATAAGCTAAGTAAAATTGTAAGAATTATAATAAAGTATATCTCGAGCCATGATAAGTCATATAACATAATGGTTTACACCCATAAAAATTTATATAGAATGCACCTACAGATATATTGATTTAAAAGAGTTATGTTAGCCACATTATAGTTAAAAGGGTCATCTCAGACCACATATAGTAAATGGAAGAGAATTAACTCCTATAAGCTTCTCTGATATGGGACCCTAACTATACTTCTTCCATTCTATCCCTTGTTATAGATCTAACTACCCATACATATGATTATGACATCCCTTACAACCCTCTAGCACTAAGTGCTCTAAACCCTAACATTACTACATCACTTCATTACTCTATGTATTTTTTCTCTATCTATCTATCTCTGTGTATGTCTTATCTTCTCTCCATCTCTCTTCTCCTCTATGTTCATCTATCTCCCCATATCTCCATATATTTGGCCCAAGCATTTATTTTTATAATATCAACACCCACTACCATGCCTTATCCCAAAGCCACGAGATCATGTGTCAAGTGTAAATGTGGTCCTCCATAGGTGAATGTTTATCCCTTTGCAAACCTTCCACTCTCTGTAATAATGTCTTATGAGAATATTCCCTATGGGGAATATCCTTTTCTTGACCTCCAAGGTTATAGGCTGGAACCTTATCCACTCATCACGCCTAGTCGAGGTCCTCACATTTTTCCTCAAGTGCCTCTAGAATGCAAAATATGGATAAGTCCTTTAAACTCATGTTTTACCTCTCATGCATGCCCTGGTTTCACTTAAACCCTTCTTAAACCCCTTTGTCTTATGCACTTTCCCCTTAGCACCCTTCTTCTCACTGGTCTTGGGAACATGTGCCTCTTAATACATAGCCAATATTTAGGGTCCAACATCATCCCACACTTTGCGTGTTTTCCGTTCTCGAAAACATCCTTCTTCTTCAAAGAATAAAGAATAGTAGAACTGGACAATCTAAATAAATAATGAAAGAATATAATAATTTGCTACTATTGTAGGAGTGGGAATTCCTTCTTCATGGTTGCCTCAATATTTTCCTAGGCATCTACCTCACCTTGCACTTGTTGAAGTAGGTCACCTACTAGAGCAATCACTTCATCAAAACTTAATTTGTTTCTCTTAGCATTCAATGTATCTACAATGCCTTCTAGTTTCTTGCTAAGATCGTCTAACATGTCTATTCTGCGAGTGACCTAGGGATATAGCTCCTTAAGCTGATTCTTAATTAAACCCCACAAGGTTTTAATTGCTTCCAAATTTTTCTCAACCTTGGCTAGGATCTTATCATGCTCCACCCTATTTCCTTTGTTATTTTCTTGAAATTCCTTCAGATCTACCTCATGTGTAGTAACTAATATGCTTGCTACCTTGTCTCTATCAGCGTAATTGTCATATACAGCCTCGGCCATTTACATGGCGGTATTTATAGTGGAAAGGAACTCAGAATACCAAGTAATTGTTTCCCCAATCTTCATATTTTCTTCCTCCTTCTAGTGTGCCATCACCTCTT
Source organism: Taxus wallichiana var. yunnanensis (assembly GCA_018340775.1). Classification (NCBI taxonomy): domain Eukaryota; kingdom Viridiplantae; phylum Streptophyta; class Pinopsida; order Cupressales; family Taxaceae; genus Taxus; species Taxus wallichiana. Next base: position 300,854,450 of record CM031243.1, on the reverse strand, counting down.
CCATTGACTCCAATGTGATTGGATACCTTTCTATGGTGAGGATGAGGGTCAAGTCTTCTAAGAATTTCATGGTTGACTCGTATTTCTTCCTAGGAGGGGCCAAGTCTAGCTGCTTTGATATTATGGAGTCTAAAATAATCTCTATCTTCCTATGGATCTTGCATACCTTTTCCTTTTCATCACTTAACTTGCGTCTCAATTGTGTACTAATCATCTCCTCCTACTTTATCTCCCTATCTTTTTCAATGATCTCTTCATTTTTCTTTTCAAGCTCTTCCACTAAGACCCTTAATCTATCATTTCTCCCGAAGATCCTTTCCTAAACTTCTATTGATAATTTGATTAACATGTTGCAAAATTTCTCATCAAATAGTTGTTGGGAATTCACTAGAGGATTTATTTCCTTGGAATTTGATATCTTCATTAGCGCCTCAAACTTGACCTCGAATTCAGGTTCATCAACATGGGACTCAAAATCCCAAGATAGCATTTTCCTCGTGTATGGGTATGCACCCTCTTCATCAAAAGAATACCATGCAAGGAGTTGGTTTGATGCCACAATACTTTGGAAATTCATGTGCATTACCTTATTTGGATCATTGATGTAAGTCATTTCTTTTTTTGATGCCTCTACTACACCCTTTCCACCTATGTGTGCCACCTTTGGGAAGCTTACTAGTAAGTTGTGGTCTCTTCCCATGCTTTCATACTCCTTTCCCACACTTGCACTCTCCTCATTCTCCTTCAATACTTCCTCAATGCTATGCTCCACCTCTTGATCCACTAAGTCCTTTATAATAACAACTACTTCCCTCTCAGCCACATCCTCTATATACTCCTTAGTCAAGCTTGGAGTCTTTTGATCCTTCATGTTTACTTCTTCACTTCCTCCCTAGTTATGGGTGCCTTCCTCATCCTCATCCTTCTCTTCACTTCCTTCTTCCTCTGACTCATGTACATCATACATAAGATGGTTACAGCCTCACCATGCTCTTCATCATCCTCATCACCCTTGTCAGCCTCTATGCTCTCTGTTTCTTCTGAGTCCACCTTTTCTGTTACTCTTTTCTTCTTCCTAACTGGTGATTCCAATATAGGAGAATTTTATTTTCTTCTTCCCTAGGTGACTCCTTTCTTACCAGTGAATATTCTTTCACATGGGACTTCTCCTACCCTGGTGCCTCTTCCTCAGGTGTCTTCTCTTTCTCTTTTTGGGTTACTTCTTCCTTCATGCATAGGTGTTTGGTTTTGTGCCTGAATCCTACGCGCCTACAGAGTGCATTGTATGTGTACTTGATACCATTTTCTCATGAGCCTCCTCTCTCTCTCTCTCTCTCTCTCTCTCTCTCTCTTCCTCAGCATGACCTTCTTCCTTATGATGGGGTCTTTTGGGATGGAGACATCATTTTCAATGTAATCACCCTTCTCATACTTAGGCCTTATACGCAGTATACCCTTGTTATGGTCCTCCTAGTAACAAGAAATGTCACTGGCTTCAACATATGTATGTCATGGGAGACATACTTCTCCACATAGGCATGCTTCTTTGGATATATAAATCTTTTGCATAGCCTGTAGTAACCTTGGTCTACTATGCTAAGCTCAAACATTATCTTCTTTTCCTCTTTGAATTAATTGACCCCAACCTGGAAGTATTGTGCTGAAGGAGAATGACAATTTGCACTAGGGACCCTTGGCACTATCTGCCAAAGTAAACTTTCCAATACAAAAATGTTGGTACATAGAGAATTTAGCCTCACCTTGTAGTAAAATAGGTAACTACTTGGGTATTCTCCATTCAGCACCGAATGTGTCATGCATCTTCTTATACCATTTTTTTAGGCGGCCTTATGAGCAATTGTCATGGAGTCATAAGTGTATTGTTCAAATATTTTGATGGGGTAAAGGTTCTCATCTAGGTATTCCCAAACAAATTTATCTAGCCCATCAAGCACTCCAATATCTGAAAATATGATGGTAAGGAGGAAATTACCAAACATGATATTTTCTCCATCGTGTATGGCATTGATGATATCTTATGCTATGAAATATGATAGGTTATAGATGGTCCCCTCTGAGATCTTATGGAAAAAATTCATCCAATCTTTTTTTATCTATGTCCATCTCTCCTTCTCATTCAACTTTGTGACCAAGCACGTGGCCATCCTCATTACAGGTCGAAACTTGCTGAAATTTTGAAGTAGCACGACCCTTCTTGTAGTCATAAGCTTCAACAGTCTTCTTAATGGCCTCCTTATTGTCCAAGTCATCATCAAATGATTCTCCTTCATAGATAAGACCAGTAAACTTAGAAATCAATTTGGGAATTATTCACATCCTTCGTCCTACAAAGTAAAATTGGTCTTCATGTACATGCAACATTAACCACTGGTATAGTCACTCAGGTCTTCCAAAATAGAGAAACTCGTAGATTTGCAATAACCTAGCCTTCTTCATCTTCACCTTTACCTTATCATCGTAGATAGGCATTCCATTTGGTGTCCTCTTTTCTATAGGGTGAACTAGTTCCAATGCAATCTCATTCTCTGTGGTGTTTTTCCAATGGTTATAGTAACTCACAACTATCTTTCTAACATGAGACACCCATTCTTTTCCAATAAATAATCCATCTAGTTATTGCATCTCCATGTACCATTATTCATTGAAACTGGTCGAAATGGCTTGTTTCCCCTTTCCCTTTCCATTCTTTGGTTAAATGTTTGCTGCTTTGCTTAGTACCATTTCTCTTTCAGGTCACCAAAAGTTCTTCCTTTCTCCTGATCCTGGCTCTTCTCAACTCTTTGGCTCCACTCCTTTTCGAAAATCCCCTCAATCCTGTGCCCTAGCTATGGAACCCTAACTTGGAAAACCCTTTTTCCACAAGACAACGTAATCACTCATGGGATTCTTCCACACAACCTTCTCCATTCATGCATGTGTACTCTTTTTACCTTTTGGTTCATTGATCAAACTAGCTATGCACACAAATTTTCATAAACATTTTTCACACAACTTTTTTTTCAAGGATGCTCTAGTTCACAAGAGCTCTTCAATAACAAAAATACAAGGTAAATAATAATGCACCCCAACCTTCTACTTATAGATTTTTCTTTTTCCCATAATAAATTCCATGCCATCTACCAATGTACTTTTGTATTAAAGGTGGCTTTTTCTAACACCACCCTTCAGCACTTTTACCCCCACACCCAATCCTACATGAAAACTTCTACAACCTTCACGGTGTTAAAACCCTTACTTACCGAAGATCCTCAAGCTTGTGCTTTTAGTGCCTAAGGCACTTCTTTTGTCCTTACCTGATTTTTGACATCACCTACCTCATGTTTTTCTTGCACTTCTCACCCTTGTATGTAGTTTTTGTAAAGCCTTTCTAATAAAAAAATATTCATGTTCACCTTTTCTATGTGTGTTCTTCCATACTATGTGTTTTTAATTCTTGAACCTAGGCCATTAGAACACATCTTCCAATACCATCTTCCATTACTTGTTGCATCACTTCACCCCACACAAAAATAGATGCGTGGTCCTTTGCACATAGAAAACTTTTGAAATTATAAGTGGCTACCAGTGCATAAATGCACACAACAAAAATCAATGAGAAAGGGAAACAAAAGAAAGGAAATGCATTAAATAAAATCCTATTCTAACTGGAAATACTAGCTTATTTACAAACTCAAGGAATATTTATTTATAATAGGGCTTCACCTGAACCATTGAAATGTCCTAGTAACCGTGTTCCATCTAGGGCTTATAACTAGAAAGTTCTTAAATAAAATATATAGGATATAATGTATGGGCCAATCCTATGGAATTTGAATTTCCCGGATGGTGCAAGAATTGGAATCATACTATAGAACCATCTTCCCAACCTCAAACTATTTGTTCTTGATGTGTCTATCATGCCATGCCTTATGCCTGGATTTTTCTATTTTCTAACTCTAGTGAGAAATATCCCGCCTCTCATCTAACTACATTAACTTATCAATCCTCTCCTCAAGTGCTTGTTCATCATCTAATCCTCCTATGCACGTTATACGTAGTGATGGTAGCATGAATTCAATAGGTAATACCGCTTTCGCGTTAAACACACATTGAAAAGGTGTGGCCTTATTCAGTCTTTTATAAGCAGTCTAGTATGACCATAACACAACAAAAACTTTATCATCCCAATCCTTTCTTCCTACATCAAAAATCTTGGTTGATGTTGTTGGTACCCAGATTTAATCTCCTTCACAACTTGAGCAACATCATGGATTTTACAAGACACTTAGAGGTAGATAAATGATTTATATGTCATTTTGTAGTTGGGGAAGCAATTTATCTAACTTGTTAGCACTCAAGATTTGAAGAAGTGGGTAGCACCTTGAAAGGATTTTGATCTAATCCTCACTATTTTAGGTTGTGCCTTTCAACCAAGGTAAGAGAACCTATATTGCAGCCTCTGTTTTGTGAAGGAGGTGGAGATATCCTTATACTATGCATATTGTATGGAGATGGCCTTGGGAAAACATGATCAATTTTCCATTATTCAAACTCAATAGAGCTATCACTACTAAATGATGGAAATGATTTCAAGACAAGGCTGAGGCTGCTAGAGACATGGTATGATCTTGATTTACTTTGTGCATTTTTGTAAATGGATTGTGTTATTTTGTTGACACACAATGCAATGCAGGGGTAGTATGGGGTAGGATTATTTATTCTGAATGAAATTTTTGGTGGGATATTTTAGACAAGACTAACTAGAATTTTCCAGATTCTTTGAGGACCTTTGCAAGAAATTTGTAACACCTAAACAACAGAATGCTTCAAAGGGGTTAAGGTACTCCTTCAACCAGGATATGTGCACCAAATAGAGGCCCAAATTTACACTCTTCCACACAATATTTGACAATCTGCCACAAAATATTGAAGCAGATGAACCAAAAAAGTATCCAAAATCTCTATTTTATCATGACCTAAGGTGCACCCAAAGGTTTACAAACAATCTCAGAATTCAATGAAGGTAAAGTGATTTTAAATATGTTTATCTCTTTATCAGATGAAATCTCTTCTGAACGTGAGACTGCAAATTTCACTAAACTATCAACAAGAAATGAGACCATGTATGATCAAGAGAGATTTTAAACACAAGACTGCAACAGGAGCAAGAAACACAAATTGAAAACATTCTAAAACATAAGTGCATGTAAATTTTTCCAAGAGACAACACAAAATAATCCAGAATGACCAAATTTATCAGCAGGGGAATGTTATAAGAATGATCTCGAGAGCTTGTTGATGGCTTTGCAATGAAACCAACTCAACATGATATAAATCATGCAAAAAGGAATTAGAAATGATTATCGGTGGTTTCTCGAGAATGGGCTTCTTCCTAGATTTTTCTATGAATTTCTAAGTTTCTCTAACCTTTTGCATGTCTTAAAACATGCATTATATAAATTTCAATTACATTTTATCCTTCTTTCCCAAGAAAAGAATATGCCCAACATCAATTTTGTTACAAAATTCCAACATGATTCGCAGATAGATACATTTAAAAAATTTGCAACAAGAGTTGCCAGGTGTTTCTAAAATGGTGAATCATTACAAATCCTTCATCATTATCCATTGTAGAGGCATGTTTTTCATTCTCCAAGCATGCAGACCCCTTTCATTTCATCATTTCATCCTTATCATTCCAAATTTTGATTCTCAGAACTTTATAATTTGATATTTCACGTTTTGCATAGGCACGAGTAAAAACTATTTCAAAAACACCTCAAATCTGGAAATTAATCCCTATGCAAAATTCACATTTCCACACTTCCTAGAAAAAAATGGTGGCTGAATTGAAGAATGTATAGTTACCATTGATTTTCTCTTTCTCCTTCAATCTGGGCCCTCCACATGTCAAACTATGATTGGGAATGAATTTGGGCTCACTTTTTGACCTTTTAACATTTTTGAAAAAATGGAAAAAATGACCTTTTTCTCCGCCCCTCTGCCCTTGCAATTTGGTGATGACACATGGCATATGGTGGGTCCCATTGGGATTGTGGCTCAATTCTACACATTTTGACCCTTTTTGGAGTTTGGAAAAATTTCACTTTTTTCCCTGTAGGCCCACACCTCCACCTCTAGTCCTTGACACGTGTCATCCTCTCTATCGCTAAAAATCCGTGGGCTTATTTCATGTTTTAACCCCTTTTTTGCAAAGGAAAATTTTTCAAATTTTCCTCCGTAGGCCCGCGCCTCTTATGTTTTCCTTGACACATGTCCCCCTATGGTTTGTTCATGGGCCAACACTTCAAATTTCCATACTAAGTCTTTTTGTCAAAAGGGAGAAAATTCCCTTTTACCTCCGCTGGCCCGCTGACCCACTCTACCCACCACGTGTCTTCCTCTGCTTCATTCGGACCCATGGCTTAATTTTTTCTCTAAGTCTTTTTACAAAAGGGAAAAATTTCCCCTTTGCCCCGTCGGCCCACACTTCCTTCTACACCTGCCACGTGTCCACCCCTTGCTCCATTGTAGACTGCGGGCTTTTCCACACCTTTTTCCCCCTTCACAAAAAAGGAAAATTTTTCCTAAGTTCCCGCTTGCCTTCCATCCCGCCTTGGCATAAGAACATGACACGTGTCTTCTTACGAGTTACGGGGTAATGTTGAATTTTTTCCCAAAGCCAAAAAATGCCAAGTTTTTCAAAGAAACCCCACTAATCCTTGTCCAACCAGATGTGGCCACATAGGAGACATCGTTTGAGCTTAATTTTGACGGTCAAATGACACCCGTACGACTGTCAAAAAACACAAGAATTTGCTAAGGACGCCTGAATTTGATTTTTTTCTCGTGGGTAAAGGATTTTTTGGTCAAAAAACATATGGGAAGTGGTTTCAAGCAATTTTTGACCACGGGGAAGGATTTTTGAGGTACATAAGTATAAAACGAGAAAATTCGAGCTCCACAGGCTGGGAAAATGCAAAAAATGACAAAGGCCCGTGGATTTGGAAATTTAGGGTATAAAACAGAGCGTGCATGTATTTTTCTTTCAACTTAGAGAAAAATAATAGGTTTATGAGCCATTTAAAGCATTCAATCTAGATGGGGAAACTTACAGACCACCAAACTCGAAGAAAAACATTTTTTGAGCATGTAGAACAAAGGGGAAAGATGGGAAAATAATAGAGGATCAAAATGGGCACCAACAGACGTGTGATTCATAATTTTGTTAAATGCCTCAGTAGTCCCATTAGCTTTTGGGTGATAGGGGTTAGTCTTGTGGTGGGCTACCATGAATTTTACCAAAAAGATTCTAACTATCTCATTCTAGAAATTAGTGCCCCTATAACTTGTTAAACTTAGTGGGCATCCATATCTGCATGATAGTGTTTTCCCAAAAGAACCTACATGTTGTTATCACCGTGGAGTCCTTGTAGATGCCACTTCTACCCACCTCATAATTTGTGCATGTAATGATATAACATGAACTTGTCCTTTGCGTGGCTAGGGAAATAGGGCCTATGAAGTCAATTTTCCACTTCTCAACTAGTTATGTACTAGAAATCAGTCTTAATGGAATTTCATTTCTTTTCCCTAGTTTACCAAGGCACTAGAAATGGTCACAAGCCTTGCAATACTAAATACAATCCTTGTAAATGCTTTCCCATAAAAAACTGCTAGAAGGGTCTTACACGTAATTACATTCCCGCATATTTTCCTCATACAATTCCACCACTTGTGTGCTTCCTCCATGATTGCAACATGTTCATGCTCTAACACGCATCGGTGAAAAACCTCATCGCATTCTAGCTTGTACAAGTATCCATTAATTAACATGTAGGGTGTGATGCATATGGAGAACAAATTCCTTTCCAAAGTCTTCATTCCTTCAGGTGCCACACTGTTTTGAGAAACACATCAATATCTTCTAGGTCATAGGGCACGCACCATAATATAAATAGTTGTGCATCTAACATTATATCCTCAATGCGCTATGCATCCTCCCTAAGTCAATCCTTGATAAATAGTCAAGTTCCAAATTACTCTTACCTAGTTAACAACAACTGTAAACTTAAACTCTTGAAACAACAGGACCCACCAACATATGCACCCATGTAAAATGGGATTTTTACCAAGTATTTCAATGCCATGTGGTCTATGTAGAATATAAAATGTGTTTCCAATAGATACTTCCTAAATTTTTGTAGTGCGTAGATCATTGAAAATGCTTCATGCATACGAGTAGTATAGTTCTGTTCTATTGGGGTTAGCTTTCTACTAGCAAAACAAAAGGGGTGGTCAATAACTCCCTCTCCAGGTTGTGCTAATATTGCCCCAATTTCCATCCCTAAAGCATCAACATGTACATGGAATGGCTTATCCCAAGAAGGAAAGCGTAATATGGGTGCAATGATAAGCTTATTCTTTAGTGTATCAAATGCCATTTGTTACACCTCTCCCCAATGAAATGCAATTTTGTGTTTTAAAAACTTTTCTAATGGCATGATGATCTTGGTATACCCCTTAATAAATTTCCGATAATACCCCATATGCCCAAGGAATCCACATAGTGTGCTCTAGCTGGTAGGTTCCCCAATCCCATAATAATAAAAACTTTTGCGGGATGCACTTTGGAAAACCTTCCTTACATATGATATGTCCCAAAAGGGTTCCAAATGGAGTAGCGAAAACACATTTCTTAATGTTGAGGGATATCCTCAACTACTGACATATTTCAAACATCAGCCTCAGATTGTCACAATGATCCCTCACTAATCCATATATCATCCAATCATCAAGGTAGACTTGAAGAAACTTATGGATGAAGTCTTGAAATTCTTGTACCACAATGTATGAAAACATAGTAGGTGTGTTCTTCAGTCCAAAAGGCATGACTATGTAGGAAAATCTTCCCCATTTAGTGGCAAATTTTTCTTTTCTTGGTCCTCCTTTGTAATTCTAACTTGATGATATCCTGAGAATCCATCTATGAAAGAATAGATCTCACGCCCAGCTACTCCTTCTAGGATCTCCTCAATGAAAGGGGTTAGAAAGCGATCAATGAATCATACCACATTCAAATCCCTGTAATCAATACAAATCCTTATCCTCCCATAAGTTTTAATGATAATGACCATCGAGCTTACCCATTCTAATTCCTCAATGGCCTCAATGATTCTGATGTGATCATCTTGTCAACCTCCTCATTGATTTTGACGCAAAGATTTAGATTCATTCGATAAGGTCTCTTCTGAATTGGGCGGCAACCTACGTTTAACTTGATTTTCATTTTTCCCAATGTGTGGTGAACTCCCTTAAGCTCATGGTTTCCGCATGGAAATAAGTTTTGAAACTCATGCAATAGATTGATGATCTTCAAAACCTCTATTTTTTCAAGTAATCTCTAATAGTAGTCTCCTTAGGTTCACCTCCGAACCAATGTTAACCTTATTGGTTTTCAGGGGTTCATGGTAGGTGTGCACTTGCTCATCAGTACTATTCATAACTTCGCATGTACCCATAGTATGGTTAACATCTAAATTTTTCAATTCTTCACCATCGATCACATAGACCAATTTTCCTTTCTCTTTTTCCATGCATGCGTACTCAAGTTGTATCTCCTCTGATTCTTCCTCATCAAAGCACACTTCTAAACTAGGTTCACCCAATAATTCTAGTATTCTATCCTCCTCCATGGCACTATCTCCCATAGTTAGGTGCTTAACAACCTACAACACCTCATCCACTCGATGGCTTAGTACTCGATATTTGAAATCTTGAAGGAGGTCAGCCATCAACTCCTGTCAGTTTCCTATCTGATGACGCATCTCTAAGTGAATGTACCATGCACGTGTGTAACCTTGTAAGGTGGAGTACAACTTATGCACCCATAAATAAGGTGGAAATGCTTTTGCACCTTCCATCTAGGCCTTCTCACATGCTTAGACGTGGAACGAGGCGGGTTCCTTCCCATGATAATTTTATATGATAGTAGGTGCATTTCTCCGAGAAAAACCTGACAAAGAATGTGATTCTCACTTTGTGCCACTCTATAAGGGTATTACAATGGGATGCCCACCAATGTGTTGTGGTTGTGAGAAAGGTATAGCTAATCATCCTTCTCCTTTCAATCTCACATATCTATTGGGTCTCTATTTCTTGCAAGAAAACATTAGGGTTGGCTCCCTCAAAATAACTTGGCAACTTCTTTCTTCCTAGGAACTTGACTGAGTGCACCTTTGTTACTCTCATCAAAAACCTCTTAACTACCTTCTCACCAACTCATATGTCCTATGCACCCAATTATCATATGCCACACTAGTTATATCACTTATAGATTAAGCATATTCCCACTAAATAATTCCCTCCTTTATCAGTTGCACAACTTCAGGGTACCAGATAGTGCTCACTTAAATTATATCTAGGTATTCTTCTCCTAAAGGCTTAATATAGGACACTGAATTCCCATTTGGAAAATGAATGATAACACATTCTTATTTTTTCTCAAAACTTATATACCCCTTATTAAAACTTAAGTCACCAAATTGTTCTTATAGCACCAGGGACGCCCAAGTAACATTGTAAAGTTTTCTTCCTTACCAAGCACTAATAATTTGAATTCCCTAGTTAATTTCACCCCTTAAATAGTGATAGAAACATCCTTTAAAACATCAATGGGCATTTCCTTTATCTTATTGGCCATATGCAACATATTCGAAGATGGTTGTAATGGGGACCTTCCCATTTGATTCCAGGTGTCCAAGGTGAGAACATTTACTTTCACTCCTAGGTCAATCAAAATATTACTTAGGAGCCATACATCAACAAATTAATTCAAGGTAATATCCTTATCATAGTCGAGAATTTGGGGAGGAAGCTTAACATGTAAAACCTACCTCTCGCACTCTACTCTAGCACTTGGTATCTTATCCCTCAACCATTCTCCTAATAAAGAAATGATATTCTCTTAGCGTAACATCTTACATACCTCTCTAACATCATCTATATTTGACTAAGGGATGTCAATTCTTTCCTTCTACCCAAACTTCTTGGATTTCTCCTTTAGAAATTAAATTTCCCCTTGAAGACTCTTAATTACATCCATGGTCTTTTGATAGACTTCCTTCTGATGGGTAGGGTCCAAATACTTCTAATACATCACCTCTTCCATTGTAATTAGTGGTCTCTACTTTGGTATCTCCCTAGTGCATGTAGCCTTAGCTTGCATCATCACCAGTACATGTTCTAATTATGACTCATGTGCTACCCTTGGCATCCACTCCGATTCTAATTTCTTAACGCTTACCATCCCGATGCGCTTGTATTTTCAATTTTTTTGGATCATGTGTACAAATAGCTTTGAGAACTCATCATAATTTTTCTTCTTCCCACTCCATGAGCACTATATTAGGTCAGGACATTCACACTTGTAATGATCTATGGACCCACAATTATAACAAGTTCCATAAGGGAATTCACCTCTTCCACCTCCACGATTACCACAGCCTATAAATCCTTCGTGAAATGTTCTTCCATGAGCTCCTCCATCCATGTGTCCTTCATAGTGACAACCATCATCCTTGGAATTTTTACAATGTTGGTCTAGCATACACCAATATCAATGGCATCATGTATCTATTCAATCAATCTACAATCCTCGGTGTCATGAGTAGTAGAGTTGCAAATCTTTCAATAACAAGGAACATTCTTACGGATTGTGCACTGCACTAGTGGACACCTACTTGCATCATGATCTTTGTGGAAAATCTCACAGTCTACCATCATTGTGTGTACCGATCTTCAAGGAAAATTTTCCTTTATATGCCCCTTAACCTCACAATCTATGTACTATAGGCCACTGTGAGTCTCATGTGTCAAGTTCGTAGATAGATTCTTGAGCTTATTTTTCATTGCAATAATATGAGCTTCAAGAAAAGGACTAACACTGATATCCACATTTCTCATAGCCTCAGCGCATAGGGTAGTCTCCAAGGCCTCACACGGGTCTATAAAATTCTTGTGTGAAAGTGCTCTTCTAAAGGGTGTTATTAATCCTCCAACAAACCATTGAGCATTCTAAGAAGGATGAATATCATAATATAATTTCTATAATATATTTTTAAAACACGTATTATACTCTCATACGCTCTCTGTCATACCTTGTTGAATCTCCTTCAGCGCGCTAATGCTCTTCTATTCAAACTTAGGAATATGGAATTTAGCTAAGAAGGCATTACATAGCATGGTATAATCTACTATTGTTTGGTGGGGGTCATAATTCGGTACTAACTATGTGCGTGCCCTTGCAATGTTGTTGCAAACTAAATTTCCTTCCATTCCGGGTATTGATCCCCTTCATGTGCCATAGCATCTCACAATTTTGTACATGCTCTACATCATCCTCAACACCTTTTTAATCTAGTAGATGCAAATACATTTCAAAAAATACTTGCTGAGGTGGTTGAGGCCCTTGTCCACTTGATCCGAACCTAGATTCCCTCCAATGTTGCCTCCACCACTAGATCCATTAGATCCAAAAATGCATGTCCCTCCTAACCCACTAGATCCTCCATATCTATCAAGTCCACTAGGTCCACTAGTTTTTATTCCACTTGGCCCACCAGATCCACCTCTCGTAGCTAGTAAAGGTCCCAAAGCAGATTATACCTTGTTTCCCCACTATCATGTTAAACTAGGTGCCAACACTATGTGATATTACACCGCTACCAGATGTGTGTCCCACCACTTCTAGACGTGATACCCAAGATTTGTGTACCTATACTTTTCCCAAATGTCACTCCAGAAAATATACCTCTAAACACAGGAAATGATTTTGCAGCCATAGATGTGCTAAATGAAAATTTATACCTCCTAGGCATTGATCGGTTACTTCCATCAATACCATCTGGTCAATAATACTTATCTATGGATTTGGAAAACTAAGCATTAGGGGTTGGTCACCAGGTGGATTCGGATGCTCATCAACCACTCTCCTTTCTTCAAGTGATGATATTTCATCAAAAGTGAAGGGGTATCTCTCTCACACTTTCCAAGATGGGGTAACAAATACTTCTCAGGTTCCACATCATCTACGTGAACCTCAATTCCTTCTCAACATCTACCTCCATAAATCCATCACTCCTATAACTTTGTGTTGTCTATCTAACTCCCTTTCATGAGCTTCATTATACTTGAGTCATCTCTCTTCCCTCTCCTTTTCATCCGCAAGGTCTACCATCCTCCTCCACTCTAGCTTCCTCACCTAGTGCTCAGAAGAAGCTTAGCTAGCCATAGGAAATGCTTCCAAACTCATTGTAATGATCAAGATCTTTATAGCTAAAGGGATAACATGCAAGAACAATCCTCTTGGCTCCCTCAAGAACTCAAACTCAACAATCTCTAGATAGGAATATGTAGAAATCACGTACTCTAAGGTGTAAATCATCAACACTCTACTCCACCAATGATCAACAACACGTTTCCAAGTCAAATCAGCATCATACAGCCTCTGATACTCATCTTGGGTCCATACGTGAGGTATATAGTACCATCTTGATCTAGATGCATACACCAAGAGCCATTCATACAACTCCACTGGAAAACAACAGAATAAGGTCTCATACAACTCATGATACATATGTTCTTCTACCCATTTATGTGCATCAAACTCAGGTCCATCACTAAATATCTATGAAAATGCATCCTTCATGATTTTAATCCATGCTTCGACACCTTTATCTAAGGTTAAGTGCTCTGTTTTCATGAATCATTCTCACAAAAATTTTGAAAAGAGGTCCCGAAAATGGAACCAAGATGTACTCATTTATTTACCTTAATACTTCTTTTTAACCCCAAATGCACTAGCCTATCATTCAATGGGTGCTAGGCACTCACCCGAGGCATGTGCATGCATTGAGCCCCTCCTTTATGTGAGATTTTTGAGAAGGGTCCACCATTAATGGAGAATTATTTACATAAAAAAAAGTACATTTAATTACTTGAAAATGTACAAGATGCAACTAACAGATCTACAAATTGATGCATCACGAAAGCTAAGTAACATTTTAAGAAGTATAATAAAATAGATCTGAGCCATGATAAGTCATATAATACAAGGTTTTACACCCATAAACAAATTATATAGAATGAACCCACACATACATTGATTAAACAGAGTTATGGTAGCCACATTATAGTCAAAAGGGTCATCTCAGACCATATACAATAAATGACAGAGACTTAACTCCTATAAGCTTCTTTGATATGAGACCCTAACTATAATTCTTCCATTTTATCCCTTGTTACAGATCTCGGTACCCATACATATGCTTATGACATCACTTATATCCCTCTAGAACTAAGTTCTCTAAACCCTAACATTACTTGTATCACTTCGTTACTCCATGTATTTATATCTCTGTGTCTTCTCCTCTCTCCATCTCTCTTCTCCTCTATTTTCATCTATCTCTCCATATCTCCTTATATCTAGCCCAAGAATTTCTTTATATAATATCATCACCCACCACCATTCCTTTTCCAAGTGTAGATCACATGTCAAGTGTCGATGTGGTCCTCCATAGGTGAATTCTTATCACTTTGTAAACCATCCACTCTCTGTAATGATGTCTTCAGTTATATTTCCTACGGGAATTTCTTTTTCTTGACCTCCAAGATTCTAGGCTGACACCTTATCCACTCATCACACCTAGTCATATCCTCATGCTTTTCCTCAAGTGCCTCTAGAATTCCAAATATGGTTAAGTCCTTTAAACCCATGTTCTACCTCCCACGCGTGCCTTGTTTTCACTTAAACCCTTCATAAAACCCTTTGTCATGTGTGATTTTATCTTAGCACCCTTCTTCTCACTAGTACTACCTACGCGTGCCTCTTGGTACTTAGATAATATTTTGGGTCAAATAATATATAAGAGTTCTCATAGGTTTTGATGCCAACTTTAAGTGTAAGTATGACGATGCCTAACGTGGGTGCGATAATTTCATTGAAGGATCATAGTAATACTGGTGTTTGAGTGATAACAGTGTCAGGTAGCTTAAGCTGGTCAAAAGAAGGGGATGATATGATGTTAATTTCAGCATGCTATCAATCATGACCCTCTTGATGGAGATATTGATCTGAGTGGTAATGAATAGTGTTAGGTCATGGTCCTTTGGTCTGCAGTGGGGAATCTCTCATGGTTTGAATGATATATGAATCAATTTTTAAGGGAACTTACAAAGTTTTTGAAAGGGATGAATCATTGGATGGTACGGTTATGTATTGAAGGGCTTATAACATAGCCTATTTGTGAAATGGTGATGTTTGAACCAGTTTATAATGTGACATCCTGATAGGGAATTAGTGTAGTTGCTTAATGATAACCTTTTATATTGTAGTGAAACGGGGTGTCACTCCTTGCATTGAGATCTTGGCTCTAGGTGACGGTGTTTGATTAGACACTTTGGGAGATACGGAAATAAATACCTTGGGTGTATCTGAAAAATATGCTAATTCTAGACGTGATGGTATAACAAAAAATGTTTTACTTTTTTTAGACTTGGATGGCTCTTTTTCATAATTTTGTGAATGGGTAGTGATTTGTATAGTGTTGAATCGATGATCGATGATTTAGGGATGGATTTTTTAGGATTTAATGACAATTATATCGATGTTGGTGTTGTGTTTGATTGAGAAGGAAAGAAGAGATAAATGCCAAGTTCTTGCACATTTGAGTTAAAGACCCTATAATCTTCTCTGGAATGGCCTCGTGTTTTGTGGTAATCACATAAAAACATTGAATTCATACCATGCATATTTCCATCCTTGATGATTAGATAGATTAAGAGATGGTAATTTGATAAGTGACCACTAAAGGATGTTATCTAAGATGGTGGCATAATTCCCTTAGGGGTATACATGGATGGGGATAAGGTTGTGTCCATATTCCTTTCGGGAAGAAGTAAGGCGAGTTGTCTAGTTACAAATTTTTATTTATTGACCATAGAGGCTTTCTAGGAGTTATGACAGGGAGGAAGAAGATCCCGTATGGGTGGCCATTGATGTGGATGGTTAGACTGTATGTGTGAGGTGAGGGGGAATAACCTAGTACAAATGCCTATTGTTAGGGATAACTAGGTCATGTGAAAGGTGTAGGATATGGACTAAATGTAGGGGTTTGGTAGGTGGATTTTGACCCTAAGATAATACGGTGATTAAAATGTATAAGGGAGCGAGGTCCACTCAAAGGGATTTGATCTAGGAAAAATATTGACATATCTTGAATACTTAAACAACACCTTGTTTATGAGGCCCTTTGTGGTTTTGGATGGACCAGGTGTGGTTGACGAGGATGCAAAATAATTAGATTCTCCTGAGGTAAAGGTGTTAGGGTAATAATTTCAAGTGGGATCTACCACTACAGTATGCCCCAATATTATTGAAGTTTGTCTAATCAAACAATATTATGAAGTTATTTCATATTTGAGAGTCACGTGGCTTGGCCAATTCACGCACCCACATTGATTTGGGCGATCCCTCTTGAGATTGAATCCTACAATGTATACATTTGTATAGATTGAATTAAATACGAGATCTGAATATAAGTACAATTTATGATCATTGTATTATTTGAACAAAAGATATAGCTCCGTAGACACTAAAAATACTAATGTGGAAGTGGAAGTTCTAGTTAAACTCGTGTGAATTCTTAATAAAGATAGTGCTTTACCAATGGATTTTTTTCCTTCTGGTTTCTCCACTTAAATCTGGTGTCATCTATCTATGTTCTTTTTATTATCTGATTTTATCTCTTACTCCTCTATTATTCATTATCTATTTTAATCTATTTTTGTGTCTAATCAATTACACATCATAATCTATATCCATCGATGTTTAAATGGTTGACTTGTAATATGTTGATTATGTTTCCCTCACTAAATCTAACATGGTATCAAAGCATGGTGATTATGCATGTGCAGGGTCGATCTGGAGATTTTAATTTTCTAGAGTAAAAATCTTGAAGTTTATTTATGGATCTACAAAACCCTAAAATTTCCACAGTCATCTTCAAGCAAACCAAGTTTAAACTTCCAGTTCCTGCCTAAATATTGTTTGAAATATTGGTTAAATATGGGCTAAATGGTTGTTTAGATCATGTTTGAGCTTTTGTATGCTTAGATATTTTCTTCTACATTTTTTTAGTCATTTACGGTTTAAATCTATCATCTGCAAGCTTATTTTAAGTTTTTACACCGTTTATAGCCATTTGGGGTGTTTTCTCGACTTTGGATCCAAAATATCTATTTAGATCCAATTTTTTTGGGGCTTCTAAGTTCGTTTTAGTAGTAAAAATATTTATTTTTTCTAGTTTTATCTTTGTGAAGCTTGGGCCAATCATTTTGTGCCATCTAGCTTCACATTTTCAGTCTTTCTTTAGATCCTATTGGTTTTACAAAGCTTGGACCAATAAAATTGCTCCAAATAGCTTCATTGTCCTTTTTTCACATTTGCAAAGCTATATCCACTCTTAGAGTTCCAAGTGGCTTCAATCTGACACCTTTTTATCTTTGTGAAGCATGATCCAATATTCTAGTGCCATCTAGCTTCGCTCTATCAGTCTTTTTCAACTACGAAGCTTGAGCCAACAATTTTTCCAAATAGGTTTGCATTGTCAATTTTTGTGAATTTTGAATCAATCGAAAGGCTCCATTTTGATTTGTGGTGTCAATTTGATTTTTATCTAATTATCAATAGTGAAACATGAGTCAATAAGGGCTTTACATGTTTTTTTCACATTGTCAGACTTGTGGTAGCTTTCCTCTACCATTTTTGAAATTTAAGCCAATAGGATTGCTCCAAGTAGCCAAGTATTTCAAAATTTCAGGATTTTACTAGTTTTCTTCTGACATATGTGAAGGATAAACCAATAAAATTGCTCCAAGTATTTTTTATTTCACATTTTTCATATTTGTAAAATCCGAGCCAATAGAATTGCTCCATATTTTGCATTTTCAGTTATTTCATTTGTGGAAGTGGTTACCAATTAGAATTTTCCACCTTTTGACATTTCTATGTGTGTGTCAGTTTTGTGAAAAGTGGGCCATTTAAAAGGCTCCATGTGTCCTTAGTTTTCTTTAGCCATTTTGGTTATACTACGAAGTGCAAAAGATAAGAATTTGGGCACGTACATATATTTTTCACATTTCTCATTCACTATCGACTTGTAAAGTTTGAGCCATTTAAAAGGCTCCACATATCTTATTTTTGTCTTAGTCTTTATTAGTTTTGTGAAGTGCGAACCAATTACTTTTTGAAACATATATTAATATTTTTAATTGTGTCATCCTTCGCAAGTGTGATGGTGTTAGTATTTGTTTTGACTTATCCACTTAAATTGTAACATATGTCTTGTACCATTTTCGGACCTAAACTTTATTTTAAGTTTTGTTTATTTTGGATACTTTAAGCCTAATCAAATATATCCTTTTAAAGTTTGGCATAAAACCGGCGAGTGTCTATTTTTTAGTCATTAAAATTCGACAAGTGGATTTGTTAGACTAGGACTTTTATTTCACATTGTGTTAGAGTGTAAAAAAGTGATCCAATTAATTTAATATACATGTATACAGTTTGTGTTTTAATACATTGTCTTTTGACTTATTAGTTACATTGCATAATGCAAACTAATTGAAAAATGACACTTGTATTTTTTTCTTTGTTGTCAGTCTTGTGATAGTTTTTATGACGTGTGTTTATTTTGTTTATTTTTGTAGACCCAAAAAGGAATTGAATTTATTTTTTTAGGTTTTGCATCCTCCTAAGGATCTATTTTAAAGTTGACATGTGCCTCTCTTGGTATTATTGATCTGTGTCACGTGTTAGCCCCCGCCTTGGTTGTTTTTAAATTTGTTTTTAATTTGTTAAGTATCTCATTTTGAGCTCATATAGCTTGCCCCTTCGAGTTTTTAAATAACTCATCGAGCTACTCTAACTCGACTCATTTTGAGCTTAGTTAGTTTGCCTATAACTTGACCTTGAATAATATTTTTCAAATTTATCTTAAATTCAATCAAATCAAGATATTTTTTTGACTAAACTCGAGCTATTTGCATTCGTATAGCTATTAAAAGGATCCAGCTAGTTTTTGTCTCTATTTGGCTTCCTTGATTTTTTTAGTTGTATTTGTCTCCATTGTTGTCTGAGCATTAAAATGGCTAGTTCTGCTAATTTTTTTGATGGATAAGTCTCAGATTTTGAATGGAACAAATTATAGAATTTGGAAAGTGCGTTTAAAATCCTATTTTATGGCTAGGAAGCTTTGGGATCTTATGAATGGTATAGAAAAATGTCCCACAAGGAGACAAGATACCCCTAAAAACCTCATCTCCTTCTCTCAGAGATCTCAAGAAGCTTTGTCCATCCTATTGCAAAGCATTAGAGATGAATTCTTGATGCATATAGGCCATATGGACTCACCTATAGATGCATGGAAGAAATTAGAAACCATGCATGAAGGAAATAGGTTTTCTAAGATCATTAAATTGGTTTTAGAGTTGTTTACAACACCCATGAAGGGGGATGAGAAAATTGTCAATTATTTAGCTAAAATTAAGAACATTAAAGCTCAATTAGATGGTTGTAATTGTGAACTATTTCAAGATAAGATGCTATATTTCATTATACAGATCAATATACATGAAAATTTTAGAAATTTTATCTCTATTCTTAACTCTAAGTATCAGAATGAGAATGATCTACCTAATTTAGACACTCTGTCTTCTTTGTTAATTCAAGAAGAGCGTGTTATGGAAAATTTTGATTCCAAAGAGAATGCTACTCAGGCACTTCTCACTCAAGAATCAAAAAGTAAACCTTCTAGATTCAGAAATCAAAAACCATCTCTTAAACCCCCTTGTAAAGATAAGAAATCAAGAAACTTAAGAGTAAGTTTTGATGGTAGATGTCACAACTGTGGAAAATTTGGCCATAAGAAAGAGGATTGTAAATCCAAAAAGAAGTCAAATTTCATAAATAGGAAATGGAATAAATCAGATCAAAATCAAGATGAAATTGATGAGAACAATCATAGAGATAATGTAATAACTCTATAAACTATATAAAAAGCATAACTATAACTAAAACATGCAAAAATGCTTTTTTAAAGATTTTTCTTCAGTTTTCTCGGTATTTTATCATATATGACATGTCTAGACTTCAAAAGGGTTCCTACATTGTAATTTTTCAAAGAAAAATTCACATAAATCCATGAGTGTGTCCATTATTTAATGGATCACGTGTTTAGTGAATGTTTGATTATTATTGAATGATTTGATTATCTAATCATCTTAGTTATCTATCAAGTCTTATCTTTGTATAAAAGGCTTGGAATAATATATATATGTTTTTAGATAAAACATTTTATGTGATTAGTAAAATATTATTATATGCATATCAAATGACACTTGGGGACACCTTTGTGTTTGTATTGGAGACGTCCAATATTGATTGCATCTAATAAATATTTTAGTATTATAATATGTTGAAAAAAATCAACATATTTGTAATGTAACATGGTTAGTTGTTAAGCATATTATTATGATAGTTGGTATGCCTATTATGTTTTCTATCATGACTCTAACCATGTTGATGTTGTGTTGGATATACAATTGGATTTATGTTCAAGTTTTGATGCAGGTTCCATCACTTGGAGCAGCAAAAGAGCCATGTGGCTAAAGAGGTTGTTAGTAGTGATACACATAGGAGATAAAGGGAGTATTCCTCCTCTACGTAAAGGCCATATTGATATTGATAAAGAATCTAGTTTAACATTAGAGATCAAGTTATAGATATGCTCACTAATCCATTGCATGTTATGAAGTCTTGCAATATGTTTTCCTTGTTGGTCCTATCATATTTTCCATTGAGGGGGAGTTTGTATGATAATGCCACCTCTTGATGGATTATTATAAAATACCTAGGTCATATTTTAAGAGTGGATCATGACCACCCAATTTGTATGTAACAAAGTGATCCTTTAGGGATTGGTTACACATGGTTGTAACATTGTATGTGAACTATAAGTCTCATGAGAAAATGCATAAGGAAGTTTGTTGTAAACTTCCAATACTTCCTCCATCTTGTAATAAGTAAATGTGTCACTCTATGTGAAGTTACTTGTAAATCCTAGTGAAGCTTTAGTTATGGGTATGCCTTAGTTTATAAAAGGATCCATAGTCTGATGTAAGTATTCATATGTAAAGCATTGGTCTTAAGAATTTCTATATGGGAAGATCTGTGGATTTCCCTTGTTTGCATGCTAGCTTGAATCATTATTGCTGATTCAAGGTTCTGAATAAAAAGGTAAAATTGGCATGTTTGATTTTTCTTCCCACTTAACATTAAGGGGGAGTGTTGGGGTGATAATGTCAAGTGGGATCTACCACTGCAGTACACCCCAATATTATTAAAGTTTGTCTAATAAAATTGTATTATGAAGGTCTTTCACATTTAAGAGTGAAGCAACCTGACTGATTCACCCACCCACATTGATTTGGGTGATCCCTCTCAGGATTGATTGTCTACAATGTATACATTTGTACAGACTAACATAAAGAATAAGATCTTATTATAAGATACATTTGATGATCATTGTATTAACTAATAAAGAGATATAGCTTTGTAGACACTAAAAAGACTAACGTGGAAGTGGAAGTGTTGGGTTAAACTCATGTGAATTCTTAATAAAGACAATGCTTTACTAGTGGAGTTTTTTCCTTTGGGTTTCTCCACTTAAATATGGTGTCATCTGTCTCTGTATTCTTGTTTATTATCTGCTTTCATCTCTTTCTCATTAATCTTTGTTATTCACT
Source organism: Taxus wallichiana var. yunnanensis (assembly GCA_018340775.1). Lineage (NCBI taxonomy): Eukaryota > Viridiplantae > Streptophyta > Pinopsida > Cupressales > Taxaceae > Taxus > Taxus wallichiana. The sequence goes on along the minus strand of CM031243.1, from coordinate 300,832,586 downwards.
ATCTATTTTAAGCTATTTTTGTGTCTAAATGACTACACATCATAATCTATTGTTGTCAAAAATTTAATGATGGATCTGTAATTTGTTAATTACATTTCCCTACTAAATTTAACAAAAGGGTGTTTTTGGTTGTTTATTAGATGTAGCTTTAGGTGTAGTACTAGAAATCGTAAAGGGTATATGTATGGAATTGGTAATGACATGTGACGAGGGTGTGGGAATATCAATGGTAAGATTCTCAACAGTGATGATTCAATAATCGTAGTTTTAGGTTCATTTGATATTACGGGTTTTAATTTGATTGATAGCGAGGTGGGTTCGGGATAGGATTCATTTGTTGTTATTGTATTGATGGTGTGAATATCATTTGTTTGTGGTTGATATGAAGATGAGGGATGGTTCAAAAAGGTTTCTTAAATATGTCAAGATTTTTATTTTGAGGTACATTTGGATTGTCCAAGTGGATTTCACCCTTTTCGATCAAGTCTTGGAGTACATTTTGGAACATATGACACCTTTCAATGTCATGTCTGTTAACCCTATGGTATTTACAATAGTCATTATCTTAGTACCAAATGGGTTTAGATATTGATGTGTTGATGGGTTGAATAGGTGGGAGAGATATCATTTTGTTGGAAAGTAGTTTGTCGAAAACCACACTATAAGTCTCTCCTATAATTGTATAGCTACACTTTTTACGAGGGTGTTTGACAATGAGTTTTTCCTTGGGAGAAAATTTAACTACGATGGAATTAGCAGATGTCTTAGAGTTATCGGGGTTAGATGATGACTTGGATGGAAACTCAAATTTTTGTTTATTAGGATGAAGTTTAACCTGACCATCTTCTAGGACTCATGATTCCAATTTATGGGCCATGGTAAAAGCCTCATCAATTTTTTTAAATGATTGGATTTTTAGTGTGGATGAGATATTTTTAGTGCACGTGTGGAAGAAGACTTTGATTAATTTATTTGTGGTAATGAAAAGGAAATTTGATCTACTACACCTCTCCAATGGGTAATGAAATCAGCAACAGATTTTTCCTCAAATTATTTGATTGCATATAGGTCATTGATAATGAATTTGTGAGATATTTTTATGGAAAAGTGTTCTAAGAAGAGTTGAGAAATATTTGTAAATGAGAATAAATAATGATGCGAGAATGTTATTGTACCAATCCAAGGTAGGACCGACAAGGGACATGGGGAAGGTCCTCATCATGAGGTCTTGATCATGAGCTATTAGATAACATGCATGACAAAAATCATGGATATGTTGTTGGGGATATTCCTTTCTATAAAACTTGATAAAATTTGGAAGTTCCTAGTGAGGTAGATAGGATTTATACAACACTGAAGGGTGAATGGGATCATTACAAATTTGGTCATAGGAGAGCACATTCTTGGATGAAGACAAAGTAGCTTCAATATTGGATATGCAGCTCAAAAGGGATTATAGAGGATTGGGTTGAGGTTTTGATTGTGAGGATGATCCGAGGTTTAAATAAATACTTGATTAGGTTACGAGTATGCTTGATACTATTGGGGAATGCCTTGCTTTGGTAAGGAATGTTTTTTTAAGGACATCTTGTTGAGGAACATTATGTTCCTAAGGAATGTTTTGTTAAGGACATCCTATTGAGGAACATTCTGTTGGTAAGGAAATTTCTATTCAAAGATGTTATATTGCGGAATTCTTTGCCGAGGAATGTATTGTAAAGGTATGTGGTATTGTGATATGTTTTGTTGTGGTATATTCTATTGATAAGGGATGTTTTGTTGTGGTATATTCTATTGAGATGGAAAAAAATGTTGGGAAGCTAAAGGTTGTCGGGGTTATATACACCGATACTATAATGGAATTGACGTATAAGTAAGTGGTTTTGAATATGTGAGTGATTGCTGGAAGGATATGGAAGAGGTAGCAAAGGATGGGGCTTTTTGCGGAATATTTTATTGAGGGATATTGTGTTGTGGAATGTTTTGAAGAGGTGTAGATTTTGGCATGGAGATCAGTGGTTGGGATGGTTGCAGATATGCTATAAAATAGGATGAGTGTAAGAAATGGCTCTAGTATTGATTAGTAGTGTAGTCGTAAGGATAGAAATGGTTATGTTTTGAATGGGGTTTGTGACTAATTGTGGAGATACGGTGGCGAGAGAAGGATATGAAATGTGATGAAGGTGTTTTTACATATGAAGAGACTAAGGAAGTAGACAAGGAAGTTGTGGTATTGCTTAGGGGAGGTGTAGAACCTATAGAAGGGATGAGTGAGGATGTAGATTGTTGGGAAGATGTGTTTTGTGATGAAATCATATGAAGGTCATAAATAGGGACTAGAGAGACATCAAATATATTGGGTTGAGTAGTAGATGATTGACCATTTGATGCTTTGGATTGGTCAATAGGAATAGGGATGATAACATTTGATGTTTTGAGTTGATTTTTGGAGTATATGAGTACAACTGTTGAATGAATGGTTCTCGATTTTGATCGATGAGACATGTAATTAAAGATGATGGATTTTAGGTGTATGGAATGGGTTTGGGTGTAAATGGTTTCATTTGAACATTCCAAGCTGCTAGGTAAGTGTTAAGAGTGATAGGATTTAAATCTAACATTTCTTCAAAGATAGGATCTCCCCTATTATAGAAAGGAGATGTAGATACTTCTAGTTGAGGACTAGAAGAAAAGAGATTTTTGTTTCTTGTAATCTAGATGTATGAAATATTTGACCATGATATTGATGTGGGGAATTGAAGAGTGGTTGTCTCATTTCTTCATTATAGTTGACCCCTGATTCATTCCAATTTTTTTGGGTGTTGGAAAGGGAGTGGATGTAATTGTTTGATAAAATGGAGTTTGTTGTTGTGGTGGTGGAGTAAATGTTGTAAGAAGTGATGTAGTATAAAACATAATATGTTGTTGAAATGTAGGTGGTAGAGTGGACATGTTTTCAAAAGTTTGATTACGAGCTTGTTTTCTAGTAAGCACCATGGAAAACAAACACACATAACACCTAAAAAGAAAAATGATTAATGGGGTTGATTTACGAAAAACAAGAACATGCAAGAAATAAATAATATTGCTTTATCTTCATTAATTATGAAACGATGAAATGTGTAAGATGTTTAACGAAGGTCCTAGCATCTATGTTTGGTTTTAGGGATGTTTAAGGGTGGATTCCTTGATATACCCAAAGGTACATGAGGCCCAACTCTATACTACTACTGGTATGACCATTTATATTGGGGCCTACCCACTTACTTCATGGTCCTATTGTGATAAAGGAGTCGGTGTTGAGCCAATATATACTAAAAACATGATATTATACTTATCCATAACACCAAGTTAGCTTCCCTAATGGGTGATGAAATCCAAATTAGTTTCTTAAGGTGGGAGTTGTTTGAATGAATTTTTTATTCTTAAGTGAGCTGCTTTATGTGTGGGGAAAGATAAGTGAATGCGGTGAATTTTCCTCCCGATTAAACTACGTGGAACAAGAAGTATGGAGATGTTTATTTTAAGATCCCAAAATTAAATTTTTATTTTCAATGAGAAAAACTATCCATATTTTTCCCATGGGGAAAAATATTGGATCACAATGACCCTGAAAAAGAACCTAAGTAACCACATTCAGATCCTACAAACAGATTACATAGGGACTCTATAATGGAAGTGGCGGGGCCTACAAAGGTCAAACAACCATGTGTGGGAGAAATCCAAAAGATGGCTCTGTCAAGTGGATCTAGGCCTTAAATCCATTCTACAAGTTTTAGGTAGGCTCAGAAATAGAATAACCAGGTCAGAGGAGGACGAATAGTGTCAAAGAAGCCGGAAGAAAAATTAAAGGCGAGAATGGTGAAGATCCAAAGTCCTCGGGATAAAAATAGTTCAAAATGAGTCCAAGAAATTGGATAAGTATGGAGGATGTTATAGAAAGATCCACATGTCAAAATGGCACATCTCCAAGGATGAGTCCAATAAAATAATCTCAAATAAGCATCATACCTCCACGCATACAAAACCCCAAAAGTTGTGTGGCCGTTGAAAAGTCTTTGGCTAGACAGGAAGGTGTCAGGTGTTGGCTCAGCACAAATCCAAGATGGGAGCCAAAGGTAAAGACTCAAACTCGCGCCATCCCTCCACGTAGCAAATGATCAATAGAGGTAAAAATAGGATGGGCCTAAAAAGGGTTGAGTATAGAAGTACTAGCGGAGAGAGCCACATGTCGAAAGACGCATCTCCAAAGTTGAATCCAAATGTAGAGGCTCAAACAAGTGCTAGTTCGCCACATAGCCCAGGGTCCGGAAAGGTAAGGTAAAGGTCATTGAAAATTCCAAATCCTACGAGGCTTCCAAGTGTCAACTCGACACTCCTTTAAGGGGAAATCTTGATCGGGAGTTTCAACGAGTGCAGAGCCTCCACGCATCTAGTCTCTTTGAAAGGGACATAGTTGGTTTGAATAGTCAATGCATAGTGGGAGGCCAATGAAGAGTTCCAAGTTTCCAAATGGTGTTGACTCAAGGGTGAATCAGAGAGAGGGTTCTTAAACAAGTGCCAAACCACCGTGTGTCCCTAGTCAAGGAATATGACCCCGCCGAGAAAAGGAATTAGCTAAGAAATAAAGAAATTGAGAAGGCTGGAAAAGGAAGCCATGTGTCATCCCCGTGCCATTCCAAGAGAAAAATACAAAGGCTGCCTTTAGATAAGCACTAGCCCTCCATGTGTCCTAGAGGTCAAAAGGGGGCCCATTTTTCAAATTAGTTTTCCCACCTTTTGTATGGACCTGATGCAAACTTTGAAGTGGCATATGTTTCGACTCAAAGCTTGAAATATTGCAAATCTAACACCATTGGAAATATATCGACTTCGTCCATGCCATGGAGATCTAAAACTTTAAGTTTAGGGAGGTTAGGTAAAAAAATGGAGAAAAAATATTTAGGTCCATTAATGTAGATCTATCTGCCTCAACAACCAAATCAGATTTTATCTATTCCATCATTTCCTCTTCCTTCAAGGTGCCAAACCAGTGGTTGATGCAATCAAGGTGGATTTGGTGGCAGATTTTGTAAGAGGCATTAATAGCAGTGGTTGAGCTTCGACCTGCTTTTCTCACTTCTCTCTCTTTCTTCTCTCTGATTGAATCTATAAATGTAGGGTCAAGACTCATTGTAAAGGGTTGGACATTCTTCTATTTTACAGCTCCCCTCTTCCCCTTGGCAAGTGAATTCATGGAGTTTCAAACCTCCCATATAGACTGTAAATGAAAATTTTCCTTGTTACTATTGTAATGCATTGTATCAAGCCATGAGAGAAATAATACATGTTCTGTGGGTGATCTTCATCCCTTTCTATGTTAATTGTTGTCTTCTGATCCTTCATTACAACTTTGGTTATTTGTGCATGTTTTTTTGTTTTCATTCTTTTGGTTTGTGTCTACCAAAGACAAAAATTGTTCATCACTCCTTTGGTGTATCACTTTGTAGCTTAATTTTTATTTTCTTTACATCCCTTCTTTAACTCTATCCCCTTGGAAAATTAGAGTAGGAATTAGGATAGATCCTCTCGTGATTTCATGCATACACATAAATAGAGGAGTAGGAACCAGCCTTAATCTAGTTATTTTTCCCACCTGCGAATTCCCACACTTTGGGGGAAAAAATCAATGTTATAACAATCACACCAAATGAATCTACCTTAGAAAAGTAGACATGACTACTCATTTAGGGGTGCTATGATTTCATACTAACAATTTTGGCACCCCCAGTGGGACATGAAGTCTCCATCTTTATTACAATAAGGTTGATGTGCACTTGCTGTGATTCTAGATTTTCAGAAGCTCTTAAAAATTACACATCCGCAACTCCAAAAGGAAAAAACCCATTGGTTTCAGCATTCCAAGTTTCACAAGTTCATAAGAAGGATACAAATAAGGTCTAGAACAAGAGAAGAATGACAATTTATACACATACACTTGTCTCCAGATAGAAGGAGAAGAAGAAGAGCCCAAAAGTCTATATCTCCACCAAACAGAGCCTTATCAACACCTCCTCCTAGTAGGTCATTCTTTCAATCAAGAAGGGTGCTCAAGCTGATCAAGATGGCACACCAACAACCAAATCCTTATGTCAACTTCACTGGCAGCAGCCCACTTGCTCTGAATGCACAAAACCTAGTCTTGGTGGTAGCATTGAAGAGCATCCCATATTTCACTGGAGAAAACTAGACTTGTCCCAGTGACCATGTTCAAGACATTGCAAATGTATGTACAATCCATGAGATCGCTAAGATGGACATTGCGGTCAAGTTGCTAGCCTCTTCACTCAAGGGAAAAGCTTCACAATGGTTCAGGAGCCTAGAAGCAGGCTCTATTCAATCTTGGGACCACCTGTGCACAACTCTTCACAACTAGTTTGGAGAAAAGGGAGATAACCTATCCTTGTTGGAGTAGCTGAAAATAATCAAGAGAGCTTCGAATGAGCAACTGATGGATTTCAACCTCAAAATTCAATAGATGTGGGACAATATTCCAATAGTAGTAAAGCCCACTAACAAAGGTGACTTTTATAATTTCTTAGAGATTTAAATCCTGATATTTCTTTGATGATTCAAATCAATAGGGGCATAACATTACCCGTATCCTATAGCCTTTCCATAGGAGTTGAGAATCATTTAATTCAAGATGGAAAACTTTCCCTAGGCCATCCATGCCTCTCGCACTCCGAGTTAGGAAACTCAAGTACTAGCCAAATGCCCACATTAGCTCCTATACCCACCCCTAGGAGTCGAGTTAAGTTGAATCCTCCACTTTATCATCTAACACCTCAAAGGAGCTTCAAGAAGTTATGAAACAACAAGTAAAACCCGGGAAATGAGTTAGTAACCATTAAAAGATAATAGGCTCGAGTTCTAGGCCATATCAACCTCAGGCTCAGTATCAAGCTAGGCTCACATATCAGCAAAATAGACCACCATCCTAGGCTATAAATTAGAGTCAACATCAATGGCAACCTCAAGCTACTAGACCTTTTAGGTCTTATGATTCGAACATAGCTTCAACATCAAGAGTATCGGTTTCGGATAGAATAACATGGCACAAGAATATGATTGGTGTTTCTCATGTAATCAGCCACACAATCAGTCGATGTGTTTTAATGGTGCACTAAATCAGCTCTGATGGTGTAAATCATTGGTGTGTCACAAGAACCTAGCTAGGAAGAAAATCAGTAGTAAGGAGCTCAGCAAGAGGGACCCCTAAGTGAAACTATGCTTGTCAATTGGTAGGCTGAGGACTTTTGTGGAATGAATCAGACCCCTTCTCAAAGTATAGCTGTCAATACATAGTCCAAGAAGAGAAATATTGGAGAAGGAAATTCACCAAGCTCATGTGATCCTCAACCCTCCGTTACTCCATAAGGTATTGGCATTCAAAATACAACTCCCAATGTGCAAATTCAATCCAAGCCACCTTCTAGACCTACTCAAGCACCGGTTGTAATAGCCCATGTGTAAGAGAAAAATGTGCTAGGGAAGGGGCAACAAAAATATAGTTCATTTAATATCATTGAGAAAATGAAGAGGAAAATTTTGAACATTTCACTATCGGAGTCACTAGCCGTTCCAGGGAAGAGGGATCTATTACAGACTACTGTGTAAAATTGGTCAATCTCAAATCACCCCCTAGCCAATAAGAGAAAGTTCTTACCAATGCGGCTCAACCTGAGAAAAACCATGGAGAACAATGAGGTAAGAATCTGAAGCCTCCTCCATTTTATGTTTCATTAATCATTGGAGAAAAATTGGTGCATAATTGCATGATTGATTCAGGGGCAAGTAGTTTTGTAATGCCCAAATAAATAGCTGACCAATTGGGCCTCCAGTATGAATTCATCTATAAAGGAGTAGTATAATTAGATTGGACAAGTAGTGACCACTGTTGGAATCATCAAGGATCTGAGCCTCACTCTACATGCCTGTCCTAACGTGATTGTATTGTAGAATGTATCAGTCATAGACTTGCCACCACATTTTGCATTGTGTTTGTCTAGGGACTTCACTGCCAAAATTAGAGGATATTTTTCTGCTTTGATTGGTTACATATGCTCTTTAGAACAAGGTATGGAGTAAAGGCCACAATCAGATATGAGCCCATAACATATTATCACATTGAGTCCTATGTACCTAGCCCAATCAATGCAAACTATTTGGATTTTGATCAGGAGGACCTCCTACACACTTCTAAGGTAGATACCAAAGTAGGGTGTATCCCGGACCTGACTCTTGATGAATGGGTGGTAAAAATACATGCTTTTGATCCCTATAAGGAGATGGAAGAATCTGAACTAGGATTCTACTTGCCTGTATGAAGAGAATCATCCTCTTCCTAACATCATCAAGCTAAAACACAAAGATGACAATGAAGTATGGCAATTTTTCTTTGATGGCTCAAGGAGCAGACAAGGAGCCAGAGGAGGGGCTATGATTGTGTCCCCCCAAGGTATTAAATATTATTTGGCCTTTATATTTCCCTTTTCCTTCTCAAATAACACTTTGTAAAATATGAGGCTTTGGTTCATGGATTGTATTGGGCTAGAAGACAAGGAATCAAGAACCTGCAGGTGTTTGGTGACATTAAACTGGTTGCTAATCAAGTCAAAGGACAAAATGTTGTCAAGAATGACCTACTAAAAATCTACAAGAGTAGGGTATGGTATCTCATTGAGGATTTTGAAACCTTCAACATTGTGTCCATACACGGGAAGAAGAAGAAAAGCTTACGATAGGCTTGCAGCAGTTAGAGCAACATTTGATGTGGTTGATAGCATCAAGAGGGACAAAGGAAAGCCACATATCTATGTAGTTGTGAGGCCAATAGTTTCAAATAATAACACATGCTTTGGCATGTGTTCGAGAATGATCAACAGATCATCAATGTTTTGTAAGAGGAAGATGAATTCTCAGCTAGAAATCAAAGTAGACTAGAGTAGCAATATGGAGATCAAGTAGTGCATTTGCATACAAACAAGCCTCCCAAAGGATTAGTGACATTGGAGTCTATCTTCAATCCCAACGATTAGTTTTAAAAAGAAAAAGCTAATATATAGGTCAAAGGAGAAGATTTAAAGTCAACTAAAGTTCTTCAAATTGGAAAAGTTGCCACCAAGCAAGAAAGGTACGAATTCGTGCAACTTTTCCAAGAGTTTCCATATGTAATTTCTTAGAGCTATGAAGAGCTTAGAGGGTTCGATCTAAAGTTAGCCCAACACATAATCAAACTAGATCCAAATTTATTAAGCACATCGGGAAAAAGTAGAGACCAGTTAATCCACATATTGAGCTCTAATGAAGAAAGAGATAAATAATCGATAGAGGAAACTATCATATTTCCAATCAAACACTCAAGTCAAGTTGCAAATTTGGTCCCAGATCGGGAAAAGAATGAAGAGATTAGGTTGTGTGTTAACTTTCTTAACTTGAATAGAGCTTCCCTCAAATATCACTACCCTCACCCCTCAATGGAGCAAATCTTGTAGGTGGTGTCTGGATCAAAGGTATAATCTTTCCTAGATGGCTACTTAGGGTACATCCGGATCATGGTGAAAAAGATGATCGAGTCAAGACTGCTTTCACCACCAAATGGGGCACCTATGCCTACAGAAAAATGCCATTTGGATTATCTAATGCCAGAGCCACTTTCTAAAGGGAAATGGATATGGAATTCAAAGGGCTGATCAACAAAATAATACTTGATCTACCGGATAACATTCTGTTTTCTCCAAAATGCGCGAGACCACCTTTTTCACCTAAGGCAGGTGTTTCAAAGGTGTAGGAGATTTGGGGTATCATTGAACCCTAAAAAATGCATATTCTTGGCCCATGAGGGTAGGCTTCTAGGCCACATTGTGTCAAAGGAAGGTTTGACAATTGACCCAGAGAGTTGAAGCAATAAGAGCATTGCCATTGCCAAGCCATAAGAAGGATCTTCAAAGATTCTTAGGAAAAATAAATTTTTCTCGCAGGTTTGTACCAAACTTTTCTACCCTTGTCAAGCCAATCACATTGATGTTGAAGAAGAGTTTAGTGTTTAGGTGGAAAGTTGAAGGAAAATAAATTTTGAGGCCATCAAAGAAGCTATATCACAAGCCCCAACTCTTTTGAATCCATATTTTTCTAAGGATTTCATATTGTATGCCTTTGGTGGCGGTGACACAATTTCTGCAATCCTAGTACAACAGAACAAAGAAGATACAGAGCAACCAATTGCTTTCTTCAGCTAGGGTCTAGAATATTATGAAGTGAAATACTCTTTCATTGAAAAGCAGGTCCTAGAAGTGATCAAAGGATTAAAGAAGTTTAAGCATTTGGTTTCGAACAATAAAATCCAACTATTAGTCTCCCATGCAGGAGTTAAAGACTTCCTTCTCAAAGAAAGATCTAAATGAAAAACATGCAGGATGGATCACTCATGTCATGGAGTATGACATTGAGATCAAGGTCACTAAGCTGGTCCATGGGAAGGGATTATGTGAACAGCTGGCCTTGAGTCAACAAGAAGAAGCAAGTGATGGAAAAGAAGTTGTTTTGGTCCTACAGATAGTCAAGAGGAAGAAAATGAGGATGTGCCCACTCTTTGTTAGACTCAAAACATGGTGCACTTCCTTCAAATAGGCATGTGTCCTCTAGAAATGAATAAAACAAAGAGGAGACATTTTAGACTATAGGCCATCCCATATGTGCTCATTGATGACGTCTTGTTCAAAAGGGACATCAATGGCATTCTGTTAAGGTGCATTGGGACAAATCAAGTTGAGAGAGTATTACGAGAGTTCCATGATGAAGCAACTGGAGGCCATTTTTCTCCATGAGTGACAGTGCTTAAGATCATGAAGGTGGGTTATTATTGGCCCAGGGTGTTCAGTGATTACTATGCATGGATCAAAAAGTGCAAGAATTGTGCATTCTTTAGAGGCAAGGAAAAGCTAACAAAGATTACCATTGAATCTAATTTAAGTAGATCGACATTCATGCAATGGGGAATGGAATTCATCAGGGTCATCATTTCAAATTCAAGCCAAGGCCACAAATGTATTATGACAAAAACAGACTATTTTACCAAGTGGACTGAGGCAATGACACCAAAAGAGGCTAATGAGTCCAATATATTAGATTTCTATGAAGGAATAGTAACCAGATTCAGAGTGCCAGCCACCATTATATCAGAAAATGCATTGGCATTCATAGGTTCCAAAATCATAGGATGGGCCATGAGGAATGATATTTACCTAAGCACTTCATCAAATTATTACCCTCAAGGTAATGGCCAAGCAGAGTCTACAAACAAGAACCTATTGAAGATTATCAGAAGAACTCTTGATGAAAATCAGAGAACCTAGCACACGAAACTCAAATGAGCCTTATGGGCTGATAGGACAACACTCAAGACGTCTATAGTAGGGCTAGAAATTGACAAAATGTAGGCCATTTTTTGTGATTTTAACCAAATATTACAGGTGGAAAAATCTTAAAACTGTAAACAATGACAGTTACAAATTATCAAAACCGTTAGTTTTTTTAAGTGGCTTATATAAAAACATAATACATATATATATATATATATATATATATATATATATATGAACATATTGTAGATATATCTATAAAATTTTCTAGAATTTACAGCCACCGAAAGAGCTAAGTCGTCAAAAAATTTTGATTTGATAGGCACGATAGTTTGAAATTCCAGGCCTGGGTCTATAGCAACTCTCCATCAAACTTGTCTATGGGAAAGAGGCAATGTTGCCTATATCACTTGAATTACTAGCATTGGAACTCATGAAGTAACTGGAGGTATCTCGAGTTTAAACCAATAGAGGCCAGTTTACGGATCTCGATGAAATTAGAAGAGACCAGAGAACATGCACTTCAAACAATAGAGAAGGATCAGGCTTCAATCAAGAGATGCTTTGACAAGAAGGAAAGAGCAAGGACCTTCCAGGAGGGAGACCTAGTTTTGAAATGGGATGTAGATCAAGAAAAACCAGGAAGGAATTCCAAGTTTGATGCCATTTAGAGTGGCCCTTACATGGTCACAGGATGTAAAAGTAGCAATGCTTTCCAATTGTCTACCTTGGATGGTGAAGAGTTACAGATTCTAGTGAATGGAATATATCTTAAACACTGCTACTAGAAGGGAAGTTCTCACCTTGTATATATTAGTTTATTTTCTCATTCCTCTAAGTGCTTGTGCACATTATTTTGTTGTAGTTTAGGTTTCTTTTCTCCTAAGTTCTTTGCACACTCTACATGTCCTACTTGGAACATTTATGATTTCAAATTTTGTGTATAGTTGTGGTGTTGTTTTGTTTCTCTTGCACAACTCATTCAGAAACATATGAAGCCCCGGTTCAAAACAATTTTCTACTCTCAGAAACCATCATTTTAAGAATTCTTATGAAGATTGAGACTGTAAATAGTCAGGCCTATGAATCAAAGGTAGAATCAGTATCAGACCATCGTTCTCAACTCCATGCCCAATGGATATAACAAGGTAATTGGTCTTTTCATCTAGTAGGAAGATACCCTTGTGAGTCACCAAATTATTATCCATATTTTTCCCCAGGATAAAATATTGGATCAGAACAACCCCACACTGAAAGAACCTAAGAAATCACATTCAGATCCTACAAACAGATTACAGAGGGACTCTATAATGGAAGTGGTGGGGCCTACGAAGGTCAAACAACCTGTGTGGGAGAAATCTAGAAGATGACTCTCTTGAGAAGATCCGGGCCTTAAATCCATTCTACAGGTTTTAGACAGGCTCGAAAATAGAACAACAAGGTCAGAGGAGGAGGAACAGTGTCAAAGAAGCTAGGAGAAATTAAAGGCAGAAATGGTGAAGATCCAAAGTCCTCGGCTCAAAATAATTTGGAATGAGTCCAAAAATCGGCTAAGTATGGAGGATGTTACGAAAGAGCCATGTGTTGAAATGATGCTTCTCCAAGGGTGAGTCCAAGAAAGGAATCTCAAATGAGTGTCATGCCTCCACGCATCTAGAACCCCAAAAGTTGTGCAGCCGTTGAAAATTATTTAGCTAGACAGGAAGGTACCAGTGTGTCGATCAACACAAATCCAAGATGGGAGCTAAAGGGGAAGACTCAAACTCGCGCCAGCCCTCCACGTAGCAAATGGTCAATAGAGGTCAAAACAGGGTGGGCCTCAAAAAGGGTTAAGTATAGAAGTACTAGCAGAGAGAGCCACATGTTGGAGTGGCGCATCTCCAAAGTTGAATCCAAATATGGAGGCTCAAACAAGTGCCACTCACCACATAGCCCAGGGTCCGAAAAGGTAAGGTAAAGGTCATTGAAAAGTCTAAATCTTGTGGAGGCTTCCAAGTGTCAACTTGACACTCCTTCAAGGGGAAAATCTTGATCGGGAGTTTCAGCGAGTGCAGAGCCTCCACGCATCCAGTCTCTTCAAAGGGGACGAGTTAGGTTGAATAGTCAATGCATAGTGGCAGGCTAGCAGAGAGTGCCAAGTGTCCAAATGGCACTAACTCAAGGGTGAATCAGAGAAAGGGTTCTCAAACAAGTGCCAGACTACCGCATGTCCCTAGTCAAGGAATATGACCCCACCGAGAAAAGGACTTAGCCAAGAAACAAAGAAATTGAGCAGGCCGGTGAAGGAAGCCATGCATCAGCCCCTGTGCCATTCTAAGAGAAAATACGAGGGCTGCCTTCGAGACAAGTACTAGCCCTCCATGTGTCCCAAAGGTCGAAGAGGGCCACTTTTTTAAACATGTTTTCCCACCCTTTTGTATGGACCCGATACAAACTTTTAATGGGCATATATTTTGACTCAAGGCTCAAAATATTGCAACTCATTACCGGTTGAAAGATCTTGGCTTTGCCCACACATGGAGATCTGAAACTTTAAGTTCAGGGAGGTTAGGTAAAGAAAAATGGAGAAAACATCTTCAGGGAAATTAATGCAAATGTATCTACCTCAAAACCAAATTAGATTTGATCTGCTCCGTTGTTTCCTCTTACGTCAAGGTGACAAACTAGTGGTTGATGTAGTCAAGGAGGATTTAGGGAAAATTTTGTAAGAGGCATTAATGGCGGGGTTGAGCTTTGATTGTCTTTTCCTAATTCTCTCTTTTTCTTCTCTTTGATTGAATCTATAAATGCAGGGTCAAGAATCATTTTAACGGGTTAGAAATTCTTCTGCTTGCAGCTCCCCTCTTCCCCTTGGCAAGTGAATTCATGGAGTTTCAGACCTCCCATATAGACTGTAAATGTAAATTTTCCTTGTTACTATTATAATGCATTGTATCAAGCTGTGAGAGAAATAATACATGTTCTATGGGTGATCTTCATCCCTTTCTAGTGTTAATTGTTGTCTTCTGATCCTTCATTACAACTTTGGTTATTTGTGCATGTTTTTTTGTTGCATTCTTTTGGTTTGTGTCTACCAGAAAAATAATTGTTCATCACTCCTTTGGTGTATCACCTTGTAGCTTAAGTTTTATTTGCTTTGCATCCCTTCTTTAACTCTATCTCCTTGGAAAATTAGAGTAGGATTTAGGATAGATCCTCTGTGATTTCATGCATACACCTAAATAGAGGAGTAGGAACCAGCCTTAATCTGGAGAGTTTTTCCCACCTACGAAGTCCCACACTTTGGGGAAAAATAAATGTTATGCAAATCACACCAAATGAATCTGCCTTAGAAAATTAGATCTGACGACTCATTTGTGGGTTTTGTGATTTTGTACTAACAAGAACGATCAAACAACTATGAGAAACTAAAAGAAAAAGAAAGGTTTAGAACTTCTTGTGAGATCACTCCTTTTTAATATAAATTTTTAGCACATTTTGTTAAAGTGAGAAACCAACAAAGCTAGTAGATGTTTTTTTAGAAACATTACCTCTGAGTAAAAGTCGGAAAAACAAAAAACAGAAAGGAATAGAGTGAAAAGAAAAATGAGAGATTATATTTAATAAAAACACTCAGAAAAAACAAATGATTATTACATAGTGAAAACAAATAGTATTTTATTAATGGAATGAAACAAAACAACAAGGGAAAGGATCCCACTAGGTGTGCCGAATGTTGATGAAAAATTTTCCTTCACAATTGGTTGGATAACATGAAGTAAAAATGAATCAACCTCAAGTATGACAGGGTTCCCAAGGTACCCGCGGATAATGATGATGGGTGTTCATTATTAAGCTTCATGAATAATAATAAAGTTCCTTTCTTGTGACTAAATATGTAATTATAAACACTACACAATATGGAATTAGTAATATGGATAGGTAGGTTTCTTAGAAAAGGCTATTTGCCGAAGCCAAAGGATACAATCAAAACAATCAAGTTTTTTTTATGAAAATGGGATACAATATAAGATATATGAAATATGTGATCAAATGTCTATCACTTATTTAGTTTATTACAAATATAAATTGATAGTGATGGTATGAAAGAAATGCATCTAAAACTTGAAATATGAATCCAGTTAGTGTCTAGATTCTTAAAAAATTACAGCCCACGTAACAAGGATGTTGTCATGCTCAATGAATTATGAATCAGGTTCTTTGATGTAATCATCGATGAATAAATATAATATATCCTCCTCCATATCATACAAACGTGTAAGATCAGAATCAGATTCCACAAGGTTGACTACACTCTCAATGTATGGCTCGATTCAGGTGTTATTGTCTTCATGGATGTTAAATCCCGCTTCGTGATGGTAATCGAACTAGGATAGATCATCTTAGATATGTTGTACTTTGTACTAGGCTTCCCAAAACTCTGTAGTGGCTTCTTGTATCTTATGGTTAGACTCTAATATGGTTTCCGGACTATGAAGAGGGGCTAAGTGTATGACACATAGCTTTAGATCATGCAATAGGTCGTATTGTTCCCAGTGCAAAGGATGTTGAACAATTGACAATGAGTTGATGTTGGTGATGGGATGGTTAAGTTCTATTATTCCCATCTACAAAATCCATTCTTGACTAAAATTTTAATAACACAAAACTATAAAATAATTCATAAAAGCTTCTAATGAAGACTGATTACTAAGTAGACAGAAAACACAGGAATCATAGGCGATTAGGCTAATTGTTGGTGATTCTAAGAAATAATAACAAACTAATAAAATAAATGATTAGATTAGCTAACATAAAACTATGGCCTTCTAAAAGAAAATAGTAAGATCAAGAATGATTAGACAGGTACATTTTAGATGAAATAATGAAATTACAGGGAAAAGATGAACCCTTGAATGATGAGGGATGATGAAAGGCCTACTGTGGTTATATTTGGATAATGGAGGAGGGTCTAAACAACTCCTAAATACTTTATGGACGTGAATGTGTTTTGTATAGATGTAGGATGATGTTGATAATGCTTCTAAATTATTAATAATTCCTTACAATTCTCTTGGATTCATTTAAATGATCATGAATGGTCCCGAAGAGAGGCAAGAAAACCTAGTATTTATAAATCACTGACGATCAAGGAAATCATTAGTGTTTTCAGTCGATTCTGATTAGGGAGAGATACGAAGGGATAAACCTTCTAATTTGAACTTTGGTTTTTAGGTATTTTGAGGATGAGAGTGGAGTGTTGTTAAGATGTCGAGGGGGATGGGGTTAGGGGATAGAAGTAATTAGGATAGATGTGGTAATGATTTTAGCAGGTTCCCTATTTTAAACTAGTCGTAACTAATGTGAAGTAGGGGCTTGTCATAGGGATGAGGATAGAAGTAGTTAGGATAGGTTTTTAGAAGGTTTCTTATTTAAATTATTCATAACTAGTGAGTTAGGTTGAGTTCACATGGCGAGGTGTGAGGGTGAAAATGGAATAACCAATTAACTAATTAATTAATTATTTAGTCACGGGAGGGGTAATATGACCTAGGAAACATGAGGTGAGGGATTAATTAATTAATTAAAGGGGGTGTAGGAGTAATGACCTAGGTTTAGGGATTCCATTTAAATGATGCAATGATGAGTTTAAATGAGCTAATTGAATGGATGAATTAGGTCATGAGATGGTATGCAAGATAGGTGAATTTATTCGATTATTCATGTGAAGACTAGGTGTGAAAATTTTTGGTGTCTACACTACTAGTCATATGGTTCCTAAGAAAAAGAGTAGTGATTAACCCATGTCTTTAGACATCTTTGTTTATTTTTATTGATACTTTTGGTCTTACACCTTTATTGGCCTAGTCTATCTTTTCATTCTTCGCCACCTTTTCTAGACTAGAGCACCCAATCAAGACATTGATGTCCTCATCCCCTCTAGGTGCCCCTATCCTCGTTACACTTTAATCTCACTTTTGTGTCATTCCTAGTTGTTTGAGCATCTTATATTTTTAGTATTTGAACTTTTCATGGTTAATTACTAAATGCAAGTGAAGGAATTATATAAATTTAAAGTTATGTTATCATAATAAGGGACCAAGCACTAAGCATCTACTATCTCCACCTAAGGTTTCATCTATCAAAGGCATATATAACAACATTTTCATCCATATAGCTCCATCACAAGGCACACAAGGTTGGTTCATCTCGCATCACACTTCATAGGAGGGGAGTTTATTATTTCGAGGCAAACATTTTTACATTCTACACCTAGTTACTTCCTCATTAATCACAAAATGTGACTCATCACAAGAGAAACTTAGGGAATAATTCTGCAAGTTCACACACACACATGTAAATACATTGGAGTCCGAGATGCAGATAACACTCAGTGATAAGTCCATCCATTTGGAAGTTGAGGATAGTCTAAACCCTTCATATGCATCTTTCTTTTTTAGGGTTTTGATGTTTTATTTGGGTTTTTGTAGGTGATTCCTTTATTATAGGTTTATAGTGACATCATCAATCTAAGTGTGACATACACATGATATGAAGAGAAGGATCCACACCATATGGTGACTCTATAAAATTGGCTTCTGGACTTCCCGCATGCACTAGGGTGCCCATATTACAAACCAAGGTGTCCTAGGTGCCCCAATCCCTTTTCTAGGTGCCCCAGTCCAACCAAATCACTCGATATTAATTTTTCATAATCTTGTGCAACGGTCTCCCATTCTTATTCGGTTAATCCTTATTGTGACACAGTCTTATGACATCTGTAAATCAGATAAGGATCTTCCAACCCTCTTTTGACATTTGGGTTTCATATTTTTATTTCTTCTTTTACTTATTTGTATTTCAATTATTTTTGTACTCATTTATTTATTTAAAACTTACATTAGATTAGGCTATGATATCACATTTAATCATAATAACTAATCTTCCTAGGAACTTAGGCTAGTAATATCCTTACTCGAGTTACATCCTCTTGAATCACCTCTTTACCCTTTAGATCTTCCTTAAATCATAGAAAAATCCTATCACTTTCAAAATTCGACTATCCAAGAGATCATCTAGATCCTTGGAGCTCTTCTCAAACCTCTAAGTGATGTTTCCTTGACATCCACTTCAATCAATTCTTTCCTTAGAGACTCAATATATTTCTCACACTTCTTCCTTGGATTTGAGGATTCCTCCTATAGTATCTAATTTCATTTCTAACTACTTGAGAATCTCATCATACTTTTTTGTATCAATCCAATGTTTTTTTATTAAATAATGGCAAATAGTTTTTCAAAGGGACTATACCCTTGAATACAAAAGAAGGCCCGAAAGCTGGAATAAGAGTGAGAAAGAGTGATGGAACAAAGTCCGGTATTACAATGAAGTTCTACGTAGCCCTGAAATAGCTATACAAACGAGACATAACAGCAAAACAACAACAAAAAAACAGTAATCCGACTGCCAAAAAACAACAAAAATAACAACTAAAAGTAGCGAAAGCATCCAGACTACTTCTTGGCAGCTTTATCGATCCTGATCTTGACTCCTTTCCAGGCATGAAACATACCCAAAGCAGTCATGTGGGCAGCATCCATCTTATCGAGCTCCTCGATGGTTCTTTTGCTTTCTTTTTCATTGCCCCAAAGTGCAGCCGGGACACCACTGAGGTTGGAAACACTTTTGGCATGACCCTCGATGAACTCCTCGATGGCCCTAAAGGCGGAAATGTTGTAATCATGTCTAGTCTTAGCCTTCCCTAGGCGGGAGTCTAAGGAGGTCAGCTTCTTGTATATGTCTTCAATCTGACTGTTCTCAATGCTCCCTTCCCCCTCCATGCTTTTCTTACCTTTTTGCTTAGCTAGGTTTTTGACCTCATCCTTCAGCAGATTTATCTCAGCCTCTAAGGCCTCCAGCCTCTTGGAAGAGCTATCCATCTGTACTTCCCGGGGACTGGCACTACTAATGTTCAGTAGGTCATGTGCAATGTCAAGTTCAATAGGCTCCTTCCCCACAAAGAGAGTCTCAAGGTTGAGTCTCTCGAAGCCCCGGTGATTGGTCTTTTAGAGGTAGAGGCGAGGTGGGTGACAGGAGCAGCAACAGGAGGAATTGAAGGAGAAGCTTGTGCAGCCGGCATGGGGGTAGCAGCACCGGTGGTGGGGGCAGCAGCAAGGGCAGCAGGGGAAACAGGACTGGCAGCAACAGAGCCCATCAAAGGGGGAGCCGGGCTAGGAGAGGAAGGAAGACCGGGGTACTTAAGAAGGCAACATTTGTGAATCAACAATATAAGCCCTTGATGTAAGGGAACCGCCCGGGTGTTCTTCTGGAACTCCAAAATGGAGCGCTCAAGGGAGTTTAACAAATAATGAGGGAAGCAAACCAATCTATTCCTATGGAAGTGGTTTAAAAAGATGAGGTGCTTAGCAGGGACCGTGACAAACCTACCTTCTAAGGAGATGAATCGAATCATCATGCGAGTGACTTCATCATAGGGTGATGGAATTGAGTTGACAAGCAGACCAGCTGTGCTAAATATGAGCTTCTCATCATCCTCCACAAATCTTCTTTCTTCAGCTTCTTTGATAACCCTTTTGTTGAAGAAGTGGTACCCTTCCAAGCTGAGGCCGGTCGCTTCAGCAATGAGATCTTCATTGACAGGTATCTTCTGTCCCCCATAGTCAATAGTCCTCTCTTTCCACTCCTTAGCAAAGCATATAGAAATGCTTTGATCATGTCCCTGCACCCTATCAACGAAGTTGGTGAAGCTGCCTATGCTGAGAATGTTCCAAAGCTCAGTGTTTTCCTTCCAGTCGAGGTCCGCGCATGGCTCAACTTGACAGGGAGGCCCTCCCATCTTCTCTGTGGTATACTGGTTACAACAATTTCTCGAATGCCTCTGAGCTTGAAGAGCAGTCCATTTCTTGCTGTTGAAGGTCGCATAAGACTAGGAACTATAGCCGTTGGTCTTCTCACGAACGGCTGCGTAACTGCTGAGCTGAGCCTGCGGGAAGTCGCGTGTGATAACCCTTTCCCTATCAACAATCACATTACATTTATCATCGGTTTTCATGGTGCTTAGCATCCGGATATCAACAGCTGTTGTACCTCCCGCGTGCGTGATTTTCAAATCTAGATAACTCCACTTGAAGTTCCCTAAATAATTCTTGCTATCATTTGAAATTGATATTATTTGCCTCGCCATATTCATTAAAGCAGCACGTGTGAAAGTATTAATGATTCTGATCTTCCTCCAGGGCTTAAGGCTCATCTCTAGGGATTGCTTGCTTATGAAAGTCTGCATGGATGCTGTTGTGAAGCTGATTAGGGATACTATCATTATCCCAGACGGTGAAATTTATATTAATGCCATAATTGGCCAGTGCATCCGCCAATTTATTGCCCTCCCTGTAAGTATGTATGATTCTGATGCTATTGAAGGTGTGACTAATGCTTATGGATTCAGAGATAAAATATTTAATACTCCAACTGGGAGATGAGGACTGATTAAGAAGTTTAATGATATTAAGGGAGTCCCCTTCAACAACAAGGTTCTGAATATTTTGAGCCCGTGCAACTCTCAAGCCCCAGAGAGCAGATAATGCTTCGGCAAAATGATTGGTTTGAATTCCCATTTTTCCAGCATATGCAGCAATCAAATTACCTTTGTGGTCCCGTATTGCTCCTCCTCCTACTGCTGTCCCAGGGTTTCCCTTAGAGGTGCCATCAAAGTTCAGCTTGTACCAATTAGAGTCAGGAGGATGCCATTTAATCGAAGATCTATCTACACTATTCCCAGGGTTGCTCCAATTTCCAATCTGCCAATTTGATAAGATGTGTTCTTCATTCTCAGGATAACACTTGTTCTTGGGAGGTTTAAATTTGGCCATGTCCTCTTTGAGACCTTGAGAAATTTTTCCAATACTGAGTTTATAATTTTGCTTCTTATTTCTGAAAATGATATTATTTCTATCCTTCCAAATCCTCCATATTAAATGTGGGATGGCTAATTTCCAGATTCTTTTGATAACACAATGTCTGAATGGTGGGTTCCATTGATTCCATAGCTGATTAAGATCCTTCGGCAACACCCAAAGAGCTTCGAATTTAGAAAGGACAAAGTTCCAAATTCTATTGGCATAAACACAATGTATGAACAGATGACTAATGTCTTCATAGTCATTCCTACAAAGGTGGCACCAATTAGGAATTATAAATCCTCTTCTCATCAAATTGTCAGTGGTGAGAATTCTACCTCTGATGGCCAGCCAAAGAAAGAAATTTATTTTGGGGGTTAACTCGAGCATCCAGATCTTGTTCCGCTTAAAATCGAGATTGATATAACCAGATTTGACCGAGTATTTCCCATCATGTGAATTGTTCCAAACCACTCATCCTTGGAATCCAAATGACTAAAAGGAAAGAGATCTAAAAGATCCCGAAGTGAGGAAGTAATTTGTTTCAGCTCAATACACTCCACAAGAAGTTTTTTTCCAAATTTTGTTGGTGCCATTTCCTTCAATGTAGTCCTTGATTTTAGTTCCATACTTATAAGGCTGTCCTTAGCTATCCCAAATCTATCCAAGAGATTATCACTCGAACCAGCTATCCTCCCGTAAGTTTATCTCACTGCCATCCCCACTTTCCATTTGCTCCTGCTTGATGAAGTTTCTACTCTTGACCATTATTCCAAAAAATGGAGCCATTGGGGAGGTGTTCATCATGCAGATAGGAGTAAACAGCTTGTTGATTCAAGTATTTTGCTTTAATAACATCAATCCAGGGTTGTTTCTCAGATAGCAATCTCCAGCCCATCTTAGCAATGAGTGCCTCATTCATTTTCTCAATATTTTTTATGCCCAGCCCTCCCATAGATTTTGGGGTGCAGACCTTATCCCAGGCCACTAGGTGAAATTTGAACTTCTCTTCCATGCCTTGCCATAAATTTTTTTCTAGAATCCTTTCTATTTTCTCCGAAGGAAGAAGGAATTTTGAAAAGTGACATGATATAGATGGGCAGACTTTGGAGTGTACTTTTAATGAGTAGGCACTTACCAGCACTAGAGAGAGTGGCACCTTTCCAACCAGCCATTTTTTTCTGAAATCTCACCAATAATTCATCCCACACCATGTGAGAGACTTTCTTAGTGCCAAGAGGGAGGCCTAAGTACGTTGCTGGAAGAGCACCTATTTGACAGCCCAGAATTTTAGCAATCTTGAGCTGTCTTTCCCCAGGGGTGTTGAAGAAGAAAATGGTGCTTTTGTCATAATTGATCTCTTTCCCAGAAGCAGATTCATAGAGTTGTAATAGAGCCTTAATAGCCTTGGCTTCCACAACTGAAGCCAGAAGAAGAAGGATAGTGTCGTCCGCAAATTGTTGATGAGAGATAGCTTGGCTGAATGAAGTGGGTTTAGAACCATTTAGAAGGCTGTTTTCAACCGCTTTGCCAATTGTTCTACTAAGGCTGTCATTAAAAGAAAACATTGTATCAATCCAATGTTTCTCCTAAAAAGATGAAGTTTTTCTTCATAATCCTTGACTTTTTCTTTTAGTTGCTTATTCTTCTTCTCTTCATGCTTTAGTTCTTATTGATACACATCATCTTAGCTTCGATATCAACCTCTTCTTCTCAATTTATATATAAACCTCTATATATGGAACATTCATTCTTATAACTCCTAGTTCCTTTATCCATGAAGAGGACTTCATTGTCAACACCATCACGATTAGACTCAAAATAAAAAATAGAATCACAATCTTCACTATGTACCTCTAAAAGCGAAAGGAATATTCTCTTGTAATTATTCTTTTCCTTCTTCTTACTCATATCATACATGTGGAACTTTTCATTAACATGATCATCACCATGATATTTTCCCTTATACTTATGAGGACACTTATTTGCAAAATGTATAATCTCACCAAAATTGAAACACTTGAAGGAAAACTTACCCTTATACTTACATGAATCTATCTTCAACTTCCTACCAAACATAACAATCAATTCATCATCATCAATATCATAAATTTCATCATCAAATATATTCTTACCGTTTGACTTCTTTTCAACTTTGATGGTGGCTTCCTTCTTGGGAGATTTATCCACACCATTCCTCATCTCATAAGCAATCAAGATACCATGGATTTCATCCATCAATATATTACTCGTATATTTATCTTCTTCTATAAATGTGAGACTTTAGGATCAAATTTAGGAGTGAGGGATCTCAACACCATTTGCACCACCAAAGCTCCTGTTGTATATATATCCCCCCTTGGGAGGATATAGACAAACAGAAGAATATGAAGATAGATGCACCTACGCGCACAGAAATGGCGCATGACACGGAGTGTTGACACAGAAAAGTACGCCTTGGCGCATAGAAATGGCGCATGACACGGAGTGTCAACACAGAAAAGTTGCGCCTTGGTGCACAGAAATGGTGCATGACACGGAGTGTCGACACAGAAAAAGTTGCGCCTTGGCGCACAGAAATGGCGCATGACACGGAGTGTCGACACAGGAAAAGTTGCGCCTTGGCGCACAGAAATGGCGCATGACACGGAGTGTCGACACAGAAAATTTGTGCCTTGGCACATGTAAGAGGATGTCGACATGCACATGAATGCGCCAAGGTGCACCTTCAGGAGGCGCAACATTCTGAGTGCTGGCAGGAAGCAGACCCTGGCGCAGATATTCAGATGGCCATAACTTTTGACTGGGAGCTCGGATTCATGCAAGGTTGGACTTTCTAGAAATATTATGAGGTCCTCTGTCCAACTACGACTAGATATCTTTAATTGGGTGAGAAAAAATTCTTAAAAATGAAAAATACAGTTAGCCACTTTTGGGGGTCGCTAGGGTTCTCACCTACCACCATAATGAGATGAATTAAATACAACCTGCGGTGGTTGGGGTAGATTTGGAATTTCTCTCTCTTCCCTCTCTCATTATTCCTATAAATTGTAAGGAGGGGCTTCTTTCTAAAGGTTGGACATTCTTGTTTTTCCCCTCCCTTCTTCTCTTTGGCAGGTGAATCTGTGGAGTTCAAACCTCCTATCTAAAACTGTAATGCAACCTTGTCTCTTGGCATTTTGTGGTGTATTGTATCAATATTTGGAGCAAATAATGCATGTCTGTGGATGATTATCAACCCTCTCTGTGTTTATTTGCATCTTCTTGATCTTTCACTGCAAATCTGTTATCTGTGCATGATCTTGCATCACATTTTAATAGTTTGTGTTTATTGGCAAGACAGTTGTTCTTCATTCCTCGGTGCATCACCTTTGTTAGTTTAGGTTTATTTTTATGCATCTTCTTACCCTGTCTCCTTGGAAAATTAGATTAGGTTTTGAGTAGACCTTTTGCATTTTTATGTGTGCATCTGAACAGAGGAATAGGAACCGGCCTTCATCCGGAGAGCTTTTCCGATTTCGCAAGGTCCCACACTTGGGAAAAGCTCCATGTTATGCAATCACACTGAGAGTCTCAGCCCATCGAGTTGCAGACATTCAGGGGTGCTTTGTGATTCAACATCAATAGTTTTGGCATGCCCGGTGGGACCAAGAGGTCATTCCATCAAGATTTGAAGGAACTTTCAAGAAATTCGGACTTAAAAATTACAGGTTTTACAGTTTCAGTTTTTTTCACCTTCCAGGCTGAACTTTGAAATCAATTTTCAAGGACTTAACTTGCTTGAAACAAGTCAAAATTTCACCAGTTGATAGATCGGGGGATAATCTTCAAAAGGGTATTCTTAGATTTTTGAGATTTTGACTTTCAAAATTTCATGGTTTTCTGATTTTCGGATTTCGGGTTTTCGGAAGTCTGGCATTTTTGGATTTTCGGGACTGTCATTCCAAATCCCATTCCAAACTCTAAAATATCAAAAAATACAGGTCTTTCAAATTTCTATTTTTAAAGATTGTCAGGTTTGGTGTGTAACTTGGCAGGATCTAGCCTTTTGAGGCTCACTTTCTAACACATCTGGCGACTCCGAAAGGGATAGAATTCAGCGGTGTAGCAGCAAAGGTTGCCCAGGCATATGAGAAGAATTCAAACCAGGTCCAATACCCGAGAAGAGGGGCTATTTGTCCACTTGCAACTTTCACCAGGTAGAGGAAGGAGAGGAAGAAGACCACAAAGATCACCATCTCCACCTAACAGGACTTTGTCTACACCTCCACCTGGTAGGCCTTTTCTCGCATCGACCAGGGTTCTTAGGCCAATCATAATGGCACATCTACCACCGAATCCCTTTTTCAATTTCACGGGTAGTAGTCCACTTTCCCTAAATGCTCAGAATCAAATTCCAGTTGCAGCACTAAAGAACATACCCTATTTCACAGGAGAAAATCACACTACTCCTATTGATCACATCCAGGATATTGCTAATGCATGTGCAATTCACGAAATAAATGAAATGGATGTTGCGGTCAAGCTGTTGGCTTCATCTTTCAAAGGCAAGGCCTTACAATGGTTTAGGAGCCTTACAGCAGGGTCTATTACGAATTGGAACCAACTTTGTTCTGCTCTTTGCAGCCAATTCGGGGAGAGGGCGGACAATTTATCTTTATTGGAACAGCTGACAACAATCAAAAGGGCTCCTAACGAACAAATGGCAGATTTCAACTTTAGATTCCAACGGACATGGGACAGGATTCCAATAGCCGTTAGACCAACCACCGAAGGAGCATTCCTTTATTTCTTAAAGGCTATAAATTCAGACATAGCCATGATGATCCAATCAATGGGAGGGACAACACTGGCAGGGCCTATGACACAGCTATCAGAGCAGAGAACTATTTGATCCAAGCTGGCAAGCTTGCACCAAGGCCACCAATGCCTCTCTATCCGGATATGGGAAATCCTACAACCAGCCAAGCACCAGAGTTGAATCCCATTCCAACTCCTAGAAATCAAAGCAATAATGAGGCGTCGACTTCTTCAAATACTTCAAAGGAATTGCAGGAGGTCATGAAACAATTGCAAAACCTTGGAAATGAGCTTGTGACTATCAAAAGACAACAAGCTCAAAGTGCTAGACTATATCAACCTCAAGCACAGTACCAAGCTAGGCCCCCATACCAACAAAATAGACCACCACCTCAGGCTGCAAATCAAAACCAAAACCAAGGACAACCTCAAGCTGCCAGGCCGTTTCGACCGTATGATCCAAATGCAATGACGTCCTCAAGAGCTTTGGTCCCGACACAAAATAACATGGCACAGGAGTACGACTGGTGTTACCCTTGCAATCTACCTCATAATCAGTTAGCATGTTTCAATGGTGCACTAAATCAGGCCTTGATGGTGCAAACCATTGGTGTTGCTCAAGAACCAAGCCAGGAGGAGAATCAACAGCAACAAACGCAGCAAGAAGGACCTCCAACAGAAACCACATTGGAAAATTGGCAAATGGAAGACTTCTGTGGAGTTAACCAACAGTCTTTTCAAGGCGTGGCTGCTAACACACAATCAAAGAAGAGAAATATAGGAGAGAGACAACCGTGTAATCCAGTTGTTTCTCAACCCACTCTTACACAACAAGGGGTCAGTAGACCAAACGCAGCTCCAAATGTGCAAAATCAACCCAAGGTACCTATTGTAGCAACACATGCACATGCTCAAGCTCCAGAAAAGTTTGCACCAAGTAAGGGACAGCAAAAGGACAATTCATCCCCTTTCAACATCATTGATCAAATGAAGAAGACGAACGTGAATATATCAATGTGGGAATCTTTATCCATCCCAGGACAAAGAGATCTTCTACAAGCTGCCATGAATAATTGGTCAACTTCAACCAACAGCCCATATGCAAGAGAAGGTCCTCACGAATACTTTGCTCACTGAAGGGAATCATGGAGGACAACAAGGTAAAGTTCAAACCCCTCCATTCTATATTTCATTAATCATCGGGATAAATTAGTACACAATTGCATGATTGATTATGGGGCAAGTAGTTCGGTGATGCCGCAAAAAAGCGGATCAGTCTGGGTTTGAAATATGAGCCATCTTGAAAGGAGTAAATACAACTAGATGGAACGCAGCGGTAGGAATAGTTGGGGTCATCAAGGGGTTAAGCCTAACACTACATTCCTGTCCTAATGTTACAGTTCTACAAGATGTGTCTGTGATTGACCTTCCGCCACTCTTTGCATTGTGTCTATCAAGGGACTTCACTACAAAAATCGGTGGATATTTATCTGCAGATTGGTCGCACATGATTTTTAGGACAAGGTATGGAGCCAAAGCAACAATCAGGTCAAAACCAATTGCCAATTTCCATATTGAGCCTCATGTACCAAATCCTATCAATATAAATTGCTCGGCTTTTGACCAAGAGGAGTGTTCAAGTGATCTAGAAACAGGTACTAAAGTCGAGGGAATTCCTGATTTAACTTTGGATGAATGGGCAAACAAGAGTCATAAATTTGACCCATACAAGGAGATTGAAGAATCTGAATTGGGCGTGTATTGTATACATGAAGAAAATTCACCCATTCCTGACATCATTCAGCCTGAACAAAAAGATGAAAACAAAGTTTGGAAATTATTTTTTGATGGTTTGAGAAGCAAACAAGGTGCTGGAGGTGGTGCAATGTTGATTTCACCACAAGACATCAAATATTTTTCAGCTTTTCATTTCCAGTTTTCTTGTTCAAACAACACAGCTGAATATGAGGCCTTGATTCATGGACTTCATTGGGCCAGGAAAAAGGGCATAAAAAACTTACAGGTGTTTGGAGATAGCGAGCTAATCGTCAACCAAGTTAGGGGACAACATGCTACAAAGAATGACCTGTTGAAGAGCTATAAGAATAGGGTATGGGACCTTGTTGAAGATTTTAAAGCTTTCAACATTGTGTCCATACCCAGGAAGAAAAATGAAGCCGCAGATAGGCTTGCAGTAGTTGGAGCAACGTTTGATGTGGTTGACAACATCAGAAGGGAAAAAACACAGCCACATATCCATGTGATTGTGAGGCCATCGAGTTCCAGATAATAACACAAGTCTGGCGGTGTTTGAGAATGATCAACGGATCGTCAATTTCTTACAAGAAGAGGCTGAATTTTCAGCTAGGAATCGGATGATTAGAGCAGCGATGGGGATCAAGTAGTACACTGCAGACAAACAAGCTTCCTAAGGGTTTGGTAACTTGGAGTCTATCTTCAACCCTAACGACCGAGTTTTGTAAGGAAAAGGCAAACATACGAGTCAAGAGAGAAGATTCGAGCCAATTCCGGTTGGGGAAGGCAAAACACTTCAAATTGGAAAAGTGGCCACTGAACAAGAGAAATCAGATTTCATACAACTTTGCCAAGAATTTCCAGATGTCTTCACTTGGAGCTATGAAGACTTAAGAGGATTCGATCCAAATTTGGCACAACATACCATCGAATTGGATCCAGATGCTAAGCCCGTCAGAGTAAACAGAGACCGGTCAACCCTCACATTGAGCCTCTAATGAAGAAAGAACTAAATAAGCTAATAGAGGCAAGCATTATATTCCCGATCAAGCACTCAAGCTGGGTTGCAAACTTGGTTCCAGTCAGGAAGAAGAGTGGAGAAATTAGGTTGTGCGTGGATTTCCGAGACCTAAACAGGCATCTCTCAAAGATCATTACCCACTTCCTTCAATGGAACAAATATTGCAAGTAGTATCCGGTTCAGAGAGATTCTCTCTCCTAGATGGCTACTCAGGGTACAATCAGGTGATGGTGAAAGAAGATGACCAATTCAAGATGACTTTCACCACCAAATGGGGGACCTATGCCTACAAAAAGATGCCATTTGGGCTATCAAATGCTGGGGCCACTTTCCAAAGGGAAATGGATATGGCATTTAAGGGGTTGATCAATAAAATAGTTTTGATATATCTTGACGACATCACTGTATTCTCAAAAAATGCAGCGGATCACCTCTGTCATTTGAGGCAAGTATTTCAGAGGTGTAGAAGATTTGGGGTATCATTGAATCCCAAAAAATGCATATTCTTGGCTCACGAGGGAAAACTTCTAGGCCATATTGTTTCAAAGGAAGGGTTGACGATCGACCCAGAGAGAGTTGAAGCAATTCGAGCGTTGCCATTGCCAAGTCATAAGAAGGCTCTTCAAAGCTTCCTAGGAAGGATCAATTTTGTACGCAGGTTTGTTCCAAACTTTGCAGCTCTTGTGAAGCCAATAACGCTGATGTTAAAGAAGAGTATGGCATTTAAGTGGACATCTGAAGGCAAGGCAAGTTTTGAGGCAATAAAAGAGGCTATATCTCAAGCTCCGACTCTCGTCAATCCAGACTTCTCCAGGGACTTCGTGCTATATGCCTTTGGTGGTGGGGACATGATTTCTGCAATCCTGGTACAACAAAACAAGGGAGGATTAGAACAACCAGTTGCTTTCTTCAGTCAAGGCTTGGAGGAATATGAAACTAGGTACTCTTTCATTGAAAAGCATGTCCTTGCAGTAATCAGGAGCTTAAAGAAATTCAAGCACCTAGTCTCAAACAACAAGATCCAATTATTGGTCTCTCATGCGGGAGTCAGGGACTTCCTTCTAAACAAGGATCTGAATGAGAAACGTGTAGGATGGATAACTCGTGTCATGGAATATGACATCGAGATCAAGGTCACCAAACTAGTACGTGGGAAGGGACTATGTGAGCAACTAGCCTTGAGTCAACAAGTTGAAGCAGGTGATGAAAAAGAGGTCATCTTGGTAACTACAGGGATAACCAAGAATAAGAAAATGATGATGTGCCCACTCCTGTTGGACTCGTAATGTGATACACTTCTTACGTGCCTATGCCCTCCGGAAATGAGAAAAGCAAAGAGGAGATACTTCAGATTACAAGCCATTCCATATGTGCTTGTTGGTGGTGTTTTGTTTAAGAAAGACATCAATGGAGTTCTACTGAGGTGCATTGGGACAGGTCAAATTGAGAGGGTGTTACGATATTTTCACGATGGAGATTCCGGAGGACATTTTGCCCCATGAGTAACAGCTCTCAAGATAATGAAGGCAGGGTATTATTGGCCCACATTGTTCAGTGACTGTTATACATGGATAAGAAAGTGCAAGAGATGTGCACTCTTCACGGGAAAAGAAAGACTAGCAGCGCTTCCATTGCACCCAATTTTGATTGACCAACCATTTATGCAATGGGGATTGGACTTCGTCGGGGTCATCAACCCAAACTCAAGCCAAGGCCACAAGTGGATTCTCACGGCAACGGACTATTTCACCAAGTGGACTGAAGCAGTAGCGCTCAAGGAAGCAAATGAGTCTAACATACTAGACTTTTATGAAGGAATAGTGACCAGGTTCGGTGTGCCAGCCACTATCATATCAGATAATGCATTGGCATTCATAGGTTCCAAGATTACAGAATGGGCTGTCAAGAATGGAATCTATTTGAGCACCTCTTCAAATTATTACCCGCAGGGTAATGGACAGGAAGAGTCCATGAACAAGAATTTGTTAAGAATCATCAGAAGGACTCTAGATGAAAACCAAAGGACATGGCATACCAAGCTAAAATCAGCATTATGGGCTGACAGGATAACGCTAAAGAGATCTACAGGTAATTCTCCCTACAAGTTGGTATATGGGAAAGAGGCAGTGTTGCCTATATCATTAGAATTGCCAGCATTGGAGCTCATGAAGTAGTTGGAGTTGTCTGAGTTCGAACCAATGGAGGCTAGGTATGTAGAGTTGATGGAATTGGCAGAAATCAGAGAACATGCAGTTCAAACAATTCAGAAAGATCAGGCCTTAGTGAAAAGATGGTTTGATAAGAAAGCAAGAGCAAGGACCTTCTCGGAAGGAGACTTAGTTTTGAAATGGGATGCAGATCGGGAAAAACCAGGAAGGCATTCCAAGTTTGATGCCATTTGGAGTGGCCCCTACATGGTCACGGGATGTAAAAATAGCAATGCCTTCCAATTGTCTACATTGGACGGAGAAGAACTTTCGATTCCAGTCAACGGAATCTATCTTAAACATTGCTACTAAAAAAGAAAAAAATTTACCCTTGTAAATATTAGCCTAGATTTCGATTCCTCTAAGTGCGTATGCACATTGTCTTCTTGTAGTTAGGTTTTAGTTTCCCTAAGTGCTTTGGCACAGGTTTTTCTGCTCTCAGGTTGTTTTCTACAGGGTCAGACGGTTCAGTCTTTGTCGAGAGAAGAAGAAGTTGCGGTATCAGGCTCGGGATCAGATATCAGGTTGGTTTCAGGTTATTGCTTATGACTCCATGCCCAATGGATTACTAAAAGGCCACTGATCTTCTACCTAGCAGGCAGGTGATCCCGTTGAGTCGCCAATTGTTGTATATATATCCCCCCTTGGGAGGATATAGACAAGCAGAAGAATATGAAGATAGATGCGCCTTGGCGCACAGAAATGGCGCATGACACGGAGTGTCGACACAGAAAAAGTTGCGCCTTGGCGCACATAGAAATGGTGCATGACACGGAGTGTCGACACAAGAAAAGTTGTGCCTTGGCGCACAGAAATGGCGCATGACACGGAGTGTCGACACAGAAAAGTTGCGCCTTGGCGCATAGAAATGGCGCATGACACAGAGTGTCGACACAGAAAAGTTACGCCTTGGCGCACAGAAATGGCACATGACACGAGTGTCGACACAGGAAAAGTTGCACCTTGGTGCATGTAAGAGGATGTCAACATGCACATGAATGCACCAAGGCGCACCTTCAGGAGGTGCAACATTCTGAGTGCTGGCAGGAAGCAGACCCTGGCGCAGATATTCAGATGGCCATAACTTTTGACTGGGAGCTCGGATTCATGCAAGGTTGGACTTTCTGGAAATCTTACGAGGTCCTCTGTCCAACTACGACTGGATATCTTTAATTGGGTGAGAAAAAATTCTTAAAAATGAAAAATACAGTTAGCCACTTTTGGGGGTCGCTAGGGTTCTCACCTACCACCATAATGAGATGAATTAAATACAACCTGCGGTGGTTGGGGTAGATTTGGAATTTCTCTCTCTTCCCTCTCTCATTATTCCTATAAATTGTAAGGAGGGGATTCTTTCTAAAGGTTGGACATTCTTGTTTTTCCCCTCCCTTCTTCTCTTTGGCAGGTGAATCTGTGGAGTTCAAACCTCCTATCTAAAACTGTAATGCAACCTTGTCTCTTGGCATTTTGTGGTGTATTGTATCAATCTTTGGAGAAAATAATGCATGTCTGTGGATGATTATCAACCCTCTCTGTGTTTATTTGCATCTTCCTGATCTTTCACTGCAAATCTGTTATCTGTGCATGATCTTGCATCGCATTTTAATAGTTTGTGTTTATTGGCAAGACAGTTGTTCTTCATTCCTCGGTGCATCACCTTTGTTAGTTTAGGTTTATTTTTATGCATCTTCTTACCCTGTCTCCTTGGAAAATTAGATTAGGTTTTGAGTAGACCCTCTACATTTTTATGTGTGCATCTGAACAGAGGAATAGGAACCGGCCTTCATCCGGAGAGCTTTTCCGATTTCGCAAGGTCCCACACTTGGGAAAAGCTCCATGTTATGCAATCACACTGAGAGTCTCAGCCCATCGAGTTGCAGACATTCAGGGGTGTTGTGATTCGACATCAACAGCTCCTTTCACCTCGTCTCTTAATATTCTTATGTTATTGAACACTTGATCCGCTCTCGAGGAGATATGTAGCAATAGTTTCTTCTTCTTTCATTTTTAACCTTAAAATTAATTCTTATAGGTCTAATGATTTTCCAACTTCACCTTTGAGTAAGATTCATAAATCACTTGTATCTTATCCCACATGGAATTAGCGAGTAGTCAATTACATCACCTTGAAAAAATTCCAATGCATACAACATATAATTCATAGCTTTATTATCATTACTAGTTTTCCTACCTACTTGTCACTGGAGGGTTTTGAGGAATGGTTTCTTCTTTTTCATATTAAAACATTAAAATTTGTTCCCATGGGTCTATATATTTTCCAAATTCACCTTGGAATCACCTTCATAGATCACTTTTATCTTTTCCCACATAGTCTTAGATTTAGCACATTGCATAACCTTGGCAAACTCAAATTCTGCCAAACCATACAAGATAACATTCATATATTTAGAATTTTCATTACTAGCCTTCTTACCTGTTGCATCAGTTGGAGGGTTTTGAGGAATGGTGTAGCCATTTACAACTGACTTCAATATATCATATCCCAAGGAAAATAATGTGAGTTCTCATCCTGATACTCTAAAAATCATAATTATTCCCGTAAAAATAGGAGCTTTGCTAGTAGAGGAACCACTTTGCTAAATCATCATATTTTTTCTTCAAATTCTCACCTCAAGATTATTAATATTGCTTCATAGGGCCTACTCCAATACAAATTTTTGGAAGGAGAATCATTAAGAGGGTTAGGGTTGAATCAAAGATCAATAAAACTTTTCATTCACTTAAGTAATTTCATCCATTAACCATTTAAGAATGCATCCACAAGAACATAAAAATAGAAGAGAAAATGAGAGCACATAAACATAAGATGTAAGAAATAAATAATAAAGGGGAATAAAGCCCTTTGAAGCATAAATTTATTTGAGCACCAACTCAATAACGAACACCACCCCACAAGGAGCACCAACCCCTAGATTCAGTAGAGAGCACCAACCCTACAAGGGAGCACCAACCCCATAGACCACTAAAAAAACAAATCCACATGATATGTTTGTAACCCCTGAAATTTTTCCTCAACAACTAATGATAACACAATGAAGCTCACTTTCCTTCCTCCTTAAAATCTTCTCTCTAGGTGAACACGTTCATGGGCTTCTTCACCAAGTTGATTGGGCCTAATGACCTATCTCTTCAACACCTGAAAACACTCTAGAAAATTTTCACATACTTTATTACCTTTATTTATAGTCACAAATACCTCTTTGACTTCTAGGATCACCCCTCTAACTCACACTTTTCCTTATTTACTCAACTAGCTCAAATGAGCCTTATAACTTGTTTTTATACCTGACTTATGAGCCTAAAACATGTAATTCAGCCATAATAGGAAAATTTCACTTAAAAAATCATAATAAAATCCTAGATACATCATACAAGGGGCCATATAGATCGTCAATACCATCTTCGTAGTCAAATCCCTTATTAAGACATAAGAAGCCCTAATGCACTCAAATAGCCTACTAGCCAAAGAATTATGCTCTTGAGAAAATACACTTCAAAAATACTTGGAGATAACTTATAAATGTTTTATAAGTCCACTATCAACCTCTAAAAATATTTAATCACTCTACATAATCATCTCATGCAATGAAACCACCCAAAGGAACAACCTTCTTCACTAGGTCTAAGACCTACAAAACTAGTATTTAGAGATTGAAGCCAAAACCTCATCAAAACTCCTCAAATATGAAAGTGTGATATATAAATGTAAATATAATGACCTCATGGTCATCACTAAGTTCTCACAAATCCATAAATAAAAATGAAGCACCACCAAAACACCTTTGCAATCGTGTCACCTGAAATTGCCCAAAACTACCCCAAATTCACCTTTGTAAAACAAGGCATAACATACCTCCTACACGATAAACCAAGGTCTAAAACCACAATGGACATGTATTAAATAGGTCTAGTGCAAAAACTTGGAGAAAATATAACTTCTTCAAAAACTTTCCTTTTTGAGTGGGGTCCACATATATTCAAGACACCTAACTTGTACGTATAAAAATATGGAGAAATCATATACAACCTTCAATCATCATACCGGATAAAAAAATAAATTATGGGCCATTACAATTAATTTCTTCTCCATCACTTCATACCTAGGATTTGAAGAGGGTTTAGAAGTTGTTTAGCTTCTTAACGATTGATCATTAAGCTCGCCCCTTAATCTATAAAATAATGTCTAGGAAAATCATCTTAGAACCTTTCCCAACTACCATGAATATCTTGAACTACCATGTATAATTTATATGAATGCTAACGAGCATCAAAAATCCATTTTGAGATCAAAATATCACTTCTAGAAACTTGGTAGGGGTTAAAACTCAATTTCTTGCTTCACCGTGTAAACCAAGATCTAAAAATTGGACCACATCTAATTATCAACCTGCTACACCTTCCAAAAGTTTCACCTTTCCATTTATATACTGAAATAATTCCAACAAATCTCATTTAGGCACCTAAGGCTTAAGAATACATTTAGTGTAGACCTAGAAAACATTATTTCACCTCATTCTTGCACTTTGAGACACTTCTAAATGTCTTTAAACCTCATATACATGATTCCTATGCTTTCACTTAGCTTAAAAACTCATACATACCTATAATCCATCATGCCATACCATACCCATTGACTAAGATTCACAAACAAACACCTTAAACATGCATACACCAACCAAAGTTGACCTCCTCATCAATTTTCCACTCACTCCAACCTACAATAACCTTCATCACACTTCATGATACATCAACCACATCACTCTATATCTACCATACCTATGAAATCCGCTACAAGCCATCATACTAAATCAGGACACAATGAGACATCATACAATCTCAACAAGGAACTACCAATCAACCTTCATGCTTCTTACTTAATTTGACATCAATGACACAAAGATAAAAATGAAGACAACAGAAAAATACTCTTTTGACATCAATGATAACACAATGCCAACATAAATCATTTAAAATAATGTTAATTTAACTTTATTCACCCAATTTAGAAAAAGGGAGGAAAGGTAGAGCCACTCACAAACCCCATGTGCTCACTTGATCTAGTGGAGAAACCTATTTTTATTGGATCCCTAGGATCACATGGATCTCCATCCTTGATCCTTAGGGTTTATAAAAACCTGAAATTCACTTTATAACATGCTAAAATATCTCAATTCCTTTCTTTTTTCTCTCATTTCTCCATGCTTTTGTTATAGGTTGATAAGAAGAGAATCCATTGAGGCATAAGCATTTTTATTATTTTTCTTCCTCATATTTCATTTCAATACCCTCATTAGGTTATAAGGAGAGGATATATAAATATTTTAATATATATACATGTGTATTTATATCCATATTGGCATGTGTATATATATCCACATATGTATATACATATATATACAAAAAGATTTTTTATATATATTTTTAGATTTTAAACTCTCTTATAGAGCAGTCACATGATACTTTATATTCATACATACATGTATACATATATACATACATACATCCATTCATGTTTAAATTATAATAAGTTCAAATTATCGTGGCATAGGATAACAAGTCGCATGGTCATCCATTAAAATATAATAGTTTTAAGACCCAAATGGTGTTGCACCTATAGTGGTCTATGATTTTTTCAAAGGGTAAGGATTTGAGGGTCACGGTTAGGTCGTAGTCACCCTTGCAATTTATTTTTAAAAATAAACTCTTATATGTATAAAATAAAATTTATTCCTTTATTTTAACACAAAGTCAAATATATAAAAACACATTTTATTTTTAAACTTCCTCTCTTTTATTATCAAAACCTATGTGATAATCACCCTTCTATATAAATATACATATGCATGCATACATACATACATACATATATGTGTGTCACACACACATGTAAGTATGTATTTATGTATGTATCTATATGCATCGTGACAAGTTTAAGTAATTTCACAAATCTTGTCCTAAATAGGAAAGTTCTAAAATTTCTTGGAATCACATAAAATATATACTAGGATAAAGAGTCGAACAAATTAGATATATAAAATCAATTCTTTTCTTGGGATAATATGGCTCTTTTTTCTATTAAACTAAATTAATGAGATGAGAAGGAGGTAATTGTGATAACTAAGGTATTATATTTATTTTTGAACTCAAGTAAGAGATAGATATACAATAATAATAAATATTCCATTGAAACAAAACTCACAACATCCATTTGTTTCATTTTCTTTCCATTTATTAAATCAATAAATAAGCATAATAATTGTAACTTAATATAGTTTTAACAATGGCATTATAACACTTTGAATTCATTTGCAAACAATATATTTCTAAGTTTCCTAAATAGTCTCAATAACTCACTTATAATCCATGTTATACTTTAATCCCAAAATCAATTCGTTCCTTTGTAAAAAAAATGAATGGAGGTTTTCATACTACAACAATATAGAATTTCTCATTCCAAATTTAATATTATACATCTTGTTTCAATGGGGAATTCCATACAAGAATGGACTAATTCAGATCTTTCCTTCACTTACATTAACAAGAGTACAAATAAATCTAAAACGCAAGATTAAAAGCATCCCATAAAATGGAAACAAAATGGAAAATTTTAATTGAATCAAATTTCACAAAACAAGAAGTAAATCTCCCAAAACCACTTCATCTCGAAGCTCCATTTTCAACCAACGAATGCATATAAGCCACAAAAATAAATATTGTCTTACCTCCCAACCAAATGGAATCATTTCATGCCACATCAAACAATTTATATCATGCTATCCCCCATCCAATCCCATGGGAGAGAAGAGAGGAAAGCCTCCAAGTGAGCACAAAGTAAGGAAAAAATCCACAAGAACATCCAACTAAAACATGCAAATTTTATGTAACTAAAAGATAAAATGTAGTAGAAAAATTTACATACTTCTGCAAAATTTGGGGAAGAGAGGAAATTAAATCCCATTTAATACATATCCAAGAAAGTCTCCAATTGTTTTCCAAGTTTCCAAGAATTCAAAATAGCCTCCAAAGCACCATATTCCTCAAAAATGCCATATTTATCAATTTTTGAGCCTCCTTGTTGAGGACTTTCAAACCTTTGAGGTTTCCTTAACAATGATGGGAGATTGTTTCCAAACCATATGGAAATTAAATTCCCACTTCAAACCATATTAAGGGATTAAAATAAAATCCCAACAAGGATTTACCATCAAGCCTTATGGGAAAATAAGAGGGATTGTTCCTTCTTCCCCTTATAACTCCAAAATCCATGCCTAGAGGGAATGGATGGAAAAAACTAGAAGAAAGAAACAACATATTTCTAAAACAACAAAACCATTTCAACACCAAAGAATCAATAAGATTGAAACAAATTCTTTTCCAAAATTAATAACAAAATCCAAAGGGTGGGAGGCCTTCCTCATAAGAGAAATATGAATCAAACATTCCTATCTCAATAAATATTCCTCCAAAAACAAATCCAATATTTACACAATCCAAGCTTCTTCTCTCCAAAGATCCCAAACCAAAAACAACCAAAAGAACCCCACAACCCTCCAAGTTGGAGGATAATATAGGAGAAGAGTCTCCAAACCAAAACCCAATAGGATGGTGACATGTGTCACTCATCCACCCAAGAATCCATGTCACCCAAGTACCCTCAACTTGCACTTACAAAACAATAAATGAAAAGGAAAATTCAAAAGCAATCAAGTCAAATCTCCACATGGAGAAACATGCACTCCAAATCTCCATCAAACACAAAATCCAAAAATCATAAATAATAGTGGTTGAAAAAGGGGTCAAAAGGAGGAAAATAGGCATTATGAGCCTTGAAAAGATCTCACCCACCCATAGTTTTGATACATGGGGTTATTTTTAATGAAAATATTTCCCCTAACTTTCATTACACTCCTCCAAAAAGTCATTTCTTCCCCAAATTCGAGTTTTGGGGAAGATGTGGCATTTAAGAGGGGTGGTGGATCCACCTAATCCATGATTAGGTGATCCTAAACCTAATTAATCAATATTAAGACAAATTAAAACATCCCAAGAAAGAAGAAAGAAATTTTCTAAATAAAACAACCAATTAACTAGCAATAACCAAGGTTAAATTAAATAAACACATGAGAGATAAAAGCAAGGTAATAAAGGGATAAATAAATTAATAAAATAAACCAAGGGGTTAAAAAAATAACCATAAGTTAAATAGAAGCAAGATAAAAATAACTATTTAAACCAATAATCACATACCAAGGGTGTCTTTTCCCTTTTTCAAATTTAATCCACAAAATAAAATAACAAGGGGACTAAAATCAAACAAGGGTTAAATTCATCATATATGGTCTATTGTGCCACATAGAGGTGTATATCCTAACAACCATGTTCTCATGTAGCATAAAAGTTTCCCCTACACACTCAATTTCATACATCATACCTACTTGATACAAAACACTACATAAAAAATTATCTGCATGTCAAACAATCCAAGACAAATATACATTAACTAATCCAAATAGTAATGAAATCATACATCCATTATTGAGAGATTAGATACTATGATAAACATCAATGACATATCTAATACATAATACACGCTAATCTCAATCCACAAGATCTATACATCGCATCCAAATCAGATTAATAAGGATAATAATAAGGAATCGAACTCATGTGCCATATACAACATCTTGTTAAGAAAATTTAGTGTATAAAATTTAATGGGGTGATAAACAATATATATCATAATAAATAACCATGATATTAATGTGTCTAATGTCTTAACATGAATAAGAATAATAAGTCAAGATGATCAAAATTAGAGCGGGAAAATGGTGAGCACTACAATTTGTTGAGGGTGTAACAAATATGATACACCTCTTCAAGATATGTCATACCTGATCCAAATCCTTGGCAAACCATTCTTCTTACAACAAAATAATTACTATCATCATCGTAATCATTGAGTGATTGGGTTTCGTGTTAAAAAGGAAAAGAAAAATAACTTTACTTTAATTATCGTGTGTTTAATTGTTCTCGTTTGTGTCTTGTATGCATGTAAGATTAGTTTTTAGTTCAAATTCCCATTGCATATCACAAAACTTTAATCATGGTTTTCCATGTAATTTTACATCTTTTCATATGATATATTAAAATTAGGTTACTCAAACATAAATGGATCTTCATGTAATATATTCAACATGTTTCAAGACATTCATCTATCAACACTCGTTGCTTCTAATTACCTCATATCTATAACCATAA
Organism: Taxus wallichiana var. yunnanensis; assembly: GCA_018340775.1. NCBI lineage: Eukaryota > Viridiplantae > Streptophyta > Pinopsida > Cupressales > Taxaceae > Taxus > Taxus wallichiana. The sequence continues at coordinate 300,792,226 of CM031243.1, read as the reverse complement.
ACATAATCTCTCTTATTTATTAAAACCTTGTCAACTACCTCACCAAACTTGAGTCTCAACACCTATGGGTAGGTGTACCACACATAATATGGCATAAATTCTATAACGTTCCCATTTAAATAATTATATAAAACAAAATTGCCATTATTTTCGACCCTCCACACAACACCCATTCCAACACCCCTACACCTCCATTCGAAATATTATAGTTACTTATAAACCACACTCAAATTGAACCACTTATCTATTTTTATCTTTACCATTCAGTCTAAATTACTCAATGATAATTTGATTTCTCCAATACCCATTCAACTTGTCAATCCTAATCAATCACCACCCTTGTAGTTGGCCTTAATTTCAAAAATTCCTCATGTATAACCTCTTTAATCATCCCCTTTATCTAATGTTGCACCCATATTATCCTCTCGTGTCATCTTCTTACATTAAATACCTCACCTACAACATCATTCATCCTCCTCATCACCCCTCACTTCTTCATTTTCATAATATGGTGAAGTTTTATCCTTGTTGGAATATCCAATATCGTCATCAACCTCCCATATCTTAAAATTTTCATTCATCTCCTCATTCTAATGATACCTTCATCATTCTGATATTTTCCCTTCCCCATCTCCCCCACTTCCCCTTCTTTAATTTATTCTAGGAAATCATTATCTTCTTACCCACATCACTATATCAATTCTCATTTATAAACTATTTCTTCTCCCTCACATTCAAACCTTATCTATAACTCCCCAAAAAAAATCATCTAAATGACTAAAGAAATTTACATTTTCCCATACCTTATCATCTCCCCGCACACAAATAATTATCCTCCTCATCATTGGTTTAGTAATTGATCCTATGCACCCTTTTCCATTTCTTCCTCCGTATCTATTTTATCTTCATCATCTTCACTCCACAACCTTGTCCCATTCATTAATATATTTTATCTCAAAACTTCACACATTAGGACTCACTCTTATCAAAATCATCCCATATTATCCCCAATATACTTATTTCATATGTTTCCCACATCTACCTCCCATTACAAACTTTTCTCACCTATCATTTCCAACACTCATAGCCATGCCACTTGCTACCTTTTCTCACTAGAAAAACTTCTACAATGCACATCATTTTCCTCCATTCATCTCTTCATCAATCATATCCCCCACCTATCACTTGTGCTTTCTCTCACATATTTTCCTAACAATGCCATATTATATTTATTTTACACACTTTTACATTCTCCCAATGAATCTACCACACACATATAAAATGATGACTCTTATACTTCCTTATAACATCAACATGTTTTCCAAAACATCATGAAATTATAAACATTTATCACACCATTTCTCCAACTAATTTATAAGTAATTGATCACCTACCATTACCTTCTCCATCTCCATCTACATGATTGTGTTCTCCACTCACTACCTTCTTGTTGTTCAAATTTACCATATTCTCTTCAAATTTTTCCCATGTTATCAAACACTTTCCTAACATACACCTCATCACCTCAATTATTCTTTACCTCATGTTTCTCATTTATCTTATTCATGCCAATGGGAGGACTTGTTGCCCAAAATAACCCCCCAAGGGGGGATATTTTGACAACATACATCCTTTTGGACTTAGACTGGGAAAATAAGTTAAGACTTGAAAAAATTCGGTAAAGTCATATTTTAGAGGAATTATTCCTTCGTTCCTCATTTTCCCTACATCTCCATTAGGTCCAATCAGGGCATTAAAATTGGCTAATTGGGCCTTAAAGAAACCTTATGAAATTTTCTAACATTCCTTAACTTCCCCAAATTGCCAAATTAAGGGGTCAAACAAGGCACCATCAAGTTCATTCGGCTGAATCAGGAACTAACATCATAAGGGGAATGATTCATGGGTTCCAACCATTCCCTGAACCTCCAAAATAGCCAATGTGTGAGATGATAGGGTAAATTGGGTGAAGCATTGATGAGAGCAGATCATCAAGAACTAACGGCCCACGAAGAACATTTTGGAATTCCTTAGGTTCATTGAGTCATAAAAATTTGACGAGACATGTTAAACAAGTGGGGATGTTTATGTGTTGAATTTGGGGCCATGTGTTACAATGGGAATTTTGTAGGTGTTCCAATAGTTCTTCGCCCATTCAAAACCCTACCCACATAATGCAATTGATACCGTCAGACACAATTTGAATGCTCTTCCATTCCTTGGGTTCTCTACCCAACTAATAACTCCAAACCCAAATCAAAATATTAAAGTGGTAAATGAAGGCTCATGAGGAACATTCCTTGGTTTCACCAGTTCTCTAGTTTACCACATGGACCATCTTGGGTTGGATTTTTGGCCTAAAATTATCACTCAAAGTTATAAATTACACGAAATTGGTCTTATTTGAATTTCCTCATAGGGGGATACATTTTGGTGTCAAGAAATGAAGAAAATGATGTTTTTTTTTATCTTGAAAAATGAAAACATGGGTTCAATAAGGTAAAATAACAAGTTTAGAAAATTCAACTATCCAAATCTAATGAGGAATAATACACATACTCCTCTTAAAGGTTAGATGATGTTGGGGAATGGTTTTGACATGCACTGATGTGATTTTGCTAGAATTTAATTCATCTTGTTAGTGGTTGAATGAAAAGTGGTTAATTTCCCTCTCTTTCCCCCTTCTCTCTCTCTTCCATTTTCTATATATTGGAAAAATGCTTTCATTGTAAAAGGTGGGACCTGTATATAGGAAAAATGACATAGGATTCCTTATACACTTGACTTCTTGAGGTTGTTCCAAGATAGTCAAAATGTGAGAGATTGGATAGGACCAAAATAGGTACCTAGAGGATAATCAGAGGTTATGAATGAGTAGTGTGAATTCCTAATGACTAGGCCTATTGTTTTGAATTACGTTCATAAACTACTTTAAATCCTAGCATTAAATAAATAATGGAAATATGACTAATTTATAAAAAAATACAAGTACGTTTAATATTTTAATTAACTAAATTCCTTCCCAATTAATTAAATAAAATGAAATAAAATATCTATTCTATTTGTTTATATTATAACAAGACTTTAAAGGAAATGAAATTGAAAGAAATTAATTAAAACAACTATCAATTTTGTATTTTTCAAGATTAATTAAAATAAAAATAAAATCTATAGACACAGAAATAGGGAAATGATTAAAATTAAATTACTACTTCTTCTATTAAAATGAAAACTATAACTAGGAATAATCGGATGTGGTTATTCCTCTATTACAAGATTTTTTGATAATGTTATTCTACGGGGAAAGTAATTGAAATTTTTTGGAAAAGGAAAAGCTTCTCATAATAAATTTCCTCTTCATTGTATGAACTTTCCCTAGTAAAAGTAAATCTAAACTAATCGAAAGAAAGAAATAATAAAAGAAGTTTAGCGATTTCTTTACTTATTCCTCGAGTTGATTTCTGAGTAGATCCACATGGATAAGCCAAGAAGAAGTTATCAAGGGAATATTTATGTAAGAAATTATTTGAAATAAATACTAAATAAAGAATGTATGCGGGAAGTGATGGAATATTCTTCTTCTAATAATCTAAATACACAACTTCTTTTGAATAACAACAAATAAAAATTATTCAAAGGTTCAAATAATTTAAGTACAACCCCAACCTAGTTACTATTGTACTATGGTAGCTTTTCAAAGATGAGATGTGCTTTTTATCTCCTCATATTTATATCCTCTTCTAGTGATGCAATCCAATTGATCCTAGGATGTTATAATGGTGATAGGTAGCAAATAAATAATGAACACCGGTTGTAGTTGGTTGAATGCAAAGGAAATGAGTGAATGTGAGAAGTAAGAAAAATAAATAAATGTATTGGTATAGCTAAGTGATCCCTCTCCAAATTTTAGTATCATAACACTTCACCAAAAATATCACATGTCCAACCCATCATACGGGTAAAGGTTTGATTTTTATAAAATGTTGGGAAAGAAGAAGTCAATCTATAAGTGTCAAACAAGAAGTGAAAAATCATCTAAAGGAGAAGGATTCAACCTTATAAATTTAGTAAATGAAGAAGAGGAATTCAATACGAATCTAACAAGCCCAAAAATAGACAATTTGGTAGAGAAATGAGGGAGAAAATCATGCTTGAAATCAAAACATGCATTCAAAAACACATGTTTAAATTTCACATTATAAGGTGACATGACTGTTGTTATTTCCATAGGGGTGGTTTTGTAAACATCACTATTTACATAGGGGTTTTTACGTAAATTCTAGGGTATTTTCGCAACCTCCTCTCTTTAGTAAGTGACGATTGTGCAACTATTGAGGCGATTAGGCAACCACAACTCAAAAATAATTATAAAATCTAAAAGTGGTCTTGCAGGAAAATTGAAGTCTAGTACAAATAATAAGGGTTTATTAGAGTCAAAAAGGGATGTAGAGGAGAGAGGGAGGTATACGAGATCTCATTTGGAACTTGGAAGATGTTTTTATCATCATTAGAGATGTGTCGCATTTTGATATTGCACCATGTAATTTTTGGGTACGTATATATTACCCCCTCGGTAGAGAGTTTTAACCATAAATGGGATAAACATGATTTATAAGAATGGTGCTTCCAAAAATGGGAGGTTTAGAAAGTTAATTGATCTGACCATGTGTTGAAATGATGTCACTCAATCCTCCCTACCACCTGCAAGAGAAGGATGAGAATCAAGTGCATTAGTAAGATAAAATCAACAAAATGTTTTGAAATGAAAATAAAAAATTACATACACTTTTTTGGGGGGTGATAAATCTACTTGTTCCTCCATCATCAACGCTACATAATATTTCCCAAAATGGCATTAGAAAACAAAAGTTCTATATGTATTACAAATTTGTTATGTTCATAAATCATTTTTCAAATATGTCTTTGTTATTCTTAGGTCTCTATATTTCCAAAGAACCATTTCACACACGAGCATAGTAGAGTCATCATGGATTTAGACACAATGGCAATAGACCTAATGGTAGTAGATAAGGCTTAGGAATAGGTTAGATATGAGAATTTCTGTCTTTTACATTAGGCTTAGGTTTTTTCTTTTTGAATGATATCACAGGGATTTCTAGAAAATATTAGTTGAAGTAGTTGTAAGAGGTCTCAAAAGGATGTATAGGTAGAGTGCCTTTATTTCTTAGTCTCATTTTTAGGGGGATATCAAAAAATTGGGTTTTGGTTCACAATTGAGTGTTTTGACCACACTTTCCTTCAAAGTGTGATGACATTGTTCACACACACACACACATTATATATATATATATATATATATATATATATATATATATATATTATTCTTATCATTTTGGTTTGACACTCCTTTGTATCTTTGATTTTTATGTTGCACTTCGATAGATTGGAATGTTTCATGTTTTCATAATTTTAAATGAATGTTATTAATTATCAAGTTTAGTATGGTAAACATAATGAGATATGGAAATGCACAGATTCTACAAGTCGCACCTAGGAAACTCATTTTTCAAACAATGCTTATACATTCCATTCTATTGGAAAAATATGTTGTAAATGATATAATGATGAGAAGTCTCACTCATTTCTTGATCCCACAAAACTAGTAACATGTAAGGAATTAACACAAAGAGACAATAAGGATGTGAGATATATGATTGAAGAATGTGTCAAATAAGAATGATGATCAAGAGACAAGAATTTTGATAAAGACTTATTCGAAACCTACAGCTCAACCCCAATCAATATTAACTAACCAGTTCAAGATGATTTTCACTTATAAGCCTTGATTAGACTTAGATATTTGGATGGCCTACTAATTGGAAAGATCTAGTTAAGGAATGATTGTCTCTCCTAACATGAATATTTAAACCATTTTCTTGGGAATTTTAGATATTCAAGGATTTTTTTGTTTCTTCAAGGATATTTTTCTTATATGTTAATCGAACCCCTACATCTTACCACATGCTACTAGTAAGAAGTATGGGCTCATCACTGCAGACAAAATGTAGGTGAGTAAGTGCATCTTCCTCCATTCCCAACCTCATGCTACTAGTACGAAGTTTGGGATCACCACAAAAGATTGGGAGGGACAAAAGACGTAGTTATTTCTGATAAGAATATACATATTACTTTTGTTTAATTTTTCCTTATTTTGATATTGTGCTTATTGGGACGTAACATTTTAACCTTGATATCATCCCGATGTAAATAGTAAGTTGTGAGGGCTCATCACCGAAGATTGGGATGGGTAAACAAAAGGTCTGAGTGAAATTATTAGAATATTTTTTTATGAAGAGATATTTTTAGGAAATTATTTTCCATCATGAAGATTCTATAGATGACTATAGGTGAAAAAAATATGAATTGGAAGAAACCATAAGAGAGGTAAAACATACAAGGCCTTATAGGGTCAACATAAAAATTTATCTCATGATTGGAAATAATGATGAAAATTATATAATTGGAGAGTGTAAAGAAACTATATAAATGTCATGATTGAGAGATTTAATAATATTTGAAAATGTAAATATCATTTCAAAAGTAATTTTCCATGGTAAAACTTAAAGTAGATGATAATGCAAATGACACAGATGATGAGAATGCAATAAGGACAATATGAAGATGTAATGACTATAGAAAAAAAAAAATTTGGTGACACGAGTTGATGGATTCACCAAACTCCTCACCTTCCAAAGTGCACAGATGATAAGTAGTATTATAGAAATTTTCTTTTACCTAACAAGGGCCTACTAATTTAGGTTCAAAGTTGCATCCTTTTCCAATGATAATATCTATTTGAATATATAATCTTAGCATAAGACATCCCATTTGATTGAGAAATTTGTAATTTTTTTTATGTTTTTGACACATCATGTTTGCATGAAAATTGGTGAAATTTTTTTAGCTTTTTTTTCAACATAAGGAAGTGTGGTCATGTTTTTCATTTTTCACACAAAGAGTTCATGTCTCATGGACAAAGAAAATTTGGTTTTGACAAAGTTACATCTATACGAAATTTGGAAGAAGAAGAATCCATAGAGATGGATTTGATGGAGATAAATTCAAAACCTTGCTCATCTCGTACACAACATCCTTGTAAATTTGGGATTACTCCACACTAGTTTTGTAGACTCTAGATAATTGATTGAGTTCCCAATCATCATCGGGAAAAATAATTTTTACTATTTTTTCTAGTTTTCTCTTATTCCTCTGGTATTTCTACCATAAATATATTTACTTAGATCATGGGTAGGAAGAGAGATAGACTAAGGAAATTTCAAACTCCTTGTAGGTAAAATGGAAGAGTTATTAGTGAATCATTCTCTAAGAGTTGTATGATTTTTGATGTGGTTTTTGGACACATCTTCCATAAAGGTGATCTTTTTCTCATCTATTTTTTCCACTTCGATTATTTTTTGTTTATCGACCTCAGCTTGTAAAACATACTTGGTGGTCATAACTAATTCTTTGAAGGGGGTTTTTTTATATTATTCATAGGGATTTCAAATTTAGAATGAACTTTAGGTTTCTTCATGACATTTTCCAAATGTATTGCTAAGGATTTAGGATCCTCTTGAGCAAAGAAGACATTTACCAAATGGAAGAATCTAACCTCTTAGAACAAATTGAAAAGAATGGAATTTATCCTATGGATCCATGGTCTTCCCAAGAGCATTTTTTGGTGTGTTTCCTTATGTATGATGTAGAATCAAATTAAAATGGTTTTTCGGTTTGAGATAAACTAGAAGGACTATGGTTCTAATTGAGGAATCTTTAAGACTTTCATAACCTCACAATGTGTTTCTAGAAGTGGAGTAATTGGTCTCCACATATCCAAAATTATGCAAGAAATAAAAGGGGAATACATTCACAATAGCCCCATCATCAATCATGGTTCTCTTGATGCAATTTTAATAGACACACACTTGTAATTATAATGCGGGATTTCCTCTTTGGGCTATTTCGACGTTGTAGGGAATCGTGCTTATATCAAACACAAACTAAATATCCCTATCATTCTATCCCAGAGGATATATTTCAAATCCAATATGATTAATTTGAGCCTCAAGTGAAGACGTAACAAGGATTATATTACTAAACCCAAATGCATTTAGAAAAGCAAAACAATGCGTTGGAGAATTCTTCAACAAATATATAAATGAAATGTGATAAAATGTCTTGTTTAAGTCCATAGTCGAGGCATATGTTGTAGAGATATTGGGACTATAGGAGTTTCATCCTAAAAAAGGAGTGAGTGGGGAAATATTGTGAAATTTACTCCTTGTTTGATTCATCACATTTATTTCTCGAACCTATTTCTAATTTGACTAGTCCCAAAATATTTGTCTTATTTCTTTGATCTAGGTTAACACTCGACCCAAGAAATTTTTAGAATTTGAGGATTCATGGTCATTGATTGTAATAGGAATACCCTTGTTTGCATTTTGAGGATTTACTTTATTATCTCCAAAAAAAATTTGGAAGGGGTCCCAATAAATTCGTAAGTTTAAGTTTTGAGGTGCAACGGGTCTTGTATGACCAAATTGTGAGGATCCTTCAGTGGTTCACTAGAAAGATATATATATATATATATATATATATATATATATATATATATATATATATATATATATATATGAAGATTTATCATTGATCATTTGGGATTTTTGGATAAATTTATTGCAATCCCTACAAGAATGAGCATCATGACCAATAACATAGTGAAATCCATAATATAAATTGCGTTTGTAATCCTTTGGCCTTTGATTTGGATTCTGATGTTGGTTATAACTTCAGTTTTTTTAATTGGTTATGTAATTATAGTTTATTTCCCCTTAGCCAAGATGTTTTATATGGGTTTTGGCATTGGGATTGAGACTTCTAAAAGGGGTGATGTTTGAAATCAATTGATTTGATAAAGGTTATACATTAGGACTTCATTGGTTCCCCATGTTATTGTTATTTTTGTTAGTATTACCATTGTTTGTAACCTTCGGATTATTTTCTTGGTGAGTAACACCATAGGTGATAACACCACGGTTGTGGTTCAAAACGTTGGGCCCTTGGTTGTTGGTTCCATTTTTTTGATACCTTGTTTTGTTTTGATTAGGAAATACCAATTTTCCATTAGGACCGTAAGTATTACATCCACTATCAATAACCATTTGGTTAATGTAAAGAGAACCTTCTAGTACCTCCTCATAACTACAAAAAGGAAATTTATGCACTTCCTCCTTAGTTTCTTAATTTAGTGAGTGAAGAAAGAGGTTGCAGAGTTTCATTTGGTCCATTTTAGGTGTGTTTGCAAAGGAATAAAGAACATAATGCCATATTTGAATGAAATGATTGGAAGAATTATTCTATTCTTGATTAATGTGCAATAGAATCCCCACTCATAATAACATGTTCATGTCAAAGGATTTGATGAACTCAGACACAATTTGTTTAAAGGAATTTATTGAAGCTTCAGGGATTCAATAATACCAGTCTAGAGAAATCCCTTCAAGGGTATTTGGAAATATATTAGCCACCACCACATCCCATGGGAGTAATTATCTTATTGTAGTGGCGTAGGCCTTAATAGGAGAATTAGGGTCTCCTTCTCCTTTTAACTTAGGAAGATCTAGAAATGGGCATGGAAGCATGACACCTGTATTATGAAATCAAGAGGTTCTTTCAAGTATTCAACATAAGTTCCCATTACATAGGATTCTACTATTGAGGTTTCTTGATGAAAGGGTGGAGGAGGAGGTGTTTGATAAGCTATAACATAGGTATTAATTGGATCATACAAAGCTCCTTGGAATGGTGTAAATGAGCTAGGGAACTTATACATGTCTAGTTGTGGGGACTTTGAGTACATATGTAGGTAAGGAGGAGCAACATTATAAAAATCATTCACAAGTTTTTGGTTATGAAATCCTGTTTTGTTGGGATTTTTGTACGAGAAATAATTTCCAAATAGTCCTTTTGTAGGGTAAGCACAAGGTAGGTGAGGACCCATCCTTAGTGTGTTAGATCCCATGAGAAGATCACCTGGGTTCAATTGAACTGGATAACCTTGTTGCACATGGTGTTGCATTAGTTTCGTGTTGGTTGAAGGAGTGTGTCCTTTGTTATCTATGGCATACCCAATGTTATGCCCCATTAAAAAGTCATATTATTTGAATTGCATTGACCATCTAAATTTTTATGGGTCATCAACCTCCCTATCCTCACATAATTGGTAGGATTTTAGATATAGATAGGGGAGGATTTCACATTATTGGTGTAGTTATCCACCCATCCTAGAAAGGAAGTGGATCCTTAAGGTTGTGTAGACACAAAATCATTTACTTTGGGTAATTATCTAGTTCTAATTGCATACTACTATTCATATGATTCATAAGTAAGAAAATTACTAATTGTTGTTGCAAATCAGCAAGCCTCTCGGATGTTGATCGATTTTAGTTTGATCACCCTATGCATCCAAAGTGCTTGCACAACATTGAATCCTCTTCCCAAATGTGGGACTTGCAAAATGGAAGAGGAATCTCTAGATTAGAGGCTGGTTATTCAACTCCTCCGATCAGCTATTTTACTTAAACAATTGCAGAGGTTTAAAATCCTAAATCTACTCTAAATTCCAAAGGGACAAGGATAGAAAATGCAAAAAGAAAGAACTAATGCTAATAGGTGATGCACCAAAGGAGTTGTAGACACTGATGCTACATGAAATACAAAATCCAAAAGGAAACACAAAGACAAAACATGCACAAATGCTCAAAATGCAATGAAAGATCAAGAAAGCAATGATAGATATATGAAAGGATTGAGGGATTTTAATCACGTAACATATATCAACATCTCGATCCAATACAAGACATTACAGTGATCCGCAGGCAAGAAAAGGTGCTGCATTACATGAAAAGGTAAAATTTCTTCACAAATTCTGCCAAAGAGGAAGAAAAAGGAAGTTACAGAGAGCTCAAAAGTATCTCTCCTTTGTAAAATGAACTCATTCTCGCTTTTACAAAGGCAAACCACGACCCCAGAGAGAGAAACATGGGCAAACATGCAAGTGGCTCAACCATTGACCAAAATGCCATCAAAACAAAGCATGGGTGCCTTGACATGACCCATTCCCTGACATTTTTAACCATGCTGGGAGAGAATGCGAGCCATTCTTCATTAAAAACGGTGGTTGAAACGTAATTTCTGTCCATGATCACGTGCCAAAGGTGTTTCTTAATTTTCTCTCTTCAAACTCCACCAAAATGCAAAAATGACCCCAAAATATTATAGATAATTTTACCAGATTTCCATTGATATAAAGAACGTGAAAAAGCTCGAGCTCGGATCGAAAGATATGGCGATTTGAAGTTTTAGGGCAAAACAGGGCCAAATCGGGTCGGTGGGAATTTTTTTTGAATTTTTACCTTTTTGGTCATTTGGAAAATTTTTCAAAATTTCCACACTGCACCACTAGTCCAGTGCCACGTGGCAAAATTTTATTGGGTGCGGGCCCCTCCTGCCCATTTTTCTTTTTTTTAGCCTTTGGAAAATTTTCCAAAATTTCCCCACCGTGCTCGATAAGTCGACACGTGTCACACTCAATGGGAGCGCCCCATTCTTTCAAATTTTCATGCGGGTCACTTTGATATTTTTGGCTCGGACATGTGTTAAAACCCCATTGGATGTGGGTTTAACCCTCTTAAATTTCCTCGTGGGCTTGCTCAATTTTTGCCAAAACACTTGGTAAAAAAACCAAGTTCTCCTCCGACCCCCACCACTCCTTGACACGTGGCACGTCCCGATGGCTCATGGGCCTTCTAGGAAAAATTTCCCACAAATACTCCGCCAAGCCATAACTTGAAAAATACATGGATTTAGGAGGAAAACTTTACCTTTCTCGGAAAGCCGAGAAAGAGATCTATCCAATGGTTCCATTTCCGAAGGTTTTGAGTGCTTGAAAAGAAAATATTATGTCTAAGGCACAAGAGAAGGAAACATGAAAGGGAGTTAGCCAAAAAATGAGCAGGGGGCACATTTTGGATAACAATTTTGGCAACTCGTAGGGGTCATCTCGCCTGTTGATGAAGTTACCGCTTGCTCAAGCATCCATTGGGCATGGAGTCATAAGTTGAGCCTGCAAACTGATCTCGAACTTTGAAAACCTCCTCTCTGAGCCACTTGGAAACCCACTCAAATTAGATCAAAAGAGCAAAACCAGCACAACAAAAACTATGTACAAAACTAAAGGTCATACATGCTCCAAAATGGAACATGCAGAGTGTGCACAAGCACTTATTTTACTGAAAGCAAAACTACCTATCCTACTCTAACTGGAAGCAAAAGTGGGCTAAACAAACCCTACAACTGGTTGTGAGAAATAGCTTCCTTTCTCAAAAGTTGAAACCATGCAACTGATTTGGCACTGAACATGGCTGATTAGATGAGTGGAAAATCAACAAAAAGCTGGTCTTCTACCCAAATCATCAAGGTGTCAACTGAAAACAAATCCAATACCTCTTTTAGTTGCTTTGATTTGGATTGAAGAGGTATGACAGCTAATCCTTGGTACTTTATTGCTCACCCTCATGCTTAGAAGCAAGCATGACTAGTTGTGACTTCTCCTTTGACTCCAATGAAGTCAAATACCTTATTGGGCAAGGTATGATCCATTTGATATGCCCATAGCTCTGATTTTCAACTCCAAAATGGAGTCTTCTTGTAGACCTTCTTGGGTGGGTGATGTGGAAGCAATGGTAGGACTTTTCTGCCCTTTCTCTTCCTTCATGGCAACATGGAACTCTTCTATAGTGTGCAACTCTTTTCGTTATTGATTGCAACATCCAATGAAGTTGCTTTTGCATTATTGTTACTACTGCTTGCAATACATTGTTAGTTTTGGAGCTCCTCCATTACAGCTTTTGGAAGGTCAAATTCTTCCAGCTTTGATTCAAGAGGCATGTTGCAAACTGTAGGCTGTTGTCCTTGAACTCTTTTGTCCATGGCAGAAAGTTCTTGTTGTTGGAGAATGAATGGTGAAGAAGGAAACATGGTAATTTCAGCTAGCTCTTCATCTAAACATTCTTCTAAGTCTGATGGCAAATCAAACTCTTGAATGTCTTGCTGTAGCAAAGTCTCTCCCTCTTGTATGGTGGCCTCCAAATCTGCATTTTCTTCACCCTGTATAACTTCATTTTCAAACATGAAACTTGTCAATCCAAACTCATCCCAAAAATCAGATTGTTGGAGAGATGAAGTGGGAGAGAAGCATGAAATTTCTTGTGCCTTTTGCTCACAATTTGGACCTGTTTTGTTCACCTCCATAATGGCTTCATCAATCAAATCAGCCCCTTCAAATGAAAGCAAAAATGTATCAATAATGCTTCCTTCTTCTACTGTTGTAAAAACTGACTTGACCTCATCCATTTTCTCCTCAAAGATGGGGTTTTGAGATGGTTTTCCTTCCTTCTCGATGGCTGATTTTGCAGTGCAAACTGGATCAGCATTTTCTTTGGGTAAAGTGCCAACATGGACACCCAACTCATCACCAACAAACTGTTGTTTTTCTCGCTTCACTGCTGTTATAAAATCAGCCTTGTTTTCCACTTGTTCTCCAACTTCAACATCTTCTATTGGTTTCACCATCAAGGGGATTTTTGTAATCCCAAATTTAAGAGCCCAACTCTTTAGACTTTAAATTTCTTCATCCTTGTTTGGCTCTTCTTTCTGCTGCTATTTTCCTTGATTGGCATTCTAATTTTTATCCTCCCAACATGGATTTGGGAATGCAAGAGGAGAAGTGGATTGTAACTCAATTGATTTTGCATTTTTTTGTGGTGGTGGAGGTAGGAACTCTTGTTTATTTGTTGGGAATGGTTGTTTGGAAGGTAAAAGGACGAGAAGAATTGAGATGGGGTGGAAGACTAGGGAATCGAGAAATGGATTCAACACTTGAGACAACAGATGGAGAGTTTAAAACTTGACATTGCTGAGATAAAACAGATTGGGAAAGAGGGAGAGAAAAGGCATGAGATGGTGTGCTTACCTGTTGACAAGGTTGTTGAATAATCCTCTCATACACCTTTATTCCTTCAGTCCACTTTTCAAGCAATGGTAGTGTTGTAATCATGAAGTCTAGCTTCTCTTGAGGGCTGTAATGTTTTGGAAAAGGTCCCACCCATGGACAAGGTGCTCTACAACCAATTCTAAATGCTTTCATTTGTGCTTGAGCCCTAGATTGCACCATGTTTACCTCCATCTTTTGGATTTGTTCCAGCAGATCTGCATTTTCTTCTTGACTTCCCTCACAACTAGCATACCCTTGTGCTTGACATGCTTCATATCCAAACTGACTTTGGCACTGCTGCTCATATGGGTAGACATGCTGATTTTGAATTTGATCAAAATATTGATTTGGAGGATTTGTAAAACATTTTGGAGGTGTGATATATTGCTTATGTAAATGTGAATTCCATGATGGAAATGAATTCATGATTGCACAACTTCATGGAATGGAAAAGAATGAAAATGATGGAAAGAAGAATGGATGGAAATGAATGGAAAATAGGTCTGCAACTTAGAGAATGAGTTGTTTACCAGATGGAGTCACCAGATGTGCTTTTGAAAGTGCCTCCAAAAGGCTAAATCTTTAACAGGAACACACCAACCTGTCAAAGATAAAGTGGAAGACCTCTAAGGTCCCACCCGGCGTGCCAAAACTGTTGTTGCAAATCAGCAGCACCCCCTGGATGTTGATCAGATTTCTAGTTTGATCACCCTATGCATCCAGTGTGATTACACAACATTGAATCCTCTTCCCAAGTGTGGGACTTACAAAATGGAAGAGGAATCTCCATATTAGAGGCTGGTTCCTCAACTCCTCTGATCAGCTATTTCACTTACACAATTGTAGAGGTTTAAACTCCTAAATCTACTCTAAATTCCAAGGAGACAGAGATAGAAAATGCAAAAAGAAAGAACTAATGCTAATAGGTGATGCACCAAAGGAGTTGTAGACACCTGATGCTGCATGAAATACACAATCCATAAGGAAACACAACACAAAACATGCACAAATTCTCAAAATGTAATGAAAGATCAAGAAAGCAATGATAGATATATGAAAGGATTGAAGGATTTTAATCACAAAACATATATCAACATCTCAGATCCAATACAAGACATTACAAAGCTGATCCGAGAGGCAAGAAAAGGTGCTGCATTACATGGAAAGGTAAAATTTCTTCACAAATTCTTCCAAGGAGGAAGAAAAAGCAAGTCAGCAGCTCAAAAAGTGTCTCCTCCTTTGCAAAATGAACTCATTCTCGCTTTTACAAAGGCAAACCACGACCTCGGAGAGAGAAACACAGAAAACATGCAAGGGGTTCAACCATTGACCAAAATTCCATCAAAATAGCATGGGCACCTCGACACCCATTCCCGACATTTTTAACCATGCTTTGGAGAGAATGCAAGCCATTCTTCATTAAAAATGGTGGTTGAAACGTCATTTCTGTCCATGACCACGTTCCGAGGTGTTTCTTAATTTTATCTCTCCAAAATCCACCAAAATGCAAAAATGACCTTGTAATCTTGTATAGAAATTTTACCATCTTTCCATTGATATAAAGAACGTGAAAACTAAGCTATGGATCGAAAGATATGGTGAATTTAAGTTTTAGGGCAAAAATAGGGCCAAATCGGGTCGGTGGGAAAATTTTTCGAATTTTTACCTTTTTGGTCACTTGGAAAAATTTTCAAAATTTCCCATGGCAAAATTTTACGCACCGCACCTTGAGTTAGGTGCCACGTGGTAAAATTTCATTGGCCGTGCAGCAATCTCTGCTCCATTTTTCTTTGTTTTAGCCTTTGGAAAATTTTCCAAAATTTCCCGCCGTCTTGACAATTCCCCGGGACACGTGTCACGCCCACGAATGGGAGTGGGCCCATTCTTTCAAATTTTCATGTGGGTCACTTTGATATTTTGGCCTACACGTGTAAAAGCCCATTGATGTGGGTTTAACCCTCTTAAATTTCCTCGCGGGCTTGTTCAATTTTTGCCAAAATACTTGGTAAAAACCAAGTTCTCTTCTCGACCCCCACCACTCCTTGACACGTGGCACGTCCCGATTGGTCATGCCCTTCTAGGGAAAATTTCCCACAAAACTCCGCCGAGCCATAACTTGAAAAATACATGGATTTAGGAGGAAAACTTTACCTTTCTGGAAATATGAGAAAGAGCTCTATCTAATGGTGCCATTTCCAGAAGGTTTTGAGTGCCTAAAAGAAAAAATTTTATGACCGAGGCACAAGAGAAGGAAATATGAAAGGAGGAGTTAGCCACAAAATGAGTAGGGGGCACATTTTTTAACAATTTTGGTGACTTAGAGGGGTCATCTCGCCACTGGATGAAGTTACCAATTTCTGAAGCATCCATTGGGCATGGAGTCATGAGTCAGTAGCCTCAAACTGATCTGAACTTTGAAAACCTCCTCTCTCGAGCCACTTGAAACCCACTCAAATGGACTCATGCAAGAGAAAAAAACCAGCACAACAAAAACTATGTACAAAACTAAAGGTCATACATGCTCCAAAATGGAACATGCAGAGTGTGCACAAGCACTTCTTTTACTGAAGCAAAACTACCTATCCTACTCTAACTGGAAGAAAAAGTGGGCTAAACAAACCCCGCAAATGGTTGGGAGAAATAGCTTCCTTTCTCAAAATTTGCAACCATGCAACTGATTTGGCACCGAACATGGCTGATTAGATGAGTGGAAAATCAACAAAAATCTGGTCTTCTACCCAAATCATCAAGGTGTCAATTGAAAACAAATCCAATACCTCTTTTAGTTGCTCTGCATTTGATCAAGAGGTATGACAAATGATCCTTGGTACTTTATAGCTCACCCTTGTGCTTAGAAGCAAGCATGACTGGTCAGTGACTTCTCCTTTGACTCCAATGAAGTCAAATACCTTATTGGGCAAGGTATGATCCATTTGATATGCCCATAGCTCTGATTTTCAACTCCAAAAATGGAGTCTTCTTGTATACCTTCTTGGGTGGGTGATGTGGAAGCAATGGTAGGACTTTTCTACCCTTTCTCTTCCTTCATGGCAACATGGAACCCTTCTATAGTGTGCAACTCCTTGTTATTGATTGCAACATCCAATGAAGTTGCTTTCGCATTGTTGTTACCTTCTGTAATACATTGTTAGCTTTGGAGCTCCTCCATTGTAGCTTTTGGAAGATCAAATTCTTCCACTTTGATTCAAGAGGCATGTTGCAAAAATCGTAGGTTGTTGTCCTTGAACTCTTTTGTCCATGGGAGAAAGTTCTTGTTGTTGGAGAACAAATGGTGAAGAAGGAAACATGGTAATTTCAGCTAGCTCTTCATCTAAACATTCTTCTAAGTCTGATGGCAAATCAAACTCTTGAATGTCTTGCTACAAAGAAAGTCTCTCCTCTTGTATGGTGGCCTCTAAATCTGCATTTTCTTCACCCCGTATAACTTCATTTTCAAACATGAAACTTGTCAATCCAAACTCATCCCAAAAATCAGATTGTTGGAGAGATGAAGTGGGAGAGAAGCATGAAATTTCTTGTGCCTTTTGCTCACAATTTGGACCTATTTTGTTCACCTCCATAATGGCTTCATCAATCAACTCAGCCCCTTCAAATGAAAGAAAAAATGTATCAATAATGCTTCCTTCTTCTACTGTTGTAAAACTTACTTGACCTCATCCATTTGCTCCTCAAAGATGGGGTTTTGAGATGGTTTTCCTTCCTTCTCCATGGCTGATTTTGCAAAGCAAACCGGATCAGCATTTTCTTTGGGAAAAGTGCCAACATGGACACCCAACTAATCACCAACAAATTTTGTTTTTCTCGCTTCACTTCTATTATAAAATCAGCCTTGTTTTTCGTTTGTTCTCCAACTTCAACATCCTCTATTGGTTTCACCATCAAGGGGATTTTTGTAATCCCAAATTTAAGAGCCCAACTCTTTAGACTTTGAATTTCTTCATCCTTGTTTGGCTCTTCTTTTCGCTACTATTTTCCTTGATTGGCATTCTGATTTTTATCCTCCCAACATGGATTTGGGAATGCAAGAGGAGAAATGGATTATAAATCAATTGATTTTCTAATTTTTGTGGTGGTGGAGGAGGTAGGAACTCTTGTTTCTTTGGAGGGAATGGCTGTTTGGAAGGGAAAAGGATAGGACAATTTAGATGGGGTGGAAGACTAGGGAATGGAGAAATGGATTCAACACTTGGGACAGCAGATGGAGAGTTTAAAACTTGACACTGCTGAGATAAAACAGATTGGGAAAGAGGGAGAGAAAAGGCATGAGATGGTGTGCTTACCTATTGACAAGGTTGTTGAATAATCCTCTCATACACCTTTATTCCTTCACCACTTTGCAAGCAATGGTAGTGTTGTAATCATGAATTCTAGATTCTCTTGAGGGTTGTAATGCCTTGGAAAAGGTCCCACCCATGGACAAGGTGCTCTATAACCGATTCTAGATGCTTTCATTTGTGCTTGAGCCCTGGATTGCACCATGTTTACCTCCATCTTTTGGATTTGTTCTAGCAGATCTGCATTTTCTTCTTGACTACCCTCACAACTAACATACCCTTGTTCTTGACATGCTTCATATCCAAACCGACTTTGCACTCGCTGCTCATAAGGGTAGACATGCTGATTTTGAATTTGATCAAAATGCTGATTTGGAGGATTTGTAAAACATTTTGGAGGTGTGATATAATGCTGTTGTAAATGTGAATTCCATGATGGAAATGAAGTTATGATTGCACAACTTCATGGAATGGAAAAGAATGAAAATTATGGAAAGAAGAATGGATGGAAATGAATGGAAAACAGTGTCTCAGAACTTAGAGAATGAGTTGTTTACTAGATGGAGTCACCAGATGTGCTTTTGAAAGTGCCTCCAAAAGGTGAATCTTTAACAGGAACACACCAACCTATCAAAGATAAAGTGGAAGACCTATAAGGTCCCACCCAAAGGTGTTCAAAAACTGTTGTCAAAATCAGCAAAGACCCCCTGGATGTTGATCAGATTTCTAGTTTGATCACCCTATGCATCTAGTGTGATTGCACAACATTGAATCCTCTTCCCAAGTGTGGGACTTGCAAAATGGAAGAGGAATCTCCATATTAGAGGCTGGTTCCTCAACTCCTCTAATCAGCTATTTTACTTGCACAATTGCAGAGGTTTAAACTCCTAAATCTACTCTAAATTCCAAAGGGACAAGGATAGAAAATGTAAAAAGAAAGAACTAAAACTAATGCTAATAGGTGATGCACCAAAGGAGTCAGTAGACACTGATGCTGCATGAAATACACAATCCACAAGGAAACACAACACAAAACATGCACAAATGCTCAAAATGTAATGAAAGATCAAGAAAACAATGATAGATATATGAAAGGATTGAGGGATTTTAATCACAAAACATATATCAACATCTCGATCCAATACAAGACATTACAAAGATCCGAGGCAAGAAAAGGTGCTGCATTACATGGAAAGGTAAAATTTCTTCACAAATTCTGCCAAGGAGGAAGAAAAAGGAAGTTGTAGAGCTGAAAAAGTGTCTCTCCTTTGCAAAATGAACTCATTCTAGCTTTTACAGTGCAAACCATGACCCCAGGAGAGAGAAACACGGGAAAACATGCAAGGGGTTCAACCATTGACCAAAATGCCATCAAAATAGCATGGGCGCCTTGACAGGCCCATTCCCTGACATTTTTAACCATGCTGGGAGAGAATGCGAGCCATTCTTCATTAAAAACGGTGGTTGAAACGTCATTTGTGTCCATGACCACGTGCTAGAGGTGTTTCTTAATTTTCCCTCTCCAAACTCCACCAAAATCCAAAAATTACCCCGAAATATTGTAGAAAATTTTTTCAGCTTTCCATTGATATAAAGAACGTGAAAAAATGAGCTCGATCGAAAGATATAGTGATTTGAAGTTTTAGGGCAAAACAGGGCCAAATCGGGTCGGTGGGAAAATTTTCTAAGTTTTAACCTTTTTGGTCACTTGGAAAAATTTTCAAAATTTCCCCATACACCGCCATTCCAGGTGCCACGTGGCAAAATTTTATTGGGCGCAGGCCCCTCCTGCTCCATTTTTCTTTGTTTTAGCCTTTGGAAAATTTTCCAAAATTTCCCCGCCATGCCGATGAGCTGGGACACGTGTCACGCTCTGAATGGGAGCGGGCCCATTCTTTCAAATTTTCATGTAGGTCACTTTGATATTTTTGGCCTGGACATGTGTCAAAACCCCATTGGATGTGGGTTTGACCCTCCTAAATTTCCTCACGGGCTTGCTCTGAATTTTTGCCAAAACACTTGGTAAAAACCAAGTTCTCCTCCGACCCCGCCACTCCTTGACACGTGGCACATCCCGATTGGCTGCAGGCCTTCTAGGGGAAAATTTCCCACAAATACTCCGCCGAGCCATAACTTGAAAAATACATGGAGTTACGAGGAAAAATTTACCTTTCGAAAGATAAGAAAGAGCTCTATCCAATGGTGCCATTTCCGAAGGTTTTGAGTGCCTGAAAAGTAAAATATTATGTATGAGGCACAAGAGAAGGAAAGATGAAAGGGAGTTAGCCACAAAATGAACAGGGGCACATTTTGGATAACACTAATTAACCCATGTATTTGGCCACCTCTCTTTTCTTTTTGTTACTAATTTTCATCTTACACCTTTACTTCCTCGATCCGCCTTTTTATAATTTTAAATTTATCATTTTGGAGACCGGATACTAGTCGGGATGCCGGCTCAAGCATGGTCATCCTGTTTGGGAGCCCCTAACCTCGGTATACATTTTTACACTTATTGGTTTCTTTCTAGCCATTTAAGCATCTTATATTTTTGTAGTTGACCTTTTCGAGGTTAATTATGAAATTCAAGGAAAGGAATCATATAAATATAAAGTTATGTGACCATGATAAAGGACCAAAACTAATTATTAGCTATCACCACCTAAGGTTACATCCAAAGGATATTCAAGATCATTGGAACATTCATTCTATCATCCATCACAAGGGACAATGTTTTTACATACACTTCATAGGAGGGGAGTTCATTCTATTCCATGCACACATCTACTACATTTCTTTACATCTAGCTATTTTCTCATTATCAAGTGTGACACACACAAGAGCCACCTAGAACATGATTTTCCACACACACGCATAGAAATAATTTTGGTCTAAGATGTAGTACAATGCTTAGTCATAATTTCACCATTGTGACAGCTAAGGAAAGTCCGACCCCTCATCTTGAATCTTTATTTTTTAGGATTTGATTTCTATTTGAGGGATTTACAAGTCCATATGTCATTGTACATTTCCAATGAATTTGGAGATCATTATGTAACCTCATAGTCACCAAAAGAGAACATCTTGCGACCTATAAAATTTGAGTTTTTGACCATTTTCATAGACATGGGTGCTTGTTTCTAGTGTGTAGCACCCGTGGGAACTCTTGCCCCTTTCTCGAGCACCCCTTTCCATCCTTCTTCTCTAGATATGCATCTTTCTAGGTCTCTGTGTGAAAATCCTACCTTTACTGTTCATCCGGTCAACACTCTGGTACACTCCATATTTTATTGTGAATCAACTAAGTACCTCTTTCTCCTCTTACGCTTAGGGTTTTATAATTTATTGTTTGGTTTTCTTGGGTATTATTTCTATACTAATTATCATTTATTTACTGCTACAATAGCATTCAGATTAGGATATAAATTCACATTTTAGCTTAATCATTTTGGTGAACCCACATTCAAATAATCTTGGATCTTTATTTTTCTTCCATCATGGCTCATAAGGTCTGTCAAGTCTCTTTGCTTCAATTTCTTTAAATGCACCCATCTTGTAAAGATGCTCTCCACAAAACCCTAGACACTATGTATCTTCCTATCAACATGTTTCCTACTCAATTCAATGTTATCTTCGATCATATTTCTAATGACTCTCTTGGTTCCAATTCCAATAAATCTATTTACAAATCCATTCAAGCTCTTCATTAATTATTTCAAGATAAATTTCAGGCTATGGAATCCACAATTACATCTCTAAAATCTGAAATCCAACATCTTAAAGATGCTTCTCAGGCTCATGTTTGTTCTCCTTCTACATCTCATCTTCATTTTATGTCTTCTACATGTGATCATATTAGTGAACATGAATTCTTGCCATTACAGAGCCTCTCAAGTTTAATCACAATGCTAAGAAAAATGATATTCTTATTGAGATCCTTAGTCATCAATTGATCACTTTACCATCTACTCAAGGCTATCCTGCTTATTGTCTTGTAAAATATCGGGATCATCCATATTGAAATTATCATTTAATTAGTTGACATAATGGCAATGACTATTATTCTTTACAACATAGAATTAAACATCTTGAGCATCAAGGTTTTATCTCATTCACTACACAACGTCATGTTACATCATCCTCTCTAATTGTTACATCTCAATGGATTCCTAAATCTGATTCAACTATATCTAATGAGCATCATGCCATCGTTTATAGGGTTCCTTCTATAGAGATTCAATAACCACCTAAGAAACCACCTCTCAAGATAGATATAGCACCCCCTCGTCTCAAGTCATCAGCAACATTGCCAAGTCAAACTATGCAACCACCTTTTAAAATTAGTTCACCTTCTTCTCTTGTCAAGTCTTCTGCAACATCATCAATCCCACCTATGTTACCACAATTCAAGATTCCTTCTTATCCTAATCCACTTCTATTTCCAATTCATTTTTTCAAAGAAACTAATTCTTCTATTGATGGCCAAGACACATTTCAAATTATGCCACCATCATATGGTATTGTTGTTTCTTTGACGTACCATTGTCTTGGTCCTCATTCCTATCACGAACAGAAAATTCTCTCCAACAATGTCAAGGTATCTCTCACATTGTTGCATAAATATTCATCATTGGCACATTTGGGGGAATCACACTTATTCCCCCCTCCCCCTTTTAGCACTTTTTTTCTAACAAGTCCTATCAAACTTAACACTTTGTGCTTCACGATTCATCTTTCTTAACACTTTCAAAACCCTTGATACATTTGTATCATCATTTCTAGATGACACACTCTTGTACTATAGTTCACACTCAACTATTGAGGTCATCCTAAACACATGAACACTACACATTACATGCTACACACTACACACTACCCACTACCCACTACCCACTACACAAGATACACAATATATAGTACATAGTACACACTTTGCACACTACACACTACACACTACACACTACACACTACTCACTGTGCACTTTGCACTATGCACTACACACTACGCACTACACACTATGCACTACACACTATGCACTATGCACTACACACTACGCATTTCACAACTCACATAATCATGTCATTCTATATAGCATCTACTCTACACATTCATGATAAATATTTTTGACATCTAATTTGACACGTTGTGGTCATTACCTTATGACACACTCTAGTTCCACATTCTATACTCAAATTTTGAGGGTATACTTCTCAAATGGATCTCACCACACTCATCACTCACTCACCACTCATACATATTTACACTCTACACATGGCACCTTGATGATCACATCTTTCTTGTAAGAAAATTTTAGACCATTTCCTAATAATGCACTCTCATTTACAATTCATTCTTGATTGTTGAAGGGAATATATAAATGAACCTCATTATATACATAAAAATCCATTCAGGGGCACATCATTCCTATCATTCATAGTGCATTTCATTATATCTCATCCACATCATATTGCATATCTTGGTTGTATTTAATCTTGCTTACATTTACTTGTTACATGTACACTATACTACACATGCTAGATAGATATATTATATGTCATTATCTTTATCATACACACATAGATGTTCAATTTCCTTTCTAGTTGTGATCGTAGAATTTATAGATCTATACACACAGCACAAATGCTTGGTGAAGTACCTATTACTAGTCCCACATTGGCTCCTGGGGGCATGCACTTTCATACATTACATGTGATATTGTTTCACTTTGTTTCAAAGAACACTACTTTATCATATTTTACATGTTTTTACATACTTGTTATCTTTCTAACATGCTAATGATTTCTTCATGTGCATCATTTTTTATGCAGGGATATTTACTTCCATGGTTATCTATTACATTTCTTGCTCTTTGTATGCCATTGTTTGCGGGTTTTTCCCTTTTTCTTGTGTACACACTGTCTTTTTTAGGATTTGTTGTCCTTGATTGTCTTGCAAAATTATGGGTGATTTCCCATGTTTGTAACCCATTTTTCACATTCTACATTGTCTTCTTGTGTGTTTACATTACCTTTCTGCATTTTAGCTTACATATTGTCTTCTTAGCATACATTTTGTCTTCTACATGTGTGTTTATCTTTGCTTACATACTAATACTTGTTTACTAGCCACTTTTTTTACATGTGCCTTGATTTCTACCAAGTGCGTTCCCCTCCCCCTACAGGGAAAAGATTCAACACATTTTTTGGTCCTCCTTTGGGCTTTATAATCCTTCATCGATGTTGTATGTACCGCAAATGAGGGGGACATCATTTGGGTGAGTTATTCACCCCATACAATGTTATACATAACACATCACGATCTTATTACAACACAATTTTTATTTCGGGTTTAAAATTAGACTTGGGTCATTAACATACAGAGACCCTTCCTAGATGCCTGTAACCATGGGGAAATTACATAGCGATTGGTAGTTCAACACAGTCTATAGAACTCCACACAATGGATTTTATAGGGCACACAGTCCTTAGCACTTGCATTTATACACACCATATGTAATGGTGTTCTACATTGTGGGAAGTGGTTAAAGGTTGGAGGATAACACTAGAATTTTCTCCTTACACTTCCTCAATATCATTGGCATGAGATCTCCAAAAAAATCATTCTTCTACAACATCTTAGGATCCTTTCTACACTCTTTCCTCATCACGGATTAGGTACACATGTTATTTTTTCACATTTTCATATTTTACATACTTTCCTTGCACACTTTTTACATATTATGATCATATACATACATATTTGACTACTTGTTCATATTCTCTTTTGTAGGTTCATCTATATGGGAAGAAGTAGTCGACATCATCCTACAACATCACACACAATGACATTGACATCAATAACAGGTACATTGTAACATCTACACATGCACTTAGGCCCTAGGTTCATCTTCATCAACAATTTTTCCTCCTTATCATTCACGCTTCACACTTTTATTACTCCATGATTTTTCTTATCCCTCAACATGATCTTTCTAAATCAATCTACATGGTTATCAAGTATGCATCTCTATCTACTTTATGTTATTGAGCTTTCTAGTCACCAACATGAAGTGGGGAAAATGTAGACATAAAATCATGCACTTTGGGTAGTTATCTAGTCATGAATGCATACTACTATTCATATGATTCCTAATTGAGAAAATTAATAATTAACCAATGTCTTTGACCACCTTTCCTTGATTTCTATTGCTACTTTTGGTCTTGCGCCCTTGATTTCTTAGTCTTCCTTTTTATACTTAGAAATTTATCATTATGGAAACCTACGCCTATCGGGATGCTAGTGTCAAGTGCCCTCATCCCCTCATGGCATGCCCGACCTCTGTATAATTTTTTCATGCTTTTTGGGTCCTTTCTACCTATTTAAGCATCTTATATTTTTGGTAGTCAGACTTTTCAGGGTTAGCTACAAAATTAAAGAAAAGGAATCATATAAATATAAAGTTATGTGACCATAATAAAGGACCAAGAACTAAGCAGTAGCTATCACCACTGAAGGTTGCATCCAAATGATATTCAAGAGCATCGAAGAATCCATTCTAGCATCCATCATAAGGGACAATGGCTTGTTTTCTACATACACTTCATAGGAGGGTGGTTTGTTCTATTCCATGCACACTTCTACTACATTTATTTACATCTAGTTATTTTCACACTATCAAGTGTGACACGCACAAGAGCCACCTAGACCATGATTCCACACACACACACACACACACACACACACACACACACACATAGAAATACATTTGGTTTGAGATGTATTACAGCACTCATTCATAAGTTAAGCATTGTCATAGTTTAGGACAGTCGACCTCTCATCCTACATCTTTTCTTTTTAGGATTTGATGACTTTTGAGGGTTTTACAAGTCCATATGTCATTGTCGTTTCCAAAAATTTGGAGATCATTGTATAACCTCATAGAGACCAAAAGAAAACAACTTGTGACCTAGAAAATTTGAGTTTATGAGCATTTACGTAGACATCAACACTTATTTCTAGTGTGTAGCACCCTTGAGTACTCCCGCCCCTTTCTCGGCACCCCGTCCATCCTACTCATCTAATTATGCATCTTTTTGGGTCTATGTGTGACACTCCTACCTTCTGTTCATCTAGTTAGCTCTGGTACACTCCATATTTTATTGCGAATAAACTAAGTACCGCTTTATCCTCTTACAATGAGGGTTTTATACTTTATTTCTTAGATTTCTTGGATATTATTTCTACGCTTAATTGTTATTTATTTACTCTTACAATAGCATTTAGATTAGGTATATAAATTCACATTTTAGCTTACAATTAGGTGAACATGAGAATAATATCTATTAAGGCCAAATGGTCCATCAAACTCTCTACTAGAAATATTTGGGGGTATAAAATACCCACAGTTGAAAAAAGAGTGGTAAGGTGGGACAACATATTAGAGACTAAAAAGGAAATGAGAAGTAACTAGTCCTTTACGTCAAGTTCACAAGAATCTGTACACAGGAAAAATGGCATGGGATTCTTTGTGTACTCAATTCTGAGTTTATGGCAAGATAACTTAAATGTGAGAGATTGGGTGCAAAAAAAATAGATAGCTAAAGGATAATCAAAGGTTATGAACTAGCAGTGTGAATTCCTAATAGCTAATTTGGTCAAAGGATAATCAGAGACTATGAATGGTTAGCGTGAAATCCTAATGACTAGGCCTACAATTTTGATTTGAGTTCCTAAACTACTTTAAATCCTAGTTTTAAATAAATAATGGAAAGAAGTCTAATTTAAATAAAAGAAATGTAGTTTTAATATTTTAATTAACTAAATTCATTCCCAATTAATTAAATAAAATGAAATAAACTATCTATTCTATTTGTTTGTATTCTAACAAGATTTTAAAAGAAATGAAATTGAAAGAAACTAATTAAAAAAATTGATTTTGTATTTTTCAAGATTAATTAAAATTATAATAAAATATATAGACACAAAAATAGGGAAATGATTAAAATTAAAATACTAATTCTTTTATTAAAATGAAAACTAAAACATGTAATAGTTGGATGTGGTTATTCCTCTATTGCGAGAAATTTTGATAATGTTATTCAACAGGAAAGCAATTGAAAGTTATTAATCTAACAAAATAAAGCTTATTCTGAAAAGTTTATGCCTCAACTTTTGTGGAAAGGGAAATATTCTTGGAAGAAATTTCCTCTTCACCGTATCAAATTTCCCTAGAAAAAGTAAATCTAAAATAATTGAAATAAATAAATAATACAAGAAGTGTAAGGATTTCTTCTCTTCTTCCTCCAACTAATTTCCTAAGAAAATCCAAAGGCGTTAAGAGGGGGAGAAGTTATCAAAGGAATATTTATGTAATAAATGATTTGAAATAAATACTAAATAAATAATGTATGTGGTAAGTGATGGAATCTTCCACTTTTAATAATATAAATACACAACTTCTTATGAATATAGAAATATAACAATTATTAAAATATTCAAAGAATTTAAGTACAACCACAACCTAGTTACTACTATATTGTGGTAGCTTCCAAAAGATGAGATGTGCTCTTTATCTCCTCGATTTATATCCTCTTGTAGTGATGAAATCCAATTGATCCTAGGATGTAAGAATGGTGAGTGGTAGCCCAAAGAAATAAAAAATTGGTTCTTTGGATACAAAGGAAATGACAGAATGTGAGTGGAAATAAAGAACAAAGTAAATGTATTGTTTTATCTGTGTGATCCCTCTCCAAATTCTAACAGCATAACACTTCACCAAAAAATATCAAATTTCCAACCCAGCATATGGGTAAAACTTTTATTTTTATAGAATGTTGGGAAAGAAGAATTCAATCTACAAGTTTCAAATAATAAGTGAACAATCATCCGAAGGAGAATGATTAAACATTATAAATTTAGTAAATGTAGAAGAGGAATTCAATATGAATCTAACAATCCCAAACATAGATAATTTGGTTGAGAAACAAGGGAGAAAATCACACTCAAAATCAAACACGTGTTCAAAAATGCATGTTTTTAATTTCATGATGTATAGACAGACCTCCATTGTTTCGAGAGGGGTGATTATGCAACCACAACTATTTCCATAGGATAGGTTGTGAAACCTTCGAGGTGGTTGTATAATTTCCACTCTTTTTGTTATGCCCTTAATTATATATCTTACATGGGATGGATATAGCTGACTTGTTGCTATCATAACTTAATATCATGATGTATCTCTTTCATATATGATCTATTATCATTGGTTGGTCGACCTTGTTGATGGCCATAGCATAGGAATAGTATAAATAGGGGTTATAGGTAGTGGATGATCATTATGTTGAGTATTTGAGTCTTATTATATGTTTTGGAGGTTGCCCCCTCGAAGTGGCCAAGCTATTATACTTTCATATTGAGAGAATTTATCTACAATATTGTGTTATTTTGTGTTCTATTACTGGTGATAATCATAATTAATCAAGTAATTTCATTACAAGTGGTATCAGAGCTTGATCTCAGCCAGGATGACGTCAAACCCTAATTCTAAAGGTTCAGCTATATCTCAAGATTGGTAGCGAATTTTTCTAGCAATTTTTTTGTGGTGAGGTGAAATAAGTCAAGTAAGCTTCTCTCCAAATTTCAATAAGTTTTGACTTGTTTTGAAAAATTTATTACGGTTCTATATTTATTCATAATTTGGATCCCTAGGGTGTAATTTTTGGAAAAATTTCAAATTTCTTATATTTTCAAAAACCCCTCCAAAAAATAGCTAGGGTTTTATTTTATAAATTCCTATATTCGGCCAAAAATTTATGAAACCCTAAACCCTAAAATTATTCCCTATTAAGTCTACCCCTAGGCACACATCCTTCATCATGGCTAGTAGATCTACCCGAGGCCAAGGAAAAGGACAAGAAACTCCAGGAATGACCCCAAATAAGGAATATATTGCTTCAAATTCTACTAGTTTGGGAGTATCTGAGGTGGTCATCCAACTTCAGGAAAGGGTAAACAATATGGTGAGTAAGGATGACCTTAATGTTGAGCTTCATCAACTGAAAGGTAGCCTTAGGAGTGAGATTCAGAAGGATTTTCATGCAATGCAATAGGAGTTATTGAATGCTATTTCTAATACAACTTACATGCAAAGTCATATGGGTTCTACTAGAAATGGTCACACGGATCCAAATCACTCAAATCGGGAGGTTCCTTTAATCATTCAAGTGGATCTTCTCACCAATAGAGGGGCATGATTCCAAAAGTTGAAATATGTAAATTTGATGGAAAGGATCCACTCAATTGGATTACCTAAATGGAAAATTTCTTTAATCTCCATCAAATCCCAAGAGGACAAAAGGTAACTGTGGCATCCTTATACCTAGAACCTGATCAATTTGTTTGGTATCGTTGGTTATATGCTCAAAGGTAGAAGAATGGCATAAATTTCACCCAGACAATGTTCATCAAGAGCTTTAATTACACTATAGTTCTAGTGTTTATGAGAATTACTTCATCCAATTGGCAAAGTTACACCAAATCGGTTCGGTTAAGGAATATGTCCATCAATTCCAAACTTTGTCCTTACGGGTGGAGGATATTACAGAAGAGTATTTGAATGACCTATTTCTTGGGGGTCTTAAGGACCACATTGAGCATGAGTTATGCATGTTTAACCCACTCAAGGTTGTTGATTGTATTATCATGGCACATCGAGTAGAGGAAAAATTTATTTCACGTAGAAGGCCAACCTTTTCTAGCATAAAATATCGTAACACCTTTTATCCTTCTTACCCTCATCCAATTTAGTTGACACCTCAACAAATTGAAGAAAAAAGAGATAAAGAGTTATGCTTTAATTGTGATAGTAAATATGGACCAGATCATAAATGTTCTGAGAAAAAAATTTCTACATTGAAGGATCTGGTGATGAGGAAGAATATGAGGCAACATCAACAGAGGAAGTGGAAAAATTAGAGGAAGAATCTAGAGATCCCCAGCCCATTATTTCATGTCATGCTCTATCAAGTATTAGTACTCCACAAACCCTTCAAGTTGTGGGTTATCTTAAGAAGTAGAAGGTAACAGTCTTGATTGATTCAGGGAGCACACATAATTTCATCAATCATAAGTTGGCAACAAGACTAAATTGTTTCATCTACCCAACACCTGAATTTCAAGTAATGATTGTAGATGGTGGCACAATCCAATGTTTAGGTAAATGCCATAAAGTCAAAATCATGATGGGTGATTACACATTAGAATCTACAATGTTTTCTATTCCCATGGGTGGAGCTAATATTGTCTTAGGTGTTTAGTGGCTCACTACCTTGGGCACCATAGAGATAAATTTCTAGGAATTGTTCATGTGCTTTCATTATGAGGGTAAAAAATTTAAACTTCAAGGTCTACAAGCTAAAGATCCTCTAGTGGTGAGTTCTCACCAAATGTAGAAGATTCTTAAAAAGGGGTTTGAAGGTTTTGTAGCATGATTATTCTCTATAGAAGTCCAACCGCAAATGAAGGTATTGCATCCTGATCTTCAAAAGGTTATTAATCAACATGTAGTTATCTTCAAGGAACCAAGAGGATTGCCACTTAAAAGAGAGCATGATCATGCTATTCAGTTGATTCTAGGAAGCCAACCCCCAACATTAGGCCTTATAGATATACATATGTGAAAAAGAGTGAGATCAAGAAGATGGTGGAGGAAATGTTGGAAATGGGTATTATTCATCACAATCAAAGTGCTTATTCTTCTCCCATGGTGATGGTGCATCACAAGGATGGAAGATGGCACATGTGTCTAGATTATAGAGAGCTTAATAAGTTCACTATCAAAGATAAGTTTCCTATTCCCATCATTGATGATTTATTAGATGAGTTGGATGGTACCATTTATTTTACAAAACTAGATCTACATTCTAGGTATCACCAAATTAGAGTCAAACAAGAACATATTCATACGATGGCTTTCAGAACTCATCAAGGCCATTATGAATTCCTACTGATGCCATTTTTCCTTACCAATGCTACCTCCACATTCCAAAGCTTGATGAATTTAGTATTTAGAACATTCCTAAGAATTTTTTTCTTAGTATTTTTCAATGATATACTCATCTACAACAAATCATGGGAGAAAAACTTACATCATGTCAATACTGTCTTAGAAGTATTAGAGAAACATCAACTTTATGCCAAGCCTTCAAAGTGTTCTTTTGGGGTACAAGAAATGGAATACTTGGGCCATATTGTTTCTCATGAAGGTGTTAACGTGGACCCTCACAAGATCCAGGCCATGGTGGAATGGGAAACCCTAAGAACCCTCAAACAATTATGAGGTTTCTTAGGTATCACAGGGTATTATCATAGATTTGTCAAAAACTATGGCAGTATAGCAGCACTACTCACAAAATTATTGAAGGACTCCTTTCAATGGAATGAGGAAGCATCTAGGGAATTTCAAAAATTGAAGGTAGCTATGTGTACCACTCTAGTATTGGCAACCCTAGATTTCTCCAAAACTTTCATAGTTGAGTGCGGTGCTTCAGGAAATGGAATCAAAGTAGTACTAATGCAAGAAAGACACCCCATTATTTTTAGAGTCTAAAACTAAAAGGAAATAATTTGTTAAAACCCACATATGAAAAGGAAATGATGGCAATACTACATGCAAAGATAACAATGGAAACCATACATGATGGGTAGACATTTTAAGGTAAAAACTGATCATGATAGTTTGAAATATTTCTTAGAACAACATCTATCTTCAGAAGAACAACAAAAATGGGTCACTAAGATTGTGGGATATGACTTTGATATTTTTTATAAGAAAGGAAAGGAAAATTTGGTCGTTGATGCTCTGTCTATGAGGGATGAGTCTGCCAAAGCATTGTTATGTGCCATCTTTATACTACATGTAGATTGGGTAGATCAAGCATGAGAAGAATGGAAGAAAGATGGAACTACACATACTCTCATTCAAAATATCTAGGCATATCTGTCCATATTAGATCAATTTATATGGAAGGGGGTACATTGTGGTAAAAAGATCAGCTATATCTATGTAAGAACTCTACACTTAAACACCATGTTCTTTCAGAGCTACATTCTTCTTCAATAGGTGGCCATGTTGGGGTCCTAAAAACATATCATAGAGTTAAGAATGATTTCTTTTAGGAGGGTTTGAAAGGATATCTTCAAAAATTTGTGGCAGAATGTTTGGTTTGCCAAAAAAATAAGGGTGAGACCATTAAGACATCTGGTCTTCTCCAACCTCTGTCTATTCCTAGTGAGAGATGGGAAGAGGTATCAATGGATTTCATCATAGGATTACCTAAATCGAAAGGGAAACGTGTCATCATGGTCATGGTAGAAAAACTTACCAAATATGCTCATTTTTTTGCTATGGCTCATCCTTTCATAGCTAGTACCGTTGCCATATCTTTTATGGATAAATTTCAAAATCTCCATGGAACGTCAAAAATTATAGTAAGTGATCATGATCCAATATTTACAAGTAACTTTTTGAATAATATTTTCTCTTATCTAGGTACCCAAGTAGCCTAGAGTTCCTCTTATCATCCCCAATCAAATGGGAAAACTGAGGTGGTAAATAAATTTTTAGAGGGATATCTTCAATGTTTTACTTCAGATAAACAAGAACATTGGGTGCAATGGTTGCCACTAGCAGAATGGTAGTATAGTACTTCATTTCATACCTCCTCCAAAATATCTCCATTTCGGACACTTTATGGGTACCATCCTCCATCACTCATATCTAGCTTGAAGGTCAAACCAAAGGTGAGAGTAGTTAAAGATCACATTCAACATCAACATGAGGTACTCTCTAGTCTTAGAGAAAATTTTTCACGTGCACAAAACCGTATGAAGCAATAGGCTGATCAACATAAGAGTGAGAGACACTTTGAAGAGGGATACTTTTTTTTTTTAAGGTTATAGCCATATAAGCAATTATCCTTGAAACAATGGTAAAAGGATAATAAGCTTGCTCCTAAATACTATAGTCCTTACCAAGTTTTACAGAAAATTGGTAGTGTGGCATATAAGCTAGAGCTCCCTCCAGGAAGTAGAATACATCTAGTCTTCCATGTTTCTTGCTTAAAGAAAGTTATTGTGTAGCACATTTCCACCCAATCAATGCTTTCAGAACTAGACGAGGAAGGAAGGATCATATTAGAACCTGAAGGCATTCTTCAGACACACACCAAAAGACTAAGGACCAAATTCATTACCGAGTACCTGATCAAGTGGAAGAATATGAATATTGAGGATGCATCATGGGAAGATGAAGCATTCATGCAACAACATCTAGGGATTCCCAACATTGGGGACAATGTTGCTTTGAAGGGGAGGGGCATGTTACGCCCTTAATTATATATCTTACATGGGATGGATATAGCCAACTTGTTGCTATCATAACTTAATATCATGATGTATCTCTTTTATATATGATCTATTATCATTAGTTGGTCGGCCTTGTTGATGGCCATAGCATAGAAATAGTATAATTAAGGGTTATAGGTAGTGGACGATCATTATGTTGAGTATTTGAGTCTTATTATATGTTATGGAGGTTGCCCCCTCAAAGTGGCCAAGCTATTATACATTCATATTGAGAGAATTTATCTGTAATATTGTGTTATTTGGTGTTCTATTATCAGTGATAATCATAATTAATCAAGTAATTTCATTACACTTTGGAAAGTGATGATTGCACAACAATCGGGCGGTTTCTCAACCGCAACTAAAAAAATGTTAAAAGTTAAAAAGTGGTCTAAGGACAAAGAAGAAGGGTTAATTTAATTGAAAGGAGGTATGCGAAGGAGAGAGGAAGGGATATTGGTCTCATTTTTTTCTTATAAGAGGTTTTTATCATCATTGGAGATGTGTTGGGTTATAATAATACACCATGTAATTTTTGGGTGCATATAACACCCTCTCATTTTGTAAATACACCATGCCAAAATGGTTTCAGTATTAATTATAAGTTATAGACCTTAATTTGGTCTCTCGAAGATGTTTTTTTCCTTTTACCATTGTAAGAATTGTCTTTGTATGCATGTTAATCAAAATAAAAAAATCTTGTGGCTCTCTTTTTCCCCTATATGTTTGTTTTCATTATAAATTTTCCTCTCCATTTATATTAGGTATGTTGTGTATGTGTTCCCATTTGTAGATTTCTAATTTTATTTTGTTTTTTGTGTGATAAATGGAAGAGTTTCATGGATTTTTGGTTGTATCAAATTTATCTAACCTCTCTTTTGGAATTTTTTCTCATTTTTCCCTTGTGGAGAATTTCTCCCTTTATTTTATTGGTGATATCACCTATTTTTATCTTAGTTGTTATGTTTTTCCCTCTCTCTCCCTAGTCACTTGGTAGTGTAGAATATTCTTAGTTTAAAGGTATTTTAGTGTAGAATTAGAAATTAGGTAGAGGAACCAGCCTTCTCTAGAGGTTTGTCTCAATTTTTCAAGGTCCCACACTTAGAGACAATCCCGCATTACCTAGAAGTTTTTATGTTCATGCATGATCAAATTAGAGGGTGTAACTTTTGGTGATAACAAGACCCACATTTCTTGTCACTATCATGTTTTCACCATGTATCACATTTCATTTCACTTCTCTTTTTCCTACTACATTATTCATTTATAATTGAATCACATTCTATTATCTAATTTTTCTCCAATCATTGTATTAGGGTAAATTTTAAAATGCCCCTAAAAATAAACCATAGATATAACTTGGCCAATTTCTAAAAATGACATTTGAAATCTTGGTGAAAACCAAGAATTGAAAGGAAATGTTGTCATCCGATGAAATGGTCACCCATGAGTATAATCCTATTGTTAAGTATTAAATTTCTCTTTTATGCACATGGTAAAGGGAATTTGAAAATAAAAATTTAGATATTACTATAAATGCTAGGCGAATCAACAAAAAAATTAACTTGTACCTAGAAAATTTAGGTGAAATACCAAGCAACCTAACACCTCAAAATTATCCAAATCTAAACTTCAAAAACCCAAATATTCATGAATTAATGAATATTAGGCACTAAAATTTACACTACATTTTATTACATTACAAGAAGCATTCATCTATTTTTAGTATTATATTACTTAACTAGGTTTCATTATTCTTCATTGTCCCTAATAACCTTAAACATCTCGGTTCATGTTCTTCATCACCATCCTTCATCATGGTATACACCTTATTGCATTTCTTCTTCATTCTCCCTCACCATTTGTTAGTAACCTCAATGCAAAAATATTGTAGTAAACTAATGGCTACACAAAGTTCCCTAGTAGTAATTATATCATCAACAATAAGTGTATGGTCACCCGAGTGTACAACCATTGCATCCATCTCCATATGGTATGTTCCATACTCCAATGTATACTCCATGCGTATACTCTGTCTCACTTATTTTTTAATTTTCTAGGAAACATTCTCTCTATTCCTTAAAACAACATTCCTTGGCACAAATTCCACTTTTCCGGCATTTATCAATTTTAACATTTCATCTTGATCTCATACATTTCTTGATGACCCTTAGATAACATGTTTTATCACCCTTTTTAGTATCTATTCTCTATCCATATTCATCCATTCATAAACCAAATATATGCATATTCTATCCACATCAATGCAATAAACATGAGCATGGAAACATTCAGAACTATCCATTCTAACTAGTTCCATATTTAGAGTTATGGTTCCCTAGACAATTTTATAATGTTTGTTTTTAATACATAATTGTTAGGAAATAATTAAATTAGTGCACATGTGTTTAATATAATATTATTAGTGAGTTTGTTTATGGGGTTATAACAATCTACATAAATATTTTTGGAGGAATATATGGTGGTTGTGAGAACAATCATAGGATAGTGTGTTGGAGAAATTTGTGGAGTTTGTTCTCCTTGAATGTAGGAGAAACTCCTCTTATATATTTGTATATTGCTAGTTAAATTAAATATACAAGAAATTCATTTGTTTATTGTCTGGAAATCTGCTCGTACCACTTCATCTGGTATTAGAGTGACTATGACATCTTGAAAATTATGTGGGAAGATCCATTGTTATTCATGGTTTATTCTTTTGAATAAGTTTTGTTGATTTTAGAATCAAGTATTTTATTGGTTTTGTGTATTTTCTGGATCTGCGTATTTTCCAGATACTACTGATAGTAACATTTAGAGGCGTTATTCATGATTGTGTGTTGGGAGTTGTTGAAGCACATGTTTTGAGGAAATCTTCATGTCCACTGGGATCAAGGTATAGCATAGGCATAAAACCTTTATTTTTTCACTTGTTATAACGTGTTCCACATTCAAGTACAAAATCTTGTTCGAAGAGAAAAATAAAATCGGTCCGCTCTGTCAGATCTCAAGGCAGGTTATCACGCCTGAAATTGAAGATGTATAGACTTGCAAGGGATGACCATGTGTTGTAATTTCATGTACTAGAGGAAAGATTATATATCTATTCTTCTGATTAGTCTATAGACTTGCATAAGAAACTTCTTGTTGCTTATTATTCTCCACATCGTCGATATTCACGTCCACCTCTATGCAGACCAGACCTCTAGATGTATTTATGTGTATGCATGTGCCACAATCTCATAGATCTATTCATTGTCATCTGTTGTTGTGAAGTGGTTTGATTTTGTTACAGGCATTTAAGTGGGATTTGCAACGTGCATTTTGAAATCTCTCTTCCACATGGATTTCAATACATGCATAGATTTGGTAGAATATAAACCGAGCCCCTGTTTTGTTAATACAAGCATCAAGAAAGATTCAATGCATCATTCTACTGTGCACACCTTCCAATATTTGTCGTCTGAAATCACTCTTCACAGTTTCAACAAAGCACATGGTATTGGTGTGTTATTATTTCCTTTCTAAACTTGCAGTGATAGCTCGGTTAATGGTTTAGAATTATAGAGTCTAAAATTTTAAGCTGTCTCTCTTTTGTAAAAATAGTTTTGTTATCGTCACTTGCTAATAAGTTTTCTTTTCTTTTATAATTTTTTAGTCTATAAGAGTTAGTTCATTACCACCAGTATCGGTTTATGTGTATAAGCAACATATTTCAACATAATTGCCTACATTATTCCCTCTGATGAGATGTGATGAGAGTTGATGATAGTACTTGGCACATCATGATGTGGTTGTAGGTAAACCACTTGAAAACCTTCATTTGTAGTTTATGGTAAACCGGTTATAAAACCACCATTCTTATTTGTTGTTAATCCATTCTCAAAACAATCACTTTGTGGTTTGTGGTAAACCAATTAAAAAACCATCATTCTTTGTTTTTGGTCAACTATTTGCAAAACCATCCTTGAGGTTTGTGATCATCTTGTGAAAATCACCAGATCATGAGCAGGTACAAGTACAAAGGTAGGTTTTCCCCATGTTCGCACTAAGGGGGGGAATGTTAGGAGATAATTAAATTAGTGCTCATGCTTTTGATATAATATTGTTAGTGAGTTCATTTATGGGGTTATAACAACCCACGTAAATAGGTTTGGAGGAATATAGGGTGGTTGTGAGAACACCCGTAGGATAGTGTGTTGGAGAAATTTGTGGAGTTTGTTCTCCTTGAATGTAGGAGAAACTCCTCCTATATATTTGTATATTGCTAGTTAAATTAAATATACAAAAAAATCATTTGTTTATTGTCTACAAATCTGCTCGTACCACTTCAATAATTATGGAAAAATGTAGCTTCTTTCTCATCAATTACATTTATTCATAGATCCATATTTATTTTTAGGTTTATTTGGTTTCTACTCATAACTGATAATATTCCAAATTCATTAGTAGTTGCAGCTAAATGAAATGTTGAATTCTACGTGTTATAATTGAATGAATCTATGGAATTACATAATACTTTGGAAGAGTAGAAAAATTACCAAGAAGAGGACATGTAGACATGGTTCAATGTATGAATTCAACATCCCATAACTAATGTGAAAAATTTCCAAAATGAGGACTTGAATTCTCATAGCACTATATTAGCCGATTTTAACTAAAACAGGTGTATGTAGGATTGATTTTGTTGAATGCCACTTTCCCAGGGTGGATATATCCAAGATATATATATAGCTTCAAAAGATATTTATTGTATAATGGAATTTGAAATTATAAGAGAATAGTATAATTCATGAACATTTTTCCTAATAAGAGTAATAACTAAACTTGGTAAATATGTTACGGTGGCTATGAGGTTCTACACAAACCATTAGAACTTTTGTTATTCTAATCCTTTCCCTATCTCCATTCCAAATAGTAAATAAATAACAATAAAATGGTAAAATAATAACATCATTTCTAAGAAGTTCATTAATTTCCTTCTTCTCATGTGAATCTCATTAATAATGTTGTCGACTTTTTAAAATAGTGATGTGAGTAAATGTAGTTTGTGCCCCTAGATAGAAGTGACCTAGGTAAATTCATATTTTTCCTATGGATTAATATAACATTGATTATAATATCATCACAACATTATTCATTATAGTCTCCATTAAGCATATTCCCCATCTAAAACCATCAACCCTCCATTTTCACCTTATCCTTCTATTATCGACCCCTCTTTAACATTTTGAGAGTCTTTCCATCTCTTTCATCCATGCAATCCCTCTGGGAGGGTACCATCCTTCCAACCATGCCACCACCAGGGGAATCTCTTTTTGAAATCGTCATCTTCCTTATGAAATCAACCTATCCATAAATTCATAGAATATTCTAAAGTGTCTTATCAATCAAAATTTTCACGCACATATCTATTATTATTAGCTATGCCACTAGGGTCAACTTTTTTCACTTGTCTATTTTTCTACACTCTTTGAAAGGAAAATTCTATTCATAACACCATGTCAAAGAGGGTAAAATGGAAACACTTTAATCACGGGATCACATCAATCACTTTATTTCATTTTTCTTAATTTTAATCGAATAATACACCATGAATAATTAATTAGCTAATTAATCACTATTAATTATTTATAAATATCTTCACCCACATTAAAAATCATATGCTTACTACTCAAATAATATTTAAATAATCCACATAATCCTCTACTATATCATCCACCTCAAATGCCATTATCTCCTCCACCTCCAATCCCACTATATCAACAAATAATAAAAATTCCACCATAAAACTCCTCTATCTCAAATTATCCACCAACATTCACCATTTACATTAAAATAATTCTCCACTATCTCAAAGTCTCCACCAACCATAGTTATTAGTAATATAATAATCCTCCACTATCCCAAAATATTTACCCACCTAATGTATTATCTCTTATTTCTATCCCTGACATAGGAAGGGTAGCTAGGTGCATTCTAAATAGAAATGAATTTTTGAACTCATAATTCCATTTTCTATTTATAATTTAGGCCATTAAATGTAACAATGTGCACTTGGATAATCACCCCTTAAGCATATTAGGAATCGGTGTGTGAGATATGAAGCAATTCACCATTGTCACTTATTATTTGTTATAGTGATATTTGTTCTCATCCCATGGTGAACCATTCAATATCGATTGAACTTTATCTTCCATCACAATAAGCATAATAATGTAGCTAAAAATCACACTCAAGCGGTGTAATGGATACATCAATATTCAAGGAAATTGGAGAAACCGTGCATGAGGAAGTAGGGTGATAAACATGGGTATAGAGGGAGGATAATTACAAAGGAAGGGGAAATATTGGAGGAAAATTAGGTAATCCTCTTCTTTATTTTGATATGCGACATAAAGACCTTTTATCATTTTTGGAACTAGTAGAGGAGATAGGAGGTGTGATTCATAAATCCTTAGGCAACATACTCTAGAGATATCTTTGAAAATAAGTATTTTTCTTCTAATACCTCTAAATCTTAATCCAAATTCTCCATTGAAACCATTTTTATTTCCATGTTTTGAACACAAAACTTGATTTTATTGTTATTAGTTGCTTGTTTACTAGATAAAAATCATGGATTTGTTCACCTTGCTCTTTATCTATATATTTTCATTCTTCCTTCCAACAAAAATGACAAAAATGGTATCTTTATCATTGTGGTTATTCATGATATCATTTGACATTCAAATATGGGGGTTTAAATTTTATGGATTTGAAAAATATTACTTTCTAATGGTTTTGTAATTTATTGGGATAACTACAATTACATTATTGTGTGTTTTAATAATATAAACATTGAATAACAATACACATATATTAACACAATAAAAATCCTCGACTTCCACATTCTCCCTCTCCTCAAAATTTCTTTAAAAAGGGGTTAATTTCAATGTTTCTTATCCTTTCTTTAATGATATTGAGAGAATCTTTGAATTATTCACCAAACTCCATTTTTTTAAAATCAAGCATAAGTCACACACCATTAACAATATTTCCAAAATCAAAATATACACAATAAAATTATTCTTCCAAATTAAATAGATATACACAAAATTTTGACAATACAATAAAAATGAGAAACATACACAAATATAAAGCAATGAAAATAATTACCATAGGTTCCAATTCAATAGATACCCTAAAACCAAAAGAAAAAACAACTCATTCTTCCTTGATAGAATTAAAATCGCAACTATAAAACATTAATCGTATATTTGATGAAGATAAAACCTAAATTCATTAAAAGTGAAACATGTTAATTTTTTTAAAATGGCATCAAGAATGAAAGCTTGATGAGTTTGGGATCTTGGGTGCTCTGCTAGGGTTTGAGTTTTATGCTTGATTTTGTGGCACCGTACTACCTGTCACACCACCTTTCTCGATTAAGGTGGGACATTTATTTAGTAGTTTATTTCTCTTAATTAATTTTTATCCCTTTAGGTGGTGGTACTTGCCTATTTTAATGGCGGTTGCCATTACTTCTACATCTATTGATGTAGGTGTAGGTGGCGAGAGGTCAAATGACCATGCCTCGATAAAGAAATGAGCTCGCAAGTTTTTCTCAAAGGTTTACGACGAGGTAATGACCCTCCTCTACCTAATCCTGATGTTGTTTTAGATTTACCTCAATTTGAAAAGACTTTCTCTTGGCTTGAATCTTTCACTTTGGTTGCATACTTTGTTGGCCATGTCCCCCAGAAGAGTATTCTCAAATAGTGGGTTCACAACCAATGGCAAGTCTATGCTTTCAAAATTGAGGGATTTCAAAATATTAATAAAGGTTTCTTCATGTTTCCCTTCTCCAAGTATTAAACATTGCAAGGCCATTGTGAACCATGGCCCCTGGTTTATTAGGAACACTTTGGTCATCTTTTCCCCTTAGACGCATGACTTTCAGGTCGAACATGCTAAGCTTAAATTTCATGTCTGGGTGGAGTTTCCTAGTCTACCTTTTTCCCTATGGAGTTTTTTCAAAGACCTAGTAAAACCCCTTGGGCCTTTTGTTTTCCATGAATCAAAAAAATTTATACAATCCTCTCACAATGTTGGATCTGTGTGGAAGTTGACCTAGCCAAAGACCTCAAGGAAACCATTGATATCCAAGTGGGTGAAATTCATTTCTCTCAGTGAGTCATCTACATCAATCTTCCTAATAATTTCTTTCTCTCATTCAATAAGCCAACCATATGATTCATGAATTCCTGCTAATGGCTTCATCGGCCCCGTTTTCAATGAAAAGAAAAATACTAACCCTAAATTATCCTCCTCCTCTAGTGAGGGTTATACTGTGTTACCAATAATAAAAATCTTAAACCCCCATCATCTATATACCATCTGTTAGAGGTTATACCTCAGCCCCGCACCCCACGAATACCAAACAGCCGGTTGCCCCTCATCTAGTTCATCATTCCCGCTTATGTCGTCAATAATTTCACCAATTCCTATAATTTCACAACCTCGTTCTTAGGTGAATCTTGACATCTATGATAATAATTTTGTGCACACGTATTCTCATATCCCCTCTCCCCATAGAATGATAAGTATGTCCTCTTTGTAGAGGTGTCATTTTTAGATATAATATTATGTTTTCCATCTTTGGGGGTCTCGGGAAGGAATCTAGCATTAAACTTGATGATTCTCAATGATTGTATTCTCTTTAATGTTCATGGTCTTACTAAACCAACCTATTAATACATAGTTAGGGATGGTTTTCAAAATTTTGGTTACATTCATGTTCTCTTTCTGTAGGAGGTTAAACTTGATGTCATTCTTCTCCAGTCTATTTCTCATACTATTTGGTCGGGTGCCATTTGTCATCATTCCAATCATGATCCTAGGAAAGGGGGCATTCTTACTCTTCTCTCTCCTTCTCTGCAACATTCAATTATTTCTTGGGGTTCTGACCCCTCACATTGGGTTGTGTGGTCCCTTTTTGATCTGCATAATCAGATTTTTGGTATTGCTAATATTTATGCTTCCAATGATGTTTTTTAATGATTTTTACTCTGGTGGTGGCTTGCTGATGAGCTACATGATACACATAAGATCATGTGTGGGGATTTTAACATGGTGGAGTATGTTTATGATAAAGTTGGGTGTCTTACTCCGTAGTGGTGTATGAGTTAGTGAGAAGCATGGTTTTACATGTGTAAAAATTTGGAATATTTTATCTTAATCACTATTTTTGGCATACCTCAGATGTACCTTGGTTCACCTAGTCCAACCTCCAAGGTGATGGCAGAGTTGTCAAAATACTTTATCATACTTTCCTTTTGGATCAAGGATTTTTATTTCTCCACCAATTATGGCCAACCGGTTTATGTTTGGGAAGGGAATTTTCTCTCAAATCATCTACCTATTTTTTTCAAAATTTTGTGGCATCCAGCTCCTTTCAAACCTTGAAACTCCCAATTCTACCTTAACATTACTCACCTGCAGCATAAGAGAACTATGGAGCACATCTTGCACATTGAACCTAGTTTTTCTCCCATCTAGTCCATTTGGGTGGAGTTTTTTGTGGCAGGATGCCATTATTAGAGTTATGTCCTTTCTCCATTTGTATGGGACAAAACCTACATTATTCAG
This sequence comes from Taxus wallichiana var. yunnanensis, assembly GCA_018340775.1. NCBI lineage: Eukaryota > Viridiplantae > Streptophyta > Pinopsida > Cupressales > Taxaceae > Taxus > Taxus wallichiana. The sequence continues at coordinate 300,748,821 of CM031243.1, read as the reverse complement.
ATGAAGGGTGCATAAGGCCTCTTCCCGGGAATAAGTCAGAAGTTCCAAAGATCTTGATTGCTTTCCCTTGAATATCCATCTTGAGATCAAGGTGGCACAATGGTGAAAAAATCTCGGGATGAAAGAGGTTTATCGAGGCCCATGGGGCATAAATTAGAGCTTGGTTGTGTTGGCTCAAGATTGGTGACCAAGTTACCAAATAACTATTTGATTTCCTTGACCTCGCCATTCCTCTAGGTCAATATAGGCATTCGGGGTTGTTTTTGGTCATATCATTGACCTCCTAAGTGTTCTGTAGGCCTTTTTTCATCATTACCATGATGTATTTGTTATGTAACCATACACTCCAGAGAAGGATACCACCTTGTTACACTACCTACGGACAGTTCCTTGTAAGTTTTACGAGACTTAGAAAGTTACATGTGATCATCCATTTTCTTTTGAATACCTTAAGGAAGTTGTCATGCAAATGAAAATAGACAAAGCTCTTGGTATTGATGGCTTTCCATGTGATTTTTATCAGGTGTTATGGGATATTGTTGGTCCTGACCTTCATCATGTTTATTGTGAAGCTATGGACAACAATTATCTTGGGGCTTTGATAAATCAAGGTAATATTAATTTTATCCCCAGGAGATCCTGGACTCATCAACATTTGGATACCGATCACTATATTCAATGTGTCATACAAGATCATTGCCAGGGCCTTATCCCTCTAGATGTATAACATTTTACCTCTTATTGTGCATAGTAAGAAAACTAGATTCATTAAGAGCAGATTCATTCTAGACAACATCATTGTTGTTTGGGAAGGCATAAAGTGGGCCTGATTATCTGATCAAAAGGATCTCTTCATCAAATTTAATTGTTTGAAATTTTATGATAGGATTGAATGGCCTTTCATTATTTCCATGTTACAAAGTATTGGCTTCAGCCCTATGTTCATCTGATTTGTCAATATGTTATTCCAGGATGCTAATGTTAGGCTTACCATTAATGGAGTTCACTCTGACATGTTTGAGCTTCACAGGTCCATTTGGAAAGGTTTCCCCTTAGCTCCGACACTTTATGTGCTTATTGCTAAGGGTTTCAACTATCTTCTTGCCAAGTTTTCTTTGCAAGGGTTAGTTAAGGGCATTTCTCTTCCTAATTCTAATCTACAACTTATTAATGGTCACTTTGTTGATGATTCTTTCTTAACTCTAATTGAGAATGAATAATCTATTACCAACACCTTATAGTTTTTTTATACTATTTGTTGGGCTTCAGGTTCTTCCATTTAATGGAAAAAGACTTAATGTTATAGAAAATCTATGGATCCCATGCCTCCATAGATGGAAGGATTTGCTTGGCAGTGGATTCAACCAGGGTTCAATTCAAGTTTTTGGGCATTCCTTTTACTTTCCAGGCTACTCCTGCTACTTTGTGGTCTTATGTTGTCCAACGAGTTGAGAAAAAAATTCTTATTAGATTACCAAGCCCCTTTATCTTGCTTTGGTAAGTTTCATATTTTCTCTAAGGTGCTCACTACTACTCATGTGTATTATTCTTCATATTGGATTCCTCTAAGGATTCTTATGCTAAGTTGGAAAAAATTATTAGATATTTCTTATGGGCTAACACTCATGGTCACAAAGGCTTCCACATGGTGGCTTAGGACATTTGTTTCTCCCCTAAAGAAGTGGTTGGATTGAGGCTTATTGAAATTTGGTTACAAGGTATTGCTCTTAGTTTTAAGTGGAATTTTAGGGTTTTAGAAGGATCTAAGGCCTAGAAAATCTTGCTTCATCATTACATCTATCAAGGTGCTCCTTTTGGCAAGAAATCCTGGAAAAACTTGGGTCTACAAATCCTATTTCTCTCCCCTATTCTAGTCAAAATTGGAGGAATTTTTTTATGGAGAGTATCTAGAAGGCATATGAATTGGTGAAACCTCACCTAAATGGGTGGGGATGGTTTTTAAAAAAACTATCTATCAACTCACACTCTTTATGGTGGTCTCCTGTTATTAATTTTCACAATGTTCCTTTGTTATGGTCCCATGGATTAAAAGCCTCCAAATTTTTAAACATGGAATCAAACTACTTGGGGATATTTTTATAAGGATACCTATTCTTGAAACCCTGGGTCCTTATCAAAGTGCAATTTAGCCTTAACAATGGTGATAAAGAATCTATACATGAAATATAGAATTCCATACCTGAGGATATGCTTCACAAAATTGGGGTTTCTTCGCTAGTTCATTAGTGGCATGATTAGCACTGGCCCATAACGGCTCCCTTCAGTTGGTACAAACCCCATCTTGGTTACCAACTTCTTACTCCTTCCCACATCCCTTTCAAAAAATTGAACAAAACCTAGAATCTCAATTCCCCACACAGGGTCTAGAAATGTATATTCAATAACATTTGGAAATATCTCTTAGAACCAAAAAGGCTCATTTTCTCTGGTGTATTCTTTATTAGGGATTTCTAGTTGGAAAACATCTTCGACATCTTATGGTTGTGAATATTTTGTGTCCTTTATGTCCTAAGTCTCTTATGCATTTTTTTCCGGTTTTCCCACTTGTTCGATCCTCCTGAAATTTATTCACTCCCTCTTCCCACCTTTACTTGAACCTTCACCTAATTTTTTTACTAGGGTACTCAGCCTTGCTTCCTAGAAAATTAAAAAAAATAGGAAAATATTTTGTGCAGAATATTTTTTAAAAATTTGGAAGGATAGAAATGACTATATTTTTAATCAAAATTCGATTGGATTATAGTTTTCTATGTATGCTAAAATTGGAATTATTTCTCATGTGTTGTTTTCGGATCCAAGTCCAAACAAAGAAATTCTACTTGGAGGTGGAACATCTACAGGATCTTCTTGTCCCACCGGGGTAGTTACCCGTGCTCTTTTAAGCTGGTTACATCTCCTCCAAATCATGATTCTTCATCATGGAGATGGTCCCCACCTCCCTCTTAGCCTTGTTTTCATGGTCAAGGTGCCTAGTAAAAGGTAGTGTGCCTAGGCTTGGCACAGTTGCTCCACTTTGAGATGGAAAGTTGATGGTGTTTTCCAGCGCTCGGTGGTGATGGCTTGGGTGATCCTCCCCGATCCTAGGATAGTGATGGCTTTGGCTGGGGACTCCTTCCTCTAGCCACAATAGTGGCGATGGCCTTTGGTTCCAAGTGGGGTGCCCATGATTAATTTCCGCACTTATCTCTTGTGATTTCTCTAACCAAACATGATGATCCAACTCATGATCAGGGTGATGGATGGGATCCTATGTCATCTTCTTGATCCCCCTGTAATGGGTTGGGGTAATGATTCACACAAGCCACCTTTTCCTCCTCCTCCTCTGTCATTGGTACTTAATTAGATCTTTTGTGACTTGTTCTTTGTTTGTTTGTATTTTGTATCATAGGTCAGGTTGTGTTCCTAGTGTGGTGTATTTTTGGGTGTGACTTCTCCACTTGGTTTTTTTATTGGGAAACCTATGTACTTTTCTTGATCATATCAATATAAAACTAAATTTCAATCAAAATATTTGTATCAATATATTTCTATATGCATCTAAAATATTGTTTTGAATCCAAATGCATAAATAGATAAATTCCATAATTAACTAATCCTATATCAAAGAGGTGTTCTTATTTTCAAAATAAATTTTACAATCTATAATAAATATAACTATGGTAAATCTAATAAATATGAATCTTTAAAAAAAAATAGATGGGACAAGATTTTAAGATGTAGCTAACCATTTATTTTTTTCTATAAGAAATCATACAAACAAGGATTTAAAGTTTAGGATGCCTTTGAAGGAATATTAAAATATCCCATTCACTAATTTTTTTCACATAATGAGCTAATTATTGTAGTTGACTAAAATCCGTAATAGCGTAGGTTCTACAATAGATTACTATAGTTTTTTATAAAGGTTAGTGATTAATTCATGTCGAGAGATGTTCTATAATGTCATTCGGGGATGTAATAGAGTGAGGTGTTCAATTTTATTTTTGCCATTAAATTTGATGTCCATTTAAGCGTCATGTGGCCATTTATCCTTAAATTTTACTTCCATTCAACTATCACTTATATGTTTTTTTCCCTTTTTTCTTGGAGATGTCAAATAAAATTAGTAATATATAGCATAACTATATAGGTTCCTCCCAATTATAATCTATTGGCATAGTTTAGATAGATGTATTTAAGATATCTATACTAGTCTATTTATTCACGACATTTAATTCTAGCTTTGATTTCCTTATAACTAAGCTCTTGGTCTTTTCGCGGTATAATTAGTACCAATGAAAACTACTTGTAAAACTATTTTTGAGCTTCACCTCTCATGTGTCAAGTAGAATTTCACATAAACATATAAAACGACATGTTTATGAGGTATCCACATGCTAACCACCTTCCTATAGTCCTTTATTCAAGCCTCAAGCCCTTGATAATAAAAACAATTAGGAGACACTACGCCATTAGAAAACTATAGTACATGTTATGACCAAATGAAGAGCATATTCAATTCCTTTAGGGCTAACGTCAGCACCTTTATCTATTGTTGATAGAAATGACTCGAGTTTTTTGGTAAATACACGCATGACCTTGTTGAAAACGTAGTTGAATATCACATAGTTATAGACAAAAAAAAAAGGTGAAGATGTTTTATGTCAATTCGTAATGTTCTTATGTGTACAAGCGTAATACATTTATTATTATTTGATGTTAAAATGAAATGGATTCAATTTACATGTTGAATTATGTGGCTCAATTTCAAATTTGTAAAATATCTATTTAAGTAAATTACATAATGCTCCCTACAATGTTTTTCTTGCAAGCCACACCACAAAATATTTGATAGCACACACATGTCCCCACTTTTAGAATTATAATTGAATATAACTACTGGAGGCTTGGGATTTATTGTATCAAAGAATTTTACATAAAAAAACTCCATTGAATGTGATTTCAAGAACATGAAGGCGTGAGAGAGGTGTTTCTTGTAGCTCTTGGTTTCTTATGGGATTTCTTGTTTAGGTGCCACCTAAGCTTCAAATGATGATTGACATAAACAAAATTTTGATGTTGTGGATGACCATATTGGTGTTTCTATAGAGATATGGTAAAATCATCGGGCATGACCGTTGATGTAATGATTTCTCCATTTTCATATTTACGACCTTTTTCATGTTAATGTAGATATCATGATTTGCTTCCAATGAGGGGATTTGATCGCCTATCCTCATGCTCAATTGTTTGTCAAGTATAGGTGATCATCAAGTTTAACCCGAATAAATTTACAAAATTTATATTATTATAATAAACCTTATATCTCTTAATCTAATAATGTTAACATGTATAAAATTCATTGCCTTAAATTATAAGAATCATTCATCTATATGTAGCATCATCTTACTTAATTAGGTTTCATTCTTCCTTATTGTCCCGATAACCTTATACATCTTGGTTCATGTTATTAATCACCATAATTCCTCGTGGTATGAACCTTATCCCATTTTCTTCCTCATTTTCCCTCGCCATTTTTAAACAACCTCAATACCAACATATTATAGTGAATTTATGGCTACACATAAATTTCCCCCGATTAGAAATTATATCATGAATAATAAGGGTATTATCACCTAACTTTGTATAACCATTGCATCCATATCCATATGGTACATTTCATACTCCATGCGAGTACTTTTTCTCAATTATTTTTCAATTTTATAGGGATAAATTCTCTCTATTCCTTAAAATAACATTCCTTGCACTAAGGACACTTTTTTCATTTATCAATTGTAACATTTTTCCCTAATCTCATATATTTCCTAGTGACCCTTAGATATCATGTTTTGTCACCTTATTTTAGCATCTACTCTTTATCCACATTCATCCATTCATAAAAAAATTATACTCACCTCATATTCACATCAATGCAATCAAAATCACCAAGTAAACATCCATAACTATCTATTCTAACTAGGGCTATATTAAGAGTTATGGTTCCTTAGATAGTTTTATAGCGGTTGTTTTTAATATATAATTATGGTAAAAAAATTATCTTGTTTCTCATCAGTCACATTTATTCATTGATCCATATTTATTTTTAGGTTTACTTAGTTTCTATTCGTAATTGATAAGATTCTAAATTTGTTAGTAGAAATTGCAACTAAATGATTTGTTGAATCCTACATGTTACAATTGAATGAATCTATGGAAATGCTTATTACTTTGGTAGAGTAGACAATGACCAAGAAAAATACATGCAAACATGGTTCAATTTATTAATTTACCATCCCATAACTGATGTGAAACATTTCCAAAATGAAGAATAATTCTATAACATTATATTAACTACATGTTATCTAAAACAATGTATGGAGGTTTAATATTTTTATTGACGCTTTCCTAAGGTGGATATCTCCAAGATATCTTTATCTTTAGAATATATTTTTGTGATGGAATGTTAAATTATATGATCATATTAGAATTCATGAACACTTTTCCTAATATGAGTAACAAATAAGTGGTAAATATGTTACGGTGGCTCTAAGGTTCTACACAAACTATTACAATTTTTTTACTCTAATCCTATCCCTATCTCCATTCCAAGTCGTAAATAAATAACAATACAATGATAAAATAATAACATCATTTCCAAGAATTAGATGAATTTCCTTCCTCTCATGTGAATCACATGAATAATGTTGTCATAGTTCTCGAAGGGTAAGTGCACGGAGTTTAGAGGCTAAAAAGTGGCCAAAAATGTGATTTTAATAAAAAGAAGTACATGGTTTATAAAAGAGTGTTCGCGCTTTAGAATTCTAGGTTTGTAAAAGTGAAATCATGTTATCACGCATATGTATTCCTTATTCTATGGTGGAAAATATGTGTTTTTGGGAGCTTTGTATATACAAAAATAAATATTTAAGTATAAATTTTTCGTTTATTATTCTTTACACGTTTAAAATATGAAAAATAATAAAAGAAAAAATTAATTTTTTTTTTTGTAAATATGAGAAATTAGGGTCACTCTGCAGCTTATGGAACTAGTCTCACGGCTCCATGAGTCACGATTTAGGAAATAGTTTTTATAATATAATTTGTTCGATACATAGGAATTTTTCAAGGTTTCAACATTCACCTAAATATTTTCATGTTTAAATTCTACAATCGATGTCTATTTTGGGAAAGAATATAGTCATTGTTTATGTTTTTGAGCCTTTTTATTTTTACTTACATTTTTAGGAGAGTTAGATGTGTCAAAATTATAATTGAAAAACCTCATAACTCTCAAAGGTAGCGATAATTGATCGAATATATGGACTCATGAATTTTCCCATGATCATGGATTTGAATCCCTAATTTCCTCTTAGAATACAGTAGAATCATACTATGTATGAGTACCTACTTTACAAGCTTAGGGAATGCATCTTTAAGAGGACCATTCGAGTGATCCTCATAGTCAACAATGTAAGGTAGTGACCTAGGTACCAATGGCATATATATAATCCTTTGAGGGTTATAATATAGATTAGAAATAGTAAGGTTTATGAAAGATGATGATCTATCTAAGGACCCCATAATATATTCATTTTTAAATAGAATAATAAGAGGTAACTTAAAGACTTGGAAGCTAAAAGAGTGCATTACATCAATATCTTTAAAAACTCAACAAAAGTCAGGGTAAGAGTAGGTGAAAATCTATAAAATCTTCCACACATTCATTTACTTTCCATGGAGAAAGAAAATCAGGACTTCCATCAATATTTATGCTAAGAAAATTAGTTTTATTCTCACCTTAGTGTAGGAATAGGAATGTTGATTCAAGTGCCACATACTTCATAAACAATCAAATCAACATTAACATTAAGACATTCTTTTCAAATATCCTTTTGTGTTGTTGTTATTCAAACTCAAAATTGCACCCTACCCTAGATCAACATGAGAGACCCGATATTTTGAGGAAACATGGGATGATCTATACAATGCATGTTTTGTAAAAGTGAGATCAGCCTTCAAAGATCGGAAAAGTTTGGCTTCCTCTACCACTTCCTAATGTTAAAACTACTCCTACACCTGCAAATAAAACTATTTAATCCTAATCTAACAATCTAAGGGACTATGGTTAGAAGGAGATACAAGAAAATGAAATCCTAAGATAATGGAGAGGTAAGAGCACCAGAAAATGGAGGAAAGACACTTGCAATGAGGGGGAAAATGGAGGAAATGATGATGAGGATGGCATACATGAATGCCAAAAATAAAAACAACACCTTATCTTCCATGTTCCATGTAAAACATAAAAAAAAAAACCCTACAAAGTTAAACACGTACACAACATACCTATAATGAATGAAGATGCAAGAAAATGTAATAGAGTACAAGCTAGGGTAGAGAATAGCAAAAAAAAATGAACTTTATTTCCTTATAAGGATGTAGTGTCCATTACAATGAAGGAATAAGGTATATTCACATTACAAAATCCCAAATTTGAGGCATGCAACTCAAAAAAAATGTGGAGCACTTTGAAATGATGCCTTTGTATTATGAGGGGGTCCAACCTTTACAAATAAGCATCATTTGCCAATATATAGAAAATGGGGGAGAGAGAGAGAGAGAGATGGGAAAAGGGGAGGGAAAATCAAATTCCAAGCTTCAAACACCAAAAAAAATTATTAAATATCTTCAAAAAAGCATGTGAACCATTTCAAAATCATTCCCCGTGCCCTTTTGATTTTAGGAGAAGGAATGGGCACTATGCTTCATTAAATCTAGTAGAAATGAGCTACTTGGAAATGTTTTTTAATTACTAGGAAAATTTCACCTTTTCCCCCAAAAATTTATTCATTTTTAATACCAAATTGAATTTCATGATGATACCTTTCCAATGAGCCCAAGTTTGCAAGAAATGGAGGCCTAGAGATAAACATGCGAATAGAAATGTAAAATGTGGCTCGAGTCTTGATGCGGGATATGTTATAGTACTGTGAGCTACAATTTTGGTTTGAAATTTTGGCCATTTTGTGTTTTTTTGTCATTAATGTGAAATTAATTGATGGAAAAGGGTTTCATGAAGTCATGTGAGTCTCCATGTGATGTTATTCAGATGTCAAACATGAAGGTTGATCGGTAGTGTCAAGTTTGGTGAAGCCTTATGAGGTCCTAAAGCTTAGTTTTCTCCAAAGATTCATGGTTTGAGGTATCCCAAGTGATTTTAAGGTTTTCATGATGTCATTCATGTTCCATGAGGTTTTTTTCAGGTGTCTATGGGTCTACATGAGGTCAGCAAGGTCATTTCATGAGTTGTCATGGTTGAGTCAAGTCATTCCAGGTTTGTTTCTAGCCCTAGAGCATGCAAAATGAGATGGAGATGTGATATTTGGACAAAATAAGTAATGGTTGAGCATGGTAGAAGAATGGTGATAATTTACCTAGTGTTATATGAGTTTTAGGGCAGTTTGGATAGGTTTGGTGGTGTTTCAGGTCCTTAAGAAGTAAGTAGGTGAGAAACAGGTAAGTAAGCATATGTAAGTCTTAATGTCTAGAGAGTTTCATGTATATTTAAGATATATGTTGAATATTGAAAGTTATAGGATTTTTTCATGATGCTTCATGACAATTTTTAGGTCATTCTAATATGGTAATTTGAATATATGTAAGTTTTGAGAAATCAACTAAGTTTCAAAGTGTGTTTTTATAACAAAAGTTGATCTTCTAAAGCTCATTGTGAATTATATGATTTGAATGGGGACATTAGATATTTGGAGTATCTTCTAAGTTTATTTATTAATATTTCAAAAAATAATGAGGTTTTTATCATTGTATTTTTATGAACGATTATTAAGAAGCCAAACTAGTTTAAAACCCTAGCAAAATCTTAGTTAGGAGCAAACTTGAGAAGATTTAGTATATCATCCCAATTTTGATTGGTTATGAAAAAGTGATGATGGATGTGGTAAAGGACTCTCCCAAATTCCTAGAAAAATGAATTAGAGCTTATGACCATAAGTGGGCCCCACCTAAAAATTATTATTTTTGAAGAGTTACGAGTTTAAGGAGACGTTTCCCAAATGGGGTGATGACTAAATTGTCATTTTTGATATACCTAGAGTTTATATATATTTTCATGATATTTTTAGGTCATGGTTTAGGTGAAAAAGTGAAAAGTGTGCCCTATTTGTGAAGACTAGTTTTTGGGGCAGTTTGGAGTAGTTGTGGTAAAATTGACATTGCATAGGAGCTACATGAGGAGTTAGGACTCCATTAAATTTTTTTGTGAATCTGGTTCATATATATTTCCTTCAAAATTGATTATTCAATAAGGTATGAAAACATTTTGACCTATTCTTTAAGGGTCAAGTTTGAAGGATGCTTGTTCTAGCAAGGTGTTAAGCGGGTACATGAGGTAAGATGATGATTTTTAGTTGTTCATGATTTTTTAAGGTCTCGATTGCTTAGAAATCATGCCAAAATATTTTCCATGCTTTGGTTAAGTGTGGAAATTTTTTTGGTTTGATGGAGGAAGTTGGGAAAATAGTCAATTCTTGAGTCCAAGAAGGGTTAAAAATAATTTTGTAGAGATTGGATTGGTTGAAGGCATTCCACTTAGATTTGGAAGGGTTTATAATATGTTGTGGAAATGTGATTCATATATATATTTCTAGTGGTATAAGTTTTTATCTTAGTAAGTTGATTTGATGGCTCTTTTAGGTTGATTTGTGAAGAAGAAGTTAGTTGCATTTTTAGGACATGTTTGCTTAGGTTGAATGAATGAGATAATTATTTATATTACTTGGATAGTGAATAGGGATAAAATTTTCCTAGTGAAGGAATTTTGAGGTATTTAAAGTGACAGAAAGGGTGTAAATCGGATGATTTTACAAAAATGGTATATGGGCAGCTTGTTTTGGGAAAGGGTAAAGTTGATGTGGTTTGAGAATATGGATGTTTCATGATGTATAAAATTCATGGATTTATTGTATAGGTTATAAATTTTCCATATAGTGGTCCTATGCCATAGTTAAATTCATCTTGAGGGGTCTTGAGGCCCAAAGGTGAAATCAGGATGCTAGAACCAATTGTTTTGTGAAGGAGATGAGACTGCGGGACCATTTAATGAAATATTTTATTTCTTAATGTAAATGAGCAACCACTTTTTATTATTTTATGATATATTACTCATTTTTGGTAAATTATGGATCTTTACTGAGCATGGTTTTGTTATGATTGGATTTTTCTCGTCCCAGTGATGGGGTTTTGAGGCATTTTGGTACATGTTGAGTGGTTTTGGCATGGCCGACCTATATGGGTCATATGTGACCATTTTAATGATTTTATTTGAATTTAATAATTTTTAATGGGTCAAAAATATCATGAGGGACCAACATCTCTCATGTTTGGATTAATTAAAGAATATAAAGCTAGTTTTTTTAGTCCATTTGTGGGATAACGCTCTAAAAGGAAAAAGTGTGACCCAAGTAGAAGTATTTTTCAGGTATGAAGGAATTAATTGAAGTATAATAGAGTATGTTACAGGTTTAGGAAGGTGATAGATCATGTTTGCAATATTTTAAAGCCAAGACAATTTAAAGAATAAGAAGATAAAGTGAGTTAGATGAAGGAGGATTTGAAGAAGATTGTGTGAGCTTAAATTGTGAAATTTATAATTTGTGGAAGAAAAAAAATTAATATATCATCATCATCAGGTAGCAGAGTTGGTTCTTGGTCATCCTAGGGGGTTTTATCCTCCTTTTGGAATGGTTTCTTCACTAAATTAGGGTTTTTTGCTCCTTATAGGGTTGGTGTTCTACTAAACAACGGGTTGGTGTTCTTTGTGGGGTTGGTGCCTCAATAAATTTGAAACATGTAAATAAAATCTTTGTGTTTCAGTTGTTTTTCTTCCTTGTGAGGTTTTCCCATGTATATTTGGTGTTCTTGTTTACTCTCTTGTTATTTATCTTGTGAATGGTTATTTCTATGTTTAAGTAATCACACATATGGTTCATGGTTGATTGAATGGATGTATAATTGATAATGAATGATGAATGGTAAATAAATTAAGTTTTGGTAGGATTTTATCACCCCCTCTCACTCAATTGTGCTTCCAAAAATTGGTATCATATCAGGTCCTTGAGAAGAAATATTCACATATTGAAGGAGATCCTAGAAGCACAAGATGGATAAGAAAATATGGAAAGAGAATCAAGAGTTGAAGGCCATGGCCAAGAAGGATGAAGAAACCATAAAAGATCTCAAGAGTCATTTAAAAAGGCTATTTCAGATTTGAGATCAAAGGAAGAGGAATGTGATAGATTGAAAAACAAGCCCTGTGATGTGTGTTTGCATGGACAAGATGATCTCAAAGAGATGGTAATGGATCTATGAGTGGATTTGGCATTCCTTATGAATTTTAACATAATTTTAAAGTCTAAAATAAAACGTATGTCATCTACTCTTAATACCAAGGAAGAATAATGTGACAAGATCAACTAAGATATCTAACCCTAATGGTCAAAGAATATGTAAAGCCTAATATAGAAGATTAAGAAGCTGGTCTAAGTTCCAAAGGAAGTGAAGATGATGGTGTTCAAGGAAAGAAGGTTCATTCAATACCTAGTTGTATAAGATAGCCAAATACAATAAGGTATACAAAATTTCATGGTTTTTTATGCTTGAAATGGTTATGGTCATAGAGAAAGAGATTGTAAGAAGTTCTTAAGTTATGTGTACCCTTAGAGAAATGATAAAATACATGTGAGTGATCATTCAAGGGATGGGAAAGATATTTTTTCATAAGTTTCATCACAAGGGGACATGTTGCAAGGTTTTTCTCTCTTGAACCATCTAGACAAGTGAAGAATAATGAAACTCTCAAGGTTAAGGAAGTTTGGAGGCCAAATATTTCCAAAGGAGAATCTGATTTAGTCATATTGAATGAGAAAAATGTGGTTAAGGATGAAATTTTTTAGGCATACATGTGGATACAAGAAGCTTATGTCAAGAGTTGATGCATTGTAATCTCCTATGTTTGAGAAGCTGATAAATCTAGTAGTATGGGATAGATCAAAAGTAATAAGGTATTTCAAATGATCTCGCTTACGAGTATTTGAGATCCTATGTTTATAGGTGTCTGATTATTTCAACTTATATTTTTTAGAAGAGTGTGTCTTATTGTTCCCTGTCATTTTTAAGTGAGTGAGTGTCATCTATTGTTTCTCAAAAGTGTTTCATGGTGTTCTTATGACTTGATTGGTCAATATGAGAAGTGGCTATGATATATCTCTAAGTTGGGTTATGAGTCGGTGGTTTTAGCTCTCTTGTATCAAGATCTTATAAGGGTATGAAATATAAAATTGAGTGTGTTCCTTTAAAAGGTCCTTAAAATTTTGGAGGTTGTTATGGTACTTTGATTTGGGTCAAAAGGTGTGGTGAATGTTGGTCCTTATGTCATTAGTCCTAAAATTTTCGTGTGTTTAATAAATATCATGAAGTTAAGGTCTTAAATGTAACTCGATTTGTGGATATAGTATTTATAGTGAAATCATTATATAACATGTCATCTATATACTCCTTCCAAGTTTGATGACAAGTTTTGATGAAAATTTAGTGTTACGAGTTAGTTGGTCTCATGTGGTCAAGTTAATATGATGGAAGGTGTACAAATTGATATGAAGCATGTCAATGTAGTATTTTGTGTTATAGGAGATATGTGATCCTATACAATGGTGGAGATTTTTTTGAAGTGTCTATATAAGGAATCATAAGGACTTTGATAGGTCTTCTCAAGCCTTGATGACAGAACATGCCTAAAGACCTAAAGATTGGATAAAGTATAATTAGTGGAATATTTTTGAGTACAAATATGTGTGGTGGTCTATTTGGAGCTTATGAGGCCTTACATTGACCCACGTTTGTATTGTTCATGTATGTAATGTATCTTGATATACTATGAAGGATAACAAGGCCTAATTAATGTGTATAGTTTGTGCATATGTGCAAAGAAATGATTGTGCTAATATGATATAATTTCAAATTCTCTCATTACACAGTTTGCTATTATAAGGTATGTATTTCATCAAGAAAATCATGGATGTCTTTTTAGTGTCTTTGTGTCATGAAAGAATGTCATGAAGTGTTGTTAAGAGGTTTATCGGTGATCTTACTCCAAGAAGTGGTCTTAGACATTAAAGAAGGTATATGATGATACATGAAGGTCTCAAGGATTAACTCATTACTTGAAATGGTACAAACTCGACATACATTGTTTTTGACTTAGTAACCTATAGGTTAGTAAGGGATGTTAGTGAATATCAAGGCTCAAAAGTGGTCAAACGGCCAAGTATGGTGAATATTATGCATGATATCAGGGAACTATATGTTCATTAAGTAATCTAAAAGGACGAATGTTATGCTTGAAATATTTTGCAAGTGTGTTACATATAAAAATATTCATATGGTTGTTCGAGTTTGAAATGTCTCGGTTTATTCTTGAAAAATTGAAGGATAAATAGAGGGTTACATATCGGAAGGAGAGTGAGTATCGGGGCTAGTGTACCAATTTGCAATACTCTAATAATTGTTAGGGAACTTGAAAGGGATGCTACATGACAATAAGGTTTATATGAAGCCTTTGTTAACTATTCTCATAGGCTCACTATGTGGTCCTACAAGAATAAAGGTATGCAAGTATGTCAAGGGTTTTAGAGGAGCTAATCTTATCATTTTTCCTATGCTCAAAGTTTTCCAACACTCCATAAAGGGTTATCATCATCTTCTTCAAGGAAAAATATGTTAGAAGGTGATCGACATTCTTAAATTATTTAAGGTTTTAGGAAGATGACGAAGCATCCTACGAATTCGTCGATACTTGCTTCTATGATAGGGGAGATAATTATTTTTATATTCTATTAGAATTATGGAGAATAAGGTAAAATCAATGTCGAAGCACTGATATGATGAAAAATTATGGATGTCTTCAAGGGTTTGATCTCAATTTTTTTTTATCTCATAGTTTTTACAAAAGGTTAAAATAAACTATGTAGTGGTGCAATTTGTTATACTACAGTGCCTGGGACTAGTTTCTATGAAAAGGGGAGTGATTCAAGGCCATCTAATAGGAATAAGTGTTAATATTGGACTAAAAGGTGTCTTATTTTTGAATACATTATGCTCCTATTTACATGCTCATGATATGAAAAGAAAAAAAAAGTGAGAGGGTTGTGACATGGTAAGAAATAAGAAGTTGTAAGCACTTGATATGACTGTAATAGACTTTATTTTGTGTTCCTATTGTCCAAAATAGCTCCCTAGTTATTTTGACAACTTCAATCCTCATCTTGACTCTGAAATTCAAAACTCCGGGTTGTGCGCACACTCTAGTTATGTCCTTGGAAAAATGTTTGGTTGCAGCTCTTTCATGTGCCCTTGCACACCATTCCTACTTCTTCCTTGAGCCTTATTCTTATTGTGCTCCCCCTACCTGATTTCATGCACTTCTACCTTTTTTCCACTCCTCTATCTTCTTACATTTTCCCTTTGTTTGCACTCCTTATTCACCCACATTCTTTCCAATAGTTCATTCACCCTTTGCACGTACCTTTGACTTTCCTTCCAATTTGTCTTATTCCCCCTCATGCTTTCTCCCGAGGACCCTTAATTTATTGGTGCCACATGCTACTCATTGGAATGTCATTTCACGTTTACATACTTATGTATTTTTCAAGTATGCACCTTATCTTACCACTTCCATAGACATCCCTTTTACATGCTCTTCTTCTATATTATCATGCCAAGTGAAATTTCCCACGCCGATTCATTGTGCCACATTATAACTTTTCATACTTGAGTGTGTAACACGTAACTTATCAGAACATGTAGACTTCAAACTGAATCCTCACTTGTAATGAGTTCCTGACATGTGGCGAGAAATGATAAAATACTAAATATTCAGCCAATCCTATGGATTAATCGGATCGTGCCACATGTCTTGCATGTTTTCTTCATGCACCGTAGACTTCAAAACATCATAATTTTTTTCGGGGCTCGGATCCATGTACTCTTGGTCTTGTTGAAGAAGCTGTTTACATGGGATACACTCTAGATAATTAAAAATCAGTTTTGGAAGGATTTGGTAGGTGAGAAATAAGGAACCACATCTCAAGCCATTAATGCGAACTTGAATCAACCCAACCACCCAAATTTGATCTAATTTTCCATTTTTCCTTCTTCCATAAGAAAAATAGACATAGGGTGGTGTATCTAATAGCATTGCGGGTAGATTTTGTAACATCCCCATTTTAGTACATTAGAATAAGTAAAAAAAAATTTGATAAATGCTTCCTAGTTCTAAATATATAATTTAGAACTCACAAATAAAAAAACCATTCTTATAACGAGATAACCATATGCAATTTGTAATGACTCGAGTACCTCGATCTATTCATTCCATGACTCGGTAATCTACCGATCTATTCATGAGTATCAAGAGTTAGCGTTTTTATTTTAACACATCACTCTTGCGGTTCTCTTCCCTAATCTGGGATTTAGAATTCTCTGTCCAAGGAACCTATTTGAATAATCATTACCATTATTATCGGCATCTCGTCCCTTAGACTAGGTAACATAGGACAACGCAATCAGCGACTTGCGATACTTTGGCCAAAGATTTGAAACATATGCTTATGTCTCATATTCCTTGACGACATACTCATCAATCTGGAATACGTCCTTCACCCCATTCCTTTGTTATGTAGAATGTCTTATACTGACTTCTGTCAGTCTCTCCTACCCCAAGTTATTCACTCAGAAACGGATTAATAATATAGAAACATTATAAGGATGCTTTTGAGAACTAGGGATACTCGACATCTTTGGGTCAAACCTAGTTAAGCTTTGTGTGTCAAGGTACCCCAGTCTCTAGGGGCAGCCTCATAACATGACCATGTCGGTAACTAGTCCCGGAGTCAAAACTTGTTTGAGTTCAAGGAGTAAATCTTAATGATCAATGCAAGGGTGTCGCCATAAGTCACTGCATTGTTGTATCTTTGAGAAGATCCTAATCTTCTCGAAGATACAACCCTACAATCGACTTATGCCATCAACCTTCAAATCCGCCTCGATAAGATCTACTAAACTTTAAGGTATTACTTACGTGGAGTTTAAATTATACTCTAAGACACTCCTTTTTAGGGTAGTCTTTTCCCAACCCCTAGGTTCCTCATCTTAAAATTTCCTTTCGTATTAAGACCCATTCCACAAAGAGAAGTTTAATAAGATTGAGGTCTCAACAAGGAGATCATTGTTTCACAATAATCCTAATCTACGAAATTGGGTAGTAACCCCAAGTCTTCTCATAAGATTGCTAACTTATCCCTTTTTGGGTTTATTCCAGATCTTTAAAACTGAAATATATCTTACTTATTAGTGTTAAGATATAGTGATTTTAAAAACATTCAGTACGTTGTCTTGACTTAGATCAAGGTTAGAGAGTAACAGATTACTCTTCCCATTCAGCTTCCTGAAAGGGTTTATTTTAACCTTAGCTTCTCAAAATACGTGATCTAATTTACAATTAGCTTTAAATAGATCATAATAGAACTACTAAACAATCATAAGTATTCAGTCACATAACCTTGCAAAGCTTACTTAGATAATCACAAATGTCTCCAAGATATACAATAATAACAATGCTCTTAAAAATCATTCGAACCGAAGAAGATCAATCCCTCATGATACGAATGCAACACATAAGTAACAAATACCTCATTCCATTCATTTCTAAGCTATACAAATACATTTTATGCATTCAGCATATTGGATACAATACTCAACAGCAAAAGAACATCATTCTTCAAGTAGTACATTTAGAGAATCAAATTGAAATTCATCATAAAACCAAATTAAACGATCTGATCATCATATCAGATCTGCGTGCCTTTACCACTTACGGCAACCATCTATAAAAATTGTCAACACGGGTCAGTTCGGTGAACTGAGCATGATAAGCACTAATTCTTAAAACAATTGCAATCCACCAATTGTTCTCATTAAACAACCTGTTTAAATGAAATCATTTATTCAAATTCCAAACATAAGTCAGGCTATTCATCTTATATGTTAGAGACTAAGAACAAATGAATACAACCAATCTAAGACAGAAAACTCCTACAAAATTGTTTTTAACAATTTCTCAAGGCAATTAAAACATTCAACAAGCTCACTGTCTTAATTCTTTTATCATCATAACACATTTCAATGGTATTGACAAGTATACCCATTTATACAGCAACACACATTTTATACCAGTTTCTCCATACAATAACTCAATTTATTCTTGTTATGCCCCTACCATAGAGATTGCAAAAGGATGCAAGAAGAAAGCACACAAGTTTTCCTATCTAGGAGAGAGAGAATTTTTCCTATTCCATTTACCATATACATCAACATATAAATTACAGTCAAGAAGAAAGAACAGGGTCCATCAGAATCCTAAATCAATAACATTCTGGACTGTACCGACTCCTTTAGTTTTATACATATTTATTTACGCCTACGACTAAATAGTCGGGATTACCAGAAGAACTACAGTTCCATCTAAATCCAAGAAAAATCACCTGTAGCTACTAAACGATTCAAGAGTTCACGCAACAAGCATTAATAAATAATCCAACTCCAATAGGCTCAATAAAACTTTCCATATTATTCAACAAACATGAAAAATATCCAACGCCATCGCCTGTCATGGCACAGCTAAGAGCTCTTTGTTTCAGTCAAACTTGAAACAAGATCACATTAAAAAAATTAACGTTTCCATATGAAATACAGTGACATTCACGCAGAGTCAAAACACAATATGCATAGCTTCCTTCAACTAAGCAAATCCCTACGATTATACAGCAAGGTCTTAAATCAGAAGCCGAAATCAAAAATAATAACTCAACAAGATCTTCATAAAAGTCATCATCATATCATTATTTTCAACAAAGTTTCATCCAATCCGAGATAGTACGAATACAGCAAGGACTCATATAGAGTCGAGTTTAAAAAGTAAACACAGCGTGGACTAGATCAGTAGTTGAATTCATATGAAAACATTCAAGGTTTCCAACTAATTCAACACCAACAGTCTTCACAACTAAACTTCTACAGAAGTCTAAATACAAGATACATATTAAGGACTCCAACAGAGCCAATATCAATAAGTATTCACAACCAAGCTTATACAGAAGTCGAAACACTGGTTACATATCCAGGACTCCAACTGAGTCAATAACCATAGTATTCACAACTGAGCTTTATACAGAAGAGAAAAACATAATATATGATTCAAGGATTCAAAAGGAGTCGAACCCATGTAGTATTCACAAATAAACTTCTACTGAAGTAGAAATACAAGATACATATTAAATTCAAGAATTCCAACTATATCAATAACATACAGAATTCACAACTGAACTCCTACAGAAGTAGAAACGTATGTTACTTTTCAAGGACTCAAAAGGAGTCGTACCCATTTAGTATTCACAAATAAACCTCTACTGAAGTAGAAATACAAGATACATATTAAATTCAAGAATTCCAACTATATCAATAACATACGAATTCACAAATGAACTCCTACAAAAGTAGAAATACAAGATATATATTAAATTCAAGAATTCCAACTATATAAATAACATACGAATTCACGATTGAACTCCTGCTACGTAGTAGAAACGTATGTTACTATTCAAGGACTCAAAAGGAGTCATACCCATTTAGTATTCTCAAATAAACTTCTACTAAAGTAGAAAGATACTATCTATTTCCAATAACTCCAACTCGTATCAATCTAAACAAGTGTTAACAACAAGGCTTCAACAAAAGTCTATGCCAAGCAAGAAAGCATTTTTATGGACTCCAACAGAGTCGAATTCGTACATTATCCTTGCAGTATTTCTACGAAATCTAACCAAATGCAAAACACAGCAAGATAATTCAACCATATGAAACAAAATGTACACCTAGCAAGGGTTTGATGAATAATCAAACCAAAGATGAAGATACAACAAACTAATTCATACAATGCTACCATAAAAACCAATCGGACCAAAAATCATCTCGAATGAGAGTTGTTCTAATGAAATCATTTGAAGGAAAGCAATATTTTTAAAATTTAGGGCCTAACATGCACAGTAATGTCGTTTAAAAATCCGAAGAAGACCTCTGAAAGAGCTCGAGCCTTCTCCTCTTCTTCCACGTTAGATTCAACAACAATAATTTTTATTTCCATGCCTTATAAAATTTCCTCAATAGAGAAAAGAGCTAGTTATTCTCATAGTTGCCATGCAACACCAAGTAGACTGGTTCGAAGAACCAGTGATCAAACAGAGAGAAAACCGGAGCGTATGGAAAACCAAACAACCAACTAGTTTTCCATTTTGCATGCCTTCCCGAGAAATCCACGCTCGGAAACTAAGTTCCTTAATTGTATTAACTCCGAAATTCTGCTTAATCTCCATTGCCACCAACCACCATAGTTGGCGATGGACAAAAACAAACCAAAGACCATTTCTAGATTTGGCAACTCTGTCATGTCGGATTTCACTAGCCGTTTGAAACTTCCACCAAATCCCTTGTCCTTCATACTTATCCATCTCATTTAATGCCATAGAAACTACCACCCATGGCTCGTACCCCTTCATAGGTCCCTTTCATCCATGATCATTAGTTAGGCTAGAAACATAGGTTAGACCTTAAGGTGATACTTAGTCTAACCTCCTTAGCGCTAGGTCACTATCCTTAGAACATTTAGCTTATAGTTTAGGGCTAGGTTAGATTAGCACTAATCCAACCCATAGGTTATAGTTTAGGTTTAGGTTATTAACCTTAAAAATCCAGTCTAGGTCTAATAAATAGAATCGTTCGGTATAAGAACCAATAGATACATTCTTGAAATGGATTCAATCCAGCATTGATAATAAGCTAGCAATATATATATCAGAATTTATTACCTGGCTCAAGGTCTAGACCTTCCTGATATTATGATATCGGGAACCAATTCATTTAACAAGATCAGCCTGAGTTAACTCCCGAATTGCTCATTCCACACATTCGACCTTAACCTTCGTAAGGTCTATAATTTTTTTGTTTATCCGAATAAACTTAAAACATCTCTTGGATCAATGCCACTGATCCAAGGCTGAGTCATAAAGATGGTTAAATCCACAATTCATTCCGAAATAAGATTAAATTCAGGTGCTAAAAATGAAAGAAATAAAAGAGTCCAAGCATATCCTGGCTTGATCTAATTTTCCATTTTTCCTTCTTCCACAAAAAATAGACATAGGGTGGTGTATCTAATAGCATTGCGGTAGATTTACACACATTCAATGTTGGTTGTTAATGGTTGGAATTTTTAATATGAGTTTCCCTCTATTTATCCTCCTCTTCTCTCCTTATTCTATAAATAAAAGAGAAATGTTCATTGTAAAAGTTTGGACTCTTTTGGTTTGTTAAGGGCATCGTTCGAGTCTTGTTCCTTTGCATTTTGAGTTGCATTCCTTTAGAGTTGGCTCTTCGTATGTGGATACCAGCCTCATCCACCATTGTAATTGACTACACATTATTTGGAAGCAATAAAATCCTATTTTGTGTTTATTATCTACCCTAGTTCTTATATTATTACATATTCTTTCCTCTTTTTGCATTATTCATTTGTTGTGCATTTTCTACATCCCTTACGGGTTATTTTTTAGATTGTGCTCCATGAAAATATGTGTGAGTGCATTTCATACTATGACATACATGTTTATCCTCTCTGTCTAAATTTTTCTTTATTTTCTCTTAAAACTAATTGTTTTCACCCCCTCTTTATGGTGGTATCACCTCCCTTTAGCTTAGGTTTCTCCCTTTTATGCATCTCCTTCTCACCCTGGTCCCTTGGAATCATATAGTAGTGATAGGTAGTTGTATTTACCTTCATAGGAGTAGTTTTAGTGTTATAAATAGGTATAAGAACCTTCCTTCACTAGAGGTCTGTCTTAAGTGTGCAAGCTCCCACAACTTGGAGAAATTTCCATGTTGCCTCAAAAGCCTAGTTCATCTTTATCTAGGATGATTCCAAGTTTGAGATCCAATTTTTTTTTCATGCTCAGTGGGACTAGTATTGAAGGATCATATTTCATTATTGCTAGGTTTGGTGTGTGACTTATTGATTTCCAGCCTTTGGAGGCACATTTCAACACATGTGATGGCTTTTAACTCTTAGATATATTATTTTTAGCATTCCACACACCTTTTTCATGAGAAGGATGCATACTAGATAGAGCACACCAGTTGAAGATTCATTTGACTATCTTCATCTTTCTCCATAGAGATGAGGCAACATAAAAACTACACGTGCATCTCCATCTCCAACACGTCATACACTTTATAACCCTCCTCTCAGCTGACCTTCCACACTCTCCATCATGGAAGCACCAACACCACAAATAAATTTTCCATTTGTCAATTTTACTGGTAGAATTCCTCTTGCTCTAAATGCACAACATGACATGCCAATAGCCAAGCTCAAGAGTATTTCATACTTCACCAAAGTGATAATCAAGTTACTCTTGTTGAGAACATCCAAGATGCTATAAATTTATGTCTTTTTATCTAGTTACACATGATAATTTATCGGTTGGGTTGCTAGCATCTATTTAGTTATGGAGCTAGTTTTCTTCACAATGAACTTGTGTTAAAGGTGGCTGGTTTACACAAAGTGACAAATGTCAATTGATTAACCACCATTGGTCAAGAGATTAACCACTATTGGTCGAGAAAATGAACCACCATCGATTGGGGAACCGATATCGGTTTCTGTGTGTGGAATTTGATATTTAACTCATGGTAATTAGATCTAACTTTAGTTATAAAGTGATTCTAAAGGTTGTAAATGCATATTGAAGTTGACCTAAGTTTGTATATACATATATAAGAATGAAATTTAGGGTTATAAGGTTAATAAAGACAAGGATTGATTTAGATCCTTGATTCTCCTAGATTGAAAGGATGAAGAAGAAGAGAAAGAAAGAACATGTTATATAAAGATAGAGCTTTCATAGAGAGAAGTTTGGATGGAAGGAAATAATAGGTATAACTATGGCTGGTACATCTAAATGGTGAGAAGAGGGTAACATATTCTACCGTATTTCCTTTTATATTTATTGTCTCATTGTAATGGCATTCATATTATGTAAAGCACATAGAGTTTCTTCTTTTAGATACACAGAGTTAGTGAGATATTGTATTATAGATCCATGAGATCATGATCTATTATTGTTTCATGTAGATCTAGTCTTATATTGTTATATCCACATGTTGTTGTTGGATCTTGTATTCATAGATCCATGAGATCATGTTGTATTAATGATCCATGTAGATCTAGATATTGTAGAGGAGGTTTTCTTCATGTTTTCATAGGTTGATGTAGTGATGGAGAGAAAAATGTACTTCTTGGTGCATAGTTATAGTTGCACATATGGTAGACCCATGTGAGAGGTCTTGTTTCAGATTCACATGAGAGCTTGGTTTCAGTTCAAATATGTAGTAGTTCCTTATATGTGAGATCTGGTGATGGTTTGGAGGCATGGTTGTAGTGCACTCATGGAGATCCATTTATAGATTAGGAAAAGAATGTAATCTTGGATAGATGCATTGTACTCTTATGAGAAGAGTTGGTTTGTACTCTTGATTATTATATATATGAGATCTATATATTTTTGGATGTAGTCTACATTGGGTAAACCATGGTACATGTTGTGTTATGTGTGTGTACTTTCTTTTTATTTGGATTTATTTAGTTTACATTTCTGTTGTTGTATACTTTGGGGAATTGTTTCCATTTCCATAGTACTATATTACCAACAACCGGTATCGAGAGTGGTTGTGATCCTTGGACCTGTCGGTTATGGGCCCACCATGCTTCTTGTTAGAACACTGGTTGTATAGATATATTAATCAGGTCTAAGCATACAAGAATCAATATGGAAATAAAAATGAAGAAACAATACAAAATATTTAATGTGTCTCACCCAAGGTGTGGATACGCCCACCAAAAAAATTGATCCCTTTGTTGGTCCACAAAAGATAAATAATAAGGAGGCAAAGGAATGGAGGCTGATTGGGAAAAATGGAAAAGTTGTAGAGACAAAGGATCCTCTTAACATCCAGAAGGTGGTCAAAGAAGTGGATCCCTCGATCCATCATAACACCCCCTGCAAGGAACTGGTGGTCTCTAGTTTCCCTGAAGTCAATGAATTTGAAGTTGAAGATGAGAATGAAAATGAAAATCTGGACTTAGAAGAGGTGATTCCTAAAATAGGGAAGGGGCTAGCCAAGTTTTAGAAGGTAATGCTTATGCTCTGCAAGTGGCTTGTGGCCCTTTGCTAGATGAATTTTCTTCCATTGGTCAGAGCTCCTTTGGTTAGAGATAAGAATAACTATTACCCATGTCTAATGGTTTCAGAATTCTAGTGGACTATGTTGCTGATACTTACGATCTAGTGGTCTCTCCTAAGACCCTAGTTAGTAAATCAAAACCGGTCACGTGAAGTACCTCCAAAGCTGATGTTGGTAAGGACTCAACTCCTAAGGGTAGGAAAAGTAATAAGGAATTAAGGGTGTCTAACTTCATGAGGGAAGTAGGAGGCTGGCATTCGGGTACTCCTGGGAAGTTGATTCTTTGAAATAAGAAATTGTAAATGATCCCCATCTCTTGGAATATTAGGGTTTTAAATAATCCCAAAAACACAAAATTGCTAAAGAGTTAAAACTAAACCAGATAATCTCATGCTCCAAGAAACCAAAATGAACATGGACAGATTTAAAGAGGTGGGGAGAAAAATTTGGAAAGAAAGTCACCGGGAAGTATATAGCTCCTATGGAGCCTCGGTGTGTTTTCACTATGTGGGATCCTAGATTAGTGCATGGAATTCTGATCCTTTCCTCCCCTGGCCATGTGGTAATGAGTTTCACGGAAATCATCTCAAAAAAATCCTAGTATGTTTCTAACATTTATGCTCCTAATAAACTCAGTGAAAGATAGAATTTCTAGAAGGATCTCTCTAGCTTTAGACAACTATTTAATGATAAAGACTACATAGTTGGAGGAGACTTCAATACCCCCCTTTCCCCTAGTAAAAATAAAGGGATTTGATCTCTTATTCTAAAAGTATGGAAGATTTAGCTGACTTCCTAGCCAGAAATAGTCTATTTGATTTAGATTTGGAGGGATCCAAGTTTACTTGGGTAAACAGAAGGACGAGAAATGAGCTCATTCAGATAAGATTGGAAAGATTTGTGGTGAGTCATCTTTGTATGATCAATCAAATTTATTCTCTAAAAAATATTCCCATAATTGGCTCAGATCATAATCCCATTCTTCTCGATTTGGGGATGAATCAACTAAAAAATCTAGGCCTTTCATATTTGAAAAGATGTGGTTAGATCACCCAGATATTCACAAAAAGATTCAAGAATGGTGGGATATCCAGGTTCGTGGGGTTGCTAGTTTCAGATTGTGTTTTAAATTGAAGCACATCAAAAGTAATCTTAAAAGATGGAACAAGGATACTTTTGGAAATATTTTCTAGGAAAAAATTAGAATTGTTGAAGATCTAAGAAATATTGAGGAACTTATGGAGAACGTTGGTCTTAACCCGGTTCTCAAGGATCAAGAACAAAAACTCTTGGCTGATTACCATGGAATTCTGGCTAAAGAAGAGGTGTATTGGAGACAAAAATATAGGGTTAAATGGCTTAAGGAGGGGGATAGGAATACTAAATTCTTCCATTTCTCTACTACTTCTAGAGCTAATATCCTAAAGATTAATGAAATAAGAGGTGAAAATGGGGATTCCTTTACAGATAGTAGGGACATCAATGCCTCTATAATAAATTACTTCAAGGAGCTTTTCAAATAGGGGCAGAGTTTGGAGGAGTTGGTTTAGAATAAAGTCTTGGATATTTTCCAGAATGTTATCACCCCTCTTGAAAATAGAGATATTTTAAGGAGCCCCTCGGAGGAGGAAATCCATTTTGTGATATTTGATATGGAACCTGATAAATCTCCGAGCTAGATGGATTCCCCACATTTTTCTTTCAAAAATTCTAGGAGGTGATAAAATACGAGGTCATTGAAATGGTCCAAGATTTTTTCAACAATGGTCATCTCTTGAGGCAAATGAATAACACTTTTCTTTTCCTAGTGCCGAAAATTTCTGGGGCCAAGGAGGTTAAGGATTTCAGACCTATAAGCCTATGCAACACCAACTATAAAATTCTAACTAAAATCATAGTTGGGAGGATTCATATGGTTCTTCCTAACTTTATCTTTGGGAATCAGGGGGATTTTGTTCCAAGAAGGAAAATTACTAATAGCATTATTGTGATTCAAGAAGCCATCCACTCCATTGAAAGCTCTGGAAGATTGGTTATGCATAAATCCTTTGATAGGATAACATGGTATTTCCTTCAGGCCATCCTGTTAAAGGTGGGTTTTGAAATTTCTAGTTAATATGATTATGACATGCATTTCCACTACCAGTTTCTCAATTTTGGTCAATGGAAAACCAAAAGGTTTCTTCCAAGCTGGTAGAGGGATGAGACAAGGTGATCCTCTTTCACCTTTCCTTTATGTCATAATGGTTGAATCCTTGAGTAGAATCTATCAACTTGCCATGGTTTCCAACTAGTATCTAGGGTATTAAAATCTCTAATGGTCTTCCCTCTATCTGTCTCAATCAGTTTGTGGATGATAAATTTATGATGGGTAAGGCCTTTGTCCATGAGGCCTCAAATTTTAAGGTGGTTCTTAATGATTATGAACAAGTTTCTGGACAGATGGTTAATTTCTAAAAATGTGTTTTTTTCATTAATGTGGAGAATCAGGTTCAAGCTAGATTAGCTCACATCTTGGGATGCAGGATTAAGCATTTTCTAGATTCTTATCTGGGTATGCCCCTGATCCATAAGAAGCCTAATCTCATGGTTTGGAATGCTCTACTAGAAAGAGTTAATATTAAACTCTCATCTTGGAAAGGTCTCTTTCTCTCTCAAGCTAGAAATATTCAACTGCTCCAAAGCTCCCTTCAAGGAATTCCCATTTATGTGATGTATCTTTTCATGCTCCCTACTAAAATTAAGGAAGCCTTAGATAAAATCTAGAAGAGGTTCCTTTAGATGGGAGCTAGTGAGAAGTTCAAATTCCCTCTTGTGGCCTGGGATAAAGTTACTAAACCTAAGCTATGTGGAGGATTGGGGTTAAAAAATATTTCTCTTATGAATGAGACCTTAATTGTCAAAGCTTGCTGGAGGATTTCTAGAGAGGAAGGTCTTTAGTTGTAAATTATAAAGATGAAATACTTGTGGAATATAGGCAGAATGGAATCTTTTTTTAATCAAAATAACCTCCGTAGAGGGTCTCCTTTCTGGAATTCCTTTGTGGCCTCTAAATAAATCTTAAGCAAAGGTACTATATGGGAAATTGGCAAGGGCTCTAGAATTAGTTTTTGGTACGATAATTAGATTGAGGATTCCCCCTTAGCTAACTTGGATATCTGGAAAGAAGTTACTCAATACTACAGGAATCAGGAAAATTTTGGATTCGGGACTTTTGGATCTAGGAAGATTCTATCAGATGGGAAACCATTGAGCCTCCTCCAGATTTTGATGGTGACATCCAACCATTCTAGGATCTCAACAATAAACTAAGGGATTTCCACATCCCCATGTTCTAAACCAAGGAGGATTCCATCAAATGGAAAGAAGAAGAATCTGGAATTTTCTCAGTTAAATCATCCTATATGTTAAATTTCAAGACTGACTTACACAAGGACTATTGGGGTAAACTCTAGGTGAAGGATCTCACCCCAAAGATTAATATATTTTTCTAGTTGGCTTCCTAGAATAAAATCCTGACTGTGGACAATCTCAAGAAAAGGGGAATGAAGATTCCCAATAGATGTTCTCTTTGTAAGAAAGAGGAGGAAAATGTCAACCATATCCTCCTTCATTGCTCCTTCTCCCATGAAGTATTTGCTTCCATTTTGGATCTGTTCAATATCCAATGGATCCTGCCCTTGTTGATTGAAGACTGTTGTTTTCAATGGGAGATTCCTTTCCATTTTCCCATTTTGATCTGGTCCTAGAATATTTCCCTCCCTCATTTTTTGGGGGTTTATGGAAGGCTAGGAATGATGGTATCTTTCGAGATAAGAAATCTCTTCTCTTGAAAGTTAGAAGTAAATTTTGAATGCCATAAAGGAAAACATTAAACTCTTTAAAGGAAAAGTCAAGAAACCTTGCCTAAAAAGTGAGCAGATAGTTCTTGACAAGTTCGCCCTTGGACCGGTGGAATTACACATACCTAAAAATAATTCCAATTGGATTAGGCCTGGGAAATGTTAAGTTAAATTTTGATGGAACTTCAAAAGGGAATTTGGGTCTTCTGGGGGAGGGGGAATTCTAAGAAATAATGAATGAGATTATTTGTTTTCCTACATGGGTCCATTAGGTTGACAAACCAACAACATGGCGAAGCTTAGAGCTCTTCTTTGGGGGGTTTTATTGGCTAAAGAAAAATTCTTCAAGGATATCCAGATTGAAGGTGACTGTCTCCTCTTAATTAATTCCCTCAATAATCAAGGTTCCATTAATTGGGCCATAAGAAATATGCTCAATGATGTGAAGGAAACTTCAAATTTTTTTAATAGAATTTCTTATAATCATACCTTATGTCAAGGGAACAAATGTGTGGATAAGATGGCTAGTTATGGAATCACTTTTAATGATCATAAGATCTGGTGTAAAGTTGATAAATTAAAAATGCTAAAATCAAATATTTTCCCAAAGGCCCACAACAAATAAGGGATGGACATGTGTCCAAGAGGCAAAATGGAGGAAGGGGCTGAAGGAGAAGTTTGCGAATTTTTGCCTCTATGTTTACAAGGTAAAAAATGAAGAATAGGCCCGCGCCAAATGAACAACGGACACGTGTCCAACATTTGATGGAAATTCAGAGCGCAGAGGAAAAATGGAAAATGTTCCAACTTTGGCAAAAATTTTCAAAGGAAACAATGAACCCACGGAAAATATTGAAGGTTTTTCCCCACAACTAATCCACAGGCGACACGTGGCATTTTTCAAATGTCAAAAGAGAGAGGTCAGGCCCGCATGGAGTTTTGATGCTTGCGAGAGGTTTGAAGGAAAATTTGATGAGTCGGCTCCACCTCCAATGGGAGATCGACACGTGGCAGAGAAACAACAGGTATTTGAAAGCGCAGAGCATTTTGAGAAAAATTTCCTTTCTCAAAAAGGGTCAAAATTCATCAAATTGACCCGTGGTTTTGGTGGGGACCTACAGGAGGACACGTGGCACGTCCGGGGGCTCATGGGGAAATTTTTAGAATTTTCCCGAAATCAAAAAGGGGTTTAAAATGCATTTTTAGGATTGGGGGCCCACCCCAATCGTATTTGGACACGTGTCCCACCCCATCCAAAGAAAAAGAGGAAGAATATTCAAGATATCATCTGACACGTGGAGGGTGGAATTTTAAAGTTGATTTTAATCAACGGTAGTTGTGCATTTTCATTTTTGGGCACCATTGGAGCTCCAAGAAGTGTGGAATCGTCATTTTTGCACCAAAACACATGAAATTTTATATGAATCTGCATCCCTTTGGCCTTTTAAACACAATGGAATCATTTATTTGAGCTGATTTGGTGCCCTATAGTGTTTTTCATGAGATATTTTTCTCAGCCCGTGAAAAACACGTGAAAGGTAAAAAATGAAAAGTTGCAGAGTTAAAAATGATGAGAGAAAAGGGTGAAAAATGATTGATAGTGCATGTTGGCATAGTGGAATGCAAAAACGTGACCACAGGATGGATACGGATCTAAGTACATGGAATATTTTAAAATATTTGTGCATCTCTTGCATTTGACGAGGTGTTTCACGCTTTATATCATTTTCATCAAATGGATAGGGTTTTGTAACAAATTTGATCCCTTTGGCATATTCTTTGCTTGGGATGCAAGGATCCAAGTTGGAATAGGGTATATCATGTAGTTTGGAAGCATTTTTAAGGGTATTTTGAGAATTTTAGAGAGAGAGAAAGAATTTTCACAGGGAAAACTGGAAGAAGTCCATTTCCCTTTTAAAGAAACTACACCGAGAGACATTTTAATTCCAGTTTGCATCAAAATGTTCATCATGTTGAGTTTGTTTCAGTTGTAAAGCCATCAAAAATATTTGAGATTGTCTAAATAACATTCTCTTACTAATATATTTGATCAAATTCTTGGATTAATTGGTTTTATCTCTTGGAAAAGCTTGCATACACTTGTATTTCAGTATGTTTTCAATTTATGTTTCATGTTCATGTTGCAATCTTGTGTTTGGGATCTTTATTGGTCATGCATGGTCTCATTTCTCATAGAGGGTTTGAAGGCATCTGCCATCTTCCATTCAGAAGAGCATTCATTTGAGTGGAGATAAACAGATTTAAATTTAGCTTACCTTCCTTGTAAATTGAGGGTGTTTGTAAACCTTTGGGTGTACCTTAGGACATGATCTAACAAGGGGTTCTAAATGCTTTATTGATATTTTGCTTCAAGCCTTTGTGGCAGGTTATCAAATTTTGTATGGAATAGTGCATATTTGGGCATCCATATGTGCACACATCCTAGTTGAAAGAGCACTTCAAATTCATTGAAATATCTCTGTTGTTTAGGTGTTGTAATTCTTTTGCAAGGTTTCCCAAAGAAGGTGATGACTCCTAACTACTCTTGTCCCAACATCTCTCATCAGAATTTCACTTTAAACTAACTCATCCTACCTACAATACCCTTGCATCTACATTGTGTGTCTACAAAAGAATTCAATCCTTTCACAAAAATGCACAAAGTTGATCAGGGTTTTATCATGTCTTTAGCAGCTCTAGCTTTGTTTTGAGAACATTTCCATCATTTAGTAGTGACAGCTCCTTTGAGTTTGGATAATGGATATTTGATCATGTTTTCACAAATCCTCCTCCACATCATACACAAAATACAAGGATATCTCCATCTCCTTACCATATAGGGGCTGCAATATAGGTTCTCTTACCTTGGTTGATAGGCACAATCTAAAATAGTGAGGGTTAGATCAAAACCCTTATGAAGGTGTTATCCACTCCCTCAACTCTTGAATGCAAATAAGTAGATAGGTGTGATCCCTAGCTACAAATGACATATAAAACATCTATCTATCCTTGAGTGTCTTGTGCAGATTCATGATGTTGTTCAAGTTGTGAAGGAGATTAAATCTGGATACCAACACCCAAGTGGCGCCATTTCCATGGACTTCTTACAATTTCTTGGTAGTTTTGAAGTACCTGAAAGGTTTGAGCATTTGTGTGATCAAGTATTTGAGTGTTACATTCTTGAGATACCATTTCATACTTTAGATCTGGATGTTTTGGGTAAGAAAGACTTCAAACTCAGCTGCTCTCCTTATCTACTAGTAGTTTATATGATTTGGATGCATTGTATTTGGTTGAATTAAGAAGAAGAAAATCTTATTTGTAAATCCCTGCAAGTTTTCAATATAGAATGCATTTGACATAAATATTTTTAGTGCTTTCTTGCACAACTAAGGTGAAAATCCTTGGTGGCGACTCCATGCTATTGGGATCTTGAAATACCAGTTGTCTAACACATTTTTATCATTTGAAACTTGTTGTTTAAATTTGTCAAACTAGAGGGAAGGAGATCCCTCTTCATCAAGGACTCTTCTAAGAAGTTGCTCACCGAATCAAGAAGCTCAGAACTAGAAGGAAGAAGAGTGTGGAAAGTGGTTGGTGATTTGGTTGCAAGGAAAGGAATCCCCATAGTTGAATTTGAAGGAGAGCAACCTGTCATTGAAGATTATAATTCCTCTTCAAGTAGATCTGATTCAGGCAATCTTCTTGCTGATTTTCATTCTCCATCAGGTGAGGGACCTTCTTGTGT
Organism: Taxus wallichiana var. yunnanensis; assembly: GCA_018340775.1. Classification (NCBI taxonomy): domain Eukaryota; kingdom Viridiplantae; phylum Streptophyta; class Pinopsida; order Cupressales; family Taxaceae; genus Taxus; species Taxus wallichiana. The sequence goes on along the minus strand of CM031243.1, from coordinate 300,716,811 downwards.
ATTTAAAAAACTTGCTCCTAAATCTGCTCATGTGGTTTCTAAGTTTGCTAAAGTCTATCAAGAGAGAGAGCCTTTGGGGGGTTTTCATTTTAAAGATCATTCATCTATTCCAATCAGACCCATTATTACTCCTCATCAGCTTGTTTCACCTCCAAGATCACCCCCACAAAATAATATGGCTAAACCTAGACCTCCATTTGTTGTAAACAACTTTGGTCCTATAAATTTTGGAGGAATGGATGTTTATCCAAAGTCTGTCCCACAGATGTGAGAAATAGGTTACCAAAATTCCAAGGTAACAATGCATAACTAGATATCAACACCTCAAACTCTTTGTTAACATGATGGAATACTTTGAAATAGAATTTGAGGATGTGTATATCAAGTTGTTTATCCATACACTTGAGGAAGATGCAAGAGATTGGTATAAATCTTTTCTGATAACTTTATTGATTCATGGACCGAGATGAGTAATGCATTCAAATCACAATATAGAGACAAAACGAATCCAAGGTTCCTTCTATCCGAGTTTGAGAATATTAAGAAGAACCCTAATGAGACCATTCATGATTTCAATACAAGATTTAATAAGACATTGAGAAGGCTGCCTATAATTTTGAGGCCTTGTGATGAATCTTGCTTGATTAAATATGCAGATGCATTTGATAAAAAGGCAGCCTATTACTTGAGAGACAAAAATCCTACAAATTTGAGGCAAGCTTTCACCATGGCACTTCAAATTGAAAATAATATTAAAGCTGTTTGTAAACCACTTAAGAGGGACGGTGTGAAGCTGATAAACCATGAGAAGCCTCAAGCTAGCAAGAGTGCTGATTTGGAAGATGTTTTCAAGACTTTGGTAGGGGCTGTCAAAGAAATTTCCTACAAATTAGCCCAGGCTGAGAAAGGAATTGTGCAAAGTTCACAAGGACAACAAAGAACTCGAAACCATGATAGATTTGGAAATCATCCTAGGGGTGATCAAATACAAGATGATAGAGGTAAAGGGATTATTGGATCTGCAAATAGACAACCCCAAGCATGTGAAAATAGAGTGGTGCACGACCCTCTCGACCGCAAGAGTTGTTGTTCAAGAAGTTGCTGATATGGATCGGTGTGATAGATGTTTTCTTGCTCATCCTCCACATGAAGTGGAACAGAAAGATATTGATGATGATAATGAGAATGAAATGGATGATGACATTTGTATGATGGGCAGCTCTTTAGGCTCACAAAGAAGCAAACATCAACGAGATGTGATAAGTGCATGGACTGCTGCAACCTTTTGGGATTGCATAAAGAGGGTACCATTTCTTTCTCTTCCTCAAGCTCATGATGTAGATGTAGTTCAGGGCCTTTTAAATTCCTAATAATGAATTTGAATATCTAAGGGCTTTAATGATTAGGAAGTATGAGGGTGGTATTCCTTTGGAGGAAGATAGAAAATTGTTAATGAATGTTGTGGTTGGTCAAGAAAAGGAGTACAATACTAGAAGTAAATTTTTCAGGGGAGCTGGTCCTCAAGCCAAGCCAAAGACACCCTTGCTCACAAGCATTCCCAAAGATAATCCTAGAAGAGAAACAATTGCTAAGAACCATGTTGTCCCATGAAAAATATCAGTCCTCTTCATGCCCAGTGCCAAGAATGCTTCTTTGTCTAATGAACCTTCTTGTTTCCCTTCCAATGTTGTTTCGCCAAAGAATGTTCCATATGATATGGCCTGTATTGAGCCAAATTAAAGTGAGCGTTCCTATTATTGAATTGCTTGGAATTCCTAAACACAAGAAAAGAGATTTTGAATACTTGGGATTGAAAGAAGAAAAGAGTATACTAAGTAAAAATGTTAATGTTGTTGAGAATCCTCTTCAAAGTGTTGTTGGCCCTGAAACACCACCACCAATGGAAGTTCTTGGAAAGGTACTGTTATCCAAAATGTTCCCCCCTACTCATTTTGTGGCTAACTCCTCTCATTCTTCCCTCTCTTGTGCCTCAGTCACAAAATTTTTCTTTTCAGGCACTCAAAACCTTCTGGAAATGGCACCATTGGATAGAGCTCTTTCTCAACTTTCCAGAAAGGTAAAATTTTCCTCCTAACTCCATGTATTTTTCAAGTTATGGCTCAGCAGATTTTTTGTGGGAAATTTTCCCCTAGAAGGCCCACAGCCAATCAGAACTCGCCACGTGTCCAGGCCAAAAATATCAAAGCGACCCGATTTGGCCCTGTTTTTCCCTAAAACTTCAAATCACCATATCTTTCGATCCAGAGCTCGGTTTTTCACGTTCTTTATATCAATGGAAAGATGGTGAAATTCTCTACAAGATTCTAGGGTTAATTTTGAATTTTGGTGGATTTTGGAGAGAGAAAATAAAAAACACTTCTGGCACGTGGTAATGGCCAGAAATGACGTTTCAACAACTAGTTTTAATGCAAAATGGGTCGCATTCTTCTTCAGCATGGCCAAAAATGTCAGGGCATGGGTCTGTAAGGATGCCCATGCTGTTTTAATGCATCTTCATTCAATGGGGAATGGCTTCCATGTTTTTTACACGTTTTCTCTCTCCTGGGCTCGACCCATGCATTGTAAAAGCCAGATTTGGCTCATTTTTTGAAAAGGAACATTTTTTTGGATAGCAAGCTTCTTCTTTCACCTTCAACAAGTGATTTTTGCAAGTATCAGACCTTCTTCATGATTGTAATAGGTTTCTGCCTCTTTGATGTTGCAAATGCAAGGATTTTGACAATGAAAAATGACAGTGCAGACTCTGTGATCAATTTTCAGTCCTTTGTTTGTATTGTCTTGCTTCATTTCAGACCTCTAATTGCATCTTATCAGCCTATGTATGATGTTTCATGTTGCTTTTCATGAAATTGTGTCAATTTTCATGAACAAGAAGTGTTCACCACTCCTTTGGTGTATCACCTATTAGTTTTGTTTCAATTTTTATACTTTCTATCTCTATCTCCTTGGAATTTAGAGTAGGATTAGGATTCAAACCTCTGTAATTGTGCAAATAACAGATCTGATCAGAGGATTTTGAGGAACCAGCCTCTAATATGGAGATTCCTCTCTCATTTTACAAGTCCCACACTTAGAGAGAGGTTTCAATGTTGTGCAATCACACTGAATGCCTGGAACATCAACTTAGAAACCTGATTTGCATCCAGGGGTGCTCTTTGAATTTCAACAACAGTTTTGGCACGCTCGGTGGGACCTTAGAGGTCTTCCATTTTATCTTTGACAGGTTAGTGTGTTCCTGTTAAGGATTCAACCTTTTGGAGGCACTTTCAGAAGTGCATCTGGCGACTCCATCTAGTAAACAACTCATTCTCTAAGTTGCAGCACTGCTTTCCATTCATTTCCATCCATTCTTATTTCCATCATTTTCATTATTTTCCATTCCATGAAGTTGTGCAATCATGACTTCATTTCCATCATGGAATTCACATTTACAACAGCAATATATCACACCTCCAACATGTTTTACAAATCCTCCAAATCAGCATTTTGATCAAATTCAAAATCAGCATTTTGATCAAATTCAAAATCAGCATGTCTACCCATATGAGCAGCAGTGCCAAAGTCAGTTTGGTTGTGAAGCACATCAAGAACAAGGGTATGCATGCAATGAAGACAATCAAATGGAAGATGCATATTTTGTGGAAAAAATCCAAAAGATGGAGGCAAAGATGGTGCAATCAAGAGTAGCAGCTCAAATGAAGGCTTTCAAAATTAGTTGCAGGAGTCCTTGTCCATGGGGAGGCCCTTTTCCAAGACACTTCAGCCCTCAAGAGAAGCTGGAATTTATGATGAAGATGTTGCCCCAACTTGCACAATGGACAGCAGAAATAGAGGCCTATACACTTGGTGTTGAACAACCTTGTCAATGGGTAAGTTCTACACCATCATCTGGTTTTTCTCTTCCCATTACTCAAGCAACATCATCTCATTTGGAATTTCAAATTCTAAATCCAGTCAATGTTGCCCCAGGAGTTAATTCCATTTCACCATCCCCTAGTCTTCCACCCCATCTCAATTCTTCTTTCCCCTTTCCTTCCAAACAGTCATCCCCTCCACAAGAGCTAATGGAAATACCCTCTCCTCCAAAGAAACAAGAGTTTCTACCTCCTCCACCACCACAAAAATTTCCAAATCATTTGAGTTACAATCCACTTCTCCTCTTGCATTCCCAAATCCATGTTGGGAGGATAAAAATCAGAATGCCAGTCAAGGAAAACAATAGCAAAAAGAAAAGCCAAACAAGGATGAAGAAATTTGAAGTCTCAAGAGTTGGGCTCTTAAATTTGGGATGACAAAGATCCCCTTGATGGTTAAGCCTTTAGAAGAGGTTGGAGTTGGAAAACAAGTGGTGGTTAGGACTGAATTTGCTGCAGTAGGAGAAGAGCAAAAAGAAGAAGTAGATCAACAATCAGTTTGCTCATAAAGTAGTGTCCATGTTAGCATTCTATTTGAAGAGAATGTTGATTCAATTCAAGTTGCACAATTAGCCATGGAGGAAGAAAGCTCTGAAGAAGATCCTATAGTCCCAACTTGTCCTCTAGAGCAGCAGATCGAAGAGTTTGACTTAACGAACTTCGTGCTAGAGGAAGAGTTCTATCAAGAACAAGATTTTCTTCAAGTAGTAGAAGAGGGAGAAGCTGCTCCAAATCCAAAAGAAGAGGAGCACATTCTAGTTGTGGAGGAGAAAATTACAGATCCAAGGGCTTTGAGCGCAAAGCAGGCTACAAGAGAACCTTCAATTCTTCTTTCTACTTCATCTCTCTCGAGTTCTAGTGCTAAAGAAGAGTTTGATCCCTCAAACTCAATGTTGGAGGATGAAAGAAACCATGATGATCAAGTTACAGATCAAGAGGATACCATGGAGGAAGTTGAGCATTTGCAGCAGGACAACAATGAGGTAGTTTATCTGTCAGATTTGGAGGACTGTTTTGATGAAGAAGAACTGGTTGAGTTTCCACCATTCTCTCTTTCATCTTCCACGTCCCAAATACTTGAGCCTGCTGTCATGAAGGAGAGCATTCATTTGCAGTATCCTGCATCTTATAGCAGCTCTTTGGAACTAAGATTGGAAGATTTTAATCTTTCATGTTCTTCATTGGAAGAGGAGAAAGGGCAGAAAGGTTCTACCATTGCTTCCACATCACCCACCCAAGAAGGTCTACAAGAAGACTCCATTTTTGGAGTTGAAAATCAGAGCTATGGGCATATCAAATGGATCATACCTTGCCCAATCAGGTATTTGGCTTTATTGGAGCCAAAGGAGAAGTCACAACTAGTCATGCTTGCTTCTAAGCATGAGGATGAGCTACAAAGAACCAAGGATCAGCTGTCATACCTCTCCAATCCAAATGCAGAACAACTAAAAGAGGTATTGAATTTGCCTTTAGCTGATACCTTGATGATTTGGGTGGAAGACCAACTTCTTGTTGATTTTCCATTCATCCAATCAGCCATGTTCAATGCCAAATTAGTTGCATGGTTGCCAATTTTGAAGAAAGGAAGCTATTTTGCACAACCAGTTGCAGGGTTTGTTTAGCTCACCTTTGTTTCCATTAGGGTAGAGTAGGTAGGTTTGCTTTCAGTAAAATAAGTGCTTGTGCACACTCTGCATGTTCCATTTGGAGCATGTATGATTTTCAGTTTTGTACATAGTTTTTGTGGTGCTGGTTTTTCTCTTGCATAGTCCATTTCAGTGGGTTTCCAAGTGGCTCAGAGAGGAGGTTTTCAAAGTTCAGATCAATTTACAGGCTACAACTCATGACTCCATGCCCAATGGATGCTTCAGGCAACTGGTAACTTCATCCAGCAGGCAGATGACCCCTCTGAGTCACCAAAATTTTTATCCAAAATGTGCCCCCTGCTCATTTTGTGGCTAACTCCTCTCATTCTTCCCTCTCTTGTGCCTCAGTCACAAAATTTTTCTTTTTAGGCACTCAAAACCTTCTGGAAATGGCACCATTGGATAGAGCTCTTTCTCAGCTTTCCAAAAAGGTAAAGTTTTCCTCCTAACTCCATGTATTTTTCAAGTTATGGCTCGGTGGAGTTTTTGAGGGAAAATTTCCCCTAGAAGGCCCACAGCCAATCAGAACTCACCACGTGTCCAGGCCAAAAATATCAAAGCGACCCGATTTGGCCCTATTTTTCCCTAAAACTTCAAATCACCATATCTTTCGATCCAGAGCTCGGTTTTCCCGTTCTTTATATTAATGGAAAGCTAGTGAAATTCTCTACAAGATTCCAGGGTTACTTTTGCATTTTGGTGGAGTTTGGAGAGAGAAAATCAAAAATGCTTCTGGCACGTGGTAATGGCCAGAAATGACATTTCAACAACCAGTTTTAATGCAAAATGGGTCACATTCTTCTTCAAATGACCAAAATGTCGTGGCATGGGTCTGTAAGGACGCCCATGCTGTTTTAATGCATCTTCATTCAATGGGGAATGGCTTCCATGTTTTTTACACGTTTTCTCTCTCCTGGGCTCGACCCATGCATTGTAAAAGCTAGATTTGGCTCATTTTTTGAAAAGGAACATCTTTTTGTATAGAAAGCTTCTTCTTTCACCTTCAACAAGTGATTTTTGCAAGTATTAGACCTTATTCATGATTGTAACAGGTTTCTGCCTCTTTGATGTTGCAAATGCAAGGATTTTGACAGTGAAAAATGACAGTGCAGACTCTATGAACAATTTTTAGTCCTTTGTTTGTATTGTCTTGCTTCATTTTAGACCTCTAATTGCATCTTATCAGCCTGTGTATGATGTTTCATGTTGCATTTCATGAAATTGTGTCAATTTGCATGAACAAGAAGTGTTCACCACTCCTTTGGTGTATCACCTATTAGTTTAGTTTCAATTTTTGCACTTTCTATCTCTGTCTCCTTGGAATTTAGAGTAGGATTAGGATTCAAACCTTTGCAATTATGTAAATAACAGATCTGATCAGAGGAGTTTGAGGAACCAGCCTCTAATCTGGAGATTCCTCTCTCATTTTACAAGTCCCACACTTGGAGAGAGGTTTCAATGTTGTGCAATCACATTGGATGCCTGAAACATCAACTTAGAAACCTGATCAACATCCAGGGGTGCTACTGATTTGCAACAACAACAGCACCAAGTGTATTTGGGGACATCCTTGGTTGATTCCATTGAATTTTCATCCATTCTTCACAACTTTGCTCATAAAAGGTAGGTTGCTTCACAATTGCATGTTTGATTCCGATGCATCATGTAATGTTATGCCTCTAGAAGTTATGAATGAGTTGGATATCAAGGTGACAACAGCATATGGGAAGTGTAAATCAAGGGAAGTGTTGGTTGTTGGATGTGTGAAGGGTTTTGTAGTGCAACTTGCGACCTATCTGGGTAAGAATTTAAAACTTGATGTTGTAATTCTTGTTGCCCTACCAAATGGGGTATGCTTTTATCAAGGAGGTGGTCTGCAAGTGTTGGTGGTAGTGTTCAAATGGACATGTCCTATGCCACAAATCCCATTGAGGGCAGCCTTGTCAAACTCTATGGTGAAAAGAAGATGTTACACTTGATTGAAGATCCCAACAATGCTTATTATGAAGTGTTGTTTGCTGATGTAGATGTTGACAATTTCATTGGTTTTGCTGATGGAAAAGAGAATAAGATGGATAAATTAGAGTGCCTTGGTATGGTAGGTTCTCCATGGACATTACTATTTGATGGAGCTTGCTCCAAAATTGGAAATGGTGCCGAGTATAGTGTTGGTTTTTCCTAGTTTAGAAGAGTTTCCTTTTTCCTTCAAGATAAATTTTGAATGTACTAACAACATTGCTAAGTACGAGGCATTATTATTGGGATTAAGGATTGCATGGAAGTATGGAGTGAAGGATATTGTTGCTAAAGGAGATTCGAGCTGGTTGTCAAGTAAGTAAGAAAGTTGTATGCTACAAAAATCAGCGTATGAGACAATATAAGCATGTTGTTTGGGACTTGATTGAAATGTTTGATTCCTTTGTAGACACCAAATTTGTGTCTTACGACACCCTGTGCCCCGCATCTCATTTCGCAACCTAACCTCACCACTTAAACCTTACACAATTATTTATTAATTACCTTATAATTAATAAATCCACATCTCCAAACCTGCCACCTCATTTCACCACCTCATCATGACCTAGCCCTAACCCTAAACTAACCTAATTAAGACCTATGACTTGGTCTACATCCACACCCATGACTAATTACTTCTCACCCACACCAAAACCAACCTAATCATGACTTGACCAAGCCCACAACTAATCCCTTGGGAGAAAAGGAGGGAAAGTTGGCTATTTTACTAAAAATAGCCCACTTTGACTTAACCGACATTGGTTCCTACTCGACCGCTGTCGGTTACGTAACTGCCATCGGTTCCCTAAAAATGACCTCCCCCAACCAAAAACAAAGGATGGGAATTCATTTGAAAGATCCAAAATTCACTTGGCAGAGAAGAGACAAGTGAAGAAAAGAGAAGATTTTGTAGAGAAGGACATCAAGCCCAAGACTGCAACTGAGGAACTAGAGCACAGCGACACTCATCCAAGCATTGGGAGAGAAGATAGCTCATTTTTATTGTCAGATCATCCCACCTAAGCCCTGCCTTCATCATCACAATCCTTGGACCTGTATCTTCATCAGGAACTAGTAAGTAGTGTCTTATACATTTTTAAATAACATTTCTTGAACTTCTAAATCATAGTAATTATAACTTCACTCCTAGATCTACTACCCGGCAGCACCCTACATCTCACTATCATTCCTCTACCCTTACATTGCCCCAAGAATAGCTCCTACACTCTCTGAGTCTTCTCCATCACCCTATTGCCTACCCCTAATCATTTGCCAACCTTATAAACATCAAAGCCGCCTCACAGCCAACCTTCATTGAAAGCCCCTAAATCACCACCCCTACCGATATCGGTTATCAGCAACCGGTACCGGTGTATAACCGCAGTTGGTTATATAGTGACCAACATCGATCATTGTGACTCAAACCAGAACCAGCCTTTCTTCTATTGCTTTTTAACAAGGTAATTAAAGTGTAATTTTGTAATAGCCTCTTTCTTTGTCATTTGTGTTAATTTGTATTAAAAGGGGAACCGACCACCTTCAAAGGAATTCTAATATTTTCTAAGCCCAAGGCAGTTCCCTCATTTATTGTCTAACTAAAATCTGGTGGTCTTGTATTCTTACTTGCAGGTAGTCCTTCCTAGACAAAAAGGAGTTCTTTGCAATCGATCTGATCTCTCTCTACGGTACACGCGCACCCTCCCAACATTCAATAGGTATTCCTCCTAGCCCTAACCCTTATCTGTTTCTCAAGAGAATGAAAGGATAGAAGCACCTCTATTCTAAGAATGGAAACATTCTGTGCGAAACATTTTGGCATGCCCGGTGGGACCCTTTCTTGGGTTTCTTTCTTTCTTGCTTGCTTTCATATAGGGAGCACACTTGCTATTTTCTTCTTCTAAATATTCACAAGATATTTTGTTATTTTGGTAAAAGAATTTGTCTTTCTTCCTCATCTTTGCATTAGTGAAAGTCATCTTCTTTGTTTCATTGAATATCATTTTTGATTTGGGTTTAAAACACGTGCATCACATTCTTGCTTGCTATTTTCAATTCTAGTGAACATAGATTAAGTAATAAGTCATACATGTGGGGGTGATATCCATGGTATTGACAAGAAATTAATCTTACTTTCACTGCACAACACATCCCAAATCACATCATAATCAACACAACAGCTCAAACATCCCCCCTTTTTTCCACGGTATTCCTCCGCCCGATTAAGGTAACCTTATAAGCCAAAACAAACTTGATATCTCCCTTAGGTCTTTTGTTTAGGATTGACATCATCTTGCGTCTAAGGCATAAGCCCACAATAATTAAAACTAATCCTAGGGTTAGTCTCTTGATTTGCTTGTGCATCTTGCTTGTTTTTAGTTCTGTTTCTCTATCATACACTGTTTCAGTGATCACTTCAGAATAGTTTGGTAGGTATACTAAGCATCGTTAACCCCAAATCAGCAACTTCTTACAACTTCTTACACTGGTCCTATTCTACCGACATCGGTTAACTGACCGACGTCGGCTACAGTCTGACCGACATCGGTTACCTGATCAATATCATTTACTTTCTTTCACAGTTCCCGACAAACCAGCAACCTACCAATTCCAACATCTTGTGGTTGTTTCTGTTCCTGATAGATTGAATCCCTGACTGTGTACTCTTGTCCATGGTTGTTATCACTCGAAACAAGCCACAACCATGGTTTCACATGCCTATTCCATGCCTTTGCCTGAATCACCCCCTTCACATCCTATGGGGAATCCTACGGACACCAGTGAGGTTCCCAAAATCCTGTAGGAGATAAGGAATTTGTGAAATTTTTGGATGCTAATTCTTGCGCTGTACGGTACTATTTGTCTCATACCCTTGACCGTACACCCGACGGTCAACTCCTTGTTGGTATGCCTATTAGTATAGCTGCTCACTTAGCTCCTTCCCCACCTAATAACTCTGCCTTACCTTTTGCATCCTTAGCTCTGTCTCCCAACTCAGTGGCTTCGGAAGTTCATACGGCACAGATTGGCTTTCCTTTGGTTAATCTGGGGCCCCACATATCATTACCACCGACTCCTCCTACCTCGTCTCTCTCGTAGACCGCACCTTTCATAACTTGCTCTCTCGCCACCTATCCACATGAGCTTTCCTTCTCAAGCTCCGACCACCTTTTCATTTCCACACACTTATCTCGGTGGCTTCAACATCTTATATAGGAAATCCCTATTCGATTTCCTCAACATATTCATCCTCAATACCTTATCAAAATTTAACCCCACCATTGTCTAGTGGCTCTTGGCCCAATCTTCCTCCGTTTACAACAACCGCACCATCATCTCATCCAACCACCGATTTAATCAAACAAATGATGGACAAGATGCAAAATGAGGCTTCGCTTTCGTGAAGCCGTAGCACCTGACATATGAGCAAGTTTGTCGAGCCTATTCATCCTTCTCGTCCCCCTTCATTCATATCCTCCTCAATGGGAATTACCAAAATTTACTCGTTTTAATAGTAAGGAGGATCCTCAACAACACTTGCGATCATTTAGACATGCCTGCTATCCGATTGTCGTGACGATGCCTTACTACTCCACACCTTTCCTATGTCCTTATCAGACCCACCTTGAGTGGTACAATACTTTAACCCAACACTCAATCTTCTCTTTTAACCAATTATCCCAATCTTTCTTAGATCATTTCTCCATTAATATTACCAAGAAAGTATCTATCACCGACCTCTATGCCATCCAACAATTTGAAGACGAATCTATCACAGATTTCATTGAATGATGGCGGGGCCTTATCAACCAACTTACTTATGCCTTATCTCAGGCTGAACTCATCAAACTCTTTATGTAGGCCTGTACTAAGCACATTTCTCCCACCCTCCAAATTCAAACTTTCGCACCTTTGATGAGGCCTTTACTATGGCTCGGAAACTAGATATTTGAGCCTTGGAGGAAGAGAAATTGTGGTTGTGCAACAAAAACCCTAATTTCCGAACCCAAGACTCCACCAACAAACCCAACACCACTAATTCTCATGCATCAACTGCTTCGAAATCAAAAGGATATGTACACGCGGTGATGGTCAAATCCCAAGCACCGTCTAATACCCCGCCAAAAACCACCTATAAGTATAAAGCCGAGCCCATCAAATACACTCCCTTGGGAGAAACTTATGGTGTCATCTTGGAAAAATTGCTCAAAGCGGGAGATATCACCTTACCTCCTGTTAAACCTCACTCCGGGTTTGATTCCACCCACGCTATACCTTCTTGGTACAAATAAAATGACTTCTGTAACTTCCACTGCGTGAAGGGACACAGTCATGAAAACTGTAAGATGTTGAAAAACATAGTGCAGGAAATGGTTGATGCAGGGGATATAACCCTCAATAATCCTAATGCCCCTGCTAACTGAAATTTGAAAATCTTCAACAAACCATTCCCAAACCACTCTTCTAACAGTAACATAAACCAAGATATCTTAGCCGAGGAGAGTGTTCATGAAATCCATGCAGTTTTTGACTCCCAACCAAAAGCTTCTATCGAGGAAATTCTGAATCAAGCCTCTTTACTAACGCAGGGATCTCGAACCCCTTCACCCCCATCAAGACAGAATGATAATCTTGTCATTCCCTTACCCATAAAGGAATTAACCACCCGAGTTCTCTTCTCATGAATCAGTCTTCTTACACCACATCCTGCCGCAAGATTGTGAGCGGATGCTATCTAACTTATCTATTTCCCAAACATTTCCTTCTGTCACTCTTGCTATAAAAGAAGAAGGCTCGCCACTTTTTCTGTCATCCTTAACAGAGAAACCCCTCGAACCAACATCACCAAATTCTTTAATCATGATGGATCCCTTCAAACATGCCCTCCTACCTATTATTTCTTCATTGCCTAAATCTTTTTAGTGACCAGTTGACCTCTTAACGCCCATTGATACAATGCCTCATTTACCCCCTGTATCACACCCACAATGGACCGAATCACAACCCATCTCTCTTCCATACAAAATTTCCTATTCACACGGGAAGATTGTTATCTCTCGAAAGATAGACGAGTCCTATGGGAGCGTTTGAGTACACCATGCTCTACTCAAATGCGGATGACCGATCCAAACACCTCTACCATATACCCGAGGTATTTACAAAAGCTCAAAATTCCTATGTCCTCATCTTCACCCCCCTCATCTCTATCGAATACCTCATCCACCTATATTAACCTAACCAAACCTCCCCTACGCTTGGGACTTCACTAATATCCACTTAACAAACCCACCTAAACGTTTAGATTTATCCAAAAATAAAGCCGTCCATCCACCTAGGAGACAAACCCAATCCCCTCAAGTCCAATCTATGCCTCTGTCACAACTAAAACCCTCACCATCACACCTACCTTCTATATTGGGACCTCACCCCTCCACCTTGCCTCAATACATCATACCTCCTGCATTTTCTTTAAAATGACCTACACCTTCTACACCCATACAGAGATCCATGGGTGTATCAACACCATCACCCCAAGTATCCTGTCCACCTATCAACCCTAAACAAACTCCATCATCAAAGGATTTGTTTGCTGTCACTCCTCTTTCTCTGTGGTTGTTTCCTGCCACCACGTCATCTGTGGCCTCATCATCTAACCAACTAAACATAACTTCTACGCCGAAGAAGCCAAGTTTAGTTAAATCCAATTATAAAATCTCCTTGTCTAAACCACCACCCATACAAATCAACCATACCTAAACATTACCAAAACCCACCCAGTCAATAGCCTCATCTTCCTCTGACTTTGACCCACTCAAAGGATCTTACGCCAAGATCCTTGATATGTTGGTGGAGAATGCGACCATTTCCCTACCCCCACTTAGACCCTATGATCCATCTAAACCTCGACCTATAGGTTATGATGAGTCTAAAATCTGCGCTTACCACCGCACACCAAGACATGATGTAGAGGGATGTAAAAATTTGAAAGCCATCCTTCGTCAGTCACCTCTCTCGGATAGAAAGGTTAAGAAAGACAACTTACGAAGGGAGAAACCTTTAGCTTCAATCCCCTCTCCTATATTGCCTGTCCCTACCTCACCAAGAAATATCATTATTGCAACCCCACCTCTCGAAGACAATGACTTATCCCTACCATCTTCCTCCTCTCGAGTTCACGAGATCAACATGATTAGCATTGCTACTCGAGGGTAGAAAACCAATGGGAAAGCTAAAGAAAGCACACCTGCGGCCTCTCTTTCTCCATCCGCCATCCCGATCACACCACCACCTAAAGTGGTTATTTGTGGACCTGCCTACCCTGTCTCTGATGGAGTTGCCCACCGTACCATGATCAAACAGCTTCACCAATCACCTGTAAAAATGACATTGTATGATCTCATTCAAACCTCTGAATCTCATCGACAAGCTCTCATTGAAATCCTCCAAGGGATAGAGGTCCTACCTAACGAAACCTTTCCCATTGCCTCCATTTTAACACCCAATCACGTTGCTTCTCTCACCAAACAACCTATCTCCCCAACCACTTTTGTCTCTGTACAGCAAGCCGTTGCTGTCAGTTTCTCCAAAGATGAAATTGTTGACTTTGGTGTAGAAGATCCTGACCCCGCTCTTTTCATCTCGGCTTATGTCCGAGACATCCGAGTACGTCGTGTTATGATTGACGGGGGCGCTAGCCTAAACATCATCTCTTCCAAATCCTTCCAACAAATGAATATCCCTTCTAGCTGCATGTGTGCCAACCCCACCATGTTGCGTTCATTCAATGATGTTATTACTTCTACCTTAGGCACTGTGATCCTTAACATTCATGTAGGGCCACGTACCTTACCCAAAATCTTCTATGTCCTTGAGGGAGAATTCCAATACAACATGTTGTTAGGCCGCCATTGGATTCGGGCTATGGGATGCGTTCCCTCCAACTTACATAGATGCATAAAATTTGAGTATGAGGGGAAGTCCTACATCGTAAAAGCTGACGCTCCCCCCTTCAAAACCTGCAATATGTTATATCGCCCTAATGATGTGCTTGTACCAGTCAAGACACCCATTCATCCAACCCAACCATCTACTTCAACCACACCTCAACCATCCATCTCAACCGCACCTACACCTTCAACCAATGAAACCACTGCCGCAAATACCGCTTCCTTCCTGCGGACAACATCCCGACCTCAGATCCCTTGGTAGATGTTTTTCAATGCCTTATGCTGGGGGAGTATCGCCTATATAACGTTAGCACTTTCCATACCCCACAGGAGTACGGACAGTTACATGCGCATCCTACCTACGACCGTCATGTGGGGGAAGTAATCTCCTACGGACCACCTAATTGCCGCACCAACCTAACGTATGGGGGTGTCGAATACATCCTCTGTCACCCCCAACCTCCCCTTGGTGTGCTTCTGTCATCAACACTAAAATTTTCCTCCATAATTTCTATTTCATTAATGTATGTATTAGGAATAGGATGTTGTTAAGTGTAATTAGTACTAGCGTCGATAGAAGATAACGGCGCCGTCGATGACGGTGCCACCAATAATGTGGAATACGGTAATGGTCAAAGTACAATAGGAATGTTGTAAAAGTAAATATTTGTCATAAGTGGTCCGGTAATGTTAAAATGTCAAAGTTTGGGTAATTAGAGAAGTAGGGTTTACATGATTAGGAATTAGAAATATTATATTGGTAATAAGGACAAGGAGTGAGGTTATAAATATTTTGTGTATTTTATTTGTAAAATGTCTAAAAATGTGGAACCCATGTAAAATGATAAGGTTTATCTTATCTTAAAAGATAATCTTACATGTACAAATAAGAGTTAAGGTATGGAATATGATTTGTCATAGTGGATTTCTTATCCTATCTTAGAGATAAGATGGATAAGCTGGAAGTTATATAAATAGAGGCCACCCCCTCATTTAGAATAGAAGGAAGAAGTGAGAAATATTGTAGGAAGTGTGCAAAGGAAGCCATCGGTTTAAAAGTGTGTTGAAGAAGTCATTAAGAGAGGTAATTATAAAGTTTCTCCCATAGTCTTGGTGAAAGGCAAGTGAAGTCAATAACACTTGAAGTACCTCATGGGTGAGATTGTAAGAATTCATGTTAATATTATCATTTACTTTGATATTTCAGATTTGTCATCATTTCATCTTATCATAGTCGATGGTATTCTTGTGTTATGTTGTTGTTTCGTTTCCAGTTATATCCACCAAACTAAAGGCTATGCATTAGTAAATAATCATAGCACGAGGAGTTCCCGGTGAAGAATTATCATAGTGCGGATTGGTGATGACATTTTGGTGCCATGAATAGTAGTTACCATGGTAAAGTCATTTTTGCTAGGAATAGTATTTCTTTGCGAAAGTCACTTTTTACCGTGAATAGTATTTACCGCATGATAACTTCACTTTTTACCGTGAATAGTGTTTACCACAAGAAAGTCATTTTTACTGCGATAAGTCAAGTTTTACCATAGTTTACCTTGGTCATTTCTATTTTACCGTAGAAAGGTGTAAAGTCACTTTCTAGTATAGTGATTCCAATTATTTGTGCACATAAGTCTTGTTGATTGTACTTGTGGGTTGGTATTTCATGGTGGTTACTTTTGAAAATAGGAAATATTCTTTTTTTTTTTTGAGCTCAATCTAATGAAGATGCTTCTTCTTTCATTCAAGAGTTTAAACGATCTTGTATTTGTAATGGCCTTATAAGAAGCGAACAATGGACTGAATTTTTCCTACCTTTTTGGATGGTTCAACACTTAAGTGGTTTGAAACACTAGGTGATAATGTGAAAAATTCATGGGATTTATTAATTGAAAGTTTTCTTGAAGAATTTTGTGAACAACGAAATATGCGAGATCTTATGATCGAGATCACAAAGCTATCCCAAGGAGAGAAGGAGAAGATAAGGGATTATCATGCTCGTGTTCTAGAGCTAAGGAGAAAGCTCGATGCCCAGATCCGGAAGGAAGGATTAGTGGATGGGTTGATGAATGGCGTGGATAATCTCCTATGTAAGCACTTCATTTTTGGGATGAAGCCAGAGATCAGACAACGAGTGAAGTATGACTACCCAGCTACCATTAAACAAGCAAAGGAGATTGCAAGAAGGCAACAAGAAAGCATGGAAGAGGAGCCCAAAGAAATTATTGTTAAAGTAGAGCCTACACCAGCACCTTTGGTCTAGAATCCACAACCACTCCCGATGAGCACAAATATTTCTCCTAGTACATCTACTGAGTATGAAGATCTGCTCAAAAAGATGGGTCAGTTAACTATTAATCTTCTTCAAGGAAAAGAATTTAGTTCTCAGGGAGGAGATAGAGGTCCAAAAAGAAATATTTCTGAAGTTGTTTGTTATGGTTGTTATAAAAGGGTCATTATAAGTATAATTGTCCAGATAGAGCTTCTACATCTGGTAAAGGAGATAATGATAAAGGAAAAGTACTTGTGAATTCTTTTGATGTAGTAGATAAGAGCGAAATAATGAAGTAGATGTGTTTGTAACAAAAAGAAAGAAAGAAAAAGATAATCAAGATGGAAATGATCCTAAGAAGATGAAAAGGATAAAATAATAATAAACATAGGAGAAGAAAGCTGGGTGTGTAGGATTTTCTCGATTTCATAGGGGCAAGGACCATACTCCATCCCGGAAGATCTGCATTCAAAAGGCTTGCAAATATTACATATGGTCAACTCTTGGCTATGTCTTCTGAGAAGAGGCGGGAGCTGCGAAGTGGACTCAATGCTTGATGAAGGAAGGAGGTTGAGGTCCCTATTTTGGAAGCAGAGGTGGATCCCTATGCTCCATAAGCTGAGGTATTATGTAATGGTATTTCAATTCATGATGTCTTAGTTGATGGAGGTGCTACAATTAATGTAATGACCAAGTCCTGTAATGAATATGTTGGGTTTAAAATTTATCGCCCTTCAACACTTATGTTAAGGTCATTAAATAAGGGAAAAACTAAACCGAAAGGTGTAGTTTCAAATGTGGCAATATCATTATGGGTGTTGTATGTGTGGTAGACTTTCGGGTGATGAAAAATGGTAAATGCTTATTGCGTACCTAATGCTATTGGGAAGACCATGGCTAAGGAGAGTTCATGTAAGAAACTACTGGAATGAAGGTTTCATGACACTTGGACGTGGTAGAGAGAGGGTGAAGATAAATGTGATCCCTCGACATCATAAAGCAGAACCTATGGATTCAAGTGATGAAACTGATGATTGGACATCCTCTGATTACTCTAGTACCAGTGAAGTGGACACTGAAGATGAAGAAAGTGAGGTGGATGTTTCAGTCATGGATATCCTTCCAGTCACACCAACTCATGACCCCATAAAATTATCTAAAGAAGAAGTTGATGATCGTCTCCAACAAATAAAGATTGGTGATGCTGTGATGGAGAGTGAGAAGGAATCCTACCTCCAGCTCTTTCAAAGGTACATACACCTATTCACTTTTGATTACAAGGAACTCTGTCAAGTAAGTTGGGTAGAACATTCTATTGAGCTGGTAGATGGTGCTAAGCCCATAAAGCAAATGCCATATAGAATGAATCCTAATTTTTCCAAGACTGTAAAAGAAGAAATAGATAAGTTGCTTGATGCAGGATTCATATTTGTTGTGGAGAATTCAGAATGGGTTTCTCCCATTGTGATCTCAATAAAAAATAATGGGAAGCTACGCATTTGTGTTGATTACAGGAAGCTCAATAAGGCAACAAAGAAGGATCATTACCCTCTTCCATTTTCAGATCAGATCTTGGACGAAGTAGCTAGCCAGGAGTGCTATAGTTTTGTTTGATGGATATAGCGGCTACAACCAAGTTCGTATAGCGAGAAAGATCAGTGAAGACCACATTCACCACTCCTCGGGAATGTTTGCTTATAGAGTTATGGCTTTTGGGTTGTGTAATGCTCCAGCAACATTCCAGGTGTTTGATGAATAGGGTGTTCGAACCCTACATTGGGACCTTCATTAGAGTATTTACGGATGATTTTTGCATCTATGGGAGCAAGTTGGACCACTGCACTGAGATGGAGACAACATTTCAAAGGTTAGATGAAGCACAAGCCTCACTAAACCCTACAAAGTGTGTCTTTGGATGTTCTAAAGGTGTTTTGTTAGGGAATATTGTATCCAGAGATGGTATTGGTACTAATCTTGATAAAGTTTCAAAATCAAAGATTTACCATTTCCTATGAATAGAAGAAATAAGGCGCATGAAGCTTTTGGACAAGCGAAGGAAGCCCAGTGTCTTCACTGTTTTTTGAAAGAATCCAAATTGGAGCAAGCCATTCATTGTGTATATTGATGCCTCGGATGCGGCACTAGGAAGAACTTTGAGCCAAAAGGATGAAAATGGGAATGAACATCCAATTTACTTTGGGAGCGAACAAATGAGCGATCTTTGAGGTAAATTATCTTTTGTAACTAAAAAAGAGGCTCGCTATCATTTTTGTTGTAAAGAAGTTTAGAAATTACTTGCTAGGAAAAAATTTCTAGTTGTAATAGATCATCGAGGCTCTAAAATATATTGTAAATAAGCCTAACCCATCGGGAGGATAGCAAGATGGATAATTTTGCTACAAGAATTTGAATTTGATATTATAGATAGGCGGGAAAGAAGCATGTCAATGCGGATGCACTCTCTTGAGCCTATGATGGTTTAGGATCATCTTGTGATGATGATGATTTCCACTGATGCGGCCTTGTTATCCCTTGACACAATCCCTAGTGAATACATAGATATTTGGAATTATCTCAATGAATTCAAGTTTCTGATGGTGCCAATGCAAAGACTAAGAGAAATATTACTCAAGGCAGTCGTCCATATTCTATTCTCGCATTACAGTATTATTTCAATAGGACTCGATGGAGCATCTGAAGGGCGGTTGGACGTGATCAAGGGAAGGAAGCTGCTAGAAGAATTCCACAATGGTACATGTGGAGGGCACTTCTATGGACAACTTACAGTAAGAAGGATCTTGGATGCGAGGTTATCACCGCCCACTCTTTTAAAATATTGTTATAATTATTGTAAGACATGTGATATTTGTCAAACACATGGTAACCATAAGACTTCATCAACTCCATTATACCCTATTCTTCCACTTGGTCCCTTTGAAAAGTGGGGAATAGAAATTGTAGAGTCCACTTCCAACTACCTCACGCCAAAATAAGTATATTGTAGTTGCCACAAATTATTTAACCAAGTGGGTTGAAGCTAGGCCATTGAAAACAACTTCCATGGATGAGGTGGCAAGGTTCATATATGAACGCATTGTCACCAGATTTGGTTTTCCATTAGAAATTGTAATAGATCAAGGAAGCCACTTCATTAATGAGGTAGTAGAAGCCCTAGTCAATAAATTTTCTATCAAGCACAGGAAGGCAACAACATACAAGCCAAGTACAAATGGACAGGTGGAAGGAACAAATTTTGTGTTGTGTCAAATTCTAGCAAAAGATGCAACCTTGCAGGTACATAAGTGGGATAAAAGGATTCATGCAGCATTGTGGGCATATAGGGCAACATCAAAGTCAGCAACAGGATACTCCCCATTTCAGTTGGCCTATGGCATTGATCCAGTTCTTCCTATTGATTTTGATATTCCCACTGTGAGAGTTATGAAAAATGAAAGGATGGATGAAAGTGATTCAGTAAAAGAAAGGTTGGTACATCTTCATTTGCTAGAGGAAATGAGGGAAATAGCAAAGGATACAAGCCATAAGAAGAAAATGAAGCAGAAGGAATACTTTGATCAAAAGATCTGTTGGTCTCCATTTCATGTGAATGACTTGGTTCTAGTATATGATTCCAAATACAAAAAAAGAAGATAGAAAAATTTCTTCCAAAATGGATGGGGCCCTACAAAATAGCAGTTGTGCATGAAAATGGTACGTACTGACTGGAGGAATTGGATGGCACTCCCATTACGAAATGGGTCAACCACGACAAGTTGAATATTTTCCAAGCACCAGAATAGTCTACTCCGAGGACGGAGTAGAAGCTAGGAAGGGGGAAGATGTCAACACTAAAATTTTCCTCCATAATTTCTATTTCATTAATGTATGTATTAGGAATAGGGTGTTGTTAAGTGTAATTAGTAGTAGCGTCGATAGAAGATAACAGCGTACCGTCGGTATGGTGCGCCAATAATGTGGAGTACAGTAAAAGTCAAAGTACAATAGGAATGTTGTAAAAAGTAAATATTTGTCGTAAGTGGTCCGGTAATGTTAAAATGTCAAAGTTTGGGTAATTAGAGAAGTAGGGTCTACATGATTAGGAATTAGAAATATTATATTGGTAATAAGGACAAGGAGTGAGGTCATAAATATTTTGTGTATTTTATTTGTAAAAAGTCTAAAAATGTGGAACCCATGTAAAATGATAAGGTTTATCTTATCTTAAAAGATAAGCTTACATGTACAGATAAGAGTTAAGGTATGGAATATGATTCGTCAGAGTGGATTTCTTATCCTATCTTAGAGATAAGATGGATAAGCCTAGAAGTTCTATAAATAGAGAGGCCACCCCCATCATTTAGAATGAAGGAAGTAGTGAGAAATATTATAGGAAGTGTGCGAAGGAAGCCATCAATTTAAAGGTGTGTTGAAGAAGTCATTAAGAGGTGTAATTGTAAAGTTTCTCCCATAGTTTTAGTGAAAGGCAAGTGAAGTCAATAACACTTGAAGTACCTCATGGGTGAGATTGTAACAATTTCATGTTAATATTATCATTTACTTTGATATTTCAGATTTGTCATCATTCCGTCTTATCATAGTCGATGGTATTCTTGTGTTATGTTGTTGCTTTGTTTCCAGTTACATCCACCAAACTAAAGGTCATGCATTAGTAAATAATCATAGCACGAGGAGTTCCGGTGAAGAATTATCATAGTGCAGATTGGTGATGACAGGTTCCCTTCCAATTTGATTTTCAATATCTAACTAATCATCATTTCGCCCTCACCTTCCTAACGCGATTTGTGCTTGGAAGGGCTTTGGTTTTGGTCTTTATGAACAAGGCCGACATACGATCATTCCTGTAACTACACGCAAACACAAAGATCGTCGTGGTCTTGGATTATCTGAACCACCTACACCGAAGACACTTTGATATCTCTTTGTATCTAGGAAGACGATGAAGTCAACCCTTTCAAACCATCATCACCTATTTTTCCATCATCACCCATAAAGTCGATAGACCACGAATCTATACCTCCAAACTTTACTTTTTTTTCATAAACGCTATCTTCTGGGTCCTCTCACTTATCAACATGATAATGAAGACCCATATTCTCTTCCCCTTCTATATCCGGACATGATCAAGAGGAATCACCTTCATTAATGTTGTTGAGTGCCGGGATGACGAATCCATCCTCACTTACCTTGGTGCTTTGATGAATATTATATTCAACGTGCCTTACCATTTGACACTCAAACCATGTTGAATGAGTTGACTATAGAAATCAACATCCACACGAGAGGATGATCCTCACATTGTGAAGATCGGACAATCTCTTAACGCATCGAACAAAGCGCCTTCACTACCTTCCTCCATTCCCATGACCAAGCTTTTGCTTGGTCTCTGTTGACATGCGGGAATTGATCCCGACATTGTTGTCCATAACATTACCACGAAACCCGATTCCAAACCGGTTAAAAGAAAACCGAGAAAAATGCATCCACACATTGCCTTCTTGGTCAAAGAAGAGCTTCAACGACTCCTTTACTGTTTCCTTCATCTTACCTATTAATTATCCTCAATGGATTTCTAACATCGTACCTGTTACTAAATCAACGGGGGACTTCGGATATGTATGGATTTCCGGGACCTTAACCTCACTTGCCCAAAGGATGACTTCCCCCTACCAAGTATTGATCAACTTGTTGATCTCACTGCGGGCCATGAGATGCTTTCCCTCATGGATGGCTTCTCGAGATATAATCAAATTTTGGTAGCCCCAGCCAATCAACATAAAACTACCTTCATAACTCCTTGGGGAACCTTCTGTTATCATGTCATGTCATTTGGCCTTAAGAATGCTGGTGTGACCTATCAGTGGGCTATGACTTACATTTTTCATGACATTATGCACACTATCCTTGAGGATTATGTCGATGATCTTCTTGGAAAATCTAAACATCGCAGTGAACATCTCGATGTTTTAACCATTATTTTCGATCGCCTGTTACAATACTATGTTCGTCTTGACCAAAGAAATGTGTCTTTGGTGTCCTTCCGAGGAAAACTCCTTGGTTTTATTGTCTCTTTGTGTGGCATCGAGGTCAATCCAACTAAATTCAAAGCTATCCTAGAAATGCCCCCACCCACTAACCTCAAACAATTGCGTAGTTTGTAGGGAAAACTCCAATCTATCCGGAGTTTCATCTCACAACTCTCGGATCGATGTCAACCTTTCCATCATCTCCTTAAAAAGGACATTGTCTTTCAATGGAGTGAGGAGTGCCACCAAGCCTTTGAGGCTCTTAAAGCCTTTATCTTGCAGCCACCCATGCTTATCCCACCTCAGGACGATCGCCCTTTCTACCTTTACCTTTCCGCCACCGACCATGTTGTAGGAGCCATGCTCGCACATCATGACTTCGAACATCGAGAACAAGCCGTTTATTACATAATTCATACTCTGGTGGATTACGAGACTAGGTATACACATGTAGAAAAGTTGTGCCTAGCCCTATCATTTGTGGCCACCAAACTCCGACACTACCTCCTGAATCACAAAACTTTTTTCATCACCAACGCGGACCCCATCCATTATATGTATGCCAAACCTCATCTAAACCAACGCATCGCCCAATGGCTTATGCTCCTCACCGACCTTGACCTTGAGTTTGTACACCAGAAATCAATCAAAGGACAAACTATCGCAGACCAACTCACGGAAGCCCCTTTACCTAGGGAACAATTTACCAATTTTACTTTCCCTGACAAACTCATTGCCACTCTTTCACTCAGTGAGGAGTCGTATCCAATGACCCTCTTCTTTGATGGATCCAAATGCCAGTGTGGTGGAGGGCCGGTGTTGTTCTCATTCCTCTGGATGCTAAACCTATGCCTCTTTCATTCCGGCTCAATTTCCCCTACACTAATAATACAACGGAATATGAGGCCCTTGTTTTGGGTCTCCAGGTTGCGTTACACTTAGGTGTAAAATCTATTAACATTTTCGGTGACTCTCAACTGGTCATCAATCAAGTTACGGGTATCTACCAATGTAAAAATGAAGAATTTCAAAAGTAAAAACATTACGTGGATTCACTTTTGACCTTATTTACTCATTATTCTATCCAAACCATTCCCCGCTCAACTAATAAATTTGCGGATACTATGGCTTTCTTAGCCTCGCAAATTCCTGTCTCACCAACTGAATCTGACATATTTGTCTTGGTCCAACAACTCTTTGCCCCATCTTACTCAGCCTCGGATGTTGGTATGATAAATAATGTATCCGCTGATTCGCAGGATACTTGGTATCACCAATTTCACGATTACCTTACAACCTCTGTTCTCCCATCTGACCTTACGAGTAACGGCAAACGTGATTTTCTTAAAAAAAATTCTCATTACGTCGTCATGGGGGGACTCCTCTATAAACATGGCTTTGATGGAATCCTCCTTCCATGTCTAATCGCGCGGAGGTCACCTATATCATCTAACAAGTCCATGACGACATTTGTGGTGGACATTTTAGTGGCCTTGCCGTGGTCAAATGGATCCTTCGCCTAGGTTATTATTGGCCTACTCTTAATAATGACTTTGCTATGAATATGTTAAGCATTGTATTATGTGTCAACAACATGCCAACCTTCAACATACTCCTAGCCATCTGCTTTCTGTGTCGCACGAGATCTTTGGCCTTTCTCACAATGGGGTTTAGACCTTATTGGTGAGATTCACCCGCCCTCTTCACAATGTCATCGTTGGATAATCACGGTGGATGAATATTACACTAAATGGGTAGAGGCCATTCCACTCATTTCAACCAAAAAAGAAAAAATTGTAGAGTTCATCAACCATCACATTATCTATCATTTTGGTGTTCCTCATTGCCTGGTAATGAGATAATGGGAAATATTTTAAAAATAAGTTATTACAAGACCTTTGTGACAACTTTAGTATCAAACTTAGTTTCTCATCACCTTACTATCCACAAGCGAATGGTCAAGCTGAATCTTCTAACAAAACCCTGACCAAAATTCTCATGAAAGTCGTTACTAATTATTACGGAAAAAATGGCACGATCACATGCCCTTTGCCCTTTGGGCTTATCAAACTAGCATTCGTACCTCCACTAATGCCACCCCATTTTCTTTGGTATATGGTACCGAGGTTGTCTTTCCTCTCGAAGTACAAATACCCTCCCTAAGAATATCTCTTGAGGATATTCTCACCAATGATGATTTCCGCCAAAGCGGTTAGCCCAATTGGAGCTCCTTGACGAGCGTCGTCTTACATCTCTTGACCACCTTCAAATCTATCAAAAGTGCATCAAGCGTGCTTATGATAAGTGACTTCATGAGCATACCTTTAAGGTTGGTGATCTTGTCCTCAAAGATAATCAACATGTAACCAAACAAGAAAAAAGAAAACGTGGAAAATTTTCTCCTAATTGGATTGGGCCTTATATTATCACTCACACTTACGGATCGGGCACTTACCATTTAGCTTCGCAATGGTAAACTGAACTGAACCCCTTAATGCCTTGCATCTTCAGCCATTCTACTGTTGAATTTAGTGTTATATCACTTCTTATCTACCTTGCGCTCGTCCCTTGAGCTCATCTACCACCTCATACACTTTGTTTCATGCATCTCAAAATAGAATCAAACTCACGTGGTTTGGTCATTACCTCCGCTTAAAGATGCCTTCCCATTTTTAGTCTGGTCCATGACTTAAAAGTATCAAAATAACATGTTCTCAATTATACACTTATGGGATATTCTTGAGTCAAACTTCCTACAAAACTAGATGCTTCATGCCAAACGGACATCTAGACCTCTAAGTTATACATAGACTGCTCCCTCGAAGGACAGCTATGTGCAAAGCCACATCTACTATTATAAATAGACTGCTCCCCCAAAGGACAGCTATGTGCAAAAGCCACATCTGCTACTATAAATAGACTGCTCCCTTGAAGGACAGCTATACAAAGTCAGCCTCTATCAGAAGCTTCTCACATTTCTCAGCTTCGTGAAGACCTCAAGAACAACAAAATACATATCCCATGTAGACTTCCCACATCGATCAGTCTATATCCAGAAAAATAAAAGTAGTATTCAAAATCACTTTTGAGTCATGGACTTGTCTATTTAGGTTTGGTTCTCTTTTGTCAGCATAATCACCTTATAACAAATTCTCTGCGCCCCAGCTCTACCAGCCACCTCACCTCACCATTCGTCAAAGCAATAAAACTCAAGGGACATGACGTATATCTGATATATTGTGATTATACAAATATTTTCTCCTATCGAATTCTCACCTATGCAAGGTACCTAGGGATTCAAGCTCATCCTATGTTAATATGTGGTTTGTTTAGCTCTTTTCAACTACAGGACACTTTTGCCTCTTTTACTCGAATCTAGGATTATGTGTTGACCTTAATCAGGACACGGTTCCCTACTACTTGGGTAAGCTAAATTTCACTTCACCTATACCTACACCAACATTGCCAATACCTTACCAACACCAACAACATTACCCTACCAATATCAATATTTTTACCAACCAACAAATTTCCTAACCACAACCAAATTGCACGAATTCACCTCCCCGGTCCTAAGGGAGAACTACATCGATCTGAGGCCCCTCCTTGCTTTGTGCAATGGGCTATGTAGGCAGCACTTAGGAGACATGGGGTCTCCCAAGGTTAGCTCGACCATCCCCTACCATAACCTATCATGTGTTGTAAATATAAATATTTTTGTGTATTTCTATTTGATAACATTCATCTTTATCCTTTTTCAAAACAAACATTCAAAACACAATCATTCTTATTATTATCATAACTCAAATCAACATACATATTCAGTTTTATTTAGATGTTAAACAAATACATCTTCTCTATCATCGATGTGCAGGTCGGCATCCTTATTTATTCTTATACCTCTATGAAATTCACTTAGACCTTTGCGCCTCATCCCAAACCAGGTGATGATCGTGATCGTCGACACCGCTCACTGGCTCTCCATCCTCAAAGGTGACACACTTATTATTGGTTCCTCCCACCGATCTGCCAATCTCTCCTATAACATATGAATACGCCCTCTCACATGGAGGAATCTCACCTCTAGTCTCTCTACTCGTGACTCCGCAACTACTAACAATCACATTGTCTCATTCACCCACGTTTGACGCTGGTGCACTAAACCCTGTAGGCAATCTCTCTCCGCTGTAATCACAGCTATGTTAGGCTAATCAGCCCTCTCACGTGAACCTCATAGCTCTGCTTTACCCACCATAATCTATAAGCCTCTATCACTCCTGCATCCATTACCTGCGATCACCAAGTCTATCTCTTCTGGTCCTTCTAGAGGTGTTGGCCGAGGAGGTGAGAATGATGCCTCGGTGTCGATCCTCATGTATGGTCTATAAGCCATGGGTATATCCTAAACAAAT
The DNA here is from genome assembly GCA_018340775.1 of Taxus wallichiana var. yunnanensis. NCBI lineage: Eukaryota > Viridiplantae > Streptophyta > Pinopsida > Cupressales > Taxaceae > Taxus > Taxus wallichiana. The sequence goes on along the minus strand of CM031243.1, from coordinate 300,689,542 downwards.
CCAAATTGTCGCCACACGTGATCTAGAGGAATCCTCTCGTACTCACCTGGCCTGTGCCCCATGATCCACCTCAATCACTCTACACCCCTCAAATCCTCAGCTATGTTCTCTGTCACCATATAGTTCCCGTAAGGCCTCCAACGGATATCTACAATCATCACCATCTCCCACACCTACCTATAATACTCGATGTCATCTATCACGGCCTGGGATCTCACCTCTTGTTCTGTCTGGACCCATTGTCTGAATCCCAACCTCTACACTCCTGTCTCTCTTTCCTGGATTGGTCGGCCTATTAGTCGTACACACACAATGTGCTCATAGGCCCAACAACGTAATAAGTATGCACAATCAGTTTCATCCTGTGATTTCACTGCGAGGCCCATAAACCCCTATATAGCTCCACCGGATATGCGGTGCCCATGCAAAAGTCACGCTCCTTTCTATCATTTCCCAAATAATACACATCAATGCTTTTGGAAATCTTCCCCCATCCACCCTTGGTAATGCATAATACCCCACCGCTATCATTAATACCACTGCTAACCTTGTTGCCTCAGGGTGTGCTACAAACATTATACCATAAGTAAATGTCAAACCTCATTTGTGTCAAATCTCGTCCCAATTTGAACCAAATACTACTTATTATCGCTCCCGCAGCTGCGCTAGGCCCCGCCTGATACACTGGTCTTCCTATAATTGGGAGCCTCAAAATTCTAAACACATCTTCCAATGTCACTGTCATCTCCCCTGTTGGCAGATAGAAGGTATTCTTTTCTAGATTCCATCTCTCAATCAACGCCTGCAACATAGCATGATTGCGTGTGATTTGTGAATAATAGTGGATTCCACTTAACCCCACATGGTTTATCAATGCCCATTCAGCTGGTGTTACATCCGCTCGAACTCGTGACAACAAAGCTGGCACACTATCATTCATCCTCAACCCTGCCTCTACCTGCATACATCAAATCAACAAACAACCATTCAATAAATCAAATCCCCAAGTTCTTTTTCTCACATTTTGGAATGTCATGCAGTAACCGATATCGGTTATAAATAACCAATACTGGTTACCTAACCTATACCGGTTATCTCTAAATGATATCGGTCACTATCAATCCTATACAGCCTGCTTACAAACACCACCTACGATAATTATTTGCTCGTTTACCCCTCTCTGTACCTCTAAACATACCCGAAACCCCTACTTACCTACCCCATACCACTCACCCCATCCCAAACCCTTATCTATCACCTTTTCTTTTCATCTCTACCCACTTACCTTCTCTCAGCCTATTCATAAAACATGCAAGAATTAAATTACAACCAAAAATTTTACCTCTTGGGATGCGGCACTTGAGGAGGAACTGTCTTCCATTTCGTCTCTGCCTTGCATTTGGATGATTCACCTTGTTCAGCCATGTTCACCACCCTCTTCAATATAACTTTCCTTTCCGCCTTCTTAATCTTAGCCCACAATCACATTACTTGTCTTTTTCCTCCTTATCACTCAATTCTCCCATGAAATTACATATCGATTAAACAAAACAAGATGTCGCATTCTCGTATTTAACTTGTTGCATGAATCTAAAAATAAGAACTTAAGTTACCTCTCAAGCTTTTCTATTTTTAGAAAAGCTCATTTTAGTGTAACCGATATCGGTTACCTAACCGTATCGGTCATATATCTACCGACATCGGTTAGCTAACCGATATCGGTCACATGTCTCCTTTTGCTTAAACCTAGGCCTTTTCTTTAGTTTTTGTAAATTTTTGGTGGCGCCCGCCTCTTTTCTCTGCATAACGACATTGTTTTTAATATTTGTCATCAAGAATCCCATCAACGCATATACATATCATCAAAATTTCATCAACATCATCTATATACATTAAATTTCAAAAACCATCGACAAAACACATGAGACATTTGACTATATACATCAAAACAATAATTATACACACCATGTGGATCAAACTCATCATCTATATACATTAAATTTCAAAAACCATTGACAAACCACATGAGACATTTTAATATATACATCAACCCAATCATTATACACACCATGTGGATCAAAATCATCATATATATATATATATACATCAATATCAAAATATACAACTTACACTTTGCATGGGGCCTTTGTGATCTAAAAATAAAAGCCGGCACGTGAGGCCGTTGTCTCTATCCAAATCTCGACTTGGCTCGCGAGCCGGTCTCTCATGTCAAAAATACTTTGCTCATAGGCGGTATCAACTATACAAAATGTACTCACCTCATGCGGGCAGGTATATACAATAAAAATGAATAAATCAATCCTATGTGGGCACGCAGATGGTATATACAACAAAAATGAATAAATCAATCCTATGTGGGCACACAGGCCTCTATATACATACTCGGTTCATAGACCGGTGTCTATATCCAATATCAAAAACCCATCTCTGCTCCCAGGATGTCTCAGCTCTCTCCACCACCCTCGGCCTGTCCCCCTGCTGGGTCTCTGTCTTTGGCTCTCGCCTCCTCCTCCATAACCAACCCACCGGTTGTGGGCAGCCCCCTGTGATCTCTGGCTCTAGGACGTTTTGGCTCTATGCACCGCATATGCACGATAGTCGGCTTTGGTACCATCGAGCACATCCTGATAATACCGAGCCTCCGCTCTCACCTCCATATAGCGGGCCCGTGCCACCATGGCTGGGGCTGGTCCCCCGACTCCTAATAGCAGTGGCCCCTACCCTGCCGGTACACCTTGTACTGCACGTGCTGTGCCTTTGGTGGTGGCCTTTGTGTAGCTTGTGCGTGTGCAGTGGTGGTGCTATGCTGTGGCTGTGCTGGTGCTGCAGTGCTGGCGGTGCTGAGCTCATGTGCTGCGCTAACTACCCTGTAGCACCCCAATCTGTGCCTGTGCAGCAGCAAGCTACCCCTGTAATAGTTACACCTAGCCCAAGAGACGGTCCCTCTCCGCTATCACAGCCACCAAATCTGGTTGTGTGGGTCATGCTCTCATAAACATTGCTCTCGACACTGCCCACCACACCAAAAATGCCCCTGTCACTCCGGCATCATCATCCTTTGTATCATCAACGGTCTCTCTGCTACCTGATCTGGTCAGGTCAAGCTGCAATGCGTGCGGGCATTGGTGCCTCTACATCATCCCTTCGGTACTATGGGAAGGAAGGTGGCTCATCCTGTCGTAAGCCCAACTGCCGTCGTACCCTCTCTAGGGACATCCGCTCATGCTCCCCAGGACTCCGTCCCGCTATCCAGAAACTATCTTGGATCCAGTAGCAGGTATGCTGCTTGGGCTCCTCGGGGATGATGGCCTCTGTAGGGCCTCCATATAATATCGAGCATGGTCAAGCCCTCTAACATGTGACGATAGTAGGCCACATCTCATCCTGCGAGCACCGCTCGTGGCTGGCCCACAACCCCTAACCACCTCTGAAATCCATATCTGTATACTATCTATGGCCCTGGCTGCTTGGGCAACCCTACTGGTCGTATACAGATGATATGCTCGTAAGCCCAACAATGTAACAAAAATGTCGAGCATATACCAAATCACCTCATATGGCGATAACCCCACAGCTCTGTAGTATAGTCTGCACTGGATATCTTGGTGCCATGGCATAACATGTATGCTCCTCTACCATCTCATGTAAAACTCCTATCAAATCCCATGGGAAGCGGCCTCCCTCTGAGTCAGAGAGGGAAAAGTAGGTGATACCAATCATCATCAACACGGCAAGCCGTGTCTCCTGTCTATGCGCGCGATACATGTCACCGTAGGCAATGCTCGCGCTGTGATAGGTAAGCAATGGGGCTGCATCCTGAATACATGTAGGATGTTGTCCATCGCTATCTCCACATCCACCTGGAACACTGCCTCACCTACGATCGGCAGTCTCAGGATGTGATACACATCCTCTAATGTAATCGTCATCTCTCCAGTAGGGAGATGGAAGACATTGGTTGCGGATCCCATCTCTCGATGAGGGCAACCATCAGGCTGTGGTCCCTATCCACAGCCCTATACCACTGGACTCCACCGAGTCCAACCTCTCGCATGATGGCCCACTGCGCTGCGGTCACATGTGGCCGCATCCGCCTCAATAGAGGGGGCATCCGATCCCGCATCGTGAGCTGCTGGCGTGCCTGCAAAAACAACCCACTTCATCAGGCCTACCCTTTACAAAAACAACTACCTTAACCCTCTATACCCACTTACCCACCCAACCACAACCTGACTCTATAACACACATCTACACCCACCTATCTTACCCTATACATCTACGATTTCCCCTTTACTTATCTCCCACCCTACCAACCACCCCAATCTACTCTAGCCATCTAACTCTACCCCCACCAATTTAACACCTCCTACTTCATACACAACACATAATCTATCCTACCCGAACCAGCCCCCAACAACCCCATTCCCCCCCACCCCAATCACCTTTCCTATCAACCCTACCTCCTCCCCCTTCACTGACCAAACAAAAAAACAGATTTCTAACAACAAACAACCACCACAAAATTCACAAACCTAACACCTACCCATGATGACCGGTACCGGTCACCCTCGACCGCCATCGGTCCCCCAAGCACATTTTCTTTTTGGCGCGGTCAACAAATGACCAACGTTGTTCTATCCACAAAGTAATTTCTACAAACCTTTGATGACCGATGTTGGTCACCTAGTATCGACATCGATCCTTTGTCCCATTCAGGGCCGAACCCAAAACAACCCGCAAAACCTATTTTTTCCTATTTCTACCCATTTACCCACCGAAATACGTAAAAACTTACCCACCCTGCCATTTTTGCCTAACTAACCTACCTACCCACTCCATTTTACAAATTACTTCCATTTATTTATTATTTTATAAAATTTGGGATTCCTACCCAAAACCCACATCTATGTTAAAATCATTAAATTCACATAAGTAGGGGTTTAGAGCCTCTTGGGTACGACTACACGTCATCATGGTGGGATAAGTGGTGGTTATCCAGCTCCTCCAAAGCACTTCCTACTCCTCCTGGCTATGCAATGGCTCCAAATCTCCTTAGCTGGGTCCTCAACTAATCAAACTCTGCCTCCTGCTCCTTGGGGTCTACCAATCACTCACTCATCCACTCAACTACTGCCAACTCAGCCCACAAACTCAACAAAATCAATTTAAAACCCAGACAAGCCGTATTGGTTATCAAATTGACAATGTGACAATGACACGCCGTATTTTTCTTTTTATAGGTTTTTGACCTATAACCGATATCGGTTATTTCGTGCCCTAAAACACCGATATCGGTCTTCTAACCGATACCGGTCATAACTAACCGATATCGGTTACATGCCTACTTTACCAAAATTTCTGCCCTTATCCACCAATCTTCCTGTCTCACCACGTCGCCTCCCCCGGCTTTGCTAAATAGCATTATTTTGACTTCATTGGCCCAAATCACGGCCGCAACAAACCAACCAATCAGGCCCGACCCAAGGCCGCACCCAACCAATCAGGCCCAACCCAAGGCCACACCCAACCAATCAGGCCCGACCCAAGGCCGCAACCAACCAATCCGGCCCGACCCAAGGCCACACCCAATCAATCAGGCCCGACCAAAGGCCACAACCAACCAATCCGGCCCAACCCAAGGCTGCACCCAATCAATCAGGCCCGACCCAGGCCACATCCAATCAATCGAGGCCCAACCAAAGGCTGCACCAACCAATCCGGCCTGACCCAAGGCCGTAACCACCCAATCCGGCCCGACCCATGGCCACACCTAATCAATCGGCCCCACCCAAGGCCACACCCAACCAATCAGGCAAAACCCAAGGCCCTCCCTAATCAATCGGCCCGACCCAAGGCCGCACCAATTAAGTACCTCACCCAAGACCCGAAAATTATGATTTTATCCACCCATCATGTAGCTTTTTATTCGATCGAGCTCACTGTTCGTGTTCTAGCATGATTAGGATACTTGAATTGATCGGACCAACTTTTCCTGAGACAGAGACCGTGACGTTTATCTCAACCAAACCAACCATTTGATGCTTGCGAACATGCCTAAACGTTCCTATACCTTACCCGTTATATCCCCTGGAGCTACTTCCTATGCCTTGGATACCAGGATTATATCACCCTTGTTTGGATAAACTATCGACCTTTGCCTATGAATTGCTTGTTTGCTCTTCAAATCATGTACCCTGGTCGCACTACTGCATTTCAACATGCATCTGCTTCCTTGAACTTACCCCACCATCTTACCATCATCCCAACACCATTTATCCTTTATCAACCCTATCCCTGATTTCACGTCGCCTCAATCTATGATAGATTTGAGGGGGATTACCTATACCCTTAACTGGGGCAATCACTTCTTATTAATTGTCAGTGCAGCTTTACAAGACAAGCTACACGACAATAAGGGGCTAATGTAGACACCAAATTTGTGTCTTACGACACCCTGTGCCCCGCATCTCATTTCATAACCTAACCTCACCACTTAAACCTTATACAATTATTTATTAATTACCTTATAATTAATAAATCCACATCTCCAAACCTACCACCTCATTTCAACACCTCATCATGACCTATCCCTAATCCTAAACTAACCTAATTAAGACCTATGACTTGGTCTACATCCACACCCATGACTAATTACTTCTCACCCACACCAAAATAAACCTAATCATGACTTGACCAAGCCCACAACTAATCCCTCGGGAGAAAAGGAGGGAAAGTTGGCTATTTTACTAAAAATAGCCCACTTTGACTTAAACGACATCGGTTCCTACTCAACTCGCCGTTGGTTACGTAACCGCCATCGGTTCCCTATAAATGACCTCCCTAACCAAAAACAACGAATGGGAATTCATTTGAAAGATCCGAGAATTCACTTGGTAGAGCAGCGACAAGTGAAGAAAGAGAAGAGTTTGCGAGAGAAGGACATCAAGCCCAAGGCTGCGCAACCGAGGAACTAGAGCACAACGACACTCATCCAAGCATTGGCGAGAAGATAGCTCATTTTTATTGTCGAGATCATCCCACACAGAGCCCTTCCTTCGTCATCACAATCCTTGGACTGTATCTTCATCGAAACTATTAAGTAGTGTCTTGTACGTTTTTAAATAACATTTCTTGAACTTCGAATCATAGTAATTATAACTTCACTCCTAGATCTACTACCCGACAGCACCTTACATCTCACTTTGTCATTCCTATACCCTTACATTGCCCCAAGAACAGCTCCTACACTCTCTGAGTCTTCTCCATCACCCTATTACCTACCCCTAATCATTTGCCAACCTTATAAACACCAAAGCCACCTCACAGCCAACCTTCATCGAAAGCCCCTAAATCACCACCCCTACCGATATCGGTTATCAAGAAACGTACCGGTGTATAACCGCAGTCGGTTATATAGTGACCGACATCGGTCACTATGACCCAAACTAGAACCAGCCTTTCTTCTATTGCTTTTTAACAAGGTAATTAAAGTGTAATTTTGCAATAGCCTCTTTGCTATCATTTGTGTTAATTCGTATTAAAAGGGGAACTGACCACCTTTGAAAGGAAGTCTAATATTTCCTGGGCCCAAGGCAGTTCCCTCATTTATTGTCTAACTAAAATCTGGTGGTCTTGTATTCTTACTTGTAGGTAGTCCTTCCTAGACAAAAAGGAGTTCTTCACAATTGATCTGATCTCTCTCTACGGTACGTGTGCACCCTCCCAACATTCAATAGGTATTCCTCCTAGCCCTAACCCTTATCTGTTTCTCAAGAGAATGAAAGGATATAAGCACCTCTATTCTAAGAATGGAAACATTCATGTAAAACATCCTTTAACATTGTTTACCATGATAGAGGTCTTAATGCTGCTTTATTGATAAGATGGTTGTTCGGGTTCTAGATTTTAAAATTACACCATTTCACCTTTTTGTGAATATGATATTGAAGTGCTAACAAGGCCAGCTATCCCGGATAATGTGAAACATTGGCAGATTTTTGATGATGATGCACAAGTGTTGAGATTCTTACAATGCCAAGGAGAGTTTGCTGGTCATAATATTGATTGGGAACCAATGGTGTGCATTAATGAAGGTAGAGAAACTTTGTTTGACAAGGATATTATACAATTGAAAACATATACCATTCCTAAGGGTGTTTTTGCACTTGAATCCAATTTTAGCAATGTTGATTACATCATTAATAGAAATATGTCTACTTCAAGGGATGTGGAAGAGCATAACTTGGGAACTAAAGACAAACCAAGGAAGATCTGGTGGGAAGTCATCTCAGCAAAGAAGAAAAATAGTCATATGCCCAACTTTTAAAGAAATATCAAGACCGCCTTGCTTGGTCTTATTCGAGTTGAAGGCATATAGATTTATTTCAGCATGAGATCCCTCTTAAGGTTAAAAACAAACCATTTAGACAAAAGAAAAAGGCCTATTAACCCACTACTTTCCATGAAAATGCAAGAAGAATTGAAGAAATTGAGAGATGGTGGCATCATTCACCTAAAAGATACTCTTGTTGGGTTGTCAACCTTGTGCCAGTTAGAAAGAAGAACGGAGATATCAAACTTTGTGTGGGTTTTAGGAATCTAAACAAAGCATCTATGAAGGAAAACTATCATTTGCCAAACATGGAGAATATGTTGCAGCTTGTAACAGGGTTAGAAATGCTTTCTACTTTGGATGGTTTCTCCGGATATAATCAAGTAGTTGTCAAAGAATCAGAAAGACTTAAGACAACCTTCACTACTCCTTGGGGGACTTATGTTTTTGTAAGGATGCCTTTTGGGTTGATGAATGCTAGTGCTACTTTTCAGAGGGAAATGGATGTTTCCTTTGCTGGTTATATCAATGAGTTTATTGTAGTTTACCAAGATGATGTGACTATTTTTTCAAGACAATGAGTAGACCATCTGCAACACCTAGAGAAGATGCTGATCAGATGTAGGGAGTATGGCATTTCACTTAATCCAAAGAAGTGTCATTTTGGTGTGAAAAATGCCAAGTTGCTTTAGGACATATTGTATCTAAAGAAGGTGTTATGATAGACCCTGAGAGAGTGGAAGCAATCAACAAGGTGCCTATTCCAAGAACCAAGAAAGGTATCCAATCTTTCTTTGGCCAAATCAATTTCATTAGAAGGTTTGTCTCCAATTTTGCTAATTTAACTATTCCAATCACAAGCATGCTAAGAAAGGGTCAAGTTATTAAGTGGGAAAAGGCTACCATCCAAGATTTTGAAGGAATAAAGGATGCACTCAAGCATGCACCCATTTTGGAAGCTCCAAACTATAAGATGCCTTTCCAAATCTTCCCTTTGCATCTAAATTTACTATTTCTTTAGTTTTGTTACGAAAGGATCAAAATGGAGCTGAGAGGACTACTGCTTTCTTTAGCAAGGCTTTACAAGTAGCTGAATTAAGGTACACAATTATGGAGAAACAAGCATTTACATTAGTAAAAGCAACAAAGATTTTAGGCCCTACATTTTGATTTCAAAGGTTGTTGCTTATGTTCCCCACACCATGGTTAAATACATCTTATCTGACATGGAGATATCAAACAAGAGATGTAGATGGGTTAAAAATTACAATAGTATGATATGGATATCCAAACAACAAATTTGGTAACGGTTTAGGTCTTGCCAAAGTCATGGCTGAGAGTAATTTGTAGAATGTAGAAGTGAATCAGCTAGGGGAGGAAAGGGTAGATCTCCTTGACAAATTGATGAATTCTGAGTGGTACAAGGATGTGGTATATTACCTCAAGCACTCATGCTGTCCCAGTCACTTAAATGAAAATAAAAAAAGAGCCCTCAAGCTGGCTTCTCATAAATATGTCATAACAGACCTTGGGCTAGCTTGGAAGAACCCTAAAGGTGTCCTCTTGAAATGCATAACTGAAGATGAAGCTCCCAAGTTGATTGCTGATTTCCATGGGGGAGTTTGTGGAGGAAATTTTTCTGGGAGAGTGACAACACATAAGATTTTAAGAGCTGGTTATTGGTGGGGAACTCTTTTCAAGATGCAAACTAGCTAGTTAGAAGATGTGATAAATGCCAACATTTTTCGGGAGAAGATTGAAAGCTTCGGCTCCCTTCCTTTGTGCTCAGTATCGGTTGAAGCTCCTTTCAAACAATGGGGAATGGATTTTATTGGTGATATTTTAGATCCTTCTAGTGCTGGTTATAAATGGATCCTTGTAGTAACTGATTATTTTACAAAATGGGTTGAGGCAATTCCATCTAGAAAGGCAACACACCAAGTGGTAATGGATTTCTTATTGAATCATATCATATGTAGATTTGGGGTTCGAGTTAATATTGTGTCTGATAATTCTATTTGTTTTAGAGCCAATCCTTTGATGGCAATGTGCAATGAATATGGGATAAATCTGACCTATTCTTCAAACTACAACCCACACGGGAATGGGCAAGCTGAATCAAGTAACAAAAACTTGCTCAATATCATTAGAAGAATCTTGGAAATCAATAAGAAGAAGTGGGGAGAGTAGTTGAAATTTGTAGTTTGGGTTGATAGGATAACTCCAAAAAGAGCAAATGGTAAAAGTCCATTTGAACTGGTGTATGGAACTCGAGGCTTTCTTGCTATTACACCTGCAATTATCCACTTTTCAGTTTGCCCAACAGTTGGAAGATCAAGAGCATGGCCCATATGAATCAAGAATCAATTAGATCATTGAGTTGGATGAAGAAAGGAGAGCTTCTCATCAAAAGCATGTCAGGTTTAGGGAGAAATTGAAGAAGTTGTTTGATAAGAAGGTCACCCCTAGAGCTTTCAGTGTTGGAGATCTGGTTTTGCTATGGGATAGTAGGCATGAAGACAAGGGTAAGCATGGAAAGTTTGATGCTTTATGGATGGGCCCTTATGCCATTGATATCAGGATTGGAGAAAATACATTTTTTCTCAAGGATTTGGATGGGGATTTTCTAGAGCTACTTGTTAATGGCAGACATTTAAAACATTTCTTGGATTAAATCCCCATGTGAGGTATGCACAAGTTGTACATTTTGTATAGCCCTTGTTTTTGTTTTGTCTTTTCCTTGTTCTTGCTATTGTTGGCTTGTGGTTTGCCCTTTTGTCCTTGGCAACCATTGTTGGTGTGGTTTTCTCAGTCTATTTTTGGTGGAAATTCTAGTTTTTAGGGCTGCTCTGCATGTTTTGACTCCTTTCCCAATGGATTTTTGGCACTTGGTCTACGTCTTGTTCTTGTGGCACTCACTGGGAGTGCCCATCCCTAGGCAAGAGCCAATGTTGGTCCCATTATTGAGTTTGCATAATGTGCCTTGTTTTTCCATGACCGAATATGCTCACAAACGTTTCATTTTTTGATTTCATGGTCTGCAGTTCACATTTTCCAACTGAATACCTTCGTAACTACCCTCAATGTTGTTATTCTACCCTAAATTGAAGTAAAATCCAAGTTCCCCCATTTGTGCCCTGATTTATTCATTTTCATGGGCTGTTTGTACCATTTTCTCCTTTGCCAAATCATGAAAGAGCTTAAAATTGATCAAATCCTAAATTCGTGCAAGTGTTTCCCCAATCCCAAGGTCGCAAATGATGTCAAAAGATGATTCAGTTGGTTTAAAATGAAGAATTCTGCCTTCCCTGTCAAAAAAATTCAGTTTCTAGGGCATTCCCTGTATTTTTCACGTTTTGACGTGCTCTCGGGCCATCAAATTTATCATTGCAACCTTTATGCTAATGTGGTAGGCTACTATTGGTCAGGGATGTGCGGGAAAACATTATTAACTTGTCATTTTTGAAATTTTGGCGAAGGGAAAATTTTTGCCTGCCCCCCATTATGCTACAAGGATTTGCTCACGTGGCACGATGTGATTGGTCAAGGAATGGCAAGCGGGGGGGGGTCACTTAAACTTTTCTTCATTTTTGAAAAAGTTCTCAATGTTAAATTTTTCTCCGGAGGCCCGCAGTAAATGGCATGATGACACGGCACGCACGGAGGGTTAGGCGGATGGCGAAGGACTTGGGAAAATTTTGATGTCTTTTGGCTTAGGGTGTCAGGGGAAAAATTTGGCCCGCGCGCCCGTGCCCAATGGGAAGGCGACACGTGGCACGGGAGGATCAAGTGGGTGGTGGTGGAGTTGAAATTGTTTCAAATTTTTGCTCAAAATGCCAAAGGAAAATTCTGATTTGGAGGCCCGCACCCAATACGAAGTGGACACGTGTCCAAGAAAGTTAGCATGGATGGGTGGAATTTATGAAAAATTTGAAGTCTTTTAACTTCAAAATGTTAAAGTTACAATTTGGCCCAAAGACCCGCGCCCAATGGAAGGGCGTGACACGTGTCCAGGAGAGTCAGTATGGGGAGGTGAAGAGTTGAAATTTTTCAAATTTTTGGCTCAAAACCTCAAAAAGAAATTTGGACCCGAGGGCCCGCACCTAATGAGAAGGTGACACGTATGCGGGGATGAAATGGAGGGGCGGAAGTTTTATAGACTTTGAAGTTTTAATTTCAAAATGCTAAAATTAAATTTTTGCCCGAAGGCCCGCAGCAAATAAGGGATGGACATGTGTCCAAGAGGCAAAATGGAGGAAGGGGCTAAAGGAGAAGTTTGTGAATTTTTTCCTCTATGTTTACAAAGTAAAAAATGAAGAATGTGCTTACGCCAAATGAACAATGGACACATGTCCAACATTTGATGGAAATTCGGAGCACGGAGGAAAGATGGAAAATGTTCCAACTTTGGCAAAAAATTTCAAAGGAAACAATGAACCCGTGGAAAATATTGGAGGTTTTTCCCCATGACTAATCCACAGGTGACACATGGCATTTTTCAAATGTCAAAAGAGAGAGGTCGGGCCCACATGGAGTTTTGATGCTTGCGGAGGTTTGAAGGCAAATTTGATGAGTCGGCTCCGCCTCCAATGGGAGATCGACACGTGGCAGAGAAACAACGGGTATTCGGGGGCATGGAGCATTTTGAGAAAATTTTCCTTTTCTCAAAAAAGTGGCAAAATTCATCAAATTGACCCACGGTTTTGGTGGGGACCTACAGGAGGACATGTGGCGCGTCCAGGGGCTCACGGGAAAATTTTTCAAATTTTCCCGAAATCAAAAAGGGGTTTAAAATGCATTTTTAGGATTAGGGCCTGCTCTAATCACATTTGGACACATGTCCCACCCCATCCAAAGACAAAGAGGAAGAATATTCAAGATATCATCTGACACGTGGAGGGTGGAATTTTAAAGTTGATTTTAATCAATGGCAGCTGTGCATTTTCATTTTTTGGCGCCATTGGAGCTCCAAGAAGTGTGGAATTGTCATTTTTGCACCAAAACACATGAAATTTTATATGAATCTGCATCCCTTCGGCCTTTTGAACACAATGGCATCATTTATTTGAGTTGATTTAGTGCCCTATAGTGTTTTTATGAGATATTTTTCTCATCCCGTGAAAAACACGTGAAAGGTAAAAATGAAAAGTTGCAAAGTTAAAAATGATGAGAGAAAAGGGTGAAAATGATTGCAAGTGCATGCTTTGGCATGGTGGAATGCCAAAAACGTGACCTTGGGATGGATAAGGATCTGATTTCATGCAATATTTTAAAATATTTGTGCATCTCTGGCATTTGGCAAGTTGTTTCACAGTTTTATATTATTTTTCATCAAATGGATAGGGTTTTGTAACAAATTTGATCCCTTTGGCATATTATTTTCTTGGGATGCAAGGATCCAAGTTGGCATAGGGTATATCATGTAGTTTGGAAGCATTTTTAAGGGTCTATTGAGAATTTTGGAGAGAGAGAGAAGAATTTTCACAGGGAAAATTGGAAGAAGTCCATTTCCTTTTGGAGAAACTACCTGAGAGCCATTTTAATTCCAGTTTGCATCAAATTTTCATCATGTTGAGTTGGTTTCAGCTGTAAAGCCATCAACAAGCTTTGAGATTGTCTAAATAACATTCCCTTACTGATATATTTGATCAAATTCTTGGATTAATTGGTTTTATCTCTTGGCAAAGCTTGCACACACTTGTATTTCAGTATGTTTTCAATTTGTGTTTCATGCTCATGTTGTAATCTTGTGTTTGGGATCTTTATTGGGCATGCATCGTCTCATTTATTGTAGAGGGTTTGAAGGCATCTGCCATCTTCCATTCAGAAGAGAATTCGTTTGAGTGGAGATAAACAAATTTAAATTCATCTTACCTTCCTTGTAAATTGAGGGTGTTTGTAAACCTTTGGGTGTACCTTAGGACATGATCTAACTAGGGGTTCTGAATGCTTTATTTATATTTTTCTTCAAGCCTTTGTGGCAAGTTATCAAATTTTGTATGGAATAGTGTAGATTTGGGCATCCATATGTGCACACATCCTAGTTGAAAGAGCACTTCAAATTCATTGAAATATCTCTGTTGTTTAGGTGTTGTAATTCTTTTGCAAGGTTTCCCAAAGAAGGTGATGACTCCTAACTACTCTTGTCCCAACATCTCTCATCATAATTTCACTTTAAACTAACTCATCCTACCTACAATACCCCTACATCTGCATTGTGTGTCTACAAAGAATTCAATCCTTTCACAAAAATGCACAAAGTTGATCAGGGTTTTATCATGTCTTTAGCAGCTCTAGCTTTGTTTTGAGAAAATTTCCATCATTTAGTAGTGACATCTCCTTTGAGTTTGGATAATGGATATTTGATCATGTTTTCACAAAGCCTCCTCCACATCATACACAAAATACAAGGATATATCCATCTCCTTACCATATAGGGGCTGCAATATAGGTTCTCTTACCTTGGTTGATAGGCACAATCTAAAATAGTGAGGGTTAGATCAAAACCCTTATGAAGGTGTTATCCACTCCCTCAATTCTTGAATGCAAATAGGTAGATAGGTGTGATCCCTGGCTAAAAATGACATATAAAACATCTATTTATCCTTGAGTGTCTTGTGCAGATTCATGATGTTGTTCAAGTTGTGAAGGAGATTAAATATTGATACCAACAGTACGAGTGGCACCATTTCCGTGGACTTCTTGCAATTTCTTTTTGGTTCTCAAGTACTTGAAAGGTTTGAGCATTTGTGTGATCAAGTATTTGAGCTAAACATTCTTGAGATACCATTTCATACTTTAGATCTGGATGTTTTGGGTAAGAAAGACTTCAAACTCAGCCTACTCTCCTCATCTACCAGTGGTTTATATGATTTGGATGCATTGTTTTGGTTGAATTAAGAAGAAGAATATCTTATTTGTAAATCCTTGCAAGTTTTCAATATAGAATGCATTTGACAAAATATTTTTAGTGCTTTCTTGCACAACTAAGGTGAAAATCCTTGGTGGTGACTCCATGCTATTGGGATATTGAAATACCGGTTGTCTAACACATTTTTAACATTTGAAACTTGTTTAAATCTATCAAACTCGGAGGGAAGGAGATCCTCTTCATCAAGGACTCTTCTAGGAAGTTGCTCAACGAATCAAGCTCGCTCGAACTAGAAGGAAGAAGAGTGTGGAAAGTGGTTAGGGATTTGGTTACAAGGAAAGGAATCCCTATAGTTGAATTTGAAGGAGAGAAACATGTCATTGAAGATTATAATTCCTCTTCAAGTAGATCTGATTCAGCAATCTTCTTGCTGGTTTTCATTCATCATCGTGAGTGACCTTCTTGTGTATTTAAAAAACTTGCTCCTAAATCTGCTCATGTGGTTTCTAAGTTTGCTAAAGTCTATCAAGAGAGAGAGCCTTTTGGGGATTGTCATTTTAAAGATCATTCATCTATTCCAATCAGACCCATTATTACTCCTCATCGCCTTGTTTCACCTCCAAGATCACCCCCACAAAACAATATGGCTAAACCTAGACATCCATTTGTTGTAAACAACTTTGGTCCTATAAATTTTGGAGGAATGGATGTTTATCCAAAGTTTGTCCCACGGATGTGAGAAATAGGTTACCAAAATTCCAAGGTAATGTTGTTGTTGTAAATCAAAGAGCACCCACCTGGATGCAAATCAGGTTTCTAAGTTGATGTTTCGGGCATCCAGGTGTGATTTCACAACATTGAAACCTCTCTCCAAGTGTGGGACTTGTAAAATGAGATAGGAATCTCTAGATTAGAGGCTGGTTCATCAAACTCCTCTGATCATATCTTTTATTTGCATAATTGCAGAGGTTTGATTTCTAATCCTACTCTAAATTCCAAGGAAACAGAGATAGAAAGTGCAAAAATTGAAACTAAACTAATAGGTGATACACTAAAGGAGTGTTAAACACTTATTGTTCATTCAAATTGACACAATTTCATAAAATGCAACATGAAACATCATACACAGGCTGATAAGATGTAATTAGAGGTCTGAAATGAAGAAGGACAATACAAACAAAGGATTGAAAATTGATCACGAGTCTCGCATTATCATTTTTCACTTGTCAAAATCCTTGCATTTGTAACATCAAAGAGGTAGAAACATGTTACAATCATGAATAAGGTCGATACTTGCAAAAATCACTTGTTGAAGGTGAAATAAGAAGCTTGCTATCCAAAAAAATGTTCAACCTCCAAAAAATGAGCCAAATCTGCTTTTACAATGCATCGGTCAATCCCAAGAGAGAGAAAACACGTAAAAAACATGGAAGGCATTCCCCATTGAATGAAGATGCATTAAAACAGCATGGGCATCCTTACAGGACCCATGCCCGACATTTTTGGCCATCTTTGAAGAAGAATGCGACCCATTTTGCATTAAAACCGATTGTTGAAATGTCATTTCGGCCATTACCATGTGCCGAGGATTTTATTTATTTTCTCACTTTAAACTCAACCAAAATTCAAAATTCACCTTGAATCATGTATAGAATTTCACCAGCTTTCCATTGATATAAAGAACGCGAAAATCCAAGCTCGGATCGAAAGATATGGTGATTTGAAAATTTAGGGCAAAAAAAGGCCAAAATCGGATCGGCGGGAAAAAGTTTGAATTTTTACCTACCTAGTCTTTGGAAAAATTTCAAATTTTCCCCATGCTCTGCCACTCCAAGTGCCATGTGGTAGCTTCCTATTGGCCACGGGCCTCTAAGGGAAAATTTCCCACAAAACTCCGCCGAGCCATAACTTGAAAAATATAAGGAGTTAGGAGGAAAACTTTACCTTTACGGAAAGTGAGAAAGAGCTCTATCCAATGGTGCCATTTTTAGAAAGATTTGAGTGCCTAAAAATAAAAATGGAAACTGAGGCACAAGAGAGGTAAGAACACAAGGAGTTAGCCACAAAAATGAGCAGGGGCACATTTTGGATAACAATTTTGGTGACTCAGAGGGGTCATCTGCCTGCTAGATGAAGATACCAGTTTCCTGAAGCAGCCCATTGGGCATGGAGTCATAAATTTTTTTGTTTGGAACCCCAACTGACTTAGAATTTTGTAAGGAGGAAGATGGAATATCACCTGATGGAAGCAAGGACTACAAAACATCTCCAGGGACAGCAAGCATGTGCCAAAGCACTTAGGGAAAGCAAAACAACCTACAGCAAAACAATGTGCACAAGCACTTAGAGGAATGAAAACCTAAGCTAATATTTACAAGGTGGATAATTTCCCTTTAGTAGCAATGCTTTAGATAGATTCCATTGACTGGAATCTATAGTTCTTCACCATCTAATGAAGACAATTGGAAGGCATTGTTGTCCTTACACTTTGTGACCATGTATGGGCCACTCCAAATGGCATCAAATTTTGAATGCCTTCCTAGTTTTTCTCTATTTGCATCCCATTTTAACACTAGATCTCCAACTTGGAAAGATCTACTCTTGGCCTTCCTATCAAAGGTCTTCTTGATCAAATCTTGATCCTTCTCCATTGCTTGGGATGCCTGATCTCTAATCTCTTGGAGCTCCATCAACTCTACATATCTCACCTCCATGGGCCCAAACTCTAGCAACTCTAACTGCTTCATGAGTTCCAATGTTGGCAACTCAAGTGACATGGGCAAGATTGCCTCTCTTCCATAAACAATTCGAAATGGAGAGTTACCTGTGGATCTCTTGGGACTTATCCTATCAGCCCATAAGGCTGATTTAAGTTTGGTATGCAAAGACCTCGATTCTCATCAAGAATCCTATTAATGATTCTCAACAAGTTCTTGTTTGTAGATTCAACTCAGAACATTACCCTAAGGGTAGTAGTTTGATGAAGTACTTAGGTAGATCCCGTTCTTGATAGCCCACTCAGTCACCTTGGATCTAATGAATGCTAATGCATTATCTGAGATTATTGTAGCAGGTATGCCAAATCTGGTTACTATCCCCTCATAGAAGTCTAAGATGCTAGACTCATTTGCTTCCTTGAGTGCTACTGCTTCAGTCCACTTGGTGAAGTAGTCTGTGGCTGTCAAAATCCACTTATGCCCTTGGCTTGAATTGGGATTAATGACTCCAATGAATTCCAAACCCCATTGCATGAATGACTAGTCAACTAAAATTGGATGCAATGGAAGGGTAGTAAGCCTCTCTTTACCTGTGAAGAATGCACAATTCTTGCACCTTTTGATCCACGGAAAGTAATCATTGAAAATCTTGGGCCAATAATAACCAGCCTTCATGATTTTTAGAGCTGTCACTCTTGGTGCAAAATGACCACCAGCTGGTCCACCATGGAACTCTTCCAACACCCTATGAATATGATTTGTGCTAATGCATCTCAGCAGCACTCCATTCACATCTTTCTTGAACAAAACACCATCTACTATGGCATATGGGACAGCCTGCAATCTGAAGTGTCTTCTTTGGGTTTTGTTCATCTCTGGAGGGCATAGGCATGTGCTTAGGAAGTGCATTATACCTTGGGTCCAGCAAGGAGTGGGGACAGCATTATCCTCTTCTTGAGTGCTACCTTGCACATGGCTGTCTTGAACTGTCAAAACAGCCTCTTCTTTATTGCATACTCCTTTTTGCTTTCCCAAAATCAGCTGCTCACACAATCCTTTTCCTCTTACCAGCTTGGTGACCTTGATCTCAATGTCATACTCCATGACACAAGTGATCCAACCTGCCCTTTTCTCATTCAAATCCTTGTTGAGGAGGAAGTCCTTTACTCCCACATGAGAGACCAACAATTGAACCTTGTTGTTTAAGACTAGATGCTTGAATTTCTTCAAGCTTCTGATTATTGTAAGTACATGCTTCTCAATAAAAGAATATCTCACCTCATAGTCATCTAGTATTTGGTTGAAGAAAGAAATTGGATTCTCATCATTGTCCTTGTTCTATTGTACCAAAATGGCGAAATGGTATCATTACCCCCAAATGCATAGAGGATGAAATCCTTGGAGAAGGCCGGGTTGATGAGAGTTGGTGCTTGAGAGATGGCTTCAAAAATCTCCTTGCCTTCTCTTTGTCCTTTTGAAAGCCATGCTTTTCTTCAACATCTTGGTGATAGGTTTGACAAGGGCTGCAAAATCTGGGACAAACCTCCGAAAAAAATTTATTCTCCCCAAGAAACTCAAGTGCCTTGTGGCCTCGGCAATGGTAGTGCTCTTATGGCTTCAACTCTCTCTGGATCAATTGCTAATCCTTCTTTGGAGACAATATGGCCAAGGATATTTCCTTCATGTGCTAGGAAGATACACTTCTTAGGATTCAAAGACACTCCAAATCTCCTGCACCTTTGGAAAACTTTTCTCAAATGAGAGAGGTGGTCTCGCTGCATTCTTTGAAAAATAGTGATATCATCAAGACATATCGGTGCCATGTTGTTAATCAAACCTTTGAACGCCATGTCCATTTCTCTTTGGAAGGTAGCTCTAGTGTTGGACAGCCCAAATGGTATTTTCCTGTATGCATAAGTTCCCCATTTGGTTGTGAAGGCTGTCTTGAACTGATCTTCTTCCTTCACCATAATCTGATTGTAGCCTCGAGTAGCCATCAAGTAGTGAAAACCTCTCGGAGCCAGCCACAACTTGTAAAATTTTCTCCATAGAAGGGAGTGGGTAATGGTCCTTGAGAGATGCTCTATTCAAGTCTCTGAAGTCAACACACAATCTGATCTCTCCACTCTTCTTTAATTGGAACTAAGTTGGTAACCCAACTAGAATGCTTGATTGGGAATATGATTCTTGACTCAATCAACTTGTTCAATTCCTTCCTCATGAGAGGTTCCATGTGTGGATTGACTGGCCTTTGTTTCTGCCTGATGGGCTTAGTATTTGGATCCAACTCAATGGTGTGTTGAGCTAACTTGGGATTGAAACCTTTCAAATTTTTGTAGCTCCAAGTAAACACATCAGGGAACTATTGACACAGTTGTATGAACTCATACCTTTCTTGTTCAGTTGTCATATTTCCAATTTGCAATGGTTTGTTCTCTTCCACCAAGATGGATACTAAATCTTCTCTCTTGACCTGAATGTTTTCTTTCTCTTTCCTAAACTGATCATTGGGATTGAAAATGGACTCCAAAGTGATAAGTCCCTTGGGCAGCTTGTTAGTTCTCAGCTGTACCACTTGGTCACCATACTGCTGTTCCAATTTTTCCTAATTTTTAGCTCAGAACTCAGCTTCATCTTGTAAGAAATGGATGATTTGCTGGTCATTCTCAAACACTTTCCAACTTACATTGTTATCTGGCACTGAAGGCCTCACAATCACATGGATGTTTGGCTATACCTTGTCCTTTTGAATACTTTCCACAATATGAAAGGCTGCCTTAACTGCTGCAAGCCTATCAAAGAACTTGGTTTTCTTTTCTAGGAATGGATTTTATGCTAAAGCCCTCAAAATATTCAATGAGGTCCCACACCTGTTCTTGTAGCACTTGAGAAATTATTCTTGATAGCATGCTGCCCCTTAACTTGGTTTACAATCAATTCACTGTCACCAAAGACTTGCAAGTTCTTTATTCCTCTCTTTATTTCCCAATGCATCCCTTGCACCAAGGCTTCATATTCGTAGTGTTATTGGAGCATGCAAACTGAAATCTAAAAGCTGAATAGTACTTTACTCCTTGAGGTGAAATAAGCATAGCTCCACCTCCAAAGCACCTTGTCTACTCCTTGATCCATCAAAAAAATCTTCCATACCTCATTGTCATCCTTGTGGTTTGGCTTGGTGATGCTAGGAACGGCTGATCTTCTTGATGTATGCAATAGACCCCTAGCTCATAATCTTCTACTTCTTGATCGGGATCAAAAGCATGCACCTTGTTTGCCCATTCATCAAGAGTTAGATCTGGGATGCTTCCAACCTTGGTATCGGCTTCATCGGTGCTTGGGTGATCTTCTTGATCAAATTCCGAACAGTTGGCATTGATCGACTTGGAGTGTAGGGCTCAATGTGGAAGTTTGCAATGAGTTCAGACCTGATTATAGCTTTGGTTCCATACCTCGTTCGAACAACATGTGTGACTAATTAGCGAGAAAAATATCCTCCAATCTTGACTATGAAATCTCTTGACAAACATAGGGAAAAGAGTGGTGGAAGGTCTATAACTTATACATCTTGTAAAACAACAACATTTGGACATACATGCAAGGTAGGACTCAAGTTTCTAATCACCCCAACTGTTGTTACTATTGTCCCATCCAACTACACTACCCCTTTGGATATGGTTTCATATTGAATTCCTAGCTGATCAGCTATTTGCTTGGGCATCACTAAGCTACTTGCCCCAAAATTAATCATGCAATTGTGCACCAATTGGTTTCCAATGATTAATGAGACATAAAAAGGAGGGGGATTCAAAATTTTACCTTGTTGTCCTCCATGATTCCCTTCAGGCTGGGCAGCATTTGTGAGCACCTTATCTTGCATTTGGACTTGCTGATTCGAAGTTGGTCAGTCCTTCATGGAAAATTGTAGCAAATCTCTCTGGCCTGGGATAGATAGGGATTCTCACATTGATATATTTACATTTGTCTTCTTCATATGATCAATGATACTAAATGGTGATGAAAGATATCTTTGTTGTCCCTTGGTTTACATATTCATCCCTTGCATGTGGGCAGCAACAACTGGTATTTGAGTTGGTCTAGGAGCTGTCCTTGGCTGTCCTTGTGCATTCACAACTGGATTTTATGTTCCAACCATTTGTGGAGCCATAAAAGGTTGTGGATTGGTTGGAGCTAATGGTTGTTCTTCACCCAAATTCCTTCTTTTTGACCTTGTGTTGGCTGCAACACACTTGAGAGACTGTTTGATTTATGCCATAAAAATCCTCTGCCTGCCCGGTTGACAAGTGTGGTGTCATTTGGAGCTGATTGCTGTTGGAACGTTTCTTGTTGTTGGTTGTTTCCTTGACTGCCCTCACCCTCCACACCAGTAGTTATCACCATTAATGCTTGATTCAAGGCACCGTTGAAGCACATATATTGGTTGTGAGGTTCATTGCATGGAAAACACCAATCATACTCCTGAACAACGTTGTTTTGTGTTGGCACCAATTCCTAAGAGCGATATAGCATTTGGATTATAGGGCTGAAATGGTATGTTGGCAGGAGGCCTTGCTTGATTTAGATTTGCAGCTGGATTGGGTGGTCTATGAGGTTGATATGGCTTCCTATTAGGCTAAGCTTGAGGCTGGAAGGAAGGTCTAAAACTTTGGGCTTGTTGCCTCTTGAGAGTAACCAGCTCATTACCTAAATTTTGCAATTACTTCATGACTTCTTGAAGCTCATTTGGGGCACTTAGAGATGAAGTAGAAGCTTCATTTGAAATCTGATTTCTAGGAGTGGGAGAAAGAGCCAAATTACATGCTTGATTAGTGTTTGGGCTCTCTAAACTTGGAAACAATGGCATGGGAGGTCTAGGGGCTAGTTTTCCACTTGGATCAAATAATTTTCAGCCCTAATAGCAATGCTATAAGCCATAGGGATAGTTATGCCTCCCATGGACTGAATCAACATAGAAGTATCGGAATTTAGAGCTTTGAGATAGTAAATAAAATCACCTTCTACTATTGGCCTGACTGTCACTAGAATTCTCTCCCAAGTCCTTTGAAATCTAAAATTAAAATCAATCGCTTGCTCATTGGGAGCTCTTTTTGATAGTTGCCACTGCTCCATAAGGGACAAGTTGCCTCCCTTTTCCCCAAACTTCTCATGGAGGGATATACATAGCTAATTCCAATTTTGAATAGAACCTGAGGCAAGTCTCATAACCATTACAAAGATTTCCCTTTGAATGAAGATGCTAGCAGTTTGACAGCAACTTGCATCTCATTGATCTCATGGATTACACAAATGTTAGCAATATCCTTAACATGATCACCAGGTGAGGTCTGATTTTCTCCAGTGAAGTATGGAATGTTCTTCAATGCTGCAACTGGGATTGGATTTTGTGCATTGAGAGCAAGTGGGCTGCTGCCAATGAAATTGACATAGGGGTTGTTTTGTGCCATTCTAATTGGTCTTAGAACCCTTATTGACTGAATGAAAGGTATACCAGGTGGAGGAGTTGAGAGAGTTCTGTTTGGTGGAGATGGATACCTTTGGATTCTCCTCCCACTTTGCCTTATTCTTGGAGATAACTGCAGATATTCAAACAACACCTCTTCCTCTCCAGCTCTTGACCTTGTGTTGATTCTTCTCATGAGTTTTCAGGTCTGCACTGCCAAAACCAGCTGATTCTTCCCCTTGGAGTCGCCAGATGTGCAATTTATAGCTCTTTTAAGCAAGAAAATTACAGCAGATGCACATCAAATTTGCTGCAATGAAAATGAGACCTCTAAGGTCCCACTGGGCATGCCAAAACTGTTGTTGCAAATCAGCAAGCACCCTAGATGCAAATCAGGTTTCTAAGTTGATGTTTCAGGCATCCAGTGTGATTACACAACATTGAAACCTCTCTCCAAGTGTGGGACTTGTAAAATGAGAGAGGAATCTCTAGATTAGAGGCTAGTTCCTCAAACTCCTCTGATCAGATCTATTATTTGCATAATTACAGAGGTTTGAATCCTAATCCTACTCTAAATTCCAAGGAGACAGAGATAGAAAGTACAAAAATTGAAACAAAACTAATAGGTGATACACCAAAGGAGTGGTGAACACTTCTTGTTCATGCAAATTGACACAATTTCATAAAATACAACATGAAACATCATACACAAGCTGATAAGATGTAATTAGAGGTTTGAAATGAAGCAAGACAATACAAACAAAGGACTGAAAATTGATCACAGAGTCTGCACTGTCATTTTTCACTGTCAAAATCCTTGCATTTGCAACATCAAAGAGGTAGAAACCTATTACAATCATGAAGAAGGTCTGATACTTGCAAAAATCACTTGTTGAAGGTGAAAGAAGAAGCTTGCTATCCAAAAAAATGTTCAACCTCCAAAAAATGAGCCAAATCTAGCTTTTACAATGCATGGGTCGAGCCCAGGAGAGAGAAAATGTGTAAAAATGTGGAAACCATTCCCCATTGAATGAAGATGCATTAAAACAGCATGGGCATCCTTACAGACCCATGCCCTGACATTTTTGTCCATGCTGAAGAAGAATGCGACCCATTTTGCATTAAAACTAGTTGTTGAAATGTCATTTCTGGCCATTACCACGTGCCAGAGGATTTTCTTTATTTTCTCTCTCCAAAATCAACCAAAATACAAAATTGACCCCGGAATCATTTAGATAATTTCACCATCTTTCCATTGATATAAAGAACGTGAAAATCTAAGCTCTGGATCGAAAGATATGGCGATTTGAAAATTTAGGGCAAAAACAGGCCAAAATCGCATCGGCGAGCAAAAGTTTGAATTTTTACCTGCCTAGTCTTTGGAAAAAATTTCAAATTTTTCCTGCGCTCCGCCACTCTAGGTGCCATGTGGCAGCTTCCTATTGGCCATGGGCCTCCTAAGGGAAAATTTCCCACAAAAACTCCACCGAGCCATAACTTGAAAAATATGAGGAGTTAGGAGGAAAACTTTACCTTTCTGGAAAGCTGAGAGAGAGCTCTATCCAATGGTGCCATTTTTAGAAATATTTGAGTGCCTAAAAATAAAAAATGGAGACTGAGGCACAAGAGAGGTAAGAACACAAGGAGTTAGCCATAAAAATGAGTAGGGGCACATTTTGGATAACAGAGAATAACACACCATAACTAGATATCAACAACTCAAACTATTTGTTAACATGATGGATTACTTTGAAATAGAATTTAAGGATGTCTATATCAATTTTTTTCCATACACTTGAGGAAGATGCAAGAGATTGGTATAAATCTTTGCACTGATAATTCTATTGATTCATGGTCCGAGATGATTAATGCATTCAAATTACAATATGGAGACAAAACGAATCCAAGGTTCCTTCTATCCGAGTTTGAGAATATCAAGAAGAACCCTAATGATACCATTCATTATTTCAATACAAGATTTAATAAGACATTGAGAAGGTTACCTGTAATTTTGAGGCCTTGTGATGAATCTTGCTTGATTAAATATGTGGATGCATTTGATAAAAAGGCAACCTATTACTTGAGAGACAAAAATCCTACAAATTTGAGGCAAGCTTTCACCATGGCACTTCAAATTGAAAATAATATTAAAGCTATTGGTAAACCACTTAAGAGGGATGGTGTGAAGCTGATAAACCCTGAGAAGACTCAAACTAGCAAGGGTGCTGATTTGAAAGATGTTGTCAAGACTTTGGTAGGGGCTGTCAAAGAAATTTCATACAAATTAGCCCGAGCTGAGAAAGGACTTGGGCAAAGTTCACAAGGACAACAAAGAACTCAAAACCATGATAGATTTGGCAATCATCCTAGGGGTGATCAAATACAAGATGATAGAGGTAAAAGGCTTATTGGATCTGCAAATAGATAACCCCAAGCACGTGAAAATAGAGTGGTGCCTGACCCTCTCCGACTATAAGAGTTGCTATTGTTCAAGAATATCTGATATGGATCGAGTGTGATAGATTTTTCTTCCTCATCCTCCATGTGAAGTGGACCGAGAAGATATTGATGATGATAATTAGAATGAAATGGATGATGAAATTTGTATGATGGGCAGCTCTTCGGGCTCACAAGTGAAAGCAACATCAATAGATGGGATAAGTGCAAGGACTGCTGCAACCTTTTGGGATTGCATAAAGAGGGTACCATTTCTTTCTCTTCCTCAAGCTCATGATGTAGATGTAGTTCAGGCCTTTGAAATTCCTAATAATGAATTTGAATATCTAAGGGCTTTAATGATTAGGAAGTATGAGGGTGGTATTCCTTTGGAGGAAGAAAGACAATTGTTAATGAATGTTGTGGTTGGTCAAGAAAAGGAGTACAATACTAGAAGTAAAGTTTTCGGGGAGCTGGTCCTCAAGCCAAGCCAAAGACACCCTTGCTCACAAGCATTCCCAAAGATAATCCTAGAAGAGAAATAATTGCTAAGAACCTTTCTGTCCCATGCAAAAATATCAGTCCTCTCCATTCCCAGGCTGCCAAGAATACTTCTCCATATGATGAACCTTCTTGTTTCCCTTCCAATGTTGTTTTGCCAAAGAATGTTCCATATGATATAGCCGAGGTATTGAGCCAAATTAAAGTGAGTGTTCGCATTATTGAATTGCTTAGAATTCCTGAACACAAGAAAAGAGCTTTTGAATACTTGGGATTGAAAGAAGAAAAGAGTATACCAAGTAGAAATGTAAATGTTGTTGAGAATCCTCTTCAAAGTGTTGTTGGCCTTGAAACACCACCACCAATGGAAGATCTTGGAGAGGCACTGAAGTGTATTTGGGGACATCCTTGGTTGATTCCCAATTGAATTTTGATCCATTCTTCACAACTTTTCTCATAAAAGGTAGGTTGCTTCACAATTGCATGTTTGATTCTAGTGCATCATGTAATGTTATGCCTCTAGAAGTTATGAATGAGTTGGATATCAAGGTGACAGTAGCATATGGGAAGTGTACAACCATGGATTCAAGGGAAGTTCTGGTTGTTGGATGTGTGAAGGGTTTAGTAGTGCAACTTGCAGCCTATCCGGGTAAGAATTTAAAACTTGATGTTGTAATTGCTAAATCGCCCGCCAAATGGGGTATGCTTTTGTCAAGGAGGTGGGCTGCAAGTATTGGTGGTAGTGTTCAAATGGACATGTCCTATGCCACCAATCACATTGAGGGAAGCCTTGTCAAACTCAATGGTGAAGACAATCACGATGGTAGTAGTGAGGGATCTCCAAAAATTAACTAGTGTTTCTAGACTGTTGGCAGAATTTTGGTGAACTTCTATTGTTTTGTAGTTTTGGAGACTGTTTCTCCTTCTCTCTAGTTTTCTCACTTGGTACAAATTTTGGTTCTTCATTGTAAGAGTTAAGAATGTTTAACTCTTGTCTTAAACTTTTCATTTCCTTCTTGTTTCTTGGTTTCTGTTCCTCATCTTGTAATGGCCCCTACGATTCAATCTCTATTTTTACCTTATCTAATGAAAAACGTCCACCAATAAACAACTAATGTATTATCATAGAGGAAATACAATGAATATTTGTAATCATCCACACCTTCTTGGATGTCATGTACTTTATTCTCTACAAATTTCTCTTTTTCTCTCTATAGGAAAATTCTTTTAATTCTCAAAGAATTCTCTCTTCTAAATCCTAGCTTTATGCTTATATATACATCTACAACCTTAGGGAACTTTAGCTATGCAATTATACCCATTAGATTCAATTTAAAACTAAATATAGATCAAATTCCCACAACTTAATTATAGTAGTCACGTCAATCAATTGAGCTCGGTTATCCTTAATTGATGTTGGCTAGCCCTAACCGATGTCGTTTCCTCCTTTCCTAACCAATATTAGTCCATGGGTGACTGACGCTAGTTCGTCAACTGATGCCGCTTACTATGTATTCCAGCAAGTCTATAAAAACATGCTAATGAAGCAATTAAGCTCCATAACTCAAAAACATCTTTAGTCAAGGGGAAAACATTCCAATGGTATAGGAGGTTAAGCTCCATAACTCAACAACATCCTAGCTCAACTCTTTGTAGTTATTTTGAGGATAAGTCAGATCACCTATCTTTGGTAGAGTAGCTGACAATGACGAGGAGAGCACCTAATGAGTAGATGAGTTATTTTAATATCAGATTTCAAAAAAATTGGGACATGAATCCTCAAGTAGTAAGACCTATAGCCAAATATGGTTTCCTATATTATATAAAGGCTTTGAATAGTGACATTTCAGTTTATGGGAGGTATAACCTTACCAAATACTTATAACATTGATATTAGGGCGTAAAAATAGTCTTATTCAAGTAGGGAAATTATCTCCTAGACCACCCATGCCCTTGTTTCCTAAAATGCCTCAAGTGCCCTAACCTTCTATTTTTCGTATTCCTAAGCATAGTTCTCAACTCGTTGTATCTACATCATATCATCCCAAAAAATAAAAAGAGTATGAAGAAAGGAAATCCGTGATTAAAAATCTATCAAATAAATTCATATCCTTAGAAAAATAGCAAGTGCAAGCCTTCAAAAATAATTATAATCAAGGATTTAATCAAAACCATAATCCCTTTAGAAATCATTATCCAAATCAAAGGTATGGGCGAACTAGAAAAATGACAGAAATCATTATCCGATTGTTTTCCCCTGTGCAACATCTTCCAAAGACTCGATTTCAAGTCAATAATTTGTTTTGATTCGAACAATTTAATATAAGAGATATAGTAGTAATTTCTTTATAACATGCCTCATATCCAGTATAACTGTGCCAATTCCTTATGTGTGCAGGCCTAAATCATACAAAGTGCTTTAGGTAGTGATCCTTCAACTAGTGCACATAAACATGAAAATGAAGAAGTTCTAAAATTTCTCCTGAAACTAACTTTTTCTTATTTGGTGATGATAAATTCTGCAGGCAATCATCTAAGCTATAGATAACTCCAAATAGGTCGTGCACATATGTTTCTAACAATATAAAATAAAAAAGAGAATTGTGAAAAAACAACACAACCTTAAACTTCTTCCAGATCAAAGTGATCTCCAAAAGTAGAAGGATGCAAATGTAAATCATACTAGCGCTTTTAACACATAGATTCCTACACATGAGATTCTACTTAAGGTTTGAAGTGAAGTTTCATGTGTCTCTCCTTTAATAGATCAAACCTCTGTGCAGACAAAATATTTTGTCTCCGCACTTGAAAATTCAAGAAAAGAGAATGTTGTGCCTCAAATACACGAGTATATAGGATTTTCATTCAACATTTTGGACCAGATGAAGAATACCAATGTAAACTTCACAATATGGGATGTGTTGGCCATTCCATTATAGTGTGACCTGGTGCATGAAGCTCTAGTGTAAATTCCTTGCAATGACACATTATCCAAAGACGTTAGGATGTTCTCAATATTTTTCAAGTAGAGGAGAAGCAAGTGAGAAAAAATTTCAAAACCCCACCTTTTTATGTCCTTGATAATAGTCAAACATCTTATGCATAATTATATTATTGATTTAGGGGATATTAATTCTATTATACCAAAAAAAGTGTTAATGTCCTAGGTCTTGAGTGCATTCTGATTTATAAATGAGTCTTGTAACTTGATGGCTTGTTGGACCCTAAAATATTGGCTAAGTACTAAGAGGTGCACACATAGGATCAATAGATAGAAGGGAACTCAAGGAAAAGTGCACAGAAAAAAATGGTTTAAGAAGGGTTCAATTAAAACCAAGTGCATGTGTGGGAGGCATAATAAGGGTTTAAAGGACTTAGCCATATTTGGAATCATGGATTCACTTGAGGAAAAACATGAGGACCTGAATAGGTGTGATAAGTGGATAAGGTACCAACCTAGAACCTTGGAGGTCAAGAAAAGGATATTCCATGCAGGGAATATTCCCATGAGGCATCATTATAGTTAGTGGAAGGTTTGCAAAGAGGATAAGCATTCACCAATGGAGGACCACATCGACACTTGGCACATGATCTACTCATGAGAGAAGTCATGGTGGTGGATAATGGTCCTATTTAAAGAGGTTCTTGGGACATGAATAGATAGAGAGAGAGAGAGACAAGAGGTACGGGAGTGCTAAGAGAAGGAGGGTAACAAGGTGCTGCAAAAATGTTAGGAAATGCTAAGGGTTTGGAGTTCATGGTGTTAGGGTTTAGAGTACTTAGTGCTAGAGGGTTGTAAGGGATACCATTAAGCATATGTATGGGTACTGGGATCTGTAACAAGGGATATAATGGGGAAAATCATAGTTAGGATCTCTGATCATATAGGTTTGCAAGAGTTGAGTCTCTATCATTTGATGTATATGGTCTAAGATGACCCTTTTGAATGTAATATGGCTACTAGAACTCGTTAAATCAATAAACATGGATGTATACTGTAAAAATTACTTATGGGTGTAAAACATCATGTTATTTGGCTTATCATGACTTAGATCTAGTTTCTTGTACATCTTACAATGTTTATTTAGCTTTTGTAATGATGTGTGGATTTGTTAGTTATATCTACTACCTTTTTGAGTAGATGCATGTACTTATTTTTATGCAAATAATCCTCCATTAATGGTGGAACTCTATTGTAAATCTCACATAAAGGAGGGGCTCGGTGCCCACGCATGCCTCGGGTGATCATCCAATGTATGTTGGATCATAGTCGACACGCTTGGGTTTAGAAAGAAGTATTGAGGGTAAAATAATGATTACATCTTAGTTCCATTGCCAAGACCTCTTTTAAAGATATTTTGAGATAAATGTGTGATGATGGAGCACTTGACCTTGGATAATGTCGAAGCATGGCTTAAAATCATGGAGGATGAGTTTTCTCATAGGTTCAAAACTATATCTGAGTTTGATGCACAAAATGGGTGGAGGAGAACCTATATCACGAACTCTATGAGACATTATTTTGTTGTTTCCCAATAGATTTGTATGAATGACTATAATCCTATGCATCAAGGACAAGTTGATATTATAGACCTCATGTTTAGACCAAAGAATAATATCAGTGGTTGTATGATGTTGATTTGACCTAGACCCATGCTGTTGATCACTGGTGGAGTAGAGTGGTGACTAGTTATACCCTGGAATATAATTTTTCTACATATTCTTTCATGTAGATTGTTGAGTTTGAGTTCTTAAAGGATCCTGGAGGATTTTTCTTGCATGTTATTCTAAAGGCTATCAAAATCCTAGTCATTATTTTGAGTTTGGAAGCCTTTACCATGGCTATATAAACTCCTGCTAGGTGCAAGGCATGGAAGCTGACGTGGTAGAAGGATGGCGGAGCTTGCGGTGGAAATGGAAATAGAGGAGAGGTGGCTCAAGTATAATGAATATCGGAAAAGGAGTTGGTAAGAAAACAAGAAGCTACAAGAGTGATGGATTTATAGAGGTAGACGTTGTGGGAAGGAATTGAGGTTTGTGCGGATGACATGGAACTGAGTAGTCTTAGCTACCCCATCTTGGTAAGTGCGAGAAGAGAAATCCCTTATGCTTCTAGAGAGATATCATGATATGAAGAAAGGAGAAGAGTCGAAGGTGCACATCTTAACCTACATAGCAACTAGACCCTTTCACTTAATTTTCCAGTTCCTAAGATAAGTTTTGATAATCCAGTTGGTATCAATATTCATAGTCTAAAGCAACACCTAGGAGGTATAATTTTTCATTTGGTACATATATGGCTGCACATTCATTTCCTATGTTTGGGGGTATTTTTTTGGTAAAACATTTGGGCAAGGTGTAGGATCACAAGGTTTGAGTATTGTGTCAGTAGCGGCATGGTAGACACATCTAGGAGTGGCTCAAGATCACCAAATGTCTACGTGTAGTTTAGCAAGATGGTGCATTCGTAGGGTGAAATTACATTAGGCCCTTTACCTATGATAGGAGGAGGATCTGGTGGATCTGGGGGAGTTGGAACTAGTGGATCTAGTAGGTCTGGAGGTGGAGGTAAATTAGAGAGAAACAAGGTCTTAGATCTTTTGGACAAGGTCCACAACACCATCAGTAGGTGTTTTATTAGATGTTACTCCACTTACCTAATTACAAGGCCATTGAGTATGTCACGAAACATCTACATAAGTGTGAGCTACTATGGTGCATGAAGAGAGTCAATTCCCTAGAGTGGAAAGAAATTCAGTTTGTAACCACGTTGTAAGGACACGTGTAATGTTAGTCCAAGAAGTATAAACCACACTAGAAAATGGTGGATTACATTACACTGCGTAATGCCTTTTTGATAGAGTTCCACATACCTAAGTTTGAACAGAAAAGAATCAGTGTGTTGAAGGATATTCAACAAGGAATGGTAGAGAGTCTGTAGGAGTATGACATGTGTTTCAAGACTCTCTTATCCAATTTATCTTATGGCATTCACCCTTAGTAACATGCTCAATGGTTCATCAGAGGATTCATCACACCATTCGGAGGGCACTTTTAGAGAATATTTTCACAAATCCATGCAAGGCATTGGATGTTATCTTACATGTTGAGGCGGTATGAAGTGTTGATACAGAATTTAGTCCATTCCTAGAATCTCAAATTACTGTAATGGAAAAGTAGATAGAGAAATTATCGTGAACTCGGTGATAATAATGGTATAGCTTAGATACCAAATGATAGAATAGAATAATATTGCAATAACCAAGAGGGACGAAGCCTCACAAATATTATTGATCATGAAATCAGATTACATAACAATGCAAGACCTGTAATATTTATAGATATTAGACATCCTCATATGGATAGACATGACACCCTAGGACACCAACTACGAGATGATAAGACCCATCTCACATGCACATGTAATTACTACTAATACCAATATGTTATCCAATGCAAGTCACTAGACTAGAGTGCACATGTTGCACATTATTAAATAAAAGACAATGCAATAAAATGAAATAAATATGCCTATGCTAAATTATGCTAACATTCCCCCCTTAATTTTGCATAGTTTCCAATGAAGTGGAGAGGAACTCTCTGAACAGTGTGAATTTGTCACGTGCAAGTGACTTAGTGAAAACATCTGCCTTCATTCAACTGTAGGATAGAACTGGAGCTGTATGTTGTGCTTCAAGACATGCTCGCGTATGAAATGAACCTGTACTTCAATATGCTTGGTTCTCTCATGAAATACTGGATTGCGAACAAGCTTCAAAACTCCTTCATTATCAACATATACTGGAGTAGATTTATGTTGTGGTAGACCAATTCCTTCCAGTATTCGGCGTAGCCATATTGCTTCACAAATAGCTTCACCTATAGCTTGATACTCTGCTTCTGTAGAAGAGCGAGAAAAAAATTTTGTTTCTTGCTTCCCCATGATATCGGTCTAGATCCCATAAAGAAGATGAAGCCTGATGTTGACTTCCTATCATCCATGTTTCCTGCATGATCTGAATCTGAATATCCTGTCAAGAAGAAGTTGTCGTTCTTCTTGTACTCTAGACCAAGGTCAACTGTACCCTTTAGATATCTTAGTATTCTCTTTGCTGCTTTCCAATGACATATTTTTGGTTCTTGCATGAAGCATGATAAATAGCTGACTACAAAGTTGATATCTGGTCTAGTATATGTCAGGTAAATGAGACTCCCGATCAACTGCCGATAGAGAGTTGCATTCACCGGTGGTGATGGATCGGAACGAGATAACTGAAGTCTCACTTCCATAGGTGTAGCAATAGGAGTGCAATCCATCATCCTAAATTTCTCGAGCGTTGTCTTGGTGTATTTCAACTGCGACACAAAGATATGATTCTCTTTTGCCATACTTCCAACCCAAGACAATAGTGCATGAGCCCGAGATCTGTCATGTCGAACGATCGATTAAAATCCTTCTTTGTTACATCGATCATCTTCACAGAACTACCTATAATGACTAGATCGTCGACATAAACAACCACAATGACAATCTCCCCCTTGCTTTTTGAGGTAGATAATGGGGTCATAAGGATTCCTTTTGAATCCATGACTTATGAGATGCTCATCAATTTTGATATACCATGCCCGGGGTGCCTGTTTTAGGCCATATAGAGATTTTATGAGTCTGCATACCATCATCTCTTTTCCTGGTATTACATAACCCTCTGGCTGAGTCACATAGACTTCTTCTTGCAAATCTCCATTAAGAAAGGCACTTTTCACATCCATTTGGTGGAATTTCCAACCAAATTGTGAAGCTAGAGCAAAGATCATCCTGATTGTCTTGATCTTGGCTGTGGGAAAAATGTCTCCTCATAATCAATGCCTTCTTGTTATGCATACCCCTTTGCTACAATCCTTGCTTTATACTTTCAATAGTCCCATCTGATTTGTACTTAGTCTTGAATATCCATCTGCAACCAATGGGTTTCTTCCCTAGTGGAAGGTCGAAAAGTTGCCATGTGTTGTTCTTCATCACCGACCGATACTCAATCCATGGCATCTTTCCAAGCTTTTGATTGTAGGGCTTCTGAACCGTAGATGGCTTAACTATTTCCATAACTCCACTCATTAGGGCATAATTGACCTCTTCACGAGCTTGACTGCAAGTTCTAGGTCCAGGATTGGATGATGTGCTAGGTGCTTCATCCAAATTTGCATCTCTTATTAATTGAGTATACCCTTTAGGTAACTTCTTAGCTGTTCCATTGGCTTGTGGTGGATCTAATTTTTCACCATCATCCAATTCATCACTTTCATCTTCAGTGGGAACATCAAATTTTATCTTCACAAGAGGTGTATTATGCATGTTTGTTGAGTCGTTGAGTGGAGCATCTACTTGTTTCTTCTCAAAGAACTCAACATCCCTACTTGTGTATACTTTATTTTCTTTCGGATCCCATAATCTATACCCAAGTGCTTCTTCACCGTATCCAATGAATATCAATTTCTCACTTTCATATCCAACTTGTTCTGTTCTTCTTGGGTATGTGCATGCTAGCTTTACACCCAAACACTCTTAGGTGTGTAATTGATGGTTTTTGATTTGACCATGCTTCTTGAGGTGTCACTCCTTCAAGAGCTACTTTGTGGGCACTCTATTCAACAAATAGATGTAGTTCTTGCGCTTCACGCCCAAAATGTCTTTGTTAAACCCGAGTCATCAATCATACATCACACCATTTCCATGATAGTACGATTCCTTCTCTCAACTATACCATTCTATTTTGGTGTGTGAGTAGGAGGAATTTGTCGACAAATCCCATAAGCTTCCGGTAAGTCTTGAACTCATTGCTTGTGAATCCCCCTCGATCTGAGCGGAGAGTTTTGATCTTACGACCAACTTCATTCTCAACAAGTGCTTTGAACTTCTGAAATGTCTCAAAGGCTTGACTCTTGTTTCTTAGAAAATATATCCACATATTTCTTGAGTAGTCATAAACATAAAGCATAAAGTATTGACATCCAGAATGACTTGGTTGCATGGGCCCACAAAGATCGGTGTGCACCAAATCAAGCTTTCCCTTAGCTCTATATGTGTTCTTCTAGAAGGGTACTCTGTGTTGCTTTCCAGCTAGGCAATTGTGACACTTGTCAATGTTGTGCTTGAGTGTAGGAAATCCTTTCACCATGTTGCCCTTTTGAAGTGTTTGGAGATAGCCAAAACTGATGTGACCATATCTGCGATGCCATAGTTCTGTAGATTGTGTGTCTTTGGCCACTAGAGCTTGATCATCCTTGTGGACAAAATCAAGTTGGAACATGCGTCCCACATTGGAGGCTCTTGCTACAATATTGGAACCTCTTGACTTATCTCTTATCAAGCACACTTTTTCTCCATTATTACTATCAAAATCCAACTTCAAGTTGTGATCAAGGAGTTGACTAACTGATAGAAAATTCTTGGTCAACCCAGGTACATACAATACATTTGTGATTTTGCAGTCATGCTTTCCAAGAGGTAGTGAAATGTTTCCAATCCCCTTGACACTGTATGATGAGTCATCACCTAATGACACATGGTTCTTGTTAGGTGAGTCACGTAGTGTGTAGAACCAATCCTTACGTCCAGTCATGTGTCGAGTTGCACCCGAGTCAACATACCAGATATCTTGTGTGGACTTGGTTTCTTCATCAAATTGAGCAGAATACATGTGGTGTCCTTCATCTGAATCATCCTCATGTTTGGCAATGTACCCTTGTTGTTTGGGTTTTCTTTGCCAATTACCATTTTTCTGCCCTTGATTGTTGTTGTTGTTGGACTTCCCTTTATTTGAATTATTGTTACCCTGTTGGTTATTGGGTTTTGAATTACTTGATGAACCCTTTTTGTAGGAATTGTACCAACAATATTTGATGTCATGTCCCCCTCTATTGCAAATGGGACACTTCTTGGTGTTGTCTCGTTGACTTTGGTTTTTTTGGGACTTCTTGTGATTGGAATGAAATTTCCCCTTTTCTTTATGATTGGAAGATAGTGCTTGCTCATCTTCATGATCTTTATTGTTCATTGTCTCTTCTTGTTGGAGTAGATTGACCAAATTCTCAAAGGTGACTGTGTGTTCACTCATATTGATAGTTGTCACAAAGATTCTATAGGAAGGAGGAAGTTCTCACAACACAATTGGTATGAGGTCTTCATCACTTATCTCTTTTCCCAATGCCAATAGAGATGCCCTCAAAGTGGCAACTCGTCTCAAAAAAACTTCAACCTTCTCATTGTGATTGAACTTCAAAGTATGTAGTTGTGATAGTAGGTTGAGAATGGCATTCTTGTTCTTTTCCTCATAGACTGTGCTCAACTTATCCCATGCACCCTTGGCCGATGTGGCATCTCTAATGTGGGGTTGCACATCATCTGTTACACTAAACAAGATGATCAACTTGGCCTTTTGATTGGCCCTATCAAATTGAACTTTTTTTCTTCCATCATCAAGAGATCTTGTTGTTTGTCCATCTACAACTGTCCATAGGTCTTCAAACTCAAGTAACACCTTGATCTTCGGTTTCCATGCAGCATAGTTGTCTCCTCTTGTGAATCTGGCAAGAAGAACTTTGGTGCTTGTGCACCCATTTCTACAATCTGAATTTCTGAAACTCTAAATTTCTGACAAAGGGTAAGGCTCTTATCACTCCAGGTTTATGCTCTCCCTCTCAATATACCATCAGGCCGATATACCAAACCTTTCTATATAAGTTCCCTTTTGATATACCCATCGGTACGTGGAAGAAGATCACCCTTTCAATATACCCGTTAGTACAGAAAGAGGTGTTAACGCATGTGAAAGAATTTAGTACGTGGTACTTAGACAGTACGGAGAGGGGTTTGTGCAAGCACAAACGGATGGGAGGGCTCAAATGTGTGTGTATTATGTCCTTATTACTCCCCATCAATTTTATAGGGTCGATGCCTAGATGACATTTAGGTAGCTGTGTTAGGCATTAAGTGCAGTAGTAGTCGTGATGGCATCACCCGTAAGCGCTTCCCAGAGGCACCGTATATACCGAACGTTGCTATGAGATCAAAGATCTCGTGTGATAGAACCAAACATAAAATAAAAAAATTGTACTTTTTTTTTTTTTTTAAACACTTTATGCACCAAGATTAGTACAAAATGCTCCAAAAGTACATCAAAATGAAGTTTTTGTGTCCCCCCTCTTTAGAAAAAAGGGTCTAGAATCACAAAATACACAATTTAGGCCAAAAATATTTTTTACCCCCAATTGGAGTTTTTCCGCTAAATTTAGCGGTGGCTCTAAATGTGTTTAGTGAGCTTCTAAATTTAGAAATCTCCCAAAATTTATTAATTTCTCCAAATTTTCCAAAAAAAATAATTTAATAAAAAATATGGAGAAAGTGGGAATCGAACCGTTGACCTGTTTGTTCCCAAGATCCAAACAAACAATCTGAATATTGTTTTCAGCTTTTCTCACAAACCGTGATATGATTTTTTCTAAAATTTTGACAACAGCATCATACAATATTTTTCTTGAAACCCACAAAATTTTAGAAGAATTGGAATCTTATTTTTTTATATCTTACCAATTTACTAGCTAGATCTGATTTTTTTTAAAAAAAAATGATCCGACTTGTACAGACTTTTTGTCATATGTAGAGGCCAAATCTAAAGATGATGTAAACTGCAAAGTTGTGTGCCTCCTTCTTATCTTTCCAAAAAAAAAAACAGCACATCAATCCAACATTGTATGAAAAAGTTACGTCATTTTTTCTAAGAGCTATCTGCTGGAATTTTGTTGACGGGACTGCTTCAACCTTTGCTCCCGAATTCTTCACACCTCCACTTTCAGATCTGATTTTTTTTTTTTAGATCTGATCTTTTTTTTTTTTTTTTTGATCTACAATTTTTTTCAAGATCTCTCTCCTTTTTTTTTTTTTTTTTTTTTTAAGATCTCTTTTTTTTCACAAATCTTTTTTTTTTTTAGATCTGCAATTTTTTCCAAGATCTTTCTCCTTTTTTTTTTAAAGATCTCCAAATCTGAAATATTCTGCCAATATGTTAGATCAATTGGCTATGCC
The DNA here is from genome assembly GCA_018340775.1 of Taxus wallichiana var. yunnanensis. Classification (NCBI taxonomy): domain Eukaryota; kingdom Viridiplantae; phylum Streptophyta; class Pinopsida; order Cupressales; family Taxaceae; genus Taxus; species Taxus wallichiana. Next base: position 300,651,124 of record CM031243.1, on the reverse strand, counting down.
AATGACTAATAAAAAAATTTACCTTCCAAATAAGTGGATAAGTCAAATTTTAATTGATGGATGCTTGGGAGGAATGGAGGCTGCGGGATGCTTCAATGGCTCTCCTTTGATGTAGATCTTCTTCTCCAATGGATCCTCTCCAATAGTGCTCCTCTTCAACTTTGCTTGGATAGAACCTGCTCTGATACCAAATGATAATAATGGTATAGCTTAGATACCAAATGATAGAATAGAATAATATTACAATGACCAAAGAGGGACGGAAGCCTCACAAATATTATTGATCATGAAATCAGATTACATAACAATGCAAGAGCTATAATATTTATAGATATTAGACAGCCTCATATGGATAGACATGACACCCTAGCAGACACCAACTACGAGATGATAAGACCCATCTCACATGCACATGTAATTACTACTAATACCAATATTGAATGTTATCCAACATAACAATATTGAATGCAAGTCACTAAACTAGAGTGCACATGTTGCACATTATTAAATAAAAGACAATGCAATAAAATGCAATAAATATGTCTATGCTAAATTATGCTAACACTCAGCCCATGAGACTTGTAGTTGGTTATTGTGTATGGATTGTGACGTAGAAGTGCATAAGAAGGAAAATTTTCCTTGGAGATCAGTACATGCAATGATGGTAGACTATGAGATATTCCACAAAGATCCTAATGCGAGTACGTGTCTACTACTTCAACACGTGATCTATAATAATGTGTCTTTCTATTGCAAAATTTACACATATACTACTCATGATACTAAGTATTGTAGATTTATTGAATAAATACATGATACCATTGAATCTTCATGTGTGTTAAACTAGTGTTGTGAATAATGTAAAGGATGATGGTCATCATTATGAAGGATGCGTAGATGAAGGGAATCGTAAAGGATTTAAAGTTCTTAGAAACCATGGAGGTGGAAGAAGTCATTCCCATGTGGAACTTGTTAAACTATAGGTTTATAGAACACTATAAGCGTGATTGCCTCAATATGTTATAATGATCTTGGTATGGGAAAAAGCACAAGTATGAGGAATTCCCAAAAAAATTGGACACATGAGCCAAAATTCAAACGAAAGGATAAGGGTGCTTTTTAGGATGGTGATCTTGAAGCATGCTAACCAATAGTAGATGCTAAGAAATACATGTGAGTCGATTTATAACATGTGTTGGTGACGATGCGATTGGAGGTCAGTAAGCACTTGAGGAGATACCAAAGTAAAGTTTGATGATTATAAGAGAAGAATTTTTATATGGTAAATATTTGGACCCTACACATCGAATGAAGTATATCAAGAGATAATAGACATAATCAAAAGTCTTCATGTGTAAATTTAGTGTCTAAAGAGAAATCCAAGAATTTGGAGTAGAAGAAAAGTGATGAAGTCCTCATTCAGATATAGGTGATGTCAGAGAGGTGTGTAAGATACTATGCCAAGAGAATATCATTCCTCTATTAGGATAATGGTTGAGAGATAAAGTAAGATCTAGAGGAGAGCACAAGAGTCATCTCTTGGACGCTAACCTTCCTCCCCACCTTGACTATGATAAGGATATTACCTTGAATGTAGTTGTGGATGGATGGCTCCTAAGTAATATTCTGATTGACATGGGTGTGGAAGTTAATTTTCTCACCACTGGATGCATGAAATCAAATGGGAAGGCCCCATTACATCCATCTTCAAATGTGTTGTATATGGATAACAAGACAAAGGTATTGCCCATTGTTGTTTTAAATGATGATGTTATCACTATCCAAGGGGTGAAATTCACTAAAAACTTTAAATTCTTGGCGCTTGTTGAGGTGGACACATTTTTGGTGTTACTTGGGTGCCCCTAGTGCTATAAAACCAATAATGAATTATGTTTCAATAAGGGAAATATAAGTTTTGAGAATAATGAGGAACATGTTATCATCCCTTTGACAGATGGAAATTCAATTCCCTATACTGATCCCTTGGGAGAAGAAGACCCAAACCAAATCTATGTGCTCACTATCAGGGACCATGAGGTTGTGCAACTAACAAAATAAGGTGTTATTCAGTGGGAAGACACTCAATCTATAAGTGATACAACTAGTGTGGCATGTGATAATTGGGCACATGGGACATATGAGTTAGTTGGAAGGTAGTTAAGAATATTTTTGATAAGAGTAACAAAGGTGCACTCTCCAAGCACCCGAGAGGAAATTAGTTTCCAAGTTACACTAGGGGAGCCAACCCTAATGTTTTCCTGTGAGCAATGGAGACCTAGTAGATATGTGAGATCAAAAGGAGAAGGATGCTTAGCTATACCTTATTAGGGACCATAACATGTTGGTGGGTGACCCATCATAATAACCTTCTAGAGTGGTGCAAGGTGAGGATCACATTCTCTATTAGGTTTATCTGAAGCAATGCACCTACTATTATATAAGATTATCATTGGAAGGAACCTGCCTTGCTTCATGTTCGGGCATGTGAGAATTCATGGAAGGTGCAGAAGCCTTTCCATCATATTTATGGTTACATAATATTTACTCCACCTTACAAGGTTACTGCAGCATGGTACATTCACTCGAGTTGTGCCGTCGAAGAAACCTTGACGGGAGTTTACGGCTGATCTCATTCAAGACTTCGAGTATCGAGCACTAATCCATTGGTGAATGAGGCATTGCAAGTTGTTAAGTGCCTAACTATGGGATATAGTTCCATGGTGGAGGATAGAATACTAGAATTATTGGGTGAACCTAGCTTAGAAGTGTACTTTGATGAGCAAGAATTAGAAGAGGTACAACTTGAGCGTGCATGCATGGAAAAAGAGAAAGGAAAATTTGTCTACGTAATAGACGGTGAAGAGGTGGAAAAATTGGATATTATCCATCTTTGTGGGCACATGTGAGGTTATGGATAGTGTCGATAAGAAAGCACGCACCTATCATGAGCCCCTGAAAAACCACAAAGGTTAACATTGGTTTGGAGGTGGAACCTAAGGAGGCTACTATTAGAGATTACTAGATAGAAAAGGAGGTTTCAAGATCATCGATCTGTTGCATGAATTTTAGGATTTGTTTCCACACAGGTACCATGAGCTTAAAGGAGTTCCCCACTCCTTCGAGAGAAATTAAGATCAAGTTAAAGGAAGGTACGCACCCAATTCCGAAGAGACATTATCAAATAAATCTGAATTTGTGCATTAAAGTCAAGGAGGAGATTGACAAGATGATTGCATTAGGAATTTTTATCCAAAATGTGCCCCTGCTCATTTTGGATGGCTAACTCCTTGTGTTCTTTCCTCTCTTGTTCCTCGTGTCTCCATTTTTTATTTCGAGCACTCAAATCTCTCTAGAAATAGCACCATTGGATAGAACTATTTCTCGGCTTTCAAAAGGTAAATTTTTCCTCCTAACTCCACGTATTTTTGAAGTTATGGTCCCGAGCAGAGTTTTGTGGGGAAATGTTTCCCAGAAGGCCCGGAAATCGTCAAGCGCCACGTGTCAAGGGAAAAAACACCAAGCGCCCGAAGGAAAAAATGGTCGAAGGGCCCGTGCCCAATCAAAATGTGCCATGTGGCACTCGGAGTGGCGGAGCACGGGGAAAATTTGAAGAATGTTCAAAAGACCAAACGGGTAAAAATTTAAACTTTTTGCCCGCCGATCCGATTTTGGCCTGTTTTTGCCCTAAAACTTCAAATCGCCATATCTTTCGATCCAGAGCTCAATTTTCACGTTCTTTATATCAATGGAAAGCTGGTGAAATTATCTACATTATTCCATGGTCAATTTTGAATTTTGGTTTAGTTTGGAGGAGAAAATCAAAATCTAGTACGTGCCCATCGACCAGAACTACGTTTCAACAACCAATTTTAACGCAAAATGGGTCGCATTCTTCTCCAGTATGGTCAAAAATATCAGGGCATTGGTTTGTAAGGACCTCCATGCTGTTTTTAATGCATTTTGGTCAATGGGGAATGGCTCCCACATTTTTTCATGTTTTCTCTCTCCTGGGCTCGACCCATGCACTGTAAAAGCTAGATTTGGCTCATTTTTCAAAGGTTGAACACCTTTTTGCACAACAAGCTTCTGTTTTCACCTTCAACAAGTGATTTTGGAAGTATCAGACCTTCCAAGGATTGTAACAGGTTTTTCTACCTCTTTGGTGTTGGAATACAAGGATTTTGATGTTGAAAATCACAATGCAGGCTCTGTGAATGCTTTCAGTCCTTTGTATGTGTTGTTTGCTTCATTTCAAACCCTTGATTACAACTTATCAACCTGTGCATGATGTTTTATGTTGCAATTTCTGATTTGTGTCAATTTTCATGAACAAGAAGTGCTCACCACTCCTTTGGTGTATCACCCTTATCAGTTTAGTTTCAATTTTTGCATTTCTTATCCCTGTCTCCTTGCAAATTAGGATAAAATTAGGATCTGAACCTCTGCAGTTGTGCAAATATAGATCTAATCAGAGGATTTTGAGGAACCAGCCTCTAATTTGGAGATTCCTCTCTCATCTTGCAAGTCCCACACTTGGAGAGAGGTTTCAATGTTGTGCAATCACACTGGATGCCCTGAACATCAACTTAGAACCTTGATTTGCATCCAGGGGTGTTGCTGATTTGCAACAATAGTTTTGGCACGCCGGTGGGACCTTAGAGGTCTCATTTTCATTGTAGCAAAGTTGATGTGCATCTGCTGCAATTTTCTTGCTTAAAAGAGCTATAAGTTACACATCTGGCGACTCCAAGGAAGAAGAATCAGCTGGTTTTAGCAGTGCAGACCTGAAAAATCATGAGAAGAATCACTACAAGGTCAAGAGCTGGAGAAGAAGAGGCACTGTTTGAATATCTACAGTTATCTCCAAGAATAAGGCAAAGTGGGAGGAGAATCCAAAGGTCTCCATCTCCACCAAATAGAACTCTCTCAACTCCTCCATCTGGTATGCCTTTCATTCAATCAACAAGGGTTTTAAGGCCAATTAGAATGGCACAAAACAACCCCTATGTCAATTTCACTGGTAGCAGCCCACTTGATCTCAATGCACAAAATCTAATTTCAATTGCAGCCTTGAAGAACATTCCATACTTCACTGGAGAGAATCAGACTACTCTTGGTGATCATGTTAAAGACATTGCCAACCTTTGTGCAATTCATGAAATCAATGAGATGCAAGTTGCTATCAAATTGTTGGCATCTTCATTCAAGGGGAAGGCTTTGCAATGGTTTAGAAGCCTTGCCTCAGGTTCTATTCAAAATTGGAACCAGCTATGTGTAGCACTTCATGAGCAATTTGGAGAGAAGGGAGACAACTTGTCTCTTTTGGAGCAGCTGACAACCATCAAGAGAGCTCCCAATGAGTAGCTGACTGATTTCAACTTCAGATTTCAAAGGACTTGGGAGAGAATTCCAGTGGTAGTCAGGCCAACAGCAGAAGGTGCTTTTCTTTACTATCTCAAAGCTCTAAATTCTGATATTTCTATGTTAATTCAGTCCATGGGAGGCACAACTATCCCCATTGCTTATAGCATTTCCATTAGAGCTGAAAATTGTTTGATCCAAGCTGGAAAACTAGCCCCTAGACCTCCCATGCCATTGTTTCCAAGTTTAGAGAGCCCAAACACTAATCAAGCACCTAATTTGGCTCCTTCTCCCACTCCTAGAAATCAAAATTCAAGTGAAGCTTCCACTTCATCTTCTAGTGCCTCAAATGAACTTCAAGAAGTCATGAAGCAATTGCAAAATTTAGGTAATAAGCTGGTTACTCTCAAGAGGCAACAAGCCCAAAGTTTTAGACCTTCCTTCCAGCCTCAAGCTCACCTAACAGTAACCATATCAACCTCATAGACCACCCAATCTAGCTGCAAATCTATATCAAGCAAGGCCTCCTGCCAAAGACCATTTCAACCCTATTATCCAAATGCTATATTTGCATCTAAGGTATTGGTGCCAACACAAAACAACGTTGCTCAAGAATATGATTGGTGTTTTCCATGCAATGAACATCACAACCAATCTATGTGTTTCAACGGTGCCTTGAATCAAGAATTAATGGTGACAACTACTGGTGTGGAGGGTGAGGGTAGTCAAGGAAACAACCAACAACAAGAAACATTCCAATAGCAATCAGCTCCAAATGACACCACACTTGTGAACTGGCAGGCAGAGGATTTTTGTGGCATAAATCAAATAGTCTCTCAAGGTGTTGCAGCCAACACAAGGTCAAAAAGAAGGAATTTGGGTGAAGAACAGCCATTAGCTCCAACCAATCCACAACCTTTTATGATGGTTGGAAAACAAAATCTAGTTGTAAATGCACAAGGGCAGCCAAGAACAACTCCTAGACCAACTCAAATACCATTTGTTGCTGCCCACATGCAAGGGATGAATATGCAAACCAAGGGACAGCAAAGAGATCCTTCATCACCATTTAGTATCATTGATCAGATGAAGAAGAAAAATGTAAATATATCAATGTGGGAATCCCTATCTATCCCAGGCCAAAGAGATTTGCTACAAGCTGCCATGAAGGACTGGCCAACTTCGAATCAACAAGTCCAAATGCAAGAGAAAGTGCTCACAAATGTTACCCAGCCTGAAGGGAATCATGGAGGACAACAAGGTAAAATGTTGAAGCCCCCTCCTTTTTATGTCTCATTAATCATTGGAAACCAATTGGTGCACAATTGCATGATTGATTTCGGGGCAAGTAGCTCAGTGATGCCCAAGCAAATAGCTGATCAGCTAGGACTTCAATATGAAACCATATCCAAAGGAGTAGTGCAGTTGGATGGGACAGCAGAGTAACAACAGTTGGGGTGATTTGAAACTTGAGTCTTACCTTGCATGCATGTCTAAATGTTGTTGTTTTACAAGATGTATCAGTTATAGACCTTCCACCACTCTTTGCCCTATGTTTGTCAAGAAATTTGATAGCCAAGATTGGAGGATATTTATCTCGCTGATTGGTCACATGTTGTTCAAAATGAGGTATGGAACCAAAGCTACAATCAGATCTGAACCTAATTACAAAATTCCACATTGAGCCCTACACTCCAAGTCGGATCAATGCCAATTTTTGGCATTTGATCAAGAAGATCACCTAAGCACCGATGAAGATGACACCAAGGTTGGAAGCATCCCGGATCTAACTCTTGATGAATGGGCAAACAAGGTGCATGCTTTTGATCCTTATCAAGAAGTAGAAGAATCGAGCTAGGGTCTATTGCATACATCAAGAAAATCAGCCCATTCCTAGCATCACCAAGCCAAACCACAAGGATGACAATGAGGTATGGCAGCTGTTTTTGATGGATCAAGGAGTAGACAGGTGCGGAGGTGGAGCTATGCTTATTTCACCACAAGGATTAAAGTACTATTCAGCTTTTAGATTTTAGTTTGCATGCTCCAATAACACCGCTGAATATGAAGCCTTGGTGCAAGGAATGCATTGGGCAATAAAGAGAGGAATAAAGAACTTGCAAGTCTTCGGTGACAGTGAGTTGATTGTCAACCAGGTCAAGGGGAAGCATGCTGTCAAGAATGATCTACTCAAGTGCTAGAAGAACAGGGTGTGGGACCTCATTGAATATTTTGAGGGTTTTGGCATCAAATCAATTCCTAGGAAAGAGAACCAAGCTGCTGACAGGCTTGTAGCAGTTGGGGAAGCCTTTGATGTTGTGGAGAGCATTCAAAAAGATAAGGTACAGCCAAACATCCATGTGATTGTGAGGCCTTCAGTGCCGGATAACAATGTAAGTTGGAAAGTGTTTGAGAATGACTAGAAAATCATCCATTTCTTACAAGAAGAAGCTAAGTTCTCAGCTAAAAATCAGGAAAAATTGGAACAGCAGTATGGTGACCTAGTGGTACAGCTAAGAACTAACAAGCTGCCCAAGGGACTTATCACTTTGGAGTCCATTTTCAATCCCAATGATCAGTTTAGGAAAGAGAAAGCAAACATTCAGTCAAGAGAGAAGATTCAGGTATCCATCTTGGTGGAAGAGAACAAACCATTGCAAATTGGAAAGATGATAATTAAACAAGAAAGGTATGAGTTCATACAGCTGTGTCAAGAGTTCCCTGATGTGTTTTTACTTGGAGCTACGAATATTTGAAAGGTTTCAATCCCAAGTTAGCTTAGCACACCATTGAGTTAGACTCAAATACTAAGCCCATCAGGAAGAAACAAAGGCCAGTCAATCCACACATGGAACCTCTCATGAGGAAGGAATTGAACAAGTTGATTGAGTCAAGAATCATATTCCCAATCAAGCATTCTAGTTGGGTTGCCAACTTAGTTCTAGTCAGAAAGAAGAGTGGAGAGATCAGATTGTGTGTTGACTTCAGAGACTTGAATAGAGCATCTCTCAAGGACCATTACCCACTCCCTTCTATGGAGAAAATTTTGTAAGTTGTGGCTGGCTCCGAGAGGTTTTCACTACTTGATGGCTACTCGGGCTACAATCAGATTATGGTGAAGGAAGAAGATCAGTTCAAGACAACCTTCACAACCAAATGGGGAACTTATGCATACAGAAAATTCCATTTGGGTTGTCCAATGCTGGAGCTACCTTCCAAAGAGCAATGGACATGGTGTTCAAAGGTTTGATTAACAACGTGGTGCTCATATACCTTGATGATATCACTATTTTTCAAAGAAATGCAGCAGACCACCTCTCCCATTTGAGACAAGTCTTCCAAAGGTGCGGGAGATTTGGAGTGTCTTTGAATCCTAAGAAGTGTATCTTTCTAGCACATGAAGGAAATCTCCTTGGCCATATTGTCTCCAAAGAAGAATTAGCAATTGATGTAAAGATGGTTTAAGCCATAAGAACACTACCATTGCGAAGCCACAAGAAGGCCCTTCGTGGTTTCTTGGGAGAAAAACTTTGTTCGGAGGTTTGTCCCAGATTTTACAGCCCTTGTCAAACCTATCACCAAAATGTTAAAGAAAATCATGGCTTTCAAGTGGATAGCAGAAGGCAAGGAGAGTTTTGAAGCAATCAAATAAGCCATCTCCCAAGCACCAAATCTCATCAACCCGGATTTCTCCAAGGATTTCATCCTCTATGCTTTTGGAGGTAATGATACAATTTCTGCCATTTTGGTACAGCAAAACAAGGACAATGATGAGTTGTCAATTTCTTTCTTCAGCCAAAGCCTAAATGACTATGAGGTGAGATATTATTTTATTGAGAAGCATGTACTTGCAATAATCAGAAGCTTGAAGAAATTCAAGCATCTAGTCTCAAACAACAAGGTTCAGTTATTGGTCTCTCATGCGGGAGTAAAGGACTTCCTCCTCAACAAGGATTTGAATGATAAAAGGGTAGGTTGGATCACTCGTTTCATGGAGTATGACATTGAGATCAAGGTCACCAAGCTGGTAAGAGGAAAAGGATTGTGTGAGCAGCTGATTCTGGGCAAGCAAAAAGGAGTATGCAATAAAGAAGAGGTTGTTTTGACAGTTCAAGATAGACATGTGCATGGTAGCACTCAAGAAGAGGATAATGTTGTCCCCACTCCTTGCTGGACCCAAGGTATAATTCATTTCCTAAGCACAGGTCTATGCCCTCCTAGAGATGAACAAAACCCAAAGAAGACACTTCAGATTGCAGGCTGTCCCATATGCCATAGTGACGGTGTTTTGTTCAAGAAAGATGTGAATGGAGTGCTACTGAGATGCATTAGCACAAATCAGATTCATAGGGTGTTTGAAGAGTTCCATAGTGGACCAGCTAGTGGTCATTTTGCACCAAGAGTGACAGCTCTAAAAATCATGAAGGCTGGTTATTATTGGCCCAAGATTTTCAAAGATTACTTTCCATGGATCAAAAGGTGCAAGAATTGTGCATTCTTCACGGTAAAGAGAGGCTTGCTACCCTTCCATTGTATCCAATTTCAGTTGACCAGCCATTCATGCAATGGGGTTTGAACTTCATTGGAGTCATTAATCCCAATTCAAGCAAAGTGCATAAGTGGATTTTGACAACCCTGAGACTACTTAACCAAGTGGACTCAAGCGATGCACTCAAGAGAAGCAAATGAGTCTAGTAATTTAGACTTTTATGAGGGGATAGTAACCAGATTTGGCATACCTACTACAATAATCTCAAATAATGCATTAGCATTCATTGGATCCAAGGTGACTGAGTGGGCTGTCAAGAACGGGATCTACCTAAGTACTTCATCAAACTACTACCCTCAAGGCAATGGCTAGGTTGAATCTACAAACAAGAACTTGTTGAGGATCATTAGGAGAACTCTTGATGAGAATCATAGGTCTTGGCATACCAAACTGAAATCAGCCTTATGGGCTGATAGGATAACTCCCAAGAGATCCACAGGTAACTCTCCATTCAAGCTTGTTTATGGAAGAGAGGCAATCTTGCCCATGTCACTTGAGTTGCCAACATTGGAACTCATGAAGTAGTTAGATTTGCTAGAGTTTGGGCCCATGGAGATGAGATATGTAGAGTTGATGGAGCTCCAAGAGATCAGAGATCAGGCATCCCAAGAAATGGAGAAGGATCAAGCTTTGATCAAGAAGACCTTTGATAGGAAGGCCAAGAGTAGATCTTTCCAAGTTGGAGATCTAGTGTTAAAATGGGATGCAGATAGAGAAAAACCAGAAGGCATTCAAAATTTGATGCCATTTGGAGTGGCCCATAGATGGTCACAAAGTGTAAGGACAGCAAATGCCTTCCAATTGTCTTAATTGGATGGCGAAGAACTGCAAATTCCAGTCAATGGAATCTATCTAAAGCATTGCTACTAGAGGGAAAATCTCCACCTTGTAAATATTAGCTTAGGTTTTCATTCCTCCAAGTGCTTGTGCACATTGTTTTGATGTAGGTTGTTTTGCTTTCCCAAGTGCTTTGGCACACTTGCAGTTCTCGGGAATGTATTTGCAGGCCTTGCTCCATCGAGATGATTTTCCATGTTCCTCTTTGCAACGTTCTAGTCGGTTGGGGTATTAAATAGGGAATCAAGTGACTCCATGCCCATTGGATTACTTCAGAAATTGGTATTTTCATCTAGCAGACAAATGACCCCTCTAAGTCACCAAAATTGTTATCCAAAATGTGCCCCCTGCTCATTTTGGATGGCTAACTCCTTGTGTTCTTGCCTCTCTTGTGCCTCAGTCTCCATTTTTTGATTTCCAGGCACTCAAATCTCTCTGGAAATGGCACCATTGGATAGAGCTCTTTCTCAGCTTTCCAGAAAGGTAAATTTTTCCTCCTAACTCCACGTATTTTTTGAAGTTATGGCTCAGCGAAGTTTTCGTGGGAAATTTTTCCCTAGAAGTCCCGCAACCAATCAGGAGCTGCTACGTGTCCAAGGGCGAAAAAACACCAAGCGACCCAAAGGAAAAAATGGTCGTGAAGGGTCCACACCCAATCAAAATGTGCCATGTGGCACACGAGTGGCAGAGCACGGGGAAAATTTGAAAAATGTTCCAAAGACCAAATGGGTAAAAATTCAAACTTTTTGCCCATCGATCCGATTTTGGCCTGTTTTTGCCCTAAAACTTCAAATCAACATATCTTTCGATCCAGAGCTCAGTTTTTCACGTTCTTTATATCAATGGAAATCTGTTGAAATTATCTACATTATTTCATGGTAAATTTTTAATTTTGGTTCATTTTGGAGGGAAAAAATCAAAAAACGCTTTTGGTACGCACCTATGGACAGAACTCACATTTCAACAACCAATTTTAATGCAAAATGGGTTGCATTCTTCTCCAGCATGGTCAAAAATGTTAGGGCATGGGTTTGTAAGGACCTCCATGCTATTTTTAATACATTTTGGTCAATGGGGAATGGCTCCCATGTTTTTCATGTTTTCTCTCTCCTGGGCTCGACCCATGCACTGTAAAAGCCAGATTTGGCTCATTTTTCAAAGTTTGAACACCTTTTACACAGCAAGCTTCTGTTTTCACCTTCAACAAGTGATTTTTGAAGTATCAGACCTTCCAAGGATTGTAACAGGTTTTTCTACCTCTTTGGTGTTGGAATACAAGGATTTTGATGTTGAAAATCACAATGTAGGCTCTGTGAATGCTTTCAGTCCTTTGTATGTGTTGTTTGCTTCATTTCAAACCCTTGATTACAGCTTATCAACCTGTGCATGATGTTTTATGTTGCAATTTCTGATTTGTGTCAATTTTCATGAACAAGAAGTGCTCACCACTCCTTTGGTGTATCACCCTTATCAGTTTAGTTTCAATTTTTACATTTCTTATCCTTGTCTCCTTGCAAATTAGGATAAAATTAGGATCTGAACCTCTGCAGTTGTGCAAATATAGATCTAATCAGAGGAGTTTGAGGAACCAACCTCTAATCTAGAGATTCCTCTCTCATCTTGCAAGTCCCACACTTGGAGAGAGGTTTCAATGTTGTGCAATCACACTGGATGCCTTGAACATCAACTTAGAACCTTGATTTGCATCCAGGGGTGATGTTGATTTGCAACAACATGAATCATTAAGGTTGTTGAAGAATCATAATGGATAATTTCAATGGTCATCATCATTAAGAGGGATGGAAGGATAAGGATTTTCATTGATTATAGGGATTTGAATGCGGTATGTGGCATTGACTATTGTCCAACCCCATTCACTAAGGAGATCTTGGAAAGAGTAGCTAGACGTGAGATCTATCCTTACAGAGATGGATTCTCAAGATATCATTAGGTTAGAATTGTAAAGAAGGACCAAGAAAACACAACTTTTTCCACTTAATGGGGAAGTTTTTCCTAAATGGTTTTTCCTTTTGAACTGAATAACGCACTTGTTGTGTTTTTGCACATTTTCATTCAGGCATTTCAGGACTTTATCCACAAGTTTCTACAAGTCTGCCTAGATGACTAGACAATATATGGATTAGTGAGGGACCATTGTGACAATCTGAGGCTAATGTTTAAGAGGTGGTGACAATTGAGTATATACATCAACATTAAGAAATGTGTTTTTTCTACTCCATTTCGCACCTTTTTGGGATATATCATATGTAAGGAAGGCTTGTTGATGGACCCCGCCAAAGTTGTCGTTCTTGTGGTATTAGGGGATCCTACCAGAGATAGAGCGTGATGCATGGATTACTTAGGCATATGGGGTATTCCCAAAAATTTATTAAGGGGTATGCTAAGATCACCATGCCGTTGGAAAATTTGTTGAAGAAAAAAGTACATTTCATTGGGTAGAGATGTAGCAGAGATGACATTTGGCACATTAAATAATAGGATTATCATTTTGCCCTTATTACAATTTCCCTCTTGGGATAATCCATTCCATGTACATGTTGATGCTTCAGGGATGGTGATTGGAGAAATATTAGCACAACTTGGAGAGGGAATTTTTGACCACCCCTTGTGCTTTACTAGTAGGAAGCTAACCCCAACAGAATAGAACTATACTACTATTGAGTGTGAGGCATTGTTAATGATCTACATGCTACAAAAATTTAGGTAGTATCTGTTAGTAATAGCCTTTATATTATACATGAACCACATGGCATTTAAGTACTTGGCAAACAAGCCCGTCTATAAGGGCACATATGCGAGTGGGTCCTACCATTTCAAGAGTTAGAGTTTACGGTTGTTGTAAAACCCGAGTAAGATTAATTTGGGGTCTGACCATTTATCAATGTTAGAATCAAGAGAGGACACATAGATAATTCTAGAAACAATTCCAAATGTACAGATTGTTTAGATTGTAGTGCGCACCCTATGACTGGAAGATATTGCATTATTTCTCAAAACAAGTGTGGTGCCGAATGGAATGAAAACTTTGGAAAGAAAATAGTTATCCATATGCGTCACGCCCTACATGTTAATTAATGGAGACTTATACAAGTTAGGTCATGATGAGGTTTTTTTCTGGTGCGTGTTAGAGCATGAGTGCACTACAATCATGGAGGAATCACATGGTGGAATTGTAGGAGGACACTATGTAGGGAATGTAACTATGTGTAAGATACTTCTAGTAAGATTTTTTGGGATATCTTTTACAAATATTGTATCAAGTATTGCAAGGCCTATGACCACTACCAACACCTTGGTAAACTATGGAAAAGATATGAAATGCCATTAAGACCAATTGCACAATGTAGAGCCATTCAAGAAATTGGTAATTGAATTTGTAGGCCCTATTTCTCTAGCCATGCAAAGGATAGGTTCACGTTATATCATTACATGCATATATTACCTTACAAGGTGGGCGTATGACACCTATAAGGGATTTCATAGCAAGAATAACAACAAGGTTCTTGTGGGAGAATATAATCAACGAGATATGGATGCCTATTGATCTTAACAACTGATAGGGGTACCCATTTTGTAAATGAGATAGTTATAATATTATTTTACGAATTCATGGTGGCCCATCACAAGACTACCCCTTATCACCCACAAGATAATGGGACTACTGAGGCATTTAACAAAATTTTGAATCACACATTAACCAAGATTTGTGATGTGGGAAGAAAGGATTAGGATGACAAAGTTTATGTTGTGTTATGGTCATATCAAACTACTTATAAGAGACTAAACAAGGCCACACATTTTCAATTGGTGTTTGGTGCAAAAGTTGTGTTACCTATTGAATTCATGTTACCATTGTTGTGTATAGTGTGCATAGGAGGGTTAGATGATGAACAAGTGCTTGAGGAGAGGATTGATAAGTTGATGCAATTGGATGAGAGGTAGGATATTGCTTGCTAGAGTTAGAAAATAGAAAAATCTAGGTAGAAGGCATGGCATGATAGACACATCAAGAACAAGCAATTTGAGATTGGTTAGATGGTTCTCCTATATCATTACAAATTTTTCTGCCATCCTAGGAAATTAAAAGTCCAATGGTTGGGCACATGTACATCGTATCCTATATACTTGATTCAGTTATTTCCAGCTATGTTGCGTCGATGGAACATAGTTGCTAGGAAATTTCAATGGGAGTAGGTTGAATTCCTACTATAAATAAGTCTTCTTAGTGTCTGTAAATAAGGTAGTATTTCTAGTTAGCCAAGGATTTAATTTGATGTAGATTCCTTTCTTTGTGTTTCCCTTTCTTGTTGTTTTTTTTTATGCTAGTAGCCACTTATCATTTTTAAAAGTGTTTTATATGCAGTACCATGCATCAATTTTTGTGTGGGTGGAGTGATGTAACAAGTTCTAGAAGCTATGGTTGTTGATTGCCCGAGTTGAAAAATCACGTGGATTGGAAGATCGCACGTAGAAGAGGTGAACATAAGGGAAGGATGGTGTCAAAAGGATTTATAAAACCATGTACAAGAATGAAAAGTGTAGGAACAACATGAGGTAGGTGATGTCAAGAACCAGGATTAGGACATAGAGGAAGAATTCCTTCGACGCTATATACACGTGCGTGTAAGGATCTATGGTCAAGTAAGGATTTTTACATGCCTTAAGGTCACCAATTTATTTTGCATAGGATTGAGTGCGAGGAAAAGCATTGAAGGCTAGCATTGGAAAAAAGCCTCTTTTATTACAAAATTACATTGGTAGGTGGCATGGAATTTATTGAGAAGAGAAAAATTTATAAATAGAAGATCGAGGTGTGTTATTTTCTACCTTTTATTTTAAGTTATCAAAGAGCTCTCACAAACTAGGGCATCCTTGCGAAGAAGGTTTGAGAATATTTGTGAAGATTTACATGCATAACTAGTTTGATCAGTGAACTAGAGTGGAAAGGAGTACATGGGCATAAGCGAGAGAAGGTTGTGTGGAAGAATCCCGTAGGTGTTACGTTGTCTTATGGAAAAAGGTTTTCCAGTTAGGGTTACATAGCTAGGGCACAAGGTTTGAAGGAATTTTTGCAAAGGAGTGGAGATGCAAAGTCAAGTAGAGCCAAGACCAAGAAAGATGAAGAAGTTTTAAGGACTCGACAAAGGAATGACACTAAGGAAAGTAGAAAATTTTTCACCAAAGAAGGGGAAGGGAAAGGGAAAAAAATTCATTTATATGAGTTTAAATGAAGAATGGTACGTGGAAATGCAATACCCAAATGATGTATAACTTAGTAAAGAATGGGTGTCTCATGTCAAGAAGATGGTTGTCATTGATTACAACCATCGAATGAGCACCATAGAGAATTAAATGACCCTATAACTGGTTCACCCTATAGAGAAAAGGACACCAGATAGAATTCCTATCTATGATGACGAAGTGAGGGTAAAAATGGAGAAGGTTGGGTTGTTGCAACTCTATGAGTTTCCCTATTTTGGCAAGCCCAAGTGACTATACCAATGGTTGATGTCACGTGTGCATGAAGACCACTTCTATTTCATAAGTTGAAGGATGCACATAACCCCCAAGCTAATTTCTAAGTTCACTGACCTTATCTATGAAGGATATTCATTGGATGATGATTTGGAAGACAAGGAAGCCATTAAGAAGACCATTGAGGCTTATGACTACAAGAAGGGTTCATGCTACTTTGACATTTCAGCAATTACTGACTTGGTGATGAGGATGGCTACACACTTGGTCAAAAATATGAATGGGAAAGATAGATGGACACAGATCAATAACTCTTGGTTGAATGTATGTCACAAGATCTTGGAGGGTACCATCTATAACCTCTCATCTTTTATCACAAAGGAGATCATAAACGTTGTTCACGATGGGGAGAAGATCATTTTTGGTAATGTCCTCCTTATCATTGTCTTTTCAGATATTAGAGTACCCGATGGGCTGGATAAGTTTGTTTAGGAATACCTAGATGAGAACCTCTCGCCCACCAAGAGGTTTTAATAAAATACTTGTGACACCATGATGGCCGCTCATAAGGTGCACCTAGAAAAATGGTATAAGCGGATGCGCAATGCATTCGGGGCTGAATGGAGAATACCCAAGTAGTCACCTTCATTAGTACAAGGAGAGGTTGAGTTTTCCATATACCAACATTTTTTCATTGGCATATTTACTTTAGTAGATGGTACCAAGAGTCCTTAGTGTAAATTACCTTTCTCCTTCACAACACAATACTTCAAGGTCGGGGTTAATCATTTCAAAGATGGGAAGAAACTCAGGTTTGATCTAAGTGTAGTAAATCAAGATTACCATGAACTACGTAGGAATCTAATATACCCCAAGAAGCATGCATACATGGATAGGTATGTATGCCATGACATACACATGTTGAAACCAAAAGAACATTACCTATTATAGGGAGGATAGTAACGAGGGTGTATTTTTACATAAGGCATAAGTATGAAAAGGGAGCTTATGTTGAATATGATGTCTTCATTCATGAGGAACCCACCATGTGGAAAAAGATTGTGCCAAGGAAAAGAGATGGAGGATAATATCCTTATAAAAAGGAAACAAGCATGCAAACAATATAAACAATAGGGGCACATGAGTGAAGCACGGGCACAAGTACTTACATCCTCCGAAGAGGTATCCCATGTGAAAAGAGTTACTACAAAAATAAGAGTCACTATAGAAGGAAGATTTAATGGTAAGGGGAGAGTCACCCGAGAAAGAAGAATGAGATAAGTCTCCCGAGTTGCGAGTCACCAGTAAGGAAGAAGCAAAGGGTGACAAAAGGGTTGGACTCAGGTAAAACAAAAAGCATGGAGGCCAAAAAGGGAAATGAAGATGATGAAGAGTGTGACAAGGATCAAAATCATCCTATGTACGATGTACACAAGTCAGATGAAGAAGGAAATGAAGAGAAGGATGAGAACGAGGAAGGTACTCATGACAAGGGGGAGTGAGGAAGTAAACATGAAGGATCAGAAGAACCCGACCCTGACCAAGGAGTAGATGGATAATACTATAGAGAGGGAACTTGCAGGAATTATCAAACATTTGGTGGATTAAGAAGTCAAGTGAAGCACTGAAGAATTACTGAAGGAAATTAAGGAGAGTGCAAATGTAGGAAAGGAGTATGGGATAATTGGCAGAGACCCGAGCTTAACAGTAAGCTTCCCAAATGCAGCACACACAAGTGGAAAGGGCATAGTAGTAGTACATGAACAAGAGATGACTTACATTAATGATTCAAACAAGGTACTCTACGTGCACTTCCAAAGTACCATGCCCACAAACCAACTCCTCGTTTGGTCTTCTTTTGATGAAGAAGGTGTGTACCAGCACAAGGAAAATGTTATCTTGGGCTTTTAAGTCCCACGTTGATGAACCCGAGTTTGAGGTAAATTGAGATGCATTGATGAAGATACCAGATGTCAAGGGATTAAACCCTCGATAAATTCCCAACAACTTTCTCGATGAGCAAGTTTGCAATGTACTCAACAAAGCATTGGTGGAGGTGGAGGAAAGAATCTTCGGCAGAAATGACATAATAAGGGTCTTGGAGGAATATCTTGAGAAAAAGAATGAGGAGATCATTTAGTGGGAAAAATAAATGAAAAATAAGGAATTTATCAATGAGCAGCTTAAGGCATGAGTTGCAGGATGAAAAGGAAAAGGTACGTGAATTCCATAAGAAGATAGAGGCCATTTTAGACACCATAATCTTGAAGCACTAGGACCTAGGCCCGCCCGACAAGAAATACAAGTTAACCATACACTTATTGGAAGAATTAACCCACATCCTCACCATGGAGAGGTGACCAATCGCATTAGATTCAGTAGAGGAGGTAATGGAATGCCATAATGAGGATGAAAAGCTAAAGATTGGGGAGATAGTGACTCAATACTCGATCTCCTTTCTTGATTAAATATTGTCGCGTAGATGGCCAAAGTCGTGTATGACAAGTATACCAATAAATATAGGGTATAAAACACATTGGTTTCTACACATGAGGTGGATCTGAAAGAATTTCAAGAAAATAACAAAGGAAATAGGGTGGAACATGAAAAAATCCTAGCTGAAGTCTAGAAGAAGTTGGAAGCAATTAAAACCTTGTGGGGTTTTATTAAGAATAAGCTAAAGGAACTGTACCCCCAAGTCATTTGCAGGATGGATGTGCTAGGTGACCTTAGCAAACAACTAGAAATCATTGTAGATACGCTGAAATATAAGAGTGAGGAACTTAGTTTTGATGAAGTAAGCACATTGGTGGGTGAACTACTTCAGCAAGCATAGGAGAAGTAGATTCTTGGGAGAAGATTGAGGCATCTGTTAAGGAGTTCTCACTCCTCATACAACAGTAAAATATTATTCTATTCTTCCATTCTTCCATTCTTTATTCTTTGAGGAATCGAATGTTTTTTAGGATGAAGAAAACACGTAGTGTGGGGTGATGTTTGACCATAAATTATTAGCTAAGTACTAAGAGGCACATGTGCACAGGATCAATAGATAGAAGGATGCTCAGGGAAAAATTGCATAGAAAAAAAAGGGTTTAAGTGAAACCAAGGCACGTGCGAGAGGTAGAACAAGGGTTTAAAAGACCTAGAAATATTTGGCATCATGGAGTCACTTGAGGAAAAATGTGAGGACCCGACTAGGCATGATAAGTGGATAAGGTGCCAGCTTGGAACCTTGGAGGTCAAGAAAATAATATTCCACGTAGGGAATATTCCCAGAGGCATCATTATAGTTAGTGGAAGGTTTGCAAAGAGGATAAGCATTCATCAATGGAGGACCACATTGACAATTGGCACATGATCTTCTCAAGAGAGACGCGTCATGACAATGGACGATGGTCTCATTTAAAGAGATGTTTGGTACATGAACAAATAGAGAGAGAGATAGGAGATCGCTAGGAGGCACAGAGTACCGAGAGAAGGAGGGTAACAAGGTTCTTTAGAAATGTTAGGAAATGCTCAGGGTTTGGAGTTCATGGTTCTAGGGTTTAGAGTACTTAGTGCTAGAGGGTTGTAAGGGACACCATTAAGCATATGTATGGGTATGGGGATTTGTAACAAGGGATATAATGGGGAAAAACATAGTTAGGATCTCTAATCATACATATTTACAAGATTTGAGTCTCTTTCATTTGATGTATATGGTCTGAGATGACCCTTTTGAATGTAATATGGCTACTAAAACTCTATTAAATAAATATACATGGATCTATTTTGTACAAATTGTTTATGGGTGTAAACCCTCATGTTATTTGGATTATCATGACTTAGATCTAGTTTCTTGTACTTATTACAATGTTTATTTAGCTTTTGTAATGCATTGATGTGTGGATTTGTTAGTTATATATTTTTCCTTTTTCAGTAGATGCATATAATTTTGTTTCTACAAATAATCTTCATTAATGGTGGAACTCTCTTACAAATCTCACATAAAAGAGGGGCTTGCACTCGCACGTGCCTCGGTGAGCACCCAACGTATGTTGGATGATAGGATGACATGCTTGGGATTAGAAATAATTATTAAGGGTAAAATAATGACTACATGGATCAACTATTACTACTCATGGAGTCATCAAGGATCTTGAGTTAACCCTCCATATATATATAATCCTAACCATAACTCAATATGTGTCAATTATTGACTTACCTCCTTTGTCTTCCCTTTTCCTATCAATAGACTTCACTACCAAAGTAGGTGGCTACTTGTCTTCTGATTTGTCTCATATGTTATTAATAACAAGGTATGGTACCCAATTTACCATACAAGTTGAGCCTATATTTTCCTATCATGTTGAGTCATATGACCCATCACCTTTCCAAGTCAATTTCCTAATCCAAGAAGGCTAAGAACAAGACTCGGTTTTAGAAGAGAAACTTATTCCTCCTCTTATACCTGATATATTATTATATGAATCGGCCAAATGTCACTATGAGTTTGATCCTTATAATACAGCTCTTGAAATTTTTGAAGATGGTCTTGTACTTAATCCATCCTTGAAGAAGAAGTTTTGATGCCAAGCACACTCTAACAAAGTGAAGAAAATTTTGGACTATGGAAGTTATACTTTAATGGATCCCGAAGCATAAATGGCTTAGGTTCGGGCATTGTTCTTATCTCCCCTAGAGATGAGAAGTTGTTTTGCACATGTAGGCCGTAATTCGCATGCTCCAACAATATAACAAAATATGAAGTGTTGGTGAATGGTATTCTTATTGCTTTGAAAGGAGGCAGATCAAGGTGTTACATATCTTTGGGGATACTAAATTGGTTATCAATCATGTCACACACAAGTTTGCAACAAATAATAATCTTATCAAATCAAATCTTATAAACATAGATTTTGGACTTCTTAGAGAGATTTGAAGCTCTAAATCTATAATCGGTACCAAGGAAGTTGAATAAAGAATCATATCAAATGGACGTGCTTGGTTCACAATTCTCACATGATGAGGATTTTTTCTAAGGCAATGTGTAACACATAAATATTGTGATTAAGCCATCTATTCCAAATAATGAAGCTAGCGTGAAAGTGTTTGACAATGATGCACAAATTATCCAGTTCATTCATAATGAAGTTGAGTTCTCTTCAAGAATGCAAACCGACTTGCATGATAGCTATGTTAGCCAATTGATTTGGGTAAAGAATAACAAGGTTCCTAAAGGGTTCGTCACCTTAGAAAAATGTTTTTGCCCCGATGATGAGTTCAAGGCTGAGGAAAAGAATATGCACGCAATGTAAGAAGACTATACTCCAGTCACTATTTTTCATTACAAAGAGTTGCTGATTAGAAAATATTCCTTACAAGCTAAAAAACAAGCCTTCATTTCTCTCTAGCAATAATACAGTGACATCTTCTTATAGGAGTATGAATACCTCAAAGGATTGCATCCAAGTATTTCTCAACACTCCACTTTCCTAGATCTTAGCATCAAACCCATCAGAAAAAAACAAAGGATCTCCAATCCTAAGATAGATCCCCTCATGAGGAAAGAGTTATCTAAACTCATTAAGGAAAAGATAATATTTCCCATCAAGTACTCTACTTGGATCGTGAACCTTATTCCAAAGGCACAAGAAGAATAGTGAAATCTATTGGAACATAAGGATTAAGTGGTCAGTGAACCCTTAATGTATAAGGATCCATCACTAATATATAGGTTAATATTTAATAATATGAAATATTTCTATTTTTATTATTAAATATGCTAACCTAGGTATATACTTTAGGTTAAATATCTAATATTGTGAAATGATTATATTTATAAAATTAAATATTATAAACCCAGTGTATGTGTCAAACATTTTAGGTTGAAAAGATGGGTCAAGAGACATACCCAATCACCTTATATAAAAATGACTTTCAGTTCTCATTTAATATATTCGGAAAATATATCAAAGGTGTGCAAATCAAGTGATTTGGTTTTACCCTTGGTAAATAGGGTTTCAAAGGAGGAGGTGATCTTACTAGATGTAAAATAAGTTATATGAAGTAAAAGGTTATTTTAAAAGTGAGTTTTACCCTATTAGGGTTTTCCACTATAAATATGGTGTCACCCGTATTATTTATTTCCTATAAGTATTTCTTTATTTACTTATGTTATGATGTAATCTTTATTTAAATATTTATTGTAGCATTATGTAATATTTAAGTTGATTAAATCTGTATTTATTAGAATCCTTAAATTCTAACATGGTAATAGAGCGAGGTAAATTAAATAAATTAAGATTAAATGTTGTGTATTTTATTTATTTTATTTTTATGGGTTTTTTCAAACAACCCGAAAGGGTGTTTAAAATTATCGATCCCCTTTTTTTTACCAATTTATTTTGGCATTGTATTTGTGCAATTAAACTCTCGATAAAAATTTTAGGGTTTTTAATTTTAAATCTCTAATTTTTAGGGGAGATGTAATATGATATGATTCTTACTTTCATTTACATTTTGTAAATTATATGGAATTAATGTTTGTTTAGAGATTGATGTGTGCACAGTGAAAGGGGATTCAAATATTTACCTCGTGTGAAAATCACATACAAAAAAAAGAAAGTATTTATTATTATATGAAATAATTTTCATGTTTTTATAATTTTAAATTATTTCGGAAGATAAATTCATACCCGTGTTCTTTGGTCCCCTCTAAAAGGATTCGATTTGAAAAACTATAGTTTATAGTTAATTTATAACTATATCCTATATAATTTGAAAACTATATTATTATTTTTAAATAAAATATATATATAATATAGAATAAGGTTTATATAATAATTTATATAAACATCATATTAAAATTTATATAGTTTTAGGGAAAAAAACTATATAGTAAAAGTCTTTAACCATATTAAAATTACATGGGATTGAGGAAGAGTCAATGACCATATTCTAAGCCTAAGTTTAAATCATATTTAAAATTAACTTATAAATCTAGGCATATATAGTTTTTTTTTTTTTTAAATAAACAAACCTAAGTTTGAATCATATTTTATATATATGGTTAGTTTAAACTGCTTAAAATATAAATTTTATTAGATTTAGTTTATATATGTTTAAAAAAACTTAAGTGCTTAATGTTTTTAAAAAGGGGGTCTGTGTTTATTGCTTAGTCATGAAGGGATTATTTTTAAATCTTAATACTTATTAAATAAAAGCTAACATGTGTCCCTAACCATTTATATTATCCATGTAAGAGGGCGGCTCCATTCATTTATATCTTATAGTTTGTAAAAACTATATAAATAAACCTATTTAAAGGTTTTCTTTTATATAAGAGTGGGAGTGGAGAATAAAATGAGATAATATCTCAGGTATAAATGTGGAACTCTCAAGTATAAATGGAGAATTAAAAAAGGCTAGTTTATTGGTGGCCCATGTGAAGTGTGGTAAATATTTATTAAAATATTGGTAGTTATAGCCACATAAAAGTTTTAAAGTTTTTAGCTTGCAAGAATTATATAAAATATTTTGTAATATTTCTATAGTTTTAAATGTGTGTAGGGTAAAATTAAGAGTAAATGAAGGGAGGAGACAAGGTTCATGAAAATAAGAATTTCAATTTATTTCATTGGTCGGGTGAAATTACTTGTCCCTCTCAGTAAAATATGCAGGGTTAATCTTTACTCTCGTAAATCTACTTGCACTGGTAAAATTCTTTTAACTTGGTCTATGTCCTTTAAACCCCTTAATAAGGGTTATGTGTTTTTTTATATAAAAAATATATTATAGTTTATAATTTTTATGAACTATATGTTGTTTTTTATTTACATTCTATAAACTATATACCTTTTTTTTAAAGTGTATATATTTTTACATTATAAATTATAATAGGTTATTATAATGTGTTAAAATATAACCTCCCTAATATTATACAGAAGAAGAAATTATGGAATTTCACATTTTAGAAATACATAACAAGTTTTGTCTTCATTAAATTTGATAGTCAAATGACCATCACAAAGAGACCAAACATAAGACAATATGATGGTCATTTAGACGTTAAATTTAAGCTCGTAGGTTCCAAGAAACTTTCACGGTGTTAAAATTGACATCAATGATGATCACGACAAACCAAAAAAAAGCCATTATGACGGTCATTTATTCATCAAATTTAAGTTGGCCATATTTTTTTTATCTAAATTAAGTTTTTCAAAAATTTGAAGTTGTTATGCATTCTAAGGGGTCTCTTCTTCACTTCTATATGGTTGGAAATATTTTTTATATAAATCTGGGGTATAATGCAAAGCCCTTTATATTATGGGTTATTATTTTGATCATGGGAGGTTAATTAGTATGCATTGTAATAACATAATTAGTTATGATCAAATAGTTTATTTATATCTATAAAATTTAGATCTAATTCTATTAAAAGTGTTATTTTTATTATCGATAAATATGTATCTAACTCTATGGTACATTGTATATTATAATAGGGTGTGTTTTACAAGTTTAGGAAAACAATGACATTCAACTATTTCTGTCTTGACAAAACCTAAATCCTGAATGAAACAAACTACAACATTTGGGTCAAAACAAAATTTATGGTGACAAAATATGGATGATTGTTTCTAGATTTGAGGTTTCTCCCACCAGTTGTCAAGTAGCTGTAGATAACATGAATACATTCTTGTAACAAATGCAGGAGGCTCTTTCTATGATTCTATGCAATGTGAACAATGAGTACCTTCTACAGATTGATAATATCGAACATCCAAAAGAGGTATGGACACAACTAGAATCCATGCATGAATTATACTTGGTATATCAAGGATAGTAATGAGAGTACAATAGCTGAAGGAATTCAAATAAATGGTCTCGTATATTTTTTATGATTTCTCTTACGCATCTTGTTTTATATCTCAAAGTTTGAATAATTAAAACTATGACATGAAAGGTTAGGACATGTTAATTATCGAAGATTATATGAAATGTCTAGATATAATCTAGTGAAAATTTTACATGTGTTGTCTTCTTCTCTTGAAGTTGCTTCATTAAATACTTGTAAATGATGGTTTTGATTCTAATTTAGTAAATGGTCATAATGATTTTTTGATGTTATAGATATTTCTGAAACTCTTATCTTCCTAGATAAGAAATTAAATTGGGCTCAATTGATGTTAGAAAGTTCAAATCCTATTAACCTTAGGAAAATGACTAGAATCCATCATATGTACCATGCATAAATTACCTTGTATGAACCTGAGTCATGAAATATTATAGGTTCTAGGTGGATATACAAAGTAAAATATAATACTAATGGTAGTATTAACAAACATAAATCTATACTTGTTGCTAGAGGTTTCACTCAGAAACCTAGTATTGATTATGTTGAGACATTTTTGTAGCTAAAATGAATATTTTTAGGGCCTTATTTGCAATTGTCGCTCAATTTAGGTGGGAAATACACCAAATGGATAAGAAAATTACTTTTTTGAATTGTGATTTAAAAGAATAACTTTACATGTTTCAACCTAAAGGATTTGAAGAAACTGGTAAAGAAAACTATGTTTGTAAGTTGAGAAATCCTTGTATGGTTTAAAACAAGCTCTTAAAGCTTGGTATGCGAAAATTGTTTCCTTCTTTAAATTGTTAGGTTTTGTTAATTATTCTTCTAACAATAATATATTCATTAAGCAATAAGGCTCTCATATTATCATTATATGTATATATGTTGATGATTTGCTTATTTCGCGCAATTATGATTTAATTCATAAGATTAAAGAGAAATTGAAGCAATACTTTGAAATGAATGAGTTAGGTCTCTCACATCATGTTATTTATATGACTATATTTCATTCTATTGTTATTTTTCAAAACACAATATGCAACCATTGTATTGAAAAAGTTTCTTATGATTGATTGTAAACCATTTTCTACTTCAATGGAAGTTAGAATAAATATTAATCCTAGATTTTCATATGTAAAAGGTTAATCCTATTTTATATACGTTGTTAGTTGATAGTTTGATTTATCTAACTATAACTAGATCAGATATTTCCTATACAATAGGAACTACTTCAAGGTTTATGAAGGAACCTTTTTTAGAGATCATTGGAATCTTGCTAAAAGAATTTTTAGATATTTGAAAAGAACAATCAATTATGGGTTGCATTATAATAAGAATGAAAATGCTATCTTATATGGATTTTGTGATTCTAACCATACCAATGTTGTGTTATAAAATATACTAAATATGTATTCATGTTTTTTGGTTTAGGAACCATTACTTGAAACAAAAAATATAATCAATCAGATATCATTTCTTCTACTTGAGGTAGAGAAGTACAATGGAAGAAGTAAAGAAGCCATGTGGCTACAACAATTTATTAGTAGAGATATACATATAAGATAAAGGAAGTATTTCTCTTCTATATGGTGGTCGAGTTGTATTACTTTTGATTAAGAATCCAGTTCAAATCGAGAGGATGAAGAACATTGAGATACATATATGCTTCACCCGTGAGAAGGTGCAAAGTGATGAGATAAATCTCAAGTTCATGTTGATTGTGAAGAGTAGGTTGTTGACATTTTCACAAATTCCCGAGTGCTTTGCAAAAAAATTTCACTTTTGTAAAAGGCTTAGATTGTCGAGTTTCCATTGAGGGGGAGTGTGCATGACAATATCACCTCCTAATGGAACTTGATTTTTGTAAAAATACCTTCAAGCATTTATAAAATACCTTCGGGAAAGTGTAAAAATACCTTCAGGCAAGTGTAAAAAGACCTTCGGGCATGTACGTCTCCTCGGTTTATTTTTTAGAAAGAAGTGTAGAAAGATCTTAAAGGAGACCTTTAATAAACTCTTTAGTTCTATTGAGTTTACTATTAAACATCCAGTACAATCATATTATTAACGAGGTCCTTGGTTGTAAAAGGATCATATATGCTTGGGTTCAATAACATTTTATGAAAACTCAGTGAGAACATGTAAAACTCACAAATCATACTTATCCATTGATCATGGGATGATCTTTGGGATTCCAAATCCTTTTGTACCAAAATGTAATTTGAGTATGATGAAGGTTTTATAATTCCTTCAACCGATGTGCTAGCCTAAAACCTTTATGGTTTACAGATTATAAATCTTGTAGTGTACCATGGGCAGGTAACCTATTGGCATATGTTATTTTATCCCACTTAACATTAAGGGGGGTGTTGGAACATAATGATTAAGTGGTCTAGCCAACCCTTAATGTATATGGGTCCATCACTAATATATAGGTTAATATTTAATAATATGAAATATTTATATTTCTATTATTAAATATGTTAACCTAGGTATATACTTTAGGTTAAATATTTAATATCGTGAAACAATTATATTTGTAATATTAAATATTATAAACCTAGGTGTATGTGTCAACCATTTTAGGTTGAAAAGGTGGGTCGGGAGACATACCCAATCACCTTATATAAAAATGACTTTAAGTCCTCATTTGATATATTTAGGAAATATATCAAAGGTGTGCAAATCAATTGATTTGGTTTTACCATTTGTAAATAGAGTTTTAAAGGAGGAGGTGATCTTCTTTGGATGTCAAATAAGTTCTCTCAAGTAAAAGTTTATTTTTGAAGTGGTTTTTACCTTATTGGGGTTTTCCACTAGAAATATTGTGTCACTTGTGTTATTTATTTCTTGTAAGTATTTCTTTATTTACTTATGTTATGATGTAATCTTTATTTAAATATTTATTATAACATTATGTAATATGTAAGTTGATTAAATCCATATTTATTAGAATCCTCAAATTTTAACAATCAAAAATTGCGTTGATTTCAAAGACTTAAACAAGGCATCCTTGAAGGATCACTATCCTTTGATTTTTATGGAGCAAAGTCTACGGGTAGTGGCTAGTGTGCAAATATTTTCCATGTTGGATGGTTATTCTAATTTCAATCATATTATGGTCATAGAAGAGGATCAATTCAAGACAACATTTAAAACAAATTTGGGAACATATTCAAATCAGAAGATTCCCTTTAGTTTTGTGAATGCAGGTGCAACATTCCAAAGCAAGCCATGGACATTGCCTTTAAAGGATATATCAATGAGTTCATCCTAGTTTACTTGGATGATATAAATATCTTCTCAAATTAGAGTTCAGATCACATGACGCATATGGAGAAAGTATTCAAGATATACAAAGAATTTGGGGTATGTCTTAACCCCAAGAAATGAAACTTAGCTATTACACAAGGAAAACTTTTGGGCCATGTGGTCTCAAAGGATGGTATTGCCATTGATCCTAAGTGTGTTTCAACCACATTTTCTCTTTCATTTGCATCATATAAGAAATCCTTACAATCATTCCTAGGTAAGATCAATTTTGGTAGGAGATTCAATCCTAACTTTGCAAGACTGGCTAGGCCCATCACCCTCATGCTCAAAAATGACACACTCTTCAAGCGGACAATAAAAGGAAAAGAGATATTCAACAAAATCAAGCAAGATATTTCTTGCGTGCCAACACTCATCAATTCATATTATTCCAAATATTTCATCCTTTATGCATATCAAGATGAAGTGAGTGTTGGTGTTATCTTGACATGAGAAAATGAATAAGGAATAGAGTATCCAACGGATTTCTTTAGTTGGAAACTGAAATATTATAAGTTGAAATATAGTCACATGGAGAAATAAGTCTTCTTCATTATGTGCAAGATAAAGTAGTAAAAATTATGCTCCCCACAAATCATCTCAAGGTATTAGTTTTGCACTCAAGTATGAGATACTTCATCATGGGAGCAGAAATCATTGAGAAAAGAGAAAGATGGGTGACCAAAATCATGGATTATGATGTGATTATCGAAGCCACTAATATTTTCGAGAGAAACGCACTTTGTAAGTAACTTGCAGAGTATGCACAGTTTGAACCTAAAACTTCATTATTTTTAGATGAAGATCTCCCGTGTGCTAAAACTTAGAAGAATGAAGATCCTAGCACATGCACCTAAATGAAGAACATGGTCACATTAATTTCCTCTGGAACATACCCTTATGGTTTGAACAAAGCAAAGAGATGACATATAATGTTGCAGTCTATTCTATATGCACTAATTAATGGTATCCTCTTCAAAATAAACATTGACGGTGTGTTGTTAAGATGTATTGATGGCATACATGTCAACCAAGTGTTGGTAGAATTTAGTGATGAATTATTTGGTGGAAACTTCACTTCAAAGAAACAAAAATGAAGATCATAAAGGAAGGATACTTTTATCCTAACTTATTTTTGGACATGCACAAGTGGGTTATACAATGTAAATGATGCACTTTCATTTCAGAAGTAAAAAGTGGCAGTGTTTCCCCTCGACCAATCCAAAAAGATAATCCTTTTGCACAATAGGGTCTAGAATTCATTATCATGATCAATCCTCCTTTGAGTGCGAGACAATAATGGGTTTTGATATCTATAGATTACTTCACCACATGGATGGAATGTGTTCCACTCAAGGAATCAACTGATTCAGTCATCCTTGACTTTCTTGAGGGCATTATGACAAGGTTTGACATTCCTTAGACCATTATCTCTAATAATGCAAAAGACTTGGTACTAAAATTCCATATTATTCACTTAGTATTGGTATTTATTTGAAGACTTTTTCCAACTACTACCCTCAAGATAATAGCTTGGCAAATTCAATTGATAAGAACCTTATCAGAATCATGAAATAGACAATGAATATCGATCAGAGGAAATGGCACACAAAGGTGTTGCATGCACTTTGGGAAGATAGAGTCATGGTGAATAAGGTAATAGGTACTTCACGCTACAAGCTTATTTATGGAAAGGAACCTAGACTTCCTTTTTCTCTTGAATTTCCTTCATTAGAGATTTACTAGAACCTAGAGTTTGAGGGTGTGGATCATATAGATATCTAAATGACAAAGCTAGTTTACCTTGAAGAATAGAAAAAATTTCATGATCAAGCTAGAAAAACATCAAAAATTGATGAAGAATTGCTTTGGTAGAAATGCTAAACCTAAAGCTTTAAAATTTGGTGATCTGGTTTTAAAATGGGATACTAATAGAGCCAAACCTGGTTGTCATTCAAAGTTTTATGCGCTTTGGAGTGGCCCATACACTATCAATTCTTACAAGGAGGATAACTCTTTCATGTTGTTTCACCTTGATGGATGAATGCTACCAATCCCAGCTTAATGGGATTTGTCTCAATAATTTCCATTAAGTCTCCTACATCTTGTATATATTATAATAGTTTCAATTCTTCTAAGTTTTATATGTGCACATTGTTTTGTTTGTATATAATTATATCCTTTCATAAGCTCCTTGTGCATGCTCTTTTTCACTTACAAGATGCCGGTATGGTTCAAGGATCTTCCAATAGTTTTCAGCAATTTTCTACCCTCATAAAATTCAAATCAGAACATCTTCAAATGAGAGTAGTATTTGTTTAGAGTTTAGACAGTGCTTCAAGTGACTTCATGGGTAGTTCATCAAAATGCAGATTAGAACTTCATAATTTTGGGCATACTCCATGCCTAATGGATACTTTAAATCCTGCTGATATTATTCATCTAATAGGAAAATGTCCTCGAAAGTCACCAAACCATAGTTTAAAATAGCTCCTCCAATTATTTTGTCAACTTACATCCTCATCTTAACTCTGAATTTTAAAACTCTAGGATGTGTGTGCACTCTAGTTATTTCCTTGGCATAATGCTTAGTTATAGTTATTCCATGCACCCTTGTGCGCCATTCCTACTTCTTC
This sequence comes from Taxus wallichiana var. yunnanensis, assembly GCA_018340775.1. Taxonomy (NCBI): domain Eukaryota; kingdom Viridiplantae; phylum Streptophyta; class Pinopsida; order Cupressales; family Taxaceae; genus Taxus; species Taxus wallichiana. The sequence goes on along the minus strand of CM031243.1, from coordinate 300,620,094 downwards.
TTTTGTTCCCCCACAATAATGTTCCATACACTTTTTCCTTCTTTCTCCACTCCTCTATCTTCTTCCATTTTCCATTTGTGTGCTCGCCTCCTTTCCCATAGTCGTGCACCCTTTATGTGCACCCAATTTGGATATTTCCCCCACATGCTTTCTCCGCATGTCCACCTTACTTTCTTGTCATTGCACACTCCTAATTTGAATTTCATTCCCCACTTTCATAATTTTATATTTTCAAGTGTGCACCTTACCTTCCTAATTCTGTGTGCATCCCCGTTGCATGCCCATCTTCTTCATTCATGCATGCCAAGTGCACTTTCCCGTGTCTATTCATTGTGTTATGTCACAACCTATTAGACTTGAGTATGTAGCATGCAACTTATCATAACATGCCATATACACACCAAATACTCACTTCTAATGAGTGCATAACATGTGGCGAAAACAATAATATACCAAAAATTCAATTGATCCTATGGATCAATCAAATTCTACCACATGTCTTGTGTGTTCTGCTTGCACTTTAGACTTCAAAACATCATAATTTTTTTACAGGCTCGAGATCTATGCACTCTTGGTATTGTTGAAGACATTTTGATGTGGGATACACTCTAGATCATTTTAAATTAGTTTTAGCAGGATTTTGTAGGTGAGAAATAGGGAAACATGTCTCATGCCATCAATGCACAACTTCAATCAACCCAACCACCTAGATTTGATCTGATTTTCCCTCTTTCCTTATCCCACAAGTAAAATAGACATAGGGATGCACATCTAACAACATTGTAGGTCTATTTGCAGGAATTCAATGCTAGTTATTAGTGGTTCAAGTTTGAATCTGAGTTTCCCTTTCTTTCTCCTCCTCTTCTCTCCTTCTTCTTCTATAAATAAAAGAGCAATGCTCATTGTAAAAGTTTGGACTCTTTTGGTTTGTTAAGGGCATCATTCAGAGCCTATTTATTTACATTTTGAGTTGTAGACCTTTAGATCTAGCTCTTTGCATGTGGATATCAGCCTCATACACCATTGTAATTGACTGTGCATTATTTAGAAGAAATAAAATCTTATTTTGTGGTTATTCTCTACCCTAGTTTACATTTTATTGCCTCGTCTTGCCTCTCCTTTGCATTGTTTGTTTGTTGTGCATTTTCTACATCCTTTACAGTTCTTTTTCTGATTATGCTCCATGAAAATAGATGTATGAGCTCATTTCATACTATGACACACATGTTTGTCCTCATGTGTGCATTTTCCTTTATTTTAACTTAAAACTAATTGTGTTCATATCCCTCTTTCCAGTTCCTTCACCTCTCTTTAGCTTATATTTTTCCAATTTTATCCATCTCCTTCTTGCCCTAGTCCTTTAGAATCATAGAGTAATGATAGGTAGTTACATTTACCTTCATAGGAGTAGTTTTAGTGTTAGAAATAGTTAGAGAAACCAGCCTTCTCCAAAGGTCTGTCTCAAGTGCCCAAGGTCCCACGACTTGGAGACAGTACCATTTTTCCTCAAAATTCCAGTTCATCCGATATGGGAAGGGTGAAAGTTTGAGCACAAAAATTTCCTAAGCTAATATGAATTGTGTAATTGGCTTGAGTTGTATCAAGTACTAAGAATAAAATGAAATCATGTAGTTTACATGTTTTACTCAAAGATTCATAAATGAAGGTCATTGTCAAGATGATTATATTGAAGGAAATGAAAACTTCAAAGTGTAAAGGTATAAATTATAAGGATATGCTTTGTCGACAAATAATAATGAGAAGGTGTTACTCTAAATTTTAATGAGGGTATTCTCTACATTATTGTTTTCTTATCAAGAAAATGATTTCTATAAATCTAAAGGGCTGAATTAAAGTAGTGAGAAAGGTCCAGTAGAAGGTCACCGGTGCTTGTGGTGATTGTTAGAATTTGATGATTGATAAGATTACTTGAACACTATGCTCAAGATAGAGTATGGGATACTTGGGCCAATACTTCAATTTAAAAGGTATTGCTCTCATGGTTAAGGTTAATGATGAACTTCTTGGCTCATAAACTAAGATTGCGTCTCTCGAGTACAAATGGATACTATATGAAAAGAACTGAGTGACTAAATATGTGTTGTTTTTGGACATTTGGTCTCATCAAATTTTATGAAGGTGTAAAAGAAGCTATGTACAAGTTCAAATAGTCCATTAAGTTTTTCGAAGAAAATTTATCCTCTACAAGGCCTACTTCGAGAAATTTGATTGTATGGAGGACTCAAGGAATGGCAAAGGAAGGGAGAACTTTCTAGAACTCCCAAATAGGTTATGCATGGTGTCTTACAGGTATAATGACTTATAGAGCATTTCTAGTACCCAAGAAGGACATAGATTACTGAAATGTTTCTTCAAGACTTTGGTAAGTTGATAAACTCTCTTTGAAAGCACGCAAGCTAGGTAAGAGATCTAATTTTTGCATTTTTCAATTGGATTTAGATAGAATATGTCCAAGGGGAGTCATAAGGAGTCATGAAATCCTAGAGATTTAACCTCTAGGGCATTAATAAGTTTGTAAATTTTTCATTGAAGTTGTTATTTAGGGAAAAGTATTCCTAAATCAGTCATGATAAAGTTTGAGGTAAAATTGTGTGCTTGAACTTGAAAAAGTCCTAGAAAGTGATGTAAAGAGTGGATAAAGGAAAAATAAGATAATATAAGTTCAAGGGGAGATATTTTATGGCTCTTATTCGGTCTAAAGGATCTTCATATGTTGCTAAAGGAGTCAAGTAAGAGAGATCTCAGGTCTCAAGGGGAGTCATTTGAGTCAAGTAAGTCATTTTTAGAATTATTGCCATTGTTTCTAGTCTTGTTTTTTCATTTTCCATGTAGTTTCATCATTTTATCAATTTTTCATAGATTTCAAAAGGGGAGAGAAGCATCAAAAACATGGTAATGTGTCATGTAGGTGTTTGTCATGTTGGTTTCCATCATTTTTTCTGAAGGTGTTTTCCGTCAATAACAAAGGGGGTGATTGTTCACCATTGTGTGTTTATGTTATCATTGATGTCAACTTCATTGATGGAAAATGGTGTCATGAGGTCATTTGAGTCTCCATGTGATGTTATTTAGGTTTCAATTATGAAGGTTGATTGGTAGTGTCAAGTTTGGTGAAGTCTTATGAGGTATTGAAACTTGATTTTCTAGGAAGAGTCATGGTTTGAGGTCTCCCAAGTGAGTTTAAGTTTATCATGAGGTTTGTTTTAGGTGTCTATGTGTTTACATGAGGTTAGCAAGGTCAGTTCATGAGTTGACATGGTTGAGTCAAGTCATTTCATGCTTGTTTCTAGCCCTAGAGCATGTAAAATGAGATGGAGATGTGAGATTTGAACCAACTTAGTCATGGTGGATCATGGTATAAGAATGGTGATAGTGTACTTGAGGTTTTGAATAGTTTTAGTTCATTTGAAAAAGTTTTGGTGGTGTTTTAGGATCCTTTTGAAGTAAGAAGGTGAAAAACATGCAAGGAAGCATAGGAAAGTCTTAATGGATGGAGATTTTCATGCATATTTTAGATAGATGGTTAATATGGATAGGTAGAGGATGTTTTCATCATGCTTCATGACACGTTTCAGGTCATTATAACATGTTAATTTGAAGATATGTAAGTTTTGGTGAAACCATGTAAGTTTTAATTTGTTTTTGTGATAAAAATTGATCTTCTCGAAAGTTGATCTTCGATTCTCGTTGTGAGTTGTATGGTTGGCATGTGTTGTATATATCTTCCCCCTCGGTAGATATAGACAAACGGAAGAATATGGAAATCAAAGAAACTCAGACCTTGACATTTATTGCACCCTGGTGTAGGTAAAAGGATGTCGACATGAAAATGGATGCGCCCTGGCGCAGGTTAAGGGTGCAGGTAAAAGGATGTCGACATGAAAATGGATGCACCCTGGCGCAGGTTAAGGGCGCAGGTAAAAGGATGTTGACATGAAAATGGATGCACCTTGGTGCAGGTTAAGGGCACAGGAGTAAAAGGATGTCGACATGAAAATGGATGCGCCCGTGCGGAGTTAAGGGCACAGGTAAAAGGATGTCGACATGAAAATGGATGCGCCTCTGGCGCAAGTTAAGGGTGCAGGTAAAAGGATGTCGACATGAAAATGGATGCACCCTAGCATAGGTTAAGGGCACAAGTAAAAGGATGTCGACATAAGGATGGATGCACCGAGGTGCATCTTTAGGAGGCGCAACATTTTGAGTGTTGACACCCGACAGGAAGCAAACCCTGGCGCAGATATTCAGATGGCCATAACTTTTCACAGGGAGCTCGGATTCACGCAAGGTTGGACTTTTCGAAAAGCTTACGAGGTCCTCTATCCAACTACGACTGGATATATTTAATTGGGTGAGAAAAATTTCTTCAAAAATGCAAAATACAATTCACCATTTTTGGGTTTGCTAGGGTTCTCACCTACCACCATAATGAGATGAATTAAATGCAACCTAGAGGTGGTTGGGGTAGATTTGGAATTCCTCTCTCTTTTCTCTCTCATTCTTCCTATAAATTGTAAGGAGGGATTCTTTCTAAAGGTTGGAAATTCTTTTTGCCCCTCCCTTCTTCTCTTTGGTAGGTGAATTTTTGGAGTTCAAACCTCCCATCTAAAACTATAATGTAACTTTGCCTCTTGGCATTTTGTAGTGTATCGTATCAATATTTAGAGAAAATAATGCATGTCTATGGATGATTCTCAACCCTCTCTGTGTTAATTTTCATCCTCTTGATCGTTCATTGTAAATCTAGTTATCTGTGCATGATCTTGCATTACATTTTAATGGTTTGTGTTTATTGGCAAGACAAATGTTCTTCATTCCTCGGTGCATCACCTTTGTTAGTTTAGGTTTATTTGTATGCATCTTCTTACCTTGTCTCCTTGGAAAGTTAGATTAGGTTTTTGAGTAAACCCTCTGTATTTTTATGTGTGCATCTGAACAGAGGAATAGGAATCGGCCTTCATCCGGAGAGCTTTTCTGATTTTGGAAGGTCCCACACTTGGGAAAAGCTCCATGTTATGCAATCTCACTGAGAGTCCCAACCCATCGAGTTGCAGACATTCAGGGGTGCTGTGATTCACCATCAACAACATGATGATATGATATCTTTGTAATATATTATAAGTTAAATTATGAATGTTTGAAAAAATAATGAGGTGTTTTTATCATCACGTTTTTATCAACGATCGTTAAGAAGGTAAAGTGGTTTGAAACCCTAGGTAGGAGAAGCTTTGCGAAAGATTGAGTATACTAGCCCAATTTTTATTTTTATTTAAATTTTATCATTTGATGTTGTAAATTACCATCCCAAATTTCCATAAAGGTGAATTAGAGCTTGTGACCATATGTGGGCCCCACCTAAAAATGCTTGTTTCTTAAGAGTTAAAGTTTAAGGAGAAGTTTCCCAAATGAGGTGATGACTAAATTAGAAATTTTGATATCCCTAGAGTTGATATATATTTTCATGAATTTTTCAGGTCATTTTGAGTTGAAAAATTGAAAGTGTTCTCTATTTGTGAAGATTGATTTTTGGGATAGTTTGGAGAATTTTGTGGTAAAATAGACATTACATGAGCTAAAAGATAAGTTATGACTCCATTCATGCTTTATTTTGAATATGTTTTAGATATATTTCCATTAGTATATCAAAATTGATGATTGGATAAGGTATGCAAAATTTATAACCTATTCTTTGAGGGTCAAGTTTGAAGGATGCTTGTTCTAGTAGGGTGTTAAGTGGCTACATGAGGTAAGATGATGATTTTGATTTTTAATGATTTTTAAGATTTCTGAGTAATTATACATCATGTATAAGGATGTTTCATTCTTTTTTGATTGTGTAAATATGTATTTTTGTGATGGAGCAAGTTGGGCTAATAGTCAATTCTTGAGTCCAAGAAGGGTTAAAAAGTAGTTTGTAGAGATTGACTTGGTTGAAGGCCTTCCACTTGGATTTGGAAGGAGTTATAATACATAATGGATATTTTATTCATATATATTTCTATGGGTAGAATTTTTTCATCTTTTTGAGTTGATTTTATGGCTCTTTTAGGTTGATTTGTGAAGAAGAAGGTAGCTGCATTTTCAGGACATGTTTGTTTAGGCTATAAACATTAGTTGTTTGAATCATGAGATGAATTATGTGATATTTTATATCACCTGGAGAGTGAATATGGATTAATTTTATTCATATTGAAGGAATTTTTAGGTATTCAAAGTGACATAAATGGTGTAAATCAGTTGATTTTATAAAACTATTTTTTGGGTAATTATTTTGGTAAAGGGTAAAGTTGTTGTGGTTTGAGAATATTTATGTTTCATGATGTATACAATGTATGGATGTGTTCCAAATGTTCTAAGGTATCCATATAGTGGTCACCTACCATAATTTATTTCATCGTAAGGGGTCTTGAGGCCCAAAGGTGAAATTGAGATGCTAAAAGCTTATTTTGTGAAGGATATGAGCCAGTGGGCCCATTTAATGAAATATTTTATTGGTTAATGTAAATTTTCAATCATTTATGATGATTTTATGCTATATTACTCATTTTTGGTGAATTAGGGAGCTTTACTAATCATGGTTTTGGTATGAGTGGATTTTTCTCATCCTAGTGATGGGGTTTTGAGGATTTTTGGTGCATGATGAGTGGTTTTTAGAATTGATGAACTATATGGGTTATATATGACCATTGTAATGAGTTTATTTGGATGTGATAATTTTTATGGGTCAAAAATATCATGAGGGACCGACCTCTCTCATGTTTGGATGAAGTAAAGGATATAAAGCTCGTGTTTTGAGTCCATTTGTGGGATAGTGCTCTAAGAGGGGGAAATGTGACCCAAGTAGAACTATTTCAAAGGTATGAAGGCATGAATTAAAGGCTGATATAGTATGTTACTGGTTGAGGAATGTTAGAGATTATGTGTGTAATTTTGAGATCCAAGACAAGTCAAAGAAGAAGAAGATAAAACGGGCTAGATGAATGAGGGTTTGAAGAATATTGTGTGAGCTGAAATTGTGATATCCATTAGTTGTGGAAGAAAAAAATTCATATATCATCATCATCATCAGGTTGGTGATTTGGTGCTTGGTCATCCTAGGGGGTTGTAGCCTCCTTGTGGAGTGGGTTCTTCACTAATTTAGGGGTTGGTGCTCATTGTAGGGTTGGTGCTCTACTAAACTAGGAGTCAGTGTTCCTTATGGGGTTTGTGCCTCACTAAATTTGAAACATGGAAATATAATGTTTTTTTTCATTGGTTATTACTCCCTACAAGGGTTTCATACTTATGGTTTTTGTTCTTGTATACTCTCTTGCTCTTATTAATGGTTGTTGTTATCCAAAATGTGCCCCTGCTCATTTTTTCCTCTCTTGTGCCTCAGTCATAATATTTTGCTTTTTAGGCACTCAAAACCTTCTGGAAATGACACCATTGGATAGAGCTCTTTCTCAGCTTTCTAGAAAGGTAAAGTTTTCCTCCTAACTCCATGTATTTTTGAAGTTATGGCTCGGTGGAGTTTTTTGGAAAAAATTCTCCTGAAAGGCCCGCGGCCAATGAGATGCCACCACATGGCACCTAGAGTGGCAGAGTGTGGGGAAATTTTGGAAAATTTTCCAAATGACCAAAAAGGTGCAAAAATTCAAATTTTTGCCCGCCAACCCAATTTGGCCCTGTTTTGCCCTAAAACTTCAAATGGCCATATCTTTCGATCCAAAGCTTGATTTTTCGCGTTCTTTATATCAATGGAAATCTGGTGAAATTCTCTACAAGATTCCGGGGTCATTTTTGCATTTTTATGGAGTTTGGAGAGATAAAATCAAAAATGCCTCTGGCACGTGGTCATGGATAGAAATGACGTTTCAACCACCATTTTTAATGAAGAATGGCTCACATTCTCTCCCAGCATGGCTAAAAATGTCAGGGGATGGGTTTGTAAGGATGCCCATGCTATTTTGAATGTGTTTTGGTCAATGGTTGAATCCCTTCCATGTTTTTCCATGTTTCTCTCTCCTGGGCTCGTCCCTTGCACTGTAAAAGCCAAATTTGGCTCATTTTCAAAGGGTTGAACATTTTTTGTGTATTGCAGGTCCCCTTTCTCACCTTGGAAGTGATTTTGGTGGAATATCAGACATTTTTAAGATCTAAAACTTTATTTTACCTCTCAAGTGTTGTAATGCAAGTGATTTTGATGATTAAAATAACAATACAACCTCTGTGATTACTTTTCATCCTCTGCCTGTGTTGTTTGGTTAATTTCTAATCCTTCATTACAATTATCAGTTTGTGCATGAGGTTCTTTGTTGCATTTTTATGGACTGTGTCAATCTGTAGAAGTAAAAATTGCTCACCACTCCTTTGGTGCATCACCTATTAGCATTAGTTTTAGTTTATCTACATTCTCTATCTCTATCTCCTTTGGAATTTAGGGTAGGATTAGGAATATAGACCTCTGCAACTTGTAAGTGATAAATCTGACCAGAGGAATTGAGGAACCAGCCTCTAAACTAGATATTCCTTTCTCATTTTGCAAGTCCCACACTTGGGGAAAGGATTCAATGTTGTGCAATCACATTAGATGCTAGTATGATCAAACTAGAAATCTGATCAACATCTAGGGGGTGCTGCTAATTTGCCACAACAATTTTGGCACGCTCGGTGGGACCTTAGAGGTATTCATCTTCATTGCAACAAAAAATGATGTGCATTTGTTATAAGTTTCTTTCTTTAAAAGAGCTATAAATTACACATCTAGCGACTCCAAGGAAGAAGAATCAGCTGGTTTTAGCAAAGTGTAGAGACCTGAAAACTCATGAGAAGAATCAACACAAGGTCAAGAGCTAGAGAGGAAGAGGTGTTGTTTGAATATCTACAGTTATCTCTAAGAATAAGGAAAAGTGGGAGGAGAATCCAAAGGTCTCCATCTCCACCAAACAGAACTCTCTCAACTCCTCCACCGGTAGGCCTTTCATTCAATCAACAAGGGTTCTAAGGCCAATCGAATGGCAAAAACAACCCCTATGTAAATTTCACCGGCAAAGCAACCCACTTGCTCTCAATGCACAAAATCCAATCCCAGTTGCAGCATTGAAGAACATTCCATACTTCACTGGAGAAAATCAGATCACTCCTGGTGATCATGTTAAGGATATTGCTAACATTTGTGCAATCCATTTTTGGCATCTTCATAAAAAGGAAAGCTTTGCAATGGTTCAAGAGTCTTGCCTCAGGGATATATTCAAAATTGGAATCAGCTTATGTATAGCCTCCATGAGCAGCTTTGGGGAAAAGGGAGACAACTTGTCCCTTTTGGAGCAGCTGACAACTATCAAAAGAGCTCCCAATGAGTAGCTGACTGATTTTAATTTCAGATTCCAAAGGACTTGGGAGATAATTCCAGTGGCAGTTAGGCCAATAGCAGAAGGTGCTTTTCTTTATTACCTTAAAGCTTTAAATTATGATATTTCTATGTTAATTTAGTCCATGGGAGGCACAACTATCCCCATTGCTTATAGCATTGCCATTAGAGCTGAAAATTATTTGATTCAAGCTGAAAGTCGGCTCTAGGCCTCCAATGCCATTATTTCCAAGTTTAGAGATCCCAAGTACTAACCAAGTTCCTAATTTAGCTTCTATTCCCACTCCTAGAAATAAGAATTCAAGTGAAGCTTCCAGTTCATCTTCTAGTGCCTCAAATGAACTTCAAGAAGTCATGAAGCAATTACAAAATCTAGGTAATGAGGTGGTTACACTCAAAAGGTAGCAAACTCAAGGTTTTAGACCTTCCTATTGTTGCAAATCAGAAGCACCCCTGGATGTTGATTAGATTTCTAGTTTGATCATACTAGCATCCAAAGTGTGATTGCACAACATTGAATCCTTTCCCCAAGTGTGGGACTTGCAAAATGAGAAAAGAATCTCCAGCTTTAGAGGTTTTTTCCTCAATTCCTTTGGTCAGATTTATCACTTACAAGTTGCAGAGGTCTATATTCCTAACCCTACCCTAAATTCCAAAGGAGAAAGAGATAGAGAATGGAAAAAAGCTAAAACTAATGCTAATAGGTGATGCACCAAAGGAGTGGTGAGCATTTTTTACTTCTGTAGATTGAAACAGTCCATAAAAATGCAACAAATAACTTCATGCACAAACTAATAATTGTAATGAAGGATCATAAATTAACCAAACAACACAGGTAGAGGATGAAAAATAATCACAGAGGCTGTATTGTTATTTTAATCATCAAAATCACTTGCATTACAACACCTCAGAGGAAAAATAAAGTTGAAGCTCTTAGAAAAGGTCTGATATTCCACCAAAATCACTTCCAAGGTGAGAAAGGGGACCTGCAATACACAAAAAATGTTCAACCTTTGAAAATGAGCCAAATTTGGCTTTTACAAAGCAAGGACAAGCCCAAGAGAGAGAAACGCTGGGAAAAATGGAAGGGATTCAACCATTGACCAAAACACATTCATAATAGCATGGACATCCTTACAGCACCCATCCCCGACATTTTTAGCCATCTTTGTAGAGAATACGAGCCCTTCTTCATTAAAAATGGTGGTTGAAACGTCATTTCGTCTATGACCAAGTGCCAAAGGCGTTTTTTTATTTTATCTCTCTAATCTAGATCAAAATGCAAAAAGACCCTGGAATTTTGTAGAGAATTTCACCAGCTTTCCATTGATATAAAGAACGTGAAAAACTAAGCTCTGGATCGAAAGATATGGCCATTTGAAGTTTTAGGGCAAAACAAGGCCAAATCGGGTTGGCAGGCAAAAATTCAAATTTTTGCACCTTTTTGGTCATTTGGAAAATTTTCCAAAATTTCCCCACACTCCACCACTCTAGGTGCCACATGGTGGCATCTCATTGGCCACGGGCCTTTCAGGGGAAAATTTTTCCAAAAAACTCCACCGAGCCATAACTTCAAAAATACATGGAGTTAGGAGGAAAACTTTACCTTTCTGGAAAGCTGAGAAAGAGCTCTATCCAATGGTGTCATTTCCAGAAGGTTTTGAGTGCCTGAAAAGAAAAATATTATGACTGAGGCACAAGAGAGGAAAAATGAGAGGAGTTAGCCACAAAAAATGAGCAGGGGCACATTTTGGATAACAATTTTGGCGACTCAAAGGGGTCATCTGCCTGCTGGATGAAGTTACCAGTTACCTGAAGAAATCCATTGGGTATGGAGTCATTGAATTCTCTGTTTGATACCCCAACTGACTAGAAAACTGCAAGGAGTAACATGAAATATCACCTGATGGAGCAAGGCCTACAAACACATTCCCGAGTGGACAATGCTTGTGCCAAAGCACTTAGGGAAAACAAACTAACCTATAGCAGAACAATGTGCACAAGCACTTGGAGGAATGAAAAACCTAAACTAATATGTACAGGGTGAAGCATTTCCTTTAGTAGCAATGCTTCAGATGGATTCCATTGACTGGAATCTGTAGTTCTTCTCCATGCAATGAAGACAACTAGAAAGCATTGTTGTCCTTACACTTTGTGACCATGTATGGGCCACTCCAAATGGCATCAAATTTTGAATGCCTTCCTGGTTTTTCTCTATCCGCATCCCATTTTAACACTAGATCTCCAACTTGGAAGGATCTGTTCTTGGCCTTTCTATCAAAGGTCTTCTTTATCAAAGCCTAATCCTTCTCCATTACTTGGGATGCCTGATTTTTGATTTCTTGAGCTCCATCAATTCATATCCGACTTCCATGGGCTGAAACTCCAACAACTCCAATCAAGCTTTCATGAGTTCCAATGTTGGAAACTCAAGTGATATGGGCAAAATTGCCTCTCTTCCATAAACAAGCTTGAATGGAGAGTTACCTGTAGATCTTTTAGAGTTATCCTATCAGCCCATAAGGCTAATTTCAATTTGGTATGCCGAGACCTCTCGATTCTCATCAAGAGTCCTCCTAATGATCCTCAACAAGTTCTTGTCTGTAGATTCACCTCCACCATTACCCCCGGGGTAATAGTTTGATGAAGTACTTAGGTAGATCCTATTATTGACAGCCCATTCAATCACCTTGGATCCAATGAATGCCAATGCATTATCTCGATATTATTGTAGCTGGTATGCCAAATTTGGTTACTATTCCCTCATAGAAGTCTAGGATGTTAGATTCATTTTCTTCCTTGAGTGTTACCGCTTCACCATTTGGTGAAGTAATATGTGGTCATTAAAATCCACTTGTGCCCTTGGCTCGAATTGGGATTAATAACTCTAATGAAGTCTAAACCCCATTGCATGAATGGCTGGTCAACTGAAATTGGATGCAATGGGAGGGCAGCCAACCTCTCTTTACCTATGAAAATGCACAATTCTTGCACCTCTTGATCCATGCATAACAATCATTGAAAATCTTGGGCCAATAATAACCAGCCCTCATGATCTTTAGATCTGTCACTCTTGGTGCAAAATGACCACCAGCTGGTCCACCATGGAACTATTCCAACACCTTATGAATCTGATTTGTACCAATGCATCTCAAAATACTCCATTCACATCTCTTTTGAATAAAACACCATCAACAAGGGCATATGGGATAGCTTGCAACCTGAAGTGTCTTCTTTGGGTCTTGTTCATCTCTGGAGGACATAAACCTATGCTTAGGAAGTGAATTATACCTTGGGTCTAGCAAGGAGTGCAGACACCATCATTCTCCTCTTGAGTGCTTCCTTGCTCATGGTTTTCTTGCAATGCCAAAACAGCCTCCTTCTCGTTGCATGATTCCTCTTGTTTGCTCAAGATCATCTGCTCACACAATCCTTTTCCTCTTACCAACTTGGTGACTTTGATCTCAATTTCATACTCCATGACACGAGTAATCCAACCTACCCTTTTTTCATTCAATTCTTTGTTGAGGAGGAAGTCTTTAACCCCCGCATGAGAAACCAGCAATTGGACCTTATTGTTTGAAACTAGATGCTTGAATTTCTTCAAGATCCTGATTACTGCAAGAACATGCTTCTCAATGAAAGAATATCTCACCTCATAGTCCTCCAGGCTTTGGCTGAAGAAAGCAATTGGTTGTTCATCATTGTCTTTATTCTTCTGTACCAAAATTGCAGAAATAGTATCATCACCTCCAAACACATAGAGGATGAAATTCTTGGAGAAATCCGGGTTGATGAGAGTTGGGGCTTGAGAGATGGCTTCTTTGATTGCTTCAAAACTTTCCTTTCCTTCGTTGTCCATTTAAAACCCATGCTTTTCTTTAGCATCTTGGTGATAGGTCCGACAAGGGTTGCAAAATTTGGGACAAACCTCCGAACAAAATTTATTCTTCCCAAGAAACTTTGAAGGGCCTTCTTGTGGCTTGGCAATGGCAAAGGTTTCTTATGGCTTCGACTCTTTCTCGAATCAATTGCTAATCCTTCTTTGAGACAATGTGGCCAAGGAGCTTTCCTTCATGGGCTAGAAAAACACACTTTTTAGGATTCAAGGAGACTCCAAATCTTCTACACCTTTGGAACACTTGTCTCAAATGAAAGAGGTGGTATGTTATATTTTTGAAAAAAAGTTATATCATCAAGATATATCAAGACAATTTTGTTAATAAAACCTTTGAATGCCATGTCCATTTCTCTTTGAAGGTAGCTCCAGCGTTGGACAGCCCAAATGGAATTTTCCTATATGTATAAGTTCCCCATTTAGTTGTAAAGGTTGTCTTGAACTAATCTTCTTCCTTCACCATAATCTGATTATAACCTGAATAGCCATCAAGTAGTGAAAACCTCTCGAGCCAAAGAACAACTTGTAAAATCTGCTCCATGGAAGGAAGTGGATAATGATCCTTGAGAGATGCTCTATTCAAATCTCTGAAGTCAACACACAATCTGATTTCCCCACTCTTCTTTCTGACTGGAACCAAGTTGGCAACCAAACTAGAATGCTTGATAGGGAATATGATTCTTGATTCTATCAACTTATTCAATTATTTTCTCATGAGAGGCTCCATGTGGGGGTTGACTGGCCTTTGTTTCTACCTGATGGGCTTAGTATTTGGATCCAATTCAATGGTGTGTTGAGCTAACTCGGGATTGAAACCTTTCAAATCTTCATAGCTCCAAGCAAACACATCAGGGAATTCTCGACAAAGTTGTATGAACTCATACCTTTCTTGCTTAGTTGTCATCTTACCAATTTGGAGTGATTTGCCTCTTTCTACTAAGATGGACACTAAATCTTCTCCCTTCACTTGGATGTTTGCTTTCTCCTTCCTAAACTGATCATTAGGATTGAAAATGGACTCCAAAGTAATAAGTCCCTTTGGTAGTTTGTTGGTTCTCAGCTGCACCACTTGGTCACCATACTGCTGCTCTAACTTTTCCTGATTTTTGGCTGAGAATTCAGCCTCTTCTTACAAGAAATGGATGATTTGCTGATCATTTTCAAACACTTGCCAACTTACATTGTTATCTGGCACTGAAGGCCTCACAATCACATGGATGTTTGGTTGTACCTTGTCTTTTTGAATGCTCTCCACAATGTCAAAGGCTGCCCCAACTGCTGCAAGCCTATCAGCGGCTTGGTTCTCTTTCCTAGGAATGGATTTGATGCCAAAACCCTCAAAATCTTCAATGAGGTCCCACACCCTATTCTTGTAGCACTTGAGTAGATCATTCTTGATAGCATGCTGCCCCTTGACTTGGTTGACAATCAACTCACTGTCACCAAAGACTTGCAAGTTCTTTATTCCTCTCTTGATTTCCCAATGCAGTCCTTGCACCAAGGCTTCATATTCAGCAGTGTTATTAGAGCATGCAAACTGAAATCTAAAAGCTGAATAATACTTAACTCCTTGAGGTGAAACCAACATGGATCCCCCTCCTGCACCTTGTCTACTCCTTGATCCATCAAAAAACAACTGCCATACCTCATTGTCATCTTTGTGGTTTGGCTTGGTGATGCTAGAATAGGCTGATTTTCTTCATGTATGCAATAGACTCCCACTCAGATTCTTCTATTTCTTGATAAGGATCAAAAACATGCACCTTTCTTTCCCATTCATCAAGAGTTAGATCTGGGATGATTCCTACCTTGGTGTCACTTCATCGGTGCTTGGATAATCCTCTTGATCAAACGCCAACAATTGGCATTAATCGACTTGGAGTGTAAGGCTCAATGTGAAAGTTTGCAATAGGTTCAGACTGATGATTGCGGCTTTGGTTCCATATCTTGTTCTCGAACATCATGTGTGACCAATCAAAGCAGACAAGTAACCTCCAATCTTAGCCGTGAAATCTCGTGACAAACATAGGGTAAAGAGTGGTAGAAGGTCTATTACTGAGACATCTTACAAAACAACCACGTTGGGATAGGCATGCAAAGTAAGACTCAAGTTTTTAATCACCCCAACTGTTGTTACTTCTATCCCATCCAACTGTACCACCCCTTTGGATATGGTTTCGTACTTAATTCCCAACTGATCAGCTATTTGCTTGGGCATTATTGACTACTTGCCCTTAATCAATCATATAATTGTGTACTAATTGGTTCCCAATGATCAATCAAACATAGAATGGAGGGGGCTTCAATATTTTACCTTGTTGTCCTCCATGATTCCACTCAGGTTGGGCAGCATTTTTGAGCACCTTCTCTTGCATTTGGACTTGCTGATTTGAAGTTGACCACCCTTCATGGCAGCTTTGTAGAAAATCTCTTTAGCTTGGGATAGATAGTGATTCCCACATTGATATGTTTACATTTGTCTTCTTCATCCGATCAATGATAATCTTGAATGGAGATGAAGTATCCCTCTACTATCCCTTGGCCTGCACATTCATTCCTTGCACATGGGCAGCAACAACTGGCATTTGGGTTGGCCTAGGGGTTGTTTTAGGCAATCCTTGCGTGCTTGGGATTGCATTTTGTTTGCCAATAGTTTGTGGAGTGACAGAAGGTCGTGAATTACTTGGGGCCAATGGTTTTTCTTCACCAAAATTTCTTCTTTTTGACCTTGTGTTGGCTGTAACACTTTGGGAAATCGTTTAATTCATGCCACAAAAATATTTTGCCTGCCATTTTACAAGTGTGGTATCATTTGGAGCTGATTGTTGCTGGAATGTTTCTTGTTGTTGGTTATTTCCTTGACTACCTTCACCCTCCATACCAGTTGGTTGTCACCATTAATGCTTGATTCAAGGCACCATTGAAGCACATGGACTGTTTATGAGGTTCATTGCATGGGAAACACCAATCATACTCTTGATCTATATTGTTTTAACTGGCACTAATACTTTAGATGCAGATGTAGCATTGGTATTATAAGGCTGAAATGGTCTATTGGCAGGAGGCCTTGCTTGATTTAGATTTACAGCTGGATTGGGTGGTCTATGAAGTTGATATGGCTACCTATTAGGCTAAGCTTGAGGCTAGAAGGAAGGTCTAAAACCTTGAGCTTGCTGCC
The DNA here is from genome assembly GCA_018340775.1 of Taxus wallichiana var. yunnanensis. Lineage (NCBI taxonomy): Eukaryota > Viridiplantae > Streptophyta > Pinopsida > Cupressales > Taxaceae > Taxus > Taxus wallichiana. Next base: position 300,603,645 of record CM031243.1, on the reverse strand, counting down.
TTTTGAGTGTAACCAGCTCATTACCTAGATTTTACAATTGCTTCATGACTTATTGAAGTTCATTTGAGGCAATAGAAGATGAAGTGGAAGCTTCACTTTAATTCTTATTTCTAGGAGTGGGAATAGAAGCTAAATTAGGCACTTGGCTAGTACTTGGGCTCTCTAAACTTGGAAATAATGGCATCGAGGCCTAAGAGCCACTTGCCACTTTGAATCAAACAATTTTCAGCTCTAATGGCAATGCTATAAGCAATGGGGATAGTTGTGCCTCCCATGGAATAAATTAACATAGAAATATCATAATTTAAAGCTTTAAGGTAATAAAGAAAAGCACCTTCATTGTTAGCCTCGACTACCACTAGAATTCTCTCCCAAGTCCTTTGAAATCTGAAATTAAAATCACCACCGCTCATTGGGAGCTCTTTTGATAGTTGTCACTGCTCCAAAAGGGACAAGTTGTCTCCTTTTCCCCAAACTACTCATGGAGGGCTATACATTGCTGATTCTAATTTTGAATAGAACCCGAGGCAAGACTCTGAACCATTGCAAAGCTTTCCCTTTGAATGAAGATGCCAGCTTGTTTGACAAAGAATCTGCATCTCATTGATCTCATGGATTGCACAAATGTTAGCAATATTCTTAACATGATCACCAGGTGAGGTCCGATTTTCTCCAAGAGTAAAGTATGGAATGTTATTCAATGCTGCAACTAGGATTGGATTTTGTGCATTGAGAGCAAGTGGGCTGCTTTGCCGAAATTGACATAGGGGTTGTTTTGTGCCATTCTAATTGGCCTTAGAACCCTTATTGATTGAATGAAAGGCCTACTGGGTGTGGAGGAGTTGAGAGACTTCTATTTGGTGGAGATGGAGACCTTTGGATTCTCCTCCCACTTTGCCTTATTCTTGGAGATAACTATAGATATTCAAACAACACCTCTTCATCTCCAGCTCTTGACCTTGTGTTGATTCTTCTCATGATTTTTCAGTGTCTCAGCACCGCTAAAACAAGCTGATTCTTCTTCCTTGAGTCGCCGATGTGCAATTTATAGCTCTTTTAAAGTAAGAAACTTGCAACAAATGCACATCAATTTTGTTGCAATGAAGATGAAGACCTCTAAGGTCCCACTGGCATGCCAAAAGTGTTATTGCAAATCAGCAAAGACTTCGAATGTTGATCGATTTCTAGTTTGATCATACTAGCATCTAGTGTGATTGCACAACATCAATCCTTCCCCAAGTGTGGGACTTGAAAATGAGAAAGGAATCTCTAGTTTAGAGGTTGGTTCCTCAATTCCTCTGTCATATTTATCACTTACAAGTTTCAGAGGTCTATATTCCTAACCCTACCCTAAATTCCAAAGGAGACAGAGATAGAGAATGCAAAAAAGCTAAAACTAATGCTAATAGGTGATGCACCAAAGGAGTGGTGAGCATTTTTTACTTCTGCAGATTGACACAGTCCATAAAAATGCAATAAAGAACCTCATGCACAAACTGATAATTGTAATGAAGGATCATAAATTAACCAAACAACACAGGCAGAGGATGAAAACTAATCACAGAGGTTGTATTGTTATTTTAATCATCAAAATCACTTGCATTACAACACCTAAGAGGCAAAATAAAGTTGCAACTCTTAGAAAAGGTCTGATATTCCACCAAAATCACTTCCAAGGTGAGAAAGGGGACCTGCAATACACAAAAATGTTCAACCCTTTGAAAATGAGCCAAATCTGGCTTTTACAGTGCAAGGGATGAGCCCAGGAGAGAGAAATGTGGGAAAACATGGAAGGGATTCAACCATTGAAAAAATGCATTCAAAATAGCATGGGCATCCTTATAGACCCATCCTCGACATTTTTAGCCATGCTGGGAGAGAATGCGAGCCATTCTTCATTAAAAACGGTGGTTGAAACGTCATTTCTGTCCATGACCACGTGCCAGAGGTATTTTTCAATTTTCTCTCTCAAAAATCCATCAAAATGCAAAAATGACCCTGGAATCTTATAGAGAATTTCACCAAATTTCCATTGATATAAAGAACGTGAAAAACTGAGCTCTGGATCGAAAGATATGGCCATTTGAAGTTTTAGGGAAAAACAGGGCCAAATCGGGGTTGGGGGCAAAAATTTGAATTTTTGCACCTTTTTGGTCATTTGGAAAATTTTCCAAAATTTCTCCATGCTCCACCACTCTAGGTGCCACGTGGCAAAGATCTAATTGGCCGCGGGCCTTTCAGGGAAAATTTTTCCAAAAAAATCCACCAAGCCATAACTTCAAAAATACATGGAGTTAGGAGGAAAACTTTACCTTTCAGAAAGCCGAGAAAGAGCTCTATCCAATGGTTTCATTTCCGAAGGTTTTTAGTGCCTCGAAAAGCAAAATATTATGACTGAGGCACAAGAGAGGAAAAAATGAGAGGAGTTAGCCACAAAAATGAGTAGAGGCACATTTTGGATAACACTTCCTTCCACCTCAAGTGAGCTTAACAGAAGCCATATCAACCTCATAGACCACCCAATCCAGCTGCAAATCTAAATCAAGCAAGACCTCCCGCCAATGTGACTATTTCAGCCCTATAATCCCAATGCTACATCTGCATCTAAAGCATTAGTGCCAAGTACAAAACAATATAGCTCAAGAGTATGATTGGTGTTTCCCATGCAACGAACCTCATAACCAATCCATGTGCTTCAATAGTGCCTTAAACCAAGCATTAATGGTGACAAGAATCGGTGTGGAGGGTGAAGGTAGTCAAGGAAAAAACCAGCAACAAGAAACATTCCAAAGAGCAATCAGCTCCAAATGATACCACACTTGTAAACTAGTAGGCGAAAGATTTTTGTGGCATGAACCATACAGTTTCCCAAAGTGTTGCAGCCAACACAAGTTCAAATAGGAGAAATTTGGGTGAAGAAATGCCATTGGCCCCAAGTAATTCATGACCTTCTCATCACTCCACAAACTATTGGCAAACAAAATGCAATCCCAAGCACGCAAGGATTGCCTAAAACAGCCCCTAGGCCAACCTAAATGCCGATTCTTTGCTGCCCATGTGCAAGGAATGAATGTGCGAGGCCAAGGGACATCGAGGGATACTTCATCTCCATTCAAGATCATTAATCGATGAAGAAGACAAATGTAAACATATCAATGTGGGAATCACTATCTATTCCAAGCCAAAGAGATTTGCTACAGGCTACCATGAAGGATCGCCAACTTCAAATCAGCAAGTCCAAATGCAAGAGAAGGTGCTCACAAATGCTGCCCAAAGAAGAGGGGAATCATGGAGGAAAGCAAGGTAAAATATCGAAGCCCCCTCCATTCTATGTTTCATTGATCATTGGGAACCAATTAGTATAAAATTGCACGATTGATTCCGGGGCAACTAGTTTAGTAATGCCCAAGAAAATAGCTGATCGGTTGGGAATTTAGTATGAAACCATATCCAAAGGGGTGGTATAGTTGGATGGGACTGCAGAATAATAATTGGAGTGATTAAAAACTTGAGTCTTACTTTGCATGCCTATCCCAATGTGGTTGTTTTGCAATATGTCTTAGTAATAGACCTTCCACCACTCTTTGCCCTATGTTTGTCAAGGGATTTCACAAAGATTGATCGAGATTACTTATCCGCTGATTGGTCACACATGTTGTTGAACAAGATATGGAACCAAAGCCACAATCAGGTCCGAACCTATTGCAAACTTTCACATTGAGCCTTACACCCCAAGTAAGATAAATGCCAATTGCTCAAACTGCTTTGATCAAGAAGATCACCCAATCATTGATGAAGTGACACTAAGGTCGAAAGTATCCCGCATTTAACTCTTGATGATTGGGAAAGCAAGGTGCATGCTTTTGATCCTTATCAAGAAATAGAAGAATCCGAGTGGGAGTCTATTGCATACATGAAGAAAATTAGCCTATTACTAGCATCACCAAGCCAAACCACAAAGATGACAATGAGGTATGGCGCTTGTTTTTTTGATGGATCAAGGAGTAGACAAAGTGCAGGAGGGGGATCCATGCTGGTTTCACCTCAAGGAGTTAAGTATTATTTAGCTTTTAGATTTCAGTTTGCATGCTCTAATAACATTTCTAAATATGAAGCCTTGGTGCAAGGACTGCATTGGGCAATCAAGAGAGGAATAAAGAACTTGCAAGTCTTTGGTGACAGTGAGTTGATTGTCAACCAAGTCAAGGGGCAACATGCTATCAAGAATGATCTACTCAAGTGCTATAAGAACAGGGTGTGGGACCTCATTGAAGATTTTGAGGGTTTTGGCATCAAATCCATTCCTAGGAAAGAGAACTAAGCCGGCACTGACAGGCTTGCGATGAGTTGGGCAGCCTTTGACACTATGGAGAGCATTCAAAAAGACAAGGTACAGCCAAACATCCATGTGATTGTGAGGCCTTCAGTGCCAGATAACAATGTAAGTTGGAAAGTGTTTGAAAATGATTAACAAATCATTCATTTCTTGTAAGAAGAGGCTAAATTCTCAGCTAAAAATTAGGAAAAGTTAGAGCAGCAAGATGGTGACCAAGTGGTGCAGAGAACCAACAAACTACCAAAGGGACTTATTACTTTGGAGTCCATTTTCAATCCTAATGATCAGTTTAGGAAGGAGAAAGCAAACATCCAAGTGAAGGGAGAAAATTCAAGTGTCCATCTCAAAGTAGAAAGAGGCAAATCACTCCAAATTGGTAAGATGACAACCGAGCAAGAAAGGTATGAGTTCATCAACTTTTTCAAGAATTCCCCATGTGTTTTCTTGGAGATATGAAGATTTGAAAGGTTTCAATCCCGAGTTAGCTCAACACACCATTGAATTGGATCCAAACACTAAGCCCATCAAAGTAAACAAAGGCTAGTCAACCCCCACATGGAGCCTCTCATGAGAAAAGAATTGAATAAGTTGATAGAATCAAGAATCATAATCCCTATCAAGCATTCTAATTGGGTTGCCAACTTGGTTCCAAAGTTAGAAAGAAGAGTGGGGAAAACAGATTTTGTGTTGACTTGTATATTTGAATAGAGCATCTCTCAAGGATCATTATCCACTTCCTTCCATGGTGCAGATTTTACAAGTTGTTGCTGGCTCGAGAGGTTTTCACTACTTGATGGCTATTCAAGGTATAATCGATTATGGTGAAGGAAGAAGATCGGTTCAAGACAGCCTTTACAACTAAATGGGGAACTTATGCATATAGGAAAATGCCATTTGGGCTGTCCAACGCTGGAGCTACCTTCCAAATACCAATGGAAATGGCGTTCAAAGGTTTAATTAACAACATTGTACTTGATATATCTTGATTATATCACCTGCTTTTTTCAAAAATACAAAAACCACCTCTTTCATTTGAGACAAGTGTTCCAAAGGTGTAGAAGATTTGGAGTCTCCTTGAATCCTAAAAATGTGTTTTTCTAGCCCATCAAGGAAAGCTCCTTGGCCACATTGTCTCTAAAGAAGGATTAGCAATTGATCCGAAATAGTCGAAGCCATAAAAGCGCTGCCATTGCCCAAGCCACAAGAAGGCCCTTCAAATTTTCTTGGGAAGAATAAATTTTGTTCGAGAGGTTTGTCCCAAATTTTGTAGCCCTTATCGACCTATCACCAAGATGCTAAAGAAAAGCATGGCTTTCAAATGGACAGCAGAAGGAAAGGAAAGTTTTGAAGCAATCAAAGAAGCCATCTCTTAAGCCCCAACTCTCATCAATGGGGATTTCTCCAAGGATTTCATCCTCTACATGTTTGGAGGTGATGATACTATTTCTGCAATTTTGGTACAGCAGAATAAAGACAATGATGAACAACCAATTGCTTTCTTCAGCCAAAGCCTGGAGGACTATGAGGTGAGATATTCTTTCATTGAGAAGCATGTTCTTGCAGTAATCAGGAGCTTGAAGAAATTCAAGCATCTAGTTTCAAACAATAAGGTCCAATTGTTGGTTTCTCATGCGGGGTTAAAGACTTCCTCCTCAACAAAGACTTGAATGAAAAAAGGGCAGGTTGGATTACTCGTGTCATGGAGTATGACATTGAGATCAAAGTCACCAAGTTGGTAAGAGGAAAAGGATTGTGTGAGCAGATAATCTTGAGCAAACAAGAGGAATCATGTAACGAGAAGGAGGCTGTTTTGGCGTTGTAAGACAACCATGAGCAAGGAAGCACTCAAGAGGAGAATGATGGTGTCCGCACTCCTTGCTGGACCCAAGGTATAATGCACTTCCTAAGCATAGGTCTATGTCCTCCAGAGATGAACAAGACCCAAAGAAGACACTTCAGGTTACAAGCTATCCCATATGCCCTTGTTGATGGTGTTTTATTCAAAAGAGATGTGAATGGAGTACTGCTGAGATGCATTGGTACAAATCAGATTCATAAGGTGCTGGAAGAGTTCCATGGTGGACCAGTTGGTGGTCATTTTGCACCAAGAGTGATAGCTCTAAAGATCATGAGGGCTGGTTATTATTGGCCCAATATTTTTAATTATTATTATGCATGGATCAAGAGGTGCAAGAATTGTGCATTTTTCATAGGTAAAGAGAGGCTAGCTGCCCTCCCATTGCATCCAATTTTAGTTGACCAACCATTCATGCAATGGGGTTTAGACTTCATTGGATTTATTAATCCCAATTCGAGCCAAGGGCACAAGTGGATTTTAACAACCACAGATTACTTCACCAAATGGACTGAAGCAGTAGCACTCAAGGAAGCAAATTAATCTAGCATCCTAGACTTCTATGAGGGAATGGTAACTAGATTTGGCATACCAGCTACAATAATATCATATAATGCAATGGCATTTATTGGATCCAAGGTGACTAAATTGGCTGTCAATAATGGATCTACCTAAGTACTTCATCAAACTATTACCCCTGTGGTAATGGCCAGGCTGAATCTACAAACAAGAACTTGTTGAGGATCATTAGGAGGACTCTTGATGAGAATCAGAGGTCTTGGCATACCAAATTGAAATCAACCTTATGGGCTGATAGGATAACTCCTAAAAGATCTATAGGTAACTCTCCATTCAAGCTTGTTTATGGAAGAGAGGTAATTTTTTCCATATCACTTGAGTTGCCAACATTGGAACTCATGAAATAGTTGGAGTTGTTGGAGTTTGATCCCATGGAAGTCGATATGCACTGGTGGAGCTCTAGGAAATCATAAATTAGGCATCCTACGTAATAGAGAAGGATCGGGCTTTGATAAAGAAGACCTTTGATAGAAAGGCCAAGAACAGATCATTCCAAGTTGGAGATCTAGTGTTGAAATGGGATGCGGATAGAGAAAAACGGGAAGGCATTCAAAATTTGATGCCATTTGGAGTGGTCCATACATGGTCACAAAGTGTAAGGACAGCAATGCTTTCTAGTTGTCTTCATTGGATGGCAAAGAACTATAGATTCCAATCAATGGAAACCATATGAAGCATTATCATATCAAGGAAATGCTTCACCCTGTACATATTAGTTTAGGTTTTTCATTCCTCCAAGTGCTTGTGCACATTGTTTTGTTGTAGATTAGTTTTTCTTTCCCTAAGTGCTTTGGCACAAGCTTGCTGTCCCTGGGAATGTGTTTGCAGGCCTTGCTCCATCAGGTGATATTCCATGTTCCTCCTTGTAGTGTTCTAGTCAATTGGGGTATCAAACAGAGAATTCAATGACTCCATACCCAATGGATTGCTTCAGCAACTAGTAACTTCATCCAGCAGGCAGATGACCCCTCTGAGTCGCCAAAATTGTTATCCAAAATGTGCCCCTGCTCATTTTTTGTGGCTAACTCCTCTCATTTTTTCCTTTCTTGTGCCTCAGTCATAATATTTTACTTTTCAGAAACTCAAAACCTTCTGGAAATGACACCATTGGATAGAGCTCTTTCTCAGCTTTCCAGAAAGGTAAATTTTTCCTCCTAACTCCATGTATTTTTGAAGTTATGGCTCGACGGAGTTTTTTGGAAAAAATTTCCCCTGAAAGGCCCGCAGCCAATGAGATGCCGCCACATGGCACCTAGAGTGGCAGAGCGCAAGGAAATTTTGGAAAATTTTCCAAATGACCAAAAAGGTGCAAAAATTTGAATTTTTGCCCACCAACCCGATTTGGCCCTGTTTTTTCCTAAAACTTCAAATGGCCATATCTTTCGATCCAGAGCTCAATTTTTCACGTTCTTTATATCAATGGAAAGCTGGTAAAATTCTATACAAGATTCTAGGGTAATTTTTGCATTTTGATGGAGTTTAGAGAGATAAATCAAAAAACACCTCTGGCACCTGGTCATGGACTGAAATGACATTTCAACCACCGTTTTTAATGAAGAATGGCTCGCATTCTCTCCCAGCAAGGCTAAAAATGTTAGGGTATGGGTCTATAAGGATGACCATGCTATTTTGAATGTGTTTTGGTCAATGGTTGAATCCCTTCCATGTTTCCCCACGTTTCTCTCTCCTGGGCTCGTCCCTTGCACTGTAAAAGCTAGATTTGGCTCATTTTCAAAGGGTTGAACATTTTTTGTGTATTGTAGGTCCCCTTTCTCACCTTGGAAGTGATTTTGGTGGAATATCAAACCTTTTCTAAGAGCTGCAAATTTATTTTTCCTCTCAGGTGTTGTAATGCAAGTGATTTTGATGATTAAAATAACAATACAAATTTCTGTGATTAGTTTTCATCCTCTTTGCACTGTGTTGTTTGGTTAATTTCTAATCCTTCATTACAATTATCGCTTTGTACATGAGGTTCTTTGTTACATTTTTATGGACTGTGTCAATCTGCTAAAAATGCTCACCACTCCTTTGGTGCATCACCTATTAGCATTAGTTTTAGTTTATCTCGCATTCTCTATCTCTGCTCCTTTGGATTTTAGGGTAGGATTAGGAATATAGACCTCTACAACTTGTAAGTGATAAATCGACTAGAGGAATTGAGGAACCGTTGTTACAAATCAGCGACTCCCTCGGATGTTAATTAGATTTCTAGTTTGATCATTCTAAGCATCCAAAGTGTGATTGCACAACATTGAATCCTCTTCCCAAGTGTGGGACTTGAAAAAATGGAAGAGGAATCTCTAGATTAGAGGTCTGGTTCCTCAAATCCTCCGATCAGCTATTTTCCTTACATAATTGCAGAGGTTTAAACTCCTAAATCTACTCTAAATTCCAAGGAGACAGAGATAGAGAATGCAAAAAGAAAGAACTAATGCTAATAGGTGATGCACCAAAGGAGTTGTAGACACCTGATGCTGCATGAAATACACAATCCACAAGGAAACATAGCACAAAACATGCACAAATGCTCAAAATGTAATGAAAGATCAAGAAAGCAATGATAGATATATGAAAGGATTGAGGGATTTTAATCACAAAACATATATCAACATCTCAGATCCAATACAGTACATTAAAGTGATCCAGAGGCAAGAAAAGGTGTTGCATTACATGGAAAGGTAAAATTTCTTCACAAATTCTACCAAGGAGGAAGAAAAGGAAGTCAGCAGAGCTGAAAAGTTTCTCCCTTTTGCAAAAATGAATTCATTCTCGATTTTACAAGTGTAAACCACGACCCCAGAGAGAGAAAATGCGGGAAAACATGCAAGGGGTTCAACCATTGACAAAAATGCCATCAAAATAGCATGGGCGACCTGATAGACCCATTCCCTAACATTTTTAACCATGCTGGGAGAGAATGTGAGCCATTCTTCATTAAAAATGGTGGTTGAAACGTCATTTCTGTCCATGACCACGTGCCAGAGGCGTTTCTTAATTTTCTCTCCAACCTCAATGAAAATTCAAAAATGACCCCGTAATCTTGTATATAATTTTACCAGCTTTCCATTGATATAAATAACGTGAAAAACCAAGCTCTGATTGAAAGATATGGTGATTTGAAGTTTTAGGGCAAAACAGGCCAAATCGGGTCGGCGGAATTTTTTTATTTTTGCACCTTTTTGGTCATTTGGAAAATTTTCCAAAATTTCCGGGCACTCCGCCACTCTAGGTGCCATGTGGTGGCATCTCATTCGCCACGGCCTTTCAGGGGGAAAATGTTTCTAAAAACTCCGCCGAGCCATAACTTCAAAAAATACATGGAGTTAGGAGGAAAAATTTACCTTTCTGGAAAGCCGAGAAATAGCTCTATCCAATGGTGTCATTTCTAGAAGTTTTTGAGTGCCTGAAAGAAAAAAATGTGACTGAGGCACAAGAGTGGGAAGAATGGGAGGAGTTAGCCACAAAATGAGCAGGGGGCACATTTTGGATAACAGAACTGACCTCTAAACTGGAGATTCCTTTCTCATTTTGCAAGTCCCACACTTGGGGAAAGGATTCAATGTTGTGCAATCACACTGGATACTAGTATGATCAAACTAGAAATATGATCAACATCCAAGGGGTGTTGCTGCTGATTTGCCACAACATTTGTGTCTATGTTTATGTAATCAAGCATATGGTTTATGGTTGATTTAATGGATGTATAATTGATAATGAATGATGAATGGTAAATTAATAAAAAAATTAGTATTGATTCATCCCCTCTCAATCCATTATGTGTCCAACATGATCCTCTAGGGAAATGCAATGTGGCATTAAAGGATTTGGCAGGAGTCGTCCTTGATTATAGTTTGTAATTTACACCTACAAACTACAAGCCTAACTTTTTCATCCCAAGTTCCCATAATACACAATGTTTCCATTTCGTGATTGGGACTTAGACATCCAAATGAATTTTTCGGTTTCTAGGTTGTTAGTTTCTTCCTTGAGTGTGATAGAGCTACTTTTGGGGCTCGGGGTACCACTTGCAATATGCACTGCGCAACACCAAAATGTCTCGTAAAAAGTCTCGCCAAGGCCAATAAATGGGGGATATGTATAAAATTATTTCTGGAAGTTGTCAAAATATCCCAAGGGAGTATTTTGGAAAACATTTTGATGACTTTATGGGGTTATTTACCTACTAGATATAAGATCGGTATCCTCAAGCATCCATTGGGCATGGAGTTGACCTTCAATTTTGACAAAATGGGTCTATAAACATGAAAATATTACCCCGAATCTTCATAAAGAACTTATTGGACTTGGCATTGACCTATTTGGCCTGAATTGAGCATTCCTATTGTAAGATGTGTTCTAAATTAAACTTTAATGAGAGTGGAAAATTATCCTGAAGTTGATTTTCCACCACATTTTTCCTCTTACAACTCACCATTTTCACTATCTAACTCCACCTTAAACATATCATCTTTGAAAACCTACATACACCATATGTAATAGAAAATGCCACCCAAAGAAAACAAAAACCATGAAAATCACTAAGGGAAAGGAAACTCTACTACCAATTAGACAATGTACTTAAGAGCACTTAGAGGAATAAAAACTAATCTAATATGTATGAGGTAAAACAAACAACCTAATGGAAATACTTAAGATAAATCCCATTGAATGGGATTTGCAATAATTTTCGATCAAGGTTGGAAAACATCAAAATTAGAGTATCACCATGGTTTATCTCTATCTATATGTCATTTCAATACCAAATCACCAACTTTGAAAACCCGAGCCCTATCTTTCTTATCAAACCATATCTTGGTTGGCCTCTATGTTGGACCACTATTGTCATTAGACCAAAACCCCTAAGCATTAATCTCTATTACAATGCGAGAGTTAGGATCCACAAGAGGTGATTAGTCCATGTTATGAAACTCATGGGTAACATTAAACACACATGTCAACAATCCCTCAAGATTACGCAAAGCGAGTTTCAAACTTGATACTTTTCACTTTGATACCATTTGTTGGACCACGATTTCCGTTAGACCAAAAACCACATTCGTTAATATCCATTATAATTTCTAGAGTTAGGATCCAAAAGAGGCACTTAGTCCATGTCATGAACTCACAAGAGCATTGGACAAAAGTTCCAACACTATGATGATCCTCTAACATGATCATAGTAGAATTTCTCGCCTCTTCGAGTTTAACTAGTTCTAGCTTTCTAATTTCTCTTTGATCTGCACCCTCAAATTCTAGTTTTTGGGTTAGCTCTAGTGAAGGACATTCTAAAGACAATAGAATCCTTACATCTCTCCCATAGAGAAGTTTTTAAGGAGAGCTTAAAATTTCTTTCCTTGTTGTTATTATTTCATCCCAAAGAGCATTTCTCACCTTTTTGTGCCATTGCCTTCGCTTTATGTCCATTTTTTGCTACATGATTCGATTTGGTTTTTATTAGTAGAATTTTCCAAACCATTACTCTGAGCATAGTAATTGGAATGATTTCTCAAGTAAATTCCAAGTCCTAGATCCCAATTCTAAATTTTAGAGCCTATAAAGGCTTTTGTATTATCATAAATGATGTTTTGGGGAACCCCAAACCTAGCCACAATGTATTCAACAAATTCAACGATAGCTGATTCAAGAGCTTCTTTGAGTGCCAAAAATTCTATCCACCTAGTAAATAATCAATTGCTATCAAAACCCATTTATGGCTAGCACTTGATGGAGGATTAATCATGCCAATGAGTTCAATACCCCATTGGTAAAATGGTTGATCTGCTTGAACTAGGTGAAGTGGAAGTGCAGATAACCTTTTCTTTTTAGTGAAGAAAGAACATTGTTTACATTTCTTGATTCATTGATGAGCATCTGTAAATGGTGTGGGATAGAATTATCTTGCCTTTAGAGTTTTCATATAAGTGGCTTTGGAAGAGAAGTGTCCACTGGGTAAACCATCATGGAATTTTACCAATAACTTATTCACCTCATCACTTTCAATAAATCTATGTAACACTCCATCAAGATTCATTTTGAAGAGAATCCCACCAATCAATTCATAATCGATTGATTACAATCTAAAATTCCTTATTATTATTTTTCTTAGGCTAGGAGGATGTACATCAGTAAATAATAATGTGGTCATGTCCTCAATCTAGTTGTTTCCTCTGAGTTAATTTCCTTTATCCTTCTCAGCTTTAGTGCTTTGTGGCAGCTCCTCATTCATGAAGAAAGAGGTTTCTTGATCATCTTGAGCATCTAAATCTATTTTCTTGCAAAGTGTTATTCCTCTTACTAGTTTTGTGGATTTGATAGTTATGTCATACTCCATAATCTTGGTCACCCATCCAGCCCTTTTCTCACTAATTTCTTCTCCCATAGTGAAATATCTCACACTAGAGTGTGATACTAGAACATTAATGTGATTAGTGGAAAGCATACTCTTGAATTTATTAAGGACTCTCATGATGGAAAGACCTATTTCTATATGTGGTTTAATTTTAATTCATAATCCTTAAGTGTTTGAATGAATAAATACACTTGCTTCTCTAAACCTTGATCATTTTGTTGTGTTAACATAGTAGCAATGTTGACATCAGATCCATATGCATAAAGGATGAAATCCTTGAGTAGTCGTGGTCGATAAGCGTGGGATGTTGAGAAGTTTCTTGTAAGATCTTGGAGAATCTTTCCTTTCCTTTTGTATCCACTTAAACACATAATCTTTACTAAGCATGAGGGTGATAGGCCTAACAAAACCTGTCACATTAGGAATTAACTTCCTAACAAAGATAATATTTCCAAGGAAATATTGTAGAGCCTTCTTGTGAGTTGGCAAGGATAGGGAAAGAATGATTAAGATTGTTTTTGGATCAATCAAAATACCATAATTTTAAACAATATTCCCAATATCTTTTCCTAAGGAATAAAAAGTTACACTTCTTGGGGTTAAAAGAAACCCCTAATTCCCTACATCTTTTTAGAGAAACGCCACGGCCTAATAGTATGAATAATGCACAAGTGAATGATGTAAGATGTGAATTATTCTAAGACAAAACAATACAAGAATACAAGACAACAAATTATGAAAATACAAGAGAGATCATTTCAATAACATATAAATAAATCCAACTCAATATAATCAAATAGGATAATGAAAGAGATGTACATAAAGGAGGTGAATTTGTAACTTCCTCCTAGAATCATGGAAATATCCACCTAGAATAGTGGTAACCAACATTTGGAATGGTGTAGTCAAGTGGTAATTATACACACCCAGATTTTCACGGTGTAAATTTATTGGAATAGTTAAAATCCCCAATGATGATTAAATATCAATTCCAATGATATCCAAGTGCGTTTCTCACGTGTAGCTTCTTGTAGCTTACTTTACCTTATTAATTTTCCATTGTTTCCCACTTTCCTTCCTTAGTCATTTTATAAAAATTTTCCTCGCCTTTCAACCTTAAATTTAAGAAACCACGTTGGAGGTTATAAAACTACCTCGACGGTTGTATAACCTCCACCTATGCAGACCCGTAGTTCCGTGCACTTCTACCCAAGACTTTTCTAGTGTGTTCTAAATGCGTGACACCTTCTTTAAACTCATTTTTCACGCATGTTTCATGATAAAATCATTTTTTCTTGAGATTTTTATGTGTCTATAATTCTTCTTCCCTACTTACTATTATTAGTAATTTAATTTCTCCTCTCTTGGGTGATCTAGCACTAATTGGTTACCAAGTGTGCTAGATAATTTCCCCGCCAACTTTCTATAAAACCAAGATTTTTCCGAAGCATGGATTGGACTCTTTTGATTTCAAATTACATTGTTATGCTTTCAAAGTCCTACCAAGAAGTACACAAGAAAACACAGTTCATTTTCCTTGTTTCTCTCTTACTTGCATTGATACTAGAGTTCCCGCAAACCACTACTCCAGGAAACCTTTATTCTTCTTCACACTACTAGCACAACTCCCTAGACATGTTTAGACATTCATTGGAAAATAAGTTGAGGGGATCTACAAAGCATTACCAGCATTGGATTTTTCCCTATACTACATTTCCAAGTTGGAGGTGTTTTAAATTCCTAGAAGTTTCCTTTACTTATTTAGATAGATTTCAAGTCACAATCTATTAGAATACATTTGTTTTAAGGAAGTAGCATTTACAATAGTTTCTATTTGCAAAGCTTCCATTGAGGATTTCTTCTCATCTCATCCATATGGATTTTCCTACGAATAATTTGGAGGAGGTTCTTGTCCAATGTATTGTTAATTCTTCACTATTAAATTATTTATAGAGTTCACTGCATTCAATATTTAGATCTAGCTTACACACAAGAAAAGCTTCAATTAAAATCTTCCTCCCTGCCTATCCCTATGGATTTGCATGAGAAATGATTTTTAGAAGCTTCGTATCTATGTTTTAATTTTATATTTATTCATTTAGAAAGATTTTGTTTTACAAGGGAAGCTTTAGGGGAAGAATTACTTATGAGAAGCTACTCATTCTGCCCATGATTCTGAGGTAGAACCAAAGGAAGTAATATCCATAACTATAAATTAAGAAAACCTTTATTTTTATTTAATTAGAATTAAATCCTCTGCAATAGGAAAATAGCCACATCTAGATATTTCATTTTTAGTTTATTTTATTTTAGAGTAGAATCAATTTTGATTTTATTAAAATAAATTGTATTTTCTGTGTAGATTTCTTTTATTCAATTCCAGAAAACCCAAAAATAGATATTAGGTAGATGTTCTATTTATTTAATTCATTTCCTTTTAATTAAGTAGATTGAATTATTCATTTCTTTTGGTTAATTAATCAGAATGAATCTAGCTAGTTAATATATTAAAGCACATTTTTTTTAATTAAGTTAGATTTACCTTTCTTAATTGGTTAAAATGAATGTTTCAACGTAGTTTTACTTTCAAATCCAGCAAAACAATTAAAATATAAGGAACTTATGCTACCCATACATAGCCTCTAATTCCCTCTTGGTCATTTGAGCTCATAGGAATTCATGCACCCATTCTTAGTCCTTGACTCTCCTATAGCTCCTTTTTCAGCATTTCCCATAACCTTCCACATTCCCAGTTGTCCCGCAATGACCTCGAGGTTGAGTGTGTCTAGAATCACATGTTGATTATTCGGTTTAAAAATTGGTGAAATCAATGTGAAGGAATAGTTCCTTCTTATTTCATTTCTATTATCTCACCTTTCCATTTCTTCCCCTATTTTGGTGGGTATTTTATACCTCCCCAAATATGTCTGGTAGAGATTTTGGTGGGCCATTTGGCTTTGATAGATATTACACCAATGTTTAACCACAATACTCCCGCTTTCCTTTCCTAGGTGGAATTACAACTACATAAACAATATGCAAGCCTCCCCTAGTTACGTCTCAAACCCCACTAGTTATGTGAGAATAGAGGAGGTTGATCAACCTTTAAAATGTAATATAGTCAACCCAATTCAAAGAACATGGTTTTTGGGTGGAAAAAATTCTTACCCTAAAGTCTTGTTAAGACCTCACATAAGCATACAATCAACATAAAATGACCTTTTACACGATTATTAATCCTCTTCATCAAATAGATGGTTCCTTAGATAGTAGAAGACTCATACCTCATAATGTTTTTAATAGCAATGTATCGACCACAAATCCTGAGACTCCTATTTTCAAGGAAAATAATAATGAAAATGTTGAACAATTTATATGTAGGCATCATGTGTCCTCTCAACCAAAACCTACACTACAAATCACCCAAAAAGAGACTCAATCCTCACCCCATGATGTTATTTCCACTTTAGTATGGAGGATTAGAGAACTATAAAGTTCCCAACCTTCACAAAAACCTATGTAGTAGGACATAACATGGGGTATCCCATCGACAACAAAGGATACACCCCTATCAACCCACAACTGATGAAACATCATGTGCAATAAGGTTATCATGTCTAATCAAACCAGGGTGACCTTCTCAAGGGTTGCACACTAGGGATGGGTCCTCATCCATCTCACAATTATCTTACACAAGGGCTAGCCAGAAGTGCATTCTCAAATATCTCTCCATCAGGAAATGTGGCGTTCCTTGGTTTCATGCATGTTATCCCATTTCTCATTATTTTTCTTCCTTACCTACATATGTATTAATTCCCCCCATATGGAACCATATACCTTCCCTACTCCTTATACACCATATTAAGGATCTCCATATGTTCCACTTAATTCCTACATCGCATCCTATCCAACTCCTCCTCCTCCACCTCCTCATTAAGGAGCTTCAATGGTGGAATCCTATGAAATGGGTACTTATGTTGAGTATTTGAAATAACCCCTTGAATTTACCATATGGGGTGTCATGCATCAACACCCTTTTCGTGATCTTCCTAAATTTGAGGGATAAGGATATCTAGATTCTCATATACAGGTTATGCTACCACTATTAGGGAATACTTCATTGGGATGTTATGGTACATAAATTTTTCCAAATACCTTTGAAGAAGTTTCCTAGACTGGTACTATCAGATTCTAGAATCTTTTATACATTACTTTAAACAACTTGTTTCAAAATTCATTAGATAGTTTGATATGAATAAGTTACTTCAAATAGAGATTAGAGAGTTTCTCCATATTAGGTAAGAGAAAATGAATTTGCCACCCATTTCATTCAGATATGGTGTTAAGTTATTTAATCCTCTACAAGTGCACCTAACATGGACCAAATAGAAATTTTTGATCTTTACCTTCATTCACTCAATCGAGAGACTAGGAAGGAAGTACATAAGTTTCCTTTCCACAGTTACAAAGAAGCATTGAAGGTGCCCTTTGAATAAACCAAATTTCTATCGATAGCGGGTGTATTGTTTATGGTCTCAATGGGAAATTAGTGTCCCTAATAAAAACAATGAAAACCATCAAAAAAATGGAGCCAATAACCAAGGACATAAGGTCTTGAATCGTAATCGTGGTGTTACCATGGATGGTGTTACTAATCAAGAAAAGAATGTTGGTTTTACAAACAAAAAAATACTAATAATCATAATCATAACAACAAAAACTTGGGAAATCAAAGAGGCCCTAATTTTGTTTCCTCCATCAATACAGCATTGATGTCAATTGTCCCCCTCCTCAACAAGCTCAACCCCAAGGCTTGAAATTGTACCAAAAATATGGCCAAGGGGCAATAAATTATGGTTATAACTAGTTTGAGAACTACAACTAGGGTTATAATAAAAAAAATTGAATCAAAGGCCAATATACTTCACCCCAATCATTATTTTGGTTTTTATCATGTTATTATTCATGATTCTATAACTTGTAGGAATTGCATAAATTTCATACAAAGACTCCTGAAAATTAAAGATAGATCTTTATGGACATGTTCCTATCAAGTCTTGAATGTACCTCTCAACTTAGTCATACAAGACCTGTTGCGCCTCAGAATGCAAACCTAGGCATCTAGTAGGACCCATTTCCTAAATGTCCTAAAGATGTTAAGGTGAATCCTCAAAACATAAACAAAGGTATTCCTATTGGGAAAAATGATCACGAGGCCTCAACTTCTTATAACTCTCAAGTTTCTCCTAACCTTGACTCAAAAAATAATGCAAATATTTTAGGACTAGTTGAGTTAGAGGTCAAACCATAGATTAATGGACTAAATCAGATAATAGAGTAAGTTTCACAACCTCTTCCCTATCATTCTCTCTTATATTATGAGGTTCATATAGTCTCAAAACATGTAGGATCTTATGATTTTATTTTGGATTTGAATAAGACCTTTTCTCACATATCATTTCTAGATTTGTTGAAGAATTCCCCTACACATCATTCTGTGTTGCTAGATGCATTGGGTCTTGGTCACCTAATTCATGTTACACCTCCACCTAGGGCTCAAATCAATCATATCGACTTCAACATACACCCTCTAGGATAGAGTGATAGGGATACCAGGTTTTTCTTTGATATAAACAAGATGCCATCTAATGTTGAAATATCTCGAAGAGGGGATCCTACGTGATATCTACAAGTATGGGTTTATATCAATTACATCAAGAGAGATATGATAGATGATGGGGTTTTTTTGAATGTGGTTCCCTTATCTTTATTTTAAGAGATGGGATATGCGGAGACTAATTTCTCCTCTACGAGAAGGACGTTGTGAGGGTATGACAATATTAAGAAAACATCAATTGGAACTATATTTCTTCATGTCTCCCTTGGGCTAAAAACTATCTTAATTGATTTTTTCATCATTGACAAGAATAAATATTCTAACATGATCCTTGGTAGACCTTGGATTCACCAAATGAAGGCCATTCCTTCTACTTAGTTCCAAGAAGTTAGATTTCTCAATTTGGGAAAGGTCTCCATTACTCAAGGGGATCCTAATCCATTCAACATACATTTGGAAAAAATCAAGAAGAAACAGGGGTCCATTCATAATATTAACTCCCCGTGAATGAGTTAAAAAAATGCTTCCATCAAAATAATTGGTCATGACCACCCCGAATGTTCAAAAAGTTGAATTCGATGACCCAAAAACATTTGAAGTAGTGAAACAGATAAGGTTAAAGCAATATCTGTGGAAACCATGTCCACCAAAACCACAATAGATATTATGAAACTCTTAGAGAGTGATGAACTAATCCTTCTCCCCTTCGAACCATAAGGAATGGGTAACCTCCTTGGTATAGCCTCTCTTCCTACCGATGATCTCAATTTAGGAATAAACATGATAGAATTAACAAAGGAAGAAAATAATTTTGAGAGCAAGACAATGCCCATCAAAGATATATTTATGGATTCTTTCATTCCAAACCTTATTATAGACATAAATATGTCAAAAACAATTCTTATTGTGTCCACAATATATAACCCCATAACGCGAAAAATTGTCAAATGTAACCACTACTCCCTACGTAGGGAATAGAGTTGAGCAACAAATACATTCTCACATGAGTATGATATGCCAAGAACACAACAAAGAGGTTTATATGTACCTATTTTAAATGAATGATTCATGCCAAAGCTATATTTTTAGATATGTAAAATTGTATGAAAATTTTGTAAGCTTAAACCTAAGGTAGTAGGCCCTTGTCAAGATAATAAAAAAATTCAAAGATCATGCACATTATTTTTTTACCTTGAGAGGTGAGGAATTTGACATATGTCAACCGGCTACACCCTAAATGCTTCTATGTGTAGTTCATTTATATTTCCATACTCTTTATTATTTTCATTATCATATTGTGAAATTGTAAATCAAGAAACTTACTCTTCAAGTAACTTTTTATAAACTTTTAAATATTGGAAAAAACATTTAATCATATCTCTTCAAGTATCCATCATATCATCTCTGAATTATTTAAATATCTTCATCATTTCAAAAATTAAGACATAATTTTGACATTGGTCCTACCAAGGCTTACATACTTAGTTCTATTCATGTTTTCTTATATCCCAGTGTCTTTTCCCATAGTTTATTCTAGAATCTTATTGATGTCACATATCTCCCTAAAACCATCTCTTATGGCAGTAAACGGTCTAAAATATTTCATATAGAGCTCGTCCGCCTATCTCAACCTTCGGTGGTGAGCCCTTACATCCTACTAGTTGTGTGGGGTTGAGGCTAAGAATAAGCGTTCCTTCCCAAAATAAAAATTCTGAAACCAATCAATAAACAAAAAAAGATAAATCAATAATAAATACAAAGATACTCTCATTTCAAAATAAATTTACACTCATTTTCCCTACCAATCTTTGGTGATAAGCCCGCACTTCCTACTAGTGGCATGGGGTTAGGAAAGGAGGGAATTTCCCTTACTCACCTATGTATTTTCCTTGGTGATGAGCCAATGCTTCTTATTGCTAGCATGGGGCAACATGTAGGGGTTCCCATCAAATAAGTCAATAAGTTATAAATAATTCAATGAGTAAAAAGTGATTTGAAATATTAAAAATCCCTAAAACCATATTTTTCAATCAAAAGGCCATCTTTGGATCTAAGTCTAGATAAAATTGCAAGAAAATCACATTTTGAATTGGTTAGTTGACCTTGCTTAGGGTTGAGTTGTAGGTTCCTAATTGGTTCTTTTTCAAAATCTTGTCTTTTCTCACCATCTTCATTCATCAAAGTCACATAACTCGCATCCTTCCTAGCTCTTAGTGATGATCCCTCACATCTTACTGGTTACATGCGGTTAGGAATGGAGTGATTTATTCTTCTTATCATGTCACATTCATCACATTTTTCCAATAAAACAAAAGTGCTAAATATTTCTTGAAAATAAAATTCTAAATTACAATTTGTTCTCATATGCATTATATATAAAACACAAAAAAAAATATCATTATGTCTACACATTTGCATCATCATCATCCACAACATACATCCATAAAATCATATAAAAATCATTGGAAATTCAAACCATTTAAGAGTACACAAGTGATGCAAACCATGATTGATTCAGCCCATACATAGAATAGTTGAACCAAAAAGAAGTGTATATATGTATATATAAATAACATGAATTTGTGTGTACAATGCTATCAAATAATAGTAGAAGTGTTGTCAAAATGCTCAATCATGGGCCAAAAATATAAAAAAATCAATAAATGTGCAAAAGTGAGACTAAGAAATAAAGGCATTCTGCCTATCCATATCTTTGAGTCCCCTTGCAACCATTTCATTTATGAATCTCCTATAAGTTCTTCTCGAGTGCATTTAAAAGAAAAAAGGCAAATCCTAATGCAAAAATACCAAATCTCTTGTGTCTAACCTATTTGTTATCCTATCAACTTTTTTTGGGTCCACCACCATCATTTGTAAATCCCTTTCAATTCAATTGTACACAGAAATGAAACATTCACCGAGGTCGAGTTCTAAATTTAGCAAACTTTTAAAATATAAATGAGATCCAAAAATAGTAAAAAGTAATAAATATAGCACATTTTTTCTTCTCTAATGTTTCTTTGAGTGTTTTTATGTAGTTCATGAGCATTGGCATAGGTATATTTATCCTCCCCATGCATATGGTAAGTCCTCTTGTCATTTTCGTTTTAATGTTTTATTGATTATACATTATATTTGAACTTGATTCCCATTTTCTCTTACATGTGGCAATAATCTTAGATTGGTGTAGTATCAACACATGGACATGTCAGGTATAATTTCAAACTTTCCTATTTGGGAGCACCATACTTAGACTTCACGTTTTATGCCTCTTTATGGTTGAAATGCTTCTCTGAGGCAAAATGTATGCACCCAAATTTACATGGTGCAACATTTTCTAACAGCTAAAATCCCTAATGATGATTAAATATAAATTCTAATGATGTCCAAGTCCAATTTATTTCTTGCATCATATTCTTGTAGCTTACTTTACCTTGTTCATTTTCCAGCTTTTACCACTTTCCTTAGTCATTTTACATAATTTACCTTATCCTTTCATCCTTAAGTTATGAAACCATACCACCAATTACACAACCACCTTGATGGTTGTGTAACCACCGGTCTTCTCTGAGTGGTGGTTATGCAACCACCACAATGGTTTTATAACCACCGGTCCACACTGCACCGAAAATTCCATACACTTCTACCCAATACTTTTCTAGGGGATTTTGAACGCATGTCATCTTCTTCAAACTCATTTTTCACACACGTTTCTTAACCAAAGCATATTTTCTTGAGCTTGTTAGATACATATAGACTTCTTCTTCCCTACTTACTATTATTAGTAAGTTAACTACCCCTCCTTATGGTGATCTGAAACTTCTTGGTTTCCAAGTGTGTTGGACCATTTCCCTGCCAACTTTCTATTAAAACCAAGCTTTTTCCTAAAGCATTGGTTGGAGTATTTTGATTTGGAATTTCAATTTTATGTTGTTAGAATCATGCCAAGAAGTACATAAGAAAACATAGTTCATTTTCCTTGTTTCTTTCTTCCTTGCATTACTACCATATTTCTTACAAACCAGCTAGATGCAAGACACCATTATTCTTCTACACACTACAAACACATCTCCTTGGACATGTTTGGAAATTCATTGGAAAATAATATGAGGGGATATAAAAATCATTACCAATGTTGGATTTTTTCCCTGTACTAAATTTCTAAGTTGGAGGTTTTTTTAATTCCTAGAAGTTTCCTTTATTTATTTAGATAGATTTCAAGTCACAACCTATAAGAATACATTTGTTTTCAAGAAGTAGTATTTATAATAATATCCATTTCCAAATATTTCATTGAGGAATTATTTTCAGCTTATCCGTAAGGATTTTCCTCGGGAAGAATTCAGAGGAGGTTCTTTTGCACAATGTATTGTTAATTATTCACTATTAAATTGTTCATAGAGTTCACTGCATTCAATATTTATATCTAGCTTTCACACAAATAAAGATTTTGTTGAAATGTTTCTCCCTACCTATCCCTATGCATTTTCAGGGGAACTGAGTTTTAGAAGCTTTTGTATCTATGTGTTAATTTTATATTTCTTCATTTAGAAAGCTTCTATTTTATTGGGGAAGCTTGAGGGGAAGAATTTCTTGTGAGAATATTTTCATTCTTCCCATGATTCTAAGGTAGAACTAGAAGAAGTAATATCCATAACTACAAATTAGGAAAACCTTTATTTTTATTAAATTAGAATTAAATCCTCTGTAACAGAGAAATAGCCATATCCAACAATTTCACTATTTATTTTTATTTATTTTAGAGTAGAAGTAATTTTCATTTTATTATAAGAAAATGTATTGTCTGTGTAGATTTCTTTTATTTAATTCCAAAAAACCCAAAAACATAGATTAGGTAGATGTTAGATTTATTTATTTATATTTTTTTGATTCATTTCCTTTCAAGTAAGTAGATTGAATTTTTCATTTTGTTTGGTTAAATTCGGGACTGAAAATATCTATTTAAGAAATTAAAGCACATTTTTCTTTTAATTAAGTTATATTTACCTTTCTTAATTTATTAAAACGAACGTTTCAATGTATTTTTACTTTCAAATCAGACCATACAATTAAACTATAGGAATTTATGTTACCCATACATAGCCTATAATTCCCTCTTGGTCAGTTCATCTCATAAGAATTCACACTACCCATTCTTAGTCTCGACTCTCCTATAGATTCCCTTCAACATTTCCTGCAACCTTTCATATTCCCAATCACACGACACAACCTTGGGAGGTCAAGTGTGTCTAGAATCATGTATTAATTCTTATTTCTACAAAGAAACCAACACCTAGAATAGTGTATTCAAGTGTAAAATTAATCAATCATATCCCATAAGTGTAGGAAACTTCAAGTGAGGTGGAATATCTCGAGTAGGATAATAGAAATAAAGAGAGGAAAATAAATCCTACACTAACACCCCCCATAAGCACAACTTAGGTGGGCAATGAAAAATGAAATTGGGTCCCAGTAGTAAGGCTTGATGAGATACCCACATACAATGCATCTCTCATAAATATAGATTAAAAGGAGAAAACAAAATGGGAAAACACTCCCCCAAAAGAGAGACAAATAAGAGAAGGTAAGACTAGAAATTCCCACTCAAAGCTACAACTTCCGGTAGCCATCTAGTATCCTGCAAAAAAACCTTCCTGGAGTGATTGTGGCTTAGAATTAGATGCAGTGAAGAGTGGATCACCATGTAAAATTTAAGGTATCTACAATGTGTCTGATGGATCTCTAACCAAGGTGTGGTTCCTATCCAAGGAACTATGTTCCTCATACACGGTAGAAGTGCCAACTACTCCATGAAGGAATGATGTATCTCGATGCGTATGAAGAGATAATGTGGAGGGTCATGTAACCAAGTAGATGACTTCCTACAGCTTTGATGAGTCCTGAATCAAGATGCCTACTCCTTGAAAATTATGAGGTGGACCAGAAGTAGGTGGATCAAGAAATAAATCCTCTAAAATGGAAGGTGATAAGGAGATAGTGGAGGTGGGTCCCCATCACTATTGTAGTCATCTATGCTAGAAGAGAAGTTCTCATCAGAAATGTGCTCAAGATCAAAAGTTTCATCAAGTACAAGTGAATCTGGTGAAGAATATGAAGGAGGAACAAAGTGAGAGAAGGAATATAGCCAAGTTTGATGATCGACTACACCCATTGTAATGATAGTGTCACTGTGTAGCTCTCTGAAATAGACTGAATCTAGAGTGAACACAACCCATATGCCTTGACTAAGGTGAGTAATTTGGTAGACTAATAATAGATTAGTTGATAGTGAGGGAATACTAAGAACATTATTGAATGTTCCTCCACTCACTTCAACAGGTCCTCTCCCAAAACTTGTGTAGAATTGTTGTCACCCAACAGTATAGTAGACATGTCACATGACTCTAATGAAGTTAACTCCACGTGTGAAGAAGCCATATGATGTGAAGCACCAAAATCAGTAACCCATGTAGGATTTGGTGTTACAACTGAACAAGGATCTCCCTATTTTCTCCTTTCCTAATTATTTCTCTTTCCCTTAACAATTTCATTGGAGGATTTATGAGTTGATGACGATTGTTTGGAAGACTTAGGGTCACCTATCTTGTTTTTCTCAAGAATACTTATGAGTTGGTCAATCTATTTCTTCAAACATTTTCTTTCATCATATCTCCCTTTACAATACCCACATTTGATCCTTTCTTTCTTCGACATATCATCTAGAAGAATAAGGTTGAGATTTTTATTTAGGGGTGGAAGAATGTTGATATTTCTTTATTTATTGATCCTTGTTACTATGGTTATACTCTTTGTCTAACGATACTTTCTTTTTTTTATTATTGGCATTGAGAGCTTGAGGTTTAGAGGAATTCAAGGTTCCCATTTAGATTAATTTTTCTTTATCCTTAATCAAATCAGCAATAAATTCATCTAAGGATGGCATAGATCATGTGGCTCCAATATCCCTTTTGGTATCATAAAAGGTAGAGACAAAGATAGAGTAGTCTGACCTAGTTTAGTAAGCACTAAAAGAACTAGTTTTTCATGCTTTTCTTTTATTCCACATTACTTTAACTATAATTGTAAGGACTTGAGCTTAGTAAATAAATCTTCCAAAGTGTCAAAGTTTCTAGGACTTAAGTTGATAAGTTCTATTTACATCTCATGACCCCTCATAGTATCAAATTTTCCAAACAAGGTTTCTAAAGTTTTCTACACTTGGTTAGGAGATGTGGCTAATTCTATGTAAAAGAGGATTTCAGGAGACACTAAAAGACACAAAATACCAAAGGTTGCATCACACTTATTAAACCACTTAACTTTGTCTACATCTTCAATAGGCTCAGTTTCTAACCCCATTGTGATATGGTATAACCCTTTACTCCTAAGTAAAATGGTGATTTTTATTTTCATTCTTGGTAGTTAAAAGGTGTAAGTGCATTAACTGAGCTTAGATCCATTTTGCAGAAAGGAAAGTAGTGGATTTTGTTGCAGATAACAATGAAATGTTCGGAAAGAAAGAAGATTCAAACACACATTACACCCCCCCCCGAAACTATATTAGGTATCCCCC
This sequence comes from Taxus wallichiana var. yunnanensis, assembly GCA_018340775.1. NCBI lineage: Eukaryota > Viridiplantae > Streptophyta > Pinopsida > Cupressales > Taxaceae > Taxus > Taxus wallichiana. The sequence goes on along the minus strand of CM031243.1, from coordinate 300,577,333 downwards.
AAAAAAATTGGAACTTTATAAATTATTGAATTTTACAAAATGAATAGGTCCAATGCTTTAGAAAATTAAGAAAAATAACTTCAGTAAAAAGTGGCACTCGATTTTGAGCTACCAATAAAATGTTTTACAATAATTATTTCCCGTAAATAATCCCTATTTTAAATGAATTTGCACTGAAATTGAAATGAATTTTTTTTACTAAAATATAGTGTTAGTAAAAGAAGTAAGTGGGTTTTGATGAAGGGGGTTGTAGGGGGTGGGTATTAACCACCCTACATAGCTAAAGGTTGTTCCGGTGAGGTTGTTAGGTTGAGACAAAAATATTTTTTTCTATACATAAGTTACGACCATGTTGGATCAAGAAGATATTAATTATGGCCCTTAAATTGTTTCAGATATGAGTGTAGCAAACAACACTACTAGGAGACTCAAAAAACATCAACTGAATCTAGATCTAGCAATGTGTGTATGGGCTATTGGAAACTTTGTTGTAGGTTTGAAATGCCTCTTGATTAGAAACATGCCCTTTGCAAGTCTGAACATGCATGCAAAGCACTACCATAGGTGAAAATACCCTTCACAGGTCTGCAAATCAACCTCTATATCTAGATAAATCTTCTAGGAGCTTGCAACAATGATATAGGGCCTACAAAAAACAATCTCCATAACTATATATGCACTATGTGGGCCTATAAACCTCATAAGCCTATAAATAGGCTATATACCCACAAACCAGGAAAAACCAACACCAAAAACACCCAAATAATTGTAAATAATGACCTCAAATGAAAATAAACTTGTAGAATAATAACCAGACAAGCTCAATACTAGCTCGACTCTGATACCATATAGGAGAAGCGCCACATATCTGGTGGTTTGAAGAAATTTTAACATTGTGTGTTTGTGTTGTCACTTATGTCAACTCCATTAATGGAAAATGAATTCATGGTGTTGTATGAGTCTCCATGATGTGTCATTCAGTGTTAAACATGAAGGTTGATTAGTAGTGTCCATGTTTAGTGATGACTAGGAGGTCCTAGAGCTTGGGTTGCTAGGTTGAGTCATAGTATGATTCCTCATAAGTTTTTGGAGAGTTTCATAAGGTCAAGCATGGTTAATATCATTTGTTATAGATGTTTATGGGTGTGCATGTGGTCAGCATGGTCATTTCATGGGTTGTTTGTGTTGAGCTAGGTCATTTTAGGCCTATTCCCAGGTCTAGTGCATGAAGAATGAGATGGAGGTATGCATTTTGGAAATTATTAGTCCTATTAAATCATGGGAACATTTATTTGACATGATGTGGTAGGTGTGTGATGAGTTTCATGTCATAACTCAAAGTTTTGATGCATATTTGAGGTTCTTGGGAAATAAGCAAGTGGAAACAGCAAGATAGAAAATGTAAGTCTTAATAGATGTAAAATTTAAGAGCTATTTGGACCAAATGGTGAGTATGGATAGTTTGATGATTTTTTCATGATGCTTCATGACAAGTTTCAGGTGAATTTGAAGAATAATTTTGAATATATACAAGTTTTGGCAAAATTAGGTAAGTTTTACTATAATTTTGAAGCAAATGTGGACCTTCTGATGCTCGTTGTGAATTGTATGCTTTTCATGGGGACTTGAGCTCTTTGGAATATATTCTTAGGTTGGCTATGAATTTTTTTCAAAAATAATGAGGTGATTTTATCGTCACGTTTTTATGAATGATTGTTAAGAAGGTAAGTTGGTTTGAAACCCTAGCTAAACCCTAACTAAGAGTGACTTGGAGAAGATTGCTTGTACTGCAGACCAGTTTTGACTTTTTACAAAATTGATGATTGGATGATGTAGAGGACTCTTCCTCTTTCCATAAAGGTGTATTAGTGCATGTGACAATATGTGGGCCTCACATGAATTTTCTTATTTCTGAAGATGTTTGGTTTAAGGAAATATGGTCCAAAGGAGTTGAAGAATAAATTGACATCATTTTTAGCCTAGGATTTGTTCTTGATGTTCATATTATTTTCAGGTCATGAGGATGTATATAAATGGAAAATATTTATCTATTTATGAAGAATGGTTTTTGGTGTAGTTTGGAGCAACTTGTGCTAAAATGCACATTTCACAAGCTACGACAGGAGTTAGGAATCCATTCTAGTAAAAATTTTATCCCGATTGAAATATATTTCATATGGTATGTAAAAGTTATGGCATGTTCATTGAGGGTCAATTTTAGAAGGATACTTATTCTAGTAGGGTACTAAGTGGCTACAAGAGGTAAAGTGATTATTTTGAGTTGTTATTTCTTGGTGAAGGTTGTTGAGTGCTTAAATATCATGTCTAATGATGTTCCATTCTTTTATTAAGATTGGAATTTATTTTTTTGGTGATGGATCAAGTTGGGATAATTGTTAGTTCTTGAGTCTAAGAATGTATAAGAAGCATTTTGCAGAGATTAGCTTGCTTAAAGGCCTTCCACTTTGAGTTAGAAGGAGTTATACTATTTTTTGGAAATTTTATTCAGATATATTTCTAGTGATATATTTTTGTGTCTTGGTGAGTTTGTTTTATGGATATTTTTGGTCAATTTGTGTAGAAGAAGGTATGTTAGATTTCGGACAGTGTTTGTTCAGGGTTGAAAGAATGAAGTAAATGAGGCATGAGATGATTGAGTTGATGTTTTATATCACCTAGAAATTTAAGAGGAATGAATTTTGTTCCTAATATTTAAGTCCTATAAGTGAAAGAAATGGTGAAAACTAGTTGAGTTTGTAAAACTAGTTTTCGGGAAGCTTATTTTGGTGAAGAGGAAAGTTGATTTGGTTTAATCATATGAATGCTTCATGAGTTATAAATTGAATTAATAGTATTTTCAGGTCTTTAATTTTCCATAGAGTAGTTACATGTCTTATTTGAGTTGATTTGATCTAGTCGAGATGCCCAAAGGTGAAGAAAGGGTGTTGGAAACAGTTGTTTTGTGACGGATGTGAGCCTATTGGCCCATGTTATGAAATATTTGATTGATCCAAGTAAAATTGAGACAATGGATGAGGTTTAAATTTCATATTACACGTGTGTGGTGAATTTTAGATCTTTACTAATCATATTTTTGGTGTTAGTATATTTTACTCATCCTAATGATGGGGTTTTGAGCCTTTTTGGTGCAAGATGAGTGGTTTTGGGCATATCCTACCTATATGGTTCATATGTGATCATTGTAATGAATGTATGGGAATTTTTATGATGAATTTTTTGAAAAAATTCTTACGACCAACCTCTTATGTGTTTCAATCAAGAGAAGTTTATTAAAGCAATGTTTTGGGTTCAATTTCAAACTAATCTTACAAGGGGGGAAAGTGCGCCCAAGTAGAAGTGTTTTATAGGTATGAAATATTGATTTGAAGGCTGATCATATGTGTTACAGTTTGACAATTGATTACAAGCATGAGAGAAAATGTTTAGAGCCGATACATGTTGAGAAGGAAGAAGATAGAGCGAGTTGAAGCAATGAGGGTTTGAAGATAGAGTTGTGAGCTGAATTAGAGATCTCCATCACTTGCAATGAGAAAAAAATTCAAATATCATCATCTTTAGGTAGCTGATTTGGTGTGTAGTCATCTTAGGGGTTGTAGCCTCCTTGTGGAGTGGGTGATTCACTAAATTAGGGTTTTTGCTCCTTATAGGGTTGGTGCTCTACTAAACTAGGGGTTGGTGCTCCTTGTGGGGTTGGTGCCTCACTAAATTTGAAACATGGAAATATAATGGTTTTTTTCTAGTTTTCCTTCTCCTTGATGATTTCCCACTTAAATTTTATGTCCATGAGCTCTCTCTTGTGTTTTTGGTTATTTTAATGTATTGTGCACACTTAATAAGCTATGGTTTAATGTATGTGAATGGATAAATTTAATGGTTGTAAAAATTAATTGTGAATGAAATAAAAAAATTTAGGACTGATGCACCCCCCTCTCATTTCATTGTGCTTCCAATAATTGGTATCAGATTAGGTCCTTGTGAAGTAAGTTTAGCAACATGAAGGAGATATTTTGAAGCACAAGCAATGGGTAAATATTCAGATGTTAAAGAAACTTTAAGAAATATGAATGAAGTGTCTTAATCAGTGATTTGTTTCTTACAAGTTTAGATCTAAGATCTAGAGATAGAGCATGATCAAGCCATCAAGGTTTTGAAATCTCAAGTGGAAATTTTGTCTACATCCCTAAAGGAGAAAGAAGACACTTGTTCCAAGTATGAGGGAAAATTTAAATCCCTATAATTAGTTTTGGACAATGCATATAGTAGGATGAAGATGTATGAGATACTTTAGAAGAGCTATGAGGCTCTCGATAGGCTTTTAGAAGGCCAAATAGTGGCTAGTGATAAAACATGCCTATGGTTTGAAGGAAAACATGTGAAGAGTGATGGTGATGTTGGTCCAAGTACTAAATATGATATGAAGGTGACCAAGAAGGCTGATTTGATAAGGTCTAACCTTGTTATACAACCTAATGCTATGAGGTATGGTTCTTCATTTAATGGTTATTTCTATATTTGTCATAATTTTTGTCATAGAACTAGAGATTGGAAAATAATTTTTCCTAGGGATGGTATAGGCCTCTTCAAAGTTGAATTTCATTCATGTTGTGAGTATGGTCATAGAGCTAAGGATTTTAGATATAATCTTAGTGTATGTGAGCCAAGGAAAAGTAATGATGTTGTTTGCTTCAATTGTTAAAAATATGGTCATATAGAAATATTTTGTCAAAGAAATAAGATGTTTATTGTAAGGTCTACTCCTATGGTCAAGAAGGATGTTGTTCAAGATAAAGATGTCAAGGAGAGTTCTAGTGCCATCATGATGAAAGACAAGTTTCTCAAGTCCAAATCAGATCAAGTAGTATTTTTTCCTTAGTTAAAGGGCTCAAAAGTGAAGAAGACCATATGTGACTAAATTCAATCCATTCCTATGTATATGAGAAACTAAGGAGTCTAGAATTTTGGGACACATCAAGTGTGATAAGTTATGACAATTGATCTCTTCATGTAAATTTGAAGTTATTGTCTCTTGTTAGGTGTCTAATTTGTGTTGTTCTCATCAGTCATGTGTAATGATAATTCAATTTTGTTATAATGGTCATTATTTTTCTTCGTGAATGTTGCAGGTATGTCCTAGTCATAAAGAGGTATGTGGTTTGAGTCATGTACTATCAAGTTAAGTTTGAGTTTTATATTTTCATAGAGATTTAAAGCTTTGAGTCCAAGTTTGGAAAATGATCAAGTAGTATTGATTCATAGTCACGATGCTCTCTCATTCTTGGAGTTGTGATAGTGATTCTTAATGTCTATCAAACCATTGTATGTAGTTCATTGTGTGGTGAGTTATATGTGGAAGTAATTATCATTGAGTTGGTTCTTGTTCTATAAGCTAGAGCATTATTATGAAAGGCAAGTTTCTCAAGTCCAAATCAGATCAAGTAGTATGTTTTCTTGAGTTAAAGGGCTTAGAAGTGAAGAATACCATATGTGACTAAATTCAATCCATTCCTCTTTACATGAGAAACTAAGGAGTCTAGAGTTTGGAACACATCAAGTGTGATAAGTTATGTAAATTAATCTCTTTATGTACATTTGAAGTTATTGTCTCTTATTAAGTGTCTAAGTTGGATTGTTCTTATTAGTCATGTGTCATGATACTTCAAATTTTTTAGAATGGTCATGGGTTTGTCTTCATGAATGTTGTAATATGTCCTAGTCATAAATAGGTATGTGGTTTGAGTCATGTACTATCAAGTTAAGTTTGAGTTTGATATTTTCATAGAGATTCAAAGCTCTGAGTCCAAGTTTGGAAAATGATCAAGTAGTATTAATTCATAGTTTTCCATTCCCCTAATGGATCATACAGTTTCTTTCAGCATGGAGCCTATAGATGTCCATTGATTAAATGGCTTACCTTTCCAAAACTAGTCGCCTATGACTACAAAGGCAGTCCAAACTAATGAAGATAAAAACAAATAGTCTTATTATAATGTGCAAGTTAATGGTAAGTTCAATATTATTTTCAATTAATTATTTGTTAATATTACTTGATTTCCCAAACATCTAACATTTATTGTATATTGTTACATCTCTTGTTAATCATTTAAAAAGATGCCTTGTTAAACAAGGTATTAAAAAAATCATGCAGTGATATCACTATTTCAAGCAAGAATTGTTTTGTAGGGAAAATACGTGGACATTTCGTTTTGGGTGATTCAATATATATTACAGACACTTAGCAGGAAACAATTCAATTGGTGCACATATTTTCTAATTGAATAAAAAGATATGTTAACAATTCACATGCTAAGACAAATACATCTGATAAATCCAAGATTGTGTTCTCTTCTTCCAATTATCTACTTACTTTCTATCATGAAGCTTTCCACCAATTGTAGAACAAACAAATTTTGACTACAATTAATGACAAAATGATTGGTATCTCACTTGAAGAACAATATGTAACAATTAATTTTCACATTATAACAATTAATTATTTTTGAATGCAATAATAATAGTAATTTATCTTTTGCAGAGAAGAATTATATCTGGAATATTTCATAAAAGACTTTTCTCGGGGTAAAGCCCCTCAAGAGGTATCTACCGATTCGATATCGATTCAATGAGATCGACCACGATACGAGTTTCCCATCAAAAATACCTAAGGGGAGATATCTCCACCACTCCTACCTTCTATACCATCACAATTCTCTACATGTATAAACTTTATTGTTTATAATTAAGCTACTAGGAGGAACCATAAACAATCTATCTATTCTATAAGTGGTACAATATTTTAATATTTCTACATTTTTTTATAAATTTTTAAGTTTGACAATCTAGATCAAACTCATTCTTAGTGTTAAGATCAAATGATCATGTCTCCAAACATGCAAGGTAATGTATAATGTTTAGCATCTTTCGTTTACATGCAAATATTTTATTTAGTATTTACAAGGGTATAATTATAATCTTTCTAATACTTTTTCAGTTTACTTCTTGCAATTATTAGACCTTCACTTGTAGATTCTAAAAATTCCTCGAGATACCACCGATGCGCACTATACAAACAACAAGAAAATTTACAGGAAAGAATATAAGGTTTCCTACAAACTCTACAAGAATATTTCATCTAGTAACCTCAAAATTTCTTATTTTTCAATAGGTGGTGTCTTCAATACAACGGGACCTAGATTTTGAACCAGATCAATCTCGACGATGAGTTTTTGGGATTTGATAGTGGTGACAGAGAAGGGTAACTATTTTGACATGCATGGTATGATAAACTATACTTCACATCCTCATTCGCAAGTGCAATAAGATATACATAAAATAATCAAATATTCTCCTCGTTCAAGTAAAAATCCACTCACAAATTATCAGAAGACATATTTTTCCTTCAAAAATATGATATCAGATAGTATGGGGGCCACAATTCAAGAAGTTGTTATGTCTGATGTGGAATCAATGCACACTTGGGAGAGAAGGGCCAAAATTTTGATCAAAGAAATAAATACCCGATACCATAATCATGCTCAAAGGCATTCATTGTTCATTATTGTAGAAATCCAACCAACAAGGCTTGACATTTTGCTAAAAAATATCACCAAGCACAATTTTGTATAATAATGATTATGATGATGATATTTTGGACATAATGTTAAACAGGTTGGATAATCTTAATGTTGAAGCCTAGGCGTATTATAACAAATGGGCTAGACACAAAACTAATGTTTTAATTGCAAATTCAGAAAAAGAGAAAGGTGTGGTAGGTCATCTTTTACACGCAAGACCATGGTATTATGAACATTACAATATATTATTTAGAATTATCTAATAGACTAATACATTTTTCTTTCTTTTTTGCAGGAAAATTATGAAAAATTAAAGAAAGAAGTAAGTGTATTGGATGCACATTTGAAGAATGTGCATAAAATATTGAATGCATTTATACAATTGAAGGAAAAAAATTGTTATTAAATAAAAAAAAATAATACATTGAAAAGGATAATCAAGGAGCATAAGATGGATCCTAAAATATTACTGAAGGAAAATATAGATGTTTATCCATCACTTTTTTCATTAGGATATGTTGCGAGGGAGGAGAAAAATATTCTTCAAAATATCAATACCGCAGCACAGGATTTTCAGGCATCAAGAGTTTTAGCAGAGAGCACTATACAGACTGAGAAAACTCTTCCTCTTGTACAAGAAAAATATCAAGCTTCCCTGTAATATAAATTGAAAAAATTAGTTAGTTTCACCATGTGACAGGTTTGTTGTCACAATTATTGACACTGGCATCAGAATTAAAAGATAGTGGCCAGCCAATTTTTCTTTTATTCCGTGGTAGATGTAAAGAAAAATATGATTCAAAATCATAGGAAAAAAGAGGATTCCCTCATAATGTGTTCTTATATGACAGAACTTTCCCGAATCTTTGAAAACCATTAACAACCCACCATTTTGTAATTTTATTGGCCAACAATGCTTTATGAAAACATGTATGTCTTCATAAAGTAATCCACCTCTTGATAGAATGAATACAAGACTAATTTTGAATTGGAACTATATTTACTTGTTGTATCGCATTTATTGAAAGTTTTCAACAATTTAATATGCAAACTTGTAATTAGATTTCTTCTTATTGTGAATGTTTTTTATGTTACTATTTAGAGATGTAAATAGTAAAGCATGGTTTAAGATGCTTAGTTTGTGTTTGTTTGAAAATATTTATGTTTCATGCAGAGATAAAACATTAATTGATAATCACACAGATGGATCCAAATAAATCATTATCTTTATTTCAATAATAAAACAAAATATAAAAAATGAATTTATTACAAGTAAAAAAACACAATCTGTTAAGACAATTTGATTATAATTAATGAATATGAAATATATAAATATATCAAATCATTTTCAATAGCGTTAAAAATGTATACAAGAAATTAGAACTCTGACAATTGAAATAGTCCTAGAGAAACCCGCTCATTTGTGTCCTAGAATCTTTGTTGAATCGGAAGTATGTTTAGTGGATATGTTTGGATATCCCTGGATCGAGCTTAGAATGTTACTAAATCCTCTTCTTTCTACGAGTTAATTCCATAATGCAAGCATTATTTCATAAGGAAAATTTTTCATAGAGTAACTGGATATATACAATCTTAGACAACTTTCTAAGTTTTTATCCAATCTATTTCAGACTTTTGAATTTACAAAGGAAAATGCACTTGAATACCCTCTCATCTTTAATAGAACCCATAATCATTATTTGAAAAAGTTCATATAGCTGAATATACTCACTCAAATCATCTTGCAAAATACTACTTGAATAAATCTTCTTCCAAAGTCTTCTAATGGAACCATTTTCATTTGGCTCATCTAGAAACTGAAATTTCTCTAGTATAGTGGTAGAAAAATCTTGTGATTGAGAACTCGGTAACTTTTTGTAAAATACCTTCAACAACAACTTTTTTATCTCTTCACACTTATATAAATGGTCCACTAGAAAAGTCATGTATTTGATATATAAATTACGTTGTTTGAAGTGTGCCTCAGCTTATATTCCAAAACTGTGGATTGACAACTCCCATTACTTTGAGAAATTTATTATTTTTGAATATTTCATGGATCTCTATAGATAAAGATTGAGAAATATTTTTCAATTTATTTTGAGTGTCACATAGTACTGTTTCAAATAAATTACATGTCACTCTTACTTCTTCCATCTCTGACCCAGCCAAATCTACTCTTTTATGAAAAGTATGAAGTGGTATCTCTTTCCCATGTGTTGTTATACATAAATGATCATGTATATTGAATTTCAAGTAGAAAATTGCATTATTAAGGTATGTTAATGCATTCCATCTTTCAAAAATAGGACCCTGAAAACTTCCATCTGAAAAATATAAATTATCTAGACTCAAGCACACATGTTTTCTCAATCTTATGAAATATGTTATGTAGATGCAACGCTCTTGTGCATGCTTCGTCAAAAATTTAACTCCTTCAACATTGGAAAAATACCACATAGTGTAAGTAAATTTTCAATGTCTGTTAGACGATACAACAAATATTTATCTTTATCTACATCCCTATGGTATTTATACATAAAACTGACAATGAAGGATATTCTTCAAATATTCTACAAATAGGTTCATACATTGAAATCCATCTGGTATCTACATCTTTGAGAATATTTTTCCTATCTCAAATCCAATTGCAAATTTCTGAAATTCTAAAAATCTCTTTAGACTGCTAGAATAATAAGCATGCAAATCACAGATCAGCTCCTCCACTTTGGCAACACTTTCGAATGTGATCACAATTTAATAGCCCAGATTTATTTTGTGAGCCATGCAATGAATCGCAATCACATAAGGGGAAATAATTATTTGTAGTCATATACGAGAGACCATTTCTAGCCCCCGCATTATAGTTACACTATCGGTTCCAACACAAACTAACTTCGTTGCAATGGAAAAATCATCCATACCTATAATATCTTTCAAACTTGACACCACTAATTTGTAAATGTTTTGAATTGCAATTTTCACTCATTTTATGAACTGCTAAGAGATGGGGATTTCTTACTTCATTTGCAAATGTGTATACATGAATACAAACCCATGAAGTATTTCCCACTGTTGTAACCTCATAAATTTAAAGGTAAATAAACTTTGCATTTCTAATAGCCTCTTTCATATCCTCATTTTCCACCAGAAAAATACATATTGCAATTTCTCAGCCACTAGTATATGACCAATGTTATTGAGGAACATTCTTGTAAGCTAATAACCTAATACAAAATTTTATTTTCTAATAAATTTGAATTTTTTCTTCCCCTTTTCAATGTATGGAATACATTAAAAAACTAAATACTTTTAGCATGCACTTCACTCCCCATATATTTGCTCAATTTTTCTACAATTGTGGCACCTTTTTCATTTATATTTTTCAAACTTTTTTGTTCTTTTTCATATTCTCTTGTGTATTTTACATGCAAGCAGTCTTTTGCATTTTTCTATTTATGAGATCTTACTATGCTCCCATCCTTTTTCTTTTGGGAAATATATATTTTCCCACAATGTTTTCAATGGTTTCTAGTTTGAGATATATTATGTGATCTTTCCTTTTTCCAACTACATATTTTACATCAACACCGAGTTGGAATATCATTTCCATTTTTCATCTTCGGCGGGTTCAATAAAAGGATATTTGGCTACCCATTTGAACCTGAAAGTTCTTCCTATTGTCTAGTTGGTTCTATTTCTTCTTATAAATATTTTATACTTTCTTCGACTTCAACTTGTGCATCTGGGTTCTCAGCAGGAATATCATGATCCTCAGGTATCATTTTTCTAGAAACATATGGAGTAGAAGCTTCCTTTATTGTTTGTGTAGGATGATAATTTGATGAATCTTATCTTAGTTTCATGTCATCAAGGTAATGTATTTTTAAATCAATCAGATCATCTTAAAAATATTAGTTTCATTAAAACCAAAAGAATCATCAAGATTGATATCTTGAAACACATTAGTTTATGAAGGTGTTTGAGAAATGTCTGCATATAAAAGTGTTACAGAAATAGTATTATTTATTTATATTATTACCACTAAATAAACATAAAACAAGCATTAAAAGAGTAGTTGAAACATACATTATGAAAAATATAATAATGTAATAATGTAAATTAGTAGAGAGTACATACTGTATTTTTCATAAATCTAGACACAATATTCATTTTTGTGAGTTTCCAAAGTAGCTGAAAAATGTCTTGTTACTCTTTTTTGAATTAGAAATAACCTTCTTACCTTGGTTTCCATAATCCATGGATATCTCACCAAAAAGGAAAAGATGGGCTTTGGGTTATATGAATAAGTTGGACAATTGATGGTGATTGATTGTAGTTGGACACTTACACTTGGATGGCTTACAGTTGGATGGCTAGCTACTAGAAGGATTGTAGTTGGATGGCTTGTTGTTGGATGCTTTTTAGTTGGATAGTTTGCATCTAGACAATACTGATTGGACAGATTGCAGTTGAATGGATTACACTTGGTCAAGTTTGGGTTGGGTGGAAAAGCTTGGATTGTGACCTATAGAGGTGGGATGGGTTGTGGTTTGACTTGAGTGGTAAATATTGCTAAAATGTTATACGGTTGTATATGTATTATACCTAGGTGTTATGTATAGTAATATAATCCAAAAAAATTACACACATCGATTTAAATGGTGGTGAATTACATATATAAGTTCATTTATATGTGTAAATACTAGGAAAATTAACCCATACTAAGGACTCATTGGCTGAATTTTACTGGTAAAGTAGGTGGTAATCGATGTTAAATATTCACCATTTCCAATTTCAAAAACCTGAATATTCGTGAGTTTATGAAAAAATTGCCACTAAAATTTTCCATGAGACATAAAATATGTTCAAGAGTGACCAATCCTTTAGGTAGCTTGTTTATCTTTAATGAATAATTTAATCACCATAGCTATCATGTAGATTAGATTGTATTTTTAATAAAACTCAACTTTGTTTTGGATAAATTGAACAATTTGTTCATCAATGTCAAATACCTTCCATCTCACTTCATTATCAATGATTGATTTCCTAACCACCAACTTCACATGTTGTTGACTTCCTTAGATGATGTCCTCTACTAGTGAAAATTGTGATCCAATGGTTTCCATCTTATCTTCTTCTTTGTTCTATTTCCTTAGCACCACTTACGATTAATGACATCAAATCTCTCTAAGAGATTCCAAACTCTATTTTTATATGTTGGCATGAGTTTGTTTGTATGTTTTCATTGATGTAAAATCTCATTAATGAAAAATAAAATGATGAATGAATGCTAGATGATTATTGTCATGATGATCACATGGAAACTTAGGTTGATTCATGGTTGCAAGAGTAGAATCGGTGATAATGGCTTGGCCTAGTAGGCCTAATCAAGTGACCTAGCTAGCATAGGTGATAGTGCATGGTGGTTTAAGCTACATGATGGCTTAAGTAGCATGGTAGAGGCATGGAGATCATGTTTGGAGAGTTTTGGACACTCACATGAGTTTTAGAGTGCAAGTACGGGTTGTGGACTCAATTACAGTGCTCATCTAGACCTAGTCTATGTGTTTAGAGGCCAAATGGAGCATGAGAGTGAGTTGTAGGACCATAATATCTCAACATTATCAGGGCCTTTTGGATATGTTGCATGCTTAGGTATGATTCTCTTCCACTCTATTTTGGATTAAAAGATGCAAAACCCTAAGGCCTAGTCATGCAAGTCCCAGTGGTGGTGAATATGAATATATATTTATGACTTTGTGATCATTCAATATGATATTAGGGTGTTTCATGATGTTGTGGGAAAAATTTCAAGTTTCCATAATGATAATTTTGTAAGTTATGAGGTTTAGACTAAAACAGGGTTCTTAAGAGTGCATTTTCCACTTGAAGTTAGATCAATTCTCATGGTTTCCATGTGTAATGTTTTCTTGGGAATCTTATCTTTTCAAGGATGTTGGGGAATGGATTTAAGAATATCTTAGAGTTATAATGAGGACAAATGAGGCCCAAACATTTATCAACAATAATTAATAAGGTAAGCATATTTTTATGACTTAAACCCTAGGTTGAGAGTGATGCAGGTAAAATTCTTAGTATATGCATCAAATGTATTATTTTTATGATGTGATTATTGTAAAGAGGTGTTTTAGATATTTTGAAAATATGTGGATCCCACTCAAAAGGAAATGTTTCAAGATTATCATTTTATGCAATTTTTTTCTAATATACCTATTGACCAAATCACCATTTATGGAATCTTGGGAGTTTTATTACATGTCCATGATAGTTTTAGGTCATGTTTGATGTCCTAAATTAAAAAGTGTGCCCTATATTTGAAGACTAGTTTTTGGGCCTAAAAGGGCAGTTTAATAATGTTGGTAAATGTAAGTGATTGAGAAATTTTGGGCATGATGAAGAATTATAATGGAATTTTAGGTGTTATACACATATAATGTGACATGTTTCATGTTTTTGTGAAGCTCTGAAAGTGTATTGAGTTGGCATGGTTGAGGTCACAAGTTGACCCAGTTTGACTGGTTCAAGACAGGACTACTTTGGCTAGAAGATTGATGTAGAAGACCCATGTTTTGGCTTATCTGATGATGGATATCCATTTGAGAGTGAAGAGGGATGAAATTTGTTCCTATTTAATGATTCAATAGGTCTTTAAAGAGATATAAAGGGTACAAACTAGTTGAGTTTCCAAAATTTCTTTCTAGGTAGTTCAATTTTCTAAAGAGGAAAATAGGTGTGGTTTTCTTTGTTGGATGTTTCATGAGGTATAACAATCATGGATGTTTTCTATAGGTCATTATATTTCAAATTAGTGGTTATATTTCATATTTGAGTTGTTCTTGTGTGATCCTGAGCTTCATAGTTGAAGATTGGTTCCTGAAAGTAGTTGTTTTGAGTAGGAAATAGTCTTACTTGGTTGTATTATGAAGAAAATGAAATGTGCAAAGAATTTTTCAAGAATGGATGATGTTTATATGATATGTTTGACATTATTTAAGACTTTTAAGGCTTGAAAAATCATGATGAATTGTTTTTAGGTCTTTGATGATCCTAGTGATGGGGTTTTAGCCCTTTTTAGGCTTGTTTTGTGTCTTGGTACATGGCTGACCTACATGGGCCATTTTTATAAGTTTTTAGTTATGTTTATATGTTGGTATGGTAGATATACTTATTCAGGACCTAGCTATGTTATGTTTTTGACTTGAGATACATATAAATTACATGTTTTGGTGAAATTTTGAATGAGTTTAAAGAGAGGGGGAAATGTGAGAAGAGTGCAATAGTGTTAAGGGAATCAAGATAGATATTATAGAGTGTGGGAAATTTTGAAGAGTGTTTAATATTATGTGCACAAGGGTTAGAGTCCAAATTGGTTCATGATTGATCAAGTTTGAGTAAGTTAGGAGAAAGAGGGTTTGAAGGTGTGTGAGTTGAATTAGTGATCTCCATCAGTTATAGCAGAAACAATACTAATATATCTTAATCTAAATGTCATTGAGTTAGTGTTTGATCACCTTAAGGGGTTTTATCCTCCTTGTGGAGTGTTTGCTTCACTAAACTAGGGGTTGGTGTTTCTTGTGAAGTTGGTTCTTCACTAAATTCTTTTGATTTGAGTAATATAATATAAACTTCAGTGTTTTTTTCTTCCCCTTGATATTTTCCCACTTATATCTTGTGTTTTTGTGTACTCTTTCATGGTTATTCTCTTGTGGATGGTTGTTACACGTTGTTAAAATCACATTAATTAATGATTGAATTGTAATGGTGTATGAAAGTTATTGTTAAATTGTTTTAAGGGTTTAAAGGACTGATGCACTCTCCTCTCAGTATAAATTGCTTCCAAAAATTAGTATCAAATCATGTCCTTTTGGAAAATTTTAATCACTTGAAATGAGATCCTTAAAGCACAAAAATTGTGAGTCAGCAGAGTGGCTCTTCATCCATTAAGGCACCATTTCTTGGAGTGAACCATGCTTTTTGGAGTCTCAAGATGAGGACTCAGATCATGTCCTTAGGTTTTGATATTTGGAAATCTAGGCTGGATGGTTATACAACTCTGAAATTCCCCAACAAGCTGCTAGAGACAAAAAGGTGAGTAGTGAAAAATCTAGTGCTATGAATGCAATCATGTGTGGATTAGATGAATTTGAACTTGTGAAGGTCATGCATTGAAAATCAATAAAAACAATGTGGGAGAAACTTTAGGTCCTTTATGAAGGATATTCCAAGGTAATAATAGCTAAGCTTCAAACCTTCAAAAATTAGTTTGAAGGGATAAAAATGAGTGATGATGAGTCTATTGGTGCATACTTGCTTAGGGTTGATAAGGTTGTCAACACCAAAAAGGATTAGGTGAAGAATTAAAGGAAGATGTTGTGGTATAGAAGGTATTGAGGTCTCTTACTCCTATATTTTATTCCAAAGTGTCTATCATTGAAGAAGTCAAGGATTTGACTCTCTTGACAATGGATGAATTGCATGGAACTTTGACTACTTATGAGATGAGGGTTATTGATTCTAAACCAGTAAAGAAGGAGATTTCCTTCAAATATGAGATGAAGACCAAGGAAAATAAAGTGAAGTACGATGATGATACTCTTGAGATTGATGATGAAGAAATATTTACAACGGTTTTATGAGACTTAAGGTTGGCTTTGGAAATTAAAAAGGTAAGCTTGTGGTGAAGTAGGGACCACTTTTCTACTAAGTTTCCTCATATGCATGAAAAATAAGGTGATGAAGACCATAAGATGACCATGACAAGAAAAATCAAAAGTATAGAAAAAGAAGAATAATTTCAAGAATTTTGACTATAATAATAAGGGTAGGAAGATTTTTTATCTGAATTAGAGCATGAAGATGTTGAAGATGAGATATTTTCATAACCAAGGATTCTACTAACTTCATGAGTAATGGTCTTATAACTTTTGGTGACTCCATGCACTCTAAAGATGAGGAAGAGGAAGGTGATATTGAGATTGAATTGGTGTGTGATCAATATGAACTGAAGCATACTGAGAAAAACAATAAGAAGATGAGATCTCAAGTCAAGGAATATGAGGCAAATATCCATGACCTAGATGAGCAATATTGGGTTGTGAGTGAAAATCTCGATGAGATAATGAAAAGGCTAGAGATTAAAATTATTTATATGAATCTAAGCTTGTAATACAAATAGGAAGAAGTGACCTTTCTTAAATGATAATTATCTGATGAAGTTATCAAGGCTGAATCATTCTTAGAGTTTAAAAAGAGTACTAAGAATTTTTATGTCATCTTGAACAATCAAAAATCTACAGGTGATAAGGAAGCTTTTGGGTTTAAATATGATCTCAAATGAAAAACAAATGATGCAATAAGATAGTGTTCCAAGAAAGGAGGTTGGAGAACTAAGCATTAATGAGGAGAAAAAGGAGAGAAGTGTCAAAGACAATGTGAAGACAAATTCAATTAGGCAACCAAATTCCTCAAGGTATGAAAGATATTTTAATTGTTATTGTTATACTTCTCATGGATTTGTAAATAAGGGAAATGATTGTATGAGGTTTTTCAAAGATGAGCATCCATGGAGGGATAGTAGAGATGAATAAATAAGGAATGTGGTTTGCTACAATTTTTGTGAGAAAGGATGTATTGCTAGGTTTTGCGTATATGATCCACCCAATCAGTTTTTTGAGGAATAAAGGAACTAAGGTAAGGATTCAATTTTATGTTACAACTACAATGAATTTGGTCATGTTTGTAGATAATTTCACTATGGCTCTATAAGGAAAAATAGGATTTTCTAGGGTTCTAGAATGTAAAATAGAAGAAAAATAGGGTTTGGATTCCTAAAAGGAATAAGGTTGTCACATCAAGAGTTGATATGAATGCAAGCCAAGGAGTTAATTAGGGTACAAATTAGAATCAAGTTGAAAGAGGTGAGTTTCAAGTATCTAATATGTCTTTGGACCTCTTAAAATCATTCTTCTAAATTCATCATGAAGAAATATACCTCTACTACGCTTCTTAGAGACATTGTTATCCATATGAACCATTGTAAGAAAGAGGGAGCATGAAGAACTTGAAGTATGTTGTTGTAGAAGGGTCTTCATGGTAATAAATTATGTTTCTCGTGAACTTGAAGGATGTAAATGAGTTTTGAAGGAATTTGAGGTACTTGTCATGATGGAAGGTTGTTATATTCATGGAGTGCAAGTTAATCATGTGTATGATAACTTGATCATACCATCGACACAAGGAGATTTGATGCTTAGTAGGTATGTTCAGAATTTGATTGAGTTTGTAGGGTGTTTCTTTGGCTCATGATTCATGATTGATATGTCAAGCATGCTCATATTCCATAAGTGTTGTTTGAAGAATGTATAAGGCATGCCAGATCTATTAAATCCTAGATGATATGGATTTTATTAAAAATGCATGGCCATAGATATGTAGGTGGTTATCTAGGTCTAGAATAGTCTCTTGGATAAGAATATGGAAGGATATCTTGATTCCAAGGAATTTTACCTCTTGACATTGGTCCATAAAGATGTGGAGAGAAGCTAGAAGATGACATAGGGTAGGTATGATTATTTCTATCATCTTGAAAGCGTACTGATTAATCATGGAGAACTAAAATGGGTTGCTATAGGTATGAAGGATAGTTGGCATGGTCTATGATAGGTTGATTGGTTCTTGAGACATGATCATGATGTCTTTAGAGTGTTCACACTTCATGGATTTTGTATTAAAAAATGTCGAGAAAGCCTGTCAAGTCTGTGAAGAACTATACGTGAACCTTTCAGCTTTCTAAGACTTGTGTAAATACATTAGATGATTATTTGAGGACTGTAGCAATGTACAAAATGGGTATTTTAAGTGATAATTTTATTTACAAGTCCAAAATGAGGTGTATCAAGCTTGGTTATGCTTCATGGAGATAAAATGGTGAAGTATAAATATTTTTAAGACTATCATATGCAAAGAAAGATGATATTTATCAGTGCACGTTCTTGTGTTAGCGGTTCCTAAAAGATGATTTTTTACTCTTGGTTCAATATTGAAATGATTTAATAGTGTAAATGCATAAAAGATATGATTTATGTGTGAAAAATGAACAAGAATGTCATAAATGAGTCTTTTGAGTTGAAATGGTCTTTATTAAGGCTGTGTATCGTGGTATTGCTTCAATCTAAGAGTGAAGTAGCAAGGATATTTAAAAGGTCACTTAGGAATAAAATTGTAGATTGGAAGCATGATGAAGGTATTTGGAATTTGTGCATGTACTTTAAACATAAGGTATGTTCTCCTTAAGGTATTATAAGGAGTTGTATGAACTATCTAGCTTTGTGCATGATTGATTAAGGTATGTGCTAACATTTTGAGCAGGATTATGGAAATATAGTGTGATGTGCAATCTTATTTGCCTCTTGGAGATGATTCATAGAGTTGATGCAAGGGTAAGAGCTATCTAAATATGTGGCATGTTTCTTAAGTCCATTCAAGGTTCCAAGGTGAATAATGGAAAGCTACAATCTGTAGAGATCCGATGAAGTAGGGGAAGTTGTCCTTGTCCATTAAAGCAAGTGTATTTAGTGATAAGATGATCTAGTGAGGAAAAATGATATTGGTGTGTGTAAATTTATAATTACATAACTTATGCAAAGACAAAGTATGTTCATATGTTCATTCATGAAGGGGCTACAGTACTAAAGAGACATGAATGTAGTGATTATAGGTTGTGTATATGAAAATCGAGGTGTTTCTATATGATGGTATAGGTTGAGGGGAATCTTGTGTGGTCTAAATTTTACAAAGATAAAAATAGAAATTATATAAGGTTTGTATGATTTTTTTATTGTTTTATGAGTGAAATTTACACCATATCGGGCTCTGTAGAAGGATGTGCATTCTAGCAATGATCTATAATGTTGGAAACTTGGACACTGAGAGGGGGGTGAATCAATGTCTTATCAAATTTACTTTCTCAAATTAGCTATGATTAACACATAAAACCACACACAAGAAATTAACAAGAAAGTACACATAGAGACACCAATTTTAATGTGGGAAACCAAATTAGGAAAAAACCCACTAAAACCATGAACTATGCTTAGGACTAAAATTCCCTTTAATTGTTACATGATTTCATGGTTGAGCTTCTACTCAACCTGGAGCTACAACTCCTAAGTTTGACCAAGCTACTACTCAGTCTAGAGGATTCAACCCCCTGTAATTTAACCGATACAACTGATCTTTAGTAAGCTACTACTTACAAGGAGGTTGCAACCCCTATATGCTAAGCTACAACTTAGACTTTTTACAAAATTTGGTCACACTTAGTAATTTTGTTACACAACTCATGATGACCTATAGATTAGCACACTTTTCTCCTTCTTCTCTGCTTCAAAATTTTGTTTTTGATCATCTAAATTCATCCAGTCTTAGCCATACCGAGTTGCTTCTACACACAAGTTATTTCCATGTCTCTCGACCTTCAATTTTCTGCACATACTATGATTTTGATCCTAAATATGCTTATCAACTTCCTATCAAAATTTAAACATGTCATTCACTTCTCACTTGTTTTTGAAATAGAATTTGTTTCTACTTGATTGGACAATTAAAAACTAATCCGAATCATAACGTTCATGACTCAACTTAGGAAAACTATTTCATCATACATACTCTGAATTCTTCATACACACTCTACATTCTCTTACCACTGTTCTTTGGCATTTGCAAGTTCTTGAGAATAGATTTATCTCGGTTTTCAGTTTAATATAATTTTTCATGATCACATTAATACATCTTGTATGTTAACTTTATTTCTCACACCCTTTTATTTGCATTACTGCCCTATGTATATAACTTGCATTTCTAATCCCTTAAATACTATATCACTTGATAGTTATAATCCTTCACATATCTTTGAGTTACTTTTCTCGAGGATGACTTTTCGAGATCCTTTTACTTTGTTTTCATAAGCTCTTTTTTCTGTAATCAATAATCTAGTAGTGGTTACATTCCTTTTCACCTTTTATACAACACATTTCACTTACTTGAGCATTACAAAGTCATGACTCTTAGACCCTTATTGTTCACCTCCTTGCCTCAAGCTAGAGGAAGAAAGAAATAGATGTAATCGCTAAATAGCCTTTGATCTTTTTCATCAACCAACTTTCTTTGAGAAAGATTGATTCGTGAATTTTTAACTCTGCAAGAACACCATCTTTGTAGTTCAAACACTATGACAAATTTTACTAACTCCTTGCTAATCAAGACAACATTAAAACTACAATTGATGTTAAAATGATCATACACTACCATTCCAAGGAAATTTTGAGGAGAAAAGAACTCATATAGACTACTGAGGTATAAAACATAGTACACTCTATCTTTAATATCACTATCACAAAATTTTGAATTTTCAAGACATACCAGTCAAATACCTCCATTGTATAACTTCTTCCATGCCATTTAGAATCTTACACAATGAATAGATAGTCCCCATCTAAGAATTTTATCAAGAAAATGAATCTTCTAACCCCGTATGTGGTCTGCTACATTTTCTTCAAAGACTATTAACAAAATATTCTTTTTTATCTTTATGGAATCATTTCAATATTTTTGCAATGGGATCATATGCTCTAAACATCATTTTTTTAAAAATTAGCAATTTTTGTTGGTGCAAACATGATATTGAAATATTTCTCTTTTGAAACCCTAGTTTAAAGGTTTGTGCTAATTATAGACACATGAGGAATTAATATTGTTAATTATTGACTTGCTATGAACTTTCTTTGAAACTGAGAATTCAACCCCAGTCTACAAACCTTTTAGAAACTCCCTACAATATTGTTTGGTCTTGAATCACAGTTTGGGGCTTTCACAGATTGAAGACTTATTTGCACTCATACTTTCTCTATTTAGGTTCATGATACCATGGAGATAAAAATTATTTAACAAAACAAATTCCACAGACCCAATGAAGTGGTTTGATGTGCTCAATTTATCAAATTAGGGAGTCGCATAGAAGATAATCACATCTTGGAGGAAATAGGCCTATTACATATCACTTTAAGACTATTCATGAGTTTCTATAGCTAGTTTTGAGTAAGAACATTTTATTACATTTATTATCCCTAACCACATTTTGAATCTTCAAGGAAATATATTCAATGATGCTCACACCACTCTAAACATTGTATCCAAACTTTTGAAGGGATATGCACTTAGTATAATTTCCCATGATCTTTGACAAAACATAAAATATTTTAAAGAAAATTACACACTTAGAGTGATTTCACATAACATTCTCTACATTAGTCAATTAGGTCATTTTTGCATGGATTAAATGTTAACATATCTCATTGTTTTGTATTCATACATCACCCGACACAACCTTGATATGATGAGGGCATATTTATGGAGTGATACTTTGTACATTCCTTATTGATTCACTTATCTTGCATGATCTTATTTTGAGATACATCCTCTAAAAATAGAGTATAGACAAGCTCAACTACCTTTACTTGGTTTCATAGCAATAAAACATATCGGTGATTATACAAAATAGGTCAAAACCAAACTTCTTGTTAAGCACAAAACAAGGAATTTTAGAAGGAATTTAATTTGACCTCCAATGCATCTTCCAAGAGAATACCATGAGCTCTTTATCATCAATATTTACCTGTAGAGGGAGATAATATCTATGTTCAATCTTAGAAAAATATTTTTGTCATCAACACATACCTGTAGCTTTCTTCCTCGTGATTGTACTTGAACAAAATTGCAGGAACTAAGATATGGTGGATATTAACCTAAACTTATGTAATGAAATTACTTGATTAATTATGATTATCACCAGCAATAGAACACCAAATAACACAATATTGTAGATAAGTTCTCTCAATATGAAAGTAGAATAGCTTGGCCACTTCGAGGGGGCAACCTCCAAAACATATAATAAGACTCAAATACTCAACATAATGATCATCCACTACCTATAACCCATATTTATACTATTCCTATGATATGGCCATCAACAAGGCCAACCAACCAATGATAATAGATCATATATGAAAGAGATACATCATGATAAGAAGTTATGATAGCCACAAGTCAGCTATATCCATCCCATGTAAGATATATAATTAAGGGTGTAACAACTTATGAGAACACTAATGGACCTTTGAAGAGATATTATTCAACACTATGAACTTTATTTGAATTTCTTAACATTTTTTTGACAAGCAACCTTGTTTCATGCCTACTCTTGATTTAAGAAGAAGGTCTAGGAGGAGAAGAAACTATTAGAAATATGTTCATAACTCTCTTGTTTCTCACCAATTTTCCTCAAACTTATTGCAATACTTTATTCTTGGATTCATATCAAAAAAATTATTCTATGATTTATCTGAAGTGTTATTCATGTTTTTCTTAGTTGCTAAGAAGATAGGTAGCTCATTTTGAACTACGTAAATAACTATTTTTAGAAAATTTTACACAACTTTCACATACCTCTTCAAAACTTGATGAAATTTTGTATGGAGCACAAAAAGACACCCCTCTACATGATCCATGATAGTAATATCCATACTTATTCCTATAATATTCAAACCTATCTCACTTACCTCGGTTTACATTATCGATTCCCAAGATCAACTTTGGATAACTTTTGAATTTTTCCTCCAAGAGATAAACTGGCCTAGTTATTTCTCACACATAACCTATAAAACATTATTATTATCCTCCCATGCTTATTTGACCTTTTCATGACCTATACCAACCTCTCACACCTCATCAAGCTCCATAAACAGCCTAAAGGGCCATTTTCAACCGAGATTTCCTCTAAATGACCTATAACACACTATTATATCTCTTACCCATGATGACATCATTGAATAACTTGTAGAAATTCTAATCCAAACACACCAACCGTTTCCATGCCTCCATTGAACTCCTACCTCACCGACCAAGCCTCGCATACACTGAAACCATCTAAAACCCTCCTAAACCACTGATAAGGAACTACCAATCAACCTTCATTCCTTTGACCGAGATTCACTTCACCTTTCATTAATTTTCCATCAATGCCACTTGAAATCAATGATAACACTAATGACTAGGGTTCAACATATAGGTCTAAAAGGAAAATTGAGGTGGGGGGCTTACTTTTAATCTTGATCAAGTATGTAAGGTGTCATGAGTGCTAAAAAGGTATATTTTGTCATATTTATAGGTATATTGGCTTGTATATCAAGTCATATGTCCAAAAAGGTTACAAAATGATGAAAAGAAGGATAAAACCACTAAAGAAGTGATTCAAGGAAGCGATGATATGTTGTATCCATTCCCTGGCATGAATGCAAGGTATGATTCTATATTTTTCATTTATAGTTAGAGGAGGATGGTATATTCCTAGGGAGAGTTATAAGGAAGTGATTAATGATATGTAAAGGCTTCTATGAATGGAAAAATTTGATCTAATTTTCACTTAAACTTAGTCTTAGGGCTATCGGTCCCAAACATTTCTCATAAAGTGTACTTGACATAGTTAGGTCCATATTTAGTATCCATTATCTATGACAGACAAAGAGAAGGTAAAAATGACATTTTTATGATTTAATCTTAAAATGATTATTATCATTATTGTTAAATCTCTACCCATGAGTGCTATAATGATTGCAAGACATGTAAAAGTCAAAAATAGGGGTTTGATAAAAAAAGACAAGATGTTATAAGAAGATTATTTATTTGGTTGATGTTTCCAACCAATAGGTCCTCCAAGGAGGTTGAATAAGATGAATATAATATAGTACAGATATTATTTTTCATTAATGTAAAAAGGGGAGAAAAACTAGGTGGTTTTCCAACAATGGCAAAGGTGGAGATTGGTGGCATGGGTGTGTTTGTATGTTGTCATTTATGTAAAATATCATTAACGATAAAGAGAATTATGGAGTAATGATAAACTATTTTTGACATGATGATGACATGGACACTCAGGTTGATTCATTATTTCAAGCATGGAATCAGTGAGAATGGCTTAGCCTAGTAGGCCTTATCAGGTGACCTAGCTAGCGTAGGTGATAGTATAAGGTGGTTTGAGTTGCATGATGGATTGAGGAGAATGGTATAAGAATGGAGAGAATTTTTGGATATTTTTTGGACACTCACATGATTTTTAGAGTGTAGGTACAGGTTGTGGACTCAATTATAGTTTCTCATCTAGACCTAATCTAGGTAATTGTAGGCCAAATGGCACATGAGAGTGAGTTCCAAGACCATGAGTTCTCATGTAAGAATGTAAGTGATTGATACATGATGTCTCAATGTTTTTAGGGTCTTTTGGAGAGGTTTCATGATTAGGTATGATGTTCTTCCACTTTTTTTTGGCTTAGAACATGTAAAACCCTAAGGCCTAGTCATGCAAGTCCTAGTGGTAGTGAAGATGCAAATATATTTATGACTTGGTGAGAATTGGATATGTTATTAGGTTTTGGTATGATATTGTGGGAAATTTTTCAGGTTTCCATCATGATAATTATGCAAGTTAAGAAGTTTAGAGTAAAATTGGGTTCTTAACAATGAATTTTCTAGCTCAAAGTGAGAGAAATGCTCATGGTTGGAAATTTTAAGGTTTACATGGTAATTTAATACTTATAGCGATGTTGGGGTGTGGAGTTATGAATATCTCTGAGTTAGAATGAGACCAAATTATGCCCAAACATTTGTGAACAGTCGTTAAACACGTAAGCCACTTTTTATGAATTTGAAACCCTATGTTGAGAGTGATGGAAGAAAAATTCTTTGTATGGGAAAAAAATGGATTTTTTTATAATTTTATGATTGGAGGTTGTATAGGAATCATCCATATTTCCAAATATGTATTTCTGACTTGTGATAATATGTGGACCCCACTCAAATAGAAAAGTTTTTGAAGATTTTCAGTTTGTGCAAATGTTTTCCATTGAGCATATTGATTAAAACATAATTTATGGAATATTTATAGTTGGAGTACATGCCCATGATATTTTTAGGTCATGGTTGAGGTCCTAAAGTACAAAGTGTGCCTTATCTTTGAAGACTAGTTTTTGGGCCTACGAGGACACTTTAGCATTGTTAGAAAATGGAATTGATTGATAACTTGTGGTAATGGTGAAGTATTATAATGGCCTTGTAGCTTTTTTACACATCCAATGTGACATGTTTCATTTTTTTGTGAATCTCTAAAAGTGTACTAAGTTGGCATTGTTGAGGTCACAAATTGACCCAGTTTGACCGATTCAAAACATGACTACTTTGGGTAGAAGATTGATGTAGAATACCCATGGTTTTTCTTATCTGATGATTGATATCAATTTTATAGTGAATAGGGATTCATTTTTTTCCTATTTAATGCTTTAATAGGTCTTGAAAGTGATAGAAAGGGTGAAAACAAGTTGATTTTCCAAAATTACTTTATAGGCAGTTCAATTTGCTAAAGAGTAAAAGAGGTGTGATTTTCTTTGTTGGATGTTTCATGAGGTATATAAATCATGGATGTTTTCTATAGTTATTATTTTTACATGGCATAGTTGATGTTTTCTTGTGTGATCCTAAGCTTTATAGTTGAATATTAGTTCTGAAAGCATTGTTTTGAGTAGGAACTAGTCCTACTTGTTATGTTTTGAAGAAATTGATTGATGAAAAGAATTGTATGAGCATGGATGATGTTGATATGGTATTTTTGACATATTTTAAGCCTTGAGAGGCTTGAAAAATCATGATTAAGTGTTTTTTAGGTCTTTTATGGGCTTAGTGATGGGGTTTTAGGCCTTTTTGGATTTGTTTTGTGTCTTGGTGCATGGATGACATACATGGGTCATTGTTATAAGTTTTTATAAGTGTGGTGTTATGATTTTATGCTTATATGGTTGATATATTTGGTTAGGAATGATCTATGTTATGTTTTTGTGTTGAGATACATATAAATGGCATGTTTTGATTCAAATCTAAATGAGTTGAAAGAGAGGTGAAAATGTGAGCTAGGTAAGAGAGTGCAAGAGTGTTAAGGGAATAAAGACAAATCTGAAAGAGTGTGGGAAATTCTAAAGAGTGTTGAAGAGCATGTTTTCAAGGGTTTAAGTATAAATTATTTCATGATTGATCAAGTTTTATCAAGTTATGAGAAAGAGGGTTTTAAGGTGTGTGACCTGAATTAATGATCTCCATCATTGTAGCAGCAAAAATATTGATATATATTAATCTAAAGGTGGTTTAAGTTTTCTTGATCACCTTAAGGGGTTTTATACTCCTTTTGGAATTGGTTCTCCTCTAAACTAAGGGTTGGTGCTCCTTGTAGGGTTGGTGCTCTACTAAACTAGGGGTTGGTGCTCCTTGTGAAGTTGGTGCTTCACTAAATTATTTTGATTTGAGTAATATAATCAAATTTAAGTGATTTTTATTCCCATTGATGGTTTCCTACTTATATCTTGTGTTCTTGTGTACTCTTTCATGGTTATGCTCTTGTGGATGGTTATTACATATTGTTAAGATCACATTAATGAATGAATTTTGATGGTGTATGCAAGTTATTTTGAAATTGTTTTAAAGGTTTAAAGGAATGATTCAACCCCCCACCTTAATTCCATTGTGCTTCCATCATTATAATATTTAAGAAGCTTATTCTTGGTGGAACATTCCCCTCTCACTTGGTGGATGATCAATTTTGTATCCCCAAAAATTGATAGAGCTCTGATTTTCTCCTTCCGTAATAAGTAGGCCATAAACCAATGCCACATATTTTATTATGTTGTTTAAACATGTAAATTTTAACCTATGAGAAAATAATATTTTCTTATTCATTTGATAAATTAGAATAACACTTTCCCTAACTCCATTTCCACTTCTAGAATCATTAAATAACATTTTCCATAATCTAGAAGCATGATTTTCTTTCTTAAGTGGTGTGGGGGTAGTGAATTATTCTTCATGAATGTAGTATGTTCCAAGCCTAGTTTCCAAAGTTGTATCATGAGGATCAAATTCATAATACTCTTTAGTCACTTCATCTAAAATAACATCAGGAATTGAATGAGGGATAGGATTCTTTATTGAAACTGACTCGTGCTCTTGGTCTTCATGTATAAGACAATTATATTGGAGAGGAGTGGGGTCATAAGACTCAACATGATAGGAAAATATTAGCTCATCTTGGATAGTAAATCTAGTACCATATCTAGTTCTTAGAATCATATAATACCAATCTGAGGAAAAAACCCACTCAAATTGGCTCAGAAGTCTCTTGATAGGAAAATTAAAAAAAACGAAGGAAATTCAATCACCAAAACATCCTACTTTATGGTTCTATGAAGGGTTAACTAAATATCCTTGATTATTCCTAAAATGTTAAAAATTGAACTATTGAGTTGTAAAACACCTTTGGAAACAGATTGTATTTAAGACCTAGGATATCAACAATTTTCTTAGGAATTATAGAAGTATTATCCCTTGATTCAATCATGTAATTATGCACTAAATGTTTTCCCATAATTAAAGACATATAAAATGGTGTAGTCTTCTTAAATGTACTTACTTTTTCTTCCTTTATTTGACATAATTTTGTTGAAAAATGAGCCTTTTGAATAGCCAGATCAGCTTGAGCAAGTTTCATTAGAGCTTCATGTAGTAGATCTCTCTATGATGGGATTGCTAAGGCATCCCACATTATCACATTTATGTTTTTCTTCTTCATATTCTCAACAATTTTGAGAGGAATGACAGCATATTTTTGCATTATAAGTATGTCATTCTCTTTCCTTGATTATTCCAATGTTAGGATAGGTTCCTTTTGTTGAGAAACAACCTCTTTCATAGGGATGGGTATGCTAGGAATAATAGACAATTTCTTTTTACTTGTTCCACCCCAATATAATTTTCCTTGTTAAGATCATCTTGATTAGAAGAAGTTGAATGTTTATCATTCAACACTCTCTTCTTGGATCTTGAATTATCAGCAACATGATTATGAGGTATAGTGGAACTACCCATAGCTTGATTCATTTCACAAAATTCATCAACCCTAAAAAACATGAGATTGGTTTCAGGATTAACTTCCTAAGATCCTTCCAGATTAGATTTGGTTATTTCCATCAATGATTCATGCTTATTGGAATAATTCTAAACCATAAAGGCCCAATCTTGCAATGCATTTGCACATAAATACTAACTATGTGGATAATCACATGGATACACCACTTTGTTTCTTGTATTATGTTTTTTTAAATCTGGAACAAGTTCCTTACTTGAGCTATCGGTAGGAAGTGGTTAGGTAGGAATAATTTTTGAAAGAGGAAGATACGGATATTGATCTTATAGTCTATCATTATGTTGATTTTCACGTATCCTTGATTTGGATATTGGTTTCTATAGGGATAATAGCCTTGATTGAATCCTTGGTTTTCATATTGTCCTTGGTTAATACCTAAGTAATTTCTAAAGGGTTGGGCTTGTTGTTTCTCTAGGGATATAACTTTATTTGATAATTTTATAATCAAGTATTTAATTTCATCATCATTCTTTTATCCTTGGGAAGAATAAGATGTAGAAGGAGTGGATTGGGATCTTTTCTCATTGATGGGAACAATAGAATGGTGAGTGGCTTAAGGAAATTTAGGGAACAAAATTATATGTAATATAGGGGCTATTTTTAGGATTTTATTAAAAAAATTCAGCCCTAATGATTATTGGATATGCATCAGTAGTTAGACAACACCCATAGATTGTATCATTACAACAATATCAAAATTTAGAGCTCTTAAGAAGTAAATAATAGAACATTGTGGAGTTGTTCTTAAGAGAACTAGAATTATTTCCCATATTTTGTCAAATCTGAAATTGAAATCATCCATAAGCTCATTGGGATCTATCTTCATAGTTGTTAACTACTCAAATATGGATATTTTGTCTTCCTTTTCTCAAATTGTTGGCATAGAGTTGTGCCAAGATCATCCCAATTATGAATGGAAGCAGTATCGATTTTATAGCATTGAAGAACTTTTCCTTTAAGTGAAGTAGCAATAATCCCAACTGCAACATGATCCTTAGCAACCAAATGAACTAAACATGCATTAGTAATATATTGAATATGATCAGCTAGGGTAGTATGGTTTTCACCAATGAAGAAAGGGATACTTTTAAGTACAGACATTGGTATATCACATTGTGCATTGATATCTAAAGGGCTACCACTTTTGAAGCTGAAAAGGGAAAATTTATTTGTTGTACCATGATTGCAATGGGTATTACAACCATATAACACAACAAGAAATGCCTACTAGTGGAAGGAGTGAAAAAGAGTTTTGTTTGAAGAAAATAGTTATTTCTAAATTGTTCTACCTCTTCTTCTTCTCCTTGGTGATAACTGTAAATATTCAAAAGGTTCGAGTGTTTGTTGTACTTTTTATTATTTGTATTATTCTCGTGAGAATATGCACTTAAGTTATTGAAACCAATATATTTAAATTTGGGAGTCGCTAAATGTGTTGAAATATGCCTCCAAAGGTAATAAATCACAAGTTACACACCAAAACTCACTAATAATGTTATTTTTATTCATGTCCCATCGGGTATGCCATAACATTGGAGCTCAAAAATGCACCCTACCTAGAAAAAAATGAGAGACCTTAGATTTTGACGCAACATGGGATGATCTCTATAATTTGGGTTTTGTAAAAGTGGGATTAACCACCAAAGAAGGCGATAATTCCTCTACCAATTACTAATGTTAAAATTAATCCTTCATCTAAAAATGTTACTATCTAATCCTAATATAAGTGACCAATACTAAAAGGAGATGAATGAACAGAAAATATTAAGCTAACGGAGAGGTGATATAACTAGAAAAGGGGAAAAGACATTCTTAATGAGGAAAAATGGGAGGAAATGATGATGAGGAGGACATACATGAATTCCACAAATCGAAAAAACACATTACCTTCCATTTTACATGCAAAAAAACATAAATAAACCTTGTAGAGTAAAAACATACATAACATACTTATGAATGAATGAAGAGGCAAGAAAATGCAATAGAACACAAGCTAGGGCAAATAATAGCCATAAAACATAAATTTTATTACCTTATAAGGATGCACAGTCCATTACAATGAAGGAAGAAAGTATAAACACATTACAAAATCCAAAAATAGGGATTGTAATAGAAAAACACTTGTGCAACACTTTGAAATGATGCCCTTGTATTTTGAGGGGTCCAACCTTTACAAATAAGCATCATTTTCAAATATATAGAAAATGGGAAAGATAGATATGGGACAAGGAGAGGGAAACTTGAATTCCAAGGTTCAAACACAGAAATAACATGAATTAAATCTCTTAAAAAAACATCGAATCCTATCAAAACCATTCCCCACGCCATTTGTCTTGTAGGAGGAATGGTGGCCATGCTTCATTAAATATGGTAGTTGAAATACCTAGAGCTATATTTTAATTTCAGGTATTGTTTAACTTTTTCTCCTACCAAACTCTACCAATTGATTCATTTTTAATACCAAATCTAATTTCATGACGAGACATTTCCAATGGTCCCAATTTTGTAAGAAATGAAGGCTCGGAGATGAAGATATGAAGAAAAATACAAAACACAAATCGAGCCTTGACGCAATATTTTCTATAGTAAAGCAAGGTGCATTTTTGGTTTGAACCTCCCAAGAAATGTCACATGGATTGAAGGATTGGATATGGGAGTCAAGTCCTTGATTGTAATTTACAATTTGTAACTACAAACTGCAAGCCTACATTTTCATTCTAAGCTCCCAGAACACTCCACGTGTCCATGTCTCAATCAGGCCTCGGACATCCAAATGTATTTTGTATTTTATTACGAGACTAAAAGGCTTAAAATTCTTCCCTTAGTGCAATAGAGTTTCTTTTGGGGCTCGGGAACCGCTTGTAATTTACACCTCTAACAATGTAATTTCTAATAAAATTCCCGCTAAGGACAAAAGGGGGCTAAGTCAAAACTTATTTATGCAAGTTGTCAAAATTGCCTAGGGGAGTATTTTGGAAAATAGTTTCCAAGACTTTATTGAAATAAATTCATATATGGACAACACGCCATTGAATTAATTTTGTACATTACAAAAATGGAACTTGGTGAAAGTGGTGAGAGGAGATAGTAAATGAGATTCTACTACAAAATTATCATCATCAGTTTCAAGAAGAGTAAAATCCAAGCCTCATGGGAACTTTCCCTTTAGAAGAAAATAAGAAAGACTCGATTATGAATAGGAAAATAGGATATTGGACCTATGATCATGAATACTCCCACACTAATAGTGATTTCACTCAATCTAGTGACTGCACACTAATCTAATGATTTTTATGATGGTCTACTTATATACTCCCAACTAATAGTGATTTCACTCAATTCAACCCAAATAGAGTCTTTTATGCAACTGTATAGGATGTCAGAGATATCCTATAAGGAGAATTTTACACACATATAAAAAATTAGTTTCTTTTTTCCTCTATACTAAAGGTTTAAAAACCATTCTTGTCATAAAAATACCTTTCTACATGGGAACACCAAAACTTCTCACAATACATTTCTAGGACTAAGCCTTATGGTAGAATAAAGATTCATAATAGGGTTTTATTAAAAATTAGAGTCTTGGAGTATTCTAAATTAATGTATACATGATTCAAACCTTCCTAAACATCATCCACACATCTACATACCCATAACAAGAGTAAGGATGTTAATTTTATTATGGTTACTATATTTAGGATTTGACTATTCTCATGAAATAAATACAAAGTTAGGTAAATAACCAGGTTGAGATGAGTGTTTCTAAACCTTGGAACTATGCAACAACTTCATTCCATTGTTAAGATAGGATTAGTGAATCATGAACAACACAAATCTATGAACTTATTTGGTATATTATTACAACCTTACATATAAAACTTGAAAATCTCTTTTTCCATTTCCCACTCCATTACAGACTCTTTTTCTTTGAATGAAAATCCCCCCATCCTCTCTCCCTTATCATTTAAATTCAGTTAGAGAAAAACAAACACATTTTTTGTTTCTCAACCCAAGGTGGTTACCAAGCTAGGTTGCACAAGCATTTACAAGTTGAATAAGTTGATCTTCCATCCATAATGTGCCTCTAAGTTTCCATTCTATTTCCTTGAAGGATCAAGATCAAGCAAGGAGAGAAGACTAAAGGAAACACCTATTAGATAAACTAGGAATTTAAATTCTTAAAATATTAGGTTTTAGTAGGAAAATAAGTTTGAAAGTTATGATACAAGGAGATAACAAGAAAACAACAAGAAGACAAGACTTTATTCACCCAAAATGAGGTCTAAGACCTCAACAAAAATATATATATCTATATACCTCTTGATTTCCCTTGCATCATTTACCATAGTTTACCCTATTTGAGTCATATGAACTTAATTATGATGATGTGATGATATTTAGGGATTAGTTAGTCTCAATAACATCATGCATAGTAAATAAAATGTGACTATATGATGTGTTTTTAGTTTTATGGACCCTAACTACATCATTATCTAAAATAATTAGTTATATGGGTGAAGAGAGAAGTCACCCAGAGGTACATGGTTATGTGTAAGAATGTTATAATTATGAAGCATGTTACCGTGAAGGAGGAGATGGTAACTATATATCATCAATGCACATAAGATTACATGAAGCCATAAGATGAGGTGGTAGAGAAAAGAAAAGAGAAGGGAGAGAAGATTACGTAGTTGAAGAATGAAGGGTGTGAAAAAAATCCCACCAAAAGGACTAGAGTGAAAATATTATTATGGTGCACAACTAAGTGCACAAAAGAGGAGACCTTAGTGGAAATGTGAGAGATCATAAAGGAGTGTGCAAGTAGAGAAGACTCGAAGCCAAGTATTTGAGGAGTGAAAAGATAAAGACACGTGCAACAATGTGAGATAGTATAAGCTAGATGAGATAGACTATGTAATTCTATTCCATTATATCTAAGTAAAGATAATAACCACTCTTGATTTGTAAAATCTTCAACTTTGTAATTATCCACGAATCACAAATTACACGTTTTTATTCTAATTTTGATTAGAAAATTATAGAGATAGCTAGTGAATTAATTTTTCTTATGCTTAGAATCAACAATTATAGGAAAGGAAATAATATAAACTCACAAACACCAACAAGTTTTATCCTGGAAACCTCCAGAGGAGGAAAAACCCTTCGAGAAGGCTAATTTCTCTTTCTTCCCACTTTTATTGGCCAATTCAAATAAGTATAGAAATTACATTAAGTATGAAAGAGAAGTAAATAATATCTCACACTTCTTCTCAATTACTTGCTTGCTCTATCTCAACACTCCTTTCTTCGACAAAACACAAGTCCAACACTAAGAACTTCTTGCTCACTAACTTTCATGCTTTGATGATATTATTCTCTTCTAAAAACATGTATTTATATCCTTTCTCATGTCCTCCCATGCACTTTGGAGAATGGGAAAGGTCATGGAGGAGAAGAGACATGGACAACCTTTCAAATTCTGAGGTTGTTGGTTTCATGTTTTATTTTCTATTCGAAAGAGCCAGGACCACTGCCCAATGGACACTGGAAGTCTTAGGAACACCACCCTATTTGGTCGGTGAGTTCTGTAATTTCTGCTTTCTGCAAAGATCGGAGGTCCTGTTAGTATAAAGATAGAACCTATGTGTATTTATTTTCCTTCTTTGTGTTGACTTATATGATGAAGTAGATTCATTTTGGATCCATATGGATCATACTTCCCATGTTGAAGAGGATTTTCATCCCAAAAAATATTAGTGGGGGAGTAGATGAGGAAATAATTCCCTCACTTTCTCCTTTGAGTACCACTAGGCATTCCTTGGTGTCTTTCCTTTCATTCCAATCAGCCAAGACTCTTGTGGACCTCTCCTAATCTCTTTGACCTTCTACTATAGCACTACATCCTCCTCCAATTCACCTCGTGAGTCCAAGACGTAATCCTTAATGGAAGGTAGAAATTGTAGTCCTTCATCTTCATCTAGCATGGATGGCTCATATAAGTGCAAGTTATCATAGTTTACTACAGAGTACATCCTCATAAATGACAACAAATCAAGTCAAAAATAATTTTTTCCAACCTGCTCCAATATGGTGAAGGGCCCATAACGTAGTGGCTTGATCTTTCATGCTTGACCTTGTAGTCTCTCCTTGCTCAAGTAAAGCCAAAATCTCTCCAACATGAAGCTTATGTTCCCTCCTATGTTGATCGTGCCTAGTTTTATACTTGGCTTGAGATTTCTCTAGTTGTTCTTTGACTTTGAGATGGATTTTCCAAATCCTCTCACTGAATTTGTTTTCTCTAGTCACCTTTGTGTCTCGTGTCTCCTCCTCATCCTACTTCCAAACTTCTATGTCTAATGGATTCATAGGTATATATCCCAAGCATGTCTCAAATGGTGACTTCATATTGGATGTGTGTACTTTGCTATCATATGAATGTTGAATGTAGGCTAAGGACTCATCTCAAGTCCTTGGGTATTTATTGTTATACCCTCTGATCAATTATACCAAAGTCTTGTTCACCACCTTTGTTTTTCCATCTATCTGTGGATGGAAATTTGTGCTCCTCTATAACCTGGTATCCATATTGTCCCATAAATTAGTCCAAAACTTCCCCAAGAACCTAGAATCCTTGTCAGAAACAATAGACTTTGGAAAACCAAAATGCACCCATACATTAGCAAAGAAAATATTTGTTGCCTCATGTGATTTTATTATCTTTTTACATGTCATAAGAATACACATCTTACTAAATCTATCAACAACAACATAGAGATAGTCATGGCCATGTTTATACATAGGTAATCCTCCTACAAAATCCATAGAAATGTCCTCCCATGGATGAGTAGGTACTGGCAAAGGCATATACAAACCCTCCTTCCTAGTCTTAGGGTTGCTTTGGTACAACAAATTTTACATCCACGTATAAATTTTTATACTTCCTCTTACATATTGGGCCAATACATGTACCTTTCCAAGTGGGATAGGGTCTTACCAACACCAAGATTTCCTACTATTTTCGAGGTATGTGCTTCCCTCACCAATAGAATTCTTTCTTCTTAGGCACGCAAAGCTCCCCCATCGGTAGAGCAGCCCTTCCTTAAGATAAAAATCTTCAATCCATGTCCTTTCAGTTCCTTGGAACTACAGCTGCTGAAATGTCACCCCAAAGTCTCTTCCCTGGGCATATGCCTCTTCGTAATATTCCTTCATGAAGGGCTCAATCTAATAGATAGTGGCCAAATAGGAAAACTTCTCCTATGTGGGTGGCCTAGACAACATGTCTACCACCAATTTTGTACTACCCTTCTTGTATTTGATCACTAGATGGAACTATTGAAGGAACCCCATCCATTTGTAGTGCCTTGCCTACTGCAATTTAGACTATGCTTGCAAATACTAGAGAGGTTTGTGGTTAGTGTGCACAATAGTTTCTTTACCCAACAAATAATGCTTCCATTTTTTAATTTCCTAAACTAGTGCATACATTTCCTTATCATATACTGAATATCCTTTAATTGCTGAAGTGAAAGTTTCAGAATGATAGCATACGGGTTTACCTCCTTGAAGCAACACTATACCCATAGTGTAATCACTGCATATGTATCTACTTCAAAAGGCTTATGAAAATTAGGAAGAGCAAGTACGGGAGCATGACTAATCTTTTTTCAATAACTCAAAGGATTTCTCTTGTTCCTTACCCCAGTCAAAACCCTTACTCTTTGCGGCCACTATGTGCAGAGGTGTTGCAATCATGGAGAATCTTCTAATGAACTTTCGTGTGTATTGTACTATTATTTTCTCCAAATCACTGCACCCCCGAATGGCCTGAAAATGAATCATGACATTCGGTGTGATTGGGACACATGGGATCACCTCTCAAGTTGTGGGACTTGGGCTCAAGGTGAACCTTTGGAGAAGGATGGCTTCCTCTTCCTAAAATAAACACAACACTACTTATAATGCAAGATAAAAATGCTATCTATTCCTATGCTAACATTTCATGGGATTAGGGAAAGAGATTTGCAAGGAAATAAAACCTATACTAGAAGTGGTGATGCACTAAGAAAGGGTGTTGCTAGACAAAATTCCAGCTTGTCAATGAAGAGAGATGATCATGAGGAAGAATGACATGCATTACAAACCCACTTTTACATACAATACTTCACCCCTTGATAAGCACAATTACCTCCAAAACTTAGAAGGGAAATCTTGGTTACAGGGTTTACCTAAAAACATGAGAGAGGCAGATAGAAGCAACAAAATCATGAAAAGGACATATAACTGATCACAAAGCACAATTCTCATTACTTCAAACACTTGCACAGTGCCATTACATCAGTGAAAAAGGCATAGGATGCCATTACAATTTGAGAAGAAAGGCTTGAAATCCTACAAATCACAGCATCTCAGCTTGTGAAGAGAGGGGAAGCTTAGAAAGTGTCTAACTTGTCCAAATTGTATGACCTGTCCAACTTGTATGACCTGTCGGAACCTACTAGTTGGAACTCCCTTGTTATGAGTCTCCAACTTACATTTATAGAAGAAATTGAGAGAGAGGAGAGGAGTCATAAATTCCCTCCCTAAATGGAAGGCACATGATGTATCACTTATTACATTCGGTTGAACCACTTGAAAAGGTTCCATCATGCATCATTAATGCATGTTGACATAGTCTTCTCAAAATTAAAATAATATTTAAATAAAATATTTAAATAATAATAATAAATATTATTATTTAAAATACTTAAAGAAAAATATTAATTTAATTAAATTACTGGTGGGCCCCATGTTGACTGGTTTGTGGTGAGGAGGGAGGGGTCCATGAAGAAAAGACTAAAAATAAGTCCAACTCGGTGGTTGGCTCACCGAGCCAACTCACCAAGTTGTGTCCGAGCTCCATTGTTCATTGCATTGACTAAGTTCTCTTTGAAACAGGATCCTCTATAAACCGACAAAACTGAGCTCACTTGCATCGAGTACCTCTTAACCAGATTGGTTTTGAA
The DNA here is from genome assembly GCA_018340775.1 of Taxus wallichiana var. yunnanensis. Lineage (NCBI taxonomy): Eukaryota > Viridiplantae > Streptophyta > Pinopsida > Cupressales > Taxaceae > Taxus > Taxus wallichiana. The sequence goes on along the minus strand of CM031243.1, from coordinate 300,539,639 downwards.
ATAAGGCTCCTTATTGGCACAAAACCACTGACTCAGTGAGCTCCTTCATCGCAATGAGCTCAACACCAATCTCTTCCATGAAACTCTGTGATTGACTCAATGATCAGGGGATCATTTTTGAAAACATTCCCTAAACATCCTTAAATGGTTTCTGTGCAGAAGATCATCTCGAGAGCTTTCCAACGACTGTAAGAACGCGAAAACGGACATCGGGAGCTCTAGATATGTCCGGTCAAAGTTCAGTCAACGGAAAGTCAACTCTAGTCAAACTGGTCAATAATGGACCAATCGCACTGCGACACGTGGCGAAAAGGCAAAAGGAAGTTGGTTTTCGATCGATTTGCCTATCAGGAGACGACAAGTGGAATGTCATTATATTAATTGGGTCGAAATTATATTATTATTGGTAAGTCCACGTTCCAAATGGCGCCATATATTTCCAAATGCCACAAGTATATATTAATGTGTATACATTAATATTAAATCAAATGCATGTATTGCTGACCACGTGGGTGGTGAAGCGGTTGTTAGGAGGCGTAGCAGCTGCCACGTGGCAGAAGGAGGTTGAAGCGGTTTGGGGGCGGTTTATCCTACCGTGGTCTTTGACCACCTTATGTGTGTGGAAAGGCTTAAAGCCTTAAACAATATTTCCACCACCTAATGTGGGGTTTATAACCCACTTCACCGCCAAACTTGGGTATTAATCCCAATAAAAAATGCAAATGCCGCTTCAAAGGGATATTATCCCATTTCACGCCAAATGTGGGATTTATTCCCTCCTTTAAACAATACGGCTCCTTATGGGATTTTTATCCCTTATTAAATATGTAATCCCCCTAAATATGCACGGGTAAGGCTAAAGTTAAAAATAGCCTTAGGAATATATTTTAATCCCAAAGGATAAGCCAAAAGACAAGGAGGGGATTGGAACAGCTGACCTCCCATCCAAAAGTTTAGGTGCCTAACCAATGCGCCAACTGTTTGTAAACAATATAAAAGGAGCTATATTCTATTTGAATAAAAAAGGTACAGGTCTGTGTAAAGAGCTCAAGGACCAGCTTGCAGAGAACTCCATTTTTGAAGGCCGTACACTCAGATTGGGCACTTGGAGTAAAAAGATGAAATGTAGAGAATTCTGAGACAATTCCAACGATGTAAGGTTTGATCTTTTTTGATGATTTTTAACCTGTTTTTGGAAGCTTTGAATGCAGATTTTAACAGGGATCTTCAAGACAGCCAGTTGGAAAACACGAATTTCAATGCACTTCTAGTCCGAATTGTGACTTGGTGTAAACATGAAAATTGTTCAGAATTCAGATCTGATCTCAGACATATGATTTGTTTTCATGGAATGTTTTTAAATCTCCATTTGTAGGTGTTTTTCTAACACAGTTGCAGGGAGATCACATTGTGAAAAACACTGTAGGAGCCACGGATCGTTCTTGGGACAATTTCTGCTATTTTTCAGAGTTCTTGGGACATTGATCAGCTCATTTTCAGGTTTTGATTCATTATTGGTTGTTTGTAAGGGTTATTGTACTTGCAATTCAATATTATTAATGGATCGGTTCAATCTGAACCCGGGGACGTAGGAATTCCAAACCCCGTAAACAATCTCTTTTGTTATCTGATTCTTTTCAGTTTTTCTGATTATTTATTTGCTATACAAGTTTTCCGCACTTCATTTGATGCAAAATAATCAGAATTTAATCAATTTGTGGATTCAAGAATACTTAAAATTGGTTAAGAAAATCACGATCTTTGGAAACTATAAAAGTGATAAAAATACACATCACGTTTTCGAGATCACTCAAGTCCCTTCAAAACCTGTCAAACACCATTCATGAACCGAGCTCCTCCATCAAGTCATTTTCCTTTTGTTCATGATGTTAAGCTCTCTTCCAAACATTGATAGACTCACCACAACCAATGCGAGAATCATCTATGGCATCTTTGATTTGAAAATGCATGTTCATTGAATAGCTTAACCTAAACTCGACTCCACCCAAGTTATCCCCTCTTGTTGGTGGAGATGTTCTACTTGACTCGAGACATGTGGAGGGCTGGTGCATATTTGGGACCTGCTTTTGGATTCACCCCCTGAAAGAGTACCGAAGGGACATATGGGGATTTTCATTGGTTTTCCTTTCCTTAGCTGATTTAATGGTTGGTTCACCCCTTTTGGACTTATGGCCATGTGGCATCTTGTGCTTGTTGGGGATTGCCTTTTGGGTTTGACCTTTGGAGTTGCACCAAGCCGACGCAAGGCACCTTCGCTAGATCTTCCCTATTTAAAATTTTCAATGGTTGGTTCTTCCTTTGGGGCTTAGACCACATGGAGGCTTCGCGATCATTTGAGACCTACACTTTTGATTCTACCTTTGAAGTTTTGCAGACGAGGCATGTGGAGGCCTCCAGGATGATTTTGGAATTTTTCAACAGTTGGTATCACCTTTTTTAGACCTGGGACATGTGGAGGGTTGGCTCTCATTTAGGGACCGCCTTTGGATTCGACCCTTGAGGGTGCGCCGATGAGGCACGTGGAGGCTTTCGCGGTTCGTGACTTTTTAGCTACCGATGAGACCTTTTATAGACCCTAGACACATGGAGGGTTGGCGCACATTTGGGGACTCACTCCAAATTTTAACTTTGAAGTTGCACCATTGAGACACGTGGAGGCTTCCTCTGTTCCTTTTATACTTAACCAATTTGGGCCTCGAGAGAACAAATTATATGCACTTCCTTGGTGGGTCCCTCATTGTTGACTCCATGTGGAAGTCCCGTGGGGTTTTGAGTTTCACTGTTCCTCTCACTCTTGGAAAAGCACCGAGTGACACACGTTGTGTCTTCTACGAGTCCATTGCTTTTCCTTGAATTTTCAATGGCTAGTTCCACCTTTTTGGGCTCTAACCACGTGGAGGGATAGTGCTTGTTTGAGTCTCCACTTTGGGTCATGCCTTTGAAATTACACCGATGAGGCACATGGAGGCTTCCACTGACTCCTTTATACTTAGCCAATTCAGGCTTTGAGTGAACACTATCTTTCTCCATTTTTTCCTGATGAGCTTCTGATCCCCTCTAGTTTTCTCGGTGTCACCAAAAATCCTCCATACGTGCTTTGACACTCCTAATGACTCACCTGGTGAATCAGAAACCAACTCGGACTCCTCATGACTCACCATCCAACTCGAGATCTTAGAAACCACTATCCTCGAACTCCAAAACCACAATCTCTGAATCCCAAAAACTTGAAACTCTAAAATTCAGAGTTTCAGGCTTCAGAAATATTCAACTCGTTCAACGTTTCTGACCCCAAAATCTTTGAAATTATGAAATGGAATTATACGAAAAGATTTTCTGAAAAAAAACTTTGAAATCTCAACTCAACTCGGCCTACCTCGTTCTTGAGCTCATTAAGTATTTGTTTCAATGCCTACCTCAGTATCATGTTATAAACCATGAGCTCAAACCGAGCTACCAACGTATCTTGAAAACTTACAACTCGTCCTTTAGCTCGATGAGCCATTTGAGCTCGAAGCTCCCCTCCTTGGGAATCCGAACTAGGGAAATGAGAGAATAGTTCAAAATGATCCTAAACCATCCTAGAACACCAAAAACCTTCTAGAAGCACCAAAAAAATTCTTTAGGCCCCAAGTTCTTTTCTGAAGACCTAAAATTCAATAGGACCCCATTTTCCAATTTCACCATGCATGTAAAATTGGATAACAACTGTTCCTACAAAACTCCTAGTCTCTATGGATCTTATTGGTGTTGGCCAATTAGTGATGGCTTCAACCTTTTTGGATCCACTCATAGCTCTCCTCCTCTAACCATGTGCCCAAGATAGAAAAGTGACTATTTGGAAAATTCACATTTCTTCATATTACAAAGCAATTATTTCTCCCCGAGAACTTGCAAGACTTGTTGTAAATGAGTTATATGGTCTTCCCATGTGGCACTACAATTCAAGATATCATTGAGATATACAATGACACATGAATCTATGAAATCCCACAATACATCATTCATCAATCTCATAAATGTAGCGTGTGCATTGCATAATCCAAAAGGAAGTAATAACCATTCATACAAAACCTATTTTGTTTTGAAGGTAGTCTTCCATAAATCCTCATCCTTCATTCTTACTTTGTGATAACCTAACTTGAGATCCAACTTTGTGAATAATTTTACATGTTGAAGCTGGTCTAAGAGATCATCTATGTGGGGAAGTGGATATCTGTTCTTTATGGTGATCTTGTTCAAAGCACAATAGTCAATGCACATTCTCCAAGAACCATCCTTCTTTGGCACCATCACAATAGGTGAACCACATGGTGAGGTGCTCGGATGTATCACCCCTTGGTCTAGTAGTTCCTGGAGTTGTTTCTTTACTTCAATACTCTCGAGCAAGGATTTCCTATACAACCCGATGTTCAGTAGAGGGGACTCTAGCAATAGCTGAATCTCATGCTCTACTTCCCATTTTGGTGGTAACCCATTGGGAGCCTGAAATAATTCCTAAAAGACTGAATAATACTATCCAAATCATGTTTTCCCTAGTTATAAATATCTAAAACTTCTACCCCATCTTGTTTATCCTTTAACAAAAGTAAACAAAACTGATTATGATTTTCCTAAATAAGTCATTTTCCTGGTTAGCACTTACCATAGTAACTTGTTTCTATGTTGGTGTCCCCAGATGTTGTAGTTGATCCCATCCTTGACCCATCTATGTCAGTTTTCCCTTATCATAAATATAGCATACCTAATATACAATTAAGGACTCCCGAATACAACATAAAAAACATCAAGTGGAATAACATCCGCTTCCAAAACATCAATATACTGGGAATTTATCCCAAACTTGACCTTACATCTTTTTATTACCTAAATTTCAATACCCTTCTTCACCCAACCCAAAGGATAGGGGTTTGGATGCTCATAAGTCTCAAGACCAAGCTTCTTTACAACTACTTCAAGAATCAAGTTAGACTAAGAACCGATATCAACCAAAGCATTTACCTTAGTTATCTTGATATGGATTTTGATCTGAATAGTCTACTCATCTCCTCTTTTTTTCTATCCATGTTAGTGGTTGTGCATCTAATCCTTTCATCTACATTAGAGTCATCTTCGATTTCCACCTTCCCTTCTATTTTTACAGTTGTCATGGACTTCTTTGAGTCCTTGGTTTAATTCTTTAGATGTAACTCGGATGAAACTTCCAACATGTAGCATCGTATGACCATTTATATCATAGTTCTTGAAAAAAATCTTGGGATCTTTACAAGTATTTAAAGTAGTAGAAGCTTGTTTACCTTTCCCTTTCCACTTACCCTTATTACTTGTTTGTACATACTCTTTTTCTGCTGATTTTTTGACTACTTTTCCTTGCTCTCGCTTCTCCTTGCTTCTTTTCATCATCTATGTAGCATGCCCGCACACACGCCTCGTCCTACAAAATTAGATAACAACTGTTCCTACAATATTGTGAAGGTGAGTGTGAAGTCCTCCCAAGTACTTAGTCACAATATTCTCATCCTCGAAGTCGATGTTTAACAACATTGTCTGCCTCTCGAAACTCCATAGTATAGTCCCGCACACTTTGACCATTGCCTTGTCCAAAATACTTCCATTTAATCATTTGGCCAGTCTTGTGGCCAATAGGATAGAATTTTGATCTAAGTAATTCTTTAAATTCTTGCCAAGATTTCATAATAAGACATTTCTTCTTTTCACAAGTGGTTAGATGGGTTTCCAACCATATCAAAGCATGTCCCTCCATTTTGAGATGTACAAAGGTGATCCTATGTACCTCGGTGACATTAAGGACGCTAAAGTAGACTTATAACTATTTTAACCATTTTTCAAGAAACTCTACATCTACTTGTCCTTCAAAGCTTTTAATCTCAACTTTAAAAGGAGTAGGATCATATTTTACCTTTTCTCTTGCATTTGAAGTCTCTTCTTCATGGTCTTCCCCATAATCTTCCTCATCTTGGATCTTCCCTATGAAAAACTTTATCAACTAAGCCTCAAACCACCGATTCCATGGATTCTTGTTCGATAGAAGTTGCCTTACGCAAATCTGCAATATTTTCTTGCCTTCTAAACATCCTATCCATCATGGTCTCTAGCATCTCGATTCTACAAACCAAGTTCTATTCCTCCATTTGTCCCCTCGAATTCTCTATTTCCACTTCATTGTAGAAATTTTTGGATTGCAAGGTAAAGCCTCTTCACCTTTTGATCTCTTCATTTTCATACAAATCAAAGAACGAATACCACAATCCTAGATACTTGTTAGCTCGATACTAAAATGATTTGTAAAGTCTTAAACTTTGGAATTATCCATAGAATCACAAATTACATGTTATTATTCTAATTTAGATTAGAAAATGACAAATATAGTTAGTGAATGAATTTTTCTTATGCTTAGAATCAACAATTGTAGGAAAGGAAAGAATATAAACTCAAAAACACCAACAAGTTTTATCCTGGAAAACCTCCAGAGGAGGAAAAACCATTCAGAAGGTAAATTCCTCTTTCTTCCCTCTTTTATTGGCCAATTTGAATAATAAGTAAAGAAATTACATTAAGTATGAAAGAGAAGTAGATAATATCTCACACTTCCTCTCAATTACTTGCTTGCTCTTGTCTCAACACTCCTTTCTTCTAAAAACACAATTCCAACACTAAGAACTTCTTGCTCACTTTCTTTCATGCTTCAATGATCTTATTCTCTTCTACAAACATGTATTTATAGCCTTTCTCATGTCCTCCTGTGCACTGGAGAATGGGAAAGGTCATGGAAGAGAAGATACACATACAACCTTTCAAGTTATAAGGTTTTTCATTTTATGTTTTATTTTATGTCTAAAATATCCATGATCGCTTTTGCCCAATGTAGACCGGCGGTCTCGGGACCTCCACCACGGTAGGTGGCGATCCTGTTACTATAAAGATAGAACCTCCATGTATTTATTTTCCTTCTTCATCCTAACTTATATGAAAAAGTAGATTCATTTTGGATCCCTATGGATCAACTCTAGGATAGGTCCCTAGGAAGAACAACAAGAGTCTATAAAATCTCTAGAAGAGAGTTCTAAGCTCCATGGAGAGAAATTGCATGTAGATAGGTCATAAAGGCCTGTTGGAAAAATAATTTTTCACAAGGGAAAATTAGGGGCTTTCAACATGAAAATTAGGGGAAATCAAATTTTTCACAAGGGAAAATTAGGGGCTTTCAAGACCTGATTCATCTTGTAATTTTCCTTTTCATTCCATTTTCCACTTTAGCCCTTACACGTGCATCGATAAGTTGAGTTACCACCAAAGTCTAGAATGATAATGAAAAATTCAAACACATGTACCATTAGGAGGGTCTAATTTACTCCATTTTTAAGTTTTTAGGCTCATAACTCATCTTGAGGGGAAACCCTTTGAGAAAGATCCACCTTATAAAAAGACCTTTGTGTTGTAGTAGTAGACAATTTTCTATGTTCTATACTCCTAGAATTCTTCCTTGATTATCTCATCACAAAGCAAGGCTTTTCATATTTATAATGGCTAGGATATTATATCCCAACACTTCATGAGGATCTTGAAACCCTTTAAACAAGGTGACTAGATCCTTTGGAACATGCATTCCCCAGTGCCTTGCCCAAAAGACCTAGTTTTTCTCAACTTGTTCCTGACCTCAATTATCTCCACATAATCTTCCTAAAATACCTCGAGAAAACTTCATTTATCTCCCATAAAAATTTAAAAATTCAATTTTCCTTGTAAGCTTCCAGAGGATGTTCACCAGTGATAAAAAGACCAAAAATAGCCCTTTTAAAGCCTTCAGGAAATTATTATTTCTTTGGATCTTCATAACCTCATGAATCATCTAGATAAAATTCCATGCACATGAAACACACTTGAAAATCATGTTATCGCATTACTCTCAACCAGAATGAGGGTGAATTAATAGAAATATTGGTCGAAGGAAAGGTTTATATTGACCGAGAAAGTAAATTTCAAGTGTGGGTTTAGTTTTCATGACCAAAATTTTAAATTTTACATGCTAGACATTTATCATGAAAACAAGGCCATTGAGTGAATGAGAAGAAACCATTGAGTTTCATTCCATTATGTTAACTCTATTTTTTTTTTAAGTGTTTGCCACCTTTCATGTCATCATTAGTCAATTCATTCAGCTAAAGAGACAATTTAGGAAAATTTGAGACCCTAATCATAGTTGTTACTATGTGATGTGAATTTGGACTCAATTGGGCCCCATAATTATATCATGTATTACATAGTTGATTGGTTCAATAAGAGAATAAATATTGATTAAATTGAGCCATGTGAAACTTATTAGAACTATATGATTTGATTTTTACTTCATCTAGGGCTAATTAAAACTCTAGGCATGAATCAATCAGTCAATTCGATTGAAATTGAAGATGTAATTTATGATGTAGGAGTATCTCGGGGAATTGAATTTATTACATAAGTTTTACAATATTATTTAAGTATGGTCACACATAAGGATGGTGAGAAGGATAATGGAGAAAGAAAAGTGCAACACAAAATTTGGGTGATGGTGACGATTACGCAAGGCTTTCACGAATGCTTTGTGTAATAGTTTCAAATTGCATAATGCACATTGATTACATAAGTGAAAGAGCACAATACGTACACAAATTGAGTCAAGTATACCATTTGAGGGGCTAGAGTGATGAGGAATGAAGAGACAAACCGAGTTGCATGGAACAAGTGAAATCAAGGGTCGTTAAAAACACCATTGTAATAGCTTTAGGATTTTTGTTGATTTTTGTAATAGTCCTAATAGTGGGAGTAGTGTTTTTAGATGTTGTTAAGGATTTTTAATTAATAAAAACATGTACATGTGTTTTGATTTTTATGTATTATAAGGCATTTCATTAGTCCATATATTTGAGCAAATTGTTATCTTTGAGAGTTGTGAGGTTTGTAAAATCTAATTTTGACACATCTAACACTCCTACAAATTTCAATAAACAATTCAAAAGGACCCAAAACCTAAACAATGGCTATATCATTTCCAAAAATAGACATTAATTGTAGAATTTAAACCCTAAAATATTTAGGATGAATGCTGAAATCTAGAAAAATACTTATATACTGACTATATTAGATTATGAAAAACTATCTCCTAAATTGTGACTCATGGAGCTGTGAGATTAGTTCCATAAGGTGCAAAGTGAGCCTATTTTTTATATTTACTAAAATAAATTTGAAGTATAAAAATTAAAAAGTATCAATTTATACTTTATTATTTCTTATGCTTAAAATTTTATTTTTGTAAATAAAAATCTCCCAATAGATATATTACACATATAGTCTAAGGAATATGTGTGTGTTATAAAGACATACACGTTCTTTGAATTATGCAAAAAATCAAGCTCTACTAGGCTTGGAAATGATTTTTTTCCCAAACCTAAGCTCTGCACCCTTTAAAAATAATAACTCGCGTGTTTTTGGTGAAAATGCATAAAATCATCTTTCACCATGATAAATCCTACAAAAATGATTGCAATATTTCTTAAAAATATGCCTACAACATAAATAAAACTATCCTCTTTCTAAATATATACTTTTAAATTTTTTGGACTATTGTAAGGTTTTCATTTATATTTATTTCAAACTATGTCTTTTATACCTCTATTTTTAGTGATTGTAAATGCCTATATTTTGTCATGTATCTTTTTTTCACTTATCCAAATTGAATAAAAATATACAATCCCAAACTAGGACTAATTCTATACATATTAAAAAAATCTAATTTTTGATTATTTTGAGGTAGTTTAGGGGGCGGGTCATCTATCCAATATTTTTAATTTTAAAAATATTTGAACTTGGGAAATCATAACAAAATAAAAACCCACTCAATTTTTAAAAAAAAAAACTATTCCAAACTAGATGCTCTTATCTATCTTTCTACCAAAGGGTTTTCAAAAATACTAAATACTACTCAAAATGGGTAGGGGCACAACTAACTATCTACTATTTTTTTACAAAATTAGGAGCATCTATTGACATTTTATCTCTTTAACCCACTTACACTTAAATATTTTAAAGAAAAATAGTAGTTTAGAAACTAGACTCAAAATGTTACAATTCATATTCTTATAACATCTACAAATTTTGAGTGTAACTATCTCAAATAACTCGGAAAAAATAATATAACTAATACAAGTTGATTTTTCTTGTTTTTAAGAGAAAAAAAAGTGTCCACTTAATACCCCCTTTTAGGCCCCCATTTCCATGCACTTACCCATAATAGTGATGTGAGTAAATGTAGTTTGCGCCCCTGGATAGAAGTGACCTAGGAAACTGCATATTTTTCATATGGTATAATCTAACATTGATTCTAGCATCATTAAAAAATTATTCATCATAGTATCTACTAAGCATATCCCCCATCCAAAACCGTAAACCCACCATTTTCATCTTATCCTACCAACCATGTCAGGGGTATCTATTTTTAAATATTCATATTCCTCACAAAATTAACTTATCCATCCCTTCACAGAATCTACTAAAGCGTCTTATCAATAAACAGTTCCATGAACCCATCTATTCCTATTATTCATACCACTAGGAACATCTTCTCCCACTTGTCTATTTTTCTACACTCTTTGAAAAGAAACTTCTATTCACAACACCTTGTCAAAAGAGGGAAGAATGTAGACACCTTAATCACACCATCACGTCACTTAATTTAATTCATTTGTCATCATTTCAATCTAACTACACCCCACGAATAATTAATTATCTAATTAATCAATATTAATTTCTTAATCATATCTTCACCCACTTAAAAATCATATGATTATTATTCAAATAATATTTTAATAATCCACATCATCCTCCACTATCTCATCCACCTCAAACTCCATTATCTCCTCCATGTCCAATCCCACTATCTCAACAGATAACAACAAATAATAAAACATTCCACCACAAAATATCTCAAATTCATTACCAACCTAATGTATTGTTTCTTATTCTAATCCATGTCATAGGAAGGGTAGCTAGATGCATTCTAAATATAAATGAATTTTTCAACTCATAATGTCGTGTGTCATTTATAATGTTGGCCATTAAATGTAATAATGTGCACCTAGAGAACCACCCTTAATCCTATTAGGGATCGATGTGTGACATTTGAAGCAATACACTATTGTCACTTAGTATTTTTTTATAGTTATATTTGTTCTCATCCCATGGTGAACCATTTAACATCGATTGAAATCAATATGCCATCACAATAAGCACAATAATATAACTAGCAATCACACTCGAGTAGTGTAATAGATACATCGTTAGGGAGGAAAAAGGAGAGATAGTGTAGGAGGAAGAATGATGGTGAAGAAGGGGATAGAGGGAGGATAATTACAAGGGAAGGGAAAATGTTGGAGGGAAAGTAGGTAATCCTCTTCTTTATTTTTGTAGGTGACATAAGGAATTTGTGTCATTTGTGTGAACTAGTGGGAGGATAAAGGGGATTTGATACATGAATCCTTAGGCAACATAATCTATAGATGGCTTTGAAATTAAGTCTTTGTCATCCAATACCTCTAATGCTTAAGCCAACTTATCCATTGATAACATTGTTATTGCCATGTTTTGAACACATGAATTGAAATTGTTGTTATTAATTATTTGTTTCTTGGATAAAACATCACAGCATGTTCATCTTTCTCTTAAAATGTATACTTTCATTCTTCCTTCCAACAATAAATGAAAAAAATGGCTTCTTTATTACTATGGCTATTCATGATAGAAGTCACCATTCGATATGGGGCTTGAAATTGTATGGAGTTGAAAAGTATTACTTTTTAATGGTTTTGTAATTTGTTAGGATTACTTCAATTACAGTATAGTGTGTTTTAATAATATAAACATTGAACAAAAATACAAATATATTAATACAATAAAAATACCCGACTTCCACATTCTTACTCTCCTCGAAATTGCTTCAAAAGGGGGTTTATTTCAATGTTTCTTATCCCGTCTTTCATGATATTGAGAGGATATTAAAAATGTCAACAAACATTATTTTTTAAAAATCTCAAGCATAAATCACACGTTATTAGCAATATTTCCAAAATCAAAATATAAACGAAAAAAATATTCTTCCGAATTAAATAAATATACACCCAAATTTTGAATATACAATCAAAATAAGAAGCACTCACAAATATAAATCAATGAAAATAATTACCATATGTTCTAATTCAATGGATACCCCAAAATTGAAATTAAAAACAACTCATTCTTCCCTAAACTATTATTGGAACTAAATCTCAAACATAAAACAATACTCGTACATTTAACGAAGATAAAACCTAAATTCATTTAAAATGAAATATATTAACTTTTTAAAAATGATATCCATTTATTTCTATATACATATAAAATTAAAATGCCATAGAAATTAACTAATCCTATATCAAAGATAAGTGTTATTATTTTCAAAAAAAAAAAATCATATTAAATATTACTATGGTATATCCGATATATATGAATCTTTAAAAATGTTAAGTAGATGGAACGATATTTTAAGATGTAGCTAGCCACTTCTTTTTCCTCTAAAAGAAATCATATAAGGAAGGCTTTGAAGTTTAGGATGCCTTTGAAGGAACATTAAAATATCTCATTCATTTTTTTGGCATAATGAACCAGTTATTATAGTTGGCTAAATTCCATAATAGTGTAAGTTCTATAATAGATTAATATGATTAATTATAAAGGCTATGATTAATTTACGTCAAGAGGTGTTCCTACAATGGAATCCGTGGTTGTAATAGAGTGAGGTGTTCACTTTTATTTTTGACATTAAATTTGACATCCATTTAACTCGTCACGTGACCATTCATCATTAAATTTTACTTCCATTTGACTATCACTTATAAGTTTTTTTCTTTTTTCTTGGAGAAATAAACTAGAATGACTAGATATGTGGCTCTAATTAATATTTATCGGGCATATTTTAAATGTATTTAAAGTATCTATACTAGTATATTTATTTATGACATTTAATTCCAAAATAATTTTCTTATAACCAATATCTTGGTCTTATCATAGTACAATTAGTACCAATGACAAGTACTTGTAGAACCACAATTCAATTACTAAGATTCATGTGTCGTATGTCATGTGGCACTTCTCAAAAACATGTAAAACAATGTGTTGTTGAGGTATCTTGTACGAACCACCATCCTCTAGTCCATTGTTCAAGCCACGACATTAAGATACCATGCCAAAAAAAAAAGATAAGGAGGAAGACACCATGCCATTAGAAAACTACGATACATGTTATGACCACATGAAGGGCATCCTAAATTCCTTCAGGGCTAACGTCATCTCTTTTATGTCAACATAAATGACTCATTGGTGTTTTTTTGCTAGTCAATCCATAGATGACTTGGTTGAAAACGTAGTTAAATGTCACATGGCTATAGATAAAAAGGATTGGTTAAAATGTGTCATACAAATTCATAACATTATTATGTAAACAAAGCATTGAAATGCATATAGTGTTATTTGATGTGAAAATGAAATGGTTTCAATTTGCATGTCAAATTATGTGGTTCAATTTAAAATTTTCAAAATATCTATTTTGTAAATACATGATGCTCCATTTAATGTTTTTCTTGCAATTCACACCACAACATATTTGATAACACGCATACGTCCTAAATTTTAGAATTGTAACTGATGTGTTAGGTATTTTTTGGTAAATTCTATTAAGTTTAGAAAGTACCTAAAACTCAAAAATAGTAGGGTTTAATGATACATTCACCGACAGTTGCAATGTCGGGATGATGGGATATGGGTACTGAAATAGCGTTCCTCCTTTCTCCGGTGAAGATGCCTATAAGAAAAGATAGCTAAATGAGAGAGATTTGATAAATAAGATGATGAATTGCTCGAAAAAGGCTGATTCTAGGAATCCAAAGGGATTTCCTTGAAGGATGTTAGCTCATTTTATGTAATTAAGCTACCTTTATAAATATAGTAAGATAGATAATGATAGTATGGATGATACAAGATAAGGAAGCTAGAACTCAATATGGAAAAGAATATTTCATTCTGCTTCATATGTGGTCCAAGCTAGAGTGGTGTCGATATGAAGATCTTCAAAGTAATCATACAAATAATCTACAATTGTTTGTCGAATCTCATCAAGGATATTGAATTGTTCCTTGATATCTTTAAGGGTTGGTGAAAATATCATGGTGCACAAAGTGAGCTCATGGAAGATGTTGAACTGCTCCCACATGAATGGTTTTTAAATGATCAGAAGATCGTAAATGTTTTTTATTGGATGGGAATATCCTAGAACAGTCATCTACAACATAGACATGCTTGCGATAAGACAGATTAAGTCCATATATATAGATAGAAAATGATAAAATGCAATGATTTGATAAAATCGACTAAATTGACAACAATTATAGGTGATTCACATAAATTCCTCGTGATTGAGGGGTCATGGTCGATCCCTATGAAGAAGTTGATTATTTGATAAAATGCTAAAGTAATTGAAGACAGAGACTAAAATGATTGTTTTGTTCTTGCTTTTATGTATAACCGAATGGAAATAAGAATAAACAAATATGAGATTACCTTTGATGAAAAAATGTTGTAAAATGCTTACATGGACTCGACTAAGTTTGTGATGATAAATTTTTGACTATTTGACGATGTGAAGAGGATCTTGAAGACGTGTGGATGCACAAAATGATGTGTGATGGCCTACTAGAGTGACAAAGTCTCATTGTAGGGCTTGGATATTACTTGGAATGACAGAGTTTTTCTTACAAGTTCAAATATTCAAGGTTGAAGATCCCTGAAACAAGAGTTTGATCTCCTATTTGTAATTGCGGTGTTTGTTAGAATCCTCGGTGATAAGAGAAATATGGAGAAAATTATTTGTAATTGGTTTCAACCACTTCCAAAATGGTGGTTTCTTGTATGAGGACAAGGGTAAATGGTTAAAGGATATGTTAGGAATGGTTAGGAGGTAAAATGATTTGGATGAAAAAGGGGTAGGATGGGTTAGAAGTAGTTATGAGGTTTTAGGGAGGTTAGGAAAATTTTATATAGATAAATACGATTTACGGGGGTGAAAAAATATTTTATAGGGTGAGAGTAGTGACTTGTATAATGATTAAAGTGATAGATTTAATAAATTAATGTGCATATGGGGGTATAGGTGTGTGTCGAAAACTAGGTGTCTACATTTCCCCCTTTTATTAAGTGGTTTGTGATGGAAAAAATGGTGGAAAAAATGATTGAGATGGTTTTCTTTGTTCTTGGATGGGTGATTCCCTCTCAAAATAGGTGTGATTGCAAAAAAGTGCAATGATCACCAATTTGAAAGAGTTTGTCGGTGAGATAGGTTTTTTTACACATGTGTTTTAGTTTGAGTTGCCCCAAGATGAGGCATGGAAAAGAGACTGCCATAAAAAGTGGATTTTACACTACCATGGAGTCAAATGATAGGGAAACCAAGGGCTTCGCAACATATAGATGTATGACTCGCATAAGAGAACATGGGAGAGACGATCATGATCGGGTATGTTATCATAGATGATCTTACCAAAAAGGTGGGATTTTAAGACCAAGAAGTCAATTGATAGGGGAACCAAAGTGGATTTGTGTCTTTTAGACATGACTTACCACTTGCTAAGGCTACAAAAATCCAAGGTAGATTTTGATAGAGGCAGACTTTGACTTATTGGGTTGTAAGATCGAGGTATGATTTTTATTGATTGTTTGTTTGTTGATTTTGTAAGGGGCTTGTGGCCCTAAAAAGGAGGCACATACTAGAAAAATGTTCTATTTTAGCAAGGGATGATGAAAATGATGGTTTGACCATAAATTAAAATAACTTAGATGGTTAAATACGGTGTTTTGAAAATTTAAAGTGAATCACCGGTGTTTTGAAAATTTGTGCCCTATAAATAGATAAATTTACCACAATAAATTCATTTTTACCATGTGACTTGAGATATTTAGAGTGAAAAGAGGGAAATGGAGGTTACTGGAGGATCCAGGAGACAGAGGAGGCCCACCTTAGGAGAGGTAAGTACCATTTTTGTGTTTTTAGTTAGTTTTTAATTTTTTTAGTTTTTGGGCTTGCATCGTGGCACGTTTGTTTAATTTCTTGAATTTTTGTCAATTTGGTAAAATCACATATGATTGGGGTGAAATTATGATGATTATAGTGAATCGCTATGCGACTATTGTGATTTGATATGATGTTGTAATTTGATGAATTTTTGATTAAATGGTATTCTAATGGATGTTTTTATGTTGTGGATGTGGGCAAGAGATAAAATGATTATATGAGATAGGATCCCATTGATTATGAATGATGTATGGGCATCCTTTTCAGATGATGATTAGGCTCACTTGGAGGATGTGGGTCTAGGATCGATGCATCACTATAGATGTATCCATAGACAACGGGGTTTATTGATCGTGTTGTTGGAGAGATGGGATCCTGTTACATACACTTTTTGGTTTCCGAAGCAGTGAGATGACCATTACTCGGGAGGATGTACACATGATCTTGATATTTATTATTTAAGGTGAGCAGTATATTTGATTGATGAGACACAAAGACCTAGCATGATGAGGAGGCTATATGGTGATGAGGTAGATGGGGTGGATTTCTATTTGGGTGGATTTTCATATGGGGTATTTTATAGTCCTGAGACATAGGGTCGAGCACTCATGACCCTTATGATTATTGGTATATGTTGATATGCCTTACCTAACTCTATTGGAGGTTGGTTCTCATGGATGTTAGATCGACCGGGTATTGGTATATATGATGGAGTAATGGAATATTTTCACATAGGCCCCTACATTACTCGCACATAATTATAAGGAGATGTGGTTGTGGAGGATAGGGAAAAGGTTTGGTATTGATGTGGGATTCTTGTTATAGTGTTGGGCCTATAAGAACATTACGGTGGCTTGACAGAGGGTTATATCGTGGGGAGGCTTGGTGGCATTAGGTGAGATAATTGGTTTTGTATAATGGAGGTCGAGATATGGGTAAGGCATGACCGGTGTAGGGCAAGGAGTATTATCGTAAACTCCTTACGGGATTACATGATGATGACATGAGATGAAGGCCCTATATTAGATTCCTAGTATGAAAAGGTGAGGAGGGTGAGTTAATAGTGACTGACATGATATTTGGGTACTATTCCAACGGTCAAGGGAGTGGGAGTTGGTTAGATTTGGTTGTGTCAGGAAAAATTTTGGATTGGTCCAAGATGTTCTATATGTGGCTACGGCCTACAGGCATGAGTATGGTGATGTAGAAATGACACTCGCAGTTGTTATGGGTATTTTTGCCATTACCAATGATGAAGGGAAATGGGGTTGGATGATCAGGGTGTTCCTATGGCAATGGATGATGTTGGGGTTACTGAAGCTTACGCTACATGGTGGCAAGCTCATCTTTCCATGGTTGATAGAATGGTATGAGCCCATGTGGAGGTGGCTCCTCAAGAGGCGGGTGGTGAGGGTGAGGGTGGAGGAGGTGATGATGCTAATGGTGGTGAGGATAGGATATCACTTAAGGCTGCCATGGAGTGTTTAGAGGCCGAGAAGGCCATGTTGTTAGTTGAGGCGATGAGCTTGACCACAAAGATAGATACTTTGGTTGGCAAGTGATATGGATTGATTCAACAGATTTCCAATGTACGAGCAGAGATGACATGGGTTATAGCTATCGGGACAAGTATAAACAATAGGGAGAGGTCTTAAGAAATTCCCTTGGTATTATAGGTGCTTCATTTTTTGGATCCGATCTAAAGGTAGTGAGGGCTCAAAGCTAGTGGTCATATGGGACCACCTGGTAGTATTAGTTTGGCTAACTACCAATCATTATGCTAGGATTTGGGATACTATGAGGAGATAGTTTGATGAAGGCTACCCAAACAAGAGACATGTGGCACCTATAGGTGGTACAAATGGTGTGGGATAACCACCACGGGATCTAGACAGAGGAGGTATTAGTAGAGGACCGGATGTGGGTGTAGGTGGTGATCGGGGGAGCAGCACTTGAGGAGTCATTTGGTTGACGGATGTCCATTCTACCCATTATATGTGATATTCTTGATGTATGTGGCTATTTGTGAAGCCTATATTGATGTATATTCATGAGACACATGATGATGTATATTATTGTACCTACATATATATGATTATGATTTCAATTCACATGTTGTTGACTTATTTTGATGATTAATTTTTATAGTGTGATGTTGACATAGTTTTGATGCGATGTTTGGATGTGATATTGATATGACATTTGGATGTATAGATGTTGATCATGATGTTTGATATGGTGTTGAGATAATTTTTTATGTGATGGTTAGATATGACGTGATGTTCGGATGATAGTTGGATATGTGAATGTTTATTATGATGTTTTTGTGACATTAAGATAATTTTGATGTGATGTTTAGATATGATGTTGACATGTTGATCTTGATATAAGTTAAGATATATTTGATTTTATTGATTATGGATGTAAATTTTGTTTGTTGATGTGATGTGACTTCAAATATAATGGTTTTGATGTATATCAAAATGTATTTTAATCATGTTTGGGAATAAAATGTGAATTTCTTGCTTTTAGATTGGATTCAATACATATGTGATGGTAAAATGTATAATGAAGGCATTTGCACTTTTTGGCCTTGTAAAAAGTTAACATATAACTACTTGTTCAATAAGTATTCACATTCAGGATCTTGAATACGAGATGAAAGTGAATTTTTATACCTTCCTAGAGCATATTAGGATAATGAATATGGATGGAAGTGAATTTAATAAGTAGTGCCATTTAGGATCTTAAATATAGATGGAAGAAAATTTAATAAGTAGCGTCATATAGGCTCTTGAACACAAATGGAAGGGTTGATGTATGTATTTTGTATAGGAGAGTAGGTTATCCTTTCAATGGTTTTATAAGCTCATTCCCCATCTATACTTTTTTATTTTGACGCAAACTGATCAATGCATGAAGTTTTCTTTGATGGGAAAGTTGATCAATGCAGGAATATTTCCTAGGATGATTTTGATATTTTGACTTTTCAAGGATGATCAATGTAGGAATCCTTTTTACAATGAAATGGGTAGCCATCCTTTGAGGGAGTAGTATACATTTTTGAATTTTTGAATTTTTATTTTTAATTTCCATCCTTTCGGGGATTAGTCTATATTTTTCACATGCACTTTTCCTTTGAGGGATCGGTTTGTTTTTGACAATATAATTTTGATACCTTTCCTTTAAGGGATCACTCTATATTTTGATAAGATGCATTTATATTATTATTTATTTAGTATTTTTATGTTGAGGGTAGGCTTAATAGACCATTATGAGGAGGGGGAAGATGTGTGCATGGACTACACATGTGTATCCTGTAGCATGTTTTCAATTGGTAAACAAGGTGGATAGACATAATGATTGCAAGGTCCCTACTGAGGATGAACTTTTCCATGTGAAATATGTGATGAATAGAGTCGTGCAGCTCATCTTTAAGGTTTTTATCATAGGATAGTGATGGTAAACCACATTCTTTTAGATCATTATGATGGTTAATGAGGGGCTAGTGGTGGAATAAGATCTTTGATGTGACTATTCTAATGAAATTCGATGTGTTAACAATAGAAAGGCCACAAGTGCAAGGCATTCAAAGGTTAATTTTTAGGTGTACCATCAAGGTAGGCTAGATGATAAGTTCCCAACCCATATTTATGATTGATCACATATGAACTGATCTAGTTGGGGAAAACTTTTCATGTGTACTCCTTTCTAGAGTAGTGAAATTTTGATTTTATTTTAGGACAAGATCACTAATATTGAAGTCACATTCTTTGACATATTTTTATACATGTGTTTGATGTGCTCTTGATAGACATGATGGTGTTTGAGAGTTGTTAGGTGATGTTCATATCACAATTCTATTTTTTATGTGTTATTGACGGTAATCCTCATCAGAGATAAAATATCTAAGGGATACATGAAGAGATGGGATTGAACTTCAAGGGGTAAGACCACCTCAGATCCATAGAATAAATAAAAGGATGTAGCACCTGTAAGAGTATGGATGTTATTTCGATAAGCCCAAAGAGAAAACAAATTTGAAGATGTCAATTCCTTGCTACTTGATCGATGGTCTTCAAGAGGATTTTGTTAAGTGTTTTGTTAGAATATTTTGTTTTTCTATTTGCTTGTGGATAATAAGGTGATGAAAATATTAGTTTTATGTTGAATGTGTCTCAAAATTTGTTATTTTCCTTATTCTTGAAATACTTTCCATTGTCGATTATTATTTTTGAAGTATGTCAAGTGACATATGACATGTTGATATATGAAGTTGACGATTTTGTTTTCTTTAGCATATACTAGGGAATAGCCTCTACCCATTTAGTGAAATATTCAGTAGTTGTGATGATATAGTGGTGTTGTTGTGATGAATGAGGGTTGATGAGACTGATGAGATAAAGTCCCCATTGGAGAAGGGCCATAGATCTTGATCGGGTTGTAGAGCTTGACCGGGTATATGAGTGAGGTTGGAGTCTTGTTGACACTTGATGCATTTCTTGAGATACACACAACAATCTTGATTGAGAGTAGTCCAATAATAGCTAATTCATAGTACATATCTATCAACAACCATACTGTTAAAGTTTCCACCACATATGCCATCATGGAATTATCAAATAGATTTAGTGGATTCGTGAGATTTGATACATCGTAACAAGATGCCATCAAATCCACTTTTATATAGAACACCACCTATGATAACATATTGAGCAATGCATTGAAGAAACGATCACTTAGCATTTTTAGATAAATCATATGGTATTTTTTATTGTAATAGATAGTGGTAGATTTGAGTATGCAAAAGTTCTATTGGATTTTCTTCAATGAGGTTGATAGAAGGGAGTTCATTATTGTGGGATGGTTGATCAAGTCTATCAACAACAAAAAATAGTTTGAAATCGTCAATTGATAAGGGGATGAGTGATGCAAGAGAAGCCATGATGTCTAATAATTTGTTAGAATATCATGGAATAGTTTGAATGGTGTAATTATCGAAGGCTTTTAAAATGATTTTAACAATGGTTTTATATTTTTAGAGAATATAATATTTGTGTTGATAAATTTCTTTGATTTGATTGATGACAAGTTGTGAGTCTCTGTAGATGTCCAAAATTTGAACACCAAGCATGATAGTAGTTTGGAGGCCCATAATAAGATATTTGTATACTTCCATGTTGTTAGTGAATTTCAAATTTAGTTTGAAAGATAAGGGAATAGGATTCCCCCATGGAGGTATGAGAATGATACCAGTACCTCACCCCTGTTGACACTTAGATCTATCAAAGAAAAGTTTCATTTTGATAGGAGGGTATTTGTGATCGTGGTGTTGATAGATTTGTGTGCAATGAAAATTTTGAAAAAACTATGAAAATGGGGTAGGAAATTCTAAAGAAACCCCAAAACCTTTAGAAAAAATAACTCAAATGACCATCGATTAGAGATAAATAATATCTACCTATTTGCATGCATATATATAAAGCTTGAAACAAACAATCAACCTCTAAACATCATTATATTAGCTCTCTACTCCATGAAAGATATCTATAAGTGAACCTATTGAAGCTCTAGTAATCAGTTTTATGTTTATTGATGTTTAAAAATATTAAGAATGGAAGCTCACCATTAATGGCTTCTCCCATTTACAAAAAATTTGGAAGGATTAGCAAATAACAAATAAATAGTTCAAATAAACTATGAAATGACTCTAAATGACCTAAGCATGACCTAAATTAGAAATGAGAGAGAGAGAGAGAGAGTTCTTAAGAAAAGGTGGGAGGGGTATCAATCTATCTATAATTTTGGATTTGAAAAGGATGTTTTGGACGCATGATTGACTAAAAAGGAGTCAAAAAGTTGATTTTAGAAAAACATATTTGGAGGTGTGAAGAAGATTTTACCAAGCTAAGTGGCTATTTGGAAAGGTGAGATATTTGTTTAGAAAGTCAAATCCTCTTTAGAAATTCAATAAAAGTGTTAATTAACCTAAACAAGGTTGATTAAATGGAAACAAGCTTATATAAACTGGTTAGAGAGGGATTAACATTGTTTAAGAGGTTTAGAAGGGGTTATAAAGGGTATTTTACTAGCGTAGTGTAGTAAATTAAAATGAGACTAGAATAGTTAGTATGATCTTCGTAATAAGATCATGTAAACCAATTTATAGGTGTCTACAAGATTTATCAAGAAATTGATTGTGTGGAAGTTGATTATTAGAAATAGGAGCTTCGACAAGCTAGTTGACTATAGGTTGTCCTTTAATAAAATTTTACAAGATGAATTCAAGGTCGAAGTTGGTCATGAGCATGAGCCACCAAGTGATACGATCACTCGATATGATTTAGAATGCATGATTTTAAGAGGATTAAAGCTAGTAACACTGTACATTTTATGGTTAACTAGGTAATGACAGATTTTAGAAGTTACAAAGTACAAGGAACAACACAACTTTTCTACTTTGGTATAGCGAGTCTCGTAGTCATGGAGAGTGTGGCTTATATAATAGACATCTTGTTCACAACCTTGCTCGTCTCAATGAGAAAACATAACACCTAGGGCATGATTAGTAGTGGATATGTATAAATAGAAGGGCTCTCCCTTGCGTGGAGGTGTAAGAATAGGAGGTGATAGAAGGTATTGGATAAGGTATTTAAACAAATTTTGACAATTGTGATCCCACTTGAAGTGGAAATCCTTTCAAAGGATATTATGGAGAGGTTAAAAACAGTCTAAAAGTTGTGAGATGAAACAAAATACTCATTTTAGTGAAGAGAAGAAGTGTTAGAGTGATCAAAATAGAGAAAACATGCCTCAAGGGCATCGTGATAGCCTAATATACCCACACTGGGGTAAATCAATCACGACCAATTCATTTATAGTAGAGCTCTTGAAAATTTTTACCATGAGCGAGTGTGAGAGCATTGGAGTGAGATGGTAAGACTTATGAGGAGGAGTTTAGAAGATTACGTCCTGGGAATATCCTGGGATGCAATCAATGGACCCTACATGAGTGTCTTATCCTTGCTTTGTCCTTTTAGCATTTAATGACGTTTTTAGCATTTGTAGGTTATGTTAGGGAGAATTTTATGTATGTGCATGTGTTCATATGTCAAAAACATGGCTACACATAGGCGTACCTCTCAAAATATAGGTACGTGCATGTGTATCCATCGAAGGCAGTACACATGCATTGGAAGGGGGAAAACAGAGACATGCACGCACGCGCATCGAATGATAGGCGTAGGCATTGGGTAGGCACATATGCATCCCGTATGTGCCGATATGGGTGTGTAGGCATTGAAATAGAAGTGCACATGTTCTGGTGCGTACGTGTTGAAATAGGTGTGCATGCATCAAAGTAGGCATGCATGTGCCAGGGAAAATTACATAACTTACCCTTTGCAAACATTTAGCCAAGTATAGATGAAAATAGACTAGATTGTTGTAGAACAAAGTGAATATTATAATGCTAGATGAATGAAAGAAGATTTTACTAGAAAATAATATAGACTTAGATAGAAATATAACCCTAACACATGTATCATTTGCTTGTGCACAGAAGATACTACCCATCCTACACACTAGAGAGAGATATGGTCGTCTAGCTACAATAGAGGTGCAATTTGATGAGGATGATTAGAGGATATTGGATATTCTTCTATATGTTACGGGGCTAGCCTACATAGCTTATATGCCATAGATAACTCTAGATCATGACCTCTTGATAGCCATAGCCGAGTGGTGGCATAGCGAGAGTCAATGCTTCCACCTCCCCATGTGAAAGATCACCATTACCTTGGAGGACGTGTGGCATATTATGTAGGTCCCCATCCAGGGTGAGTTAATTCAATACACGAGTCACCAACCTGATATTGATCAATGTATTCTAGAGTTATTTGGTATTTCAGCGATACCACGATGTGGGATGATAGTTATATTATCGTAGTGTATAGAGGATCATGAGCTCAATTTGGTTGTAGTATATCTAATGGCTTTTACTAATGGAATTTTATTCCCGACAAAACTAGAGCTTCATTTCCACTTAGTCTCATTAGAGTGATACACGGTTTGATTGATGACAAGACATACTATTGGGGCCAGTGCATACTGGCACATTTATACTAGGACCTACACTTGATCACATACTACCGTCAGAAGATAGTAGGACCCACTAGGCTGCTTCAGATTTGGGCATGGGACCACATTACTATTGGTCATCCCATAGGTGTACTGAGGGTCCGAGCTTCAAAGGAGCATTCTGCTATGGGTTGGGTTCCATTGGTGATGACATGTGGCCACATATGGGAGACACTTACCATTACCGCCGAGAGTTAGATGACCTACAATAGGATGCGGTAGTATGGAGGCCATATAGACATTTCCAATGGCCTCAGGATGGCCTAGAGCTAAGTCAGCCGATGTGGAGAATTTTGTGTTGGGAAGCCGCATATATATGTGAGATTTCTATAGAGTTGATCAATCTAGAGAGAATTTTGGCATTACACAGATGATGTACAGGGCCGATGATGTGGTATGCTCACAAGGCCCGAGAGTATTTTTACATGGGGCCACAGATCACCAGAGACAAAGCTTTGGTCATCTATGTACGGGGAGGTGCCGATTATATGGGTACATTTGAGATAGGTCACAGATCTGAGTTATACACCAGAGTATGCTCCATGGTACCACACAATATTACCTTGTTGATTAACAATTCTAAGATTTGTTTATGATGCGAGGAGTGAGAGCACCTCCAGTGGGGCATCTTAGTAGTGACGATGAGGGTGGAGGTGCTGGGAATGACGGTAATGAAGATGATCCTTTTGATGGTTAGAGTTATGATAAGGGTGGGGAATAGGGTCCTCCACTACATCAGCCACATAGACATGGGCCTAGGCCTAGGTAGAGATAGGTGCCCTAGGCTCTAGATATAGAGTTTCCTCTAGTCGGAATTTTAGTGGGGATATATGTTCCATTGTAACATGTATTTCAACATGAGGTCTGCCACCTCATGCTCCAAGTGGTGGTAGAGATTATGGACAATTAGTTTTGCTTCAATAACAGACTAATAGTGGCGATAGTTCAATTACGGTGTAGTGATCGAGAGAAATCAGAGAGGTCATAATTACATGTCATAAGAGAAAAGTGAGACCATGTGAGAGCACAAGCCGCTCAGGGTGGGGATGGAGGATCATGGCAGTAGTAGATTATCCAGCTAGCGGCGCAGGGTTCTCAAATATTGAGCCTCCTACATTAGGCACAGAAACATGCACAAGGTGTTATTGTACATCAAGATCGGGCTCACACACATGTGTAGGGTATTACCATTTAGATATATCAAACACGAGGCCTAGGTGTAGGTGTAAGGTATTACCATTCAAAGATCGTGGCATGGACCCATGTCCAAACAATTACTGAAAAATGCAGAGATTGGTAGTCCGCTTGGAGATAGGCCCATGTTGATATGGGTAGAGTGACATGGGAGTGTGAATATATCAGGGATATAGACATGATTCAGACATTATGAGAGCCAGTGGCAAGGTCTCAAATTACAAGGCCACCTACCATCACACAATTCTAGCAGGGGAGTGTGTTACACTATTTGATCAGCTATATGTGAGTAGGACAAGTTCTAGATCATGGAGGTTAGGGTGATCAGTCAGATCAGTCCAACAACTAGCTAGAAAATAGGGTGGTACACTTGAAGCTGGACTATCACATCATTTATCATTTCATCCTCCAGGTCATAGACCATGCAGCCCTAGAGAGGGTGAGAGTCATGGTTGACTCTCTCTTTTTATATTGACATATGTATGTATACATGCCTCTTATGAAGGCTGATTTTGATTGATGTATGTATTGATGTATCATTTTTTTATCATGCCTCTTGATGAAGGCTCGGTTTTGATTCATGCCCTTTAGATGGCAGATTTTTTATCGATGATGTATATCTTATTTTGAGACAGATATTTACATATGTATATATGGACATTCGATGGTTTATATTGTCATGTTTTAATATGATCTATGATGATGATTCATGTTTATAGATGTATGAGTGTATCATGGTGATGTATGATTCTCATTTCCTATGTATATTTCATGCTAGATAGTGATGTTGTACCACATGTTTTTATATTGATGATATATCTTTAGATAATATCATATGTTTTGATAAGATATATTCGTAGATGTTATAATTTGGGATGATATTAGATGATATTGGTGCGAGGGGGTAGATTTGTGATCATGTGTAACCCCTCTTGCCCCCATTGATGATACGATATGTGATGATTAGCTTAGTATACATGCATGATGTAAAACTTAGCATTTTTGTATATATGATGTATTAGATGATGTTATATGTGATGAATGATAGATGATAGATGTGATAACAAACAGATGTGTAGTAAACAAACACATAAGAAAAAGTTAACAAAACTAAACAAATATACATCTATCAAAACCACACGACAATATACAACTAGAAATGAACTCATGCAAATTTTAACAATAGATTACATTGGTATCTAACCTAAGTAAAATTAATCCTCATAGATGCATACAATAGACGATCAATATATTTTGATATCTTACAAGTATGAAATTTTAAAAATGAACTCAATGCGGTAGATGACTAAATAAAATGAGATTCAATTTAAGGTAAGAAAATGAACCATAATTTAAATCATACAACATGAAAAGATAATTACAACCAAAACTATACAAAAATGTCAACCAAAAGTAATCTAATCACTACCTTGTTTTTGCGGGACAACATTGTTATATTTTCTAATGTTTTTGGGTTATCTCAAAAGATAAGTTTTTAAGGCTACTAATCACATTTTTTTCAAGGTTTCCTAAGACAATGTTATGAAGTTGGTGTAGCTTCATTCCTAAGGAGGTTTTCTGAATGTTTAGATTTTTGTGTATCCTTTTCTGAATATTTTTTTATTTTCTAAGTTCCTATTTCAAAAGCAATATACAAGGATAAAGAAGTGTGGATGCCCCTAGTGCAATGTGGGAATATAAAAAGTTTGAATTCCACTCATATATATTCGATAAAGTGGAATATGAAGGTGTCCTTAGCGTTAGATGGGAATATAAAAAGGAAAATCCTTCACATAGATATAAGAACAAATAAGCTAGATTATGGCTTGGTGAAGATAGACTCGATAGGGTTCCTAGATCTAATAAGGGAAACTAATCCTAGATAGCGGTGAGAGTTACCCATCCAGATGTAAGAGTATTTTATGACTAATGAATCCTTCTTGAGCATCGGAAACTAGTTTTCACCCAAAAACCTACCCGATGCGCCACAATTGCGTGGTTTTCACATGTGGATAACCTACTTTTTCTTTTTTTTCTTGTTTTTTCTTTGTTTTTCTACTTTTTAGGTATTTTATGATATCTGCACCATGCTTAAGCATAGAACCACTTGAGATGCATGGTATTCATAGGTTCTGAAAGCTCTTCACCATCTGAGTATGTCAGTTTATAAGCTCTTGATCCATATTTAGCAACCACCACATAAGGCCCTAACCAGTTAGCCTCAAATTTACCTTTCTTTTCTTTGTCCTTGACAATGTTCTTCTGATTTTATTTTAGAACAAGATCTCCTACATCAAATTCATGATGAATGATCTACTTTTTATATCCTCTTGATACTTTGTTCTGGTAAACCTTTAGGTGATTAAGCGCTCTCATATGCTTTTCATCCAACAACTCTAGCTCTGCTAGCCGAGAAACTCTATAGTCTTCATCCTTATCAAGATAGTCTCGGAGTGATATTCTCAGGGAGGGAAGCTCCACTTCTAAGGGTATGATGGCCTCAGTTTCATAGACTAGTGAATATGGGGTTACACCAATGGGAGTGCAGATGGAATTTTGATTATGGCCAATGATTACTTACCAATTATGGCCAGTCTTACTTACCATTTTCTCCATGATCCATACAAGAGTTTTATTGGTATCCTCACTTTCCCATTACCTTAGGGGTAATAGGGGGTAGACCACTTGAGTTTTATTTGAAATTGTTGACATAACACTTTGAATATTTTATTCTTGAAGGATTTACCATTATCAGTGATAATGGCGGAAGGAATGCCATAGCGGAAAATAAGGTGATTCATAATGAACTTGGAAATTTGTGCACCAGTGACATAAGTAAGAGGCACAACCTCTACCCATTTAGTAAAATACTTAGTGGCGGTGATAATGTGGGTATGACCATCTAATGAGGTGGGATGGAGCTTCCCTATGAGATCTAGGCCCCACCTAGAAAAAGACAAGGTGTTACGATAGGCTAAAAATCCTGTGCTAGCGCATGTATTAAGTTTCCATACTTTTGGCACAACTCACATTTCTTTACAAAATTACAACATTCTGCTTCCATGGTGGGCCAATAATAACCCACCCTTAAGAGCTTCTTAGCTAAGACCATACCACTACTATGTGCTCCATAGAAAGCTCCATGTACTTCTTTAATAGTGTGGACTGATTCAACAACATCCAAACAACGAAGCATATTCCCGTCATAGCCACGATAATAAAGGGTGCCTCCTAGGAGGGTGTAACGAGCTATACAGTAGATAAGATATTTCTTCTCATAATGGGTAATGTTTGGGGAAATGTTCCATCTTGTAGGTATCTAAATATAGGGTCATACCAAGGGGAGAAGGGACCAACAACTTCACATGCCAAACATGACTTTGGCATATCATATGTGGGTACTCGTAAATGCTCTACAAAGAATGAAATTTTACTTTCCTGAGGAGGAATGCATAATAGTGATCTGATAGTAGCCATGACATCTGTTGATCTATTATGTGACCTTGGTTTTGTTCAAAGATAATCTATATAAAATATTCCTTCAAGGTTTCAACCAATTTCTTGTATGGAATAAGATTTTCATCTTTAACCTTATACTCATCATTAACTTGTTTAATAATAAGTTGGGAGTCCCCAATGACTCATAGCTATCTGATATTCCAAGTGATAGCCAACTTGAGGCCAACAATGAGTGCTTCATATTCTACAATGTTATTAGTGTAAGGAAATCCCAAACAAAATTCCTTGGAATGACCTCCCCGTGGGAGTGATGAGTATGACTCCTGCTCCCGATCCATGGAAGGTGAATGATCCATCAAAATGGACTTTCCACTCCATAGAATCTTCAACATACATCATGGATGCATCTGGTAGATCCAAACACAAAGGTTCCATCCTTGGTAGAGGATCTTCTGCTAACTGATTAGCCAATACATGTCCTTTTAATGACTTCTGGTTAACAAACTCAATATCAAATTCACTTAGGAGAATGATCCAATTAGCCATTCATCCCGTAAGGGTGGGTTTGGATAAAAGGTATTTGAGAGGGTCAACTTTGGATATTAGCTTGGTCTTATTATTAAGGAGATAATGATGTAGTTTTTGAAAGGTAAAGACAACTACTAGGAAAGCCTTTTCAATCTATGGGTAATTCAGTTCATAGGAAATCAAGGTGTGACTAAGGTAATAAACTGTCATTTCTCTATGGTCTTGGTCATATTGGGCAAGTAGTGCACCAATAGTAAATTGGGTAGCTGAAATATACAATAGGAGAGGTTCACCCGAGTTAGGTGGCATGAGAACAAGTGGGTTGATAAGATATTGTTTAAGTAACTCAAAGGTTTTTTGATAATCTGGTCCCCAATTGAATGTAATATCTTTTTCAATAGATGTGTAAATGGATGGAACTTATCCACAAGTTGTGAAATAAAATGGTGGATTGCCTAAATTTTTCCTTGTAAACTTCTTAGTTGTTTGAGATTTGTAGGTGGAGGAATTTCTATGATAGTTGTAACCTTTGTAGGATCCACCTCTATTCCTCTCTGTGAAATGATGAAACCTAGGATTTTCCCTGAAAAAATGCCAAAGACACACTTCTTAGGGCTCAAACATACTTTGTGATTTCAGAGACGCTAAAAATATGTCTCAAAGACTTGTGTTGCTCTCTCATGCTTTTGTATTTTGCTAAGATATCATCAACGTAATCTTCCATGATGTCATTCATCATGTCATGGAAGATGACCATCATTGCACGTTGATAGGTGGCCCCAATATTCTTGAGTTCGAAAGGCACGACATTATAACAAAATGTCCCCCAAGAGGTGATGAAAATTATCTTATGGTGATCTTCCTCTACAATTCGGATCTGGTTATAACTCAAAAACATCCATTAAGGATAACATCTCATAACCAATGGTAGAATCAATAATCATATCAATATTAGGCAAGGGGAAGTCATCTTTAGGACATGATTTATTGATGCCACGTAAGTTAGTCATGATTCTTATGCCAACCAAATTTCTTTTGAACTAGGACTATGTTAGATATCCAATCTGAATAGTCAATGGGTTTAATGAAATCAGCAGCTAATAACTTTTCAAGTTCTTCTTTGACAAGTAGTGCAACTTTGGGGTGCATCTTTCTCAATTTCTGCTTGATGGGTTTGGCGTCTGGGTGCACAACAAGGTTATGCATGACCAATTTTTCAAACCGATATATCTGCGTATGACCATGCAAATATATCTACATATTCTCTCAATAGTTCCATAAAAACTTTATGTTCTTGAGCTGAGAGTGAAGCTCCCAACTTTATCATTCTAGGTTCCTCTTCTGAGCCAATGTTAACACTGATCATTTCTTCAACAAGCATTTTAGAAGCATCTTCCATCCATGTAGGATTAGGGGGAAGAGTAAGATCAACCTCCTTAGGTGGCTCATCATTATCTTTGAATGGGTATACCATTTATTCTATAGGTTCTTCATTTTATTTATCTACTAGTGCCTTAAAAAAATTGCTATGAGACTTACATTTATTCTTTCCGCAAGGATTCTCTGAAGCATTCTTACTCTTGCTTACAACCTTCCTATTCAAGCATCCACACATCTCTGCCTCTTCTCCAAAGTATGCACAGGCATCTAATTTGATAGAAAAACCTTTCTTGTGATCCCTAGTCAGAATAGAATCCTTGAGTCCCATGAATTCTAGTAAATGCCTTGTCATTCTCAAATAAATTGATTGGCATGTGAAATTGTTGATCCCAATATACAAGTTTGGGATATACAAGAGTTACTTGACCATTGGTTTGAGGATTGAATCCGATAAGGTAAGAACAATTGAATTAGGGAATATGTTTGTGGAGGCAAGATCCTCATAGAGGCTACATTGGGAATATGTGTCACTATCTAAATGAGATGAGTCATCCTCACGTTTAGAAGAGGTGGCATTAATCTCAAAGGGTGGATCGTCATGAGGTATAATTCCAAGACCATGTTTGTTATATTTGAAATGAGGGATAGGAATGGGTTCTAACCGTCCTTGTGTATTGATACCACATCTAAACCCATTATAACCCATGACATACATCATGCAGTGGCCTTTGATATATCAAGGGGGGCTGATGGCATGAGTCAATGGTACCCTCGTACTCTCTTCATGGGATCTTATAACATATTTTACTTGGATAGGAGACTACTAGGAATGAAATTCTCCAATGGTTTATGTCATTTATCTTGAGTGATCTTGAATTGAAAGTAGGGTTTACCACATGTCCTAGGTGATACTGACAGATCTGATATTAATAAGGCTTGTTGAAGAGTGAATTGCTCACCTGGGATGTACTTTATAGATGTTTCCTCCCATGATATTAAATGGTTGACCAATGAAGTAAAGTTTTTATTACAAGGAGTGAGTGAATTTGGATCCACACATTTTTTGATAGCTTTTGTTTATAAGGAGATAACAATATCTGCATAAGGACATTCGTAAGTTACATAAGAAAAACCTTACAATGCCCTACAATATGTGAATGGTTTTGGATCACCCTAAATAGTGACTATATATCCTTCATGGCACATCTTGATACACTGATGGAAGGTTAAAGGAATAACCTACATGACATGGATCTAGGAGTGCCCTAAGAGCATGTTGTAAGGAAGATCCAATTCAATGACATGGAATGTTGTATCGTGACATGGAATGTTGTACCACGACTCACATTCCTCATTATCATAAGTTGTGATTGTAATAGTTTTATCCCCTATATCTATTTCTAAATGGCCCAACTACTTAACCAACTTCAAAGTATAAATATTTAAACTAGATCCACCATCCATAAGTACTCTCTTAATCTTACGATGGGTAACAACTACTTCTAGGTATAGGGGTAAGTTGTGCTCTAGGTCATTACGTGATTGCATAGTACGTTCAAAAGTGATATGATCATTGGAATCAAGGTGTGTAATCATCAATTGATTTTTTCCAAGATCTACATTTGAGGAGACTCTCAAACTCTACAAGTGTTTTATATAATATGTTTTTATGAGCAATAGAAAGATTTTGAGGAGATCTAAAATTGATATCCTAGTGGGTGTCTTCTCTAACTATTCTATTAAATTGAACTGACCTTCCTGAGGGACAAGTAGGGGATCTGGTATGATCAAGTGAGCACATCATGTCCCTACTTGTACAAACATTTTTTAATATCCTAATAGTATTAATATGTTCATCATATGAACAGATACAACCTATAAGGGAATCAAAGGGACTATCATTATATGGATAAACATATGCATCAAGACTATAGTCATTGGAAGTTTGTCTATGATCTAGCTTCATATTCTTCTTATTTGCATGGTTAGGAAAGGCCTCTTTGAATATACCTATTTTCTCATTTGGACCTTGTCCTGAGTCACGGGGTAAATCTACAAAGTGGTTTTTCCCTCTTCAATGAGGTCTATTATATAATGTCGTAGTATCAAGAACCTATTTGTTTTGTGTCCTTTAACATGATGGAAATCACAATACTCATGTTCTTTAAACCAATCAGGTTTTGGAGCATCCTCTGGATATGGTAATTTGTCATGGTTGGGTACTGCACCATGTTTACCACATCTAACTATTTAAGTATGGAAGATAGTGATTCTATTAGTGGTGTAAACATACATTTTGTGGGTGCCTTTGGGCGAGGTCCTTTGAGATCTTTAAAATCAGACCTATCTGTATGGTTTGAACTCTTTTGGAGTCCATAATGCTATCACCAACGACATGTTTGTTTTTGTTGAAGAATTTTTGTTTATCTGAGGTTTTTACTTCATGTTTTTCCTTGATGACCGGTTTAAGTGTACCCTTCATGATGAGATCCTTTTCAATTTGACTACCCTTCTCTATAACTTCTTCAAAGTTAGATCCACAGTGCATTTGTAAATGAAAGGCTATCTCCGGGTTTAGGTTAGGAATGAATATGCTTACTAGCTATTTTTCTAGCAGGGCACAAGGGAAACAACTTGCCAATCCATGCCATCATTGTAAGAAGCCCATAAAGGTCTCATTGGGCTTCTATTTTACATTACAAATGTCGTTCATCATGATATCATTCTCCATATTGAAGGAATAATGTCGCATGAATTTTTCCACTACAATGGGCCATGTTATAATGGATCCCTTGGGTATACTAAAGAACCATTCTAATATCAGTGCTCCTAGGCTACGAGGGAACAGTCATATTAAGAAATTATCATTGTATGCGACCTCTTGACAAGCCATGTAAAATTCCTTAATGTGATCACGAGGATCACCTTTGCTTTTATATTTATCAAACTTAGGAATGGCAAAATGTTTTGGAAATTTTTATTAACATGTCCTTATCAAAGGGGTAAGGACATATTTCTTCATATAATTACTTCCTACCGCATCATATGTTACCTTCCAAAGAGCGTAGTAAGTGTGTTCTTCATTTATTATAACTCTTCTTGAATGAGTTGATCTTTTTGTATGTTATATTGATCAATTTACCTTATCAACTTTTAAAGTTGTGTCATCACATGGATCAAATTGAAACTCACTAGATTTTGTTTTGAGTTTGTCTTTATGCACATTCCTACTCGAAGAGCCCAAGTTTGCTAATTTTTTACTTAGTTTCAATTTTTTTAAGGATCTCTTCTTCAACTAAGGGATCATCTTCCTTGTCAAACCTAGGAGGTGGTGAGCCTTTGCACTCATGCTCAATTTTTACTTTACGTGAAGCCTTATAATAAGGTCTTTGTGAATCACCAATTGGTTTTGATGGGTCTTCTTCAACATTTTGTGATGTTTTCTAGAAGTAGAAGCATACCCTACATCAAATGGGTTATCCATGTCTAAGAGGGATGGTCACTCTTCCATTTTATGATTAATGATCTTAGTCTCCATTTCACGTTCTTGTGGAAGCTTAGCTCCTAACTCTAGGAATCTTGTGAGTACTTGATATTTTTATAATAAAGGATCTCGTTGAATTGAACTAGGTCTAACTTATGTTGTTCCTTAGAAGAATCAGATTCTTCTCTACTATGATCAACCAATGGTTTTGTGTCTTTGACCTGTGAAAAGAGAGGTGCTAAGTTATTACCACTAAATGGGAAGGATGTAAAATGATTTTCTTCTAAGTCATGCTCGTTTGGTTTAGATGCCATTTTTGTGATTCTTGGCATCACTAGTCAAAGTTATACTAGGTTTTGTCTAAATGATTTCAAATTTGTATGCAACCTAGGCATATGCTATGTAAGTCATCTGACAGTCCAAAATATCCTAGTGTGTTCTAGATGTAATGCTATGTAGCCATTATCGTTCAAAGAACAATCATATGAACATTCTAACAAATCAAACAATCACTCAAACTATCATTTAGCAAGACTATACCCTACACTATGATTCTAATGAAGGGTTCAAAGAAGATAGTGACAATACCCTATTAATACATAAGTTGAGTTAGAATACTAACAAGGCCTGAGTACCAAAGTGATATTGATGTGATCTCTCCATGAGATATACTAAGACCAATTTAAATGCCGATGAAACCTAAGTTTTTGAAAAATGGAAGTTGTGAATGTACATAGTATACAAACATTATCTTGACACGTTAACCTACCAAGAAAGGTGTTACTATCAAGATGATGTTATCACGGTATATACAAGGCAATATTAACACTCTCAAAAGACTTAGATGATGTTTGACCAAAACTAGGTATAGGTATAAAATAAGTTTTTTTCTTATGTAATAGCGTAACCGTATAATAAAGGGACTTATACTAAATTATCAAAAACTTGAAAACACAATGTAAATACAAAAATTATATGGCTAGAATGTGAGTAAAAATAACAACTTAAGCTGAAATAATGATGAACCAAAATTTTAGTAATGAAGATGATCTTGAAATCAAGATCGAAGGGCTATCAAAGACATGAAAACGTACTTGCACACTTTAAACATTTAACAACCCATCCAAAAACATGGATGGGTGTAAATGGATAAAATATTAGTGAATACCATCCTTGATAATACTCGTAGGGTATGTTTCCTCTCACCCCAAATGGGCAAAGTGAGAATGCAAGGGTATAGATAAAAAGATGAAAATAAATAAAGCACCACTTGGACAAAGTTTCACCTCATCTGAAGGCGAGAAATATACCAAAGCTAATTGACACGTCATTTAATTCGTGATGAAATAAACTTAATATAACTCAAGTGGAATATTTTCCTTACTCAAGAAACAAGGTTCATACTCTAAGTAAGTCATCACTTCGTGAAGGATTGAAAAACGTGAAAATGGACTAACAAAGTTAGCTCCATGACAAAATAATTTTCCTAATAAGATGACTCAAATAGGTGTCAACAGCTTTGTCTAAATGCAAGATCAATTTACCTAAAGAGTCACATTGCTAGTTTGGGAGTATCTTAGCTTTACTTTACCTCCTTCGATACAATGAGCAACTAGTGTGTTTAGTCGTATCACCACTCGAGTCATGATATAGATAACTTTGAATCTAACTTGCAATGTAAAATATAGTCAAGTGGGTAATTGGAGCACTTCCTATTTCATCCATGACATTATCGTTATCCAATTTTACACACATGGCAAGATTGGACAATGGGGTCCTATCACGTTCAAAATGAAATAATAGTCCCAGGAACCCACCTCCGGTTATTATCGAGACACAAAAATTAAAAATAATTCTTAAATTGCATATGAGAGATCACCTAGCATCGAAAGGAACCCATTTGATCTCAACTTGGTGAAGAGTTCGAGGTCGAGTTGAGAGAGAACCCGGTGTCAAATTGATAGTCATCTCGAAATCATCTCAAGAGAGACTCTCAATCAGTAAGAGCTCGATGATGGTCTTGTTAATACAAAATATAGCTCGTTGAAAATTGACGAATGAAGGAACTCTATAAGGATCTCGTTAGAGATCAATGAAAAAATATCTGAAGGCCAAGTCAGGGAGAGTCAAAGTTTGAGCTATGGCATCAATAAATTCTCAACGAATTCGAAAGGTTCAAGCCACAGATGGAAGTGAAGGCAGAGATAAGGAATTTGACTCATCTTAGCGACTGCTCATTTTGGAGATCATGTGGTGAGCTTCTTTTAGGACATGTACTATAGATCTAGGGTGATTTAAACACAAGCCAAGGCATCAAGAGTGCCAAAAATGAATGTAAATTGTTATGTAAACAGAGATACGTGATGGAGCCCTATCGATGGGACTCATTGAGCATGATGGATAATTCAAGATAACTTGTTTCGTGTGGATGCATTAAAGACGGTTTCTAGGCAAATTCAACTCACTCAAAGTTGGCATGTAACAAGCTATCAAGGAAGTCGTGAGTTTAGCACACCCGCTTAAGCTAAACCTTGTTGTGGAGCCTTGGGATATCTCAAGAATATCTTTGTTTCTTCGGTTTAATTGGCCAAATGAAGTCTAGGTTCCGCGGGTTAGTCTTCAACGTGGGATATTCAAATGATTTTTCCAAGGTAAATGTTGAAATGACAAACCAAGACAAGGTTTCCATGATAAGAGGGAGTTTTAGACCTTTGAAGCCATGATGGAGATAATGTCGTGGCAAACCAATATGATATTTTCAAGCATAGAAAAAGTTCATAATGATTTCTAAGTGGGTTTCAGTGGAAAATTTGCAGTGGAAGGCCAACACAAGGTTTCCGCGTAAAGGGGGTCCTGAGTTTCATCTTGCCAAGGACGTGGAAATTTGAGAAAACATCGCCAAGCATGATAAAACCATGGCAAACCATAATCGGATTTCCACGAGTTGGAAGACCGATTGCCAGGTGGAAGTGCTATGGTGGAGTGCCAACATGAAAGTTTTTCTCGTGGGATATTTTTAGCTCTTTACCTAGTCAGGTGGAAAAAATCATGCCTCAACCCCGCACTAAAGTATTCATGAGTTATTTTCTTAAAATGGGAATCCGGGAAGCCTAATGCCAAGTGGGTTTTCGTGGATGGCAAGCCAAAGAAGGAATTCCATGTGTGGGAGATTTGGGGCGGTATGACCAAGTCAAGAAGTGGAAATTGGGAACCGACCTGCCAAGGCAATGTATGGAAAAATGGATTCATAAGTCCGAGATCCCCACTCATATCCTGTGGACTTCCTTGATACAAATGCCATGCCAATTTGACTTGGCAAAAGGAGGATTTGGCATCAAATTTCTCGGGGATATTCAAGTCATTTGAACCAAGGAAATTCAAACTACTTTTTCCACACAGAACCTATCAACTCGGCTACGTGGTGGTCCCGAGTCACTCGGAAGGTAAGTCGGGAACGTGGGAATGAGACGGTTGAAGTGTTTAATAGGATTTGACATGGTGGTCGCGACCTGGCCAAAAGTGAGTATGACACAGAGATAGGTGAGGAGCTCATTCAAATTAAATGGTAGAGTGATCAAAAACATGTCGGCTAAGTGTCGGGTGAAGGCCGAGGATCTCAAAATCTACGTACCCACATGCCTGGAAGTTGATACAATTCCAGGGCTCATTGATTAATGCAAAACTGGGAGGCCTGCTCGAAATAATTTTACAATGGTAAGCTCGCAGAGGTAGCAAGAATGTCGGGCCAGGGTATTAGTGAATACAATATATATATTTTTCGTTGGCATTGTTCAGACCTTCCTCGGCCGAGCATTCGGTGCACAGGTGACAGACTTTTTCTAGACTCAACGAGATATAAGGCAGGCTGAGGTAGCATTACGAGACCACACACTGAGTTCACGGATGAAGCCGAGCTAAAATGGTAGAGTTTGATCAATTTTGGGGTCGATGCAAAACCAAGAATCTCATTTTTCCTAGGAAACATGAGTTTGGGTTGCTCGGAGTGGTGGCATATGCATCTAAGGAGCTCGACATCTTGCCAAGTCCACGTTAAAACTCAGTGAGTTGGCTTGTTTCATTGAGCCGTGAAGTGAATGAGTCTATGTACATTTGGGCTCTGATGGTTCGGTGGTCGGTTGGCGGCTCCCATGCACCAGCAAGAAACATGTTGTAGTATAGTATTAGTTCTTTTTGAGCACTTCCAACAAGTAGGTCGTCCAACTATGTTGTTATCTATTCAGTATCGAATGCATCCTCAAATTCGGGATTTTCCTTCAAGATATTTTTATCAAAATCAATTAAGTGACAGTGAGAGTGTTACCAGGAGACCTGATGAAATTTATTACAAAGATTCTCTATTGAGACCTTACTTGTTTTACGATGTAACTCATGGAAGTGAATCTCATAGAGGTGGATCTGTTTCATATCAGAATATTCATGAAGCACAATTTGCTTTGCAATTATATGAGCATCTTCAATGAGTCACTAAGTTGGCAAGCATAAAGGTTTCTGTTGGAATTATCACACCTTACAAGCTACAGCTGAAATGTTTACACCGAGAGTTTGATGTTGTCCTCAAATCTGATGAAGGAAAAGGTTTATATATCAATACAGTAGATGCCTTTCAGGGCCAGGAGTGTGATATAATCATTATGTCTTGTGTCCGAGCTTCAAATCATGGGGTTGGCTTTGTAGCTGATGTTCGCCGCATGAATGTGACATTAACACGAGCTCACAGAATGCTTTGGGTTATGGGAAATGTAGCTGCATTGAAGCAATCTAGTGCTTGAGTTTATAACCAATGAGCATAGACCCATTATTGCCAAGGGAGTAAGGAACTCATATGTGCAAGATGGTAAATATGAGCTCGGTACATAGACATGTGAGAGTCTGAGTTGAGCCAACCGGGTGCTTGGGTTGACATGTGAAACGAAGCCAGGCTGAGTTAGTTGAAGAGCTAGTGGAAGACGAGTTGTGGAGAATTGAGTTCATTTTGATTAGCTCACAAGGTGTTCAAAAAGCCATGATGATGGGGTAAATTGGTTCTGTCAAGCTTATAGAGGATGAACATGTAGAGAATGAACCAAACTCATGGAAAAAATGGAACTCAAAAGGATAAAACTCACCAACGGAGCTTGGTGACTTCGTGGGGAAGCTCACATATGTTTCACGAAAGGCAATGTGGAATGCGTAAATGGCCTCGAGTTAACCAAGGGAAATGATAAGAATTGAGTTTGATAGCTCACCATTTGAAGGACTCAATGCAAAAGAGCTCGATTGCCAAGGTAAGGAAAGAATTGGTGTGGGGTTCAAAATCGAGTGCAACACCGAGTTAGAGGATTCAAACTCACCGAGTTGGGCTATGTGCAGACTCTATCCACATGGACCCCCCTCCTCTTCAAGTCAAATGGGTCAACGAGGGGTCCCGACATTATGTTAATTAATTTAATATTTTTATTTAAATATTTTAATAATAATATTTATTATTATTATTTAAATATTTTATTTTAATTAATTGAGAAGACTAGGTCATTAGGCAATCAATGACCCATGATGGAACCTTCTCGGTGTGTTCAACTAATCGTAATAAATGCCTCATGGGCCTTCAATTTAGGAATGTAATTATGATCTTTCCTCTTCTTTCTCACATATTCTTCTATAAATATAAGTTGGAAGCTCATTTTCAAGGGGTTCCAATTAGCCTGCATAAGTTGACAGCTTAGATATCTCGTGCAAGTGTATACTTTTCAAGAATCCTCTCTCTTTTCAAGTTGTTCTTGTGTGTTGAGAGAACTTTCAAGCCTCCTCTTCAAGACCGTAATGGCAACTATTTCCTCTTCGAATGTATGATGCATTGTGCATGTTATTGAAGCAATAAAAGTGTGTGTTTTGTGACTAATCTTGGTCCTTTCATCCTTCTATTCTTCTTTGTGCCTTTCTTGTACTTACAGTACACCGTGTAAGTTTAAGTTTCTATTGCAGGTTCTTGAGTTACATGCTTATGGAGTGGTGGAGTATTGCATGCAGCTTGAGTTGTGGTGTCTGTTCACCCTTCTTAAGTTCATCCATCTTCACCGGGAAACTGGTATATTTCTCGGTCGATAAAGTTTAACAAAGGGAACGTGTGTCTCTTAGTTTGTGGTATCCTGTACCCTCTCTAAGTTGCAGTAGGTGAGGTTGACCTGTGGTGCACACACCCTCTTCAAATTAACCCTTCCTAAGTCTGGAAATACCCTTTATTTGGTGCATCACCATCCCTAGTATAGTTTCATTTCTATAAATCTCTTTCCCTAAAACCCCATGAAGATGTTAGCATAGGATTAGATAATCATTTTTGTTACACTAGGAGTAGTACAACACTTAGTTTAGGAAGAGGAAGTCGGCCTTCTCCAGAGGTTCACTTCGAGCCCAAGTCCCTCAGCTTGAGAAGTGATCACATGTGTCCCAATTGAACCGAACATCCTATTCAAATCCCGCCATTCGTAGGGTGCAGTGATTTGGCAACAACAGTTACTTAGTGTTGGATTACTTTAGGGTTCCCGAACCACCCCCATTATTGTAGCTTAAGGTGTTATGCCAAAGGGGTTATGTTCTAGTTGAGTGGATAGGGACGTACCCTTTTCTAAAACTTGTAATATAGTGTGATGTGAAGTGGTGTGTTTTTTATCTTGCTTAACTTAATGTGGTTTTAAGTAGCACACCGTTTAGCAACCTGTATGAAAACACGTATTTAGAAGGTTTTGTTTTGCAACTCCTTTCTTTGAAAAGTGTTAGGCCCTACATGCAAAGAGTTATTATTTTTCCACAACAGATAATGATATCAAAAAAAAGAGTTTGCATGTTGATTTTGATTCCTAAGATCACCAAAGAGGTGTGAAGGAAGAGCATACACAACAAAGAAATTCAACTAAAAAAGCTTTATGGAAAATAATTTAAGTGTTTTTGTAAAAGTTAGAGTTCATTTTAACCAATTTTGAAAGATCAATCCATTTAGGAAGCATAAATTAAGTGTTTTTGAAAGTGACAAGAAGGTTTTTAGAAGTGTTTTTGATCCCCAAGATCACCTAGAAGGTGCGAGGGAAGAGCATACACACTTTGAAAATATCTTTCTAACTAAGAAAATGAAACACTTAAACTACATTAGTCAAACAAAATCAAAAGGAAACCTACAATCACTTGTTAGAACCTATGAACAACCAGAAAAACTTAAAAAAATTGATCTTACAACTCGAAGATAAATTCTAATTTTTAACTCAGACACCTATGCACTCAAAACAATGTATGCATGTCCCATCCAAAGGATACATGCCTGGACACCGACGTGTGCACATGGTAGCAATTTATGACAATAAGGTCCAACACCTGTGTGGGCCAAGAGACATGTATGCTAGGGTTTCAACAAAGACACCTCCTTCCCGATGGATACGCTTGCAAGCCAAAAGATGAATCAACATAGTATGCCAAAAATACACCTACACATCCAGAGGCATGGGTATGTGTGACAATCAATGAACATGCCAACAATTTGATAGGTACACATCCCTTTATAAATGACCTATCAGTGAAAAATACGACCATACAAATGTGTGTCTAGTTTAAAAAGTGCGCTAGGGTTTCGATGGAGATGCCTCCATCCAGGAAACCTGTAAAATTTCTTGGAAATGAAAATTTTCAACAGTCAAATAGGTTAGTTATTAATAAAATAAACCTATTTCCAGTTTAGACCCACAAAATATGAATGAACAAAAATGATTTAGCTTACTTGAAAAAATTAAATCAAGTGAACAACAAGCTATTTATTCTACAAAGCATGAAAGTGAACTTGAAAAGATTGGAAAAGGCTCCTAAAGGACAATGAAAGGTTTCCCACCGGGCATGCCAAATGTGCTACAAAAATGGGGTAAGAAATTCTAAAGAAACCCCAAAATCTTTGGAACAAACAACTCAAATGACCATCATATTAGAGATAAACAAGAGCTACCTATTTGCATGCATATATATAAATCTTTAAACAAACAATCAACCTCTAAACATGACTATATTAGTTCTCTACTCCATGAAAGCTATCTATAAGTGAACCTATTAAAGCTCTAGCAATTAGTTTTGTGTTTATTAATGTTTCAAAATATTAAGAATGGAAGCTCACCATTAATGGATTCTCCCATTTACCTAAATATTTGAAAGGATTAGCAAAGAACAAATAAATAGCTCAAATAAACTATGAAATGACTCTAAAAGACCTAAACATGACCTAAATCAAAAATGAGAGAGAGAGAGAGAGAGAGAGAGAGTTCTTAGGAAAAGGTGGGAGGGGTATCCTCTATTTATAATTTTTGGATTTGAGAAAAGGATGTTTTGGATGCATGTGGGACTAAAAAGAAGTCAAAAAGTTGATTTTTAGAAAAACATATTTGGAGGTGTGAACATGATTTTAGAAAGCTAAGTGGTTATTTGGAAAGGTAAGATATTTGTTTAGAAAGTCAAATCCTCTTTAGAAATTCAATAAGAGGGTTAATTAACCTAAACAAGGTTAATTAAAGGGAAACAAGCTTATAGAAGCTGGTTAGAGAGGGATTAGCATGGTTTAG
The DNA here is from genome assembly GCA_018340775.1 of Taxus wallichiana var. yunnanensis. Lineage (NCBI taxonomy): Eukaryota > Viridiplantae > Streptophyta > Pinopsida > Cupressales > Taxaceae > Taxus > Taxus wallichiana. The sequence goes on along the minus strand of CM031243.1, from coordinate 300,496,696 downwards.
GAGGTTTAGAAGGGGTTAGAAATGGTATTTTACTAGCGTAGTGTAGTAAATTAACACGAGACTAGAATAGTTAGTATGATCTTAGTAATAAGATCATGTAGACTAATTTATAGGTTTTTCCAAGCTTTATCGGTAAACTATTTGTGTGGAAGTTGATTATCAAAAAGAGGAGCTTCGGCAATATGGTCAACGATAGCTTGTCCTTTAGTAAAATTTTACAAGATGAATTCAAGGTCTAACTTGGTCATGAGCATTATCCACCAAGTGATACAGTTTGGAATGCATTATTTTAAGAGGATTAAAGTTGGTAACAACATACGTTTTATGGTTAAGTAGGTAATGACAGAGTTTAGAAGTTGCAAAGTACAAGGAACAACACAACTTTTCTTCTTTGGTATAGCAAGTCTCGTAGTCATGGAGAATGTGGCTTATATAATAGACATCTTGTTCATAACCTTTCTCATCTCAATGAGAAAACATAGCACCTAGGACATGATTAGTAGTGGATATTTATAAATAGAAGGGCTCTCCCTTACATGGAGGTGTAAGCAGATTATGTGATAGAAGGTATTGGCTAAGGTATTTGAAGGCATTTTGACAATTTTGATCCCACTTGAAGTGTAAGTCCTTTCAAAGGAGATGATGGAAAGGCTAACAACAGTCTAAAAGTTGTGAGATGAAATGACATACGGATTGAAGCCTACCTTGGAGGTTGTAAAGTTGTTTGAGGTTTGATGTATTAGGACCAAGATATTAATAAATTATATAACATATCAATTTAATCAACTCGAACATTAAACATTTAGCAAGGAAAAATTAAATAACAAATTTAGACATAACACCATATATAACATGGAAAACCTCCATGGGGTAAAAACCTAAGGAAGAATTTTCCATTAATTGAGAAACTATTAACCAGTCCATAACTCCCTTCCTCACTTCTTGCTCCATGTTTTTAACCCGAGTAAATACCATACATCCGATTATGGCCCACTGCCATATTTAAATAACCCGAAGGGTTATAACTATTAAGTGATGGGGTACACCCCAATTTAATAAATAATTAGTTATTAAATAACTAATAAACCTAATATAAATTTTATATTAAATAATAAATAATATAAACTATGTTCTATAGCATTTAATTATAAACTAAATATTATGTTATAAAACTCCCCCTAATATTAAGTAGGGATCCATATGCCAATATTACCTATTTGTACAACAGATTTACAAATCCATAAACCGTTAGAAAATTTTTAGGCTAGCATGTCTTTTTGAAGGAATTATAACACCTTCATCATGATCAACTTACCTTTTGGTACAAAAGGATTTGGAATCCATAAATCATAAGTATGATTTAGGATAAGCATGATTTGTGAGACTACATCCCACTTGTTTCTCATGGAAATTTTCTTAAAACCACATCTCTAGGAGCCTTTTATAACACAAGGACCTCCTTTACAAATAGATACGACACACTAGACTATATACCGTAAAGTCTATCAGTTTACATAAATCATAAAAGATATTTTTTGCAATGCTTTATACAGGAGCAGAAGTATAAAGGAGTCAAAATAGATCTCCCATTAGGATGTGGAATTTCCATGCACACTCCCCCTCAATGGAAACTCTAAAATTTCAAGCATGTTCTTGAAGAACTTTACAACACACAATGGCTTCGTAACATGTTTGCAACTAGATCTTTAGTCAAGCAGTACTAGAGATATATATCACTGCAGAGAACCTTCTCTCAAATAAAGTGCATATGTATCTCAATATATTTTTCCTTTGACGTTGAATTTTATTTTTAGTGAGAGAAATGCAACTTTGACTATCACACAGAAGATTAGTACTTCCTTTATCTTCCATGTGCATTTCTTCCAATAGCTTCGCTTCATCCACGTGGCTTCTTTCACTACTTCCATTGCACATCTATATTATGCCTCAATAAAAGAAATGGGGACTATTGGTTGTTTTTTATGCTCCAAGAAATGACACTGCACCAAACTTGAATACATATCCAGTTGTAGACTTGTGATCTATCACATCACTAACATGGTCAGAATCACAATATCCATATAAATATGCATTATTAGAAGAAGTATAATGTAAACCAAAATTAAGTGTGCCTTTAATATAACACAATATTCTTTTAGATAGCTTGTATTGATCCCGATAAGGCTCTGCATAAACCTTGAAGCAATCCCTCTTTATAAGTAATTCCAGGCATATTAATAGTTAGATAAATCAAACTACTTACAAGTTTCTGTACAAAGTAGGATTAGATTTGTCACATGCGGGTTTATGCATGAGCCTTATCGATCACTTGAAGTTATCCGAAATAATATTGTGTTATATGAAAGGCATGATTAATTTTGGTGTACATTATACTTATTCTAACAATGCATATTTATATGGATATTGTGATTCTAACCATGCTAGTGATGTGATATATCTCAAGTCTACAAATGGATATGCATTCAAGTTTGGTATAGGTTTCATTACTTGGATCAATAAAATAAACCAACAAAGATCCATTTCTTCTACTAAGGAAGAATATATAAGTGCAACGGAAGTAGTGAAAGAAGCCATGTGGTCAAGTGACTATTAGACGAAATGCACATAGAAGCTAAACGAAGTACTCATATTTTGTGTGATAGCCAGAGTTTCATTTCTCTCACTAAAAATCCAGTTCATCATCAAAGGACAAATCATATCAATATACATATGCACTTTATCTGAGAGAAGGTTCTCTACTTTCATATAGATCTCCAGTACTACCCGATTGAAGATCAAGTTATAGACATGTTTATAAAGCCATTGTGTTCTATAAATTTATGCAAGTTTCATGAAATGCTTAAAATTTTAGAGTTTCCATTAAGGGGAAATGTCCATGGAAATTCCACCTCCTAATGGCTAGCCATTTTTTGACTCCTTCTCATCTATACTTCAGTTATGATATAAAGCATTCTAGAAAATATCTTTTATGATCTATGTAAACTGATAGAGTTTATGATATATAGTCTAGTGTGTTGCATCTATTTGTAAAGGAGGTACTTGAAGTATAAAAGGATCCTAGAGATGTGGTTTTAATAAGTTTTCATATTTGAGAAAATTTTATGTAGTCCAAGAACTCCTTTCATTACTCCTCCCTTTTTTACCTCGGTGTGAATTCAATTCATCCGATTATGGCCCACCGCCATATTTAAATAGCCTAAAGGGTTATAACTATTAAGTGACAGGTACACTTAAATTTACTAAATACTTATTTATTAGCTTAACTAATAAACTTAATATAAAGTTTATATTAAATAATAAAGAATATAAACTATATTCTATATTATTTAATTATAAATAAATATTATGAGCACTTAATATTATGTTCTAACATGATGGAGGAGGCACCTCGATGATGGATTTTATCTCGGCAAGGTCTACTTTAATTCCCTAATAGAAATGATGAACCCTAGGAGTTTGTTGGTGAGGACACCAAATACGCACTTAGAAGGGTTAAGATAAAGGAAATATTGGATGAGTCAAGAAAATATTATGTCAAGGATATCGAGATGGTCCCTATGTTGCTTATATTTTCCTAAGAGGTCATCAACACAACCTTCTATATTTTTGTGTATAAGATCGTGAAAATGTATGTCATCACACGTTGGTAAGTGGCCCTATGTTTTTAAGTCTCAAGGTCATGATGCAAAGGTAGCATAAAGTCCCCTAAGAAGTAATGAAGGAGGTCTTGTGTTGATCTTTGGTAGCAATAAGGATTTTATTATAGCTAGAGAATTCATCCACAAGGGAAACCCTCTCATGGCCAACGGTGAGGTCAACAATTTGGTTGATGTTTGAAGAGGAAATTTGTCTTTAGGACAAGAGAGGTTGAGTAATCGAAAATACGTGCAAATGCGTAACTTTCTAGAGGCTTTGGTTATGAGTACGATATTAGATACCCATTATGGATAATCAATGGGTAAGATGAAATTGGTAGAAAAGAAGACATTGTAACTCTTCTTTGATGAGAAGAGCCATGCGAGGGTGCATCATACGTAGCTTTTGTTTGACTAGCTTAACATTGGGATAGGTGATAATATTGTGAATGAAGATGTTAGGGTCAATAATTGACATGTCGTTATACGACCATGCAAAATCTTGACTATCTTTCAATAGGAATGCGATGAAAATTTTCAATTCTTATGAATCTAAGGATTGACCAACTTTAACTATGTGAGAATCTTTTATAGCTCCTATATTAGCGTCGATAAAGTGGATTCATTAACAAGCATTGATGTTTTAGGTGGTTGAGTCTTTTGAAGGTAATAGTCCTCGACCACCATATAGGAGAGGATTAATTGGTCATCATGACATGGAAGAATGATAATGGTAGGGGATTCTTCATCTATCATTTCAAGTAATACAAGTGGAATGGTTTTACTACCATTGTTAGGTTGATATGTAAGTATTCCTAAGGAAATTGTATTAAATAAAAAATTTAGATGGGATGGTAATGGTGTCGTCTGTATCCATAGGGTCATCGTGTAAGGGTGGAGAAGATGGTTCTCGCTCTATCATGGATCCAAATGCAATGTTTGTGAAGGATTCTTAGGCCGGTTTTTCAAAACCTGACCTTTATTTTTCTTGAGGTTTATGGGAATGATCAAGGATTAAGTCATGGATACCCTGTTCATAGCATCCAAGGCCAAAGCCCTTCCAAACACAATGATGGAGGTACATCTGTGTGAAGGATTCGTTATACACAAATTCTAAATCTAATATGAATGGTTTTGTGTGATGTTGATTACTAGGAGACAGAGAAGAATGATTGATACCCTTTATAAATGAGATTTGTTTTAAGGTGTGGTGCCTTTATAAATGAGATTTGTTTTAAGGTGTGGTGCATCAAGGAGATAATGTCTCTGACATTAGGTTCATACATGGGTTGTTTTTCTTTTCTTTTGTATGTCTTCGGTGTAGGAAGAGAATTAAGTGTAAGGAGGTGATATTTCCCATACCGGATAAGAAATATGTTTCATAACATCATCAAAGGAAGCGTCATCTAGTAATTTTGATGTAGTGATGGAAAAAATGGTACATGATTCATTCGAGGATCCAAACTTTTATTAGGGACAAGCTCATCATTAGGTTGATACTTCATGTGGCATGCTTTGAACATATTCAGATCTGTGGGAATAGTGAAGGTTTTACCCTTATGTTTATATTTGAAATAACAATGGACAAAGTGGATAGGATACCACACATAGTGTGAATCCGGGGTCATCCTAATAGCATGTTATAATGAAACTCTCCTTATACCAGATAGAAGAGTTTGTGGAGGGTCTTGATGTTGACTTTGATGGGTAAGATAATAGTGCCCAATGTGGGAGTGATAGTGTCATTGAATGTTTGTAGTACTACGTGTGATCAAAAGAAGTTCATGTTGCGATGATATTTTTAGGTAATTAGAGTTGATCGAAGGCATGTGATGACATAATGTTGATACTAGCACCATCTTCAATCATGAATCTCTCAATGATAGTATCATTGATTTGGGTAGTGATGAAAAATGGATGGTCATGGTTTTCAGTTTTCATGTAAGGATGGGATTTCGGAGCTATCTAAAGATATGGTAGTGGACATCTTGAGGTACTAACTAGATTCAAAAATGGTTGTGGATCATAAGAAGGAACTAACATGGATTGAAGTGTTTTGATCATGGCTTGTAGATGTTGTGGTGAGGTTTATACAAGCTCATAGAGGAACATCTTTACTTGGATTTTGATGAAGTTTCTTAATGATGATATTTCATATGGAGGTGGTAGATTGGGTATGTGGAGTGGCCAGGAAGGACACCTTAGCTGTAGCAGGAGGTGTTGGATTGGGTGATTTATGAGAGAGAGGGTTGGATAACTTGGACTTATTTTGAAAGTCTTAAGTCATGTGTGTGAGATCCATAGTTATACGTACTACGTCCAAATTGATGAGGTGGGGATTTTCTAGAAGAGGCCTTGCATTTGGTAGATGTAGACATAGTAGTGAGTGATGGTCTAGGTTTAGTGGTTTTAAATGTATGATGGATTGTATTGACTGGATTTGATGATTGTAGATGTGGGTAGAAGTCATTTATTAGCAAATATTCAAATGACAATGTGAAGGGATTTGCAATCCTCCTTTGAATGTCCTGGTGTTCAATGATAATCACAAAGTTCTTCAAAATTATACTAGGAGGGCTTTCACCCCTGAGATCCATATGTCTTGAGTGGAGACATGGATATGATATATTTTTGAATGATCCTTTCAAGAAATTTTACATAGTTTCTTGTCAAGGATGAGGTTGAAGGGATTGGTGTTTTGTTCGATGTGTAGACACCTAAAATCGATATCTCTGCCCTTGTCTTCCCGCGTGCACATATTTCACCATGGTCCTAGTTAGACCCCCTTAATTTAATTAAATTCCCACTTATTATCCCATCACCTTTAATATTTATTAATAAACACTAAGTAATTAATCTTTAATAATTAATTAATTAATCAACAACCATTATCCACTTGCCCTAATCAAATTTCATTTTAAGATGCTTTTATCCCAAATCTACATCCCTATTTTTTCTAGCTTTTATCCTACCTATCTTTATCCCCTAACTACCCATGACACATCCCTAAAAAACCTCTTCCTACCTAAATATTTTAAAGCACATTATCCCATCCTCAAAAACCTAAAATATTGACAAAAACAAAAAATAAACCCGTTAGGGAAAGTTTCTCGTAGTTGGCGACGACCCCACCCAATCACCTCACCTCGACCCTATAATATTGAGTTCTTACCTTTCCAAAAGAGGACATAAACACGTAGGCATGATAAGAAAATTATCTTTCTTGCATTCTACAAATCCATCTTCGAACCAGATCATCTCAACAACTATTTCAACTCGCTTTATAGTCCTTGGAAGCGTTTTTAATCAAATACTTGAATTTTGGAGGTTTACATTGCTTTCTTTTGTTATTTTATGTTATTTCTATCACTATCTTGTTAGAACTAACATTTTTCAGGACCAGATCATCTTCAACAGCACTCAAGGCTCCATTATCAGCCTTCTCTTCTAGTTTCCTTACTTGCAGGTTACTTTTTTAGTCCATCTACTCTCGGCCTTATTCTACCCTACTACGGTCATTGTCGCCTCACCCCGGTCTTCATCGCCTGTGGTTCTATTTTTCAACCATTCCATCTTAGTCACTATTTTCTACCATTTTCTCTACCTTTTTGTCCCAAACATTCTTCTGCATGTCATCTCCCATCACCCATAGGATTCTCATTTACATTTAATTTGCACCCATATCCTTACAGATCTTCATATTTGCATTACTATCTAGATCTCCACACACAGGTCACCGTCAACCTGCCTCTACATAGTTTAGGTTGTCATTGACCCATTTAGGTACCACTTTATTCATATTTATTCATATCAGATCAACGTTTAGATTCATATTAGTTACTTTTAGATTCAGTAGTGTTTTTGTTTCTACATGTTATCTACTTATCTATTCTTTACTTCGCTTCTTCTTATCAAACGGGGTTGACATCCATGAAAGGAAGGTAACACTTCTTGGAACTAGATTTTCAATGACCCTCACATATACCATCTAATAAATTTTTCTCTAGTTATCCTAGTTTTGCAGTTTCATCTAGCTTACAATGAGGATCAATTACTTTTACACCCGTTCATCCATATCACACATTTGAGGTACCTTAAACCATCCATTTTCCAATTTGTTTAGATTTATTTAGTAGCTAACATCATTAATTTGAATCAAATGAGAAAACTATAACAACATTCTGGCATGCCTGGTGGGACCACCCTTTAGGTGATCCTTTGCATTTCTTGTTATTTTATGTTTCTTTTGTCTTCTACTAACACTATAGCACAAGGATTCTCTTTTTACTTGCTCATGTTGGGTCCAAATTTACTTGGATCATTCTTCCTTTAAAGTTCGATAAAAATGAAAACCACTATCTAGGTATTCCTCATTTTTTCCTTATTCTTCTCTTTTCTTTCTGTGTATTCTCATCAAAATCTCATAGTTGGACTTGGCTTAAAAAGAACCTTTCTTTTCTACATCTTGCTTGATCACATAGCTTAAATAGGGGTTAATCGGTTACATCTCACATTCTATCACACACAACCTAAAAATCACACATCAATCAACACATCTAGACATATTCCTACCCAGTAGACTGATTGGGATTTCATCACCCAAAAGGAAGTTGCACAAGACTTCCCTAGCCATAAGGAACCGAAACCAAACATAGATTTCCTTCTCCTAGGTACCTTATTATCCATCCCTTTTTTTTTCACACTTTATAAATCAAAAACATAAAAAATTTATTTTCTTGACTTGTCTGATCTAAAAATGGAACAAAACTTTACCTCAAATGGTTCTCAACAAAAATATACCATGACCAAACCCTCGGCTGCTTCTAGGCCTCCTTTATCCCCATCCATGACTTCCTATTCCATAGATCCACCATCTCTTGATTACATCGACCAACTAGTAGATCCTATTCTACCCCCATCACTTTTACTATCCCTACTTAATCCGAATCACCATACCTATCAAACCTATTGACATTCTCATTCCTCATGTATCAAATATTCCCATCCAATCCTAACCATCCTATCATGCTCCCACTTCCCACCATCATACATCCCCCCAACCAATCAAATCTTCACCACTTGACATCTTCAAACAACCCTTTCCTAATCCACCACCAACAAATCCATCTTCACTAGCCACACCATACAAATTTAACCCATTTTCAATCAACACCATACACCAAACACCTCCCCCCATATCTATGTCACCTACCCCCATCCTAGATATTGTGCCTACGGCTCCTTTAAGAGTTATCCCCACATCAACCATATCCATAATTTCCCTACCAACCACCTTAACTTCTACCGCTTCTCTCACATCTACATCCAGTCCTACCCTTACCACATCCTCATTGGCCTTGACTGTGCCCACTTCTTCATCCACACCTATCTTACCCCAACTTACCATAACTATCCCATTATCCACATCTATCCCAAGCACACCCATCACTACACTTATATCTACCACATCAACAAATCTGCCCATGTATACCTTGACATCATTATCACATATTTCTTTACCCATGCCCACATCACCCCACTCTTCCACACCTAATTCCCCAACATCTACCATTCCCACATCTACATATACTCTCACACCAATCACACCTTCTCAATCTACAAACATATCCACAATGCCTCTTAAAACACCTAAGACAAACACAAAGGGCATTCATACCTCTTCCACAAAACCCCTCATTTCTACACCAACCCATCCACAACCTACATCATCTCCCTCTCACATAGACCTCATCAACTACATCATCCAAACACCTCTCTCTCTTTCCACATCCACACCTATCATTGATTCCACACCTGCATCTACCTCATCCAATTCATTAGATTCGACCACCTTACCTACATCTATTCCACCTTTACCCATCATACCATCCTTAGAATCAATATTGGTTCCTCTTTTCATGCTTCTACCCACACCCACCACATCAACCATCATGACATGACCAAATATCCCTCTTCTTCCACATCACTTTCATCATTCAAAGAATATTGGAGAGCACTTCAACTTGCAACAACTATAGGTGACCCTCCCCTCTCATCCACACAATCATACCCTTCTACATCGACCAATCCTCACCTTCCTTAGAACAAATCATGCAAAAATTACTTCCTCCATCGGCCATAACACAACCTTCAGATCCCCCAATTGAAATTATTTTCATTCCTACCAAGGGTACTCCTCAAAATCCAAATATATAACCTTGGCACCCTTCCACAATGATCCCTTGTGCACCCCCACAGAAAGATAGACATTCCTCCAACCAAGACCAAATCTACATCCTCCATTTTAGGGCCACATCCATCTATCCTAGGATCACCTCCTTCATCACAATCAATCAACCAATCCAAATCCAAACATTTTGACTCCCTCCTAGGACCAACTCCTTCATCAAGAACACTTCCACCTACCAATCAGCCCAAAACATCCAACCCTTCTTCTTCTAGAACATCGATCACCATCAAAATGAATCCCAAGCACCAAGACCTCAAAACAATCCATCCCCATCTCTGACATCAAAAACATCTCATAAGACCTCTCCTAATGCATCCATCAAATCATATGTGGGACTCCTACGACATTTACTCCAAATTTCCACCATCACACTTCTTCCTATCAAGGCCTTTGACCCAAAGAGTCTGAAGTCATCATGGTTTGATCCCCACCACATTTGTGCATATCATCACACCCTAGGTCATGAAACGAACGTTGTAGGGCCCTTCATACTATCATCCACAATCTTATTGAGAGAGATGAAATCCTCGAGGACAGTCCTTCTCCATCTACCATCTCACCTATGACTAATTTGACTTCCATTTCTACCTCGCCATCCATATGAGTCACTAGGTCTTCTCCTTCATCCACATCCCCCATTCTTACCACTCCTCCACATATTATTTCTCCTAGAGAGGGGCCTCCCTTATTCATCGATACTATTTTTCTTAGTGCACCACCCTTGTGATCCTTGACCATTTATTACTATCATCCCTTTTAGAGACCCCATTTCATCTCTTCTCGACATCCACTAGCTCATCCACATCTCTCTCGTTGGGGGAGAATCCCCCCCCTTCTCATTTATCCTTTCACATCCTCTTCCTCATACACACATCCTATCCCCATGGATCTCTTGATGTTAGGGAGACTTCACTCTAGGATCGATCTATTTATGAGTCAATTCCTTTCTATACCTTACATAGTCTTGTCTTATCTATCTCATCTCATTTGATCTTATCAGCTAATATATCTCGCCATCTTCTTCTCCTAACACCACCTTTGTGGCCATATATTTTTTTCCCTTGGGAGCACCATGGATTTATCTAAAGTACACCATTGTGGCCATATAATCTCACCCTAAGATCACTTTAGTGACAATTACTTTTGTACTTGCATATATCTTATGATCTTCATACAAATTATCTTGACCAACCTAAACCCAAATTCATCTTGGCAAAATCTTCTCCATCTTCCCTTTTCTCTTTGGGATTATTGGAATAACATCCGCACTTGTATGGGAGCTACTCACTTTTATCTCATGTAAGGATCTTAATTTATCCTTCCTCTAAAATTTCAAATTTTTTCCTTGCACGTGTCTCTTCATGACTTCATCTCTGATGAAGATTACTACTAGGAGCATCTAGCACAACTCAAATTATCGGATGAACGTCATCTTCTCACTCTTTAACATCATCATGTTTTTCAATAATTGTGTCAATTTTGCTTACAATAAGCACCTCAAAGAGTGTAACTTTAATGTCGATGAAATCTTCCTCAAAGAAAATTAGAACGTCACTACTCTAGAAAGGAGCCAACGTGGAAATTTTTCCCCAACTGGATTGGACCATACATTATCACACATAAGTATGGGTCGGGAGCCTATCATTTGGCCTCCCTTGATGGTAAACCAAAAGTAGAACCTCTTAACACATTGCACTTATAACCATTCTATTGTTATCATGTTTACTAGTGAGCACTTAGTCATATCTTTAGATCATCCCTCCATCATTAGCCTCTTTCATCTATCATTGTAATGATTTGGAATTATGTGGTCTACCATCACTTTCCTTGACATGACCTTAAATATGGGCACCACGGCTCTACCCATAGAATTTTCCTTATGGATAGGTTCTCCCTTCTTGGTGAGAATTTTGTGATCATTACATCCATCACCCCTTGTTTACCTCTATTGAAACCATACAAAGAGCTCATGGGTGTCTCTTGTACATGCATTTTCCCTCCTAAGGCATCGACCTAGATATTCCCAACTCTTCCCCATGTTAAAGTAAAAATTCATGGATGCCCTTATCAAATTCAAAAGCTATCAAAAATAGACTACTCCCTTAAGGAAAACTATTCATATAAAAAAAAAATAAAATCAAATCAAATCAAATAAATAGACCGATCCCTCAAAGGATGGCTATCATGTATATCATTCTTGTCATCTATATCATATATGTATAAAGTAGACCATACCCTAAAAATATGGATACTCTTATTTGGTATGGCATAGAAGGCTTATTGCATTGATCAGCCATCCATTTTATTAGCATCCTAAGAAATCTTCCCGCATTGATCAAATTTTTTCTAGAAAACTTCCCGCATTGATCAGTTTGCTCCTTCCCCTTCCCAAAAAGTTGGGGCATATATTTAGGAAACACCACTCATGGAGAACCCTCTTCCCATGTACAAGTTACATCATAAATCCCTTTGTTATGTCAACATTAAGTTTATGAGTTCATTCCATCCTTGTCTTTTTCACGATCCTTGGTATAACTAACTATCATTGGTTATACATGAACATCGTGTTTTGGTCACATGTGCCTTGCGTTACCTAGATCCCCCTCTTGTTTACCTCTAATGTGATTGGAGGCATATTTTTCAATGCATTTTTTGATATTGAGTAGTATCATTCGTACCCATGGGTATCCATCATTAAGTTGTGTTTTATGCTAAACCTTATTTTCACATCCCTCCTTTAATATAAATATATCCACTCATATCTTATCTCTTTTTTATTACGAGCACATCGTTCTTTATCTACAATGCTTATTGTGACCACATCTTTCACACCTACTTATTCTTACCTATTATCTTTTTAATCATCACTCATCACATCTATTTTTAAATTCCCCCTTTTTTAACATCACATACTATCCATACATATACATTCTTCATCATCAATACAAAACATATTACTACCATCATTTACATCTAATATCATCATGTGTGTGTATCATCTATCGTACATTACAAACCAACCATCTAACCATACATTTATTTCACAATCATCATCATCAAATTATAAATTAAAGTAAAACATATTAAACATCATCATCAAGTAAAACATAGTTACATTCTTTTTCCATCATCATCATCATCATCATCATACATATCCACATCATGTCATCATAAATCAAGTAATCAACATCACACACAAAAATAATATCATATGTATATATTATCAAAATAAAGAGTATCAATACATTTTGACCTCTAAGGGTCCTCTCTCAAAGCAGAGATATCAGTAAACTAGTGAATTTCACATCAGAGAGTCTCAAATCTTTATCATGTGAGGCAAGTCCCTCTGTCTGTCTATCTAGAAACCTCATTGCCACCACCATGTCCCTCTCCTCAGATGCAGTTGAGCCACACTCATTGTGCTCTCATATGGGCCAACTCTAGTTGTCGCTCACCTCTGCAGATGATCCCAATATTGTAGTGTCTTTGGTAGATTCTCAATCACAATCCCCTCATAATACTTAGCCTATGCAGCTAAGACTCTATATCTATCTATTGAAATCATACCATGAGGTTCCATATCTTCTCCTCCCTATGGTGTTGCCTATCCACCATCAGTAGACTCGATACCCAGAATCATATCAAGATCTCCAAAACGGACCCTATAGGCCTCCCTCTTCATGAGGTACCAGTCCTTGTCCTACGTGATAACATCCCTCTACTGTAGAGATGTTATCTACCCACATCTAATCAAACTCAACATGTATTCATGCCACCTTTGTAGGCTCTCCTCCACCACCTTCTAGAGCTGCATCTACACAAATCTCCATCTCTTCTACCTCCTCCTCTCTTCCCTCCCCAACAACCTAAGTTGCCGAATATGCGGTCATCCAATCACCAAATCCCACTCCAAATCCTACATTGTCATCATTATCCCAAGGTGCTGATGCTCTCTTCTAATGGATCTACCATGTCAAGAAATGGAAGCTCCCTGTCTAACTCCTCCCTCCTATATAGAATAGGATCCCTAGGCACTGTCTAGATGACTCTAAAATGTCATCACACTCGGTAAAACTACATGGCCTCGATCATCTCTAGCCATCTCCCCTGTACCCACCTCATCTACCTCATATCGACCAACTTTACATCTACCCCTCGTCCATTTGATAAAAGCTCTTTATGGCTGCCATGTGCTTTGATATACATCCAACTCTATAAGTCGATCCACATACCATTCAAATATTCTCTCCTCCTATCTCTCAAGGTGTGATCGGCCCTCCATCTCAAAAATCCTACTGCTAGCTCTATATGGTCTCCAAAGTGACCCATGAAAATCCCGTGGCTAAATCACCACAATATGCTTGTAGGCCTAGTAATGAAGTAAGAAGCCTTCATCTAATCCTCATCTCATATCTCACATGCCCTATACATCGATAGCTCATGGTAAACATTAGATAACAAGGAAGTCCCGAAATAAAATATTGTCTAGTGATCTAAAATGTCTATAACCACACAAACTAGTTCCCATGGAAACCTGGATCCTCCTAAGTAAGGAAATGCATAACACGAAATCACTAGCATGATCAAGCAAATCAAATAGCTATAAGGTACGCTTACCTTATACCTTGGCTCATATGAAAATTCCCCTAAAGAGAATCTGATATGGGGTGCATCGGCTCCAAATAGTCATGTCAATACTACCAATTTAATGTCACACCGTGATGGGAACTATTTGCTCCCCGATAGGCAACTTGAGGATGTGATGTACATCCTCTAGGGTGATACTCATCTCCCCTATCCTAAACCAAAATGCACTGTCTTTCTATCCCACCTCTCTACTAATGCAATCATCAATCCCACATCTCATGGGATCCTCTGATAATTCTTGAATCCACCTAATCCCACTACGGATAGATGATCCCACTCGGCATCTATCACATCCCCTGATTTAATTATATATATCTCGACACTCGCTCTCAAATACAACGTCTCCATGGCTGCAATCACCAATAAAACATACATACATCAGATCCTCAATCTAAATCCATTCAAAATTCATTACATATCCATCCAAAATCCAATTTAATCTAGAGCTAACCCAAGTTAACGTAGTGACCTTACCCAAAGTTGGCGTGTTTTGGGGTTGATTGACATGCCTAAGGGCCTAGTCGATGTCAACCCGTCTCGAATCACCGGTGACCACCCCTGGCATCATCCACTTTTTATAAAAAAATGCAAAAACAATAAATAAAACTTAAAATCAACTATAAACAAGTTTGGGTTTTGTCACTCACCATATTCTCGCACCCTCTGCGTTTCCTCGCTACTCTCGTGGCATCCATTTCTCAATTTTCTCTTTAATTGATCTAATCTCTCTCATCAATTATGCCCGTGAAATTGAGCATCGCTCGATTGACTATCAAGATTATATAACCGTTGACACCTAATCTTCGTCAACCCCCTTGGGTCACCGTTGATTGGCCTTAGTCACCATTGACTCTCCTTGGTAGCCCTTGTTTTTTCTTTCACTTTCCCTTTTGTGACCTCTCCATGATTTTTCTCTCAAATTCCACTTTTGTGGCCATTTATATTCTCCCTTTAGGGAATTTTATTTCAATATTTTGAATCATCTCCTTATCATCTCGAAGTCCACATTTGTGGCCATATTTATTTTTCCTCTAGGAACTTAATTCAACATACACTCTACCCATTTTTACTCTTGAAGTCCACATTTTTGGCCATATTTATTTTTCCTCCGAGCATTTAATTCAACATTCATTCTATCCATTTCTACTCTCAAAGTCCACATTTGTGGCCATATTTATTTTTACCCCAGAATTTAATTCAATATTCACTCTATCCATTTCTATGGCCATATTTATTTTTACCCTGCATTTAATTCAACATTCACTCTATTCATTTCTACCCTCAAAGTCCACCTTTGTGGTTATGTTTACAATCCCCTCCAATCTGCTCAAGAATTCCACCCTTGTGGCCATACTTATTCCCCCTTGGGGCATTTTATTTCACCATTCATTTCCCTATTTTCCTTTATGGCAATAATTATTCCCCCTTGGGCCATTTTATTTCACCACTCATTTTCCAATTTTCCTTTTTGGCTATTTTTCGTGTCATATATTGGGGCACCATTATTTTCATCCTTTTCCTTTATGGACACATACCTTTTTACTCAATTCATCATTTACGAAGGATTTCACATTACTTTCACATTTATTTATGCACAATTTGATGTTTTCCTATGACCCATTGGTCATCGCCTGGCTCACATCCATTCAGAGGTTTCCCATTAGATTCTCTCCATTTCACAAATATTTTTTCCCACTCATTGGCCCGTAGAGGATTTTCGTTGTCTCCATTAGGAATGCCATGTGTCCCCTACCCACATGACATCGATTCATCGTCATATTTTTATTGCTATTGTGATCCTTTTTGCTTGGGGCATCTTTCCTTGCATTATTCTTGTACCCATTTTTCTTCACCCGTCATCATCTATCTTTTTCAAATGCATCATCGATTTCCTTATGGCTTTATCGATCCCTCATTTAAGGGGAATCTCATCATTAATGTTTCATCAATCCTCATCATACTCTTTATCTCTCATCATTTTTTTCTCATGGCTTACTAGCACAAACCACTCAACAAAAAGGGGAAAATGTAGACACCTAAAATTGGTATCTCTACCCTTGTCTTCCCATGTGCACATATTTCACCATGGTCATAGTTAATTCATTCTCTTAATTTAATTAAATACCCACTTATTATCCCATCACCTTTAATATTTATTAATAAAAATTAATTAATTAATCTTCATTAATTAATTAATTAATCAATAACCAATATCCACTTGCCCTAATCAACTTTCCTTTTAAGATGATTTTATCCTAAATCTACATCCCTATGTTTTTTCTAGCTTTTATCCTACCTATCTTTATCCCCTAACTACCCATGACACATCCCTAAACAACCTCTTCTTGCCTACAAACTTTAAAGCGCTTTATCCCATCCTAAAAACCCAAAATCCCGACAAAAACATAAAATCAACCCCATTAAGGAAAGTTTCCCCGTAGTCGGTGGTGGCCCATCCCAGTCCACCGTCGACCCTATAAGACCGAGTTCTTCCTTCTAAAAGAGGAAACAAACATGTAGGAAAGAAAAACACTTATCTTTCTTGCATTCTGTGAATCCATCTTTGAACTAAATCATCTTAAAGAATCGTGTCAACCTTCTTACAATCCTTGGAAGGTTGTTTTGATCAACCACTTAACTTTGGGAGGTTTACATTGCTTTTTGGTGTTATCTTATGTTATTTCTATCACTATCTTATTAGAACTAATGTTTTGCAGAGACCGAGATCATCTTCAAAATCACTAAGGGCTCCATTATCAACCTTTTCTTCTAGTCTCCTTACTTACGAGTTACCTTTTCAGGTCCATCTACTCTTGTCCTTGTTGTACCCTACTACGCTTGTTGTCACCCCACCCTAGTTACCATCGACTAGGGTTTTGTTTTTCAACCATTCTATTCCATCCCGGTCACTATTTTCTACTTTGTTGTCCTAGACATTATTCTACACATCATCCCCTAAGGCATCTCAAGACTTCATTTACATTCAATTTTCACACGATCCTTACAAATCTACATATTTACATTATTGTCGAGATCTCCTCACACAAGTCACCATCGACTCCGCCTCTGCATAGTCTAGGTTGTTGTCGACCTAGTTAGGTATTACTTTATTTATATTTATTTAGATCAGATCAATGTTTAGATTCATCTTAGTTACTTTCATATTCACTAGTGTTTATGTTTATGCATTCTATGTGTTTATATATTCTTTACTTTGCTTCTTCTTATCAAATGGGGGTTAACATCCATGAAAGGAAGGTAACACTTCTTGAACTGGATTTATCTGAAAACCCCACATATACCATCTAATCAATTTTTCTCTAATAATCCTATTTTTTCAAGTTCATCTATCTTACAATGAGGATCAAATACTTTTTCACTGTTCATCCATATCACACATTTGAGGTACCTTAAACCCTCTATTTTCTGGAGTTTTTATCTTTATTTAGTAGCTAACATCATTAATTTGAATTGAACAAGAAAACTATAACAACACGATGACATTGAAATAAATATTGGAGGGATTGTTCATTGTGTGATGTACTTAGTTGTTGTTTGAGGGATGATATTAGACTCTGTAATAGTGACCAAAAATTTAGATGAGGATTGCGGCCCCAAAAAGGTTATCGGGGTTAGACGTATTGATATTGGATTGGAATTGAAGTGTTTATAAGGGGTTGGATTGTTGAGACAGTGTTAAAAAGGGATGGACGTATGGATGAGGGGTTGAGATGCTTAAAGTGTATACTTGAGACGGGATTTTTGAAACAGAGGCGATCGATACTTACCGTGAAGAAGGGTGGACACTAGAGATAGAACTTGTATTGATGAGGGGTGTCAATGTTGGGATATAGATAACCATGTTCTAGATAGATGACATGGGTTGTTGTGAAGAAGTAGGTTGGGACACACTAAGTGGGATGGCTACCAAGCTTATAGGAGGTGTTTGGATCATGGATGGGACTAGAGGGCTAGAGATTGAAGAAGATGTGTTGATGTTGTTTTGTGATGAGGTGGAGCCAGATGAGAGATCTAGTGAGGATGATAATTTTTGGTTGGTTGTATCTTGTGAAGAAACAACGTTGAGATCAAAAGTGATGAAGGGTGCGATGATGCATGGGCTGATGTTTTTGGTGAACTAGAAATAGAATAGGGATGAATCAGTTGGATGACCGGCTCGTGGTTAGGATCAACAAGCCAGGAATAGTAATAAGACGTCCTAAATTTTTGGGAGTTGCAGTTTGTACCTATCATGAATTATGAGAATGATATGCCTTTCTCTGAAGTATGTGGACTTCAAGAGGATATTGTAAAATTTGTGGAAGAAAATAGATCACTCAAGAAGTGAAATTCTCTTCTACAATCACTCATTCACGATAAGGATACAATAATACACTCCCTGCAGAACAAAATTGCTAGCCTACAACATCACCATCACATTGTGGTCAGTCATATCCATGCTCCTAGTCCACTTGCTGCCATTGCTCCCAACCCAATGACATTGATCTATCGGTCTTTGAGTCTGCTCTCTGCTCTTGATGCTTATACACCTATGAAGCTTGCATGCATGCTCTTCCACATCTCGTGCCTATTACACGCATACCACATGTTGTGTATCCTACTTTCGCCAGCATGGATTTTTTAAGAGGCATACCAATGCATTCAATTTTCACATGCTCCGTTCTATGGGTCTCACTAATGAGTCATTGGCAGACATTCACAGGGTATTATTTCCTCTCTTCCACATGTTAAGTGGAATTCTCACCATGACATTGGTTTTCGTGCAGATACTTCATTGGGATCACACATTGATAGAGCTCATTTTTTGTTCACTTGACTCTTTCTGAGGATCATGAGCAACACATGAGTTCTTCACCTTCACTCAGGATTGAGAAACCTGAGATTTCAGCTGTCAGACATGATCAACCTGACACACATTTTGATGTTCTTTTGTATGAACCCATTGTGCATTTTGCACCAAGTCATATGCAGACATCTTCTTCATCTATCTGTGTTGATTTCGGGTGGATATTTGATCACTCGTGGCAGCGACATAGGCATTCATTGAGAGCACTCTCTGAGGCATGGCTCCTCTACCATTCGACCTCTTGCTCCACTTTCTATACCTTATGCATTGTGATGCTTCTTGTTTTGAGCATTTTTCTTTAGCAGGTGTAGTGTATCTCTCTTGTTTGTTGAGAGATTTTGTATCTGTATTTTCGACACTTTTGGCATGTTGACAGTCTCTCTTGTGGGGGAGCTATTCTGGTGGATCCCAGTGTTATTTTGTCAATGTTCGAGTAGTTATTTTGACAACTCATACAGATTTGTAGCGTCACTCCACCCATTCAGCAGTATGGGAGGGTGTGGTGTTGATCCTGCTTCTTCGGGTTTTGTGTCCTTGCCTTGTTACCTTGGCTTTTCTTGGATCGTGACACTCTAGATTTTGTGTCCTTGCCTTGTTGCTTTGGTTTTTATTCTTGGATCGTGGCACACCTATTTGATGTTGATCGAATTATGTTTGGTGTTTTTTTGCACTTTCGACATCACTCCATTGACAGTCTCCTTGTATGGAGCTATTCTGGTGAAGCCCAATGTCAGTTGTTTTTGAGTTTTGTGATCGAGCAATGGATTCAGACCACAGTGCACACCAAACTTCTTCAGCATTGTACGATTTTTTTGAGCCGAGCTTCTTGGGATGCCTTGGAGCGGGTTTTACTTTCTTTACTTTGTTGTTACTGGTTTTGGGTACCTTGCGGTGTCCCTTTTTCCCCATTTATTGTACATGAGTACCTCATTAGGCCTAGTTTCGGGACTCATATTGTGGACATGCCACTTCTATTTTGGTCCCTAGCTTCACTTGAGGGGGTGTTAGAGTAGGTATTTACCTTAGCTCATGTTCACCTAGGTACGTATTTTACCTTTATTGTATTTATCCTCACCCACTTATGTGTGTGGATATTTCTTTTATCTTATTTAGATATTAGAAGATATTATCTAGTTGTTAGGTATAGTTCTTTCCTTGATCTAAGGTATTGACTAGATCCTTGATGTCTAGTTCTCTCCTAAATCTATGGTCTTGACTAGTTTTTAGATTGCTATTCTTTGCCTATTTAAAGCAAGGCTCATTCTCAATGTATTGCATTGAGTTCCATAAAAATATATGATATTGTTTCTCATTTGTTTGCAAAGGTTTTATGTAAAGTTATTCTCGCCGAATTGCTTTCATCTTATTGATCGCGGTGTTTGATTAACATCTGTGTTCTTGGCTTGGTATGATCTAGTTATCGTTCTTTCGTGAAACCGACTAAGTAATCAAGAACAATCTGCATGTAGACTATTAATGACTATAGGAATCATGGGAAATTCACCAAAATCATTGGTGATTTACTAAAATTGTTAGCGATTATAGACAAGAGAACCCAAGGATGGCTATAAATTAATTTAATGAAAAGAAAGGGAACAATGTCCCATCGGGTGTGCCACAAATGTATTAGGTAGTTTTTGGTAAATGCTATTAAGTGTATAAATTACCTAAAACTTGAAAATAACAGGGTTTAACGATACCTGCGCCAAAAGTCGCAATGTCGGGATAATGGGATGTGGGAAATGAAAATCACTCCTCTTTTCGCCGGTGAAGAGACCTACAAGTAGAGATAGCTAAACGAGAGAGATTGGATAAATAGGAGGATGAGATGATTGTAAAGGTCGATTCCAGAATCCAAAGGGACTTCCTTGAAGGATGTCACTCTTTTTGATACAATTAAGTTATGTTGATAAAGATAGTAAGATAGATAATGATAGTATGGACAATATAAGATAAGGAAGCTAGAACTCAAGATGAAAAGGAAGATCTTGTTCTACTTCGTAGGTGGCCCAAGCTAGAGTGGCGGCGATATGAAGATCTTCAAAGTAATTGTACCAATAATCTTCAGTTGCTTATCAAATCTCGTCAAGGATCTCAAATTGTTCCTTGATATCTTTGAGGGTCGATGTAAATCTGATGGCACACAAAGTGAGCTCATGGAGGATGTCAAACTACTCCCACGAACAATTGAGCGATCGAATATCGTAAATATTTGTGATTGGCCTTGACAATCATCTGCAACATAGACATGCTTACAAGTAGGCATATAGAGTCCAAATATATAGATAACAAATGATAAAATCTAATGATTTGATAAAATAGACTAAATTGACAAAGAATAACAAGAGATTCACGAAAAATCGCTAAATGCGATTGAGGGGATCACAGTGATACATGTGAAGAATTTGATTGTTTGATAAAATGCTAAAGCGATTGAAAACAAAGACTAAAACGATTTTTTTCTTGTTTTGATGTATAAATAGAATGGAAATAAGAATAGA
The DNA here is from genome assembly GCA_018340775.1 of Taxus wallichiana var. yunnanensis. Lineage (NCBI taxonomy): Eukaryota > Viridiplantae > Streptophyta > Pinopsida > Cupressales > Taxaceae > Taxus > Taxus wallichiana. The sequence goes on along the minus strand of CM031243.1, from coordinate 300,474,775 downwards.
CAAATATGAGATTACCTTTGATGCGAAAAATGTTGTAAAATGCTTATAGGGACCGAATGAGTTTGTTAGGATAAATTTATGATTGTTTGATGATGTGAAGATGATCTTGAAGACATGTGGATGCACAAACTATGCGTGATGGCCTCCTGGAGTGACAATGTTTCATTGCAAAGGCTTGGATATTGTTGGAATGACAGAGTTTTTCTCGCAAGTTCGAAGATTCAAGATTGAAGATCCCTAAAATAGGAGTTTGAGCTCCTATTTATAATCGCGGGTGATTTGTTAGAATCACTAGCAACCGAGAAATTTGAAGAAACCCATTTGGATCAACCATGTACAAAATGGGGTTTCGAGCATGAGGACAAGGGTAAATGGTTATAGGATATGTTAGGCATGGTTAGGAGGTTAAATGGTTAGGATAAAAAGGGGTAGGATGGGTTAGAAGTGGTTATGAGGTTTTAGGGAGGTTAGGGTAAGTTTTGATAGGTAAATATGATTTACGGGGGTGAAAAATGATTTTATGGGGTGAGAATAGTGACTTGAATAATGATTAAAGTGATAGATTTAATAAATTAATGTGTGTATGTGGGGTATAGGTGGGTGTCGAAAACCTTGGTGTATACATAATGACGATCGTAGCTATTGAAGGGTCAAGATTTATCAGATCAATGAATTGTATGAAACAAACTCCATTTAATGTGATTTCAAGCACAAGAAGAGTATGTGAGGTGTTGCTTGCAACTCTTGGTTTCTTATGGGCTTTCTAGTTTAGGTCCTACTTGAGCTTCAAATGGTGATTGACATAAAAAGTTGTCGATGTTGTGGATGACCACATTAGTATTGCTATATAAATATTGGAAACCATCGGGGCATGGTCGCTCAATGTAATGATTTCTCCATTCCCATATTTGTGGCCTTTGTTCACCTTGATGGCGATATCACGACTTGCTTCCAGTGAGGGGATTTGATCGCCTTTAGCCTCATGCTCAATTGTTTGTCAGCATAGGTGATCGAACCCCTAATCAATTTACAAAGCTTTTATTATTATGAGAAATCGTATCTCTCATCACATGTAACAATGGTTAACATGTATAAAATTTTGTGAACGATGAGAGATAAAGTTGGTCATAATAATGGAAACTTTGTAAACTGTTCTTTCCTTACGATACACAAAAAATATAAGTGAAAAAGAGTTAATTAATCTGTATAACCCTTAAATGCTTGTTTGAGGAATAAACTTCTTTCGTAGAGTTGATTCTAGTATGGACAAAAGGGACCCAAACTCTTGGCTCATGTCTATGGAAAGATTTCCACAAATGTATAAATATGTTTGTGAACGCTCAGTAATAAACATTACATATGTTTACAAGACTGACTGTCAACCAACTAATGATAAATGCACTTAAAAAATTGGTTGACAGGTCAACCTTGCAAACATAAATGCTAGATAGGCTCTTCCTTCGTTGAAGGCCCTAGGTATCAAATTTTATGAGTATACCTATTAAGTTCATTGAATCTATTAAGTTCATCAATGATTTACCTTGGCCGAACCCACATATCATCATGAAAACTAAAAGGACAAAGGACAGTAAGTAAAAGCGATAAATCTATATGATGAAACAGCATTATTATTGACAAACCTAATCCCCCTCTGCACGAAAAGCGGGTCCACAAATACAGGTGTCAATCTACATTTTGGTTTTCTAAAATAAAAAACAGGCTGGTCTGAGAAACTGCGGTGTCGTATGTGATGGACGGTTTCGGATACCGAGCGTAATCGTAATCATGCAACTGCAAACCGGATAATTCTCTGCCTACGTTCTCACCACAATTAATATCTGATACGATGCGATACGATGCGATATGATACGTTGTCGGATTCGAATCGAATCAAATTCCGGATTTAAAACACGCTTCTTCTAATTTCCAACTTTCAACTTCCCCTGTCTCATTTTTTATACAACGTCGAAGCTGCCCTGCGCCTGCAACTTCGTTTTTTCCGTCTTTTAAGCCGTTGGAATATATATGTAGCAGCGCCATGGGCGAGGAGGGCGGCTGCGGAAGCAACGTGAGTTTGAATGATTTACAGCAGAAAGTGGCCCATTTCGCAAGGGAGCGCAACTGGGATCCCTTCCACACTCCGCGTAATCTCGTCTTGGCTCTGGTATTGCTCTTTTTTCTCGTATAAATTCTTGACAATATATATTTTTGTTTTTCAATGAGAATCTGATAAAATTTGGTGTGGTAAATGAGGTCGGAGAGGTCGGGGAGGTATCGGAGATATTTCAGTGGAAGGGAGAAGTGGAGCGGGGGCTGGCGGGATGGAAGGCGGCGGAGAAGGAGCATTTAGGGGAAGAGTTGGCTGATGTGTTGCTCTATTTGGTGAGGCTCGCCGACATCTGCAAGCTCGACCTCGGCCACGCCGCTCTCTCCAAGATCAACAAGAATCGACTCAAATACCCTCTTCATCCAAATCCAAATCCAAATCCACATTCCAACAATGAAAACCATAACACTTGATCTTTCGCCAATGTGCAACTGCATTATGTTTTGTCTTGTGCATATCAAACTAATGAAGATGTGCCCTTTCCAAGACTAATTATAAATTCTCACTACATTGGGAGAATTGGCTTGTATAAATCTATCTAGTGTAGCGTTTCCATCTTCCCATCATTTTTCTTTTGGAAAAAAAAAATAATTCTTTAGAGGAAATTGTTATATATTTTTATTGTAACATGCATAAATGCATCACAAGTTTACAACTAAGTGGGACACAAATAATCCAACACCTTCGTCATGGGGCATCGGTGAAGCTTTGTTTTAGTTGTAAGAGTGCTCTTACACTAGGTCGATTTTGGGATTCAGGGCATGGTTTAGGGAAGCTAAGGTTTAACGATAAAAGTAACTTAATATTACACATCATAAGATTAGATTCCCAAATTAGAAACTATGTTTTCTCCATTACTTGTTTTCACGTGGATCAATTCAACTCCACTTTTACATAATAAGAAGGATTTATTAAGTTACAAAAATCTTTGTGGTACTTAAAATTATTTGACCGACATCACAAGAGCACATTCCCAAAACTAAGAGCACATTACAATTTTCCTTTACAATTAGAAACTTAAAGGTGCATTAATGCATATCCTAATCATCCTTGTGATCCCAAGAACTTTACATTATCTTCCCTCCTAAATATGTTTAGTTTCTAGAACAATCATCTTGATTTCATGCTAAACATTTTATCATGTATGTCACAAAAATGACATTATGCCTTGCATATAAGCATCTTATACACTTACATTCCCACATGAAAACTCTCTACTAGGTTCCTGACAGAACACATAAACTCTTACGTTTCCCGAAGACCTTAGGACTACGAAGAAGTTAATAATTGGTCCATTACAATTCCCATAAGGTGGTCTCGAAAATTTAGATGTTAAGAAAACATGTTCTTACGATATCATGGATTTGGGATCTTATTTCCTCTTGTGAAGTTAAATTGTATACACCTAAATTTTTACGCTTTCTATTTTCATACTTGTAACTAAGAATTCTCTTTTCAGGTTAAAGGTTGTTAATGCATCTATCTCTAGAATGTGTTCCTTAAGGGACTGTTCGGGATAGGGGTGTGGTTATTCACATAACCTTTTGGTTAGGGATGATACATGGAGATAGAACAACTTTTGGTCCCATTTTATGTCTTTTTTTCGCTATTATCCTCTTATTTTTCTTCACATGTTCTTGACATCTAGATTTCTTATTGGGCCATTTCTTTCGTCTTGCATTATCCTCACTTGCCATGACACTTTGCACACTCCCCTTGCATTTTCCTCCCTTGTCGACGCCATCACCTGCGAGTGATTGTGTTGGTGCAAATTCAAATTCCTTACCGATGCCTCCACCCATGGGTGATGGTGTCGGTATAAATACCCCAACTCTCATTTTGACATCATAAGATTTGAAAATTGCACAAAGGAACTCGTCATTAGCTTTTCTCTTTTGCACCAACTTGCACCTACTCACTCAACTTCTAGATTTATTACATCTTGAATCTTGGCTTGGAGATTCTTCTTTCTTAGATTGGTTTGCTTGCACTTTTGGGTCATCTATAGTGAGCTAGGACTGGATTTTTCCTAGCTCCACCTAAAATGTGTTCTCTCTTTGTGTATGGTCCTTTGGGAGATAGATGCATCAATGACCGCCCCCAATAGGTAAGTTCTCTAACTCACTTTTTCATTTTATATAGAGTAGTTCCTTACATTTGTTACATACTCTATGTTAGCTTAGTATTTTATGGACATGTTAGGTTAGCATATTGCATTTAAGTTCATTTCATGTTACATGCTTTAATTCGGTTAACATAGGATTCACATGCTTATTTCATTCATAACCTCCCCCATAGTGTCGATACCTCTATAGGGTTCCTTCCTCTTCTTCGACCTAGGGCCTTGGAAACCTTAGGTTGTCCTAGTGTAAGGGTTACTTCCCTTGGGGTATGTGATCATAACGGTCCCTATACCCCCTTTAATTCTATATGTTTGTGTGTCGGTCTTGGTGTGTCCCTCATTACCTTGAATACCCTAGTTGAATGGATGATAAGAGTGCATGGTGCCTAGACATATTTTTTTCCCGCCATACATCCTTAGTGAACCCGATGTGAATCTTTCTTTGTACCTTCTAATCGAGCACATCTCGTTAAAAGAACCCATTTTCATTTTTATCTTGTTTCAGTTTTTAAAATTCTAAAAAACCCTAAAAATCAATCTTTCCATATGCCATCAACCCCTATGTCATTTCTATACGAGGTCGATCCTGTCTATGTTGTCCATGCCTCTCCCATATGCCATCGATCGTATTTCATTTATGTATAGGACCGATCCTATCTATCTCGGTCCCGTTTCATTCCCGATGCCATCGCCCTTGTAAAAAATATGTACACGGTCCGATTACGTCTAAGTTTCAATTTTCTAGAGATCTATTTTCAACTTCCATTTTACACCAATGTCTCCTCATGGGATCTTTTTCGCTCAAATGAATCTTGTGAACTTCTTCATGGGTTATTCATTCATTCCCCGCACTACCTCTCCACGTACATAAGTGTTATAGTTCTAATCCTACAAGTGTTAATCTCCCTAATTGTCCTAATATTACCTCGTGAAGATCCACTATCCTCACCTTATCCTTCTAATCACTCAATAAGGTCACTCATATGAGTGTAATTTGGTTGAAACTAAGCATATAGATCCCAGATCCATCACTAAAAATCTCAATGACAATGAATATCTTGCACCCAATCAAGATGGAGGTTTCCAAAGGATACCCGTCGGTGTCATGACAATAATTAAGTCTCATCCTACTCAAAAAGCACTCGAAACGATCAAGATTATCCATACGTAACGATCGAGTGAGTTTGCTAAAGCTCCTACTAATGAGCATAATAATGAAAAACAAGCACTCGCCTCTAAAGTAAACTCTTCTTCTATAGACATTAACGTAGTGATAATCAAAATCCTAGAATATATGGCCTTATCTCAGGCTACCACCATATCTAGCATGATTCAGATGCATAATCAGATGTTACAATTAATATCTCAAAATTTGATGCCTAGCATGCCTTCTCATACACCACCCCCACTGGTAGGTGTGCATGGTAATCATATCCCTCCTCCACCAAGTTAGAGTGAGATATAATAAAAGGTCCAAAATGAAAAATATTAGTTTGTAGAAAGATCTCGTTCCAACTGTCAAAGTCAGCATCACACAAGCCCTATGAAAATATCATGGGCACCATAGAGCCTTCATACTATCAACATGCCTTGGCTCAAATGAGGTCTTCAAGATTTCAAACCAATACTATTGACATTTCCTATGACATAAGAAAACCTCTATACCTTTACTCGTACCTAAGTCATATGCTTCCCAAGACAAAAATCCTCCTCTTCTAGACACCTTCGGCTCTTGTGAAAAATATGGTACAGGCCGATGGTGTCTAAAACTATTTTCATGACCACAGAAACCTTCGGTCCCTCGTGAAAATATGTTATAGGGCCGATGGTGTCGATACTATTTTCCTAACCACGAGACACCTTTAGCCCCTATGAAAACTCTGCTATAGGGTCGATGGTGTCTGTTACCTACCCACAAACACCTTCGGCCCCAATAAAAAAATTGCTACATGGCCGATGGTATCTAAAACTATTTTTCTAACCATAGACACCTTCGGCCCCTATGAAAACAAAACCTATAGGGAAGATGGTGTAGAAACTAAGAAACAAACTATTTCTGAAGTCTCTATAAATATCCATGCTTCTTTTGACCTTGTTCTTGAGGGCTCCCATCACTCTCATCCCACTGCACAATCTATTCATGACGAGTGGGGTCCTCTTGAAGCACCTACCCAACTACTTAGCCAAGTTACTCCCCTCAAATTCATGTGTATGTCACCTAGCCACTGCAAATGTCTCATGATAGCCCTGATATTTATGAACATTCTCTTTCCTCCCTCGAGCCACACATTGCATAGTTTGGAGGAAAGTATCCACCATCAATGCGAGATATTTTCCATGCATATCAATCTCACCATGGATGGTCAACCTTACACATATATCATCTAATTAAACTTCACCAAAACTCTTGGTTATTCCCCTACACGAACAATCAACTCTTTTTATTATGATTCGTGCACTGAAGTCATATTTTTATTCAAGTTAATGATTTTATCACTGATACTCTACGATCATTCATATTTCTTTTTCCTTAAAATATCCTATTGTTGGAATGTCGCAGTCTTGATTCCACCTATCTTGGCTTATTTTTCCCTTGACATCTCCTACCATTGGATGTCTTGTCCTTTTTCTTCCTCTTGGATTTTTCACATCACGTGATTTGGGCTATCTTATCGATCCCATTCTCACCAACTTTACCTAACTATCTCCAAATATCCAAATATCACCAAAAATCATTTCTACGCCATGGCCTTTCCTATGGGATCAACACGGTGTTGTGCATATTTGCTTAGACTCATAGGCTTGATTGGATCTATTTACCTCTCTTATTTTCATGACATCTACCATATATTTTTGTGATTTTTAACGTTCTTTACTTGCCACTTGGCTTTGACACTATGACCCTTGTATCTCCCAAATTCCAAATCCATGAAATCCATCTCATGGACCCCTAACTAGGTGATTTATGTCTTATTTTATTGATGATACTCTAGTGTTTCCGTTGAGTATTGATTCTCTAGGTCCTAACAACATGGATTGTGCATGTACATAACAGACGTCCGACACTATCAGGTACACATTAGTAAGTATATTTCATTTCAGCTAGTCTTTTCTTTACTTTTAACATTTACTTTCAATTTCGGTGTTATGTATTGTTATTTCTGCGACTACCCCATGTTTCGCTATTACAACATGTGGTAATCAATGGTTAGGGCATATGTATACACCTAAATTTTTACGCTTTCTATTTTCATACATGTTACTAACAATTCTTTTTCGGTTTAGATGTCTATCATGCATCTATCTTTGCAATGGGTTCCTAAAGGGGCTCTGCTTCTAGGATAGGGATATGGTTTTTCATGTAACCATTTGGTTAGGGATGATACACAGAGAGAAAATAACTTTTGATCCCATTTTATGTTTTTCTTTTTTTGCTTTTATCTTCTTATTGTGCTTCACATGCTCCTGACATCTAGCTTTCTTATGACCTCATTTCTTTCATCTTGCATTATCATTGTGTTGGCTAGATTTTATGCTCAGCTAAAACATGCAACCTAGGAAGTCATGGGATGAATCCCCTTCATTTAACAGTGAAGCTCCCATATAGTTTATTTATTTATTCTGACACTAATCTAAATTCTTAGGGGTATTACTTTAACTACAAATCTCGTGAACCACAACTAAATAGTTTGGCAACAAGTAAGCACTATTTGGTGAATGGAATGTGAAACGTGTGAGAAAAGAAATAGAGAAAATAAATTTGAGTGGGTACAAAGATGTGTTATGTAACAGGTAGTTCTCGAGCGATTCTCGACACACAAAATAAACAAACGTTGTATTTTCTATATTACTTTTAAGTAATCTAAAAATAAGTGTATATCTATGAAGATTAAGACAAAACAAATTTTACCGTAATATTAAAAAATTACATAGTTATACAAAGATAGAAAAAAATTTCAATCAAATTCATCCTTCCTTATTATTAAATGTTAAATGCATACAATAAGTGTTTTTAGCTATTTCAACACAAAGTCTAAAATAACCAATTACAGCCTATAACAGTTTCTTGCTCAAAATTTCCAGATCCTTGACTCCGTAGGTCTTCTCCCCTTTTATAGTCACTACAAGAAAAAGCTTATGGAAAAGATATCGCTACATTCTAATAAATGACCAACTAACAAACAATTAAGAGTTGAGCAATTTACTCCTCAAAATATTCTTTTCGTGCCACCTAGCTATTCTCAGAATGTTCAAACATTAAAACCATAAAAACTACTTTGTAACAACTTTCTAAGATTTTGACTTTATCAAATGACTTAAAGTAACAGTGAATTCATACCACATTACTTAAGTCTTACAAAGAGTGTAATTTAATAATAAAATAATAAAAGTAGAATAAGAAGTAGAAGGAGAAAAGAAAATAAATAGAAGAATTATTCTGGATCAGTAGTTACTACCCCACTTTCTCTTTTCCTTTACTCTTATCTTGAGCCTTTTCTCCATCCGCTTCAGCTTCATCTACTTCATCCTTATGTTTTTCTTTGTAGATGGAAAATTGGTCCCTCATGTACTTGATGGCATTTTTATCTCGCATCGGTTGTAGATCTCTTAATTCCATTTCAAACATGAGTAGTTCCTCTTGCAAAACCTTGCATCCTCATCTCACTTTCCCAAGACAAGATCCCAATTAGCTAACAACATCCTGGATATCTGACAATTTTTCCAATGATTTTCTATTAAAAGGAATAATAGCTTTATCCATCAATTTTTGAAACAATGGAAGAAACTCCTCAATACTTTGTGGATAGCTAGAGGTATTATACTTAGTTAGACCATAGATCACATCCTCAAGTTATTCCAGAACTTGCTCAACTCATTCCTCCATCATCTCTATCTTGGTCATAATATGCTTCAAAATGTTCTGCCTGAATGACAAAAGATGTTTTTGTTGTCTTCCCTTCTTAACTGATCCATCTCGTGTAATATTTTCCCTAATCAAAATATCATCAGATAATTCATTGATTTCTTCCAAACCCTATTGTTATAACTCAACAATACCTCCTTCATTGTCCACTTCTTGCTTAAGCTCTTTCAATTTATTTTCCTTCTCCTGACACTCAACATTTTTTTATTAAAACTTCCTTATAAAAATTTGTGGCTGTGTTTGTGATATCTACTATCCACTCATCTATAGCTTTGAATATGTTACTTGTATCTTCTACAATAGTGATTACCTGTGGATGTATTCATTCTCCCATAATCATTTTTGTGGAGGATTCTTGGCAACTTTCATAATAATATTACACAGTTTGGATGACTACTCTTTCACCTTAGCAATCTTTATCTTTTCTTCATCCAAATTTTGAAATATGTTGTTCATTAGGGTCTATGTGTCTTGCTTCATACCTTCAGTAGTAAATTATCCCAAGGGAACCTTCGTGATCATAAAACCCTCTTTCGTCAATTCTCATTTCTTATTTCCAGCTGGTGGAGTAACTATTTCAATGAATTTCTTCCCTGAAGGATCAATGACCAATCTGGATGTAACTTTTGGCATTTTTTCCCTTTTCCTCTTCCTCTCAATTGTTCTTAACAGTTGTAGGTCCATCTCTTCTAAATCAATTACTTCCTTAGAAGCAAAAGAATATTGATTAGTCAACCAATTAGTAAACTCCTGACCCGAAAGAGTTTGAGCTTCAGGATGTACAATTATTTCTTTGCTAACTCCTCCTGGTGGAGAAAATGCCACAATTTCTAGTTGTCTCTCAGGTTTTTCAGTGATTGACTCTTGTTGTAAAAATCCTCCTAATTCAACCATTTTCTTTCTTATCATCTCCTCCTCTATCTCTTCCTCATTCCTTGTATCAATATCTTTGATGTTCCTCTGATCTGTATCATTTGGTTTTGTAGATATTTCTATTGTTTGATCAACTTCCATCACAATATCTCCTTCCTCCATCTCTGTATCTTTCATCTGATCCTTATCCTTTTTGATGTTTGAGCTATTTTTTTAAGAAGAAACATTAAGATTATCCTTTAGTGACACAATTGATGATTCTTCAAGACATGGAGGAGGGGGAGGAGGAGGAGTAGCTGGTGGTGGACAAGGAGGTGGTGTAGGCAACACAATTTCTGTGGTAGTAGTGGGAAACACAAAAGAAACTAGTTTTAGTGTTGGTAATGCAATATATTCTTAAGTAGGGGGTTCTTAGATGATAGGAGTAAAAATTGGTGAAGTTATCATACTAGAAGTTATTTCGATGACAATTCCTACAATCGAGGATTCTTTATCATATCTCTCGTGAATGGATTCAACTTTACAAACCAAGCCATTGCTTTCTCCTAGACCTTATTTTCCTTTTCACTCTCACTAGTATATTATCCCTTTCTAGTACTAATTCGAGTAATTTCCTTCATTAATGACTCTTCCAGGAAACAGCCTCAACTATTCAACCATTGAGTAGTGTATAATAACACTTTTGATGTCCTCTCCATGACTAATTTGAAGTATGAGTAACTAGGATCAAAGGGGCACTATCACCTCCTTGATCATAATAAGTGTTAGAAATTACTTGCCCATCATCAGCTAGTCCTTCTGGGATTTTAGCCAAACCAAATTCTAAAATCTGTTTTATAGTCAGTCGACTATAATCCCTTCTTCTAACTTCAAACTCATCTCTGCAATCAGCCCAAAAGTCTTCTAGTGCTAGCAAGTGTGCATAGTTTAGAGAAACTGAATTTCTTTCTATGCTTCTATAATCAAAATTCCTCCTTTCACTAAAGGAAATCTGATTATAACAAAGATATATTTCCTTCTGAACATCCCTCACCTTATGAATATTCGTACAATGGTACTGTCCAATCACAATAGGAAAATGCACCACTGTCCTGTGTAGACCCTATTACAAATCATGTAGTACTGCCAATTGTCTGCATAACTCCAGCAAAATCCACCTGTCACTTGGGTATCTAGGAAACCTTAACACAACATTCGAGAAACCATAAAATATCAAATATTTAAAGTGGGAAAACTAAATAAAAATGCACCCATAAGGCTGGATTGCATTCCATGCTTCATCAGTTACTCTTTTAGCTCTTAAGTCCGGATTCAACTCTGCAAATGACTTCATACAAGAAGAAGTCATTAACCTGTTTATATTCATTGAAATACCTAGGTAATGTTAATTGTGGATAATGCTCATAAATGGTTTTATCGTCCTTCGTTCCGAAAATCCTCAATCTAGGAAAGTTCCCATTTGATACAATGGCATAGACAAGATATGAAGTAATCTTGAAATCCAAAGTCTGAAAAACATTTTTCAATTGGAAATCAATATTGTCGCTGATGATTTCAGCCTAATTGATCTGATTATTAGGTTTACCATTCTCTATTACTCTCAGAAAGTAATACATCCATCTGTAAAAGAATTTTGCATTCTTGTCACCATTTATCCTGCAAAGAAGTTAAGTAATATCTCCGGCTTCTTGAATTAGATCAGATATTACAATTGACTTGGAAAACCTTGAAGCTTATTTTGATACCTTTAAGTAATGCATATTCATGATCTTAATGGCATCCTTCTTCCTCTTTACTCAATAATCATTAGTTTTCTCCACACTAATACTCAATGGACTTGGTACAATTGGGATATTTAATAAAGAATTGAAGAAATGAACATCCAATCTCCTCAAAAGATCTCCGACATAATTTTTGATCATTTTGTTATGGGAATTATAATGTTTGGCACATTCTAGCACAAATTCTAGCATCTGATAGGTGATGGGAAAGGAAAATGCTTCAATCAATCCACTTTTGGTTAATGCTTCCATTAAAGGTGTCTTCTTTTAGATTTGAATCTTTCCAAAAACTCAAGTAATCGATACATGACCCATATTAGTGTATCCTATTCAAGCTAATTTTGATTTAATGGAAGTTTCCACTGGATAACCCTTATATTCATACTTCATTTCATTCCTCTTGCCTTTGCTCTTTCTCTTACCTTTTCCAGAACTTGATGTTTCCTCAATATCCAAGTTTGGATATTCTCTTATTACATCAATTTCATCTTCCTTTGCTACAGTTCCTTCTTCCTTTGATTGATCACTAACTTTGATTAGCTCTTCCCTAGTTTCATACATATGTTCTATCCTTCATGCTTCCACCTCTTGTGAATTACCAATTGCTTCTTCTCTTTAAATAGAAAAAATCAATTTAATGCACATGTTACAAAATTGCGGGCATGCATTTAAGACTCAATTTATTCATATAATCATGCTAAAAAAATCATGGAAGTCATGTTTGGAGAAACAAATTAAAACGATTCAATCGTAGTTCATTTCGGGCTCTCGTGGTATAACTACTTCAAACTAACAGATTAATGCAAATTAGTAGCAACATATTTCAATGTAAAACATATGTGGATAGCAAGTAGCAATGAATCTTGTCATAAGAAAAATTAATGAGTAGAAGAAGTAATAGCAACCTAAATCGATGCAAGACTAGGCAACGGTGAATAAACATTGTTCTACTTCCTTTATATAGAAAATGAGTAAAGCAACCCAAAATCGATGCAATGAATAGAGGAAGGTATGTTTTTAAGTAAATAACTATTACTTTTCTTCTTTAAAAAATAAAATAAGTAAAGTAAAGCCAAATCAACACAATGAATCAAAAATTGCACTCCTTGGACTCTCGCTTAGGAAGGCCAAGACTAGGCATGATTAAAACATTGCCATCTTTAGGGCGATTGAGGAATTTATTGAACAACACGTCGAAGTGTCTCCAACCTAAGCGGAGTGCCAACAACTCTTTGGGGTATTGATAAGGAAAGCAAAAGACCTTGGAGCAAATTTGGATTCTAATGACGCTGCCCATATGACTACTTTGGGTATGTTTAAATCCTGGAAGAATATCAAAACCATCATAGAAAAAGCTACTAGAAGTAGGCAATGCAGATGATTCTATTGTCCTTGTTTGTTTTTTTGCTATTTTTTTGTGGATCCTTTACTGCTTTTTTGTAGTAATTTTGTTGTTCTGTCTTGTATTGGTAGCTGTTTTTTAGCTACTTTGAACATCATTGTAACATTTGGATTCTGATCCTTTTCACTCTGGTTCTCTTGCTTATCCTGGCTTTTAGGCCTTCTTTTGTAATCAAGGGTATAGTCCCTTTCAAAAAACTATTTGCCAATAATAAAAAAAAAACGCAATGAATCAAAAGAAGTAAAACAGTTGGAATCGACATAATGACTTAAGATATATACAATTGCGGTGAACTTGTGTTACTTTACTTTCCTTAAAATAAAACAAGTAAAGTATGTCCAAATCGACGCAATACACAAGGGAAGTAAAACATGTTTATATAGACACAAAACTAGGTAAGTAAAGTAAGTCAAGATCGACGCAAAACTTAAAGGAAGTAAAGTATGTCAAAATCGACGTAGAACTAGGAAAGATCATGACTTGTGGTCTTTTCGAAGTGCTTTACTATTTTTTCCAAGTGAAGTAAGAGACACTCAATTCGACGCAATGACTAAGTTGTGTGGTGATTTCATACAACTCTACTGTTGTTATAAAAACAAGTAAAGCATATTTGAATCAACGCAAAACCAGTAGAAGCAAATGAAAATGATGCAAAACTAAAACAAATATTTTGTGGTTAAATCAATTGACTTTACTTTCTGAACATGAAATCAAGGAGAAGATGACCAAAACAACGCACCGAATGGAACATGTTTTGCGTTGATCTCACCCTACTCAAATTTTCTTAAAAATGCAAGTAAAGATTTTCTTAATCAACATAAAACACATAACAGAGAAGAAACAAAGAAAAATGACATGAATAAAACAAGGGTAAAACTAGGCTTAAGTTTTAATGATTTGTCTCTAGAGGTAACAAATGATTTGATTATTAAGAAAAACCCTAATCCTAATGAAGAATTAAACTCAAACTTTGTATTTTAAACCCTAAAAATAGGGACCGAGAGAAAACACGAGCTAGAAACAAAAATGACAAATACAAGGAAGGAAAACTAGAAAAAGTAGAAAGAAAACAATCTACTAACCTTAACCTGTAAATGGGTTTGAATCAGTTCATGCCCAATTCCTCTTCAATCGATCGCTGGAGTTGCTCGGGGTTTGGGGGTTGACAACTACTCTCCTAGCCAAAAATGTGAATGCGTGGATCCTAGGTGGAATTCCTTATAAATTTTATATTTTCCACCTCATTAAATGCGACTCGTACAAATGCCAACTCAATTTTCTTTATTATGTAGTCTTTTGGAATACTTTTACTTCCATAGTGTAGAAAAGAAGTAAAGCACCCTCAATTCGCCGATAGCTCAAGTCATTAGTTGTGTGGATTTTTAGTATTACTTTACTCATTTTGAGGTAAAATAAGTAAAGTAGATTGGATTCAATGCAAATAACTGGGGATAGTTAAGCAGTAGGGGTGGAAATCAATGCAATGAACTGAGGGGAAGTCAAACGACTTTTAGGCATTACTTTACTTGTTTTATAAATAAGACAAGTAATATGAATTCAACGCAATGAATGGGGGGTAGTAAAGCACTATGAATTCAATGCATTACTAAGGGAACATAAGCTAGTTCTGCGTCCTTTTTGAACTAATTTACTTAAAAGTAATAGTACATCAAAATAGCGCCAAGAAGCAAAGTTTTTGATCTTTTGAGGGTTTATAAAGAACTCAACACATGATTACTTAATGAGAATCCCCCAAGAAACCTTTTGGAAATTATTGAATAATCATCATGCAATCCTCAGAACCGAAATGAGTCAAAGCAACAACCTAGACACACACACAAAATAACAAACCAAAGCAACAAACAAACATGAATTCAACTCATCACAAAACATAGAAATCAAAAATTTCAAGGGGTACCTCAATATTTCTATAAGAAATATTGGGTACACCACCTTTCTTCCCATGACACTTTACACACCCCTGTTGCATTTTACTCCTTTCCATCGTAATCGCCCGTGGCAATTGTGTTGGTGAAAATTCAAATTCCCTATCAACGCTTTCACCCATGGGTGATGGCGTCAATATAAATAATACCCCAACTCTCATTTTGACATCATAAGCTTTGAAAATTACAAAAAGAAACTCACCATTACATTTTCTCTCTTGTGCCAAATTTCACCTACTCACTCAACTTTTAGATTTATTACATATTGACTCTTGTCTTGGAGATTATTCTTGCTTGGATTGGTTTTCTTGCACTTTTGGGTCATCTATAGTGAGCTAGGACTAGATTGTTTCCCCTTCTCCACCTGAAAGTTGTTCTCTCTTTGTGTATGGTCCTTTGGGAGATATATGCATCAATGACCACCCCCAAACATGTAAGTGATCTAACTCACTTTGTCATTTTATATAGAGTAGTTCCTTACATTCGTTACATACCATATGATAGCTTAGTATTTTGCAAACATGCTAGGATAGAAAATTGTATTTCAATTCATTTCATATTACATGATTTACTTCAGTTAGCATAAAATTTACATGCTCATTTCATTCATAACCTACCCCCATAGTGTTGATACCTCCATAGGGTTCCTTCCTCTTCTTTGAATTAGGGCCTTGGAAACCTTAGGTTTTCCTAGTGTAAGGGTTACTTCCTTGGGGTATGTGATCATAGTGGTCCCTATACCCCCTTTAATTCTATTTGTTTATGTGTTGGTCTTGGTGTGTCCCTCACTTGTTGCCTCAAATACCCTAGTTGAATGGATGATAAGAGTGCACAGTGCCTAGACACACCTTTTCTTGTCATACATAAACTACTATAGTCTATAAATATTGGGATGTATTTATAAATACACATGGATCATAAGATTCCCATTTTTGAGAAAGAATGTCATGATGTTAACATATGTGCTCCCATAAGGAACAACCCATATTATCATTTAAAGCATGAAAGGTATTAATAAAGAGTTGAAGGAGGTGGTTTCCATTTTTTTCTTCACTCATAAGCTCAACATTCTAGAGACACAATTTTATGGAAAAAATCAACATGGATTTTGTTCACCGATTAATATCTTAAAAGGGTACTTGGGTTAACTTATTTCCCTTTTGAACTCAAGGGATCTACATCTTGATACAAATTTATATTAGATAAATTCAACCTCCTATACATAAATTAGATACGAGAGTGGTTAATGGATTCAAACATAAGGATTTAATGCATAGGTAAAAAAATCTACTTACATCTCTTATATCTCGTTAATGAGATCATTGAAAGTGAAAAACATGAATCAACATGAGATAGGTTTAAGTATTTTCTAAATGATAGAGATATTGTGAAATGGTGTAAGAATTGATTAGAATAGAAAAATACAAGGGTTAAGAAGATGGTCCATTTCGATATTTTGGGAATAGTAATATTATACCAAACAATACAAGTATTAAGAGAGAAGTAATATAATCAGCATGTTGTATGACTATTTCAAAATATCTAAACCATAAGAGAAACATATAACCTATGATTAAAATCACTCCCAAATGGATTATGCATTTTCCAACCTACCCATAAGCTAAAAATTTCATGTTCATCACATAATCAATAAATAACATTCATGTTTATAACCATATTTTGATTCGTCCATTTAATATTACATGTATTTCAAAGATAATCCCGTATTACAAAAGCACAAATAATGCTACAATTTTCTTCTTGTCCCACATACCGTAACAATTGCATGCATGGCATCTACCTATAATCTAGCACAAATTATGATTTCATAGTTTTCCAATAATAATAAAACAATACTTAACACACTTCTAGGGAGAGTAAGAAATACAATGCCATTTCATTTCATTTTCAAAGCCAAAGAGAGAGATAGAGAGAGAGGAGAGAGAAACACCATTTTTCCACAATCAATTTCTTTTCAAGAAAGTGTCAACATAAGGTTTCTTATAGTCATTTATTAGTGTTTATAAGGTTTCTTGATTGTTATTTTTCTTGGATAAGGTCATATGAAAATTTTCTCCATTTAGTTACAAGTTTCCAAAAGTGTCAAATTTAGATAAGTAACCAAAGAATCGGTGTTCTAAAACAAACTCTAAGACTCAAAATCACAAGGAAACAAATCCCTACCTACTCCCTTATATACAGGGAAACACTCGGAGGTGATAGAACCCCAATCACGGTGAAGTGGGTTCAAATGGTGCCAATATTTTTAAAACTACCAATTGTAAATGCACTTGAATGACCTCATCCCCCAACGACCGGAAGCCTACAAAACCTATCTAGAAAACTAGCTTTTGGGATGATTTTATCCAAAATAAGGGTTTTTAGTAATTTTAATAGAGAAATACTACAGGTATGTAGAAGCCAAAATTTAATTTTACCATCCAGGGCCTAAACTACGAGTCAAAACCGAACTACATTTTAAACTTTCAGCGGTTGTCTAAAAGCGTAAACAAGTCCACTTTGGGATCCTAAACGCATGTCAAAAAAAGGTCAAAAAAACATTTGAGGAATAACACGGGGTTCATTTGAACACTCCATGTGACAAGGAACATAGTCAAATTTTTATTTACACATTTTGGGGTTAGAAAGATATCTTGTGTCCCATTAAAAAAATGTTTTACTACGATTTCAAAAAGTCACAAAGAGGTAGTTTTAATAAAACATTCAAATCTAAACACATCAACTATGCGGTTTCTATAAGCGGTACTAATATCGAGTTTTTCCTACCATCTACTAGGTAATTAGGGGTAGTGTTTACATAAATGGTTTCTTGCTAGTTGTGTACAAAGTAGAGATAAATTTAACTAATGGATACTATGTCTCATTTAATTTTCCTAAAAATTCTTCTTCTTTAGTATGATTGATAATTCTATTAAAATTAGGAAAGCTAGAAATATTAAAATATGCAAGAATAGGGGTAAGATGACCATGTATGTTAATAAAACTAGCGAGGTAAAAGGATCAATCGGAACCCAATTCGCGATCATCTGTGACATCAAGCTTTTATCAATAGTTCTTGTGCCATACTACAAACATCTCATCAAGGCAATGGAACCGAGTTAGATGACTCCAAATTGTTATTTCTAAATAGATCACCAAGCTAGTAGGCGAGATAAGACCGATCTTGTATTTTTCATGACAACAAGCTTTGTTTCAATCAATATTTGAACTCTCTACTTCACAACAATGTACATGACGTGGTGCACAACTTACCACCACCAAGTCTATTTTACAACTCATTAAGTTTTCTAAGTTTTCAAAATTGGCAACCAACCAATGACTGATTCATCCAATAACCCTTCCACCACGGACCGTACATCCAAAAATTCCACATCGAGAAGAAATAAATATGTAAAGTAGTCTCCATGATCCACATTTCCTCCACGTAATTTATCAAATAGTCTACATGTTAAGTTCATGCTTCCACAATTTAAAAACATATCTACCAAAGACACTCATAACTATAACAAGTGATAATGCTTTACTTCCATGGCACTTTGATAGGAACTTTGGTAGAAAACTCTACTATGAGAGAATGTGATAATATAGATTAAGTGGGATGGCATCCACATTAACTGAGTTACACTTGAACAGAAGTGTGATGGAGTTCCATGTAGTAAGAAAACATTCAACCATGAAATTTGCATGAAAAATAAAAGGGTATACTCATTCTCATATATCAAAAAGGAGTACAAATAGGAGTGTTTTGTAACTCCCAATGCAAGACCAATCATACCTCCATAAGGGAGAAGAGGATTTACCTTCTAGAAATGGAAAGTAATTATAGTCAACATTCATTTCTTCTAGGTGCTATTGTTTCATTTTATACTTAGCACTTTACATTACTTGGTTATTCATGCTTTGACATATTGGTTATTTCTCTAACATGCTAATTGGTGTTCCATGTGCAAAACTTGTTTTGCAGGATTACATGTTTCCATGAATAATTATTTTGATTGTTTGTAATTGTCTGGAATTGTTTGCTTCTTTTATGTGGGACTTTCCCTATGTTTGGTGTGAACACTTGTTTGTTGTTTGTGGCCATGATGGCCTTGCATGTCTTTCTATATCATGAGTGATGTCCCATGTTCATGACCCACTTTTTGTAGATTACTTGTCTTCTTGGATGTTTACATTATTTTTCTTGGTATCTCTTACATTGTCTACGTAGATTACACATTGTTTTCTACATGCATGTGTGTTTTTTACTAAAACTTGTCTTTGGATAACCATCCTTGTTTGTGCACACCTTGGTTTCTACCTAGCGCATTCCCTTTTACCTATAGGGTACAAATTTCATATAGTTGGTCCTCTTTTGGGGTCGTATTCTCCTATCAGTGACATCACATGCACCCCCAAAGAGGGGGCATCATTTGGGGGTTTTCACATACTAACAAAAAGATTCTACACCATTTTGGTTTGGTTATATACAACGAGTGGGTTCAGACAAGTCTATGAACCCCATACATAGTGGATTTTATAGGACATGGTGTCCTTAGCATTCAGGGGAAGCGATTATAGGCTTATATCTTATAATGGGTGTGATTCTCTACACTACTTCTAGCGGCGTTGAATCACCCAAAAAACTAGAACGATATCGATATCTCTTCACACACATTCAGGGAAGAAGTTAGAGCTTGGAGGACATAAATCATTTCCTCCCTACACTTCTTCAACCATGCTAGTGTGAGATTTCCCAAAAAACTCGCAGTACAGGATATCCTTCTACACTCTTTTTTTGACATGGATCAGTGCACATCTTCCATTTACATTTACATAGTTTACACTTGCATGCTTTCATAAACATGTGTATTTTACATTGTGTTGTTACAAATACATACATACATTTTTGACTACTTGATCATTTTATCATTGAAAGTTCGACCGCATGAGAAAAAAGAAGTCAAATGGGGGTAAAAACAACAACACCACAAAATTTTTTTGCGATAGTACACACTTTACTAACTATGCAGGTACATTGCACACCACAACAACTACACATGCATTCCACCCTAGATTCACTTTCATCACTTTTTCTTTGTATATTTTTCATCTTTAGTTTCCATGGTCCTCCATCTTTTTTTTTTTTTCATTTCATTCTTTATCTGGTCCTTTGGCACATGTTTACTACACTCTTCATGAAAATCAGTTACGCATCTCTATCTACTTTATGTTACCAATCTTTTTAATCACCAACTTAAAGTGGGGACAAAATGTAGTCATAAAATCATGCACTTTAGACATTATTTATCCTAGTCTCATACTAATATTTAGAAGGTTCTTGAGTGAATAAAGTACTAGTTAACCCCATCTTTTGACCATCTTTATTATTTTATTTCGTCATTACTGACCATTTTCATCCACATTCCCATCCTATTTCAGTCATGTCCTATTATTTTAGCCTCAACTAGGGTGATCGTAGGTGCCCTGGTCCCACCAAGGGTACCTCGGTCCCTTTTGCACTTTCCCACCTTTTTTTGGGATCTTTCTAGCCATTTTACATATTTATCTTTCTTATGGTCAGCCTTTTTGGGGTTAATTATGAAATTAGATCAATAGAACCCTATAAATATAAAGTTATGAGACCATAATGAGGGACATAACATCACTTACTATTATCACTCCATCTAGAGTTGCATCTATCTATTGCATTAGAGATCGGTGTTAGAGATTTTAAACAAACCAGGGTGCCTAGATTATAGACCATAACACCCATAGGTACCCTAGTCCTCCTTTAGTTGGTCTAATCCATCTCAATCCTCCAGATCCATCCTTTTTGGGATGTTTTCACAGTCATTCCCGATCCTTATTTTTCTAGTCACCTCTATGACACTCTTTGACAGGCATCTATTATTCAGAGTTCTTTCCTCTTCCTTCTTACACATTAGGGTTAGCATTTCCTTTTGCATATTTATTTATCTCATTTTCATACTTCTTCACTACATTTATTTACTTTATTTATAGTTGTTCATATCTTAGATTAACTAGCCCCACACTACATAGTTAATAATTCATGTATGATGCATTGACACACACTAACATGTATGATGAAACCTATGAAAGAATATTTTATATGCCTTAAGACACCTATGACCTATGATCTCACCTAAGTGATATGACTCACCAAGTGATGTGGAAAATTTATCAAGCTGATAAGGAAAGTACCCCACACCAACATCCACCCTTCATCATAACTTAGGATGATACAGGTAAGTCAGAAACAAGAAATGCATCCCAGTAGCTACGCCTGATTAGGTACCCATGTACAATAAGGATTTCAAGTAATGGATGAAAACCTAGTGGGAAAAACATCCACTTACAAGAGATAGAAGAATCCCTAAACAACCTAAGAAAGATGCATCAAAATGGATCCCAGTAAATAAATGCCTAATAAGGTACCCATCCAAAAACCGTAATATTTATAGAAGAAGAAGAGGAGGAGAGAAGAAGGAGACAAGAGAAACAAAATAATATGTGAAGCCATAATGGACCTCACACAAGACAAGAGAATAAGTAAGGATACTTAGCCTTAGTGAAGGGATCGATAAAGGATCCTATAATGGATTTGAAATCAACAAATATATGAAGTCCCCAAGAAGAATTTTGATGATGTGGTCTTCCACCTATAGACTGAAGAAGGTCCGTTTACATTGAGCAATGTTTCTACCCTTAGGATGAACATAAACGGATTACTATAAATCCTCCCACTCCACAAAGGAAACTAAAGGAAACAATACAAATAACTCTGAATTTGGTCCAATGGAATGTGACATAGGTCTAGAAAACACGTGCAAAGGAATCAAGGTAATGCTACTAAAGTAGAAATATCCAAGTATGATAAGGGAACATATTATGAAAGAATAGAATGTTAATTAATTCGTGTAAGAAAAAGGTGTATTTGGTACATTAGCAATATTTATGCACTTACCAAGGAGTAATGTGTGAGGTTACTCGGGTATACTAATATTTATCTCAAAAATTTCCTCAATAAGCATGTGTGAGGCCTTGTTAAGGTTGTAAAATTTTGGGATTTTTTAGTTTCCTTTAAAGGAAAAATTTAAGCTCCCCCAAATTAGTATTCATTATGTAAGTGATAATTTTGTGTAATAGATTTATATGGCTCTTTATCCATAGCCCAAATGGTACAAGATAGCCACTTCATAAGGAAATAGGTTGACTGATACATGTATGTCTCCAAGATGGTACTCAATGGGGAAGGTATCAACTTGATTGATAGATACATTTTTTCTCAATATGAGATTATCCATAGGTGGGTGATGAATGGAATTATTCAAGTCATTATAAAGTATAGGGAATGTATATGAAATGAGATTTTCAATAGACCAATCGAATATAATTCCAAACTCATGAAATAATTCAAAAAGTAGAAGCATGTGGATTAGTTGAGGAATATGTGGGAGTGGTCTAGAATGAATGAGTGATTAATGACCATGTGAATGTGTATAACCATATCTTCTCACATAGGATGAAATCTCATACCAATGGAGGTTGTTGTTATATTTTCAATTTAATTCTCTTGTTTACCATATCCTAACCTATATTTATCGGATGTGATAGTTTTTAATGAATTTGAATTGAATTGGAAATTCCTTGTTCAAATTTTCCTATACTATAACCTTTCCACCCTTGATAGAGTAATTAATGCATAGAAAATTAATGTTTGGAAAGGTATAAAATATCGTGTTTAACTTATATCTTAAGACGAAAAAATTATTGATGAAGGAGAAGTTGTAATGTCATATCCTCCATACATGAAAAAGTTTTTCTTAGGGAATACAAAATGATGTTAAAGATCCATTACTGAGTTTTTGGAGGATGGTATACCCATTTTTTTATTGTGGTAATTATTGGTAAAGATATA
The DNA here is from genome assembly GCA_018340775.1 of Taxus wallichiana var. yunnanensis. Lineage (NCBI taxonomy): Eukaryota > Viridiplantae > Streptophyta > Pinopsida > Cupressales > Taxaceae > Taxus > Taxus wallichiana. The sequence goes on along the minus strand of CM031243.1, from coordinate 300,451,678 downwards.
TTGGCATAAGGGAGTTTATATTCCACAACACCGAGAGATTGTACCTCATTGGTAATATGATATTTACCGTGGTCTTTAGATATGCCAGTAATGGTCAATTTTTAGTGTTGGTGGTAATGATGATGATGGTGGTGGTCGTGGTGGTGGAGTGAAAGGAAGTATGATCACTTCGGGAAGTGATGGTGATGGTTTCTTGCGAGGTGATGAAGATGAAGAGAATGGATCATGTGCTTTGGCTAAGTCATGATGTGGTATTGAAGGAGATAGATTACTTGTAGGAGGTGTATGCATGGAATTATTATATATGTTTATAGGGCTTAGGGAAACTGATGTAACTTGAGTAGTATGTACTACCCCACTAAATTAAAAATTGATATCATTGCAATAATTGAATGGTTCTGAGTCAGTCATGAAAAAATGTGTAATGCCATCTTACGTGTAATTGAGGAATTGATGGAGAGTGGATGGAACACATTTAATCTCATGAATCCAATTTTTTATAATAAGGTATTGTGTTGATTTTCCCCTTCTATGACATATAGAAAAGTATGGAGTGTTTTGGATCCAAATATAATGGTACCCAAGGAGGTGAAAGGAGCATCATTGAATGCTTATAATTAAAATGTAAAGTCCAAAAGATAAGGCAATGGTATGTTGAGATGGCATAGGGTCATAAATGAGATAATGTTTATGCTATGTTTGTTGTTAATCAACACATATTTGGACTCTTTGTCTTTAATTTCAGTAATAATAAATAATGGTGGATTACATATTTCAATCACCCTTGTGTAATGATAGGGGATTCATGCTTTATCTCATAATCATAAAACACAATAGATGAGGAATCCAAAGTTTAAAGATTTACCAAATTTTTTTAAAATGCATTGGGGTTTTGAGTAGAAAATTCATTTGATTTTTAGGCCTTAGTAAGAGCCTCAAAATGATTAAATATTATATGATGAGGTCATAAAATGATATTTTGGTTGCTATCTTCATTAACTAGTTAATAAAGTTATTTTTAGTGTGATGCTTAGTTGTAATTGTGAAGCTATGTTTGGTGATGATGTTAGTACACGTTTGGATTTATATATTGGTTTGAATTTTGCATTAACACCTTAATTTCATGTGATGATGTGGACCATTCCTACAAAATATGTATGAGATGAATATGATATATCATGGCTAACTTAATTGGCCAAAGTTGTGTGTGATGGTAAGGAATTTTTGAAAACATTCAAGTTTTGGTTCTATGGGGCCATAACATTGTCAACATGGATACTAACTTTTTCAATGATGTATTAAATTACATTATGCAATTCACGTCATTTTTTTATATTATGTGACCTATAATTCTATGGTAGGCACACCTATCGATTGACTATTATTGCCAAAGCGCTTTGATGCATTGGGATCCTCTTGTCGAGATAGGGGATTGCTGAATTAAGCATTAAGATACTTTTGCAATATACCGGGGAGTGATTAGGTGAGATGAGTGTATTGTCAATGTATATCAAAGGGATCTGTTAAATAGTTTATGTTCTGGTTTATAATTGTTGGTTGTGGGGAGTTGTGGATGGGTTTGTAGTGGAATTTGATGGGAACCTTGATTATTCGTGGGAGTGGAAAACTACCTAATTGGCATGTAGAGGATTTTTAGTAAGTTAGAAATATCATTATTGTTGTGATGTTTGACTTCACCAATACTAACATGAACATGATCAATATGTTTTCCCATCAAAATAACTTCCTCAAATGACCAAATTTTTCTGATTTGTAGAGTATGTAATATATTTTTAGTACAAATTTTAGTAAATAATTGTGTAAGTTTCGATTGAGGAATGAAAATGTGAGTTCATGGACCACCACTCTCAAAGTGACACATAGTCAATAAGAGGCTCATCATCAAACTATTTTAGGTTGTATAGGTTTGATAGTGTGGTACACTTTAAAACATTAATCAATAAATGGTCAAGGAATAGACCAACAAATTCCTTGAATGGGGTGATACTATGTTGTTGGAGGATAGTGTACCGATCCAAATCTTGTCTATTCGAGACAACACGAATATACATGACATTAGGATATTATCATTACTTATGAGATAAAAAGTGTATTTGAACATGAGTAGATGGTTTTGAGGACCTTCATTTCCTTTGAATTTATCAAAATTAGGCATGTCAAAATGTGCAAGATATTGTTTCATTAGAACCATTAGATGGATAGGTTCATTACATAATTGACTATATGTGAGTTTGGTAATTCCCTTCCCTCGGTTTTGTAGTTCAAGATTACAAATCCCATCGAATAAATTTGGATTTAAGTTAGGTATATGTTATAATGTGTGGTTTTAGAGTGATTGGATGTATCGATACATATAATTATTAAGAAACACATAAGTGTATGAATGCGAAAATAGAGTTGATTTATAGGAAAATGATGAAGGATATGGAATTGTTGTGTTGGAATGGAATTTGAATGGTTGTGTGATTCCAGTGGAATAAATAGGATATATATGTATAATGATAGAGGTCATTCATATAATAGAAACGATGTGAGGTGCCTCATTTGAATAGGGATCATTTTCTACAAAATATATTTTTAGACTATATGCATCTATCTTGTAATAATGTCTTCTTAAATATACAATGAGAGCTTCCATATTGTTGTCTAATTCTTTCTCAAACTTAGGATCAAAAGGTGGGATTTTGAAAAGGTCGGACATGTCATCACAATGAGAAGAACTATGTGGATGATGTTCTCTAATATGGGTATAGAATATATTGGATTCTCCTATGATACTTTGGTGGTAAAAATTTCCCTTGTGTGACTAAGAAGAATGATCCATGGTGTGGGGTAAACTTTATGATCATGTGTAGGTATTAACCATACAAGGAGAGGCTTGATATGGTGTTGATATTATGTGAGAAAGGATAATTTGGCCATGATGAGCTATAAGGAATTTGTTAGTTTAGAAATGTGAGTGAAAACAATGCATATTATGAGAGAAAAGTATAATAGAATTGCATTTGTGACTATAATGGAATGAATGGATTAAATTTGGGAGATGTTGCATTGTATTTGGAATGTTTTTTCTTTTCTTTTTTATAGTTTTGAGATAAGATTCAGAATTACAAGTATATTTATATATTTTATATATTTATGGGTTGTTATGTGGTTATATACTCTAGTGATGTCAATTTGTTCATTCAAGGAATTCAATTGGGTTACGATAAGTGGTATGATAGGGGTAGAATCGAATATTAAATAACACAGTCTTGAGTCAATATCATTTTGATAAGGGCCAACGCAAGCCGAGTGAAAACTGGTTTAGTCAATAATATTTGTGGGTGATCTTTGTTGGTATTTTTGGTATGGGTTCAATAACTGGTAACTTGTAATCCAACCACGATTGGTGAGCCTATGAAGAGGGGTTGTAAAAAATTATGTATGAGAGCTTGTGAAGAGCTCACGATAGATATTTTAGAGCTCATGGGAGAATGAGAAGAGTTTGTTGTCGATAAAAAGTAGACTAAAAACTAATCAAACCTTTCACCTAATGTAAAAGGTTGAGTTGGAGTTTGACCAGTTTAATCATGAAGAAAATTAAGGATAGTTTAAGCGTGGGTATTTTAAGTATAGGTTAATCGAAGACAAATATAATATTCTGAGATAATTTTTATCTTCTAATAAACAAGGAATATACAAGACAAAAACAAATAAAAAAAACAAACACACAAAAAAGACACAACAATACCATTTATTATTTTATCAAATAGGAAATTGAGATCATTTTAGTAATATTATAGTCATTCATCAAATTTTGTATGAAATGATCAATCAATTTTTAATCACGACCGATTTTTTTATCTAATAAATTATTATCTAACCTTTATCCGACGAGTTAAGTCTATTAATGAGGCAACTTATTGAAAAGGTGAATTAGATAAGTGATGATTTATTAATGATATCATATGGAAATTTTTGTCATGTAATGTAATTATATTGGAAACAAAACCAAAACAACCTAAAAGAAAATAAACATAAACACATTATTCACAAGATATGACACATTTGCACAATTTGAAAGAGAAACATATTTGTAATTGTTAAATGTATAATGATTTCTAAGACACCATCTAATAAGAGCCATGATAAAATCAAAAATCCAACATGGATATCAATTTGCATTTGTCTCAAGATTGGTGTGAAAACTACTTTCATGGACTGCTCTAGATATGATAGATCAAAATCTGCAATCATTTTTAGACAAGATACAAAATAATAAAATCAAATAATTAGTAAGATACTTTATTAAAACTGAATATACCCGTTGTATTAAATTTCATACTCAAATCTCAAAACAATGTCATCATAACACATGTAAAATAAATTATCTCATAAACCATTTGACAAAAATATTTCTTATGAAATAAGATTCACAAAATGCTTATAATACCTAATTTCTCATCATAAAAATGTGTCCTCCAAGTCCTTATATAACTCTTCTTTTTGAAAAATCAGTTACAACTAATTTGTCTTCAAATTATAATTAAATTTATAATAAATATTACACTTTATATCAAAGTGAAACTTTCTAAATTTTATTTTAAATATCAATTGAGAAGGACTTAGGTAACTATCTTTTAAAAATAAAAGATGAATTTTAAAACATTGAGGAATGAGACAAGAAAGGAGAGGGGACCATCTAACATTAAATAAAAACATATAGAATATACAACATAACCATTTAGCATTCAATTCATTTAAACCATAAATACTACATCGTATCCAAATGATCATAAAAAAATATAATCCATCATATAACCAAAATGTTGAAATCAACCAAAACCAAGTATATAATTAAGTTCATAAAACCAAGCTGTCAAAATATCATCAAGTGTATAATAAAAATCCATTAAAACCACCAATCATTGGAAATTATATGCTCAAATCCATATCCAATTCAAAAATACAAATATCATATCATGATGGAAGTACTAATCATCCCCAGTAAGGTCTAATAATGGTGTCCCAGTCTCAGTCATCAATTCCACATACTCATATGGACCAAAAGGAAGATTAGTGTGACTAATGGCTCCTAATTAATCATATACCTCAAGTTTTACTCTCTTCAATGCTTTAGTCACCCTAATAATAGTAGAAGAGGACCTAACATTATTAGGGAAAGGATGGGAGTCATGTTAGTGGGATGGTTGGGTCTGTCCCCAAAAAAAAGTGGGTTAACCGCGGGCGGACATTGCGTGAGGGAAAATGAGAGGGTGCGAGTATACTAAACTATTATAAGAGGAGGATTATGTTCAGCATGTGTATGATCAATGTTGTCATGGACTGTGGTATTATGAATTTTACGAGAAGGTTGGGTATGAGGACATGATTAAATAAATTGTAACACCTCACGGAAGACAAGACTCAGCATTCATTAGTATCAAAGTGGACTGAAACATGAGCATGACCACCTCTAATGAAATGACTGCTAGCCTAAAGTGTACTAGTTCCCCTTCGACCACCCCTATGTGAACCTCTTTTCCATTAGGGATGTCCTAAAAAAATATTGTGTTCCCATGAGTGGTGTGAAATTTATCCTTTTGAATTACCCCATTCATCCCTACTTAACATTAGTGTGATAATTGAGAAGTGATAAAATTACTAAGCAAGCTTAAATGCGAGACAACTCCTAATTTCACAAAATATTATCAAAACAAGGTGAAATAAAATTGATCCAAGCCGGTGGAGGAGCCCATGGAGGAGGAATTGTTGAACAGGGTGGAAAGATTAGAAAAGGAGATACAAGAGCTCAAAGGGGCTATAAAAAACATGGAAAGAGCTAACGGTAAAAGAATCCTTCAAACTGAGGAGGAAGAGGGGGTTATTGCTGAAGTCTACAAGATTCGCCTCAAAAGAATTTATAATTTCATTGAACAACATGTCCATAGTGTTTGCAGTTTAAGTGGGGTTAATGAAGACATTTGGGGTCCTAAAGAGAAAAGGGATATTGCAATTTCCCAAGTAGATATGCAAGAATCCTCTCAGGCCACTGCCATTGCCTTCTTCATGTCATTGCAGGCTATCAAGACCAAGATTGATAGAGCCATCAAGTAACGGGTTGTTGTGATGCTATTTTTTGGCTGCGATGTGGCTGTCATCTGGCGGTTATGGAGCTATTTTTTGGCGGAGCTCTATATGTTGTTTCTCTTTTTTTTCTTTTTTATCTTTCCTTCTTTATTTTGGATCTTTGTACGTTTAGATCCCTTTTTCACTTATATTGTAATATTTGGCCGTTGAGCCCTTCTTGCTTGACTATTTTTCCCTTCTCTGGGCTGTTTCTCTCATCTTCACTATCTGGCTTTTGAGCCCTTTTTTATATAGGGTATAGTCCCTTCAAAACTATTTGCCCTTAATAAAAAAAAAAAAAATTAATCCAATTCATATTAAAATGGAAGATAATATAGTGATAGATGATAACCATTTGACCAAGTATATTCATCATTAATTGGAATTGACCCATTTGTCAAAGAAAATGAACCATTATTTCAATAATCTAAACTTAAAATTCCAAACTGCATGCAAACCTTCTCCAATAATTTCAACATAAATTTCACATGAATGTATCATACTTTTCTGAACAATACCATTTTAAATCCGTATTTCGTCAAAAACTAAAATTTTGGAAAATTTGAATAACCCATTCAAGCTCGAGAAAATAGAATGACTTCCTTGAATATCACATGATCTCCATATAAAATAAAATGAACCACCATTTCTATGAAACAATCCATAAACCAAAAAGAGTGTATTATTGAATCAAAACTCTATGTATAAAAAAGAAGCTTCATATGAGACAAGTAAAAGTATCATTTTTATGCATCCTTGTTCATGACCCAAATAAAATCGCATATGCACTTCTTGCCTCAAAAATGGAAACAACAATCATCACATGAAAACAAAGATTTGTACCCATCATTGATTTATACTAAGGCAACTTGAATGGTTCATTAAACCCACATATTCATATATTCACAAACTTAAATGACCCACAAAGGAATGAAAGATAAAACCATTATTAAGAACAACTCAGACCGACCCACAATATTTATCCAACTTATTAGAAACAATAGATTAGATAAAGTAAAACTAGAAAGAAGGCTGCATGGTTCACTCACATTATCCACAACATGAATGGTCTCTACATGGGCTTTCCAAACATGCATTCTAACTAATATTGACTTCACATACCATAAATAAAATCTTTTTCCAAATATTATTTCACCCATTTCAACATTTGCAGAGATTGGAAGTATTTTGAAAGTGGGTAATAAAAAAAGATAAAAACATGAGCACAATACTCTAATGTCCACAAAGCAAAAGTTTTTATCAAAAATTATAAAATCGTAGACCGAAATGCCACATACATGCATAAAAATGACCAAATTTGGGTACCTTATTCCTTACTTTATATAAATAACTACACACTTGTATAATTTACCACATATTTTCTTAAAAATAGGAGAACCCAAATGCACGGAACCATGACTAGTATCTCTGAAAACCTTAAAAACCGAGTATGGAAGCAACGAAAAACCACAAAAATACCAAGCTTCAAAGTTATTTCATAGCTTGAAACCATTTACAAGGTGAAATTAATGCAACACATGCATTCATTGTAATTAATAGGGGATTAGCCACAACATAATTACCATGATGATGACATTATCGTTTATCCAAAATGTGCCCCTAGCTCATTTTGTGGCTAACTCCTCTCATTCTTCCCTCTCTTGTGCCTCAGTCATAAAATTTTTCTTTTTAGGCACTCAAAACCTTCTGGAAATGGCACCATTGGATAGAGCTCTTTCTCAGCTTTCCAGAAAGGTAAAGTTTTCCTCCTAACTCCATGTATTTTTCAAGTTATGGCTCGGTGGAGTTTTTGTGGGAAATTTTCCCCTAGAAGGCCCGCAGCCAATCAGGACATGCCACGTGTCCAAAGAAGTGGCGGGGTCGGAGGAGAACTTGGTTTTTTACCAAGTGTTTTGGAAAAGGTTTCAAAAGGAAGAATTTTTCCCGTGGGCCCGCCGACCAATCATTTGCTGCCACGTGCCCAGGGGAGAAAGTTGGAAAAATTGACTAAGTGTTGGTGCAAGAAATTTTTTTGAAGGATGGCCCCACGGCCAATAGAAACATGCCACGTGTCCAAGGAGGTTCAGACCGGCGGAGCGCGGGTGGAAATTGGGAATTTTTCCCAAAACATTGGCGCAAAAGTTAAAATGCCTGCGGAGTCTCCGCCAACTAATCACATGAGGACACATGTCAAGGAGTGGCGGGGCACGGGAATATTTGGAAAAGTTTCCCAAGGAGAAAATAAAGGAAAATTCAGAAGGGAAAACCCGCCCCCTTATTGCGAGCCAATAGAATCTCGCCACGTGTCCAGGTGGGGCAAAAAATTTAGAGCAAGCCCGCGAGGAAATTTAGGAGGGTCAAACCCACATCCAATGGGGTTTTGACACGTGTCCAGGCCAAAAATATCAAAGTGACCCGCATGAAAATTTGAAAGAATGGGCCCGCTCCCAATCAGAGCGTGACACGTGTCCCAGCTCATCGGCACGACAGGCGGGAAATTTTGGAAAATCTTCCAAAGGCTAAAACAAAGAAAAATGGAGCGGGAAGGGGCCCGTGCCCAATAAAATTTTTCCACATGGCACCTAGACTGGCGGGGTGCGGGGAAATTTTGAAATTTTTTCCAAATGACCAAAAAGGTAAAAATTCAAAAAAATTTCCCACCGACCCGATTTGGCCCTGTTTTGCCCTAAAACTTCAAATCGCCATATCTTTCGATCCAGAGCTTGGTTTTCACGTTCTTTATATCAATGGAAAGATGGTAAAATTATCTACAAGATTCAGGGTCATTTTTTCATTTTGGTGGAGTTTGGAGAGATAAAATCAAAAAAACCTCCTGGCACGTGGTCATGGACAGAAATGACGTTTCAACCACCGTTTTTAATGAAGAATGGCTCGCATTCTCTCCCAGCATGGTTAAAAATGTTAGGGAATGGGTCTGTCAGGGTGCCCATGCTATTTTGATGGAATTTTGGTCAATGGTTGAACCCCTTGCATGTTTTCCCATGTTTCTCTCTCCTGGGGTCGTGGTTTGCACTGTAAAAGCCAGAATGAGTTCATTTTGCAAAGGGAGACACTTTTTCAGCTCTGCAACTTCCTTTTCTTCCTCCTTGGCAGAATTTGTGAAGAAATTTTACCTTTCCATGTAATGCAGCACCTTTTCTTGCCTCTGGATCACTGTAATGTACTGTATTGGATCTGAGATGTTGATATATGTTATGTGATTAAAATCCCTCAATCCTTTCATATATCTATCATTGCTTTCTTGATCTTTCATTACATTTTGAGAATTTGTGCATGTTTTGTGCTTGTGTTTCCTTGTGGATTGTGTATTTCATGCAGCATCAGGTGTCTACAACTCCTTTGGTGCATCACCTATTAGCATTAGTTCTTTCTTTTTTGCATTTTCTATCCTTGTCCCTTTGGAATTTAGAGTAGATTTAGGAGTTTAAACCTCTGCAATTGTGCAAGTAAAATAGCTGATCAGAGGAGTTGAGGAACCAGCCTCTAATCTAGAGATTCCTCTTCCATTTTTACAAGTCCCACACTTGGGAAGAGGATTCAATGTTGTGCAATCACACTGGATGCTAGTATGATCAAACTAGAAATCTGATCAACATCCAGGGGGTGCTGTTGATTTGCAACAACAGTTTTGGCACACTTGATGGGACCTTAGAGGTCTTCCACTTTATCTTTGATAGGTTGGTGTGTTCCTGTTAAAGATTCAGCCTTTTGGAGGCACTTTCAAAAGCACATCTAGCGACTCCATCTGGTAAACAACTCATTCTCTAAGTTGCAGACCTGTTTTCCATTCATTTCCATCCATTCTTCTTTCCATCATTTTCATTCTTTTCCATTCCATGAAGTTGTGCAATCATGACTTCATTTCCATCATGGAATTCACATTTACAACAGCAATATATCACACCTCCAACATGTTTTACAAATCCTCCAAATCAGCATTTTGATCAAATTCAAAATCAGCATGTCTACCCATATGAGCAGCAATGCCAAAGTCAGTTTGGATATGAAGCATGTCAAGCACAAGGGTATGCTGGTTGTGAGGGCAGTCAAGAAGAAAATGTAGATCTGCTGGAACAAATCCAAAAGATGGAGGTAAACATGGTGCAATCCAGGGCTCAAGCACAAATGAAAGCATTTAGAATCGGTTGTAGAGCACCTTGTCCATGGGTGGGACCTTTTCCAAGGCATTACAACCCTCAAGAGAAGCTAGACTTCATGATTACAACACTACCATTGCTTGCAAAGTGGACTGAAGGAATAAAGGTGTATGAGAGGAGTATTCAACAACCTTGTCAATAGGTAAGCACACCATCTCATGCCTTTTCTCTCCCTCTTTCCCAATCTGTTTTATCTCAGCAGTGTCAAGTTTTAAACTCTCCATCTGTTGTCCCAAGTGTTGAATCCATTTCTCCATTCCCTAGTCTTCCACCCCATCTCAATTCTTCTATCCTTTTCCCTTCCAAACAGCCATTCCCTCCAAAGAAACAAGAGTTCCTACCTCCTCCACCACCACAAAAAATTGCAAAATCAATTGAGTTACAATCCACTTCTCCTCTTGCATTCCCAAATCCATGTTGGGAGGATAAAAATCAGAATGCCAATCAAGGAAAATAGTAGCAGAAAGAAGAGCCAAACAAGGATGAAGAAATTCAAAGTCTGAAGAGTTGGGCTCTTAAATTCGGGATTACAAAAATCCCCTTGATGGTGAAACCAATAGAGGATGTTGAAGTTGGAGAACAAGTGGAAAACAAGGCTGATTTTATAACAGCAATGAAGCGAGAAAAACAGCAGTTTGTTGGTGATGAGTTGGGTGTCCATGTTGGCACTTTGCCCAAAGAAAATGTTGATCCAGTTTGCACTACAAAATCAGCCATCGAGAAGGAAGGAAAACCATCTCAAAACCCCATCTTTGAGGAGCAAATGGATGAGGTCAAGTCAGTTTTTACAACAATAGAAGAAGGAAGCATTATTGATACATTTTTTCTTTCATTTGAAGGGGCTGATTTGATTGATGAAGCCATTATGGAGGTGAACAAAACAGGTCCAAATTGTGAGCAAAAGGCACAAGAAATTTCATGCTTCTCTCCCACTTCATCTCTCCAACAATCTGATTTTTGGGATGAGTTTGGATTGACAAGTTTCATGTTTGAAAATGAAGTTATACAGGGTGAAGAAAATGCAGATTTGGAGGCCACCATACAAGAGGGAGAGACTTTGCTGCAGCAAGACATTCAAGAGTTTGATTTGCCATCAGACTTAGAAGAATGTTTAGATGAAGAGCTAGCTGAAATTACCATGTTTCCTTCTTCACCATTCATTCTCCAACAACAAGAACTTGCTGCCATGGACAAAAGAGTTCAAGGACAATAGCCTACAGTTTGCAACATGCCTCTTGAATCAAAGCTGGAAGAATTTGATCTTCCAAAAGCTACAATGGAGGAGCTCCAAAGCCAACAATGTATTGCAGCAGGTAACAACAATGCAAAAGCAACTTCATTGGATGTTACAATCAATAACGAGGAGTTGCACACTATAGAAGAGTTCCATGTTGCCATGAAGGAAGAGAAAGGGCAAAAAAGTCCTACCATTGCTTCCACATCACCCACCCAAGAAGGTCTACAAGAAGACTCCATTTTGGAGTTGAAAATCAGAGCTATGGGCATATCAAATGGATCATACCTTGCCCAATAAGGTATTTGACTTCATTGGAGTCAAAGGAGAAGTCACAACCAGTCATGCTTGCTTCTAAGCATGAGGGTGAGCTACAAAGTACCAAGGATCAGCTGTCATACCTCTTCTCAATCCAATGCGAGCAACTAAAAGAGGTATTGGATTTGTTTTCAGTTGACACCTTGATGATTTGGGTAGAAGACTAGCTTCTTGTTGATTTTCCACTCATCCAATCAGCCATGTTCAGTGCCAAATCAGTTGCATGGTTGCAACTTTTGAGAAAGGGAAGCTATTTCTCCCAACCAGTTGTAGGGTTTGTTTAGCCCACTTTTGCTTCCAGTTAGAGTAGGATAGGTAGTTTTGCTTTCAGTAAAATAAGTGCTTGTGCACACTCTGCATGTTCCATTTTGGAGCATGTATGACCTTTAGTTTTGTACATAGTTTTTGTGGTGCTGGTTTTGCTCTTGCACAGTCCATTTCAGTGGGTTTCCAAGTGGCTCAGAGAGGAGGTTTTCAAAGTTTCAGATCAGTTTGTAGGCTACAACTCATGACTCCATGCCCAATGGATGCTTCAGAAACTGGTAACTTCATCCAGCAGGCAGATGACCCCCTCTGAGTCGCCAAAATTGTTATCCAAAATGTGCCCCTGCTCATTTTGTGGCTAACTCCTCTCATTCTTCCCTCTCTTGTGCCTCAGTCACAAAATTTTTCTTTTCAGGCACTCAAAACCTTCTGAAAAATGGCACCATTGGATAGAGCTCTTTCTCAGCTTTCCAGAAAGGTAAAGTTTTCCTCCTAACTCCATGTATTTTTCAAGTTATGGCTCGGCGAGAGTTTTTGTGGGAAATTTTCCCCTAGAAGGCCCGCAGCCAATCAAGACGTGCCACGTGTCCAAGAAGTGGCGGGGGTCGGAGGAGAACTTGGTTTTTTACCAAGTGTTTTGGCGAAGGTTTCAAAAGGAAATATTTTTCCCCATGGGCCCGCCACCAATCATTTGTTGCCACGTGTCCAGGGGGAAGATTTTGAAAATTTGGCTAAGTGTTGGTGCAAGAAAATTTTGAAGGATGGCCCCGGCCAATAGAAACATGCCACGTGTCCAAGGAGGTTCAGAGGCCGTGGAGCGCGGGTGGAAATTGGGAATTTTTCCCAAAACATTGGCGCAAAAGTTAAAATGCCTGCGGAGTCTCCGCCAACTAATCACATGAGGACACGTGTCAAGGAGTGGCGGGGCACGGGGAATATTTGGAAAAGTTTCCCAAGGAGAAAATAAAGGAAAATTCAGAAGGGAAAACCCGCCCCCCTTATTGTGAGCCAATAGAATCTCGCCACGTGTCCAGGTGGGGCAAAAAATTCAGAGCAAGCCCACGAGGAAATTTAGGAGGGTCAAACCCACATCCAATGGGGTTTTGACACGTGTCCAGCCAAAAATATCAAAGCGACCCGCATGAAAATTTGAAAGAATGGGCCCACTCCCAATCAGAGCGTGACACGTGTCCCAGCTCGTCGGCACGGCGGGGAAATTTTGGAAAATCTTCCAAAGGCTAAAACAAAGAAAATGGAGCGGAAGGGCCCGCACTTGCAATAAAATTTTTTTGCACATGGCACCTGGATCGTGGGGGCGTGGGGAAATTTTGAAAATTTTCCAAATGACCAAAAAGGTAAAAATTCAAAAAAAATTCCCACCGACCCGATTTGGCCCTGTTTTTCCCTAAAACTTCAAATCGCCATATCTTTCGATCCAGAGCTCATGGTTTTCACATTCTTTATATCAATGGAAAGATGGTAAAATTATCTACAAGATTCCAGGGTCATTTTTGCATTTTGGTGGAGTTTGGAGAGAGAAAATCAAGAAACACCTCTGGCACGTGGTCATGGATAGAAATGACGTTTCAACCACCGTTTTTAATGAAGAATGGCTCGCATTCTCTCCCAGCATGGTTAAAAATGTCAGGGAATGGGTCTGTCAGGGTGCCCATGCTGTTTTGATGGCATTTTGGTCAATGGTTGAACCCCTTGCACATTTTCCCATGTTTCTCTCTCCTAGGGTTGTGGTTTGCACTGTAAAAGCCAGAATGAGTTCATTTTGCAAAGGGAGACACTTTTTCAGCTCTGCAACTTCCTTTTTCTTCCTCCTTGGTAGAATTTGTGAAGAAATTTTACCTTTCCATGTAATGCAGCACCTTTTCTTGCCTCTGGATCACTGTAATGTACTGTATTGGATCTGAGATGTTGATATATGTTCTGTGATTAAAATCCCTCAATCCTTTCATATATCTATCATTGCTTTCTTGATCTTTCATTACATTTTGAGCATTTGTGCATGTTTTGTGCTGTGTTTCCTTGTGGATTGTGTATTTCATGTAGCATCAGGTGTCTACAACTCCTTTGGTGCATCACCTATTAGCATTAGTTCTTTCTTTTTGCATTTTCTATCCTTGTCCCTTTGGAATTTAGAGTAGATTTAGGAGTTTAAACCTCTACAATTGTGTAAGTAAAATAGCTGATCAGAGGAGTTGAGGAACCAGCCTCTAATCTGGAGATTCCTCTTCCATTTTTGCAAGTCCCACACTTGGGAAGAGGATTTTGATTTACAACAACAATTACCAATAACATTACCCATGGCTCTTAAACTCAACCATGTAATATAACCCAAAACTAAGATGGTAGGTTTGAACATGGTGGCCAAATAAAATTATCACCATCTACCCAATATATACACCAACCCTCAAGTTAAATTTGATTCCAGGTGATATGAGCAATATCAACACAAGAATCAACAAAACTCATTTAAAATGATCGAAAAAATAGATTCATAAGACCATTGAATTATGCTAAGTGGCAATCCAAAAAAATGAATTCGGATAAACACCGATCATTTCAAAACTCACCAACATCTTCAACATGTCACTTAAGAAAATTTATTTCTAGAATGGAAAGAAGAGATATATCATTATTTGTTCATGAAAACCCAAGAACGGTATTATGAAATGAAGCTTGATCTCAATATCAAAATAAATACAACCAATTAGTAAATAAGATACCATATATATGTTTTCATAAATCAATAATCTACTGACAGAGTACAATAATGCCACGAAACCACTTAAATATATATATATTAATTTGCATTAAAATGTCAAGTGCCCCCACCTAACTTATCATAAATACATGCATGTAGAATGTTGTGTAATGAAGATAGAGAAGTTTAAAATTATTTTCTAAAAAAAGGAGGGTATGTCAAATTTTGTCGATAACACTTGACCATCTTTGGCTAGATTCTTGTAATAAGGATTTAGACTACATCAAAGATGAAAAATTAAAGATCAAGAGTGAAAAGAAGACATGTTTTTTCTTGAGTTAATCTTCATGGACCCCAAAAATACATTAAACTAATATCCAGGGATGAATGTATGGTTGATTATAAATGAAGAAGGGATGTAAGGAGATTGGGAAGTGAGGGTTGGATAAGATCAAATACAGATTCGGTCTTCATTGGTTTGAAAATCAAGTACAACTCTTTACATCAAGTATATCAAGTAGAACATTCATTTATGAAATCAGATAAATTATTCTATAAATCATCTTTGACTAAAAGTTTCAAGAGAATCTTACCATTTGAACAACTTGATAGACATCTTCATCTAATCCAGAAATTTGTAGAGATGAAGCATATTGGTAATTTTAATGATAAAAAACTTTTCAGAAATGCCAAGACACAAGCAAACTAAACCAAAAGTAACCAAGGAAAATACAAAAATATATACATAATAAACAAAGTAAGATACTCAATTGTAATAATGTTTTAAATGTTGACCATTGACTGTAAAACGTAACCAATCACCATCAATTTACCTCAAGTGAAAAGCATTATTTCCCAAAAGTGAATCTATTTGATAAGGAATAAGCTAAAGGGAGTAAAATTTATGATGTTTTCTAGGTTTTTCCCTAGCCTTATCCCAACATAAAACAAGGTATCCAACATGAAAATTCTTAACTGTAACCTTCTTGTCAAATAACCTTTTCAGTTTTTCTTTACCCTTTTCAATTTTTGTAAAGCAATAACTCTTGTTTGATCTAAAGCAATCAATTCATCCAATCATAGTTACAAATCATCTAAATCATCTTAACCATAGTTCAACGCAATATGTACGAAATAAATTTGTAATTTAATAGGCTTGGTAGCTTCAAAACCGTAGGCGCAGGCATAAAGGGTCGAAACCGATTACTTGTTTTGACTGGTAGTTCTGTCACTCATAATGCTTCAAAAAATTTAAATGCCAATTTTTTTACTACTATCAACCATCTTGTTAATAATGTTAATCAAATTTTTATTTGTGGATTCAACTTGTCCATTACCCTATGGGTAATATTTTGATGAATGACTCAAATGATTGAATATTTGCTAAGAAAATCTAAGTATTCCTCATAAATGAATTGTGGACCATTGTCTAATATTTTTTTAGGGTTTTCAAAACAAGAAAAGATCTAATTTTCAAAAATTAACAACTTCGCTAGTAACATAACTTTTTAAAGAAACTTCTTCAGCCCATTTAGTAAAATAATCAATAGTTGTTAAGATATGTCTATGACCAATTGAAGAAGGGGGATGAATATCAGAAATAAAATCAATTCCCCACTTGGTATATGGCCTATCTTAAATGAAATGGTTGGTAAGCGTTCACAACTAACAAAAAAATTGACAAGGGGCACATGACCTAACCCATTTGTATGCATATTTAAATAAAGTAGGCCAATAATATCATGCACATAAAATTTTATGAGTAGTATTTTTAGCAACATAATGGCCACAAAAATACCTTCATGAAAATTTTTAATACGTTCTTAGTTTCATCATGTGTCAAACATATTAAAAGGATGCCATCACGGTTTTTAAATAAAAACAAAATTTTCTAAAAGAAAAAATTTAAGGGCTTGAAATTGAAGTGCACTTCGTTGACTTTTATCTAAGTTTTTAGGACATGATTAATTTTTAATAACATGGTTGGTAAGTGTTCAAAAATAGCAAAAACTTGGCAAGGGAACATAACCTAACCCATTTGTATGCATATTTAAATAAAGTAGGCCAATAATATCATGCACGTAAAATTTTATGAGCAGTATTTTTAGCAACATAATGGCCACAAAAATACCTTCATGAAAAATTCTTAATACGTTCTCAGTTTCATCATGTGTCAAACATATTAAAAGAATGCCATCACAGTTTTTAAATAAAAACAAAATTTTCTAAAAGCAAAAATTTAAGGGATTGAAATCGAAGTGCACTTTGCTGACTTTTATCTAAGTTTTTAGGACATGATTACTTTTAAAGTAATAAATAAGATCATGATACCAATAATCTTGGGAAAAAAACAATCTCATTCTTGCATGATGAAACCTATATTGAATTTGGAAGACAAATCAACACCGTCATGGTATGAAAATGAGGGACATCATGTAAAACATCATCCATAGTTAAAATAACAACATTGATAGCATAATCAACATTTTCAGCCAAGTGTTTAGCAATCTCATTTCCTTTAATGGTCTTACAAGTTTCCAATTCTAAGTCAAATTGTTGGATTTTGAAAATCCATTTAGCTAATATTCCATCAATCATGGGTTGTTTAAGAAAATATGCTAATATAGGGACATTAGAATGAACAATAATTTTATTTCCCATTAGAAAATATTTGTATTTTCCCAAAACCAAGACTAATGTAAAGAAAAAATTTCAATTAAAGGATACCCGACTTCAACATATTTGAGAGTTTGACTAAAATAAGCAATAGGTTTCTCATCATTTCCTTCAAAATATTGAGTTATAACAACACCCAAAGCTTTATCACATTAAGATATAAAATGAATTGTTTAGAAAAATTAGGTTTAGCCAAAATGGGTGTTGAAGCGATAGCATTTTTGACATCAACAAAGGCAAAATATGTGTGAGAGTCCCAAAAATAATTCTTTTTGAGTAAGATATGTAAGGGAACAACTTTATCGTAAAATTCAGATATGAATTTACGTAAAAATTATTTTTTCCAAAAAATGAACGTAAACCTGACTCATTCTTAGGAGGATTTAATTCTTGGATAGCTTTCACCCTTTCTAGGTCAATGGAGATACCATTCTTTGTAATAATATGACCCAATAAATTACCCTCTGTAACTCTAAAAATTGATTTTTTGGATTTAGAGAAATACCAAACTTGCGGCAGCGAATGAAAATTTCTCTTAAATAGTCTAAATGTTTATTTCTTTTAAGATAATATAAAATCAATTCATCGAGATAAAATTGTATAATTACACCAATCGATCATCAAAAGTAACATGCATTGCTATTTGAAAAGTATCACTTGAGTTAATTAAACCAAAAGGCATACAATTATAGGAAAAGGTACCTTTTCGAGTGGTAAAAGTAGTTTCGTTCCGATCATCTGGATTCAAAAATATGATTATAACTAGATAATCTATCTAAAAGAGACATCATTTCGAGTTGATGACATGCTGCAAGATTTCATCAATATTTGGAAAAGGGAAGTTATCTTTACTACTTACATGATTTAAATATCTAAAATCAACACAGAGACAAATGTCTCCATTTTTTACGTACAAGTACTAAATTAGTAACCCATTTAGAATATCTCATAGGGTAAATGACACCACCTTTAAGAATATTCTCAAGCTCCTTATTGATGGTGTCTTCCAATAAGGGGATTACTCTCCCAGGATTTTGACATACACGTTTTTATTTTAGGTTTGATAGGGATGTCATGTTTAATGGTATTTTTATCATATCCCTTTAAGTCTTTATATGATCATGCTATCAAATAGATGAATTATTTCAATAGCTTTAAAAAATAATATTTCTCCTTTTGAGTTAAAAAAGAACCAAGATAAAAAAAATAATTCTTCTGTTATACCTAGGTTAACAGTAATGATATCACCTATAATTCTTCTCGAAGGTTCTACAAAAAAAGAAATCTTAGGTTGATCATGTGGGGAGAATATAAAATCTAGACTTACCAAACCGACAAGAAATTTATTACTAGATAGTGACAAGAAATTTATTACTAGATAGTTCAAGTAATCACCATAATGAGCACGAGTCATCTCGAATCAAAATAATAACCTTTCAAAATTGATCAATGTGTCCATCACAAGATAAAATCAGCCAAATAGTTTCAACATCAAGGATCATAGCCCTATACAATTATTTGAAAATGCACTCAATTTGATCAACACATAGAGGATTAGAGGAAAAAATAACAATCATGCTAGCTTTTGAATTGAATTATCTAAAAACATGATTAATGTTGAAGGCTTCATTCAATTAGAGACCAAAATTTTTGAGTGTAACGATGAAGACAATTTTGATTAGTCTTGTAAATATTTTTCACTTTTCTTATTACAAGTTATAAATCTCCAAAACTACTAACTTCTTAATGTTTAAAATCAATGCTTGTTGTAAACCTAAACACAAATCCTCAAACTCAGTAGTGTTATTTATTTTTTCAAAGGAGATCTTGGAAACATAGTTAAATTTCTTACCCGCAGGTGATTTGATAACCATACCAACCCCATTTCCAATTTGGGAGCATGCACCATAAAAAACATAATCCAAATGTCATCAGAAGGAAATGATATAACAAGTTGGTGATATTCATCATCAAAAGAATTAATATCTAAATTATTCAAGCCATAAGTTCCAGTACCATTTTTTTCATGCAAATGTGCAACATGAAAATTTCATATTTTGAAGCATTACAATGGACCCCAGTGTAAAAAATTTTGTTGGTAAAACCCCTTGAGAAATTCCCTAGGTTAGCTCTCCATGTGTAAAGATTATCCCCATACATGTAATTTTATTGTCTGTGGTCTTAACCCTTCTCATGTGTTGACGAGATGACAACAAGTTCATAGGATTCTTTGGAGACAATGTCTTTCAAGGAGGATCTTTTGACAGACATAGAAATGGCTATTTTTAGCTTTTCTAAGGCTAGTGAATATTCTCCAAAGTGAATTTCAAATAATAAATTCATCGGGAGGTGTATTAATAATTCTAGATCATTTTTCAAGTGATTTAGGGAATATATGGAGATTTAGGAGCAATTTAAGCAAAAGCGGGCTTTTGAGGCCAAAGGAGTTTACATTGTGAACAAGAACCTAAGCTTTGGGAGATGATTTTGGAGCTCCAAATGATTTGGAGTTAAAAAATACCAATGGAAAGTTGACTCAATGTCCTACATGGTGATAATCTCACATTTTCACAAGACTCGTGCATTTCTTTCCACAACTCATTCTTTGCAAGCACAACTAGTGGTCCCGATTAAAAATTCCATTTTTGAGGAGGTTTAAATCTGAAACAGACCTTGAGACTCATCTCAAAATCATATAAATAAGTTCCCAAAAATTCATCCGGAGCTCCGACAATGTCATTTTCAAGCTCCTCTCCAAGGTACAAGCTCCATACTTAACCAAAATTTTGGTGCCACATGTCACTTTGGGGATAATGTGTAATTTTGTGTCCCTCAATCCATTTCCAAGGGAATAATGGGGATAGAAAAATGTACCCCCACCTTAAGCCTCATAGACCCACCACATGACCCTAGGAGCTCCGATAAGCATCTTCGCCAAATTTCTAGCCCCTGCTCCAACTCACGCATGCTTGAAACTTTTCATCACCAAGATAATGTACAATTTTGGTGTCCCTCTGTCTCATTCCAAGGGGACAAGTGGGGAATAAAAATGTGCCCCCACATTATGCTCCTAGAGGGTTCCTCAAATGACCAAACTAGTTCATGTGCTCAAATTAAGATCCTTCCATTATCTCCCTTGCATGTGCATTCATAACACGTGTCACCGTGTGGGGCTAAGGAATTTTTTTGTGTCCCTATGTCCTATTCCAAGGGAACAAGGGGGTATAAAAATTCACCCCCTTATTCTCTCTCTCTTTTTCTTTTTGATGCCTATAAAACCCAAAGTTAGCCATTTTTCACTCCCCTCACCATTGCTCTGCTTTCTACCCAAAACACTGGAAAAATATTTCTAGATTAATTTATCTCCATTTTTATCCTTATATTCACCCCTCCATTTTCCTAAGATCACGGAAAAATAAATTTCATGAAAAATCACAATTTTTTAATGCTCCAGTTTCATCTTTTGCTAGATTAACTCCGTAGTCCACGAAAGAGAAATTTTTGTATCTTGCAAAGTAGTGCATGGATGAAAGTGAGGTTTTTTTGTTCTTCACCATTTCCAAGAGACTTGAAGACCCAAGTGATAGCAATTACATGCATATCTTGGATTTTTTTATGGTGAGAAAACCCTAACTTCATGCCCTCATTTTGTAAAATTTTATTTCTGTTGTTCCGGTGATCGGTTTGAGATAAAAATTTGTATGTGAGATAAAGAGAAAAAACCCATCACAAAAAGTTATTTCACAAAAAATCGAGAGGTCGAGAAAGATAATTTCCAAAATATAAAGTCTCTACATGAGCACTTACTATAAATAGTAAATTCTCATAGTGGGAAAATTATTCAAAGGTAGTGTGTACAGAGAACATCCAGAGGAACAAACAAGGTGATTGAAGTTGAAAAGGGTGAAAAATGGAATTTTCTAAAATAGTAAATCCTCATTCTGAGTGCTAGAAGTTATAGTTATTTATATTTATGGTCATCGCGCTACTTTGAAAAATATTCACAGGGGTGTACGATAGTTTCATAGTTCAAACAAGGCAATTCATCCTCCACCGAGCATCCCAAGACATCACTGTGGTCACAATAGTGTACATGAGCAAAGAAGAACACCACATGGCACAACAATGAAAAATGAAAGGCATTTTGTAGTCCATGAAAGTATTCCAAAAGGGTTGATGGATTCAAATATCATCATGGTAAATATTTAAAAATTCAAAGGAATATGCTCTTCCCAATGAGTGAGATGAGTGAGCTCAGTTAGTTGTTCAAAGTGACACAAACTAGTTTAACTTAGTGGGATAAGTAAGAAAGTTGGGTTAAATTTTTCAAGATAGGAAAGTTCCATCAAACAAAAGTGATTCCTTTCAAAAATTTAAGTGGCAAAGCATGTCTCCATAGAGGTCGAGCTTCCCTGAAGTAACAATGAATTGATTCCACAACAAGCTCTTGATAATTCTCCAATAGATAACGCCATATCGCCACTAGATGAGACATTCCCATGGATTATAGAAATGATTAGAAGTGAGCCAAGGATAACTCAATAGGTTACCATAACAAGTCTTGAGGAAATATTAGAGATGTGGAAGTCCAAACGAAGGAATAAATCTCAAATGACATTCTCGCTTCTTGAGTAGAGCCTCAGGCAATCAATATGTTGAAAATGCAGAACCTAATGTTAACAAGTCTTTTGAAGAAATGCCTCCATCATACTATGCATTGAATCAAATTTAAATGGACCAAGCCTTGCACGAGGGTGATTCATATATATTAAAGGAATCCTCCTCCCTTATCCTCACTAAAAATATGTAAAAGAAAACAATTGGGCAATTGGAGAAACATGTACAAGATATTAGTGCCCACATTCAACCCTTCTTGGAACCTTAATCAACATCTCCCCTTTCGATCAAATATATTCCTCCAATCAGAAGTGTTGATCGAGAAGTGTTGATCCTGAAGTGGTTAAGAAAGAATGAGGATACAAGATATGGTGGAAGACCAATGAGAAGTGGATTGATAAAATCATTGAGCAAGGAAAGTCATTGTGTCTAGACATTATTTCTCTCATCAAGTATGCTCTTGGAACATTGTCTGAAGTGAACAAGACAAAGAAGGATTTTTTAAAAGAGGTAAATCATTTGGATGAGGTACTCCCATTGATGTCTAAGATGATTTCCTTTGACTCTTATGCCCTCATGAGTAATAAAGTGTTTGCATCATCTGTTGAATATTTGTCTTAAATTTGGATCGACATCATGGATACAAGATATGAAATTATCAAGAATTCCATATCTGAATTGGACTCTTGTGGGAAATAGGTTTTGGAAATCTTAAACAAGGTCTACCACCATGTTCAAATATTTGAGATCCCTTCAATCAATGAGAAATCACCATTAGAAGAGATCATCATTGCATTCTTGGAGTTAGTCAAGAAGGAGGAAGATGACTCTCTTTCCTTCAATGAAGACAATTTAGAGTCCCTAGCTGACCTATTAGAAGTTACATTTTTGAAATTACAATGGATCATGATGAATGGTTCTTGTTATCTAAATAAATCTCCTAGTTATTTGGATAACTTATATTTTCATTATGAATTTGATGTTTCACATTTCAGGTTGCACACACTCAAGATTATTCTTTTAAACACCTTGGCATAGATGCACTTCCTCTGTGCACTCTTTTGCACCTTCCTTCTACTTTTTCATTCTTTTATCTCCTTCCATTTTCGCTCACATGCTTTCCTCCTACGCACTTGTTTTCTCTCCTATCCCATTGTGCACTCCTTACGTGCAACTCTGAAGACTTACCTTCCAATCAGCTAAGTCCCTGGCATTCCTCTTGCGCACTTACCCAGACTCAGTTCTTTCTGCATCCTCTTTTCTTTCTTCCTCCACATGCCTTCCTTTAGTTGAATGCCCACATCTTATTTTCATACTTTCCTTCTACAAGTATGCCTTCCTCTTCAAGCGTGTGATCCTCTCGTGCCTCCTCTTCATTTCCCTTTCACGCACTTACTCCTCATCTCCTCGCGTGCATAACATGTGTCCCTCTTCACCTCTTTCTTCCACTTTTCCCTTACACCCACATTTCACGTGTTCACCTTCCACATGTCAACCCAATGCTCCTTCAAAGGAAAAATCCTAAGTGGGCTTCTAAATGAGCGTGGAGCCTCCATGCATCTGGTTTCATAAAAGGACAGGATCCCAATTCAAATTTCAAATGAGCATATATTTTGACTCGCACTCAAAATCCCACAAATCGGGCACTTTGTTGGAAAGATATAGGCCTTTTCTATGCCATGGAGATCTAAAAATTTAATTTTAGAGAGGCTAGGTGTGGAAAAAATGAAAAAACATCTTCGTGCCATTAATACAGATCTAATTACCCCCAATAACCAGATCGAATTTGATTTGATCCACCATTCCTCCTTCTTCAAGGTACCAAACAAGTAATTGATGCAAGAATGACAGATTTGGGGTGGATTTACAGAGCATTTATTGGTGGTTATTAGTGGTGTAAGATTTAAATATGATTTTCCCTCCCTTTTTCTTTCTCTTCTCTCCTTCTTCTTCTATAAATAACATAGTTCTCGCTTTGTAAAAATATGTCTCCATGTGGTAATGACACCATGTCAAAATGGTGGCTGAATTCCCATGGGTCTCGGACCTTGGCATGGTATCTCGCAATATATTCTCACCTCTTGCTCTCGAATGTAAATGACTGCATCCCTTGAGCTTTAAAATAGTGTTTTGTGAAACTCTTGTCTTCTCTCTCTTGTTTTCATTGAATCTCACCTCTCTCTTTGCGTTTTCTAGCATGCATGCATATTCCTCTGCTTATAGTACCCACATTCATGTGTTACACACGTCGGAAGGCCAAGCCCGTGTGTTGATCTATGGTGCACATCGTCCACCCTCTTCTCTTGCACCCTCTCTATTTCCTTCTCTGCTCATGGAGAGAGATCGACCCTTTCCTTCTAGCGCTATCACCTTCCTTAGCTTAGGATTTTCCATTTCTACACATCCTTCTATCCCTGGTCCCTTGGCATGTTTAGTCTAGGATTTTCTTTCAACATTAGGAGTAGTAGTAGCATTAGATGTAGGTAGAGGAACCAGCCTTCTCCAGAGATCCATCCCAAGCGTGCAAGGTCCCACAACTTGGGGGTGGTTCCATTATGGTCTCAGACACCTTGAACCTTTTGAGATCCAAGACGTAGGTGCACATTTGAGCAACAAATAGTTTCGCACACTCGTTGGGAGCCGAGTGAAGAGCTTTACATCTTTATCTTAGAAATTTCAATGTGTTATTGCTAAGATCCATCCTTGGGAGATATTTTTCAACACATCTGGAAATTCCATTGATTCAATGAACCCATTATCTCATGTACAAACCAGTCTCCCCTCATTCCACCATTCATTTCTCCTTTTTCACCATTCCACATTCCTCTTTTGAAGTTGTGTAATCATGACATCTTTTCCACCATGGAATTCTCATTTGTAGCAAAAAAACTATTTCCCTCCATCCCCACAGTTTCAAAATCCTCCTCCAAATCAGTTTTATAAGCCCCATTGTCCCGAAAGTGCATACAACCCAATTTTTTGTAACCAAAATGTTTATGAAGAATAGGTTTATGCAGATAATGGTGGTAACTCTTTGGCTAAAACTGATTTTGAGAGGTAGGTGCTAGAGACAGAGATGGAAATGATGCATCTCAGAGCTAAGTTCTCTATAAAGGAAGCTATAGTTAGCTACAAGGTCCCTTGTCCATGGGTCAAACTGCCGTACTGCCGGTTTAGCACCTAACAAAAGTTGTACTTCATCATTAAGATGCTACTCCAGATTACAAATTGGGTGGAAGAAATGGAGGCTCAAAAATCTAGCGTGTGGCAACCCTGTCAATGGGGCAACCTTACACTACCATCTTACAGCCCTCCCACTCCTCCGCATAAACTTACATCATCTCATATTGTTGTGCGTGTTCCTATCTTCTTGTGCGCTACCCCCATTGAGAATTAGATCCTCTCTCCCTTACTTTCATATCATCATTTCTCTTCCATTCTCCTTCTTACGTATGCCTCTTCTCCTCTTGTGTGTGCACCTTCCATCACTTCTATGTCCATCCTCCTATTTTCTTCTGAGTCCCCTTTTTCTAGTTGTACCATAAATGAATAGCCCCCAGAAAATGCACCTCTCCCAACCAATGTCATCATGTTCGATGACTACAAGATAGTTGAAGAATGACGTGACTGATGTGACTCCAAATAGGAAGAGGAAATCATACGGGTGCATTTTCCAAAGGAGAATCAGTTAGCTCTAGAGGGTGCTATTCTGGGGGAGGACCATACAGTTTCAGAGGCTCCAAGTGTAGAGCAGGCCATAAGAGAATGTTTAGTTATTCCTCCCACTTCCTCCCCTTCAAAATCTAATGTTGAAGAAGAGTTTGAGATTTCAAACTTCATGTTTGAAGATGAAGGGGACGATGGTGAGTAAATTGTAGATCCAAAAGACACCATGGAGGAGGTTGAACACATGTAGCAAGACAACAAGGAGGCAGATGGTCTGTCAAACTTGGAAGATTGCTTTGATGGAGAGGAGCCCATGTAGATCACATCATTTTTCCCTCCATCATCCACTTTCCAAGCACACGAGCCTACTATCATGAAGGATAGCGTTCAAGAAAAATAGCCTACACTTCATGATATCCCTCTGGAACCAAGGTTAGAGGATCATAGTCTTCAATGTTCTTCACAAGAGAAGGAAGGAAAAGGGAAAGAGGATGTCATCATCTCTCTCACACCATCCACCCGGGAAAGTTTGCAAGAAAATCTCATATGTGGGATTGAGATTCAAAGTAATGAGCAAACCACAAGGATTAGACCATGCCCAATAAGATATCTGGCTATCCTAGAGCCAAAAACAAACTTTCCACCAGTTATGCTCATTTTAGAGCATGAGGTAGAGCTTTAGCGTGCAAAGGTCGATGAAGACACTTCCAAGATCTAAGTATAGAACAACTCTAGGAGGTGTATGTTATGTTTCTTGATACTTTAAGGAGGGTGAAACACCATCAATAAGGAGGTTTTTCACTCTTATTCCCGACCATGTTCAACGCCAAATCAATTACATGGTCACAATTTGTAAGGAAGGGAAGCTACTTCTCCCTGCTTATTGCAGGTTTTACTTGAGTGTCCCTTGCCTCTTATTAGTTTAGGTTAGTTTACATTTGCTTTCAATAACACAAGTGCTCATACACACTCTGCATGTTCCATTTGGGACATGTATGATTTTCAAATTTTGTACATAGTGTTGTGCTTCTATTTTGGTGCACTCCCTTTGGTGCATTTCCTTTCTATCATGCCCACATCCCCCTTTTGTTGCTTCCTGGGATGACAGTTTAATTTTGGCAGAGGTAGTTCCAACAGTTAGTACATAGCTTCCACTCTCATCAATCCAATTCAGAATATCTTCATATGAGAGAAATAGTTCAGTTCAGAGTTCAGACAGAGCTTCAAGTGACTCTAGGGTGTTCTTCAAGTTACAGACTAGATCTTCAAGATTAGAGCACTGAATCCATGCCCAATGGAATTATAAGGCTACTGGTCTCTTCATCTAGCAGGAAGATGGCCCCCAAAATTCACCAAAACTGTTATCCAAATAACTCTCCTAGTTATCTGGATAACTTATATTTTCATTATGACTCTGATGTTTCACATTTCAGGTTGCACACACTCAAGATTGTTCTTTTAAACACCTTAACATAGATGCAGTTCCTCTACGCACCCTTGCACACCTTCCTACTCCTTTTTGCATTCTTCTATCTCCTTCCATTTTCCCTCGCATGCCTTCCTCCTACATGCCCGCTTTCTCTCCTATCCCATCATTCACTCCTTGTGCAAACCTCTGCAGACTTACCTTCCAATCAACTTTCCCTAGCATTCATCTTGCATGCTTACCTGCACTTCGAGTTCTTTCATGTTTCCTCTTTTATTTCTTCCTCCATGTGCCTTCCTTTATTTGAATTCCTACATCTTGTTTTCATACTTGCCTTCTGCAAGTATGCCTTCCTCTCGCACGTGATCCTCTGTGCCTCCCCTTTATTTCCCTTTCACACGCTTGCTCCTCATCTCCCCACGCACATAGTGCATGCCACTCTTCACCTCTTTCTTCCACTTCTCCCTTGTGCCCACATTCCATGTGTTCACCTTCCACGTGTCAACCTGACACTCCTTCAAAGGAAAAATCCTAAGCGGGCTTCTAAATGAGCGCAGATCCTCCACGTGTCTGGTTTTATAAAAGGATAGGATTGGGGTTGAATAGTCAAAGTATTGAGATATGCCGAGAGGATGATACCAAGTGTTAGAACAATGCTAATTCAAGAGCAAAATTGGGGGAGGGTTTCCAAACAACCGCCAGGTGCCATGTGTCCCCTGGTCGGATATATGACCTGTTGAGCAAAAGAATTAGGGAAAACATGAAGAAAATGAGTGAGACGCAAAATAAGCTACATGTTAGCTTGATGCAACTTCAAAAGTGAAATAAAAAGGCTGCCCTCAGACATGTGCCAGCCCTCCATGTGTTTGGTTTCAAAAGGGGGCCCGTTTTGGTAGTTGGTTCCCACCATTTTGTACGGACCTGATTCAAATTTCAAATGAGTATATCTTTTGACTCAGTACTCAAAATCCCACAAATCTAGCACCGTTGGAAAGATCTTGGCCTCGTCTATGCCATGGAGATATGAAAATTTAATTTTGGAGAGGTTAGGTGTGGAGAAAATGAAGAAATGTCTTTGTGCCATTAATGCAGGATCTATTTGCCCCCAATAACTAGATCGGATTTGATTTGATCCACCGTTCCTCCTCCTTTGAGGTGCCAAACAAGTAATTAATGCAAACATGATAGATTTGGGGTGGATTTACAAGCATTTATTGCTGGTTTTTAGTGGTTGAAGATTTGAATATGAGTTTCCCTCCTTTTCTCCTTCTCTTCTCTCCTCCTATAAATAACAGAGTTCTCGCTTTATAAAAATATCTCTCTCATGTGTGGTAAAGACACCATGTCAAAATGGTGGCTAACTTCCCATAGGTCTTAGACCTTGGTGTGTTCTCTCAAATATATTCTCACCTCCTACCATGAATGTAAATGATTGTGCATCCCTTGAGCAATAAAATCATGTTTTTTTGGAACTCTTGTCTTCCCTCTCTCATTTTCATTACATCTCACCTCTTTGTTTTCATTTTCTGGCATGCTATGTGTATTCCTCTACTTGCAGTCCCCCACATTCATGTGTTGTGCGTGCCGAAGGCTGAGCCCACGTGTTCATCTATGGCATGCACCGTCCACCCTCTTCTCCCACACCCTCTTTGTTTCCTTCACCACTTGTGGAGAGAGATCGACCCTTTCCTTCTAGCACTATCACCTTCCTTGGCTTAGGATTTTCCCTTTCTGCACATCCTTCTATCCCTGGTCCCTTGGGATGTTTATTATAGGATTTTCTTTCAGCATTAGGAGTAGCAGTAGCATTAGAGGTAGGTAGAGGAACCAGCCTTCTCTGGAGATCCATTCCAAGCGTGCAAGGTTCCACAACTTGGGGGTAGTTCCATTGTGGTCTCAGAAACCTTGGCCCTTTCGAGACCCAAGACGTGGGTGCACGTTTGAGAAACCAACAATTTTATCAATGTAAGAAGATTGATGATGTCCCCATAACATGGATCAAGGTGTTGGACTACGTGAGAATTCTAGAGGTGGATAAGTTGACGATCGCAATAAATCGGTTCAAAAGAATTCAATGAACAAGAATGAGAAGCAAGAATAAACAAGTTCTTCATCAAGAAGGCTTCTTCATAAAAACTTTAGCTTATCCCTTCTTCTCTACTTCTCCCTTTCTCTTCTCTCCCTCCTAATTCTTTGTTGATTCTAATCATTGTATTTTTTCCTATTCACTTAAGTGACATATTTTTGAATTATAAAATTATTTTCTCAAAATTATAAGAGAAATACTTAATTTATATTTTCTAATGGAAAATGAAAGGTCACAGGTGGAATAGGAATACAAATAGTCATATGAGGGGATATGAGAGGCCAATTCACATTGCTATAAATTTAGATGGATTCTCCATTTGAAAGGATCCTGAAAATTTAGTTCTTTGTAGAAATAGTGGATTATGATCTATTGTTGAGCTTTGTATCACCAATACACATGAAATAAAATCTACATTTCTTCCATTCTCATTTTCTTGTATTCCTCTACTTCTCTCTTTTATGCACTTTACAAGCATAATGATCCAGTAAGAGCTTTGTATCTTTGATAGATGAATCTAAGGACTTGGTATCTAGGTTTTTCCATCTCACTAGATAGCTTCATTGTTTCTTTCATCTATATTGAATGTTTAACCACTATGGTTGTTAGGTGCGAACTCTACAATTGGCATACTAATGGCAATAACCTTCCTTTCCTTATTTCTCTCCTTCCCCCATTGATTTGATTTCCTCCCTTATACCTCATACAAGAACTTTTCATAGGTTCAGTGGAGTGTCCTTATGTGATCCCCTGGAATTCATTCAATAATGGGTGTTGCTCCATTCAATGTAGAGGGATGTAGCCCCATGAACATTGGTGGAGACACCTAATTTTACCAACTGAATTTTTTTCTCACAAACAGCTTTTTGGTGACTCTGCTAGGAGATATTTTCCCAAGTGTACCCAAAAAATCTTTGTCATACACAAAAGTACATATTATAAACAAAAAAAATCATATTTCAAATAAAAGTTAATTATTGAAGGTGACTTCATCAAGGAACGAATCCTTGTCATATTTTTTTCCTACACCACAATGAATAAATTTCCAGATTAGAGCAAAGTACCAATGAGTGAAAGTGAATAATAATAAGAAGAAGGTTTATGAGAAACATGGATTGTTGATCAGCCATGGTTTTGGATTAGTTATTGCAAAGAGGAGAATTCAAAAATGGGCAAAGGGTCTCTTACTTCAAGCAATAACCTACAATTAAACAAAGGAAAGAAAATAGGACTTGCTGATGAGGAAGAACATAGGGAACTATTGAAAAATATGCAAAGAAGATACAAGATGTTGTGTGAAGCCCACGAATACCAAGAATATTTTGAAGATAACACTTTCAATATCACTTAATTGAATGAGAAGCTCTGAGCCATGTCTTTCATCACTCTATCTTGGGATGATTTCCTTGCATATAAAATGATGAGATGATACCCTTGAGATTGATTATGTGCAAATAATCATGAGAATTATACAAGGAGATTCCAACCCCCAGATATTCGTCGAAATTCTGAAATATGCTAAAGCCTTGTAAGAAATGTATGAACAACTTGAAGCACTCCACAACAAGGAAGAAGAAGATGATATTTATCCTATGGAGGAAGATCCGATGATTGTGTATACTAAAATGTGTTCATCCATGGAATATTCTTGGATGCTTCCAATGAATTCCTTATCCTTGAACCTTCTAATGAGAATCAAATCAACACTATGGAGGATGATGAAAGATAGGGTGGTGCTGAATCCATGAAGGTAATATTTTCAGCTATACACAACTAACTAAAGAAACTTCATGAGAACATTGTATTTCATATCCCTTCCTCTAGATGACTTCCTTGCATATGGTGATGAAGAAATTGAATTTTTTAAAAGACAATATGGGAAAAGAATTCTGGGAACAAAAAAGGAAATTCTAACCTTGAAACCTATAATGAAATTTGGAGGTATGTTTTAGCTTTGCAAAGAAGGTATGAACACCTTGAAGAACTTCGTGTTGTCGAGGATAAAGAAACTCAAGAATAATCTCATGATTTTCCACATTATGAGGTTTTTATCCTTGGAATATTCTTAGATGCTTTTGAAGAAGATCATATCCTTGAACCTCCTCATGAGAATCCAATCGGCATGGTGGAGTATGATGTAGAAGATATGATAGTTGAATCTCCATTCATCAATTCATTCTAGCTTGAAGCAAAAACATTGATGAAGAAATGAATTCTAGTGAGCAAGATTCTTTTCACACAACAAAAGATCCAATGTTTTCCAAATAATCCACCAACAATGAAAAATTACGAGAAAGCCATCCTTCACCTTGGACTCAAGATGTTGAATGAAATGTATTCATGGATAAATTTATTTCCAATTTTGACTTTTCAAGTGGCGAGGACATGTCAAATGAAGGAATGGAGACAATTGAAGAATCAAATTCTATTCCTAATACAATCATGGATGAACATATGGAATATGCCAATTTCTTTCTTGAAGCCAATAAGAATGAACAATTCAAACATAACCTCTTTAAGGAATTGAATCCACTAGACTTTCTTTTTCCATATGAGCAAGAGGATTCAATAATCAATGATCAAGATAAATTTGAGAATTATTCCCATATTGTCAAATCAACATGGTTTTATGCTTCCCATCAAGAGGATAATGAAATGGATTTCAATATCAAAGGATTCCACTTCCCACAAAGCATGGATCTCTTCTCCTTGTCAAAAAATGTTGAAAACCAAGTATGCCCATTATTATAAGAAGGTGAGACTTGGATGACATAAAATGCACAAGAGGAGGTGAACGAAGATGTTTCAAATGAATCATAGATATGTGTGGATCATATTTTCAACCATCTCCTGAGGCACAATGCAAAGATTATTCCAATGAAGATGAAGATGAGTATATGGAAAACTCAGAAGAGTTATCTGTGTAAGACATCTTGAAGGTTGTGGAAGAAATTGAAGACCCTCAAATTAGTATCAAGATCTTGAATCAGGCTATGGAAATAGAAGATATGTATGATTCAATCCATGTTTCTCATTTTGGTACACTAATTTTTTGATGTTGATATGGAGTAGATGGATGAACTTGATGTCTTCCCCATTCCTCAGCTAGTGAGAGTGAATCAAAGTATGTCTTTCTCCTTCACACTTTTCGAAGAAGATCATGAATGTAAGAGGAATGATATTCTTGAATCCAAAATGAATATTCCCAATCTTGAACACATATCCACCATGGAGGATGATAGTGAAAAAATGTGGAACTGATTTTCATTGAAGAGTGTTGTTCAAAACAAGGAGAAGAGTTGTATGAGTCTTGTGAACTTTGTCTCACCACTATTCGATGGCATACGAATTTGGTACAAGAATCCACGCTGCAATATTCACTCAAAGGTGAAGAATTCTTATATGACTGAATCAAAGGTTGCATTTTTGAGAATGATGCCAAAATAAATTTGGAGTGGATGGACATTGATAAAATTTGTTCTAAACAAAAAATGGAGAATGTGTATGACTCTTGTGAAATAATTAAAAATTAGAATGCACTCACTATTTCCCAAGCTCTAATTGGGCTTGAAAATTTCTCCTTACGACAAAAACTTGTCAATAACGATGAGGGCCTTCGATTCAATGATTTAACCTCTATTTCATAATGTACTCACTCGAGCAACAAAGTGAGATGTCCAGGGAAGCTGTTGAATGGGAAGAAAATCAGTTTGTTCTCACTCCTCCAAGTGCTCACTAATTCAATAGATGTTTCCATGTTGCAATTCAAGGATGAATAATGTTTCCATGACAAGATCAATTTTCCCACTCCTAAGGACATGGAGAAATGGTGTCTCATGATCATATGAAATCAAGAGGAAGCCTCAAGATGTAAGAGTTTTGAGAAGATAAAAAAGTGTTCATTAGATGCAAGAACATTCTCGGTGTAGTGTGAGTATGAAGATGGAATCTTGATACATATTCTTCTTCTCAAGACATGAAAAGCCATCAAAACAACATGGTATGATCAGATAGTAACTTTATTGCTTCAAAGATCATATTTCAGTCCATTGTTCTATGATGGAATGTACTTTTACCAAGCCGTTGTTGAGTATGTGTATTATTTCCCCATATTTGTAAATTCCCCCCTTGTAACATAATTTTCCTTTTCTATTGTGTGTGGTGTCTTCCCCTTTTGGTGTGTTTCCCTTCCGTGTGTTTGTTTATGTGTGTGTTTGTTGGAAGAAATAACTCCAAAATCCCAATGGATAAGGAACTACTCCACAAAATGTATTGAGATTATTAGATTCTGTATGTTATGTCCTCACTATGCTTAATCCATAACATTTCTCCAAGCTATAACTAGTTTTTTTCATGCAAATGTGCAACATGAAAATTTCATATTTTCAAGCATGACAACGGACCCAATGTCAAATTTTTTGTGTGAAAAACCCTAGAGAACTTCCCCAGGTAATTTCCCCCTATGTTAGGATTATCCCCATCCATGTAATGTTCATGTCTATTGTATTAAACCTACCCATGTGTTGATGAGATGAAAAATTATCACAAAATTCTTTGGAGACAATGTCTTTAAAGGCGGATCTTTCGTCAAAATTAGGAATGGCTATTTTTAGCCTTTCTAAGGTTGATGCATATTCTTTGAAGTGGATTTCAAATCCTAAATTCATTATGGAGGCGTATTAATAATCCTATATCATTGTGTAAGTTATTTATGAATATTTATGGAATATTTGGAGATTCATGAGAAAGTTCAACAAAAGCGGCTTTTTGAGGCTAAAGGAGCTTACATTGCAAAAAAGAACTTGAGCTTCGGCAGATGATTGTAGGATCTCCAGAATGAGTTAGAGTTAAAAAAAAAACAATTGAAAACTGATAAAACTTCCTACATGTCGATAATCTCATATTTTTACAACACCCATGAATTTCTTTCCACAACTCATTCCTCACAAGCACAAGTAGGCGGTCCCAATAAAAAGCCATTTTTGACATGGTTTAAAGCTAAATCAGACCTTTATACCCATCCCATCCTTCTAAGAATTTTTTTCAAGTCAAAATCATATAAATAAGTGCCCAAACATTCATTTGGGAGCTTCGGTAATGTCATTTTCAAGCTCCTCTCCAAGGTACAAACTCGTACTTAGCCAAAATGTTTAGTGCCACATATCACTATGGGGCTAATGATAACTTTTGGTGTCCATATGTCCCTTTCCAAGGGTCCAAGTGTGGTATAAAAATGTTCCACCCCCTTTTAAGCCTCATGGATCCACCACATGACCCTAAGAGGCTTCGATAAACACCTTTTGCCAAATTTCTAGCCCCTACTCCAACTCACACATGCTTGACACTTGTCATCACCAGGATAATGCAAATTATTTTTGTCTATCCATCTCATTCCAAGGGGACAAGGGGGCAGAAAAATTCACCCCCACCATGTTCCCACCAGTTCCTCACATGACCGAAAAACTAGCTCCCGAGGTCAAATTAGGATTCATCCACTATCTCCTTGCATGTGCATGCATGCCATGTGTCATTCTGGGGATAAGGCACAATGTTTTTGTCCCTCTATCCCATTCCAATGGGAAAAATGGGGTATTAAAAATTCCCCCTTTATTCTCTCTCTCTCTCTCTCTCTTATATTAAACCCGAGTTAGCCTTTTTTCTTCACTCCCCCACCATTGCTTTGTTTCTACCCTAACTCTAGGAAAAATTATTCCAGATTACTTGATCTAAAATTTTCTCCTCACATTCATCCCTCCATTTTCCTATGATTGTGGCAGAAGAAATTTCATGAAAAATTACAAATTTTTAAAGCTCCAGGTTCATTTTTTTTTGCGGATTGACTCTATAGTCTCAGAAATAAAAATCTACATATCTTGCAAACCGATGCACAGATTGAAGTGAGGTTTTTAGTGTTCTTCATCATTTATAGGTGCCTTGAAGAACCAAGTGATAGAACTTACATGCATTGTCTATATTTTTTTACGGTGAAAAAACCTTGACTTCATGCCCTCATTTTGTAAAATTTTATTTCCTGTTGTTCTAGTGATCGGTTTGAGCTAAAAATTTGTATGTGAGATAAAGAGAAAAAAACATCACAAAAAAGTTGGTTCCATCGAAATCTGAGGTTGGGAAAGGAACTTTCCAAAAATAGTAAGTCTCTACATGAGCACTTACTATAAATAGTAAATTATCATAGTGGGAAAATTCTTCAAAGGCAGTGTGTACAGAGAACATCCAAAGGAACAAACAAGGTGATCGAAGTTGAAAAGGGTGAAAATGAAATTTTATAAAAATAATAAACCCTCATTCTGAGTGTTGAAAGTTGTATTTGGTTCTATCTCCTACCATCTCTCTACTTTACAACATCTTCACATGGGTGTGTGATAGTTGCACAATTCAAATGAGGTAATTCATCCTCCACAGGGAATCTCGAGACATCACCGTGATCAAATTATTGTACATGAGTAAAGAAGAACACTACAAGGCACAAAAGTGCAAAATGAGAGGCATCTTCTAGCCCAAGCAAGTATTTTGAAAGGTTTAAGTGCATTAAATATCATCATGGTAAATATTTAAAAAATTCAAAGGCATCTGCTCTTCCTTGGTGAGCAAGATGAGTGAGATCAATAAG
This sequence comes from Taxus wallichiana var. yunnanensis, assembly GCA_018340775.1. Lineage (NCBI taxonomy): Eukaryota > Viridiplantae > Streptophyta > Pinopsida > Cupressales > Taxaceae > Taxus > Taxus wallichiana. Next base: position 300,415,734 of record CM031243.1, on the reverse strand, counting down.
TTATTCAAAGTGATCCAAACTAGTTTAACTCAATGAGCTAAGTAAGCAAGTTGGGTTATATTTTTCAAAAATGAAAGGTTCATTAAGAAATATTTATTCCCTTTATAACATTCAAGTGGCTAAGCATGTCTCCATGGAGGTCAGAGCTTCCTCGAAGTAACATTGAATTGATTCCACAACAAGCTCTTGAGAATGCTTCGGGAGAACACCATGTCAACACCTAATGAGACATTCCCATGGATTCTAGAAATTATCAATAGTGAGACAAGGACAACTCAACAGGTTACTATGCCAAGTCTTGAGGAAATATCAAAGATTTGGAAGCCCAAAAAAAGGAAGAAATATCAAATGACATCCTCCCGATTCTTCAATAGATCCTCGTGCAATCAAGTATGTTGAAGTTACCAAACTTAAGGTTGACATGTATTTTTAGGAAATGAATCATCGGACTATGAGTTGGCTCACATCTCACTGGGCCAATACTAACATGAGGGTCATTCCCATCTATTCAAGGAATTTTCCTCCCATTTCATCTTTCGAATGAAGAGTATAAGAAAACAAGCTGGGAAATTGTAGAAACATGTAAAACCTCTCAGTTCCTACATTAAACCCTTATTGGAACCTGAATCAACCAATTAACAATGTTGATCCTGAAGTGGTTAAGAAATCTCATGAGGATACATGATGTGGAGGAAGGCCAATGATAAGTGGATTGAGAAAATCATTGATAAAGATAAGGCATTGTGTCTAGACATCATTTCTCACATCAAGTATGCTCTTACAAAAATGTCTGCATAGTGAACAAGGTGAAGGAAGAGTTTATAAAAGAGGTGGGTAATTTAGATGAGGTACTCCCACAGGTGTCCAAGATGAGTTACTTTGACTTTCATTACCTCGTGAATAATAATTTGTCTACATTAACCGTGGAGGACTTGTCTAAAGTTTGGATCCGCATCATGAATATGAGATATGAAATGCTTAAGAATGACATATCTAAATTGAACTCCCATGGGAAACAGGTTTTGTAAATCTTGGATGAGGTCTACCAATTTGTTCAAATATTTTATTTCCCTCTTCTCACTAAGGATTCATCATAAGAAGATATCATCATTGCATTCTAGGAGCTGGTCAAGGAGGCAGGTGACTCTCTTTCCTTCAATGAAGAAAATTTAGAGTCTCTATCCAACCTATCAAAAGTTGCATTGCTACAATTGTAATGGATCATGAAATGAAAGAAAATCGGTTGTGTTCCTAGAACATGGATCAAGGTGTTGGGCTGTGTGTGCATTCCAGAGGTAGATAAGTTGATGACTATGTTAACTTAATTCAACAAGGAATTCAATGAACATGAATGAGAAGCATGAATCAACAAGTTCTTCATCAAGAAAGTTTCTTCATAAAAAATGTAAACTTCTCCCTTCTTATCTTCGTCTCCCTTTATTTTCTCTCCCTCCTAATTATTCGTTGAATCTAATAATTATTTTTTCTTATTCACTTAAGTGACATATTTTTGAATTATAAGAGCATTTTCTCAAAATTATAAGAGAAATAACTAAATTTATCTTTTCTAATGGAAAATGAAAGGTCACATGTAGAATAGGAATATGAAGAGTCATATGAGGGGAGATGAAAGGAAAATTCACATTGCTATAAATTCGATGGCTTCACCATTCGAAAGGATCCTAAAAAATTTAGTTCTTTCTAAAAAGAGTGGATTGTGATCTATTGTAGAGATTTGTATCACCAATGTACATGAAATAAAATCTACATTTCTTCTATTCACATTTTCTTATATTCCTCTACTTCTCTCTTGTATACACTTTTCAAGCATAGTGATCTAGTAATAGCTTTATATCTTTGATAGATGAATGTAAGGACTTGTTGTTTGGGTTTTTCCATCTCACTAAATAGCTTCATTATTTATTTCATCTATATTGAATATTGAACTACTCCGGTTACTAGGTGTGAACTCTGCAATTGGTCTACTCAAGACAATAACCTTCCTTTCCTAATTTCTCTCCTCCCCTCTCATTGATGTGATTTACTCCCTTGTACCATGTATAAGAAATTTGTCGCGAGTTCGGTGGAGTGTCCCTGTGTGATCCCCAACCTATTTGGCCAACCCACAACATTTAGGTAGGATTATATTAGTTATCTTTTAATAATGGGAGCTACATCATTCAATCTAGAAGGGCGTAGCCCCGTGAATGTTTGGGGAGACACCTAATTTTCCCAACTGACAAATTTTCTCACCAATAAATTTTATACAAAAGAAATATGTGATGAAACTCCTTTAATTAGTTTTCTTGAACATTCCTCCGTGTGTATAAAATCAATAACATTTCCAATCGGTGCCCAAGTAAGATTGTTTCCAATAAAAGCTATTGTAGCCTTTGACCAATCTCTTCCAAGAAACATAATATGGTTAGCAGGGGATATCTAATATATGTACATTTTCAATAAATCTTACTCATTCATTGTGTGCTATCTTCATAACCGTGTCTTTAAATTTTCCACAACATTTAATATGACGAGATTCAAAACCAATCAATTTCCTATTATCATGTTCATAGAGAATGTTTAATTGGTTAGCAATAGATTTGGGCATAATATTATTTGATGCTCCCGTATCTCGAAATACGATTATGAATTATTTTGTTCTAAATCATGATTGATACATATAAAGGAGGAATGTAATCACGTGCTGAATTATAATGGTTCAGCACTTGATATTCATTATTATCATCTTCACTATCGATTCATATTCTTGGATAACCACTAAATTTTTTGATTTATATTTGTTTTTATGAGAAGCCTATAAATTTTAAAAGCGACCGTGAAACTAAGGCTTTTAAACATATTCAAATTACTTATAGAATTCTTCATGTTATCTAAAAAATCATATTTGGTAGGGAATATTGATGATTTTACGAATGGTTTACCTTTATAAGGATGATATTGAGTATTATTCAATCCAGATGGAACCTCATCAGAAGTGGGTTTACTTGATTTATCCAAAGGGTTTTTTATCATTAAGATAAAGTTTCTATTTTCCTTTGGAGTCATCCATAGTTTTTCTAATCCAATTTTCATTTTTGGAATAGTCTTTAGACTGAGTTTGAACTACATTCACATCAGAATCAACAAAACTACACATTTATAAAATATTCTTACCTTTCACAAATTTTCTAACTTTTTTAGTAGCTTTACATGTTTTAGGATCATGATCTAATTCACACACCCCACAATACATCTCTTTAGGTTCATTTTTAACTTTTCCAGATTTAGTTTTAACTTTACCTGATCCAACAGAAGTAATTTTTGAGGATGATGGTTGATCATTTAACTATATTTTCATGGTGACCAAATCATTACCTAGATTCCGAATGACATTCAAAAAATTTGTATTATTTATGGAAGTATTAGATGATGTTATATCTTTGAAACAAATTTTCTTTAAATTCTTTTCATATGCTAAACAAAAATGTAGAGTCTCCTCAAAATCATAAATTTCCTTATCTTCCAACACTAACCTATACTTTGATGGTAAAGCATTACAATAATATAATCATGCAATATTTTTAGGAGGTCTTACTTTTACGGTATCTTTTGTCTCAATTTGGTGAAACAAATAGTAAAATGATAAATGGTTTCACCAAGGTCCATGGTCATATTAGAAAGTTCATTTACCAATTCAAATTCATCTTTATCTTTCCCAAATCAATCCTCTAAGTAGTCTTCTATGTCAGACCATTTAGTAAGGGATTTGGAAGGTAGATTAATAAAATCTTTATAGGCTCTCCTTTAAGTGTTTATGAAAAATACTTAAAGAATCCCTTTAATTGGTAACTCCTATAGCAGCAAAAATTGGTTTGATGGAATTAAGATGGTCTTCCCATGAAGAACCATATTCACCAGAAATTTTAGGAAGCTGAATTCCTTGTAAAGATGGAAGCTTTGGAGGATTTCTCCCAATTTCAATAGGATTTCCTTGAAGCCAAGGAATAAGGTTTTCTTCATCATTGGCTACATTATCTCTATTACATTCAAATCCAAGGATTCTATTTTGATTGTGATTAGGAATAGGCCTTATTTCTCTTTCACCTTCAACATCCATATTGAAAATCAAAAGGAAATAACAAAGACGAAGGAGGTTGATCTAACACAAGTGTTTAAGAAGCTTTTTGTAAGAAGATTTTTGTTGTTAGCAATATCTTAAGGTAAAAATTTATATTTATTCACATATTTCAAGATTGATTCTCTTTAATTTTTAGCTCTCCTCTATTTTTCTACAATGTCTTGTTGATTTTGAATATTAGACCTCATGAGCCTTTGAATATCACAAGATTTATCCTCTTGACATTAAGTATTTCACTGCTTGTGCAAAGCTGTGAAACATGCGGCAAAAAATCCCAAAGTTCAGTTTGAATATTGGAATTTATGTCTAACTAAATCAACTTGGTCAATAGGAGAAAAATCCCTAATGGTCATTTGAAATATGATAAAGCGTATATAGTTATAAGAAATCTACTCTTACGGAAAGAAATATAAATGAATAAGGATTAGATAGTTAGAGGAAATCAAATCTCACATAAGAAATATAAATTTATCCCAGTGGATTCACCAAATTTGTTGTCGATAAAAATTAGATCGATAACTAATCAACTCTTTCACCTAACACAAAAATTCAAGTTGGCATCCAATCAGGTTTAATCGGAAAGAAACTTAAGGATAACTTAAGCATGGGTAATTTAAGTATAGGTTAATTGTAGACAAACCTAATATTTTGGGATAATTTATATCTTCTAACAACAAAGGAATATACAAGACAACAACAAAGAAATAAACAAATACATGATAAAAAGACACAACAAGACCATTTATTATTAAATCAGATGGAAAATTGAGATCATTTAAGTAACATGATAGTATTTCATCAAAGTTCATATGAAATAATAAATCACTTATTAATAGGACTGATTTCTTTATCCAAGAAATTATTATCTAACCTTTATCTGATAGAGTGAAGTCTATTAACGAGACAACCTATTGAAAAGGTGAATTAAATAAGTGATGATTTATTCATGATCTCATAGGTAAATTATTGGTCATGTAATGCAATTATCTTGGAAACAAAACCTAAAAAGAAAATAAACATAAACACATTATTCACAAGATATGACACATTTGCACAATTTGTAAGATAAAAATGAAGATAGATATATTGAAGAGAAACAAATTTGTAATTATGAAATGTACAATGATTTCCAAGATAACATCTAACAAGAGTCATGATCAAATCAAAAAGCCAACATGGCTATCAATTCTGCATTTGTCTCAAGATTGGAGTGAAAATGACTTTCATGGCCTGCTCTGGATATGACAGATCAAAATATGCAATCAGTTTTAGATGAGATACAAAATAATAAAATCAAATAATTAGTAAAATAATGTTAAAACTGGATATACCTACTATATCATAATTTCATACTCAAACCTCAAAACAATGTCATCATAACACCTGTAGAATCACTTATCTCAGAAAACCATTTGCACATAAAATATTTCTTATGTAATAACCTTCACATAATGTTTACATTGCCTAATTTTTCATCATAAAATATGTGTCTTCTAGGATCTTATATAATTATTGCTTTTTGAAAAATTAGTTACAACTGATTTGTCTTCAAATTATAATTAAATTTATAATAAATATTGCACGTCATATTAAATTAAAAATTTATTATATTTTATTTTTGCGAGTAATTTGACTTGTTACTATCTCGTTTATTTCTCGTAGGATAATTTTTTTAGCTTATGAACATCATTGTAACATTTGGATTCCGATCCTTTTCACTCTGGTTCTCTTGCTTATCCCGGCTTTTTGTCCTTCTTTTGTAATCAAGGGTATAGTCCCTTTCAAAAACTATTTACCAATAATAATAAAAAAACTATCTTTTAAAAATAAAATATGACTTTTAAACATTGAGGAATGAGACAAGAAAGGGAGGCCCACCTAACATTAAATACACCAAATAAAATATACAACATAACCATTTAGCATTCAATTCATTTAAACCATAAATACTCCATCATATCCAAATGATCATCAAAAATATAATCCATCATATAACCAAACTGCTGAAATCAACCAAAACCCAAGTATATAATCAAATTCATAAAACTAAGTTTGTCAAAATATCATCAAGTGTATAATCAAAATCCATGAAAATTACCAATCACTGAAAAGATATATGTTGAATTCCATTTCCAATTCAAAAATAAGAATATCATATCATGATGGAAGTACTAATCATCTCCAGTAAGGTCTAACACTAGTGTCCCAAATTCAATTATCAATTCCACATACTCATATGGACCAACAGGAAGAGTAGTGTGAGTAATGGCTCCCGATTCCTCCTTTACCTCAAGTTTTACTCTCTTTAGTGCTCTAGTCACCCTAGGAACAACAAAAGAGGACCTAACACACTTTGGGAAAGGATGGGATTCATGTGAGTGGGTTGGTTAGGTCAGTCTAAGAAACAAAGGAGATTTAACTGATGGCTAGACATAGCATGAGGGAAAATGAGAAGGGGAAGAGTGTACTAAATTATTGGAAGAGGAATGATTATGTTCAATATGTACACGATCATTTTGTCATGGAATGGAGGATTATGAATGCTATGAGAAGGTTGGGTATGAGGATATGATTAGATAACTTGTAATACCTCATGAAGACAAGGCTCTTTAGCATCAAAATAAACTAAAACCTAAGTAGGACCACCTCTAATGAAAGTCCTCCCACCCCAAAGCATACTAGTTCCTCTTTGGTCACCCTTAGGTGAACCTATTTGCCATTGGGAACGTCCTAAAAATTATTGTGCCCCCATGAGTGATGTGAACTTGATCCTCTTGAATTACCCCATCCATCTCAGCCTGACATTACTATGATAACTGAGAAGAAATGATAAAATTACTAAGAAATCTCAAATGAAGACAACTCCCAAGTTCACATAATCCATCAAAACAAGGTGAACTAAAATTGATCCAATTCATATTAAAATGGTAGAGAATGTGGTGACAAATGATAACCATTTGACCAAGGATATTCATCATTAACAGCAACTGACCCATTTGGCAAAGCAATTTAACCATTATTTCAACAATCTGAACTCAACAATTCCAAACTGTATGCAAACCTTCAAAAAAAATTTCAACATAAAATTCATGACTATCTCATACTTTTTTGCACAATACCATTTTAAATCCCTGTTTCCTTGAAAACCAACATTTTGTAAAATTCAAACAACCTAGTTCGAGCTCAAAAAATATAATGATTGCCTTGAATATCACATGATCTCCATATAAAATAAAATGAACTGCCATTTCCAAGAAACAATCCATAAACCAAAAAGAGTGTATTATTGAATCAAAATTCCATGTATAAAAACATAAACTTCATATAAGATTGGTAAAACTATGATTTTTATGCATCCTTGTTCATGACCCAAAATAAATCTCGGATGCACTTCTTTCCTCAAAAATCGACACAATAATCATTACAAGAAAAAAATATTTGTACCCATCATTGATTTAAACTAAGGCAACTTGAATGGTTCATTAAACCCACATATTCATATATTCAACAACTTAAACAACCCACAAAGACATGAAAGATACAACCATTGTTAAGAATAACTCAGACCGACCCTCAATATTTAGCCAACTAATTAGAAATAATAGATTAGATAAAGAAAAACTGGAAAGAAGGTCACATGCTTCACTCGTATTATCCATAACATGACTGGGCTTAGCATGGGTCTTAAAAACTTGCATTCCAGCTATACTCAAAGTCATAGCCTAGAAAGAAAAGCTTTTCCAAGTATTATTTCATGCATTTTAAAATTTGCATTTATTAGAAGTATTTTGAATGTGGGTAGTAAAATAAAAGATGAAAACGTGAGCACAATACTCCAATGTCCACAAAGCACTGGTTTTTATCAAAAATTATGAACTCACAGACCAAAATGTCACATGCATGAATGAAAAATGACCAAATTTGTGTAAATTCTTCCTTGCTTTATCTAAATAACTACATATATGTATATATTTCCACGTATTTTCTTGAAAATGGTAGAACCCAAATGCACAACACCATGATCGAGCAACTTGACATAGCTTCCAAAACTAGAGTATGCAAATAATGAAAACAAAAAAAACCAAGCTTTGAAGTTTTTGCATAGCTCGAAATCATTTAGGAGTCAAAATTAATGCAACACATGCATTCATTACAATTACTATGGGATTAACCAAAACATAACCTCCATGATGATTCCATTTCCAATAACATTTCCCATGACTCTTTAAACTCGACCATATAATATGACCCAAAACCAAGGTGGTAGGTTTGAGCAACATGGTGGCCAAAAAAATTACCACCATCTACCCAAATACCCACTTCATGTATACACCAAATCTCAAGTTAAATGCAATGTCAAGTGATATGAACAATATCAACATAAGAATCAACAAAACACATTTAAACCCATCGAAACCAATTGTAATACCATTGAATAATGCTAAGTGGCAGTCCAAAAATGAAGTCAGACAAGGCAATGATCATTTCAAAACTCACCAACATCTTCAACACGTCACTTGAGAAAACTTATTTTTAGAATGGAAAGAAGATATATCATTATCCAAGCCTAAAAACCAAAGAATGATATTGCGAAATGAAGCTTGATCTCCATAACAAAAGCAATAAAACCAATTAATAAACAAGATACCATATATATGTTTTCACAAATAAATAAATTTCTGACAGAGTGTAGTATAAGAATGCCATGAAACCACTTAAATGTTATATAGATTAAATAATTCTAGAAAATGTGAAGCTCATCTCACCTAATTTATCATAAATGCATGCGGACATAATGTTGTGTAATGAAGATAGAGAAATAAAAAAATGATTTTCTCAAAAACATGAGGGTATGCCAAATTTTGTCAATAACGAGAGATTGTGGGAGAGCTTGAGGAACTAGTAATATAACTCATAAGATAATTCATGGGAGTGTTGATAGAAGAGCTTATGGTAGAGCTCAAACAAATCAAGACATATATTTTGATGAGATCGTGAAGGAGTTGAGAAGAGTTCATATTATGAGATTTTTGTCACGTAGATCGTGCACCCATTGAATCTCTAAGTGATCTCATGCAACGTTAGAACATCCCCAAGGTGTGGGACCTTTTCACCTTGGGATGAACCTCTAGAGAAGGTTGAATTCCTTTCAGACTTGGAGCACTTGATTTAAGATCAATATGCAAGGCTAAAACATTTGAAAATAACTCTAATCTACTCAACTTATGGGCTTAAAGTAAGAGATAAAAAAGAAAATAAGGTGATGCACCAAGTATATTGAATAGATAGACCCACTTAAATGCATAATCAACTCCTCACAACAATATATGATAAGCACATGTCTTGTAATCTTCCTCCATCCATGCCTATAAATAATAATGCAACTTTATAACAGAAAGGAAATAACTTTTCCACAATTGATATTCAAAGTAACTATATCACTTTTCACATAAATTGAAATAAGATAACTAGGATAAAGGAAGATTAACTAATCACATAAAGGAATTAAACATTCACAAGATATAAATTGATTAATGATTAACACAATAAACCAAAATTTTCACGGAAAAATATTGTTATGAATATAACTGAAAGGCTCAAAGTATATGAATCACTCTTCCAATCTTGAAGAGTAACTTTTAAAAATGATCTAAAATGTCTACATCAAATTAATGCATTTAAATATTTATAATTTCAAGGTTGAGCCATTACAATTGAACCTTAATTAAAAGTTATAAAAATAGAGTATAATAAGTTCAAGGAACAACCACCCATAAAAATAGTAAAGTTGTTGCAAAGGTTTGACTAAGTCAACCATGCAAATTTGATTGATTCAAAGCTTGGAACCATCCCAATCATGGCCAATTGGCTTAGCTTGGACCTACAACATCTCTCTCTTGTTTGGTTTTCCCCTGATCTTCTTCCCACATAGCCATCTAGTGTTTGTAATCAACGAAACATTTGATGATTCCTTGTACCTCCTCCTCTAGCCCACATGCATAATGATTTACCATGTCCACTATATCAATCTCCCTCGTGAAAATTTGGCTAGAAACCTTTTCAACTTATTCACTACTTTCTTCAATTGACTTATGAAATTTTGGCATGAGACTAACTTGTAAATTGAATTGATATTGAAATTTTAGTCACTTCATCATCCTTCTTCACCAAATATTTGAAATTTGATTTAATTTGGTCAACCGAAGAGCATCAATATTCTCATTGAAAAACTTGCAGTCTGATATTATCAAATTCTTCTGAAATATCATTTAGACCATCCATTATTTCCACACGTTTATCATCCAATTTCTTGATCAAATCCTGCAATACCTGGGATCTAAATTCCATAGCTTTTTGAAACTCAAACAATTTATAAGTATCATCAATTACCCCTTCTTAGAGGAGTAAATATGGGTCCACATCTCTAATCTCTCCCCATGTAGTCAAATTCAGATTCAAATTATTATTATCCTTAGAGAGGACTTCATCTATCCTACAAATAGAAGTTCTTTCAGTTTGTAAATCATTATACAATTCAACAACTATTTTGATCAAAGGATTAGCTTCTTGAAGCATGCATTCTATCCATCCATCTATCGATATTCCCTTCTAACCTATCTTCTCAATTTCATGATATGAAATATCATCTAAAATGGAAGAAATTGTCAGAGAAGTTGTAGTTGAAGGATTAGTAGTTGGAGTGGGTTGTGTTACTTTCCTTAAAAGAGTAGTAAGATTTTCAACCTTTTGACTTCAATTCATATTTGGAAGATTTATCTTTGTCATACTTCTCCAAAAAAATTCCAAGGGCCATTTGAACATCTTGTTTGGCGCCTTCATGTGTTGCCTTTCCTAGTGAAAACCTATAGATCTCTAATAATTGCTACCGTAATGGTTTCTTTAGTTTTCCTTCAACATGAGTAACTTACTCCATGAACCTTTCTCTTGACTAGTTTATTAATAAATTAGAGATGATCCTTGGCCATTTGGCATGTCTCTTTAGAGTAGGTTCCAGCACACTTAGATCTATCACATCTACAAGAGGTAACTTTTCTTCGCTTTGGGTTTGGTGACATATCCATTCAGATATAGTAGATGTAGATGAAATTTTCATGGTTAGTTCGGCATTTGAAGCACTTGATAAAATAATGGCATTGGTAATATCAGTTGATAATGAAATGGAGTTGGTTATGATAGATGGGGTGGAAGTGAGAATAGCCTTGGGAGTGGATGCAATAAGACTGGAAGTGGAAATGGAAGGAAAGGAAAGATGCTGAGAAAATGGAGTGGAAACTGGAGACCCAATAATTTCCCCTACTAAGAGGACAGGAAGGGATGAAAATACTTGGGCCATGGATGGGGATGGAAAAGTAGAGATGAGTAGAGGAGTAGTGGATAATGATGGGGAAAGTGGACTGAAGATAATGACAATGGTAGTGAAGGAGGGGGTGGAAAATCTTGTGACACAACTGGAGAATCACTAACTTCAACAACTTCTGATACTTGTGTTGTAGAGGACACAACCTTGGCAATGGGAAATTTTGAAAGAGAGGAACTCCCAACAACAAATGAGATCTTCCTTGGAGTTATATTGGCCTTTTGGGTAGACCTCTTACCTTTTGTGGGTGTAGGGAGACTCAGTGTTGGTTGGGATTCTATTCTTATAGATTGATCTAACCCTTTGGGTGAAATTCCCAAGGTATCCAACCAATCATATGTCCTTTGTAGAATGGGCCCCACCCTTTCCTTAGTATTGCAATGTTCTTCTTGGTACCAATCAATCCATGGAAAAGGTTGATTAACAACATTATTGTTCCTATAAATCAGATCCAATACTTCATCATCGTCCTCCATTCCTTCCGGAATATCTACAATACCAATTTTTTAACTTCATCCAAGGTCAACCTCTCATATTATTGTTGTCTGATAATAATCTCATCTCGACAGTGAATCCAAATATCCTCCAACTGAGGATGTGAGAACTGCCAATCAAGTATTTCACTAAACTTACCCCAAGTAATCAAAGTTATTTTGGGATGGAAAGTTCATAAGGTAACTTCAAACATCTCTCCATCCACATTCTTTTCCTTGTAAATACTAGCACAAGTATACCTTCCTATTGAAATAGGAAACTGGACTCCCACCTTATGTTGTTTATTTTGAATTTTATGGTAATCCAACAATTGTCAAACCAATTCTAGCAAGACCCATTTATCGGTAGGACATATTGGTAATTTTCTAGGGCACCTAGAAAAAATGGAATCTTGATGTATGTGAATGTCGGGAATTGAAGATAGATGGCTCCCCATTCCCTTACCTCTTTAAAAGCTTCATCAGAAATTCTTTGATTATAAATTTTTTTATCAAAACGATAAAGGAGGACAACAAAAAGGCATCATTGACCCTACGGAAATGTTTGTTTCCTTCTTCCATTATAATTTGAGGATAAAATTGATAAATTTGTGACACACTTCTAACACCTTTTATATTCAAACCATTGAATTCTCCCATGGAAGCTACAACATAAATGAGGAAGGAAGTCATGAAGAAGTTTTTAGAAGTCAAGACATTTCTCAACTGAAAAAAATTGAATGATGATATGTTCCCCCATCGTATGAATTCCTTATTCTTCTTGATAGTAGCAATATAAAGGAAAATCCATTCTGAAATTTCTTTGCCAAAGAAAGACCCAAAATCTACTCAATAATACAATAAGATCATTTACTTCCTAGATGAAGTCTGAGTGAATAATGTTTTAGGAAGCTTGATGAAATTCTTGCCAAGTAACTCTTCATCATGACCTTTTACATATTTCATTTTCTTTATCCCAATGTTAAATTATGACTTCTAGTGAAATTTTTACATATCATTGAACATCTATAAGTTTAAATAAATATTCTCTAATTAAGGAATTGAGAACCTTGGCCAATCCTATTTCACCAACTTACCCTAGTAATTTAGAATCCTTATCAAATGGAAAATTTACAAGGTAACTTCAAACATCTCTCCATCCACATGAAGGAAAATACTAGAGATGAAAGTTCCACTATTGAAATAGGCCTAGATCTCAAGGTTTATTTTGATTTTATGGTAATCCAACAATTCTTTCCCAATTCTAGTAAGACCCATTTATCCACTAGGACATCTTGGTCATTTTCTAGAGGCACCTAAATCCTAGAATCCATGATGTATGTGAAAATTGAGAATTGAAGATAAATAAATCCCCATTCCCTTATCTCTTTAAAAGATTCATAAAAAAATTCGATTATATAATTTATATCAAAATTATAAAGGTAGACAACAAAAAGGCATTATTGACCCTACGGAAATGTTTGTTTCCTTCTTCCATTATAATTTGAGGATAAAATTGATAAATGTGTGACACACTTCTACCACCTTTTTTATTCAAACCATTGAATTCTCCCATGGCAGCCACAACATAAACGAGGAAGGAAGTCATGAATAATTTTTTAGAAGTCAAGACATTGCTCAACGGAAAATAAATTGAACATGATATGTTTGTTGATCGTAAAAATTCCTTATTCTTGGTTAAAGATGAATTTAATAGGAACATTTCATTCCTAAAATTCCTTCATTGAAGTGAGACCTGAAACTCTACTCAATAATACAATAAGATCATTTACTTCCTAGATGAAGTCCAAAAGAAGAAATAATGTTTTAGAAGATTGATGACATTCTTGTCTAAGTAACTCTTCATCATGACCTTCATAAAAGTTCGGTTTCTTTATTCCAATGTTGAATTGAGATTCTAGTGAAATTGTTGCATATTCTTCAACATTTGGAAGTTTAAATAATTATTTAAAGAAATCAACGTCCAACATGATCACGACCTTAGACATCTTCATGTTTAGCGATTCAAAATACTTATGAAAATGAGTTGTTGTGGCCAAGACAAAATTAGGGAAATGCATGGTTGAAGGAAAACCTATAGAGAAAAAAGTCCAATCCGATCGAACATGGTCTTCATCCAAGGTTTCTTATTAGGGGCCTTTAATCTTTTGTAGAAGTTTGGCATGCCCACTTTTCTAAGATCAATATCTCCAATATTCCTCAAATCTGAAGACAAGAATGAGTGAGAAACAACTCCTAAAAATGTGTACTTAATTTTTCCCTTGCCCTTTGATGAGGAAGTTGACATGAATTTAAATTGGAGAATCGATTTATCTTTGAAAACTCTATAACAAGCCTTAAAGGCTTAAAATACCGAATTTTAAAGTCGAAAATAGTAACTCTAAAAAAATGATTCAAATCAAAGTAAAAACTTTCAAAAATATGAAAACTTAGCAAGTTCCAAACCTTGAAAGAGAACCTCCAAAAATGAACCTCTAAAACTCGACCTCCAAAACTCGACGACTCTAAAACTCTAACCTCCAAACTCCATAAAGAAAACATTTGAAAAAAAATTCACTGAAAGGCATAGTTTTGAGAGAGTGAAAATTAAATATTCTAGAGATTTGAAAGGAACTTGTTACACAATCCTTGGATTTGATGAGACTAGATTCCTACATGAATTAAAGCTTGCAATATTAAGAAAATAATAAGGTGACATGGTTAAAGACAAATAATGGATGATAGGATCTTTCATGCCAAGAAAGAAAATAAAAGAAAATATAAAAAAAAAAAAACAAAAAATCCTTGATTAATCATAAACCAAAAAGAAGAAATAACCTAAAAAAAGATTGAAAGTGATGCCTTGAAAGTCAAAAATGATGCGAAAAATAAAAATAAGGGTTCTCGAGCAAAAAACCAAGTTAAAATGATAGGTAAATTTTCGAGTTTATTTAAGGAACCTTGTAATTAATTCTTAGAAGTCCACTGTTGGGGTGGTTGGAAATTAAATGTTTACACAAGCTCTGCCTTAGGCTCAATTGCAAGTCCCAAAACTCAAATGCTTACATCTAAAACTTTAAAAATATGACTTATGAAACTCTTAAAACCTCGCAATTCAAAAAATCCAACATCCAAAACTATGAAAATCCAAATTCCAAAACTTTAAAGGCTTCAAAATTTTTGGAACTTCGAGGTTTCGAGACTTTGGAACTCGGAAAAAAAATATCCATGATGGTAACACAAGACTCAAAACCCAAAATCATCATTAATTCCAAAATTTTGGAACTTTTAAGTTCGGAGAAGTTCCTAGTCCAAAAACCTAATGAAAATACCAAGGAGAATTCCAAACTTCTACCTGAAAGTTTGAAGTTCTAAATTTTTGTAACTTTGGGTTTTCCAGTTAACTCTAAACAAAAATTTCATTTTGCAATTGATAGAAAACTCCAAAATAAGAAGACCTTTGAAGTATGAAAATTCTTACTTTAGATTTTAGAAAACTTCAAAATTTTGAAAACACCTTCAGGAAAGAAAATTCTTTGCAGTTCAATGAATTTAACAATTTTTTGAAAGCACCTTCATGTAGAGGTAATTTTTAAAGGTTAACATTTTTGGTGACATCCAGGGAATGCTTTCCTACTAAGCCTTAGGCCAGTAGCCTTATACAAACCATTAGGAAAATTCCTAAAAATAAAATATATTTAGAGCACACACCAAATGAAAAGAAACAAAGAAAAAAACAACACAATGTGTGAAGCACTTGGAGGAAATGACAAAAAAACACTATACAAATGCAAAAACTATGTCAAAAGAAATCTTTGAGATGAATCCCATTCACATGGATGGGAAATTCTTCTCCATTGAGTCTTGATAAGAAAAATGAGTTTGCTTCTTTGTTGTGATAATATATGGTCCGCTCTAGAGGGAGTCAAATTTAGCATGCATACTTATTGACTTTGTGTCAACATCCCATTTGAGAACCAAATCTCCTTCATGGAACTCTTTGTTGGATTCCTTTTTGTCAAAGATATTTTAACTTGAGATTGATGTTGTTCTAGGGTCTTCATTTCTTTGTTCCTTGTTTCTTCTAGCTCCATTAGTTCAGAGTACTTGACTGTCATTGAATCATTTTCCATGAGTTCTAGTTGATGTGCTAATTCCAAAGAAGAAGTTCTAGAGATAGTGGGAGCTTTTCTTCCCTTCCATATACTAGCATAAAAGGTGAATTCCCAATATCCCTTTTGGGTGTGATCCAGTCTGCCCATAGGGTGGTTTTAAGTTGAGTGTGCCAAGTTCTTCTATTGGTTTCCATTATACACTTGATGATCTGTATGATATTTTTGTTACTGGACTTGGCTAATCCATTTCCCTATGGGTAGTAATTTGATGAAGTTTTGAGATAAACCCCATTCTTGATAACCCATTCAGTTAATTTCAAACCAAGAAATTCCATTGCATTGTCTGAAATTACTATAAATGGAACACCAAAATGTGTCATTATTCCTTCCAGAAAATCAAGAACGGCCTTTTCATTTCCTTCTTTCAGTGCCATGGCTTCCGTCCAATGAGTGAAATAGTCCATTGTAGTGAGAACCCATTTATGTCCATCACTAGATGGAGGATTAAGCATTTTGATGAAATCCAATCCCCACTAGACAAAAGGTTGGTCAACTTGAATTGGGTGAAGAGGAAGGGCTTTCAATCTCTATTTTCCTATGAAAAAAACACATTCCTTGCATTTCCTTACCCAGAAATGAGTATCCTTGAATAAATCTGGCCAATAGTAACCAACCCTCATGATCTTTACCGTAGTAGTCCTTGCAGAGTAATGCCCTCCAGAAAAACCATTGTGAAATTCTTGTAAAATCCTATCCATCTGCTACCTTGGTCCTATACATCAAGTAGAACACCATTTAAATCTCTACAAAAGAGAACATTATCCACCAAAACATAAGGAATGGATTGAAGATGGAAGCTTTGTCTTTGAATTTTATCCATGTTATAGCAGATATACTCCTAAAAGGAGAAAAAATTTCATCTTTGACAACCAATCAACCTGGTCATTTTCCTGAGGTTCATTCAGAGCACTTTGTATCCTTTTCATCCTTTGTCTCCAAATCTATAGCCAATTGTTGACATAGGCCTTTACCCCTAATGAGCTTAGTGACCTTAATGTGTACATCATATTCCATAACTTTAGTAACCCATCCACACATTTCTCATTCATGTCTTTATTTAGCAAAAAGTATTTAACTCTGGGATGAGACACCATCAAATGAATTTTGTTATTAGATAACATATGTTTAAACTTCTTCAAATCCCAATAATAAAAAAAGACTTGTTTCTTCAAAAAAATACTTTATCTCATAATATTTTAGGGATTGGCTAAAGAAGGCAATTGGTTGTTCCATCGATTCGTTATTTTGTTGAGTGAGAATTCCATAAACACTTTCCTTACCAAAGAAAGGCATAGAGAATGAAATCCTATCAAATTTTGGATTCACCAATGTAGGTGCTTGAGAAATTGATTGTCTTAATGGCTTCAAAACTCTTTTTCCTTCCTTTTCCATGAGAAAGGCATATTTTTCTTCAACATGGTTGTTAGTGGTTTAGCCAAAGTTGTGAATTGAGGTATAAATCTCCGTATGAAAATTTATTGTGCCAAGAAAACTCTGGAGTCCCTTTTTGTGACTTAGGAGGGATAAAGACATAAAATTGAATAATCCTGCTAGATCAATTGAAGATACTTCCTATGAAACAACATGCCCCAAAAAATTCCCCTCATGCACTGCAAAAATACATTTCTTAGGATTGAGTGAAACCCCAAATTCCCTACACCTTCGGAAAACCTTCCTTAGATGTGTGATGTGGTCTTTTGCATGCTTAGAGTATATAGTTATATCATCAAGGTAAACCAAGATGATATCATTGATTAGTCCCTTAAATGCCATGTCCATGGCTCTTTGGAAAGTAGCACCAACATTGGATAATCTAAATGGCATTTTATTATAGGTGTATATACCCCACTTAGTAGTGAATGTTGTCTTGAATTGATCAGATTCTTTAACCAAGATCTAATTATATCCAGAATATCCATCGAAGTAGTGAAAATATTTGTGCTCTCCTACTATTTTGGAGAATTTGATCCATTGACGGAAGAGGATAATGATCTTTTAATGAGGCACGATTCAAATCCTGAAATCCATGCATAGCCAAATTTCTCCATTCTTCTTCCTTATAGGGACCAGATTGGCTACCCAAGATGAATGCTTGATAGGAAAAATTATACATGCCTTGATGAGTTTGGTTAGCTCCTTTCTCATTAGTGGCTCAATTTTGGGATTAATTGGCCTTTGTTTTTAAATTGGATTGGCATTAGGATCCAGTTTGATGGTATGTTGTGCTAGACTTGGATCAAAACCACATAGGTCTTTGTAGCTCCACACAAAAATGTCATGATACTCTTGAAAATTTTGATGAAAGCTTATTTTTCTTTGGGAGTGCATACTTTTTCGATCTTTAGAAACTTTTCATTTGCTACCTCAACTTCCTCAAAATCTTCTTCTTTGACCACCATGTTAGAGCTTTGTCTTTTGGCTTGATCATCTAAATTGAAGATGGATTCCAGAGTAACTAAGCCTTTTGGTAGCTTGTTTATTTTCAATTGTATGATTTGATCACCGTATATGCTTCTTGCAACTTTTCTTGACCTTTCATAAAAACTCTTCCTCCTCTTATAGAAATAGAACAATTTTTTTTCACTATCAACACTTTCCAGCTACTCACATTATCAGGGACTACAGGTCAAACCACCATTTTGATAGATTTTCACCCTTCTTTCATGATATCAACATAGGTATGTCATATTGCAAGCCAATTGTAGCAAATCCTATCAACATCTTGATTTTGATTTCTAGGAACACATGGATCCCAAAAGCTTCAAAATATTCAATCAAATCCTAGACTCGGTTCTTGTATGATCTTAAAAGATCATTTTTGATGCACTGCATGTCATCACTTGATGAACAACTAACTCACTGTCTCCAAAAATAGTCAGGGATTTGATTCCCTTCTTTTGAGCTAGTTGAATTCCTTACACAAGGGCCTCATATTCAGCAACATTGTTAGTGCAAATGAATTACAACAAAAATATGAGAAGTATTTATCTCCTTCTTAGAAATTAGCATAACACTAACACTAGATCCATTCTTACTCCTTGAGCCATCAAAAAACAATTTCCATAGTCCTTCAGAATTGTTTTGTGTTTTGACAAGTTATGGTATGATCGTACCTTCTTCATGAATGCAATATGTACCCAATCCCATCTCTTCTAAAAAAAAAACTAAATTCTTCTTCTTAATGCCTCAACATAGGGATCATACTGATGATCTACACTTACCTCATCCAACACAATATCATAGGACTTCTTCCACAAGAGTGGTTGGTTCGTGATCAACAACTTCTTCCTCTCGATCATGGATGGTATAATTCCCATTTATAGGACTAGCGGTATAGGGCTCCACATGATTAGAAAATTGGTTCCACCCTTATAGTCACTTTAGTTCCATATCAAGTCCTAAGGATCATATGTGACTAATCAGCTGATAGGTAACCACCCATCTTGGTAGTGAAATCTCGTGATAGGAAAATGGTGAAGAGAGGAGGAAGATCGATGACCATATGTCTTATGTGAATGACAAACTGAGGACATGCATGGATAGTAAGATGGAGTCCTTTGATGACTCCAATGGTCTAAAATGTTGTACCATCCAACTAAACAAATCCTCTAGAGACTGGTGTATATTATATTCCTAACATCTATAATTTTCTTGGGCATAACTAAGCTATTGGCACCAGAATCGATCATGCAATTATGTACCAAATGATCACCAATGATCAAGGAAATATAGAATGGTGGTGGTTTTGTTCACCTTAGGAATAATTTTCCCTTCTAGTTGACAAAAACTCATAGCATTTTCTACTCCATGACCTAATGATCCATCGATTGTACCAAAACTATTCAGAGCCTCTCATGAACAAGTTTCTTTGAGAAGGAATTGAGAGTGTGTCCACATAGTAACACTCAAGTTGGTCTTCTTCATTTTTTCTACAATACTTGAAGGGAATTGCTCCTACTTTTCTGAAATTTCTTTGGGCATCCTCTTTTGGAAAGTGCTTGTTGGGTACTATGATGCTGAAGAACCTTCTTTCCTTGCAACTTGGCTAGCATGTGTTTTTGAGGTTTCTTTCCCACATCTTTATCAACCGCCACTTGTGGTTGAGGCTATGAAGTGGATGCTTGATCAGCTTTGGAAGGTTGAGATTCCATTTCTCTCTTTTTGGAATGAGTGTTTTCCACCACTGATGAGGAATTTGTATTCAACCCGTAAAAATCTTCTCTTTTGCCAATTTAGCAAAGTGGTTTCTTCATGTGCCTATGGTTGATCTACTATTTCCTACGTAGATGAATTTTTTTTGCTTCTAGAGGGGTAGATATGCTTTGAACCATAAGGGCCTAGGAAGAAACTCCATTGGGGAAAATATTTTTATTGTGAGGTTGAGAACAAGGATAACACCATTCATAATCTTGAACTAGATTATTCTAGATAGGTACAATATCTAGAAGAACTAACAACAAGAGGATTCCTAAAATTCAGAGGTCTAACATTTGCATAGCTTGACCTATAGTTTGATTTTGAGGCTGATTGTTCCCTTGAAAAGGAGGATGGTTAGCCTGATACTGTTGATTTTGTGGCTGGTATGGATGATTATATTGAAATTGTTGCCTCTTGAGTGCAATGAGCTCATTCCCAAAAGTTTGTAGTAGTGACTTGACTTCAAATAGATCATTTGAAGGGGTGGGGGTAGAATGAACTAGTTTCTTGGAAGCTATTAGAATAGGAGAAATGGTAGGATGAGTATTTGTAAGATCTAGAGACAATGACATTGGTGGTCATGGAGCTATCTTTCCAGCTCCTGAATCAAGGAATTCTCTACTCTTATGGAAACTTTGTAGGCATTAGGTAGTGTAGTCCCTCCCATGGAATGGATCATAACTACTACATCATTATTCAAGGCTCACAAATAGTACAAGAATGCATTATTTGGAGAAGGATTTATGAGTGTTGAATCCTATTCCAAGTCCTTTGGAATCAGAAGTTGAAATCACTCATGTATTCTTGGGGAGCTCTCTTTATGGTAGTGAGTTGTTCCAAGAGTGATAGGTGGTCACTCTTGTCTTCAAAATATTTGTAGAGATTCTCCCCCAACTCATCCCAAGTGGTAATAGTTCCAGCCTCTAACCCACGAAACCACTAAAGTGATTTTCCTTGAAGGAAGTAGCAAGGAGTTTGACCACAACATTGTCTTCTGTAACATTATGTACTACGTGAAATGCTAGCCACATCAAGAATATGTTCCACAGGAGTAATATGAGTTTCCCCTGTGTAAAAGGGTAAAATTTTGAGTGCAAAATAGGTATAGGATCCCATTGGGCTAATAGAAGAGGGTTTCCCACATTGAATGCATGAAACACTTGGTTCCTTGTCCATTCTACCGAGAGGCTGATTATTCCTAGGTGGAGGGAACCTTCCATAAGGAGGAGTTGAATGACCTCTACATGTTGACGTTGTAACTGGTGATGTTGAAATGCCTCTTCTTCTTCTTGGAGGAGACAAGGATAACTCAATATGTTGATAATTTCCTTCTCATCTCATAAAAAGATCTTATCTAAATTCTTCGCATATGTTAACACACTGAGATATGAAATCTAGAGATATGGAGTCACCAGGTACTTTGATTCATGCAAGTATGAAGAGAAGTACAAACTCTCATCCCACCAGCATGCAAAAAAAATATTGTCACGCGGATCATGCACCCATTGAATCTCTAAGTGATCTTGTGTAATGTTGGAACATCCCCAAGGTGTGGGACCTTGTCACCTTGGGATGAACCTCTAGAGAAGAAGTGAACTTCCTTTGAGACTTGGAGCACTTTATTTAAGATCAATATGCAAGGCTAAAACATTTGAAAATAACTCTAATCTACTCAACTTATGGGCTTAAAGTCATAGAGATAAAAAAATAAAAATAAGGTGATGCACCAAGTATATTGAATAGATAGACCCACTTAAATGCACAATCAACTCCTCACAATAATATATGATATGCACATGTCTTGCAATCTTCCTCCATCCATGCCTATAAATAATAATGCAACTTTGTAATAGAAAGGAAATAGCTTTTCCACAACTGATATTCAAAGTAACTATATCACTTTTCACATAGATTGAAATAAGATAACTGGGATAAAGGTAGATTAACCAATCACATCAAGGAATTAAACATTCACAAGCTATAAATTGATCAATGATTAACACAATAAACCAAACTTTTCATGGAAAAATATTGTTCTGAATATAACTAAAAGGCTCAAAGTATATGAAGCACTCTTCCAAGATTGAAGAGTAAATTTTCAAATGATCTAAAAGTCTACATAAACTTAATGCATTTAACTATTTATAAGTTCCAGAGGTTGAGCCATTACAGTTGAACCTTAATTAACAAGTTACTAAAAATAGAGTATAATAAGTTCAAGGGAACATGCTCCCATAAAAATAGTAAAGTTGTTGCAAAGGTTTGACTAAGTCAACCCTACAAATTTGACTGATTCAAAGCTTGGAACCATCCCAATCATGGCCACCTGGCTTAGCTTGGACCTACAACATCTCTCTCTTGTTTGGTTTTCCCTTGATCTTCTTCCCACATAGCCATCTAAGTGTTTGTAATCAATGAAACATTTGATGATTCCTATACCTCCTTCTCCTCTGGCCCACATGCATAATGATTTACCATGTCTCTTTGTATCAATCTCCCTCACAACTTTGGTTGAAACCTTTTCAACTTATTCACTACTTTCTTCAGCTGACTTATGAAATTATGGCACGAGACTAACCTATAAATTGAATTGATATTGAAAGTTTTAGTCACTTCATCATCCTTCTTCACCAAATATTTGAAATTTGATTTAATTTGGTCAACTAGAAGAGCATCAATATTCTCATTGAAAAAATTGTAGTCGATATTATCAAATTCTTCTGAAATATCATTTAGACCATCCATTATTTCCACATGTTTATCATCCAATTTCTTGATCAAATCCTTGCAATACATGGGATCTAAATTCCATAGCTTTTGAAACTCAAACAATTTAGAAGTATCATCAATTACCCCTTCTTGAGGAGTAAATCTGGGTCCACATCTCTAATCTCTCCCCATGTAGTCAAATTCAGATTCAAATTATTATTATCCTCAGAGAGGACTTCATCTATCCTACGAATAGAAGTTCTTTCAGTTTGTAAATCATTATACAATTCAACAGTTGTTTTGATCAAAGGATTATCTTCCTAAAGCATGCATTATATCCATCCATCTACCAATCTTCCCTTCTGACCTATCTTCTCAATTTCATGATATGAAATATCATCTAAAATGGAAGAAACTGTCAGAGCAGTTTTAGTTGAAGGATCAGTAGTTGGAGTGGGTTGTGTTACTTTCCTTAAAAGAGCAATAAGTTGTTCAACCTTTGACTTCAATTCATCTTTGGAAGCTTTATCTTTTCATACTTCTCCAAAAAAATTTCCAAGGGCCATTTGAACATCTTGTTTGGTGCCTTCATGTGTTGCCTTTCCTAGTGAAAACCTAGAAATCTGATAATCTATTGTACCGTAATGGTTTCTTTAGTTTTCCCTTCAACAGGAGTAGCTACCTCCATGAACCTTTCTCCTAACTAGTTTATTGATAAATTAGAGATGATCCTTGGCCATTTGTCCTGTCTCTTTAGAGTAGGTTCAACACACTCAGATCTATCACATCTACAAGAGGCACCTTTTTCTTTTACTTTGGGGTTTGGCGATATAGCCATTCAAGTATAGTAGATGCGGATGAAAGTGGCATGGTTGGTTCAGAACTTGGAGCACTAGATAAAACAATGGCACTAGTAATATCAGTTGACAATGAAATGGAGGTGGTTATGATAGATGGGGTGGAGGTGAGAATAGCCTCGGGAGTGGATGCAACAAGATATGGAAGTGGAAATGGAAGGAAATGAAAGCTACTTGAGAAAATGGAGTGGAAACTAGAGACCCAATCATTTCCCCTACTAAGAGGATAGGAAGGGATGAAAAAACTTGGGCCATGGATGGGGATGGAAAAGTAGAGATGAGTGGAGGAGCAGTGGATAATGATGGGGAAAGTGGAGCTGAAGATAGTGACAATGGTAGTGAAGGAGGGGGTGGAAAATATTGTGACACAACTAGAGAATCACTAACTTCAAAAAATTCTGATACTTATGTTGTAGAGGACACAACCTTGGCAATGGGAACTTTTGAAAGAGAGGAACTCCCAACAACAAATGAGATCTTCCTTGGAGTTATATTGGCCTTTTGGGTAGACCTCTTACCTTTCGTGGGTGTAGGGAGACTTAGTGTTGGTTGGGATTCTATTCTTATAGATTGATCTAACCCTTTGGGTGAAATTCCTAAGGTATCCAACCAATCATATGTCCTTTGTAGAATGGGCCCTGCCATCCTTAGTATTGCAATGTTCTTCTTGGTACCAATCAATCCATGGAAAAGGTTGATTAACAACATTATTATTCTGTAAATCGGATCCAATACTTCATCATCATCCTCCATTCCTTCCGAATATCTGCAATACCAAATTTTTAACTTCATCCAAGGTCAACCTCTCATATTCTTGTTGTCTAATAATAATCTCATCCCGATAATGAATCCAAATATCCTCCAACTTGAGGAACATGAGAACTAGCCAATCTGTTTCACTGAACTTACCCCAGTAATCAAAGTTAGTTCTGGGATGGAAATTTCATAAGTAACTTCAGACATCTCTCCATCCACATTCTTTTCCTTGTAAATACTGGCACAGTATACCTTCCTATTGAAATAGGAAATTGGACTCCCACCTTATGTCATTTATTTTGAATTTTATGGTAATCCAACAATTGTCAAACCAATTCTAGCAAGACCCATTTATCGGTAGGACATCTTGGTAATTTTCTAGGGGCACCTAGAAAACCTGGAATCCTGATGTATGTGAATGTCAAGAATTAAAGATAGATGGCTCCCCATTCCTTACCTCTTTAAAAGCTTCATCAGAAATTCTTTGATTATATAATTTTTATCAAAATGATAAAGGAGGACAACAAAAAAGGCATCATTGACCCTACAGAAATGTTTGTTTCCTTCTTCCATTGTAATTTGAGGATAAAATTGATAAATATATGACACACTTCTAACACCTTTTGTATTCAAACCATTGAATTCTCCCATGGCAGCTACAACATAAATGAGGAAGTCATGAAGAAGTTTTTAGAAGTCAAGACATTGCTCAACTAAAAACAAATTGAACTGCTGATATGTTCCCCCATCATATGAACTCCTTATTCTTCTTGATAGTAGAAATATAAAGGAACATCCATTCCTGAAATTCCTTTACCAAAGTGAGACCCAAACTCTACTCAATAATACAATAAGATCATTTACTTCCTGGATGAAGTTTGAGCGGAACAATGTTTTAGGAAGCTTGATGAAATTCTTGGCCAAGTAACTCTTCATCATGACCTTTGTACACAATTCAGTGTCTTTATCCCAATGTTCAATTACAGCTTCTGGTGAAATTGTTTCATATCCTTCAACATCTAAGTTTAAATAAATCTTCAAGAAATTGACATCTATTCTAATCATGACCTTGTTGTCATCATCCTTTACCAATTCAGAATCCTTATCAAAATGAGTTGTTGTGGCCAAGAAAAACTCAGGGAAATGCATGGATGAAGGAAAACCCAGATAAGAGAGAAATTCCACTATCGAATATGGCCTTCATCTAAGGTTTCTTATTAGGGGCCTTTAATATTTCCCAAAAGTCTGACATATCCACTTTTCCAAGATCAATATCTCCAATATTCCCCAAATCCGAAGATAGGCATGAGTGAGGAGAAACTCCTAAGAATGTGTACTTCATTTTCCCTTTCCCTTTGATGAGGAAGTTGACATGAATTCGAATTTGAATCTGATTTATCTTTGAAAACTTTATAAGAAACCTTAAAGGTTCTGAAATACAAAAGTCTAAATGTTTGCAAAATAACAAATCTCTAAAAAACCTTCAACTTCAAAGTAAAAACTTCCAAAAATATTAAAACTTCAAGTAGTTCTAAAACCTTAAAAATGAACCTCCAAAAAAAGTCAAACCTCCAAAACTCTTAAAAGGAAACCTTTGAAATCCAAAATCAAGTTGAAAGGTGCAGTTTTAAGAGAGAAAAAAAGTTAAATATTCTGAGATATGGAAAGGAACTTGTTGCATAATCCTTGGATTTGATGAGACTAGATGCCTGCATGAATTGAAGCTTGTAGTGTTGAGAAAAGAATCAGATGACATGGTTAAAGACAAATAATGGATGATAGGAGCTTTCATGCCAAGCAAGAAAATAAGAACAAATAAAAAATAAACAAAAAAAATCCTGATTAATCATAAACCAAAAATAATAAATAACCTAAAAATTACCTTGAAAGTGATGCCTTGAAAGTATAAAATGATGCGGTAAAATCAGGGTGTCGAAAAAAAAACCAAGTGAAAATGACAGGTAAAATTTTGAGTTTATATAGGGAACCCTAGAATTAATGCTCGAAGCCGACACATGTGGGGGTGGTTAGAAATTAAATTTTTGCAGAAGGTCCAAAACTTTGAACACCAAAACTCTGAAAAACGGACCTCCAAAACTCTTAAAATATGACTTTTGAAACTTTGAAGACTGACTTCTGAAACTCTGAAGACCTCACATTTCCAAAACTCCAACCTTCAAAACTCTAAAAATATGACTTCCAAAAATCAAAGGCAAACTTTTGAAACTACGAAAGGCCGAAGTTCTAAATTTTTGGAACTTTGGGGTTTTGTAATTCAGAACTTTAGGAACAAAAATATCCATGAAGGTAATGCGAGACTCCGAAACCCAAAAGTATGAAGTTCTGAAATTTTAAAACTTTAAATTTCTGAGACTGAAAACAAAAAATAATGAAAAATGCCAATGAGAAATCCAAAATCCGAAAGTCTAAAGTTCCAAAATTTTGGAACTTTTGGTTTTCAAAGTTCGAAACTTTAAACAAATAATTTTGTTTTTCAATCAACCAAAAAATCTAAAATAATAAGACCTTCAAAGTTTGAAAAATTCAGACTTCGGAGTTTAGAAAACTTTGAAATTTTGAAAACACCTTCAGGCAAAGAAAATTCTTCTACAGGTTCAAGGAATTTGACAATTTTTTGAAAGCACCTTCCTATAGAGGTAATTTTTAAAGGTTAATAGAGCTCATGAGAAAGCTAATAAAGGATATTGTAATTGGGTTATAGGGAACTTCTAGCAAGAACTTGTAAGCAAGGTGACAAAAGGATCAAAAAGATCTATAACAATAGATATTGTGAGATCATTAAGAGTTATGAAATAAGAGATTGTAATGGGAACTCAAGTGAGCTTGTAGATAACTCATAAAGAGCTGATAACTAGGACCATGAAGATTTTGTAAAATAATTGATCAATGTGTTTGTTAAATTTTTTATTATTGATCTCCTAAGATGAACTTGTAAAGAGATTGTGGGTAAGTTCCCATGGATGAAACGATGCAACTCAAACTGTGTGGAGGGACGCTCAACCTAAACCTCACATATGTTTTCAAGGTTGATTGGTCAACCAACCAATGATAAATCTACCCCAAAAAGTGGTAAACAACCCATTGGTTGTTGACCAGTTAGCAAACACATGTGATGGATAGGATATTTCTAGAGAGAGATTGAGAGCCAATATGAAAGTATGTAATGTTTGCGAGCTGATGTCCAAACTATTTTCTATTCACTTGTGTATAAGCATCATCATTTTTTAATCTATATCTATGTTAGATATTAAACTCTCTTTACATGGAGAGTCCTTGGACCGGGGTTAAATAACTAAGATCAATATCAACCAAAATTGAATTTGTTAAAGGTAATCAAACTGAAGGTACACAAGGAGGATCTGGATTATATACATGTGTAAATAAATTTTGAATATCCTAATATTAATGATATGTGATAATGATACAATGATGTGGGATCTTAGAATGAGATATAAATTTGCAAGCTTAGGATAAAGCTCAAGAGAATATTGAAGAATGGGGGCCTTTTAGGGATAAGAATCAAGAGATTATACTAATCCATTTTGAGCAGGACAGAGGAAGACATCTTACATTATATAAGAATGATGAAACATGGAAATAATTGTTAAGGTGAAATTTGTGTTGTTTACAACCTTAAATATCATGTATATAAGGAATTTTCAGAGACACACATATATTAAAATTTGGTCAATGCCAAACTATCAATCACATTTGGATATGTGGCTAATATTTATATTTTAAGATTAAGTCAACTTCAAGATGTCATGTATAATTGACATTTATCCATGAAAAATATGATGGTGTATACTTGACATTAATGACCATTGAGCAAATCAACTTCATGTTAGCCAATAAAGACCAGCTACGGAGAGGAGCGAGCGGATCAAGTCTTATATTGACATATAATAGATAATTTTAAGTTATATTATAACTACCTTTACATAACATTAAAAATTACAATTATTTAGAGGTGTTCAATTAGTGATGAGTTACAGGACTTACATGATAAAATTGAACTATGGAGAATACAAGATCCCTACAACTTTGACTAGTAACTTGTTAATATGTAAACAAAAATTAATGATAATATTTACATAGGAAGATATGGCAACAACCTAATATAAAATCACGTCATTTCATTAATCAATATTAATATTGACATTGAAAATTGGGTTAGTGCAAAATTTATTAAATTAAAAACTGAATTAAAATATTAAAACAATGAATAGACTCCAAAAAATACACTAAAAAAAAATCACAAACAAGAGGCATGTATACAAGTGTTCTTATGATTTTCATATGCTTTGGATTTAATGGAATATATTAGGAGACCTAGAAACACAAGAGTAGAGAGTTAGCTTTGGGAACCATCACAAAACACCATTGTGTTGAATAAAACCTACAAAACACACACAAGAAGTAGAGTAGCTTGCAAAACTAAAAAAATAAATTTAGAAATAAAAGGGATGTAACCTACAACCAAAATGGTCCCATAGTGGTCACCAACATGTATACCTTTATTTTTATCACTTGCAATATGTGTTACTTATTTAAAAACTCGCATATCAACACTAATTAAATAAATGTGCTTACGTTGTCGCCATTGAGAATGAGAGGGATATCACAAGTTCTTTCATTGAATAAAGTAGGCTAAAATTTGTATATTTAAAATTAATATATGCACGCAAACACTTTGAAAAATATTAATATTTTATGTTGGTTAGGGGATCTTCCTTGGATGGATCTCTAACCCCTTTAAGGTAATAAAAGACATTCATGAAATTTAAAACAATAAGGGAAATCATAAACGAAATAAGAATACACAAAATATTACCATACCTTTATTTGGTTCACCAAATGAATTTTATTATGTGTTATCTAGATGTAGGTTCCCAAAATGCATTTCGTGGTACAAGATCTATCTCGACAACATTACATTACTCTGCCAAGTGAAGACAAAAGGATTCATGTATGAAGAATTTAGAGAGAAGAAAATAACATAATGGAGTTATTGTTATGTATTTATGAGGGTAAAGGGTGTATTTATAGGGTTCCATAGAGTAATTTATGGATGAGACTAATTAATTTCTCTTAAGAATAATGAGAAATTAAGTAGGTGAATAGTGCATGAATAGTGATGAATTTTGAAAGTGGGGGAAAGTAGTTGGCGAATAATGAAGAATTTTTAAATAATGGAGGGAAGGTGTGTGGAATAATGAAGCATATTTGAAAATGGAGGGAAGGTGGGTGAAATAATGGAGCATATTTGAAAAATGGAGGGAAGGTGGGTGAAATAGTGGAGCATCTTTGAAAATAGAGGGAAGGTGAGTGAAATAGTGGAACATCTTTGAAAATAAACAGATTAATTGGATTATTTTATTATGTAGGGGGCATGGGGATGGTGAAATATCAATGTGGATAATGATGTAGAAGGGATGATGTGGTTGGTGAGTAGGATGTGATTATATTAGTTAATAATTGATTAATTAGCTTCTAATTACTTGTGGGATTTTTATGGGATATAGAAATTAATTAATTGACATACTAGTAGAGTTAGAGTGTCTGCAATTATAAATCTTATGTGTTGTGATTATATAATATTGTAGTCACAAAATCACACACTTACTACTATAATTATACCACCAAGTATGTTTTTTTATATATGTATCTTGAGTAAGAACAATATTCACTAATGACCCATACCCTCTTGTTATCGTTAGTCTAGTTAGTCCTTATCATTATGTGTCTTGCACATTTGTCACTACTTGCACAGTTCTAGTTATCCCTCAGGGAGAATTAGTTGTCGTTATTCACTCATTTTTCATCTCTAGTCTTTGACTAGGGCACATAGGAAGGGATTAGGGCAACCCAAGAACCCCGGTCCCAGTCACACTTGGTTCTCATTTAGATGTTCGAGGTCGAGTCTTTATGATTTTTCCTCTCATTCCCCTAGGTACTAGTCGGCATGTCAGGTCATTAATGTCAAAAATTGAGTAAGATATCCCTATATAAACACAACATATATGTTACCTCATGGGAAGACTATTTATACTAAGGGCTAGCTATCTACATAGAGCAAGGGACTGCATTTGGGAACTATTTTACATCACACAATGCATAGGAAAGGGAAGTCTATTCTATTCCATCCACCATTTTTACATTCTATCTAGCTATTTCCCTATCTTTGCATCATTGGTGCTATGGAATCCTAAGCACATTATTACACACACAATCACACAAAACTACATTGGGTCTGAGATGTAGTGCAACACTTAGTTGTAAGACCACCATTGTGGTTGTTAAGGATAGTCTGAACCCTTAATATGCATATTTAGTTTTTAGGATTACAGGTGATTCTTCATTGTAGATCCATGATGTCATTAGTGAATCTAGTGCCACATCCATGCGAAAAAGGCAAGTTATTGTGAAGACCTAGCGACTAACTTAGACTCGGGTCCCGAGTTGTTTCGTAGACTAAGGCACCCATATTCCATACCAAGGCACCCCGCACACCTAATCCTCCTCTAGGTTCCATATTCTAGCCAAATCTACCTCTGTTACAACTTTATGAGGTGTGTTGTGACACTTTGTTCCACTTGTTCATCATCCCATTCAATCCTAGATCATTGCAAGGTAATTTCTTTTTAGGTTAGTACCTTTTCCCTCCTATTTCATTTCATTTAAAATATCAAATAAATTATTTAACATTTATATTTCAGTTATTACATTGTTGTACTTCTTCTATTAACTTCTCAAATTCAAAATTTAGCTAATCAAATACTCATATGTTATAGACACACATGGAAAAACCATACTTAGACATTTATTATTTGTTAAATGTTGTGTATCTAAGTTGGTATGTACTTATTAAGTATTGATCCAAATTTGTTATTATTACACATCATTTTTTATTTATTTTCTCCTCTTCTCCATTACATTTACTAAATAAATATTTTAGTTCATAAATATATAAATAATATATATAATTATTATATTTATGTGTTCTACAATGATAACTAGGTGGAGTGTGATAAAGTGAATAGTTCAATTTTATGTGTAAATTTAAATTTAAATTCCATTTTTCCATCAATGTTAAATTTCAACCTTATGTTTGACACCCATTTAATCGTCACTTATAATTAAGTTTTCATTGAAACTAGAGTCTGGGGCATGTCTTTTGGACAAAAATATTTTTTCAAGCCAGATAGCGTGGTGTAGATAGATCAATACCATTCTTCGCTAATAAAAAAATTAGTCGGTAGAAAAGGTAATAGAATTATTAGTCAATGTGGTATGTGAAAAATCTAAGCTAAGAAAATTAATATTAATATCTCTTGATGTATTTAAGATATATGTATTTAATACATTTGTACTAGTTTAAAATATTGTGTTATGATTGTGTAATATTCATATGTTGTAGACATAACTATAAAAGTCATACTTATGAATTTTTTATTTGTTAAATTGTATGTATCTAAGGTACTATGTACTTGTTATGTATTTATCCAAATTAGCCATTATTACATGTCATTTTGGTATTTCTTTGTTTCTCTTCTCCATTGACTATGCACTTCATTGTCTTAGCATGTCCAAAATGTGGAGTACACAATCCTATTACTTTACAAGGGATTTATTTGCTAACGCAGTGCACCTTCTCATGATCTAAAAATTTTCAATTTTTAATTATTATTTGTGTTTACTTATGCACCAAAATGGAAATAATTTGAATTTTAAGTTTCTATAAATATATAAGCACCCTAGTTTATTTAGGAATTTGGAACCTATCAATAATTATCGAATTGTTCTCACAAGGATCAATGTGGAACTTCGTACACATCAAAGAGGGTTGCACTTCTAAAGGTGATGAGAAAATTGATGTAATCAGCAAGAGAATGAATCACAAAATGAGAATCAAGTATGAAAAATACAATGGTGTGTCTGCCACGCTCATAGATAAAAAAATAAGAGGTACATATAGAGTGTTGTGTAACTCTTGTGCATGACATGCTTACATAACCATAACTAACCCTATTGACCTATTCCACTATGACCTATTCTCACTAAGTGAGATGAATAATCATCTATGGTGGAAAATTCATCGAATGATGATGAAAAAATTCATATACACTAACACCCCCTTCATCGAAGCCAAGGTAGAGGTCATAGAAAGTTAGAAATGAAAGAGAAATCTCCTAAATAACTAAGAAAGATGTGTCAATGAGACTCGACAAATAAAGGACTGATAAGGTGCCCATGTACAAACAACATCTCCCTAGAAAAAAGAAGAGGAGGAGAAAAATGGGTTCTGACAACTATACCTAATGAGGTAGCTATGTACAATAACGATCTCAACTAATGGAGGAAAAACCCCTAAGGGAAAACATCTACTTACAAGAGATAAAAGACTCCCATAAAAACCTAATAAAGATGCATCAAATGGGTCCCAAAAAATAGGCCTGATTAGGTATCAATGTACAAATAACATCTATCCGGAAGATAAAAATAAGAGAAGAGAAATAGAAATCCTGAAGAAGATGGGCAGTACTGCAGAAAGACCTTACCCTAAGAAGATACCGCAAGTGAAGATACTTTTCCTCAGTGAAGGGCTTGGTGAAAATGTCTACAACCATATCAAAATTCTGACAATACTACATGTTGATGATGTCATCATAAATCAAATCATGAATGAAGTGCATATATATCTTGATGTGATTTATCCACTCGATATTGAATTGGATTTTGAAAAAATCTAGATGGTACTCATGTTATCGTAGTAGATGATAGTAGACCATTGATAGTGAATACCAAACTCACCAAGATAACTCGTAACCAAACAAATTCTATGATAGTGTTAACTTCTCCTCTATATTCCTCCTTTGTATAAGATATTGCAATTGAGATATACTTCTTGCTAGACAACCTAACTAGATCCGAACCAAGGTAAAAACTATAGCCTAAAGTAGATTTTTGATGATCTAGATTACCAACCCAATC
Organism: Taxus wallichiana var. yunnanensis; assembly: GCA_018340775.1. Taxonomy (NCBI): domain Eukaryota; kingdom Viridiplantae; phylum Streptophyta; class Pinopsida; order Cupressales; family Taxaceae; genus Taxus; species Taxus wallichiana. Next base: position 300,382,036 of record CM031243.1, on the reverse strand, counting down.
AGAATCAGTATATCCAACTAAATCAATATCTACTCCTCCTATATAGTGGATGTCATCTGTGTAAGTGCCAAAAACATAATGAAGGATCCAATTTGTTACTTTTGAATGTAACTCATATGTCTCTTCCATGAATATGGACATGATCCAAACAACATACGATAGCTCCGGATGCATGTGAGTAAGGTAAATCAAAATCCACACTAATCAAATAAAGGGTACCATGAACCAAGGGAGTAAAACAATAAAATACCAACTTAACCCCGGAAAGGAAAGGAGTAGGAGAAGGCTTACAATTGGATATATGAAACCAAAAATAAATCAAGGGAGTAATTAGGCTACGAAATTATAACTCCTGAGCATTGTGAAATCAATCACAAGAAAGTACTTGAAGAAATCCTAAGTCAGACATAGAAAAATTGTTGGATACGAAAATATTCACAAAATCAATGATAGAGGAAGAGCTTCCCGTGATCAACTCTGATGATCGAGAGAACACTTGATGAAAGCACACAAGAAGTCTCGTGTGAGAAAGCATGTCATATTTAAAGGCACGGATGGATAGGGAGAACACGCGTGAGCAGAATTTCAACTCTTTGGGACTTCACCGTTTCACTCATGCAGTCTATTTTTAGAGATTGCGTGTAGAGCACAAAAATTAGGCATAGAAATGCATGCAACACATTGGCTATTCATGGAGGATCATATACAAAGTAATTTACACGGACACGTGGTTGAAAATAGATCTACTACTATCGCTTAACTACCGTGGTCTATATTTAGCACACTTACATGTGTGGCTAGTTTTGTAAAGGCGCATGGATAATAATAATATGTGTGATAATTTAAGTAATGAAAGGGAATAGATAAGTGAAGGGAAAGTACTCAACGTTATATATGTAAAGCGAACTAAATAGAAAAGGAGGAGATATATACAGAGATATGTTGTTAAATCATTATGCGCATACTAATGTTATTGTAATGAAGATTTTGTATACTTATTGAATTAAATATAATGGAGGATATTAGATGAATCTAAGTGTTAGTTTTGTGTGTATCTAAATCTAGTATATTTTTATTTCATCATGGTCAAGTACTTAATTTTTTTCCCTTAGGTATAGATCTGGTATGCTCTATGGAATGATGGGTTAGTAATGGAACTATATGTATCTCTTAAGTCTTTATCATGCTAACATCTTGCAACAACAACCCTAAAGAGGGATATGGTACCTTTGCATGCTTTGAGTGAGAGATCAGCTTAGGCTGAGTGATGTGTCAACACATCTAGGGTCTTATTGGATTTGTATCAATAAATTCTAGGTTGCATCATTGGTTCCATTGCTAGGACCCTCTTTTTTAGTTATTTTCGTGGATGGTTCATGCGATGAAGACATATCGAGTTGACCTTAGAAAGTGTTGAAGAATGGATACATGATCTGGAAGAAGAATACACATGATGATTCAACACTGGATCTGAGTTTAACACATGCATTTAGGTGGAAAAGAATCTGTATGAAAATTTATATGAAATATTTTTGCTATCTTTCTAGTAGAATTGTATGAGTGGCTGAGTGCTTATGCATCTAAGTGGAATTGGAGGTATCGACACTTTTTAGACCTAGGAAGAATTCCGTGGCCCTTTATTATGTTGATCTGATTTGGACTTGAGCTTGTGGATACATGGTTGTGTGGTTCCTTAAACAATTATATTTAGGAATACTCAATTTCCACTTATTCATGTCCAAAAGTAGCTGAATTCCAGTTCTTATGATATCCAAGGGCTTACCTACAAGGAATTCCTATGGTGATCAAGATCCTGATAGTAAATTTGAATCTAGAGAGTAAAATGATAGCTAACTCAACCTCACCATGTGTCGGGTAGGAGTAGGATTGGTGGAAGATGGCAGACCTAGCAGCAGCTAGGTAGAGAGAGAGGAAAGGTGGCTTAAGTATAATGAGGCATGTAAGAGGGAGATATAGAAGTAGCATACCATTGCATAAAGTATGGCATTGAGGAGAGAGATGGCTTGTGAAGGATTTGAAGCTCACGTAGAAGATGTGGAGCCATATCATCAGGAACTCCCCCAACTTGGAAAGTATGGTAGGGATCCCCCCTCCACCTCACGGTAGAAGTGCGCAAAGAGAGAATACCCGGGCCACGTGCAGCATGTGAATACACACTGTAACCTAGCCCTTGTGATTGGTTTTCTAGTATCTAGTATGATAAGTAATCAACAAGAAAGTTTGGGAAGTAAGAAATCAAGAACATCAATGGCATGGTAGACGGATTCATTATTATTTGGAGGTGTGTTTTTGGCAGTCATCCGCGTAGAACATAAGTGCACTGAATGTTGGATTCACCTATGGAAGTGGAACTACTTCATAGACTTAGGGGTTCATTATAGTACTACTATTTGAGCATAGGGGAGTACATCTATAAGACATATTCTAGCTATAGGTTCAGGATCACGAGTCATAGGTAGCTGTGGTTCGGTGGATCTAGTGGTTTTGGAGGGGGAAACATAGGAGGATCTAGATCGGTGGGCAAGGTCCACACCAACCTTAGAATATATTAGATGGAAATGTTTCTTCATCTTCCAAAGTATAGGGGAATAGAAGATGCTGTTGAACATGTGCACATGTGTGAAATATTGTGGCGTGTAAAAGGAATCACAACTTCTACGAGTGTAGGAAAGCCAATTTTCTACTACGTTACAAACATAAGCACACATACGATTGGTATATAAAGTTTGACCTAGATCAGAATTACGTAGATTATATGGATTTAAAGGATGCATTCCTTAAAGAGTTTCATATCCCTGAGTTTGAGCAGAAGAGTATAAGTGTGATCAAGGATATTAAGCAAGGCACTACTGAAAGTGTTAGAGAGTAAGATACATGGTTTAAAACATTGTTATCAAATCTTTCTTATGACATACATGCAAGCCAACATGCATAATGGTTCGTTGGGGGCTTGATTACCCCTTTTAGGAGGGCATTATCACATAAGACATACACTGATCCATGTGAAGCACTTGAATCAGCCTTGCGTGCTGAGTTAGTTGGAAGTATAGATACCGGGGTGAGACTGTTTTTAGAAGAACAAATAGCAGCAATGATGAAACAATTTGAGAAACTATCAACAAATTCAGCTCATGAGACGCGCACAGGGATTTGGTGCACAAATTGTGAAGTAGAAGGTCACACAAAGGATAGTTTCCCTCATAGAATAGTACACTCATTGTTGATGGATTGTGAAATATGCCACTTAAACCATGATGCTATCCATTACCCATTATTACAATGCACATAAGGAAGAACATTTCAAGCTACTGTAAAATTTGCAAGTCCACAACTCATGACATAGAGGACTACCAGCTGATTGGAAAATCCATGATGCTATAGATATTGGTGTACAAAAACAAGAGTTTTAGATAACTCTAAGGGAAAGAATGAGCATCAGGACTAGGAGCACAATCAGGCACGCTATGATCGGAATGAGGGGCATTTTGAAGGCAGTCGTGGTAGAGGTTGAGGATACTATGGTGGATTCGGAGGATGAGGTTGTGGTGGTGGAAGAAGTGATTTTCCTCATAGCACATGTTATACATGTGGATATCCTAACCACTATAGGTGTGAGTGTCCTCAAAATATTACATGTTATTTATGTGGAAAGAACCATATCTATGAAAAGTTCCTAGACTTATATGAGCATATGAGTAAGAAACATAAACAAGAAAATAAAGGTGTAGGGATGGTTAGGATACAACGCACTATGGACAATCAATGGATGCCCAAGATGAAAGTAGAATATGAGGCACTACAAGTAAAGATCATGACCCACGCTGAGGTGACACGTGCTAGGGAAACATTACAATAGAAGCCTACCATCACTAAAGATGAGGTTCTCCATGCATGGTACCCAAATCCTACCTATCAAAAGGAGGTTTATCAGGAAACCATGGAAGTTCTAAGGAATCTCTAGGGTGAGATACAATACTTAAATGAGTAGAAGAAAGCATCAAAGATGGTCCAAAATAATATAGATGACTTGAGAGAAGTGTGTAAATTATTACACAAGGAGAACATCATTCCCTTTATTAGGAATTGGTTAAAAGGGAACACTCCACGCCCAAGTACTAAGATTGGATGGTAGATCCTACATGTAAATATCCATCCTCATAGCCTAGATTATGACAAGGAAATAACTTTGAATGTTGTTGTGGATGGGTGGCTATTAAGTAATATACTAATTGATACAGCGGAAGTCAATGTTCTTACCTTGGATGCATGGGTACAAATGGGAAGACCCCCATTGTATCCATCCTCTAATGTATTATTCATCACTAATCAGACTAAGGCCACTCCCATAGGAGTTTTGAAAGATGCATCCATTACCATACAAGGAGACAAGTTCATTGGAGATTTTGAAGTTTTAGCGCTAGCAGAGTTGAATAGCTTTCTAGCTCTATTGGGGTGTCCTTGGTGTTATGCAAATAATGTTGATCTTCGGTTCAACAAGGGCTATATCAGTTTTGAAAATAAAGAGGAAAGAGTTATTATCCCTTTAATAGATGGAAAGTATGAGCCCTATGTTGAGCCCTTAAGTGAAGAAGATCTCAAATAGGATTTATGTACTCGCCATCAAGATCCGAGAGATGATTGAACCAACCAAAGGACTAATTTAGTTAGAGGATGCATAGTCTATTACGATACTACAAGTGTTTCTTTTGATAATTGGCCTCACAAAACTTATGAGTTAGTAGGGCATGAAGTAAAGAGTATATTCCCATGAGGCACAAAACCACGTTATGTCAGGAGGATAGGTAACAACTCGGTACCTTGTTACACAGGAGAAGGGGATCCCATAAAATTCCTATGTGCCATGGAATAAAAATGGATAGATCCACTGGAGAGAATAAATATGCTCACATATACACTACGTGGGACAACAACATGCTGGTGGGTGGTCCATAGGGATAATCTAGTCAAATGGAATGAAATTGGGATTGCTCTTACTACTAGGTTCTTTAGGAGAAATGCACCTACACAAATATGTAATTATCATGGTAATCAACATGTTTAGCACCACGTTCAAAAGTGTGAGAGACTCTAGATAGAAGGGTAGGAAGCTTTACCACCTTCACTATGGGTGCACCAGTTTTATTCCACTTTACAAGGTTGCACACATGCTTGGTATGTATATGTAGAACTCCATAGAGAAACTAGAAATTGGCAAAATTTAATTGCAGGAATGGTCTAGATGTTTGACTTCTTCTCTACAAATCCTCCAGTGGAAGAAGCATTAAAAGTTATCAAGCACTTAACTATGGGGGATAGTGCCAAGGCTAAAGAACTCCTTCAGGAATTATTAGATAAAGAGGACTCAGGAGCGCATCTTGATAAAGAACCAGAGGCCGATGCAACATTACTTCAATGCATTTTCTTCAAGAAGGAGAAAGGAAAATGGTCTACCTAGTGGATGACAAAGAAGTAGATAATCTGGATGTAAACCATTCAACAGGAAGGCGTGAGGTATTGGACAGTGTGGATAGGACCACATGCACCTATCTTGAACCTATGAAGACAAAGCAAGTGAATATTGGAACAGATACTGAGCCTAAGGAAGCCATAATTGGAGACTATTGGTCAATTTATGAAGTGGAAAAAATCATAGAGTTACTAAGGGACTACTAGGACCTATTTCCTAGGGGGTACCATAAACTTAAAGGCGTGCATGAATTTTAAGGGGAGATGAAGATAAAGCTTAAAGAGGGTGCGTGACCAGTTAGAAAGAGACCTTACAGAATGAACCCCAATTTGTATGAAAATGTCAAAGAAGAGATTGATAACATGTTGAAGTCTCATATTATCAAGCCCCTTGATGAGTCATAATGGGTTAGTCCAATGGTGATCATTATCAAGAAGGATAGATGGATTAGAATATGTGTGAACTACAGGGAGCTAAATGCTGCATGTGTAATGATCCATTCCCTACGCCATTTACTAAAGAAATACTAGAAGGAGTTGCGGGGCATGAAATCTATTCATTTACAGATGGGTTCTCTGGGTTTCATCAGGTTAGGATTGCCTAGCAAGATCAAGAAAAGACTACATTTACTACTTTTGAATGGGGTAGTTTCACCTATACCGCAATGCCCTTTGGTCTAAAAAATGTGCCCATTATATTTTCGCACATAGTTATCCAAGAATTCAAAGAATTTATTCACAACTTCTTATAGGTATATTTAGAAATTGGACGGTGTATGGATTAGTTAAGGATCACTGTGACAATTTGTGCTTAATGTTTGAATGGTGTCGATAGTTGAGTATCTCTTTGTAACATCAAAAAGTGCTTATTTGCTACACCATTTGGGATACTCTTAGGATACATAATCTGCAAGGAGGGTTTGTTGGTTGATCCAACAAAGGTTACAGTCATTATAGGTCTAAGGGAGCCTACCAATCAAAGTGAGGTGTGCATATTTTTGGGTCATATAGGATATCACAAAATTTTTATCAAAGGATATGCCAAAGTTACCATACCATTAGAAGAGTTACTAAAAGGGAAAGGTATGTTCTACTAGGGATAACAATAGCAACGCACGTTCGAGACATTGAAGGAGAAAATTACTACCATTCCTATTCTACATTTTCCTTTGTGGGACAAACCATTTCATGTACATTTTGATGCCTCTGGCATGGCCATTAGCGTGGTGTTGGCCCAACCTAGAGAATGTATTATAGATCATCCTATTTATTTTTCTAGTAGAAAGCTAACTCTTGTAGAAAAAAATTACACAACTATAGAGCGCAAATCTTTTTCAAGGATCTATGCGTTACATAAATTTCACCAGTACCTACTAGCTACACCATTAATCTTTTACACAGATCACATGACATTGAAGTATTTTGTAAATAACATTGTTTTACAAGGGAACATATGTTGATGGGTGCTCTTATTTCAAGAATTTGATTTCATGGTTGTAGTAAAACCAGGAAAAAGTGATTCTGGACCAAACCATCTATCAAGAATATAGTTAGGAGAAGAAGCACAAGTAATTGAGGATACCATGCTAGATGGACAATTATACAGGTTACAACGTGCATCATCAAAACTAGAGGAAATTGCTATCTTTCTATGCACAAGGATGACACCCAAAGGAATGAAATCCTTAGAGAAAAAATAGCTTGCTATACGCGTCGTACCTTATATGTTAATTAGTGGTGACTTATACAAATTGGGTAGCGATGAGGTATTACATCATTGTGTATTGGAACATGAGCACACGAGCATTATGGAAGAATCTCATGGTGGAATTGTAGGTGGCCACTATGCAGGTGATGCTACAACACACAAGATTCTACTCGATAGATTATGGTGGGATACCCTCTATAAAGATTGTAAGGAATTTTATAAGGCATGTGACCATTGTCAATGTCTTGGAAGATGAGTCAGTGAGATGAAATGCCTCTGAGACCTATTACTAGTGTAAAACCATTTGAGAAATGGGCTATAGATTTTGTGGGTCCTATTTCACCAGCTGCATGTAGAATTGGATCACACTATATTATAACTTACACAAACTACTATATGAAAGATGGGAAAAAGTATCACTACCAAGGAATTTACAACAACTACAACAACTTGATTTCTATGGGAAAATATTATTACAAGGTATGGATGTCCTTTGAGTTTGACCAGTGATAGGGGCACACATTTTCTTAATGAGACAATTATAATTTTATTGGATGAGTTCATGATTGCACACCATAAGACTACACCCTATCATCCTCAAGAAAATGGAATTGCTGAAGATTTCAACAAAATTTTGGGCTAAACATTGACAAAAATCTGTGATGTTGGAAGAAAGGATTGGGATGATAAAGTATTTGCAGTACTTTGGGCATATCGAACAACATATAAAAGGTTGAACAAAGCAACACCATTTTAGTTAGTGTTTGGCACAAAATTTGTTCTTCCTATGGAATTTATGTTACCTTATTTACGTATTGGCACGCTAGAGGTCTAGGTAATGAAAAGATTTAGAAGAACGGATTGAAAAGATAATTTAGTTGGATGAAAAAAGAGCCATAACACGTTGGAGTTAGAAGCAAGAAAAGGCTAGGTAGAAGGCATGGCATGAAAAAAACATAAAGGACAATAAGTTTTAGATTGGACAACTGGTACTTTTCTATGACTCTAAGTTTTTATGCCACCTAGGATAAATTAAGGTACATTGGTTGGGGCCGTATGTTATCACTTACATCCTTGAAACATGCGCTTTCCAATTAGAATCCCTTGATGGAACATAGCTACCCTTTACTTCAATGGGATTAGGTCAAGCCCTACTATAAATAAGTCTTCTTGGTGTTTTAATAAGCAGTATTACCATTTAGATTAGGTTTTCAATTACTATATTTCCTTAATAGTTTCCTTCTTTGTTGTTATGCTTTGTCAATTTATTTAGTTTGGTGTGTTGTGTAATAAGCACACTTGCGCACGTGGAGCTAATTACTATATAAGCATGTTTATGCATAGAGGACTCCATACACTTTTAGTGTAGGGTGGATTGTTGAGATTTAGCTACAAAATCATGGGAATTGAAATGTGAAAGGAATAAGCTGCTATGGGTGCTCTTTGAGTCAAAGGATTGCTTCTAAAAATTGACCAAAGATGGAGATGAATGAAGGGACAGTATAATGCGAGGTAAGCAGAGGCCATAACAACTACCAATAGAAGGTGCAGTGATGAGGCACTCAAGTGCAAGGAAGCACACTAAAGAGAATTCTATGACCAGAGGGTAGGAAGGCACACTAGAAGGTTATAGATGGGGTGCGAAGATGTAATGCATGGAAAGGATGGAATTGATCAATTAATGAGAGGATATTTGGTAGGTGAAGGAGCAATGAATGCATTAAAAATTTTAAAAATCTATATAAGGATGGGATTTGAATTCATTTTTACCATTATAATTAAGAGTATTTGAAAAAGAGCTAAGTGCAAAGAGCTGAGTGATCGAATTGAGGTGCGAGAGGTGTGTAACCGATCGTGTGAAAAGAGATATGTGTGCAGAAAGAGCTTGTGTCCCCGGTGGTGAAGGGTTTGAGTGAATCAAGGTGATAGAGAGGAGTGAGGGCACATGATTTCACCTAGGGCACGCTGAATTAAGCTAGGGTTTGATTTGGAAATTATAGAATTCAAGAGGTGGGGATCTACAAAGGATTTCAAGGTAGAAATGACACCCAAGAAAGTAGTTGTAGCAGGAGTGAAGGGAAAGAAGAAGGTGGTCGAAGAAGAAGAGGAGATGGCTCCCAAAAGTAATTTTTCTGAAATGTAATATCTAGAGGGGGTTATTATAGGCCAAGAGTGGGATTCTCACATAAGAAAAATTAAGGTGAGTGAGTACAACCACCGTACCATAGAGAATAAGAAGGATCTTGATGCCTTGCTGAACACAAAGACAAATAAATGTAAGATAGAAGACATGCCAGTGTATGATGATGCTGGAAAGAAGCTCTTGAAGAAGATTGGAGTTTACCAACTATATGAGCTCCCTTACTTTAGGAAATATGAGCCCTTATACCAGTGGCTCATGAGCAGAGTGCATGAATATTTTTTCTACTTTGTAGGACGTAGAGCCAGAATTTTAGCCACGCTCATCTCCATAGTAATGGGATTGAAGGGAAGAGAATATTTGTGAGATGATTTAATAGAGAAGGCCACAATATTAGAGTCCATAAAGGAGTTGGGGTACACAAAAGGTCCATGCGGTAGGGACATTGATAAACTGAAGAAGTATCCAAGTTGTGCAAGTAGCTGCACATCTTGTTACAAAGCTAAATGACTAGGAAAGGTGGTCACAAGTGAATACCATGTGGCTTAACATTGCCAAAAAGATGTCTGAAGGGGCATTTTACACAATTTCATGTTACATTGCAAAAAATACATTGAGGAAGTGTGCACAGGAGGAAGGATAAACTTTGGAGCTATTTTGTTATCATTTGGTGTTCATGGAGATCAAAGTACCTGATGGACCAAAAGAGAAGATATGGGAGTATCCCATGGAGCACAAGTCACCTGCAGAATGCTTCAAAAAGTACTTGTGTGAAGGATCCATGACAAAACATGTCAAACAAAGGGTTGAGAAGTGGTATGATAGGCTCCATGTGGCCTTTGAAGAAGAATGGCGCATCCCCAAGGACTTACCTTCGGTGGTTGGAAAGGTAGTTCAGTTCACTGTATACTAGCATTTTTGTATTGCATGGTTTTCCATGAAGGATGGAGCATGGAGCCCTTGGTGTAAGTTACCATATGAATTCATAGAAGGTACTTCTACGTGTCGCATCATACACATGATCTTAGATGCATGACGCGCCTAATGTTCAATGCAGACAAGGTATATTGTGACTACCACATGCTAAGGAAAAAATATGTGTATTTAGGGTGGGGTGCATATATTGAAAGGCTCATTTTAGATGTATTGAGCATTAAACCAATAATTTGGTTGTGGGAGATATTGGGGCAACACTAGTGTACCTTCAACTAAAGCCCAAGTTGGATAATAAAAGTATGTGGAAGATGAGTTTGCACTTCTAACACCACCAAAGGGTAAGCACATGATGGAGAACATTCCAATGCCTAAGCCCACAGAGCCAATTGAAGTGGAGGATGAGGAGGATGAGCGTGAGGATAGTGGTGGTTTGGAGCATAGAGGTAGAAGACATCCTACGAACAAGGATGAAGTTGAGCATGCCACTACACCACCTCAACCATAAGAGGGGGATGATGAGGAATTAGATGTAGTCCAAGGAGAGCACAAATTTAAGAGAGTATTCAGAAGAATAAGGACCTAGGGAGTTACTTCACAAATAGTGCGCAAATCACCCATAATCTCTCCAAAAAGGAGACAACCATGAAAAGGAGAAGGAAAATGAAGTTGAATGAGGAGGCAAAAGAGTTAGAGGAAAGTATGACTAATTCTCCTACACCTCCAGAGAATGTAGAAGAACAGAAAGATGAAGAAATGAAGCAAGGAGAAGAGGAGGAAAATGGAACATATGAGATAGTTACAGAGACTACTCAGGACATGGAGGCACAAGTCCCAAATCTAGAGGCTCAATTTCCTAAGTAGCCAAGGTCTAGAAGAACAAGTGGAGATCACATTCCACCAACCATGGGTTATGTAGAGGAAGTAGGTAAAATTGTCAACGCCCATTTCTAGAGCACACTGTCACAAAAAGGACTTATATGGATAGGAATTAATGGATGAAGATATGGCTACAATGTGCACAAGGAATCATTTATCATGGTCCATGCACACACACATGGATGAGCTAGATTTTGATGTGTGTGAGGAGTCATGTGTATCAAGGAGGTTAAAAAGACACCTCAGGCTAGACACATGACAATAAATCCTACTGTCATGTCAGATGAACAGGTAAGCAATGCATTGGTGAAAGTCTCAATAGAGGTGGTGAGGTGGAATATGGACAAGGCTACCACAATTAGGGTGCTCAGGAAGAGATTAAGACTAAGGATGGGGAAATAACATGCCTAACATAGGAAAAAGACTTAGCACAAAAAATAACTTTGTATTTATCAACATCATAGAGGAAATTGGTGATAATATCATAAGAGCTAGGCCACACTTAGAGCCAAAGGTGCTAAAGACATTTCCTTTGACAATACACTATGTAGGTACATTGTGGACCTAGTGCTTGAAGATGAACCTCTGTGCATGCTAGTGCCAAAGGATCTAGCACAAGAGGCAGAGCGTGAAAATGCTTCAGTGATGTGGAAGATTGCATTATATGAAGGATTTTTGCAAGTGTTGTAAGAAGAACTAAAGAAAGAAGACCAAGCCTTGAACATCTACACAGCTCCAAAGGCACTCATTAACATAAAAACCCTAGAGGAGAACAATGAGGTCTAGAAAGTGATGAAGGAATAAACATTGGGCTACATAGAAATATTATTAATGGTTAAACAAAAGTGCGAGGCCCTAACAACAACACAAGAACCACACAAGAATTAGCTGAAAGAGATTGGGAAGCTCATTTTGTACAAGATGGATTTAGTAGAGGAAGGATGCCTGTAATGTCCAACATTGTTTTGGTATTGCAAAATGAAAAAGGGGAGATTGTGAAAGATGAACTGGATTTTATTGTTGTGGAAATTCCAGAAAGAGTAGAGGAAGCACTCACTGAGTGGTACACCTTGGAGGCTGAAATAAAACAAGAATATCTTGTATTAGTTATTCATGTTGCAGAAGAAGAGACTGCAGAGTAAAAACATTTTTTTCATTCTTTCCATTCTTCAAATATTTAATTCAGCTTTAAGATGACCATTATGAGGGCGATAATGAAATTAGTGTGGGGTAATGTTGATAAGAGAAAACTTGACAGAAAACACACAAGAATTCCGCGTGGGAAACATGTCATATTTAAAGGTGTGAATGGATAGGGAGAACACGCGTGAAAAGCAGAAGTATAGCTTTTTGGGACTTAGCCATTTTCACTCATGAAGGTCTATTTTTAGAGATGGCATGTAGAGCACACAAATGAGGCAAAGATGTGCATGCACGACACATTGGATATTCTTAGAGGATTAGATATAAATCACTTTGCATGGACATAGGTCAGAAATAAATATACTACTATCAATTAACTACCAGTAGTCTATTGTTAGCGCACTTGCATGTGTGGCTAGCTTTGTAAAGACACGTGGCTAATAATAGAATGTGACCTATTTTGGGAATGGATAAGCGGTGAAGGGAAAGTCCCCACCTTTATATATATGTAGTAAAGCTGTAATAGAATAGACAGGAGAGGATATATATACAGAGAGATATGTTGTTAAATCTGTTACGTGTATACTAATGTTATTATAATGAAGATTTTGTATTCTTATTGCATTGAATATAATGGAGGATATTGGTTGAATCTAAGTGTTAGTTTTGTGTGTATCTGAATCTAGTATGTTTTTGATCTCATCATGGTTAGTACTTAATTATGTTCTCCCTTAGGTATAGATCTTGTATGCTCTGTGGAATGATGTGTTAGTAATGGAACTATATGTATCTCTTAAGTCTTCATCATGCTAACATCCTGCAACAACAACCCTAAAGAGGAACCTGGTACCTTTGTGCACTTTGGGTGAGCACTTAGTTTAGTCCGAGTGATGTGCCAATGTGTCTAGTGTCTTATTGGATTTGTATCATTAAATTCTAGGTTGCATCATCAACGTACAAAAAGAGGATGAGTATAGAGTCATATTTTTGTAGAATATAAACATTTGGGTTAGAGTGACACTGAGTGAACCCTAATGTAAGTAGAAAAGATTCCATCTTGGCATACCAAGGCTGAGGGTATTTTCTAAGACCATAGAGAGACTTCTTTAAATTATAAATGAGGGAGGGATCATGGACATAACCCAAAGGTTATCAATGTAGATATCTTCCTCTAGGTCCCTATGAAGGAAATAACTCTTAACATCCATTTGATTGACTTCCCATATTTTTTTAGTGGTGATGGTGAGGGTCACTTGAATAAAATTCATCTTCGTAATCATTTTTTTTTCTAAATAATCAACCCCAACTACCTGGAAGAAACCCTTAACTACTATTTGTGCTTTAAACTTATCAACGTCTCCATCTACACCATACTTTTTTTGGAACACCCACTTACACCGAATGATTTTTCTTACTTTCGGAAGAGGGGTGAGATCCCAAGTATCATTGTTCATGAGTAAGGAATACTCCTCATCCATGGTATAATCCCACTCAGAACACTAGAATCCTACCAAAAATACTAAGGGTCAAAAGTAGTGGTGAAGAAGGATTGAGGTCCAACCAACTTTGAGAAATTCCAAAGCATTTCCCATCTAATCTCTAACAATTTGTAAAGTTTTCCTTTCCCAACGAGAAACAGGAGGATCAAGCTCAGAGTTAGAATATTCTTCACCCAAGTTATAAGGAACATGGTTTCACTCAACACTACCATTAGAATCAGAAGAATCTAAAACATGAGGGCCGGGAGGCGCAAAGGCTAAAGTAGAGGAGGAACATGCTCAATTACATCATCATATGAATATTTAGATTCAAAATCGAGAGCATAAGGACATTAGAGGGAAGAGAATTAGTAGTTGAATAAGATGCATCAAATTTCACACTTCTCTTGATATAAAGCTCACGAGTAGTAGGGTTCAACAATTGATATCCCTTCATGTGATCAAGCTACTCTATAAAGATACAAGATTTGGATTTTGGTTCCAAATCCTTACATTTCTTCTTGGGAATCTGGTCCATAGCCTTGGATCTAAAGACTCAAAAGTTCTCAACATCAGGATTCTGTCCAAACCAGGCTTCAAAGGGTGTTATCCCTCTTACTGCCTTGTGTGGAACATGATTCTGAATGTAACAATCACAATTCACTACTTCGGCCCAATACCATGGAGGAAAGGACTTTGAGTGAACCATACAAGTGACCATCTCCTTAAGTGTTTGATTCTTTCTTTCCACAACTCCATTTTGCAAAGGGTTGTAAGCAACTATATGCTGCAAATTAATCCCTTTAGAAGTACAAAAATCCTTAAACCTATTTATCACATACTCACCTCCATTTTCAGTTCGAAGAACCTTGATATACCATTCCACTTGTTTTTCAGAAATAACCTTAAAGTCCTAAAAATGATTAAAAAATTCAAAATTAAGCTTAAGAAAATACACCCAAGTGTAATGTGAAAAGTCATCAATGAAGTTTAATATATAAAGATCTCTAGTAAATGAAGGAGATTGGAAAGGCCCAAAAATGTCACTATGAACAAAATCCAAAAGATGAGCAGCTCTCTAGGATTTTCCTTTTCAAAACTCTTTTTAGATTCCCGAGTGCACAATGCTCACAAAGACCCTTAGAAAATTTGACTTGGGGTAACCTGTTGACCATTTCATTTTGGCTCAATTATTCAAGGTAACGAAAATTTAGATGGCCAAAATGCTCATGCATAGCTTATTAACCTCATCTACATGAGTGAGAAAGGTAGTGGGTGTCAAATTAAAAGTAAAATGGGAGAAGGTATACAACCATGAATGGTGATCTTCCTTTCCCTCAGCCACTATAGTGTCATTGTGAAGCTCACGAATAATCATTGAGTTAGGAAAAATTCCACTCGCATTCCTTCACCAAGGTGAGTGATTTGGTAAATTGATAGGATATTGGTAGAGAGATTAGGAACACTCAACACTTGGTTAAATGATCCCCCATCCATCTCTATTGATCCACTACCAGAAACCGACACTGTCATGTCATCACCCAATGTGATTTGGGACATGCCACATGGTTTGATGTTGGAGAACTCAACATGTGAAGAAGTCATGTGGTATGAGGCACCAGAATCTATAATCCACATCAATGAAGGATAAACTCTAGCTATAAGGGCCTTTCTTTTCTTATTATCAGATTTAGACTCTCTTACAGTGGAAGACTCACTTTTAAAGCATTTTTTTTGATAGACTCATGAACACCTATATGATTCTTCTCAAGTAAATGAGTATGGTGACCAATTCATTTTCTCATGTACATTGATCCTCTTCATGACCATTCTTATTGCAATGGGAACACTTATACTTTTATTTCTTCATTTTAGGCTCAGAATTTGAAGCATTCATGTTTGGTTTGGTTTTGGCTTAGTTGGTCTTGTTTTCCTTCTTAGGTTGGTCCTTTTTGTATTTCTTCTTTTCAATCTTATTTCCCTTACTAGTAATTTCTACAAGGGAATGTTAATTGGAATTGAGATACCCCATTTGAATGAGTTTTTCCTATTCTTGTATGAGTTGGGACAAAAAAATGTCAAATGAGGGCATATTCCAAGCACTTCCCAGAGAATATTTTGTAGCATGAAAATTTGACACAAATATGGAGTATTAAAGACCTAACTTAAAAAGAATTGACAAAATCAAATGGGAATCTTTCTTATCCACTTTTCATTCCTTTAACAACAATATAGTGTAGACAAAATTCGAGAAAAATGCCTTTAGGTTTTCAAAGTCAGTAGGATTTAATCTTAGTAGTTCATTTTCCAACTCATGTGCTCTCATGTCATCTTGTTTTCTGAACATATCATCTAAAATTTTCCACGTAGAATTGGATGTTTTAGATGACTCAATGTGGAAGAGAAAGTCAAGAGAAACATACATATAAAGAAGTCCTAAGGCTTCATCACTTTGGTTTAGCCACTTATATTTTTTAGGTTCAGTCTCGAGTTCTCATGGTGATGAAAAATAATCCTTTACCCCTTAGTTTCATTACCATTTTTTATCTCCATTCAATGAATTTGACAACATAAGAAAAGTAATTGAAAGTGCATCCATAGTGAAGAGAGGGAAAGAAGGAATGCAGAAAATAAAAAAAAGTAACACAACCACCCATGACAATATTATAACCCCCGCTTTTGACACTTTATAGTTTAGTGTGTCGAAAACAATCTAGTATGAATGTGCATCATGAAACAATTGGTCAATCACCTTGCAATCAACGTAATAACACACAAGAGATGAGACCAAAATCTAGTTTCATTTATTGTAGAAAATCGGTACCATAAACAAACACAAAAAGAAAAAAAAAAAGAGAGAGGGGCGAAATCAAGTCTTATTGTCGAAAAAAATGTCTCACATCACAAGTAGAAACCCCTTTCCATAAAACTGTGATAGACGTGCTCACCGTCCGCAAACAATAATAAGGGATATTATAATGCATAAAATGGGCTCAAGATGAGTCTCGGGGATCTCAAGGATGCGGTGAGGGCTCCCACAAGGTAAAAAATGCTAGAAATTCTACAAAACACTTCATCACATGATTAGAGAAAAAACAATAGATAACGCTTAAAAGTGACCTTTGCAAACATCCAATTTGGCTATTTTTAGAGAAAAAGGGACTAAAAAAATCAACAAAAACGTTAAATAAATGAAAATTATAAACTAATTAAAATTAAAAGAGATTATTTTTTTACTAGATTCCTAGATTTGAAAAAAACTCTTAAAGTAATTAAAATTAATTAATTACCTTTTAAATTAGATTCTAAATGATAATTAAAATTCTAACTAATAGTAAAAACCTTAAAATAAAACTCGGATCTTAAATTTAAATAAGACCTAAATAATATAAAAAGGGCCTACTGTATTTGATTGTTATGTGAAGATCAATGCATAACCTCATACACATCAAAGAGGGTGCACTTCCAATGGTGATGAGAACGTTTCATGTAATCAACAAGAGCACCAAACACAAAATCGAGAATCAAGTACAAAAATGACAATGGTGTGTCGACATGCTCATATATAAAAAATAAGAGCTACATACAGGAGCAATGTGTAACTCCTATGCATGAAATGTGTACACAACCCTAACTAACCCTATTTACCTATTACACTATAACTTATTCTCGGTATGTGAGATGAATAACCATATATGGTGGACAAGTTGTCGAATGACGAAGAAACAAGTCATATACACTAACAAGAATAAGTATATTATTTAAATTAAATGGGAGATAAAAAGAATCCAATAATGTGGCTCCAATTTAGTCAAGATTTGATATTATCAAGTAATCATCATAAAAATTCATTGTATAAGTGAATTTGATGTCTAAAAATATATTACATTGTACCAAATTTCCTAGATGATAAATTATTGAAATTGTTGGTGTTTTATTCTTGACATTGTATAAATTTAAGGGGTTTGAAAAATATCAATATCATTTAAAAAATCCCTTATGTAATCATTATCCAAAATTCACCCCTCAAGGTAATTTTGATAACATGCATCAAATTATTCAGTCTCGAGCAAGTAGATTGATTCAAGGCCTAAAATCATGTTTTTGGGCCTCCTCGCTTCTCTCTAACTCTCCCATCCAAGAAGAAATCCCAACAAGTTGAGAAAATCGAAAAAATGCAAAAAATAAGGTTGTAGGACTGTTTTAAAGCATTTCGGGTCTGAAGGGTTCGGTCGTACTGAGGTTTGTCATACCAAGCTTAGGGCCAAAAAAAACAATGAAAATCAGCTAAGTCGGACATTTTTGCCTAGGCGGTCCATGGGGGCAGTTGGGACGTCGGGACGTGAGGGACGCGAAAAGTTGAATGGGCTGAAAGCAGGAAAATTGTCAAGTTTTTGTTTCACGCAGTTTAGGACAGCCTGGAAAAAAGTACGCATGGGACGTGAATCGGCCAATTTTCCGAAAGACAGTCCATTTCGGGCAGTTCGGGGATTTTTGTCCAGGACAGCCAGGACAAAGGTACGCGCGCGGGACGCGAAAAGGTGAAAAGGCCGCAAAAGAGAGACAAGGAAGCCCAAATCGGCCGATGTGGGAGAATTCATCCAAGACAACCGGGACAAAGGTACGCGAGGGATGCGAAAAGCCGACAGCCGAAGGCAAAGAAGAAAAGTCAACGTTTGACCCGTGAAACTTCAAACGGCCATAACTTTTGACTCCGAGCTCCGATTTTCACAAAATTGGACTTTCTGGAATGAGCACGACGTCCTCTATGCCAAAAAAATTAGATTTCTTATTTTTAATAAGGGTAGATATATTTAAATAAAAGAAACATATTCGGCTCTAGTCAGTTAATGCTCATTCCCGTCAAATGACAGAAAACACCTACTAGACCCAAAATAGCTACCCGCACTCAGAAGGCCATAACTTTTGCATTTCTCAACGAAATCACACAAAATTGGTACCGTTGGAATTGTGACTCGAGCCCAATGCACAACAATCAATAAATTCCATATTTGATGAGAGATTGATTTATATTTTTTAGAAAATGTTTCGGGTTCATAACAATGTTTTATTTGGTGGTTGGGAGTGCAATTAAGAGGCATGGTCATCATTATTTCTCTGCTGCAGCACCTGGGACAGTATGGGGAGCCTTTTGCAAGTAATATATAATCATTTTACTCTATTTAATGCCTCTTACAAGTGGTTTAAGGATAGATTTCGGATTTCCATTTTCCCTTCTCTTTCCCTTCTCATTTTTCTATAAATTGGAGTGTTGGGCTCATTGTAAAGGGGGTAGTTTTTGTAGCAAATCTCTGCCAAAATTGCTTTGTGAAGCTGATGTGTTACAGGCCCTTGTTGTGGACTCCTTGCATGGTGATCCAGGCCCTTATCTTGTAATAGATTGAACTGTGCATATCATGAAGCAATAAAATATAAGTTTGTGGATGCATCTTCCCCTGCTGTGTTTTCTTGCATTCTTCTTGCCCCTTCAACCTTGATTACAAGAATATTGTGTCTATTATTATGTTCATGCAGGGATCCATTATCATTGTGTATGTTTGAAATATTGTTGTGAATGTGTTTTGCTAGATTATGGAGAACTGTCATCACCTCTTCTAGTGTGCACTTTGCTTCTGTATTTCACGCATTTGAAGACTACTCTCACACCCTCCTTTTCTGGTGTATCACCGCTTTAGTGTAGGCTTTCATTTTATGCATTCTCTCTCCTTGGTCCCTTGGAAATTTAGATTAGAATAGTTAGTTTCCCCTGCATTAGAGTAGATTGTGGCAGGTAGTTTAGGAGCAAGAACTAGCTTTCTCTGGAGGTCTATCTCAAGTAGCAAGTCCCACAACTTGGAGATAGTACCCATGTTATCCAATCACACCGTGAGTTCAAGTATATGCACTTGTATAAATAGAGGGGTGCTGTGATTTGGTGATACTAACAGATAATAAAAACCCCAAAACACGTATTGTTTTCCTAAAATGTCATACTCAACTTCCTAGTAAGAATTAAGAGGAAGAAAGCTGATTTTATATTAACTAACAAGATGTTTGAAAAAATAAGAAAGATTTTTGGAAGGAAAAAAATAGAATCAATTTTTCAAAGAATTTTTATTTTGGAATAATTTTTCTAGAAATTCATTTTTATAGTAAAAAAATTGCACTTTCTAGACACCATTGTTTAGAAAAAGTTCTCTATTCCTTACAATTTTTGTTTTTATATTTCCCTATAAACTCGGGTCTACCTAGTTACAATGGGATAAATTTATTTTAGTCTCTCTTAATGAAAAGATAAGCTTAAACACTACATAATTATTTATTTCAATGGCATTGTTAAATAATTAATTAATATTATTTTATTATCTTACTTTGATATTATTATTTTTAACCCTTGAATTATCGGTGCTTTATAACACCCCTTTCTAACATGATTTTTTTCTCGATATTTGAATTATTCAATGGAAATAAGGAAATTTCTCATCACATGAGGGATTTTTAAGTGGCATGTTTAGAATTTTCTCACAAAGATTGATTATTAGCTAAATTATTTCCATAATTTTTAAAGGATTAGGCACTTGATTGGTTTTATAATATTCCATTTGTGTGTGAACATTATTTTATAAAATTAGGGGATGAAGATCACATTTTCACACTTATATCAATTAAACCAAGAATCAAAACAAATGATAAGACAATATGTATTTCACTTGAAGACCACAATGATTAGTATGAATTATAAACTACTATATAGTGAACTTAAAATTATTTAACCAATAGTATACACTTGATTTTTAATAAAAAAGTGGTTTTTATACATATTAACTTTTGATTAATATTTTAATACAACTAAATAACATTAAATACATTTCTTAGAAGGAAATACGATTAAGTATGAGTCAATTCTTCAACTTTAAATGCTGTAAAATTGAGAAATAAGACAAGTTATAATACTAGAAGAAACACACATAAGTTTCATCATAAAGATGATGTTAAGATTCTAATTAATATTATTGAGAATCCAAATTAAAATCTTATCATACTTACTCAAAATGAATATGGGAAATTCACTAGACTTAATGAGAGTTCAAAAATGTGTTGAAGATATTAAATTGAAGATTATTTGACAATTCAAGATCATTGTCATAAAACTTTAAGTTCAATATATTTTTTGAATTTCATAATCCAAGGAATTATATAAATAAGTAAATTAAGTTGAAACACAATATACAAGATCCTATTGGTATTTATAAATTTCAATTATATTGTATATTTACTTATTTAAATGCTTAATCGAACCGCCAATTCATAATGTGTAGACACTAAAATATAACAACTTGTCCTTTTCAAATGACGGGTTTTACTATTCTCCCTTGCTAAGAGATATTCTCACATTTGGAATCCAATCAGTAAATGTCTTTATCTCTTCTGTAAATTTATGATAGGGAAAATTTTAGTGGTAAATATTTGTAATTTGGCGAATAGTAGGAATTCTAGAATTTGATTTTGGCAATTTTATGGCCATGATAGTGCCTTGGTTTTCCCAAAATTATAGAAATAATAATTTATCCCATGCAAATATCCAACAAATCTCTAATCCCAATGTATATTTTTATTGAATTTGCACGTGATCGATGGGTCGAGTATTTTAAAACATTCTTGGATCACCAAGAAATCTATGGAACCTTATTGGTCCTTTGGGCTCATTCATCGACATGTATGGGAGTTTTTTTAGGAATTTGATTAAATTTTCCATATATATACATAGATGTAGATTGTAAATGTAGAATCACTAAGTATTGAGAAAATTTCAAAGGTTTTTTAATCTTTTCCGATTTTCCAATTTGCAAAGTAGTAGAAAAGGATTTAGTGAATTAACATATTGCAATTTTCTTACAAAAATCAAATAAATCAAGGTCTTTCCAGCTATTGTGTTGCAGCAAAAATTATCCTTACGTGATTCGGAAAAATGGCAAGTAAAAAGGGAAGATTAGGAAAAAAAATCTATTTCAACCCCTCTTGGTAGTGGTAATGGAATTCAAGAAATAACATCTTATTTTGAGAAACCATCTAAGGAAACCCATATTTATCCAGAGTACTAGCATAATCAAGGGATAATAATTTCATTCAAAATAAAACTCGGAATGAGTTCTTGTTTGATTTGATGACTGATGTTGCCAATGACAACAACAATGAAATTCCTCCCCTTGAAGAAATTCCATTGAATGAAGTTGAGTTTGGCACTGGATCACTTACCCAATTGAATGAAGTTGACACTACATCACGTACCTAACTAAATGTTGGAGGTGAAACTTCTGGCAGTCAAATAAATTTAAATTCCACCATGGAAAACACTTAGGGACGATTATTTATAGAAGAAAGAGAAAGGAAATAAAATTGGACTTGGAAGGAGTTTCAGTTTAGAATAGGTTTCTAAGTATCTATTTGTTGAACTCATTGAAAATGAGAATAAATTTGAACCTCCCAAAGAATGCAAATGTACAATCTATAGCTAAAAATTTTCTAGGGAAAATTGAGAAGTATGTAGGAAATATATATGAAAAGAAAATTGTAGATGGCATTTTAAAGAATGTTTCCAGATGGAAAAATGTGGATGATTGTTTACATATTAGGTATGGAAAATAATTTGAAGAGCATAAGAGAAATAAAAGAATAGTTGTAGTGAATGGAGGGACAATTACCTCTCAA
This sequence comes from Taxus wallichiana var. yunnanensis, assembly GCA_018340775.1. Lineage (NCBI taxonomy): Eukaryota > Viridiplantae > Streptophyta > Pinopsida > Cupressales > Taxaceae > Taxus > Taxus wallichiana. The sequence goes on along the minus strand of CM031243.1, from coordinate 300,359,559 downwards.
TTCAATAAGGTCATTCAAAATAGTCTTTTAGGTAAAAAGTTCAACTAGCTACTGTTTTTCACATTCTTAAAAAGGTCATCCTATAACATCCTATAACAAATTTTCTTGAACAAAAGAAGATGTTTTATTTTCTTAGTGTCACACACTTTCCTCATTCTCACTATTCTGGAAGTTTTCGTTGGGATTGGAAAAAATGCATAGATATGGTTGAGAAAGAATACTTGAAAGAGAAACTCAAGTCTACATGATTCATGTCTTTTTCTATTGACGAGGTTACAACAATAGATAATAACTCTTGGGTCTATATGCATTTTTATACTATTGAGAATCATGTGAGGCAACCTCACTTACTTTCCATTCACAAAATGAGAGATAACTCCAATGCTAAAAACCTTTGTGAATTGGTGATAATTTTTTTGAAGGAGATTTGTGGCATGGATGATGCTACAATTGCATCAAAGCTGGTATGTGTTGGGGTAAATGAGGAATCTATAATACAAGTTCATCATAATGGCCTATGTTTAAGACTCCTAAAATATCATTTCCCATATATGATTGGCATTCTTTGTATGGATCATAGAATGAATCTAGCATAAAACATAGTTGGTAAATTTAAACATGTAGCAAAAGTTGAAGAACTTGTTTAAGAGGTACATGGTTATTATTTTTGTAGTACTAAAAGGTTCATGGAATTCTATATATTTGTAGAAGTACCAAACAATAGGCATAAACTATTAAAATATGTTGACACCAAGTGGATATCATTGTATCAACCAGTTCATAGGGTGTATGATGAATATCAATCCTTATTATGAGTAGTGTGGCAGAATCACCTAGAAGTGGACAAGCTCTAGGATTTGATACATAGTTTTACTAATATATAATCATTGCTGATGTTGTTTGGTATCCTTCCCATGTTGGATGAAATTCATCATTTAATTAAACAAGCCCAAGAAAGAACTATCTATATTGCTGATTTTTCTAGTTTGAGGAAACAAGTTTGTCTGGAAATAGAATGTGTTTTTCAATGAAACTATTTTTTTAGGTCCAAAGTTTGATGTTTGGAATGATTTTATAAAGATGGTAAATTTAAGTATCTTTCTGAAGTTTAAATTGTTTGAAGAGTTATGCTCTTCTGTACATGGATATGAGATACAAATGTACATATTTCAAGTAGTATCCGGTAAGGTTGAGAAGGTAAATGTCACGGGGTTATTGTTTGATAATATCGATCATCAACAAGGGTAAGTTTAAGAAAAATTATGGTTTCCATACTAAAATAAATAAGGGAACATTTTAGTATGGATTATTTACTTGAAGTAATGGCTTTAGTAAATCCCACCTATTCGAATAGTCTCCAAAATGAATGATTTTTACGGAAGACTACCACAAGAAGTTAACTCGCATTGATTCAACTTTTTGTAATCTTGTTCATATATATGAAATGAATATTCTAGTTATTTTAAGAAAAGAAATTTTTATTGATCAATCCCATGAATTCACCTCTATAATGATTGAGCAATTCAAATGTTTGGATAATCCCTTAGAGTGTTGAGCAATAACTTAGCTATAGACAAAATTTGGGTTGAGTACCATTTTGTAAAAAACCATGTCCAATTTTGTCTCATTGGTTGAGATATGTCAAACAATGATTTTGGATTTAATTTAAGATGAGATATTTTTTCAGTGCCTTGACCTTTATAAAGTCAAAATTGTGAATAATCTTGAATTTTTTTGGAAAATTGTCTCGAGAATTTACACATCATGGTATGAAGTGGATAAATTTTCCTATTAAAGGGATTTAGAAATATGGATTTTTATTAATGAAAGGAGAGGGGATGAAAACAATGAAACAAATATAACAAATGAGCCTATTACAATAGTTGACTATTAACAAAGTGAGAGTCATAGATATGGTCAAGAAAATGATAGAGATGATCCACCATCAAATTGGAAGCTTCCATTTTTGGATATCACATGATATACATGTTCATATAATAATTAATATATTCAAATATTTAGTATATTTTTCTAATAATATCATTTTACTTATTTGTATTTTTAAAAAACACAATGTCAATTTGTAGTTTTGGAATGAAACTTGAAATACATTGCATTGATCCATTGTCTTCAGAATAGAAATAAATTGTTTAAATAATAATTATTAGATATATATCACATGATATAGATATTCATATAATATATTCAAACAACTTATCTCTATCATACACCTACAAATCATTAACATAAAAGGTTTTTCAGTTTTGTGAACCACTATGTATTGAAATGAAAAATAACACTATTCCTCATTCAACTTTCTTGAGACATGCCTTGTATGAAAAAAATTAAAATTGCAACAAATGGAAATACTTTCAAAATTAAATAACTCTTAACTATCTCATTTTTTGTAACATGTTCCACTCTTCATTTGTTGGAATTATAATTTGTTGTGAATCAGAGTGATTGACATGTAACTTTGTTAGTAATTCATAACTAAGAGTGGAGCTCTCCTTTATTGTTATATGAAAAATTACTGACAAGGTTATCAATGGTTTAATAGAGCCAATTTTTTTGTATCATCTACCTTCTCGGGAATTTGGTTATTCTATTACAACATTTTTTCTTTCATGTTCTTCTATAATTCATCCTTCTTAATGAATTGGTTTATTTTGTCAAAATGCATTGATAAACCAAGATCTCTAAAATCTTGTACCTTTTTGATGCAACTCCTATAGCATCCTTCGACACTTATTCAACAATACATGTGCTTCACCTTACATTACACACTTCCGAATGATATATTATAACTTTATTGATGCATCAATTTGGTTTTGAATTCCTTTGGATGACAGTTCTGTGTCATTGAATTTGTAGATAGCTTCCAAAATTTTCCTTGTTGTATCCTCTCTTGAAGAACTCACTTTTCTTCTATCATTTATGTATGCATGGAGCTAATTGAATCATCATTTTTTTTTTTATTTCCCCCTAAACATTATCTATCATATTAATCACTGCCTTTTTATAAAATTCGAATAGTTTGGTGTTGGAATACTATATTTACTTTTATGTTTTCACCATCTCTTGTTGTAATATTTCATTTTGTTTTCTCTTTTCCTTCTACAATATGTCCTTGAATTTTCTCTCTTCCTTTAGGCTATGTTCCCATTTTTGGCCTTTTCTTTCTCTACCTTTAGAACCTCTTGCAATTCTCCCAATGTTTTTTCTAATCTATTATTCTTACTTGTCATTTCCTATAACTTTTTCTTCACTTATTCTAGTTCTACCTATTCCTCTTCATTCACAATGATTGCATTCCTAGAGGAAGATGATTTTATCCTCTTCTCCAATTCATCGGTCGATTAATAGCCACTTTTCCATTTGTTTTCTCATTTTCCATGTCTACCTCTAACTTTTGAATTTTATTATTCAACTTATTGTTCTCTCTATGTTCCTTTAGAAATGTTGTGTATACCACATCATTGTTCCTTTTTGATACATCTATTTTTCATAAGGTTTCATTCTGGTAAAATCCATTTAAAGGGTGCTTACACCATAGTCACTAAAAACCTTTTGATTATCTGGTTTTACAACTTTGGGCACAACATACATGTATTCCATGGTATTTGTGTCTAAGTTATATGTAGGAAATACCCTCATTGTGGTAGGATCTAAAGTTACAGTAGTCTATAGCATTTGGTTCTTGTTTCTTTTTTCTCTTTTTGATTTGTGGGCAAATTGAGCTTAGTAATCAAAACGTAAGGTGTTTAGAGGAATGAATTTTTTTATTGGAGGAGTAATTAAATTTTTGGGAGAATTTACTTGTGGATTAGAAATTTGTTGAGGGGTGGAAAAAACTTTTGTAATAAGTTTCTTTGAGGTAATGCTACCATGTGCAAGAGTAACTGTATATATGTTTATCTTTTTCCTTTTCATAGGAACTTCACCTATATGTATTAACATCTTTAGAATAATATGTTGATGTTGTAATTTATGACCACTACTACCACAACCACTAGAAACACCAATAATAACAACACTAATAGTTTCATTGTCAACTTTTCCTCTTGAATTTTCAGCATGTGGTTGAAACATTTGCTGAGGATTTGACTCTGGAGAAAAATTCTTTGGATTACCACTTGTAGTTGTTATATGTAGTGGTACTTTATCCAAAGGTGAATATCCATTGCCTAACCTATCAGAACATTTTATAGGATGCACCTCTAGTTGAAGAAAAACTATTTGTCTTGTTGAACCCAAACCGCCACCACTAAAACCCATCTTTTCGCTTATAAATGCCCAAATAGTATATGTTTGTTTCATGATTTCATTTTCATTTGCTTTATATGAGTTATCCCCCAAACAGGGGGAGTGTTTAATTCCTCATCATAGTCACACTAATCATCACTAATTTCCTCTATAAGATGTGCTTCATTCCACAATCTACTAAAAAATACATCTTCTCGGAACAAAATTATACTCTAAAACAAAATTTGGATCACCTAGGTCCTATCTTATAAGATGAAAGGTATTTATTTTTGACCTTGTCCAATTTTTATCTCACAAAACAAGATCTAGATGCTTTGGCATGTTTTTAGAGGAGGAATTTTTATCATCTTTTGCATAAAAATTGTCATATTGAAAATCCTCTTGCCTCTTTTTGTGGATGCAATACAAAAGTTTGTCTTGAAAACTAATTCCATTGTTGATAAAAATTTCATCCATTACTTTTTTACATCATCCCAAGAGTTCTTGTTTTTAAATTTTTCTAGCAAGGGTTTACTTTCATGTTGAATTTTAGTGGTCGAATTCTTGTTTCCCACTACCCTTGCTTTAATCACCTCACGTAGGTCATACAGCCAGTGAAATTCAACATCAAACTTTAAAAATTGTAAAATTTCATATGCCATTTTGAATACTTTTCTCTCAAATGTGAACCCTCCATATGAAAATGGTAAGGAAGGAAATATGATCCTCTTTTGTTGAGTAACAAAATACAGTTTATGGGACATGTCTATTGTCACCTTAAGTTGTTCACTTTAATTTTAAGGGGCTTGTGATTAATATTGTGGGTTCAAGGAATCTAGGCGAGAAAAATGGCTATGAGTTTGAAGGTGAGAGAATGGCGAGAATGGTGATGGCAGAGAAGATCTTTGTCCTGTGAGATTAGTAGAGAACAACCATGGATTGAGGGGGAGAATGGATTTGACTTGCTTGGAGGTGCCTCCTTGGGTCTCATGAGTTTAGGGAAGAGTTGTGGGATGTAGGGAAGCTGCGATAGGGTGCTTATTTGGAGCCCCTCTAACCCTAATCTAAACCCTTTCAAACCGGACAGAGATGCACACATGTCGAGGCGGAGGGTTAGGATTTGAGCCAAACAATAAAAAAAAAAACCTTTGCTGCTGCTTCCAAATATAAATAATTCAAATATATCCTTAGAACTCATAGTGGTTATACTCCTGGTAACCAGGCATATCTGGTTGATATGGCAGAAGAAATCCTTCCCTAGAGATCAAAAATTCTGAGGTGGAGGAATACTTTCAGTCTCTAGTTCGAGATGCTATGATCAGGCACTTCAATGGCCTTTGGCCTTCCTCTACTAAAATATAAAAATGGATATCTAAAAAACAGGACCAATAAATGTGAAATTTCACTCTGTTCGAGGGGTTTCTTTATTGTGCATTTCAAAGAAACCGAGGATTATCAGCGATGCCTATCTGGAGGACCATGGTTTTGGGGTAATGCCGGTCTATATTTGACTCCTTGGTTTCCAGAATTTGATCTGAATTCTCATTTAGTTACTATTTTTGCAAATCGCGGCACCCACGGATGCAAATTAGGTTTCTAAATTGATGTTTTAGGCATCCAGTGTGATTGCACAAAATTGAAACCTCTCTCCAAGTGTGGGACTTGTAAAAATGAGAGAGGAATCTATAGATTAGAGGTTGGTTCCTCAAACTCCTCTGATTAGATCTATTATTTGCACAACTATAGAGGTTCAGATCTTAATTTTATCCTAGATTGCAAGGAGACAGGGATAAGAGATGCAAAAATTGAAACTAAACTAATAAGGGTGATACACCAAAGGAGTGGTGAACATTTTTGCTCATGCAAATAGACACAAATCAGAAATTACAACATAAAACATCATGCATAGGTTGATAAGCTGTAATCAAAGGTTTGAAATGAAACAAACAACACATACAAAGGACTCGAAAGCATTCATAGAGCTGTATTGTGATTTTCAACATCAAAATCCTTGCATTCCAACACCAAAGAGGCAGAAAACATTACAATCCCTAAAAGGTCTGATCCTTGCAAAAAAACACTTGCTAAAGGTGAAAACAGAAGCTTGTTATGTAAAAAGGTGTTCACCTTTTGAAAAATGAGCCAAATCTGCTTTACGATCGGTGCATGGGTCGAGCCCAGAGAGAGAAAGCGTGAAAAATGTGGGAGACATTCCCGTTGATAAAATGCATTAAAAACAGCATGGAGGTCCTTAAAAACCCATGCCCCGACATTTTGACCATGCTTTGGAGAAGAATGAAACCCATTTTGCATTAAAATTGGTTGTTGAAACGCTCGATTACGTCCATGGGCGCGTACTAGAATAATTTTTGATTTTCACCCTCAAAACTGAACCAAAATTCAAAATTGACCATGGAATCTTGTAGATAATTTCACTAGCTTTCCATTGATATAAAGAAAGTGAAATTATGAGCTCGAATCGAAAGTTATAATGATTTGAAGTTTTAGGGCAAAAACAGGCCAAAATCGGATCGGCGGGCAAAAAGTTTGAATTTTTACTGTTTGGTCTTTGGAACATTTTTCAAATTTTCCCCATGCTCTACCACTCCAGTGCCACATGGCACATTTTGATTGGATGCTGGCCCTTCCCGACCATTTTTTCCTTCTCGGCGCTTAGTGTTTTTCTCCCTTGGACACGTGGCAACTCCTGATTGGCTGCGGGCCTTCTAGGGAAAAATTTCCCACCAAAACTCCGCTGAACCATAACTTGAAAAATACGTGGAGTTAGGAGGAAAAATTTACCTTTCTGGAAAGATGAGAAAGATCTCTATCTAATGGCGCCATTTCTAGAAGGTTTTGAGTGCCTAAAAAGTAAAAATTTATGACTGAGGCACAATAGAAGGAAAGAATGAAAGGGAGTTAGCCACAAAATGAGCAGGGGGCACATTTGGATAACAATTTTGGTGACTCAGAGGGGTCATCTACCTGCTAGATGAATGATCAGTAGCCTAAAGCAATCCATTGGGTATGGAGTCATGAGTAGTAGCCTGAAAACTGATCTGAACTTTGAAAACTTCCCTCTAAACCGCTTAATCCCACTAGACATGGAGTTGTTCCCACCAAAATGCCATCAAAACGAATCATGCAAGAGTGAAACCATCAAAGCACCAAAACTATGTACAAACTAAAAATCATACATGCTCCAAATGGAACATGCAGAGTGTGCACAAGCACTTCTTCTACTGAAAGAAAACCTACCTACTCTACTCTAACTGGAAGCAAAGGTGAGCTAAACGAACCCTGCAACTGGTTGTGCAAAATAGCTTCCTTTCTTCAAAATTGGCAGCCATGCAAATGATTTGGAGCTGAGTATGGCTGATTGGATGAGTGGAAAATCAACAAGAAGCTAGTCTTCTACCAAAATTAGCAAGGTGTCAACTAAAAACAAATCCAATACCTCTTTCAGTTGCTCTGCATTTGGATTGGAGAGGTATGACAACTGATCCTTGGAACTTTGCAGCTCATCCTCATGCTTAGAAGCAAGCATGAATGGTTGTGGCTTCTCCTTTGGCTCCAATGAAGCCAAATACCTGATTGGGAAAGGTCTGATCCATTGAGTATGCCCATAATTCTGATTTTCAATTCCAAGAATGGAGTTCTCTTGTAGACCTTGAATGGATGGCGTGGAAGCAATGGTAGAACCCTTACGCCCTTTCTCTTCCTCCAATGAAGGACATGAAAGATTAAAATCTTCCAATCTTGGTTCCAAAGAGCTTCTATAAGATGCAAAGCTCTGCAAATGAATACTCTCCTCCATGACATGAGGCTCTTGTGTTTGGAAGATGGATGATGAAAGAGAGAATGGTGGAAATTCAACCGGTTCTTCATCAAAACAATTCCTCCAAATCGAGAGGTAAACTACCTCATTGCTGTCCTGCTGCAAATGTTCAACCTCTCCCATGGCATTCTCTTGATCTACAACTTGATCACCATGGTTTCTTTCATCCTCCAGCATTGAGTTTGAGGGATCAAACTCTTCTTCAGTACTAGAACTTGAGAGAGATGAAGTAGAGAGAAGAACTGAAGGTTCTTCTATAACCTGCTTTGTGCTCAAAGCCTTTGGATCTACACTTTTCTCCCCCACAACTAGAATGTGCTCCTCTTCTTTTGGATTTGGAGTAGCTTCTCCTTCCTCTTGCTGTCCCTCATGACTGATTTTTGCAATTTGAATTGGATCAGCATTTCCTTCAAATAGGGTGCCAACATGGACACTATATTCTGAACAAATTGATTGCTGATCTGCAACTCCTTTTTGCTCTTCTTCTGCTGCAAAAAAATCAGTCCTGACCACCATTTGTTCTTTAACTCCAACCTCTTATGAAGGTTTCATCAGCAAAGGGATCTTCTTCATCCCAAATTTAAGAGCCCAACTCTTCAAAATTTGAATTTCTTCATCCTTGTTTGGCTTCTCTTTTTGCTGTCCTTCATGACTGATTTTTGCAATTTTTTGTGGTGGTGGAGGAGGTAAAACCTCTTGTTTCTTTGGAGGAGAGGGTGTTTCATTTAGCTCTTGTGGAGAGGATGACTGTTTGGAAGGGAAAAGGACAGAATAATTGAGATGAGGTGGAAGACTAGGGGGTGGAGAAATGGATTCAACACTTGGGACAATAGATGGAGACTTTAAAACTTGACACCGCTTTGAGATAAAACAGATTGGAAAAGAGGAAAATAAAAGGCATGAGATGGTGTGCTTACCCATTGACAAGGTTGCTGAATACTCCTCTCATACACCTCTATTCCTTCAATCCACTTTGCAAGCAATGGCAGCATTGCAATCATGAAGTCAAGCTTCTCTTGAGGGTTGTAATGCCTTGGAAAAGGTCCCACCCATGGACAAGGTGCTCCACAACCGATTCCAAATGCTTTCATTTGTGCTTGAGCCCTGGATTACACCATGTTTACCTCCATCTTTTGGATTTTCTCCAAGACCAGCATCTTGCATCCGATTGTCTTCATTGTATGCAAACCCTTTCTCTTGGAAAGCTCCATAGCCAAACTAATTTTGAATTTGTTCAAAATGCTGATTTGGAGGATTTAAAAACATGTTGGAGGTGGGAAACATTGCTGCTGTTATAAATGTGAGTTCTATGATGGAAATGAAGTCATGATTGCACAACTTCATGGAATGGAAAAGAATGAAAGAGATGGAAAGTATAATGGATGGAAATGGATGAAAAATAGGTCTGAACTTCGAAATGGGTTGCTGATCGATGGAGTCGCCGATGTGTTTGCAAAGTGCCTCCAAAGGTTGAAATCTTCACAGGAACACACCAACCTACAAAAGATGAAGTGGAAGACGTCTAAGGTCCCACCGGTGTGCCAAAACTATTGTTGCAAATTAGCAGCACCCCTGGATGCAAATCAGGTTTCTAAATTGATGTTTTAGGCATCCAGTGTGATTGCACAACATTGAAACCTCTCTCCAAGTGTGGGACTTGTAAAAATGAGAGAGGAATCTCTAGATTAGAGGCTGGTTCCTCAAACTCCTCTGATTAGATCTATTATTTGCACAACTGCAGAGGTTTAGATCCTAATTTTATTCTAGATTGCAAGGAGACAGGGATAAGAGATGCAAAAATTGAAACTAAACTAATAAGGGTGATACACCAAAGGAGTGGTGAACATTTTTGCTCATGCAAATAGAAAAAAATCAGAAATTGCAACATAAAACATCATGCATAGGTTGATAAGATGTAATCAAAGGTTTGAAATGAAACAAACAACACATACAAAGGACTGAAAGCATTCACAGAGCCTGTATTGTGATTTTCAACATCAAAATCCTTGCATTCCAACACCAAAGAGGGTGAAAATTGTTAAAATCCTGAAAAGGTCCGATCCTTGCAAAAATCACTTGCTAAAGGTGAAAACAGAAGCTTGTTTGTGCAAAAAGGTGTTCCACCTTTTGAAAAATGAGCCAAATCGGCTTTTACAAAGGCATGGGTTGAGCCCAGAGAGAGAAAACATGAAAAACGTGGGATCCATTCCCCATTAACCAAAATGCATTAAAAATAGCATGGAGGTCCTTAAAACCCATGCCCGACATTTTTGACCATGCTTTGGAGAAGAATGCGACCCATTTTACATTAAAATTGGTTGTTGAAACGTCGCTTATGTCCATGGGCACGTACTTACGAGAGAGTTTTTGATTTTATCCCTCCAAACAGAACCAAAATTCAAAATTGACAATGGAATATTGTAGATAATTTCACTATATTTCCATTGATATAAAGAACGTGAAAATCTGAGCTCTGGATCGAAAGTTATGGCGATTTGAAGTTTTAGGGCAAAAACAGGCCAAAATCGGATCGGCGGGCAAAAAGTTTGAATTTTTACCCGTTTGGTCTTTGGAACATTTTTCAAATTTTCCCCATGCTCCACCACTCCAGGTGCCACATGGCATGTTCTGATTGGGTGTGGGCCCTTCTTGACCATTTTTTCCTTCGGGTCGCTTGGTGTTTTTTTGCCCTTGGACACGTGGCAGCTCCTGATTGGCTGCGGGCCTTCTAGGGAAAAATTTCCCACCAAAACTCCGCTGAGCCATAACTTGAAAAATACGTGGAGTTAGGAGGAAAAATTTACCTTTCTGGAAAGATGAGAAAGAGCTCTATCCAATGGTGCCATTTCCAGAAGGTTTTGAGTGCCTAAAAAGTAAAAATTTATGACTGAGGCACAATAGAAGGAAAGAATGAAAGGGAGTTAGCCACAAAATGAGCAGGGGGCACATTTGGATAACAATTTTGGTGACTCAGAGGGGTCATCTACCTACTGGATGAATGATCAGTATCCTGAAGCAATCCATCGGGCATGGATTCATGAGTAGTAGCCTAAAACCGATCCGAACTTTGAAAACTTCCTCCGAACCACTTGAATCCCACTTTGGACATGGAGTTGTTCCCACCAAAATGCCATCAAAACGAACTGTGCAAGAGCGAAACCAGCAGCACCAAAACTATGTACAAACTAAAAATCATACATGCTCTAAATGGAACATGCAGAGTGTGCACAAGCACTTCTTCTACTGAAAGCAAACCTACCTACTCTACTCTAACCTGAAGCAAAGGTGAGCTAAACGAACCTAATCGGGTCATGAAAAATAGCTTCCTTTCTTCAAAATTGGCAGCCATGCAAATGATTTGGAGCTGAGTATGGCTGATTGGATGAGTGGAAAATCAACAAGAAGCTAGTCTTCTACCCAAATTAGCAAGGTGTCAACTAAAAACAAATCCAATACCTCTTTTAGTTGCTCGCATTTGGATTGGAGAGGTATGACAGAACCTGATCCTTGGAACTTTGCAGCTCATCCTCATGTTTATAAGCAAGCATGACTAGTTTTGGCTTCTCCTTTGGCTCCAATGAAGCCAAATACCTGATTGGGCAAGGTTTGATCCGTTGAGTATGCCCATAATTCTGATTTTCAATTCCAAGAATGGAGTTCTCTTGTAGACCTTAAATGGATGTGGAAGCAATGGTAGAACCCTTTTGCCCTTTCTCTTCCTCCAATGAAGGACATGAAAGATTAAAATCTTCCAATCTTGGTTCCAAAGAGCTTCTATAAGATGCAGGATGCTGCAAATGAATACTCTCCTCCATGACAGCAGGCTCTTTTGTTTGGAAGATGGATGATGAAAGAGAGAATGGTGGAAACTCAACCGGTTCTTCTTCATCAAAACAGTCCTCCAAATTAGATAGATAAACTGCCTCATTGCTGTCCTGCTGCAAATGTTCAACCTCTCCCATGACATTCTCTTGATCTGAAACTTGATCACCATGGTTTCTTTCATCCTCCAGAATTGAGTTTGAGGGATCAAACTCTTCTTCAGTACTAGAACTTGAGAGAGATGAAGTAGAGAGAAGAACTGAAGGTTCTTCTATAACCTGCTTTGTGCTCAAAGCCTTTGGATCTGCACTTTTCTCCCCCACAACTGGAATGTGCTCCTCTTCTTTTGGATTTGGAGTAGCTTCTCCTTCCTCTTGCTGTCCCTCATGACTGATTTTTGCAATTTGAATTGGATCAACATTTCCTTCAAATAGGGTGCCAACATGGACACTATATTCTGAACAAATTGATTTCTGATCTCGCAACTCTTTTTTCTCTTCTTCGCTGCAAAAAAATCAGTCCCGACCACCATTTTTCTTTAACTCCAACCTCTTCTCAAGGTTTCATCAGAAAAGGGATCTTCTTCATCCCAAATTTAAGATCCCAACTCTTAAAAATTTGAATTTCTTCATCCTTGTTTGGATTCTCTTTTACCGTCCTTCATGACTGATTTTTGCAATTTTTGTGGTGGTGGAAGAGGTAAAACATCTTGTTTATTTGGAGGAGAGGGTGTTTCATTTAGCTCTTGTGGAGGGGATGACTGTTTGGAAGGGAAAAGGATAGAATAATTGAGATGAGGTGGAAGACTAGGGGTTGGAGAAATGGATTCAACACTTGGGACAACAAATGGAGAGTTTAAAACTTGACACTGCTGAGATAAAACAGATTGGGAAAGAGGAAAAGAAAAGGCATGAGATTGTGTGCTTACCTATTGACAAGGTTGCTGAATACTCCTCTCATACACCTCTATTCCTTCAATCCACTTTGCAAGCAATGGCAGCATTGCAATCATGAAGTCAAGCTTCTCTTGAGGGTTGTAATGCCTTGGGAAAGGTCCCACCCATGGACAGGGTGCTCCACAACCGATTCCAAATGCTTTCATTTGTGCTTGAGCCCCAGATTGCACCATGTTTACCTCCATCTTTTGGATTTTCTCCAACAGACCAGCATCTTGCATCTGATTGTCTTCATTGTATGCACACCCTTGCTCTTGGAAAGCTCCATAGCCAAACTGATTTTGAATTTGTTCAAAATGCTGATTTGGAGGATTTAAAAAACATGTTGGAGGTGGGAAACATTGCTGCTGTTGTAAATGTGAGTTCCATGATGGAAATGAAGTCATGATTGCACAACTTCATGGAATGGAAAAGAATGAAAGAGATGGAAAGAATAATGGATGGAAATGGATGAAAAATAGGTCTCAGTAACTTCGAAATGGGTTCTTTGATAAGATGGAGTCGCGAGATGTGTTTTCAAGTGCCTCCAAAGGCTGAAATCTTCACAGAACACACCAACCTACAAAATGTGAAGTGGAAGACCTCTAAGGTCCCACCGGCATGCCAAAACTGTTGTTGCAAATCAGCAAGCACCCCGGATGCAAATCGGTTTCTAAATTGATGTTTTAGGCATCCAATGTGATTGCACAACATTGAAACCTCTCTCCAAGTGTGGGACTTGTAAAAATGAGAGAGGAATCTCTAGATTAGAGGCTGGTTCCTCAAACTCCTCTGATTAGATCTATTATTTGCATAACTGCAGAGGTTCAGATCCTAATTTTATCCTAGATTGCAAGGAGACAGGGATAAGAGATGCAAAAATTGAAACTAAACTAATAAGGGTGATACACCAAAGGAGTGGTGAACATTTTTGCTCATGCAAATAGACACAAATCAGAAATTGCAACATAAAACATCATGCACAGGTTGATAAGTTGTAATCAAAGGTTTGAAATGAAACAAACAACACATACAAAGGACTGAAAGCATTCACAGAGCCTGTATTGTGATTTTCAACATCAAAATCCTTGCATTCCAACACCAAAGATGGTGAAAATTGTTAAAATCCCTCGAAAAGGTCTCGATCCTTGCAAAAATCACTTGTTTGAAGGTGAAAACAGAAGCTTGCTTTGTGCAAAAAGGTGATCCAACTTTTGAAAAATGAGCCAAATCGGCTTTTACGGTGCATGGGTCAAGCCCGAGAGAGAAAAACATGAAAAATGTGGGAACCATTCCCATTGACCAAAATGCATTAAAAATAGCATGGAGGTCCTTAAAACCCATGCCCGACATTTTTGACCATGCTGGAGAAGAATGTGAACCATTTGCATTAAAATTGGTTGTTGAAACATCAGTTCTGTCCATGGGTATGTACTAGAATCTTGTAGATAATTTCACCAGCTTTCCATTGATATAAAGAACGCAAAAATCTGAGCTCTGGATCGAAAGTTATGGCGATTTGAAATTTTAGGGCAAAAACAGGCCAAAATCGGATCGGCGGGCAAAAAGTTTGAATTTTTACCCATTTGGTCTTTGGAACATTTTTCAAATTTTCCCCATGCTCCACCACTCCAGGTGCCACATGGCACATTCTGATTGGGCACGGGCCCTTCCTGACCATTTTTTCCTTCGGGTCGCTTGGTGTTTTTTCGCCCTTGGACACGTGGCAGCCCCTGATTGGCTGCGGGCCTTCTAGGGAAAAATTTCCCACCAAAAATCCGTTGAGCCATAACTTGAAAAATACGTGGAGTTAGGAGGAAAAAATTACGTTTTTGTAAAGCTGAGAAAGAGATCTATCCAATGGTGCCATTTCTAGAAGGTTTTGAGTTCCTAAAAAGTAAAAATTTATGACTGAGGCACAATAGAAGGAAAGAATGAAAGGGAGTTAGCCACAAAATGAGCATGGGGCACATTTGGATAACAGTTACCAAAACACCTATTTAGGTAAGGCTTCCAAATCTCCTTCTACATTTATCGTATGCCCTAGATAATATTGGTAATTGTCTTGGCAAGTTTGTTAAAGAAAATTTGGATAGAACTCACTCAGGTTTGTGCACGTATGCTTGCATATGTGTTGAAATTGATCTGAGTAAAGGATTACTAGATCATATTTTATTAAATTTTGGAAAAATTCAATATTAACAAGTTTATATTAAGAGAACACCGCATTTAGATGTAGAGTTTGCAAAAACCCAGGGCATTTGCAAGCTGGTTGTCCTTTAAATAAAAATGGAGCTAAAAAGCAAAGCTCGTCTACTCCTAGCGGATGGGGAAGTGTAAATCCGGATATGGTGTCTACTTCAATTTCAAGGGAGGTTCGAGCATCAGACAATAGAAACAATAGAAAATAGTAGAACATTTTAGAAGTTGGAAATTGGGAAAACGTGGAGTTAATGGGAGGAATGAAAAGAGGACACGTATCTAACAAATCAAATTCGGATCAGGAGTCTTTGCCTGACTTAAGGGAAGTCCCAGGAAATCACAATGATCTTATGATTATTGTTCCATCTAGGAATTTGGAATGAAGTAAAGAAAAGGAAAAGTAAAAAAGGTCAAATGGGTAATATTGAAGACTTCTTCCCATCCTAGGGTGGGAGTTAGTAGACTATTGGCTATTTTGCCTAGTTTAGTTTCATAGGCTTGTTTTCTCGGGATTTTAGCCCAATGGTTATTATTTATCTTCTCGGGTTTTAGACCTTTCTTATATAGGAACAGTCCATTCAACCTACCTAATCAATAAAAAACAAAATACAGTTTATCTTTTCTTTCCATCTGTTGTATATATGTTGTCAAGTGGATCACGCACCCATTGAATCTTTGAGTGATCCCATGCAACGTTAGAACATCCCCAAGGTGTGGGACCTTGTTTCCTTGGGATGAACCTCTGGAGAAGGTCATATTCCTTTGGAACTTGGAGCACTTGATCTATGATCGAAGTGCAAAGCTAAAACACTTAGAAATATCCTAATCTACTCAGTCTTTAGGATTAAGGTTAGAGATAAATAACAATAAAAATTTAAATAAGGTGATGCACCAAGTTGTAAACTAAACAAATAGATTCATTCAACAACACAATTAACATATCACAACAATCAATTATATGCACATTTCATGTGATACTCTCTAATCTTTGACTGGTAAGTATGATTCACTTTGATAAAAAAGGGAATAAATTCTCCACAGCTGAAACACAAAGGTTCTATGTCACGTTCCTCAAGATTAAAGAAATATAACTGATATAAAGAAAAATCAATCAATCCATATCAAAAAATAAAACATTCAAAAATTAGATATTAATAAATTGGAGCACAATACACCATACATTCCATGGAAAAGTATCATTCTGAATATTATCAAAAGTCTCAAAACAACTTAAAAACTCTTCCAAGATTGAAGAGTATTCTCACCAAATATAAAAGTCATACCAAGTGCTTAACACATCTAATCTCTTTATATGTAAAATAGGTTGGTCATTATAGCCCCACCAAGAACTCGAGATCCTATTCAACACTTGCCTCTACGCTCATCTTGGCCCTATAGTATCTCGCTTCTTGTTCATATGTATCCCGAATCTCCTTTCTCACGGTCATACATTTCTTAAATTCCATGAAGCACTTGATAATTTCCTATATTTATTCCTCTTTAGGTCTGTATGTGTACTAACTTACTACATTTTTGTATCCACTTCCCTTGCAACCTTAGCTAGAAACCTTTTCAACTTTCTTATAACTTTTTTGATCCAACTTATGAAATTCGGCATGAAACAAGTTTGTAGATTGAATTAATGTTGAAGGTTTTTGTAACTTCATCATCTTTCTTTACCAAAATTTTGAAATTGGTCTTCACTTGATCAATTGGAAGGGCGTCAATGTTCTCATTGAAGAACTTATAGTGGATCTCCTCAAATTATTCTAAAATATCACTCAATGCATCTATTATTTCAACCCATTTTTCATCCAATTTTTGATCAAATCTTGTAACACCGTGACCTAAATTCCATGGCCTTTTGAAATTCAAACAGCTTGTAGGCACTATTCACCACACCTTCTTGGAAGAGTAGATCTGTATCAATACTTCTGATTTCTTCCTAGGTAACCAAACTAAGACCTAAATTATTGCTTTCTTTAGACATGGATGTGCCTAGTTTCCTTAAGGAATCTTTCTTAGTATTAAATTTAATGTATAACTCTACAACTATTTTAATCAATGAATTTTCTTCTTTAAGTATGTATTCAATCCATCCATCCACTGATCTTCCTTTTTGACCTATCTTCTCTATTTCATGATATGAAATATCCTCCAAGCTAGAAGAAACTGTCAGAGTAGTTGTAGTTGAAGGATCAGTGGATGGAGTGGGTTGTGTTACTTTATTTAAGAGAGAAGTGAGTTGCTTAAACTTTTCTTTCACTCATCCTTTGAATCCTTATCCTTGTCATATTTTCCCAAAAATTTCCTAGATCCACTTGTACATCTTGTTTCACCCCTTAGTGTGTTGCTTTTCCCAACAAAAACCTAGAAATCTGATAATCTACTGTAGTAATAGTTTCTTTGGTTTTCCCTTCCGCTGGGGTAGCTATCTCCACGAACCTTTTACCCGACTGATTTCTTGTTAAGTCGAAATATTCTTGGTCTTTTGTCCTATCTTTTCGGAGTTGGTTCTATCACATCTAGTTCAATTATGTCTACCAGGGGAACCTTTTTCATTTTCTTTGGGTTTTGTTGATATAACCAATCAATTATGACAGATGTGATTTGAATATGTCATTCCCAAGTCAAAACTAGGGTAATGGATAAAATAAGGGAAATAGTGGCAATAGTAGAAGATGGAATGGATGTGGTAATGATATAATTCATAGGTGCTAGAATAGCCTTAGGAGTGGATGAAATGGGAATAGAAGAAAGAGGAATCTGATAATAAGGTGGAGTAGAATGTGGGGAAACAATCATCTCTCCAACTGAGAGAATGGGTAGGGATGAGAAAACCTGGGCCATTGAAGGAGATGGAAAAGTGGAAATGGAAGATAGAATGACAGATGATAATGGAAGAGGAGGAACCATGGGTAATGACAATGGAAATGAAGGAGTTTGAAGCAAATCTTGAGACTCAACCGGAGAAGCACTAACATCAATAACCTCAGACACTTGTATTTTTGGGGCGTAACCTTAGAAGAAGAACCTCCCACTACAAAGGAAATCTTTCTTGGAGTTATGGTAGTCTTTTGAGTGGATATTTTTCTCCTCAAAGATGTGGGAAGGCTTAATGTTGTCTGAACTTGAACTACCTTTATAGGTTGATCCTTAGGTGAAATACCTAGAGTAGCCAACCAATCATATGTCCTTTGCAAAATGGGCCCCACCCTTTCCTTTGTGTTAGAACATTCTTCTTGATACCAATCGATCCAAGGTAACAATTGATTAGCAATATTATCACTCCTATAAACTAGGTCAAGTACCTCATCATCATCCTCTATGTCATCTAGAACATCTACAATGCCATATTGTTTAACCTCTTTCAAAGTTAATATTTTGAATTCTTGTTGTCTAATGGTGACTTCATCTTGCCAATGGATCAAAATGTCTTCTAATTGTGGCACATGGGAGATTTCCAACCCTATTTCACTAAATTTTCCCCAATAATAAAAGTTGGTCCTAGGATGAAAAGTATGCAAGGTGACCTCAAACATTTCTCCAACTACATTTTTGGATATATAGATACTTGACACAAATAATCTTATGATTGAAATAGGAAAATGGAATTTTGATTTTTTTCACTCATTCATAATCCTATGATAATCAAGTAATTGGCCAACCAATTCTAACATGTCCCATTTATCAATTGGACATCTCAATAACTTATTCAAAACACACAAAAACCCTAGAAATATTATATATGTAAAAGTTAGAAACTAAAGATATATGGCTCCCCATTCCCTTACTTCCTAAAAGGCCTCATCAGATATTTTGTGACTGTACAAATCTTTATCAAAATGATATAAAAGAACAACAAAGAACACATCATTTAATCTCCTAAAATGATTTCTTCCCTCCATAGTGAGTTGAGGATAAAACTCATAGATTTGAGATGTGCTTCTAACACCTTTGGGGTTCAATCCAGTATAGTCTCCCATAACAGGTGTTGTATAGACAAGGAAAGAAGTCATGAAAAAGTCTTTTGAAACAAAAATAGTTTCTAATTGATGACATATTGAAGTACTGATATGCTCCCCCATCATATGAACTCCTTATTATTTTTTATGGTGGTGATATATAGGAACATCCATTCATGAAATTCTTTCGTTGAAGCAAGACCCAAAACTCTACTCAAGAGAATAATAAGGTCATTGACATCCTGGATAAAGTCCAAGTGGAACAATGTCTTAGGGAGCTTAGTAGTACCCTTAGCTAAGTAAATTTTCATCATGAATTTTGTACATAATTCATACTCTTTATCCCAGTGTTTGACTGCCATCTCAAGAGAAATTGTTGCATATTCCTCAACATCCGGAAGTTTGAATAAATCTTCAAAGAAATCAGCATCCAATCTGATTACAATATTTCCATCATCATCCTTGACAGACTTAGTATCTTTATCGAAATGAGCTACCACAGTTAAAACAAACTCTATTAAATGCATGGATGCAAGAAAGTGGCTGCAAGAGAAAGCCCACTCTCAAAAATAGATTGCATCTAGGTTGTTTTCTTGGGAGCCTTTAGTCTCTCCCAGAAATCTTCCATGTCCACCTATCCCAAATCAGTGTCTCTGATGTTTCCTACATCTAACGATAAACAAGTATGAGGAGAGACTCCTAAGAATGTATACTTCATCTTTCCCTTGCCTTTTGATGAAGAGGTTGACATGAATTTGGGGTTCAAGATCCAATTGAACCTTGAAAATTTTATTAACAACCTCTTAAAAACTATGAAAAATTAGAGCCTCGAAAGTTTGAAAGCAATCTAACTCTGAAGCTCAAAAATTCTGAAATCCAAATAGTCCCAAAATCCCGAAATGGCAACTTTTGAAATCCTGAAATGATGAATTCTAAAAGCTAATAATTCCAAAGATTTGAAAGGAAAATTTTTCAAAACCCTTGAATTTGATGAGGTTTGATGCTTGTTTACAAAATCAAATAAAAGTCTAGATGACATGTTTGAAAAGACTAAAAAATAAACAGAAAACAATAGTGGCTTCCATGTTTGAGCAAGAAGAGAAAGAAATGGAAAGAAAAGGACAATAGAAAAAAACCATGATCAATATAAACCAAAAATATTAAATAAAATAAAAAAATACCTTGAAAATGATGCCTTAAAGTATGATATGATGCAGTAAAAATCAGGGTGTCAGAGTGAAAGCTAGGTAAAAATGACGGGTGAAAATCTAGGTTTATATAGGTAAACCTAAAATTAATTCCTACAGACCGACATGTGTGGGGTAGTTGGAAATTAAATTTTCCTCAGAGATCCCAAAATCTAAAATGTACGCACGACATTTTCAATATGAAACTTGAAACTCGAAACCCAAAAGGCCGAATTTTCAAAATTTTGAAACTTCAAACTTTCACACTTCAAAAGTATTTAGATGAAAGTATCCCTGGGTGTGAAATGAAATCCCAAAACCTAAAAGGCCGAAGCTCCAAAATTTCAAAACTTCAAATTTTTGGAGTTTAGAAACGAAATGCAAAAAAATGAGAAATGCCAAGGAAAACTATGAAACCCAAAAACCCATAGTTCCAAAATTTCAAAACTTCGAATTTTGGAATTGAAGTTTGAGAAAATTTCCTTCTTACAAATAATGAAAAACCCCAAATAATATAACTCCAAAATAGGAAACCCAAATTTTGGAATTTGAATTTCAGAAAAATCCCATTTTCTTAGAAAAATTTAGGCGAGAAATTTTTAGGGGATGCCAAAAATTTGAAATTTTTTGAAACCACCTTCCCGTTAAAGGTAACTTAAAAGTTAACATTTTTAGCGACATCTAGGGAATGTTTTCCTACTAAGCATTAGGCTAGTAGCCTTGTGAAAACCATTGGGCAAGAGATTCCTAACTAAAAATACTCAGAGAACACACCAAAATGAACAAAATAACCGAGCAAGAAAACAAAACAATGTGCAAAGCACTTGGAGGAAATAAAAGAAAACAAAATTGTACATAGTGATAAGTTTCTCAAAAACAAGCTTTGAGATGTATCCCATTCACATGAATGGGAAATTCTTCTCCATTGAGCCTAGATAAGAAAAAAACGAATTTGCTTTCTTACAACTTGTGATAATGTATGGTCCGCTCCAAAGGGCATCAAAATTAGCATGCTTACTAGGCTTGGCCCTGTCAGCATCCCATTTGAGAACCAAATCTCCTTCATGGAACTCCTTGTTAGAAGATTTTTGTTGAAATATCTTTTAACTTGAGATTGGTGTTGTTCCAGAGTCTTCATTTCCTTGTTCCTCATTTCTTCTAGCTCCATTAGTTCAACATACTTGACTATCATTGCATCATTTTCCATAAGCTCTAGTTGATGTGCCAATTCCAAAGAAGGTAGCTCTAGAGATAACAGGGCTTTGCTTCCCTTCGTATACTAGTATAAAAGGTGAATTCCCAATAGCCCTTTTTGGCATAATTTGATCTTCCCATAGGGTGGTTTTGAGCTGAGTGTGCCAAGTTCTCCTATTGGTTTCCATTGTATGCTTGATGATACATATTAGTTTTTTTGTTACTAGAATCGGATAATCCAATCCCCGTGGCCGTAATTTGATGAAGTTTTTAGATAGACTCCATTTTTAATATCCCTTTCAGGTTAACTTCAATCCAAGAAATGTCATTGCATTGTCTCGAAATTACCATAAATGGGACACTAAAACATGTCATTATCCCCTCCAAAAATCAAGAACAACCTTTTTGTTTCCCTCCTTAAGTGTCATGACTTCCATCCAATGAGTGAAGTAATCCATCACGGTGAGGACCCATTTGTGTCCATCACTTGATGGAGGATTAATCATCCCGATGAAATCCAACCCCCATTGGATAAAGGGTTGGTTGACCTAAATTGGGTGAAGAGGTAGGGCTTCCAATCTCTACTTTCCTATGAAGAAAGCACATTCCTTGCATTTCCTTACCCAAAAATGGGTATCTTTGAATAAATCGGACAATAGTAACCAATTCTCATGATCTTTGTAGCAATTGTCCATGCAAAGTAATGCCCTCCTAATAGACCATTGTGAAATTATTCTAGTACCTGTTGTTGCAAATCAGCAACACCCCTGGATGCAAATCAAGGTTCTGAATTGATGTTTTAGGCATCCAGTGTGATTGCATAACATGGAAACCTCTCTCCAAGTGTGGGACTTGTGAAAATGAGAGAGGAATCTCCATATTAGAGGCTGGTTCCTCAAACTCCTCTGATTTAGATCTATATTTTGCACAACTATAGAGGTTCAGATCCTAATCCTACTCTAAATTACAAGGAGACAGGGATAAAAATGCAAAAATGAAACTAAACTAAAGATGGTGATGCACCAAAAGGAGTGGTGAAACATTTTTGCCATGTAAATAGACACAAATTCATGAAATGCAATAAGGGAAAACATACACAAGCTGATAGATGTAATTAGAGGTCTTAAAATGAAGTAAAATAATACAAACAGAGGACTCGAAAGCATTCACGAGTTTGCAGACCGTCAATTCCATGTAAAAATCTCTTGCATTCCACCATCAAAGAGGTATAAACCTATTACAAACTATGAAAAAGGTCTGATTCTTACAACTATCACTTGCTGGAGGTGAAAGAAGAAGTTTGCAATGCCAAAAAGTGTTCAACCATGAAGAAATGAGCCAAATCTAGCTTTTACAGTACATGGGTCGAGCCCAGGAGAGAGAAAACATGAAAAACACATGGGAGCCATCCCTCATTGATGGAAAATGCATTAAAACAACATGGAGGACCTTACAAACCCATACCCTGTCATTTTTGACCATATTGGAGAAGAATGCGACCCATTCTGTATTAAATTTGGTTGTTGAAATGTCATTTCTGGCCATGGACACATACCAGAACCATTTTTGAATTTTCTCTCTCCAAATTGAACCAAAATTATAAATTGACCATGGAATCATGTAGAGAATTTTAACAGATTTCTAATGATATAAAGAACGTGAAAATCTGAGCTCTGGATCAAAAGATATGATTGTTTGAAGATTTAGGAAAAAACGGCCCAAAAATGGATCGGCGGGAAAAAAATTCAAATTTTACCTTTTTTTTGTCTTTGGAAAATTTTTCAAAAATTCCCCACACTCCGTTGGTCGGATGCCACGTGGCAAGCTCTGATTCACTCTGGAATTCTCTCTCCTTCTCTTTTCCGTGGGTTTTCCTTTGAAAATCAACCTTTTTATACTCTTTTGGAAAAAAATTCATATTTGCCTCCGACCCCCGAACTCCTCTGCCACGTGGCAGCTTCCTATTGGCTGCGGGCCTCAAATGGGAAAATTTTCCACAAAAACTCTGCCGAGCCATAACTTGAAAAATATAAGGAGTTAGGAGGAAAACTTTACCTTTCTGGAAAGCTGAGAGAGAGCTCTATCTGATGGTACCATTTCTAGAAAGCCTTGAGTGCTTAAAAATCAAAAAATGTAGACTGAGGCACAAGAGAGGAAAGAACACAAGGAGTTAGCCACAAAAACGAGCTGGGGCACCATTTTGGATAACAATTTTGGCGACTCAGAGGGGTCATTTGCCTGCTAGATGAAAATACCAGTTGCCTGAAGCAGTCCATTGGGCATGGAGTCATCAAATATTCTGTTTAGAACCTCAACTGACTTAGAATGTGCAAGGAGGAAGATGGAATATCACATGATAGAAGCAAGGATCAGAAACATTTCCAGGGGACAGCAAGTTGTGCCAAAGCACTTAGGGAAAGAAAAACTAACCTACAGAAAAACAATGTGCAAAGCACTTGGAGGAATGAAAATCTAATCTAATATTTACAAGGTGGTAAATTTCCCTCTAGAAGCAACGCTTGAGATAGATTCCATTGACTGGAATCTACAGTTCTTCACCATCCAATGAGGCCAATTGGAAAGCATTGTTGTTCTTGCACTTCGTGACCATGTATGGGCCACTCCAAATGGCATCAAATTTTGAATGCCTTCCCGTTTTTCTCTATCCACATCCCATTTCAACACTAGATCTCCAACCTGAAAAGATATATCCTTGGCCTTCCTATCAAAGGTCTTTTTGATCAAAGCTTGATCATTTTCCATTGCTTGGGATGCCTGATTTCTGACCTCCTGCAGCTCCATCAACTCTACATATCTCACCTCCATGGGCTCAAACTCTAGCAACTCTAATTTCTTCATGAGTTCCAATGTTGGCAACTCAAGTGACATGGGAAAGATTTCCTCTCTTCCATAAACAAGCTTGAATGGAGAGTTACCTATGGATCTCTTGGGAGTTATCCTATCAGCCCGTAAGGCTGATTTCATTTGGTATGCCAAGACCTTTGATTCTCATCAAGAGTCCTCCCGATGATCCTCAACAAGTTCTTGTTTGTAGACTCGGCACCGCCATTACCTTGAGGGTAATAGTTTGAAAAAGTGCTTAAGTAGATCCCGTTCTTGATAGCCCACTCACTCACCTTGGATCCAATGAATGCCAATGCATTATCTGAGATTATTGTAGAAGGTATAACAAATCTAGTTGCTATCCCCTCGTAAAAGTCTAAGATGCTGGACTCATTTGCTTCTTTGAGTGCTACTGCTTCAGTCCACTTGGTAAAGTAGTCTGTGGCTGTCAAAATCCATTTGTGCCCTTGACTTGAATTAGGATTAATGACTTTAATGAAGTCTAAACCCCGTTGCATGAATGGCTGGTCAACTAAGATTGGATGCAATGGAAGGGAAGCAAGTCTCTCTTTTCCTGTGAAGAATGCACAATTCTTACACCTCTTGATCCATGCATAGCAATCACTGAAAATTTTAGGCCAATAATAACCAGCCTTCATGATTTTTAGAGCTATCACTCTCGGTGCAAAAATACCACCAGCTGATCCACCATGGAACTCTTCCAACACCCTATGAATCTGATTTGTGCTAATGCATCTCAGCAGCACTCCATTCACATCTTTCTTGAACAAAACTCCATCAACAATGGCATATGGGATAGCCTGCAATCTGAAGTGTCTTCTTTGGGTCTTGTTCATCTCCGAGGGCATAGGCCTATGCTTAGGAAGTGCATTATACCTTGGGTCCAACAAGGAGTGGGGGAAGCATTGTTTTCTTCTTGAGTGCCACATGGCTCATGGCTGTCTTGAACTATCAAAACAACCTCTCCTTCATTACATGCTTCTTTTTGCTTCCCCAAAACTAGCTGCTCACACAATCCTTTTCCTCTTACCAGCTTCATAATTTTGATCTCAATGTCATACTCCATGACACGGGTGATCCAACCTGCCCTTTTCTCATTCAAATCTTTGTTGAGGAGGAATTCCTTAACCCCAAAGATGTGAGACCAGCAATCTGGACCTTGTTGTTTAAGACTAAATGCTTGAATTTCTTCAAGCTTCGATTCACCCAAAGACATGCTTCTCAATAAAAGAGTACTTCACCTCATAGTCATCTAGGCTCTAGTTGATGAAGATGTAGACGGATGAGGAAGCTAATCCTTCTTTGATGTAGATATTTCCTTCATGTGCAAGGCGGGCGCACACGAGCAATTTGCACAATAGATCATCGAAATAACACAAGAATTTCGTGCTTGTTACTGTCCAAGTTAAAAAACACAAAAACGATGCTTGTGAGAAAAGATGGCGTTAGAAGATATTTGGGTGGGTGCCCGAAAGCGGAGTCGAGGAAGCGATGAGCTTCCTTGGCGGATGTCGATCCACGTTTTCAATAAAGAAAAGAAGCATATATGATAAAAGATGTAAATAAAGACTAGATTCTCGATTGCGGTAATAAAAGCAATGAGCAGACGAAAGTAAATCTGAAAAACGAGGAAGCTGCGAAATAATCTTTGGTTTGTGTTACACTGTGACCTTTTACATGTCTGCGGTGAAATCGCGTCGGCCCAGGTAGAATCGGCGGCCCGATGTGATCGCGTCGGCCCAGGACTGATCGGCGTCGGCCCAGGATAAGATCGAGTGTCAAGCGAAGCGGTGACCAATCGGGGGGCGTGCGATGAGATTCGGGGATTGGAAGGTGAATGTAGTCTGCAGATGTGCCGAAGATGGAGAGGCGGAGCAGAGTCACACCGGATGATAGATGGTGGTGTATGATGTTGATATGATACGGGCAGAGTAACGGTGCTCCTCTCAGGGATTGATTAGGACAGGATCTGCCCTAACTGAGACAATTGATGCTAAAAAGATCTCTCTTTCTTGCAACCTGAATCTTTCTCGCTCTCTGTTCGTGCGTAAGTGCTTTCTTTCGCTCGTTAGTCTCTTTTTCGGTCTCTTCGCTCTCTTCGGTCCCTAGAACTGAGTTCTGGGCTTGCTTTTATAATCGGCGCCGCTCCTAGAAAATCGGCGCCGACCATATGGGTCGGCGCCGATCGCGGAGAAGACTCCCGAGATGGCTAAAAATGATCGATTCGAGAAAGACAAGACCTATCCCGACCACGGGAAATATCCCGCTTAGGGAAGATTAAAAATGGATGTGATGCATAGATAGAATAAATTTGGGGTAGATAAGTGATTAAGATGCATGGGAAGAAGCGTAATTAAATATTTAATATTTAATTACTCATGGGTAAGATGTGATGTGATGAATTAAATTTAGAGTAAGTGATTAAATCACAAATTGGAAAACTATCCCAAGGGGATAGTTGGTGACGTAAACGTGCCCCAGGTTACCTAAGTAGGAAAAACGAATGTGAGGGACACTAAATTGGATAACCAATTTTAAGTGTCTACATTTTGCCCCTTTTTGTCAAGTAACTTGCGATAAGCAAGGTTATGAGACAAAAACAAGGAGATGGAAGAAGAAGAATTTGTGATGATGTGATCCCCCTCAAACTAGGGATGGGATGGATGATAGAGCAGAGCGATCCCAAGTTTGAAAGAGGTAGATGAAAATGCGGGATGCCCCGGTCGGATATGCAGGTAGAGCCCGATCATTGAGGACGCATAAAAATAAACACAAGGCAGCAACCTAAGGAACTCACATTGGTAGGGAAAACTAGCGGTCTCCTCGTGAGGCAGCGTTAGTGCCTCTGAGACCCATGAGTGTAAGAGAACTGCAAAAAAAAGCGGCATCTAAAGAGAGACACATTGGTAGGGACAACTAGACGGTCTCCTCATGAGGCAGCGTTAGTGCCTCTGAGACCGTTTAACTCTAAGCGGCTGCCCGAAATACGAGTGTCCCACCTTGAAAGAGAACAAACCGAAATAGACAAGGATATCTAAAAGATGTGCCAAAAGGCAACATTCGACACACAATAATGATCGAGATAAATAAGCCAAGCATCAACACTATGGCAAAGATATTAGCAGATGGAAATAAATAAGCGGCGTGGAGAAGCGATACGCAATCCACGGGAAAAAATGAGTATAAATCGATAGGCCCGATAGATGATGAATAGATGTGATGGGATAGACATAGAGGATAGATAGACGTGATGTAACTAACTTGTGATTGATATGTGGATTTAATTTGGATGAGAAATAGATATAGATAGATGGAATGTTACTTGGATGGACAAGTTTTTAGATGTTTTGATGGATAGATGGATAGATGTGATTGATAGATTTGGTATCCATGTAGTGATGTAGCCTCGATTGGAAGGCATTGTATAGATGGCTTGATTGAAAGCCACCCATTTTTGTATACAAACACACATGTATATATAGATTCATCATTTTATTTGTCATATAATTGATACTCATGCGTTTGATTTTGATATACATGGATAGATGGATATAGATAAATAGATGATGAAATAGATGTGATTGGATAGATATAGACTGATGATGATAGAAATAGATGTGATTAGATAGATTGAAATGTGGATAAAATAGATGTGATTGGATAGATATAGACGGATAGATGATAGATGGATGTGATTAGATAGATTGATTTAATTTTGATAGATAGATGTGATGTATCTTGGATGGACATAGCTTTTAAATATTTTGATGGATAGATATACAGATGTACTTGATGTATGGATTAGATATAAATAGATGTCATGTACCTGAGATGTACGTATTTTTCGATATTTTGATGGATAGATAGATAAATGTGTTGGATATATGGATGTAATTATAAGGAGAAATGAATACAGATAGGAGTTTTGATAGATAAGATGAATTTTGATAGAAGATAAATTTTGATTGAATTAACATGTGAAATGCCAATTTAACAGGATGCAAGACAAAGAAATGGGGAATACTCCTTACAAGAGCCAAAGATGAAAGCGGAAACAACCGTGACTTAGAAGAGAAGATACTCGGAGAAGAAGAAAAATGATAAGTTGGACTTCCAACCGACCATAGATAAAATCCAGAAAGGGAACCAAAAGACCAAGCATACTGAGGCCCTATATAAGATTAAAATAAATCGACACTAACTAGTCATGAAACCGATCTAGGATAGAAACGGAAAGAAAAGTAAGTAAGTATCTTGTCGGAACCTACAAGGGACAGAATACATGTCCATAGTGGGGAAATAGGATTCTCCATATGATCGACAAAAGGTCCTAAATCTCAGCTTCATGACTTTGTGAGATAAGCAAAGCCCGATCAATGCGGGAAGTTTGCTTGATATGGAAAAGCCCGATCGATGCGGGAAGTCTTTCGGTGATCTTATAAAAGTGTATAAAAGCCCCAGGGAAGGCGATTAATTACAAGAAGCCTTGAATTTTCTTTGAGAAACAGCCGTCCTTGAGGAGCGATGCAGTATTTTGTATTTTAATGATAGCCATCCTTCGGGTATGGTCTATTTTTTTTTGATTCACTTGATAATGTATGGATAGCTTTGTCCTTGAGGATCGATCTATCTTTTTGATAACATCTTTTTTTTTTTTTTTTTTTTTTTTTTTTTTTGAAACTTTTTGAAAGAAGGCGAGTTTAGACCTAGATAGATCGGATGGAGGAAGAGAACATAGAAGAACATGCACTCATGACCCGAGTAGATCCGATGAAGATAAGTACTTGGGACGGATGAAGTGGTGATTAAGGTATTCCTACCATGAGGAGGAACATATCCAAAAGAAACGTCACGATGAGTAGAGAGCGCGATACTCATATTTAAGGTAAGCGAGGCAATAGGCGGAGAACCACACAATTTCAAATCACCACGAAAGTAGATGGTGGTTATTAGGACGGATGAAAGATCGTATTTTGCGACTAGATTTGTGTAAGATAGATTTTAACATAGAAGAAGGGCGTAAATGCAAAGCATTAAGAGGTTCCGCTTGAGGATACCATCCATGGAAGATAAGCGATAAGCCCAGGACCCATATTTATGAGTGATAATGTAGGGGCCCATCGATTTGGAGCAAACTTACCACGTTGACTCCTTTCGAGTGTAGTGACATTTTGATTTTCCTTAAGAACAAGATCACCAATTTTGAAGTCACGGTGTTGCAAGTGCTTGTTATAAGCACGTTTGACACGCTTCGAGATAGACGATGATGCTCAAGAAGCGTTAAGGCGCCACTCATCTAATAATTCAAGTTGTGCTTTAGACGATTTTGGCGATAATCCTCATCGGAGACAAATTCTCGAGAGAAACACGGAGAGATGGGATTTGGACTTCCAAGGAAGGACAGCCTCGAGACCCATAGACGAGAGAGAAGGGAGTAGCACCGGTAGGAGTACGAATGCTAGTCCGATAAGCCCGAGAGAGCAAAGGGATATGTAGATGCCAATCCCTACCCGCTCGACTAGTTACCTTTGCGAGGATATTACGCAAAGTTTTATTGGAAGCTTCGGCTTGACCATTAGCTTGAGGATAGTATGGAGAAGAAAAGCTGAGCTTGATATTGAAAGCATTGCGAGAGATTACGCAAATCAGCGTTTTGAAAGACTTACCATTATCGTGATTAGCTTGTGTGGAGCATGCAAAGACAAATGATGTGTTGATAGACGAAATCAACTATGGGTTTAGCCTTTGTTGAAGAAAGGGGATAGCTTCTACCCACTTAGTAAAGTACTCGATGGCGGTAATGATAGAATGATGACGTTGTGAAGAGCGAGGATTGATGAGACCAATAAGATCAAGACCCCATGCGAAAAAGGCCACAAATCCGCGCGAGGTTCTGCAAAGCGACTAGGGATGTGCGTGAGATTGGAATATTCTTGACACTTGATGCACTTCTTAGTGTATTCACAACAATCTTGATTAAGAGAAGGCCAATAATATCCCAAACGTAAGATGCGCTTGGCTACAGCTAAACCACTAAAATGTCCACCACAAATACCGTCATGGACCTCCTGAATAGCTTTAGATGATTCATGGGTTTTGAGGCATCGAAGCAAAATACCATCAAAGCCACGTTTGTAAAGAAGGCCGCCTAGAATAGTATAGCGGTTGGCGCGTTGGACAAAAGACCTTCTACCATTGGGAGTCAGATCTGGAGGAAGGACCGAATAAGATAGATAATCAACTATCTGTTGATACCACTCATCCTGAGTATGGGTTGTGACAGCATTGATTGACGTTAGTTGCCCAAGATGAGATGGTTGATCTAATCGTTGCACAACCACATAAAGACGCGAGTCTTCGGTAAAAGGCGGGATAAGGGAGGCTAAAGAGGCCATGGTATCTGCGAATCGATTTGCAGTACGAGGAATGGCTTGGATAGTGAAGTTATCGAAAGATTGGAGTTGGGCAAGAACGATGTCGCGATATTTCTGAAGGATATCATTCTTGCATTGATAGACACCCGTGACACAGTTAACGATGAGTTGAAATCACCAAAGATGTCAATATGATGGCGCGCAGAGATTAATGGCATTTTGAAGACCTAAGACAAGAGCTTCGTACTCAGCCATATTATTGGTGCACTCAAAGTTTAATTTGTGTGCGGCCCAGGATAGGCGTACCCCGAGGAGGAATCATCACAAAACCCGCACCTCCCCCTTGCTTGGCATTTGGATCCATCGAAAGAGCTTTACTTTAAATGGAGATAGACCAAAATCAATTTGTTGGATATACTCATCGGGAAATTGAGCAAGGGGGTCTTGAGTGTCGGAAGAGGAGCATCGGCTAATTGATCTGCAATAACTGACCCTTGATAGCCTTTTGCGGGATAAACTCGAGGTCAAACTTCGATCATAAGCATAAGCCAACGAGTGATGCGATCATTGTGATAAGGTTTTGCATGGATTGTCTTGAGGGATTGACACTTGTGACAATGATAAAGTTTTGTGATTAAGGAGATAATGACGAAGCTTAGAAGTTGCGAAGAAGAGAGCACAACATAGTTTTCAGCTTGAATGCGTGTTTCATACTCATGGAGGTGCGGCCCGATGTAATAGACAGCTTGTTCTTTACCACAAGTGTCCGTCGAGATCATGGCTCCCGAGCATGGTCGATCACGAGAGATATAAAGATAGAAAGGCTCCCCCTCGCGTGGAGGTGTAAGCACGAGTGGAGAAAGAAGATAAGCTTTGAGATCATCAAAGGCCTTTTGGATGCTCATCCCATTCAAAATGAACATTCTTACGGAGAAGATGGTGAAAAGGTTGACAACGGTCAAACAATTGGGAGATAAAGCAGCCTTGCGATTGAAGGCGTCCTTGGAAGCTGCGGAGTTGCTTTAAGTTAGGCGGGGAGGCATCTCAAGGATAGCTTTTATTTTTGCGGGAGTCGACTTGAATACCCACGATGGAAATGATAAAACCTAAAAGTTTACGGTGAAGCGCCAAACACGCACTTAGCTGGATTTAGGCGAAGACGAAAGCGGATAAGCCTCTCGAAAGAGGTGCGAGGATGAAAAGATGATCTGACGGCGCTTGGACTTGCCGAGATCGTCAACATAATCCTCTGATTTTGTGTAAGAGGTCATGGAAGATGTATGTCATTGCTCGTTGATAGGTTGCTCTGCGTTCTTAAGGCCAAAAGGCATGACACGATAGCAAAAGGTCCCCGAGGGTTATGAAGGAGGTCTTATGTTGGTCTTACAGTGCGATGAGGATTTGATTATATCCGGAGAAACCATCCATAAGAAAGCATCTCATGACCCTTGATTAAATCTACGAGTTGGTCGATATTAGGAAGAGGAAAATCATCCTTTGGACAGGCAAGATTAAGATCCCGGAAGTCGGTACAAATTCGAATCTTCCCAGTAGCCTTAGTTACTGGTACTACATTAGACACCCATTGCGGATAATCGATGGGTTGGATGAAGCTAGCCGAGAGCAAGCGTTGTAACTCTTCTTTGACAAGAAGGGCTACTCTAGGGTGCATTTTACGTAATTTTTGCTTAACTGGTTTGATGTTGGGAAGGGTAACGATATTGTGGACCACAATATCGGGATCGAAATCTGGCATATCTTCATATGACCAAGCAAAGGCTTGGCGATGTTTGGAAAGAAAAGCGGTAAAGTCCCTAATTCCTGTGGATTAAGGGATTGGCGACCTTGATGATGCGAGGGTCTTCAGAAGTCCCTATATTAAGGTCGATAGTGGCTTCGTTGAGAAGGGTAGACGTGTCAGAAGGAATAGTCTTGGGAAGATATGAATCCTCTGCCCCTAGATAGGTGAGGACAGAATCATCATCCGCACAGTGGATAGTGTTGATAGTAGGAGAGTCGTCTCCAACTATTTCAGGGAAGATTAATGGTATAGAAGCGGACCGATTGTTAGTCTCATAGACCAACGGCCCTAAGGAAATGGTATTGATCAAAAAAAAAAGTTAGGTGGGATGGAAATGTCATCGTCCACATCAAGTGATGCTTGACTTGGTGGGGGAAGATGGTTCTTCAGTAGGAAGAGACTCATCAAGAATAGTGACAGTGGCCTTTGAAAGAGGTTTAAATCCTAACCCAAATTTCTGATGTGGCATGAGAGTAGGAATGGATTTGAGGTCATGTATACCTTGTTCATATTTTCCAGGCCAAAACCTTTCCACGCGCATCGATGTAGATAAGTCTTTGCAAGCGTGGGATTACGTAGGTGATCAAACCTGTTAGGTAAGGTTTGGCTCTAGGAGGAGAATCCGGGCGATGATGAGGCGTATCAAGACCACCGTAGATGAAATTGGTGCATTGATTGGGCGGACCAATGGTGACGATGCGGCAGAGACTGGTTGATATTCGGGTTGCTTATGCGGTCTACCATACTCATTAGGTTTGAGATGGGCATCGAAAGATAAGAGAGGAAGCTCCCCTAGTGAGAAACGCTGCAATGTCTCTTCCAGATTTTGTAAATCCGGTAGTTTGGTTGCAGGTATGGAAGAAGATGAGGCCCCATCTGGAGAAGATGTATTTTCTTTTAAAGGGGCAGACCTAGTGGTCATGTCGCATTGTGCGGAAGGAAAAGGATCTCCTGGATGAGTATATATTTTGCCCTCATATTGATATTTTAGGCATCGATGGAGGGTGGATGGGACCTGATGCATTGCGCGAATCCGGGGCGTCAGGGATCATGTTATAGTGGAATTTTCCTTGACAATATAGAAGAGTTCATGGAGCGACTTCTTACCTACTCGGATGGGTAAGACCACGGTTCTAGAGTGGCTATTGCTAGCTGATCGTTAAATGATCGAAGGGCGAAGGGTGGGGTGACACCACATTCTTTGGTAACTTAAGTTGTTCGAATGTGTGCGAGGAGATGGCGTTGAGTGCAGCTCCACTATCGATCATAACACGTTTTAAGGTAGTGTTATTGATTTGGGTTGTGATGAAGAGGAGCCTCGAATCTTCGGAAGAAAGAGAGAGAATTTCGAATCTTCAAAAGAAATGGTAGTTGATGGTCCATTCGGTCCAACAACCAACTCGAAGAGTGGGGGCTCATCGGAATTTCTGCGATGCGGCGCGTGATTATCAATCAAAGCTTGGCGATGTTGTGGAGAGGATTGGATGAGGTCAAAGAGACATTTTGACCGGAGCTTGGTGAGTTGTTTCATAACACTCTCCTCAGAGACACGGGAACTTGAGCCCGAGGTGCGGCACGAATAGAGACTCTGGGTCGTGGGGCGATGAGGAAGGAGAAACGTCTTTAGGGGCTGCGAAATGACAACCCGTGGTCGAGATCTTGAAGATGAAGATGGGTTATCATAGTGTTGGGTTCTAGTGGCGATATGGATTGTGTCGATTTGGGAAGGTGGAAGATCAAGTGGGATGGAACCACTAGAGTCTGCAGTGGATGGTTGAGGTTTGGATGGGGCTAAGATGATAGGAGGTAATTGTTCCTCCTCCGGCCAAAAGTCACTTTCTTCGAGAGGTTCTTGATAACGGCTTGAAGAGCTTTACACCCTCGAGTGTCATGACCGGAGTGCGGTGGTAAGCACAAATCAGATCGAGTTAAACCAAGTAGGTTTCACTCCTTTAGGATTATAAGGTTTAATCGGAGGAAGGGTTATGGATGAAGATTGGATGAGTTGATGAAGGATTTCGGTATAGAATCCGGTGAGGCGAAGAGGAGGATAGAGATGATGAAGATGGTTCTTTTACCTTAACATTGCCGAGGTAAAAGAACTTGCATGTTAGGTTTAACGGTTTCTTTAGGGATCCTCTTGTTTGTTTGGACATTTGGAGGAGCGATCTTGGGTGCTTGGGATGGGAGTAAATGAGACATGATTGACTTTGGTGGAGGAGCCCCTAAGATAGATTTTGAAGATGAGGATATGCGACAAATTTTGCGGTCTTTGGAGACAAAGGGGTTGCTTAGTCGGATTCTGGATGATTTAGATAATGTTGATTTAGATGAGGAAGAAGTCCTCAAGGTAGGTGTAATAGGAGGAATATAGGGTGCTTTGGTTTTGGTAATGAAGATGATGATCTGATAGAAGAGGTGGCATCTTTGGTAGGTAAGTCTATTTTTAGGGGTATTGATGAAGAATGTGTGTTGTGGAAGAAGATGATGGCTTTGATGGATGTGTAGAAGAAGACGCCTTCTCCACGGGCAAATCCAATCGTTTATGAGGCGTGGAGAGAGATTTTTGTGGAAGAGCACCAGAGTTTTGATGGTCGAAATATGGGCTTTCCTTTTCGGGGATGGTGGCGACTTCAACGGCATAAGGTGATTGTAACCTTTTTGGGGAAGCAAGTGGGGAGAATGCGATGGTATAATGTTAGATTTTAGTTGTCTCGGTTTAGGTTCGGGAACCGAGCGTATAGATGTTAGTGCTTTACTTCTTTTGATTTTTCTGAATAGGTGAAGTAACATTGGTGATGGAAGAAGGGGGTGATGACGAAGCAGTTCTAGCGAAGGGACTACTTGACGATGCGGTAATCATGGGTGAAACTACGTAGGAAAAGAGATAGGAAGGGTCAAAATTGAAGACGCTTCCGTTGAAGTTGGCACAATGATAGGTACGTTCACGAGGCATAGTTGCGGCGGGAATGGGAGCAACGAAGTGGATGTGTCCGTAGTGGAAACTCGGAGGGATGTGATTGCTTGAGCATTGAAAGAATGTCGATGATGAGACAGATGATGAGATGACAACTTGTCTCGGGTATAGATGGAAGGTCGAGACAAAGGAGCGGAGAGAGATAACTCCGTGCTTGATAATGTAGGGATATTCAAAGATGGACTATCGAAGATATTGGAACTCCGTGATTGATGAAGAGGAAGGAGGATCTGATTCGATTG
The DNA here is from genome assembly GCA_018340775.1 of Taxus wallichiana var. yunnanensis. Taxonomy (NCBI): domain Eukaryota; kingdom Viridiplantae; phylum Streptophyta; class Pinopsida; order Cupressales; family Taxaceae; genus Taxus; species Taxus wallichiana. The sequence continues at coordinate 300,323,912 of CM031243.1, read as the reverse complement.
ATGTGTTTGCGAGATGGATTGGTTTTGAAGAAGAGTCCTCGGTAGAGATGAAATTAATAGTGTGGGTGTTTGGTTTTGAGATTAGAAGAATTATGATTTGGGGCATGATTGGGGAAAGGTTGTTTAAAAACGTCCGATGCTTGATTTGGGGAGCATTTGGGTTATCGAGAATGAGCTCGCCTTTATCGATGAATTTTTGGACAAGATTTTGAAAGTCGACATCGTTCGATGTCATGACCTTTGGTTACGTGATAATGGCAAAATCGTTTTCCCTATACCAGAAAGGACGTTCTCGACTTTCATCAATATCCCTAATGGGTGGAAGTTCGATCATGCGAACTTCCAACATTTTTTCTAAGATAGAGGAATATGATTCCCCCAAGGGAGCAAAGGATCGAGATGATGAAGCCCCTTTTCGAGTAGATGAAGGGTCTCTTCGTGATGGTTGATTAGGAGTACTATCGGTTCTTGGTGTTTTTAATACGATAGCATTTGTGGACCCTTGATTCTTGTCTTTAGGAGGGAAAGAATTTGGTTTGGTGAACCGAGAAAATCTGGTTTAGATTTGGAGCGAAGTTTTAGTTTCCTTGTTGATAGCACGAGATTCAAGTTTGCGTGCCATCGTAAAGGCCTCTTGAAAGGTATGAAAAGTTTGGATCCTTAGAGTGGAAGAAATGTGATTAGCACAAGATCGGGTGAACAACTCGATTTGTTGGGATTGGGGAAGGAGAAAGACAATTGGTTGATTATCCCTCTCCAACGAGCGACAAAAATCTGCTATAGACTCATCGTCGAATTGGCGAATGTTATAAAGATCTGTGATTGAGATCTTATGCGCGATATTTATTGAAAAGTTTTCAACAAACATCTGGGCCAATTGAGAGAAAGAAAATAAAAATGTTGAGGATGTTATTGTACCGGTCAAAGCGGGACCCGCTAGAGACATAGGAAAGGTACGGAGCATGAGTTCACGATCTGGGACGATAAGGTAGCAAGCATGTTTGAATGCTCGCGAGATGTTGTTGGGGTCTTCCCGGCTATGAAATTTTGAGAATTTGGGAAGTTCCCATTGGGGAGGATAAGGCTTAAAAGCCACTTAGAAGGATGAATGGGTTCATTGCACACTTCTTGAAAGGAGTATGAAGGACGGGTTCCTTTTGTGGAGGCTTCAGTCTGCAATTTTCTTGAAGAGAATTTGAACTACGTCGGATTGGGGAGGAGGTGCATTGGTATGTCCTACATAAGAAGCAAGTGGTGGATGTTGTTGAGATGTCGATGGGGATTCATCATTTGTTGGATAGGATGATAAGAGGAATAACCGGTGTTACGGGTGACGCTTTGGTGTGGGTATTTGTTGTGAGGCGGCTTGCGTATAGGCGAGTTTGTGAGATAATAAGTGGTTGAGAAAATATAGGTTGGGTGACGGATGGAACTGTGATTGGTGGACTCCTATGTTTGTTGATTGAATAGGGACAGATTGAGGAACATGGGTGTTGGTTAGATTGGACATGTTGGGAACAAGACACGAAAGGGACCTTCTACCGCGGTTTGGTACGAGGGTGCCGATCTTGGGGATGGGCGAAGGTCGCGATTCTTTGGAATATTGGAAGAAAGATTCAGGGAGGGCGAGAAGTAGGAACCAGCCCGGCTATTCGGAGGGTTGGCTCATGAAGAGTGCGACCTTGAGACACTGATGGAGGGCATAGATGAATTGGCGGATGTGCGGGTGTGCGAGACGCATTCATTATAGCCGAGCGAAGACCTCTCGAGAGATGGGTTGTGGAATATTCGAGGTAAGCTGGTGTTAGGGATAGGTAAGACTAATTGAGAACTAGTCGACATGGTAGGTGGAAGAGAAAAAGGGAGGCATAGGGGCCTCGCACTTCTCCGTGGCTCGAGGCGGGAGAGAGATGGTGCAAAAGCTGCTCTAAAAAGGCACAGGATGATCACGAGGATAATCGTACACTTGTCGGATTGGTGGGTCTTGGTCGAGATATTTGGATGGACTTGTGTACTAGGTAGTCCATGAGGGCTATTGGATTGCGATCGAGGAGCACAGAAATTGAGGATCCCAGCGAGGAATACTCAGTCGGATGATATCTCGGAGATGGACTAGGAGAAGGCTGGGCGTGATGGGATTGTTTTGGCTTGATGGAAAGGATTATACGACCATGAGGGGAACCAACTAACGCGGTCCCGGAAGATTGGAGGGTGCCGAAACATCCACGGCTGGTGGTGATTTCGGAGGAAGAAGGAACTGTTGGGCCATTTTCCTAGATTGTGACCGGGTGATAACCGTCGTAAACAAGCAAGAAAAGAAGATTGTCTAACTAATGCACAAACAATTCAAGCGGCGCAAGTGATTATCTCCTTTAAATTTTGATGCTTTTAAGAAAAGAAAAATGTTAGGGAAGGCTTTTAGAAGCAGGAACTACTCGAGATAGCCAAACTAAGGATGGTTTGGGTAATGTTTGGTGAGGAGTCGAAGGCACTTGATAAAAAGACAGTCGTGGCTTGATATAGGGGCCTACCCCGCACTTCACACACCGCTGCGATAAGGGAGTCGGGTGCTTTGCCAATATATACCAAAATCTTCCGTGAATTTATAGCGCGGCCCGAGTACGCGTAGGCTCTTCCTCTTGGATATCACTTCCAGTAGGCGAGGCCGAGGGAAGGAGTTTTGTTTAGATGCTTTATACCTAGTGATTTTGGCTTTGTGTGCGAGGGTGAAAAATAAAAATCAAATAGTGTCACTACCGATTTTGATCAATTCTCCAACCTAATTAAAACTAGATGAAAAAGCATGCAGCAATGAAGAAGAAAAGGTTCTTTTTAAGCACTTAAAACGAAATGTTTGATTTCGATGAAGACAAGTCAAACAAGTTCTTTCCCAAATGCGATTAAGTTCCTTTTAAGCACCAAAAATTGAAGTGTTTGGATGTGATAGACAACCAACAAAGAAATCCTAAAAAAGAGAAAACACCGAAAAGAGGAATACTGTAGATTTAGCTCTCGAGGTGTGTGGACTTCAAAAAGCGCGTTGTTGAGCTCTTCCCCTCGAACAATCCCACGATCAAGCAAAGTGCTCCATGAAAAAAGATCAAGCAAACAACAAACAAGATCCGGAAAGATACATCCGGATAGTGGTGAAGCGAAAAATTTCTATTTAAAGGAAATAAAAAAATTTCAAGATAATGATTTACTAAAAAGCAAGATTGAAATGATGAGCAAAATGCTCAAATAGGGTGATAGAAATCAGTGAAGAAAAGGAACAAAGTTCAAAACTAGAAAAGAAATGAACTTACCAATAAGGGACTTTGGTTGGGTCCCACCGGGCGTGCCAGAATGTAGATCAAGAATTTTGTGCTTGTTACCTGTCCAAGTTAATGTACCAAACTAAACACAAAAACCCTGAAAAACTCCAATGAAATCGATACCTGATGAAGATGTAGACGGATGAGGAAGCTGATGTAGACAAGGCGGCGCACACGAGCAATTTGCACAATAGCTCGAGTAACTGCAAAACACCGATGCTTGTGAGAAAAAGATGGCGTTAGAAGATATTTGGGTGGGTGCCCAGAAGCGGGTCGGGAAGCGATGAGCTTCCTTGGCGGATGTCGATCCACGTTTTCAATAAAGAAAAGAAGCATATATGATAAAAGATGTAAATAAAGACTAGATTCTCGATTGCGGTAATAAAAGCCCAGAAACAGGCAGACAGAGAAAATACGAAAACGAGGAAGCTGCGAAATAATGCTTTGATTTGTGTTACTGTGACCTTTTACATGTCTGCGATGAAATCAATCGCGTCGGCCCAGGTAGAATCGGCGGCGGCCGATGTGTCGCGTCGATTGGACTGATCGGCGTCGGCCCAGGATAAGATCGAGTGTCAGCGAAGGCGGTGACCAATCGGGGGCGTGCGATGAGATTCGGGGATTGGAAGGTGAATGTAGTCTGCAGATGTGCCGAAGATGGAGAGAGCGGCTGGAGCAGAGTCACCGGATGATAGATGGTGGTGTATGATGTTGATATGATACGGGCGAAATAACGGTGCTCCTCTCGAGGGATTGATTAGGACGGATCTGCCCTAAGCGAGACAATTGATGCTAAAAAGATCTCTCTTTCTTGCGGCTTTGTATCTTTCTCGCTCTGTTGTTCGTGCGTAAGTGCTTTCTTTCGCTCGTTAGTCTCTTTTCGGTCTCTTGCTCTCTTCGGTCCCTAGGCTAGTTACGGGACTTGCTTTTATAATCGGCGCCGCTCTAGAAAATCGGCGCCGACCATATGGAGTCGGCGCCGATCGCGGAGAAGACTCCCGAGATGGCTAAAAATGATCGATTCGAGAAAGACAAGACTTATCCCGACCACGGGAAATATCCCGCTTAGGGAAGATTAAAAATGGATGTGATGCATAGATAGAATAAATTTGGGGTAGATAAGTGATTAAGATGCATGGGAAGAAGCGTAATTAAATATTTAATATTTAATTACTCATGGGTAAGATGTGATGTGATGAATTAAATTTAGAGTAAGTGATTAAATCACAAATTGGAAAACTATCCCAAGGGGATAGTTGGTGGCACTAAATTGGATAACGTTTTAAGCCACCACGTTGTTAATCAAACCTTTAAAGGCCATGTCCATGAGAGATGCTCTATTTAAGTCTCTAAAATAAACACACAATCTGATCTCTCCACTCTTCTTTCTAACTGGAACCAAGTTGGCAACCTAACTAGAATGCTTGATTGGGAATATGATTCTTGACTCAATCAGCTTGTCCAATTCTTTCCTCATGAGAGGCTCCATGTGTGGATTGACTGGTCTTTGTTTCTGCCTGACAGGCTTAGTATTTGGATCCAATTCAATGGTATGCTTTGAGCTAAGTTGGGATTGAAACCTTTGAAATATTCTTAGCTCCATGCAAACACATCGGGGAACTCTTGACACGGTATGCATTTAACTCATACCTTTCTCGATCAGTTGTCATCTTTCCAATTTGCAATGGTTTGTTCTCTTCTACCAAGATGGATACTGAATCCTCTCTCTTGACTTGAATGTTTGCTTTCTCCTTTCTAAACTGATCATTGGGATTAAAAATGGACTCCAAAGTGATAAGTCCCTTGGGCAGCTTGTTAGTTCTCAGCTGTACCACTTGGTCACCATACTACTGTTCCAATTTTTCTTGATTCTTAGCTGAGAACTTGGCTTCTTCTTGCAAGAAATGGATGATTTACTGGTCATTCTCAAACACTTGCCAACTAACATTGTTATCTGGCACTGAAGGCCTCACAATCACGTGGATGTTTGGCTGTACCTTGTCTTGTTGAATGCTTTCCACAATGTCAAAGGCTGCCCCTACTGCTGCAAGCCTGTCAGCAGCTTGATTCTCTTTCCTAGGAATGGATTTGATGCCAAAACCCTCAAAATATTCCATGAGGTCCCACACCCTATTCTTGTAGCACTTGAGTAGATCATTCTTGGCAGCATGTTGTCCCTTGACCTGATTTACAATCAATTCACTATCACCAAAGACTTGCAAGTTCTTTATTTTCTTCTTGATTGCCCAATGCATCCCTTGCACTAAGGCTTCATATTCAGCAATGTTATTGGAGCATGCAAACTGAAATCTAAAATCTGAATAGTATCTTATTCCTTGAGGTGAAACAAGCATGGCTCCACATCCTGCACCTTGTCTACTTCTTGATCCATCAAAAAACAGCTGCCATACCTCATTTTCATCCTTGTGGTTTGGCTTAGTGATGTTAGGAATAGGCTGATTTTCTTCATGTATACAATAGACCCCTAGCTCAGATTCTTCTACTTCTTGATAAGGATCAAAAGCATGTACCTTGTTTGCCCATTCATCAAGAGTTAGATCTGGGATGCTCCCAACCTTGGTGTCAGCTTCATCGGTGCTTGGGTGGTCTTCTTGATCAAATGCTGAACAATTGGCGTTGATCTGACTTGGAGTGTAAGGCTCAATGTGGAAGTTTGCAATAGGTTCAAACCTGATTGTAACCTTAGTTCCATACCTCGTTACAATGAATAGCATGTGTGACCAATCAGTAGACAAATATCCCCCAATCTTGGTTGTGAAGTCCCTTGACAAGCATAGGGCAAAGAGTGGTGGAAGGTCTATGACTAATACATCTTGTGAAACAACAACATTTGGACATGCATGCAAGGTAAGACTCAAGTTTCTAATCACCCCAACTGTTGTTACTGCTGTCCCATCTAGCTGCACTACCCCTTTGGATATGGTTTCATAATGGAGCCCTAGTTGATCAGCTATTTGTTTAGGCATCACTGAGCTACTTGCCCCGGAATCTATCATGTAATTGTGCACTAACTTATTTCCAATGATTAATGAAACATAGAAAGGAGGGGGCTTCAACATTTTACCTTGCTATCCTCCATGATTTCCCTCAGGCTGGGCAGCATTTTTGAGCACTTTCTCTTGCATCCGAACTTGCTGATTCGAAGTTGGCATCCTTCATGGCAGCTTGTAACAAGTCTCTTTGGCACAGGATAGATAGGGATTCCCACATTGATATATTAACATTTGTCTTCTTCATCGATCAATGATAATCTTGAATGGTGATGAAGAATCTCTTTCTTGTCCCTTTGCTTGTACATTCACTCCTTGCATGTGGGTAGTAATAATTGGTATTTGAGTTGGTCTAGGAGCTGTTCTTGGCTGCCCTTGTGCATTTGAAATTGGATTTTGCTTGCCAACCATTTGTGGAGCCATGGAAGGTTGTGGATTGGTTGGAGCTAATGGTTGTTCTTCACCCAAATTCCTTCTTTTTGACCTTGTGTTGGCTGCAACACCTTGGGAAACTACCTGATTCATGCCACAAAAATCCTCTGCTTGCCAATTTACCAACGTGGTGTCATTTGGGGCTGATTGCTGTTGGAATATTTCTTGTTGTTGGTTTTTTCCTTGACTTCCGTCACCCTCCATACCAGTAGTTGTCACCATTAATGCTTGATTCAAAGCACCATTGAAGCACATGGATTGGTTATGAGGTTCATTACATGGAAAACACTAGTCATACTCCTGAGCAATGTTGTTTTGTGTTGGTACCAATGCTTTAGAGGCAGATATGGCATTTGGATTGTAGGGCTGAAATGGTCTATTGGCGGCAGGAGGCCTTGTTTGATTCATATTTGTAGTTGGATTAGGTGGTCTTTGTGATTGGTATGGCTTCTGTTAGGCTGAGCTTGGGGCTGGTAAGAAGGTCTAAAACCTTAGGCTTGTTGCCTCTTGAGAGTAACCATCTCATTGCCTAGGTTTTGCAATTGCTTCATGACTTCTTGAAGCTCATTTGGGGCACTTGGAGATGAAGTAGAAGCTTCATTTGAACTCTGATTTCTAGGAGTGGGAGAAGGGGCCAAATTAGGTGCTTGATTGGTATTTAGACTCTCTAAACTTGGAAACAATGGCATGGGAGGTCTAGGGGCTAGTTTTCCAGCTTGGATCAAACAATTTTCAGCCCTAATGGAAATGCTATAAGCCATAGGGATAGTTATGCCTCCCATGGACTGAATCAACATAGAAATATCAGAATTTAGAGCTTTGAGATAGTAGAGAAAAGCACCTTCTACTTTGTTGTCCGATTGCCACTGGAATTCTCTCCCAAGTCTTTTGAAATTTGAAGTTGAAATCGTCACTACTCATTGGGAGCTCTCATGATGGTTGTCACTTGCTCCAGGTTGTCACCATTTGCTCCAAAAGAGACAAGTTGTCTCCCTTCTCTCCAAATTTCTCATGAAGTGCTATACATAGCTAATTCCAATTTGTGATAGAACCAGCTCCAAGGCTTCTAAACCATTGCAATGCTTTCCCCTTGAATGAAGATGCCAGCAATTTGACAGCCACTTGCATCTCATTGATTTCATGAATTGCACAAAGATTGGCAATGTCTTTAACATTATCACCTAGAGTAGTATGATTTTCTCCAGTGAAGTAGGGAATGTTCTTCAAGGCTACAATTGGAATTGGATGTTGTGCATTGAGGGAAAGTGGGCTGCTGCCTGTGAAGTTGACATAGGGGTTGTTTTGTGCCATTCTAATTGGTCTTAGAACCCTTGTTGATTGAATGAAAGGCCTACCAGGTGGAGGAGTTGAGAGAGTTCTGTTTGGTGGAGATTGAGACCTTTGGATTCTCCTCCCACTTTGACTTACTCTTGGAGATAACTGCAGATATTCAAACAACACCTCTTGTTCTCCAGCTCTTGACCTTGTGGAGATTCTTCTCATGAGTTTTCAAGCCTGCACTGCTGAAACCAGTTGATTCTTCCCCTTGGAGTCGCCAGATATGAAAATTATAGCTCTTTTCAAGCAAGAAAATTGCAGCAGATGCACATCAACTTTGCTGCAATAAAAATGAGACCTCTAAGGTCCCATTGGGTGTGCCAAAACTGTTGTTGCAAATCAGCAACACCCCTGGATGCAAATCAAGGTTCTGAATTGATGTTTTAGGCATCCAGTGTGATTGCACAACATGGAAACCTCTCTCCAAGTGTGGGACTTGTGAAAATGAGAGAGGAATCTCCAGATTAGAGGCTGGTTCCTCAAACTCCTCTTATTTAGATCTATATTTTGCACAACTATAGAGGTTCAGATCCTAATCCTACTCTAAATTACAAGGAGACAGGGATAAAAATGCAAAAATGAAACTAAACTAAAGATGGTGATGCACCAAAAGGAGTGGTGAAACATTTTTGCCATGTAAATAGACACAAATTTATGAAATGCAACAAGGAAAAACATACACAAGCTGATAGATGTAATTAGAGGTCTTAAAATGAAGTAAAATAATACGAGAGGGCTGAAAGCATTCACGAGTTTACCTTTATCAATTCCATGTAAAAATCTCTTGCATTCCACCATTAAAGAGGTATAAACCTATTACAAACTGTGAAAAAGGTTTGATTCTTACAACTATCACTTGCTGGAGGTGAAAGAAGAAGTTTGCAATGCCAAAAAGTGTTCAACCATGAAGAAATGAGCCAAATCTGGGTTTTACAGTACATGGGTCGAGCCCAGGAGAGAGAAAACATGAAAACGCATGGGAGCCATCCCTCATTGATGGAAAATGCATTAAAACAGCATGGAGGACCTTACAAACCCATACCCTATCATTTTTGACCATATTGGAGAAGAATGCGACCCATTCTATATTAAATTTGGTTGTTGAAATGTCATTTCTGGCCATGGACACATACCAGAACCGTTTTTGAATTTTCTCTCTCCAAACTAAACCAAAATTATAAATTGACCATGGAATCATGTAGAGAATTTTAACAGATTTCCAATTATATAAAGAACATGAAAATCTAATCTCTGGATCAAAAGATATGATCGTTTGAAGATTTAGGGCAAAAACGGCCCAAAAACGGATCGGTGGGAAATTTTTTCAAATTTTACCTTTTTTTGTCTTTGGAAATTTTTTCAAAAATTCCCTACACTCTACTAGTCAGATGCCACATGGCAAGCTCTGATTCACTCTAGAATTCTCTCTCCTTCTCTTTTCCGGGTTTTCCTTTGAAAATCGACCTTTTTATACTCTTTTGGAAAAAATTCATATTTGCCTCCGACCCCCGAACTCCTCTGCCACATGGCAGCTTCCTATTGGCTGCGGGCCTCAAATGGGAAAATTTTCCATAAAAACTCCACTGAGCCATAACTTGAAAAATATAAGGAGTTAGGAGGCAAACTTTACCTTTTTGGAAAGCTGAGAGAGAGCTCTATCTGATGGTGCCATTTCCAGAAAGCCTTGAGTGCCTGAAAATAAAAAAATGTAGACTGAGGCAAAAGAGAGGCAAGAACACAAGGAGTTAGCCACAAAAACAAGATGGGGCACCATTTTGGATAACAATACCTTATTTACTGTTTTATTTTTATGCACCAAATAAGAACACCATTCAAATCCCTTCGAAAGAGAACATTATCCACCATAACATAAGGAATAGACTGAAGATGGAAGATTTATCTTTGAAATTTGTCCATGCTTGTAGGGTATTCTCTTGAAAGGAGAAAAACTTTCATCTTTGACAGACTAATCAATCTGGTTATCATCCTCAGTTTCATTAAGGAGCACTATGTCTTCTTCTACCTTTGACTCCAAATCTATAGCTAACTATTGACATAAGCCTTTACCCCTGACAAGCTTAGTGACCTTAATGTGTATGTTGTATTCCATCACTTTAGTGACCCATCTGACACATTTCTCATTCACATATTTATTTAGCAAAAAAATTTAACTCCGAGATGAGACACCATCAAATGAATCTTGTTATTAGACAACATGTGTCTAAATTTCTTCAAAGCCTAAATAATAGCAAAAACCTATTTCTCAAAAAATGAATAATTGACCTCGTAATCCTTTAGGGATTGGCTAAAGAAGGCAATCAGTTGTTCCATTGATTCATTATTTTGCTGAGTGAGAATCCCATAAATACTTTCTTGACCGGAAAAGGCATAGAGAATGAAATCCTTGTCAAACCTTGGATTCACCAATGTAGGTGCTTGAGAAATGGTTTTCTTAATGGCTTCAAAACTCTCCTTCCCTTCCTTTGTCCATGAGAAAGGTATATTTTTCTTCAACATGGTTGTTAATGGTTTGGCTAGGGATGCAAACTGAGGGATGAATCTCTGCACAAAATTTATTATTCCAAGAAAAATCTGAAGTCCTTTCTTGTGACTTGGAAGAGATAGGGACAATATCAAGCATATTCTAGCCGGATCAATGGACAGTCCTTCAACAGATACCACATGCCCTAGCAACTTACCCTCTTGTATAATGAAAATACATTTCTTGGGATTTAAAGAAACCTCAAACTCCCTGCACCTCTTGAATAATTTCCTCAAATGAGCCATGTGATCCTCCACATGTTTGGAATACATTGTTATATCATCCAAGTACACCAGGATAATATCATTGATTAGTCCCTAGAAATCCATGTCCATGGCCCTTTGGAAGGTAGCACCAACATTAGATAACCCAAATGGCATTTTATTATAGGTGTAAGTACCCCACTTAGTAGTGAATGTTGTCTTGAATTGATTAGATTCTTTAACCAAGATCTGATTGTATCCAAAGTACCCATCAAGTAATGAAAACCTTTGTGCTCCTGCTACTGTTTGGAGAATTTTCTCCATTGATGGAAGAGGATAATGATCCTTCAATGAATCCCGATTCAAATCTCTAAAGTCTACGCATAACTAGATTTCTCCATTATTTTTCCTAACGGGAACTAGATTAGCTACCCATGAGGAATGCTTGATTGGAAAAATTATGCAAGCCTCAATGAGCTTAGAGAGTTCCTTCCTCATTAGTGGTTCAATTTTAGGATTTATTGGCCTTTGCTTCTGCTTAAACTGGTTTGGCATTAGGATGAAGTTCGATGGTGTGTTGTGCCAAACCTAGGTTGAAACCATGTAGATCCTTATAACTCCATGTAAAAACATCATTATAATCTTGAAAATGTTTGATGAAATCCTTTCTCTTCTAGGGTACATACTTTTCCAATCTTTAGGAAATTTTCACTAGCTATTTCAACTTCTTCAAAGTCATCATCTTTGATTGTCATGTTAGAATTTTTCCTTCTGGCCTGATCATCTAAATTAAAAATGGATTCAAGAGTAACCAAAACTTTTGGTAATCTGTTACTTTTTAGTTGGATGATTTGTTCACTGTATGCTTCTTTTAACCTAGCTTGATTTTTTTAGCAAACTCCACTTCTTCCTATAAGAAAAGAATGATTTTCTCATCAATGTTAAAAACCTTCCAACTTCATGCATTATCAGGAACTCTTTGGATGAAAAACCATCTTAATGGACTGTAATCCTTCCTTCATTACATTAGTAGGAATGTCATACTTTGTGAGCCGATAGTTGCAAGTCTATTTGCATCTTGGTTTTGATTCCTAGGAACCGTGTGAATCCCAAAAGCTTTAAAATCTTCAATCAAACTCCATACTCTATTTTTATAAGATCTCAATAGATCATTTTTGATGCACTCGAGCTCTTACCTAATGCACTATCAACTCACTATCTCCAAAAACAATTAAGGATTTGATACCCCTTTTTAAGGCTAGTTGAATTCCTTGTATCAAGGCCTCATACTCAACAACATTATTAGTGCAGCTGAACTGTAGTTGAAAGGATGAAAAATACTTACTTCCTTCAGGAGAAATCAACATAACACCAACACCTACTCCATTCTTACTCCTTGAGCCATCGAAAAATAGTTTCCAAAGTCCTTCAGAGCTATTTTGGGACTTGATAAGTTGTGGTATGATCACATCTTCTTCGTGAATATAATATGTACCCAATCCCATCTCTTCTAAAAGTAACAAACCAGATTCTTCTTCTGCCAATGCTTCAACATATGGGTCATACTAGTGATCTATACTTACCTCATCCAACATGGTATCAAGAACCTCTTCAACAAGAGTGGTTGGTTCATGGTCAACATCTTCTTCTTTTGGATCATGGATGGTATAATTCCCATTTATAGGACTAGCGGTATATGGATCCACATGATTATGAAAAATTAGTTTAGCCCTTATAGTCACCTTAGTTCCGTATCAAGTCCTGAGAATCATATGAGACCAATCAACCAATAGATAACTGCCCATCTTGGCAGTGAAATCTCGTGATAGGAAAATGGCAAAAAGAGGAGGAAGATTGATGATCGATATGTCTTATGTGAATGAAAATAAAGGGAATGCATGGGTAGTAATATGAATCCCTTTGATGATTCCAATGGTCCTAATGGTTTTCCCATCCAATCGAGAAACTTCTTTGGAGACTCGTGTATATTGGATTCCTAGTACATCTATAATTTTTTTGGTCATGACTGAACTGTTGGCACCAAAATCAATCATACAATTATGCACCAAATGATCTCCAATGATTAGGGAAATATAGAATGGTGGTGGTTTGTTCACCTTAGGAAAAATTTTCCCTTTTGGATGACATAAACTTGTAGCAGTTACTACCCCATGACCCGATGATCTGTCGGTTGTACCAAAAATTTTCAAGGCCTCTTGCAATAGGTTTCTTTGAGATGGAATTGAGAGTGCATCCCACATAGTAACACTCAAGTTGGTCTTCTTCATCTATTCTACAATACTGAAAGGGATTGCTCCTACTTTTTTGATATTTCTTTGATCATTAGAATTTTCTTTTGGAAAGTGCTTGTTGGGTACCGTGATGCCTGAAGAACCTTCTTTCCTTACATCTTGGCTACAAGCATTTATAGTGGTTTCCTTCCCACATCTTTATCAACCATTTCTTGTGGCCGAAGTTGTTAAGTGGATGCTTGATCAACTTTGGAAGGTTTATATTCCATTGATATTTTAGAACGATTGTTTTCCACCATTGATGAAGAATTTGTATTCAACCCACAAAAATATTTTGTTTGCCAATTTAGCAAAGTGGTTTCTTTAGGGACCTTCGGTTGATACGTCGCCTCCTATGTAGATGAAATTTATGCTCCCTTTGGTGGAACAATACACTTTGAACCATAAGGGCCTAGCTGAGAACTACATTAGGGAAATGATTTTAGTTATGGGGTTGATAACCAAATTATTTTGGATAGGTATAAGGGATCTGGAAGAGGTAGAAGTAAGAGGGTTCCTAAAATTTAGGGGTTTGATGTTTGTAGATTGATTTGTAGCTTGATTTTGTGCCTAATTATTCCCTTGAAATGGTGGATGGTTAGATTGATATTGTTGATTATGTGGTTGGTAGGGATGAGAATATTGAGATTGTTTCCTCTTGAGTGCTACGAGTTCATTCCCAAAAGTTTACAACAGGGACTTGACCTCAACCAAATCATTTGAAGGAACTGGTGCAGTCACAATTGGTGAAGACACAATGGGTTGGCTAGAAGTTGATGGAACAAAGGCAACAACTAGTTGATTACTTGAAAATTCAGCAAACAAAGGCATGAGAGGTCTGGGTACAATCTTCCTTGCTTGGATCAAATAATTCTTGACTCTTATTGTAACTTAATAGACATAATTCAAAGTGTGGTCCCTCCCATAGACTGGATCATAATTGTTATATCGATGTTCAAGTCTCATAAATAATACAAAAATGCATTATTAGGAGAAGGCTTTATGAGTGTTGAAATCCTATTCCAAGTCTTTTGGAATCAGAAGTTGAAATCACTCATGTACTCTTGAGGATCTCTCTTTATGGTAGTGAGTTGTTCCATGAGCAACATGTGGTCACTCTTGTATTCAAAATTTTTATAGAGATTCTCCACCAACACATCCCAAGTGATTATAGTACGATATTATAACCCATGAAGCCACCGAAGTGATTTTCCATTGAAGAAAGTAGTAAGGAGTTTGACCGAACATTTTTTTCTATAATATTATGTACTATGAAAATGTTGGCCACATAAAGAATATGTTCCATAGGAGTAATATGAGTTTCCCCTATGTAAAAGGGTAAAATTTTGAGTGTAGTAGCAGGTATAGGATCACGTTGAGCTAATAGAAGAGGGTTTCCTACATTGAATGGAGGAAACACTTGGTTCCTCACCATTCTAACAAGAGGTTGATTGTTCCTAGGTGGAGGGAACCTTCCGTAAGGAGGATTTGAATGACCTCTATGTGGTGATGTTGTAATTGGTGATGTTGAAATGCCTCTTCTTCTTCTTAGAGGAGATAAGGATAACTCAATATGCTGATAATTTCCTTCTCGTCTCGTAGAATCTCTTATCTGAATTCTTCACATAAGTTAACACACTGAGATTCAAAATCCAAAGAAATGGAGTCATCAGTACTTTGATTCATGCAAGTATGAAGAGAAGTACCAACTTTGTCCCACTGGTCATGCCTAAAATGGTTATCACGTGAATTACGCACCCGTTCAATATTTGAGTGATCTCATGCAACATATGAACATCCCCGGGTATGGGACCTTGTTTCCTTGGGATGAACATCTTAGGAAGGACGAATTCCATTGGAAGTCGAGCACTTGATATATGATCGAAGTGAAAAGATAAAAAACTTAGAAATATCCTAATCTACTTAGTCTTTAGGATTAAGGTTAGAGATAAATAACAATAAAACTTTAAATAAGGTGATGCACTAAGTTACAAAATGAACAAATAGAGTCATTCAAAAACACAATTAACATATCAAAACAATCAATTATATGCACATTTCATGTGATACTTTCTAATATTTGACTTATAAGTATGATTCAATTTGATAACAGAAAGGGAATAAATTCTCCACAACTAAAACACAAAGGTTCTATGTCATGTTCCTCAAGATTAAAGAAATATAACTGATATAAAGGTAGATCAATCAATCCATATCAAGGAATTAAACATTCACAAATTAGAGATTAATCAATTAGAGAACAATACACCATACATTCCACGACAAAATATCATTCTGAATATTATCAAAAGGCTCAAAGTAGCTTAAAAACTCTTCCAAGATTGAAGAGTATTCTCACCAAATCTAAAATTCATACCAATTCTTAACACATCTAATCTATTTATAAGTTCAAGAGGTTGGCCATTACAACCCCACCTTTAGCTAACTAATTTCTAAAAATAGAATGTATTTAAGTTCAAGGGAACAGGCTCCCATAAAAATAGCAAAGTAGTTTCAAAGGTTTGACTAAGTCAACCCTATAACCTTTGACCAACCAAGAACTCAGATCTTGTTCAACAATGGCCACCAAGCTCAGCTTGGCCCTGCAGTATCTGCTTCTTGTTCATCTTTATCTTGACTCTCCTTGCTCGCAGCCGTACGTTGCTTAAATTCCATGAAACACTTCACAATTTCTTGTATTTATTCCTCTTCAAGTCCACATGCGTACTGACTTACTACATCTGTTGTATCCACTTCCCTTGCAACCTTAACTAGCAACCTTTTCAACTTTCTTATAACTTTCTTGATCCGACTTATGAAATTTTGGCATGAAACAAGTTTGTAGATTGAATTAATGTTGAAGGTTTTTGTAATTTCATCATCTTGCTTTACCAAACTTCTGAAATTGGTCTTCACCTAATCAATTAGAAGTGCATCAATGTTCTCATTGAATAATTCATAGTGGATCTCCTCAAATTATTTTGAAATATCACTCAACACATCTATTATTTCAACCCATTTTTCATATAATTTTTGATCAAATATTGTAACACTGTGACCTGAATTCCACAGCCTTTTGAAATTGAAACAGACTTGTAGGCACTATTCACCACACCTTCTTGGAAGAGTAGATATGTATCAATACTTTTGATTTCTTCCTAGGTAACCAAACTAAGACCCAAATTTTTGCTTTCTTTAGACAGGGATGCATCTAGTTTCCTTATGGAATCTTTCTTAGTATTTAATTCATTGTATAAATCTACAATTTTTTAATAAATGTATTTTCTTCTTGAAGTATGCATTCAATCCATCCATCCACTAATATTCCCTTCTGACCTATCTTCTCAATTTCATGATATGAAATATCATCCAAGCTAGAAGAAACTGTCAAAGCAGTTGTAGTTGAAGGATCAGTAGATGGAGTGGGTTGTGTTACTTTCTTCAGAAGAGTAGTGAGTTGCTCAACCTTTGTCTTTAACTCATCCTTTGAAGCCTTATCCTTGTCATATTTTTCCAACAAATTTCCCAGAGCCACTTGCACATCTTGTTTCACCACTTCATGGTTTCTTTTTTAGTTAAAACCTATAAATCTGATAATATGTTGTTGTAACACCTACTAAAAATAACCCACTTGAGACCCAAGAAAAACCTAGGATTAGTTAGGAAAACTATGGAATAATTTTTTAATAAGAAGAGTCTAGAACTAGGAAAAAACTATCACTTAACAAGTTCGAGAACAATTCTAATCCACTAGAACATAATTTACTCGATTAAAAATTATTAGAGGTCATAAGGTCCTAAATTTAGGGTAAGGAGGTTCAATTAGGTTCGAGAGGATAAAACCTCACCATACCCACTCTCTAACAAGCATAAAGTTTTAACTTGATTTTTTTCACACATAATGCATTCAAAAATTTCCTAATTCATTCCCATTAGATAGGAAAATTCCTCACCTTTCCATTAATATAAAGAATTCCTCCTAAACCCTCATATTTCTCAAGTTATGGGCGGCGGGCCTTGGGGTGAAAATTTTCCCTAAGAACGGGCCTGCGGGCCTAAGGGTGAGAATTTTCAATAAGGGTAGGTTGGAGGGCCATGGGAATACTCTTGGAAAATTTCCCACATGGGGAGAAAAAATAAATTAGCACTTGTGCACTGTGGTATCCACGTCCACAAGGGACACGTCGCACCTCCCAAGCCAGCGTGGGGAAGGGTGGGTGGCGGGAAATACTTTGAGAAATTTCCCGTGTGGGGTAAAAATCCAGCTTTGTGCCCATGCTCCCATGAGACCACTAAGGACATGTGACATCTCCCAAGCCAGCACGGGAAGGGTGCGGCGGTGGGAAATACTTTGATAAATGTCTGCGTGGGGCGAGGAGACAACTTTGCACCCGCGCTCCCGCGGATCCTCAAAGGACACATGGCACCTCCCGATTGGATGCGGATCGGTGGGACAATGGGAAGACATGGAAAATTTTCCCAATATTTTTTGAAACACAAAAATGTAAAAGGGACCCACTTCTCCACCGATGTCTCGTGACTCCATGTGGTATCACCTGATTGGTCGCGGGGTGGCGGGGAAAACTTGGAAAAATTTTCCAAAAATTTTCCAAATGCGCTAAGTTTAAAAAGGGTCCACCCCTCTGCCAAAACCTTGTGATGCCACATGGAAGCCTCTAATTGGCTATAGCCGGTGGGGTGGCGGGGAAAATTTGGAAAATTTTCTCGAAAATTTTCCTAAGTGCTTAAGGAAAAAAATTTGGCATGAGACCTGCACAAGGAAATTTTTCCATTTCTTTGAAAGCTACGGAAAAAAACTTGAAAGGCCATAAATTTTGATAGAAATCTCAATTTTGGGAAAACAAGGACTTTCTGGAAATCTCTTGACGTCCTCTTTGCATAGAGATCATTAATTTTTGATTTTGACAAAGTTTAAGGGGTAAATTTTAAGAAAACGACCTACAAGCTTTTACAGTGTGAACTAGTAAATTTTAACTTGTGAGATTTGTTCAATTTGATCTTCTTCCTCTCTCAACATGTCAAATAGACATGGAGAGTTGTTCTTAGGAGGAATTAGGATAAGTTTTGAGGTAGATCTGTTTGATTGAATTCCAATTCAAATTTTACAATCTTGATAGCGAAACAACTATGAAGAATTTGAACTCGGTTTTCCAAGTTTTGAAGTATTTCCATTAAGTGTTTTTATCTAATTGAATTCTTTTAGGGCCTAATACTTCAATTTAATCATTTAATTTGTTATTTTATTGTTGTAGGTTTGATCTGTGCATTTTTTTGTTTAGATAATTGCCAGTTTGAAAGAATCAAAACAGAGGGAAAATTTTTAAAGGATCTATTTAATTACTTTCCATCTCCCAAGTGTGGAAATTCATTCTAATCCTAGCCTAATACATTTAGTTGATTCAATCAAACCATCTATGGGCTAAAATGCAAATTCTGATTTCCAATCTTAACATTTTTTTGAAGGACAAAGTTCGCATTTTTCTTCATACGCATTTACTTCTTTTCAATAGAGATTTCAAAACACAATAAATGATAAATTTCAAAACAACAAAACAAATTGAGAAAGGTACTACAATCCTATATTGATTCCAAAATGTAACATTACAATCCTTCCTTCTTCTTCCAAAACATATATTATATACATGACAAAATAATACATTTTCTTCTCACATTTTTCACTTTACCACTTTTCTAATAGGGATTTGATAGTGTATGCTAAACACATATTTCCAATGGAATAACAACATATGGACAAGACAAAACCACTTCCATTAATTTAAATGAACTCTTACAACTTCCTTTCCATTTGGTTTCAAAATGCAACATACAAAAACATGTATCTTTCTTTCACATTCTTTCCAAAATAGAAAATAGAGTATAACTCTTTTACATTTCAATATACAACTTGCAATCAATACAACATATTTCCATTACAACCATTTACAAGTTCATCCACTTCAAGTGGGAAAGGTTACAATGAGATTTCATTTCACAAGGGACTATCAAACTGTCTTTTCTTAGCTCTAGAACAACAACATGCATACTCCTCATTCTTCCAATTTGATCACAACAGGAGTAGGGGAAAGGCAACGCTCTCCACCCAACCAAGACATCCAATGAAGAGGAGAAGCCATCCTTCTTCATTGGCCCCGAGCCCCAACCACAATGTAATAAAAGATGTGATCCAACTCATGGCAACAATAGGCTTCCACAAACATACAAGAAACATTTTCATAAAGAAACACAGTCCCAAATAGAATGTAGTTTACAACTACATTAAAACATGACAAACAATACAAAGGCTTCATCAAGCAAGCCAAGGAGAAAAGAAGCTATGTGGGATGATGCTTATGCCTCTCAAAGGGGAAAATGGGTATCACCATCTGAGAAAAACCACCAATATATATATATATATATATATATATATATATAAATATATCATTTAAAAACCCTATCATGCCCTTATGCCTCCCCCAAGTACCCCTTATTCGTCACATTTTCTTATGTCTCCCCAACCTCGTATGACACCTAATAACAAGTAAATAAATGCAAGTTATTTCTTTGTAAGGTGGAACCCAAATCCCAACTCCCTCCACCCTTATACCTCCCTAAAACCACTTTTACCTCCCACAATATATACCAAAACATTCACATTCACACAGAAACATTTACATATATGCAAGAAGAGCATTTCAAGAGCCAAGCTCCTACCTCTCTATGATGGAGTTGTTCCAAGTTCCAAAACAAAAAGCTTTATCCCAATGCAAGCAATCCAAAATAGTCAAGCACAAGCATGCAACAATCTTCCAAAAACTTCTCTAAGCAAGAGCTCCCAAAACAACAAGAAAATTCACCCAAAATGAAGTCTCTAAAGTGAAGCAACCCAAAACAAGGCAAGCAATTCAAATTTTATAGAAGAGGGAAGAGAAGAGGATGAGGAGGATCCATGTAGGATGCCACATCACACATCCTCACCCCAACCCCAAAAGTCAACTTCATTCTCTAATGCATAATAAATAAGTGGGTGAATAATATGACAATTTACTTACACACTCAAATCCAACCCACACCCTAAAGGACTAAAATTAAAACATGTAAGAAAAGTGCAATTAAAACCTACAATAAGTCTTCCCAAAATGCATAATAAAAGTCTAATTTCAACTCCCTAACCATAGGTATGGTTGGTAAATAAATTTAAGAGGTATGGGACAAGTTAAACTTGTCCCGCAAGCCTCCAAAAATAGCCTCTAAGGACAAATTCGAATTTCTAATAAGGTGGAGTGTTTCACACTCAAGAGTTAACTTACACATCACTTACACATTACTTACACATTCTTACACATTCTTACACACTTTAAAACATGGCCAACAACTCTATTAATTACATTCTTATAACATCTTTTAATTAACTAACTAAACAATATGATTACCCACAATAATAACACCACATTAAATAAATAATGAAAGACTAAGTGCACCATATAAAACACATGCAAAATTTAAACAAAAGGGACCGAATAAAAGAAAAACATAAAATCCCTTGGTCACATTTAAAGGTGATCTCCCCCCTATGAGAATCCCTAACACAAACAACACAAAAAAAAAAATACTAATTGCCATGGTGACCTTGTTGAATGCATCTAGAATTCCAATGTGGTTGGTATCCAATCCCCGATGTTTGTTGTAAAATTTTAACTGTAAAACAAAAAAAAACCTCCTTTGGCCTTGTGGCCATATCAGAACACCCAAAATAATATAAATATAATTAAAATTCCAAAATCATCTAGATATATGAATCACAACAACATCAAAGTAATCTAACAATATCATTTATAGTTTTATCAACAACTATATC
Organism: Taxus wallichiana var. yunnanensis; assembly: GCA_018340775.1. Classification (NCBI taxonomy): domain Eukaryota; kingdom Viridiplantae; phylum Streptophyta; class Pinopsida; order Cupressales; family Taxaceae; genus Taxus; species Taxus wallichiana. The sequence goes on along the minus strand of CM031243.1, from coordinate 300,302,905 downwards.
ATCATCCAATAATTTTCTATTTCTAGGTCTACTCACAATATCCAAGTATCACAATTCTAAACAACATCCATCATATAATCATGTCCATTAGTATATCATCATCAACATATAAAATGTCTCTAATAATCATCATGCATCATAACTGAATCAAGTCAACAATAATCCATGATTTAACATTTAACATCATACTATAATAAAGTCCATAATCATGTCCATAATATAATCAATAATATCATGATTAGTATCAAAAAGGTGTCAAAGGGAAGTGGGCACTACATCCCCCTCCCCTTAGACTCAAATTCCTCCTGGAAGTCACTGGAAAAAATGTGGAAATTAAACTCGTAACAAAGTAGCATCCTCCCATGTAGTTGCAGTCTCATCATATATGTCCCACTGCACCCGAACCTAATCAACCTCTCTACCTCGAAGGCCTAAGGTCCTAAAATCTAGGATATGAATGGGATCCACCATCACCTACCCCTAATCCTACACTTGCACTGATGTCCAATCTAACACATGAGAAGGATTTGTAACATATCTCCGAAGAACTGAAACATGAAACACATCATGTATGAGAGACAAGATAGGTGGCAATGCTAGACGGTAGGCCAAAGGGCCGATCCACTCCAAGATCTCAAAAGGACCCAAAAATCTAGGAGCTAACTTATAACCTTTTCCATATGGATAGGGCTCTTATGTGGCATGACATGAAGGAACACCTTCATGCCCACATCAAAACTATAGTTGGTCCTATGCTGATCTAAGTATTTCTTTTTCCTTTCTTGTGCCTCTTGCAGTCTTTGTCTAATTAAAATCACATGCTTTGCTCCATGTCCTACAACAAAGCTGGTCCAAGAGAAACCCTGTCCTCTATCCTATCCCAACTAAGAGTTTTCTTGCACTCTCTCCTATATAAAGCCTTGAAAAGGAGCCATTCCTATATAACTTTGAAAACTATTATTGCAGGAAAAATCCACTAAGTACAGTACTCTTCTCATCTAGACTACTAATCCATCACATACATCCTGAGCATGTCCTCTAAAATTTGGTTCACCCACTCGATCTATCCATCTGTCTTAGGATGATATGCTGTGCTGAAATTAATCTTCATCCCAGGGCATGCTACATGGTGGTAGTATAAAAATGATAATTGTAAAAGAATCATGATCACTTGTGATCTTCCGTGAAATCTCGTACAACTTAAAAATATCATCCAAGTATACCCGTTCCACTTGCACTAGCTATATAAGTGGTCTTTACCAGAGAGAAAAGTGAGCCACTTTTTTAATTTATCAACCGTGACCATGATGGTGTCGTGGTGATATATTGACATCGGTAGCCCAACAATGAAGTCCATGGAAATGGTGTCCCATGTCCACTCCGGTATAACATGAGGAAAGATAAGGTTAGATGGATGCTGATGCTTGGCCTTCACTTTTTAGCACTCTAAATATTGTGACATCTCCAATGATATAACTATCTCAAGGTGGCGTGCATCTTCTTCACCCCGAGATGGGCTGAATAAGGTACATGATACACCTCTTCCAAGATGTCCTGCCTAAATCCTCCATCTCTGGGAACATAAATCTAGCCTATGTGCCTAAGAAGACCATCTACCTCTAAAGAAAAACTATCAAACTTCCCTTCGAGGGGTCTCTGAGACTCGATCTCTGCTTGAACTATAATGTAGAAGCTGTCAAGAGGAAGCTATTAAAGAATCCTACTCCACAAGTCTGTGCTCATTGAGGTGGCCATAGCCACATGTCTCTATCTGCTGAGAGCATATACCACCACATTCTCCTTCCCTTTCACATGTTGTATCTCCATATCATACTCACAAAAAAATTCCATCCAACACCACTGATGAGCATTGAGATTGGGCTGTGTGAAGAGGTGATGAAGACTTAGGTGATCTATCCTGAGTGTGAATCTCTGACCAATCAGAAAATGCCTCCATCAAACCAAAGCGTGCACAACTGACGCAAGCTCAAGATCATGAGTCGGGTAACCAAGCTCATAATATTTAAGTTTGCGAGACTCAAAAGCCACTACTATTCCCTCCTACATCAATACACCTCCAAGCCATGCGAAAGAAGCATTCATGCAAATGAAAAACTCACCCATGGATCTGGCACTGTAAGAATAGATGTTGTAGTGAGGCATTCCTTTAGTGTACCGAAGTCCTATTTGCACCTATTCGACCAAAAAAAATTCTTCCCTTTCCTCTGTAGGGAAGTGATGGGGTGTGCAATCTAAGATAAGTCCTAAAAAAATCTCCAGTAGTAACCTACTAATCTCATGAAGCTGCACACCTCAGTCATAGAAGTAGGTGTTGACCAATCCATAATAGCTCTAATCTTGGAAGGATTGACGATGATACCTTCCCTAGAAATGATATGGCCCAAATACTACACCTCCATCTGAAAGAATGCACACTTCTCCAAGTTCCCAAAAGCTACTACTCCTGAAGACATTGAAGAACCTGAAAGGTTCCCCTCATGCTCCTCACGTGTACGTGAGTAAATCAAAATTTCATCAAGGAAGATGAGCATGAAGCGATCTAAGAAGGTCCTAAATACCCCATTCATCAAAATCATAAATATTATAGGGGCATTAGTCAAACCAAAAGGCACCACTTTGTGAACTCATAGTGGCCATATCTTATACGGAAGGTGGTCTTATGAATGTCTACCTCCGAAATCCTCAGCTAATGGTAGCCTGACTTAAGATCAATCTTAGAGAAAACCGTGGCTCCTTTCATTTGATCAAACAAATCATCAATGTGTGGAAGGGGATAATGATTCTTAATCATTACCTTATTCAACTAGTGGTAATCAATACACAACCACAAGGATCCATCCTTCTTCTTCACAAAAATCACGTACACCCCAAGGGGATACACTAGGATGGATAAGGCCTTTCTCCAAAAGTCCCTCTTAAGCTGCAACTTGAGTTCATAGAGCTCGGTGTGGTCATTTGATAAGGTGCTCATGAGATAGGATCTGCTCTTGGAACCAGGTCTATATGAAAATCAATCTCACATGGGGGTGGTAACCTAGTAGCTCCCCTAGAAAGACATCTGCAAACTCTCTCAAAATGGGGTGATCATCTAGCGATGGTCCACTAGAACCATCCTCTGATTTTTCACTGATTGTAACAACATACATCTAACAACCCTACCATACACACCACTTAAGCTGCATAGAAGAGATGGTATGAATAGAAATGGGTCTCGACCCCAAATCATCGACTCAACTCCTAAATCATTTGCACAAGATATAATCTTGTGGTAACAATCCACTCGGCCTTGCATGTAAACAACCAATCCATGCCCAAGATGACTCCATAAGAGCCCAAAGGAAGGATACAGAGATCCGAGGTAGTGGTGAAAGGTCCCAAATCCACCACACACTCCTTAACTAAGGATTCTACTAAGATATTGGCTCCAGAAGCCATCTCAACATCCTAACTATGACCTTTCCTAACTGCCACCAACCTACATCACTCTACTAAAGATGGTGCAATGAAAGAATCAGAAGAACCATAATCAAACAAGATGGAGGTAGGAATACCACCAATGCTACATGTGGTCTCAATAACTATACTCTGATGCTCTTCCTGGCGGTTCTTGACCACTGCATACATCCTATGATTGTGCCCCATATCACCAACAGTAGGCTCTGAGATCTATGTCTTACCCTTATTATTAGGGTTATGTGGGAAGTCTCTCCAAAATTTCTTGTAATACCAAAACCAAAAGAATCACCTAATCCTCTCCCTGTGTGTGTAGCGAGTCCGGTTGTACTGCGGAGGTCTATGGTGTGGATCCTGATGATCCATTTGTGGTCTGCCGAGATCTCTTTGGCGACCTCTTGCGAGTGAGCTCTCTGGGCACCTTGTGTCCTGATGGGACCCCTAGAGGAGGCCCCATACTTTGACCTCTCTATGCATCAAATCTTTGTGGAGGTCTATAAGGTGGATGGGACTTCTGCTGCTACTACTATGGTCTATAAGATGACTGTGCTAAACCTTGTCCACCACGAGGAAGATTTACTGACCCATTTAATCTACTATCTTGCATCTTGTATGTGGTTCCGACTCGATCTCTATCTTGCTTTGGGTCTTTCCCCGAGTCTCCTCTATTATATAGACCTTCTCGATGGCCTCAGCTAATGTCTGTGGACAATGGATCCATATTGCACCTCCAATGTCTAGATTCAGGCCCCAGATGAACCTGTGGATCTGCACCTACTCATCCTACATGTAACCAACATACTGAGAGTAGATCCAGAAATCTACTCTCATACTTAGCCACTGTAAGAGATGCATGTCGGAGGTCATGGAACTCATCTATCCGCTACTATATGAACCTCCGTGACAAGTATCTATTCCTAAAATGCTCCTCAAAGAGCTCCCAGGTAACTATCTCAGAATCAACATGGAGCTTCTCTCCTCTTTCCTCCACCAGACACCAGCTCCATCCCTTAGTAGATGGATCATAACATGAGCTTTCGTGTTGCTAGAATAAGGACAGAGCTTAAAGCATCCGCTCAAGATCACAAACCAGGCCTCTTCCCCGGAATCCACCTATGTCAACAAAATAATGTGATGGTCAAAGCTTGAGGATCTCCCTGATGTGATCTACAACTGTGGTCTGACGGCCTCTAGGTCTCTCTGCATGCTCATCCCTAAGCCTAGGGCTCTGAGACCTCTCTTTATGTCCTAAAACTCAATCACCTTGTCCCCTCTATGGTGACTCTACCTTGGCTGACTCTGCATGGGATTTCTCTCCTCCATGCTCCTCACTGGGTTGAGGAGATAAATGACCCTCAATGGAAGGGACTCTATCATGTCTGATGCATGTCCTCCTTACTGATCCTCCTGTGTAGAGCGGCATTAACATCCTGAAGAGTCTACAAAATCTGGGTAGGATGGATGCTTAACATGATCTGGTGGTGGTAAGTCTAGGTCTATGTGAAAATACCCCTCATCCTATCTACAGCTCTCTACAGGACCAAGAGAGTTAGTTCATTTTTCTAAGTTTTATTCAATTTCCATGTTTACTAAAATATATAATTTCTAACTAAGTTACTTTCTATATTTAAAAGTGTGATAGGTTTAAGTTTCATGTCTCAAGGTTTCTAGTGTGCCTAATGGTCCAAGATTTTGAACCATCACTCTAATACCAACTATAAGGCCTGCTAAAAATAACTCACTTGAGACCCAAGAACAACCTAGGATTAGTTAGGAAAATTATGGAATATTTTTTTTTAATAAGAAGAGTCTATAACTAGGTTATAAGGCAACAACTATCACCTAACAAGTTCTATAGCAATTCTAATCCACTAGAACATAATTTACTCTAATTAAAAATTATTAGAGGTCATAATGTCCTAAATTTAGGGTTAGGAGGTTCAATTAGGTTCAGAGGGTAAAACCTCACCATACCCACTCTCTAACAGGCTTAAAGTTTCAATTTATTTTTCTCACACATAATGCATTCAAAATTTTCCTAATTTATTCCCATTGGATATGAAAATTCCTCACCTTTCCATTGATATAAATAATTCCTCCTAACTCCTCATATTTCTCAAGTTATGGGCCGGCGGGCCTTGGGGTGAAAATTTTCCCCAAGAGCGGGCTGTGGGCCCAAGGGTGAAAATTTTCCAAAAGGGCGGGTTGGCGGGCTGCGGGGAGACTCTTGGAAAATTTCCCATGCGGGGTGAAAAAATAACTTTACACCTATGCACCCGTGGGTTCCAAGTACACAAGGACATGTGGCACTCCTCCCAAGCTAGCATGGGGAAGGGGCGGGGTGATAGGAAATACTTTGAGAAATTTTCCGCACGGGGTGAAAAGCCAGCTTTGTGCCTGCACTCCCATGAGACCACTAGGGAAACATGATGTCTCCCAAGCCAACATAGGGAAAGGGGGGTGGTGGGAAATACTTTGATAAATATCTGCGCGCGGCGGGAGGAGCCAACTTTGTGCCCGCGCTCCCGTGGATCCTCAAAGGACACATGGAAGCTCCTGATTGGCTACGGATCAGTAGGGCGATGGGGAAGACATGGAAAATTTTCCCAATATTTTATAAAACATAAAAAGGAAAAAGGGACCCAATCCTTTGCCTATGCCTCGTGACTCCACATGTGCATCACACGATTGATTGGTCGTGGGGTGGTAGGAAAACTTGGAAAATTTTCCCAAAAATTTTCCTGGATGCGCTAAGTTTAAAAAGGGGTCCACCACTCTTCCAAAACCCCATAGTGCCACATGACAGCCTTTGATTGGCTACAGGTGATGGGGTGGTGGGGAAAATTTGGAAAAATTTTCCCAAAATTTTCCTAAGTGCTTAAGGGAAAAAATCAAGTCTGCCCAGGCTGCTGAGAAATTTTCCCATTTTTTTGACACGAGGAAGAAAAACTTGAAAGGCCATAACTTTTATAGAGAGCCCAGTTTTGGGAAAACAAGGACTTTCAAGAACTCTATCGATGTCCTCTTTGCACATAAATCATTAATTTTTATTTTTTGACAAATTTTAAGGGACCATTTTAAGAAAACATCCTGCAAGCTTTTACAGGTGCTGGTAAACGTAAATTTTAACTTATGAGATTTGTTCAATTTGATCTTATTCCTCTTTTAACATGTCAAATAGACATGGAGAGTTGTTCTTAGGAGGAATTAGGATAAGTTTGTGAGGTAGATCTGTTTGATTGAATTCCAATTAAAATTTTACAATTTTGATAGCAAAACGACTATGAAAACTTTGAACTCGGTTTTGCTTTAGGTTTTTAAGTATTTCCATGAAATGTTTTTTCTAATTGAATTTTTTTAGGGCCAACTACTTCAATTTAATCATTTAATTTGTTATTTTATTGTTGTAGGTTCAAACTGATGTATTTTTTTTGTTTAGATAATTGCCAGTTTGAAAGAATCAAAACAGAGGGAAATTTTTTTAAGGATCTATTTAATTACTTTCCATCTCCCAAGTGTGGAAATTCATTCTAATCCTAGCCTAATAAATTTATTTGATTCAATCAAAGCATTTACTAGAAAAAATGCAAATTTTGATTTCCATCTTAACATTTATCAGGAGATGAGCATTATATTTTCCTTCATACGCATTTACTTCTTTTCAATAGAGATTTCAAAACACAATAGATGATCAATTTCAAAACAACAACACAAATTGAGAAAGGTACTACAATCCTATATTGATTCCAAAATGCAACATTATAATCCTTTCTTCTTTTATAACTTCCAAAACATATATTATATACAAGAAAAAATAATACATTTTCTTCTCACGTTTTTAACTTTATTACCACTTTTCAAACATGGATTTCATAGTGTATGTTAAAAAAATTTCCAATGGAATAACAACATATGGACAAGACAAAACCACTTCCATTAATTTAAATGACTCTTACAACTTCCTTTCCATTTGGTTTCAAAATGCAACATACAAAAACACATATCTTTCTTTCACATTCTTTCCAAAATAGAAAATAGAGTATAACTCTTTTACATTTCAATATACAACTTGCAATCAGTACAACATCTTTCCATTACAACCATTTACAATTTCATCCACTTCAAGTGGGAAAGGTTATAATGAGATTTTATTTCACAAGGGACTATCAAACTATCTTTTCTTAGCTCCAGAACAACAACATGCATACTCCTCATTCTTCCAATTTGATCACAATAGGAGTAGGGGAAAGGCAACACTCTCCACCCAACCAAGACATCTAATGAAGAGGAGAATCCATCCTTCTTCATTGGCCCTGAGCCCCAACCAAAATGTAATAAAATGTGATCCAACTCATGGAAACAATAGGCTTCCACAAACATACAAGCAACATTTTCATAAAGAAACACAGTCCCAAACAGAATGTAGTTTACAACTACATTAAAACATGAAAAATAATACAAAGGCTTCATCAAGCAAGCCAAAGGAGCAAGAAGCTATGGGGGATGTTGCTTATGCCTCCCAAAGGGGAAAATGGGTATCACCACCTGAGAACAACCCACCAATATATATATATATATATATATATATATATTTCAAAACCCTGTCATGCCCTTATGCCTCCCCCAAGTACCCCTTATTCCTCACATTTTCTTATGTCTCCCCAACCTCTTATGGCACCCCATAACGAGTAAAGAAATGCAAGCTATTTCTTTGTAAGGTGGAACCCAAATCCCAACTCCCTCCACCCTTATACCTCCCTAAAACCACTTGTGCCTCCCACAAAATAACCCCATAGTCTTCTCCTACACCATTCCTAGGCCATCTACCCAACAACCCACAATATATACCAAAACATTCACACAAGAACATTTACATATATACAAGAAGAGCATTTCAAGAGCCAAGCTCCTACCTCTCCATGATGGAGTTGTTCCAAGTTCCAAAACAACAAGCTTTATCCTAATGCAAGCAATCAAAAACAGCCAAGCACAAGCATGCAACAATCTTCCAAAACCTCTCCAAGCAAGAGCTCCCAAAATAGTAAGAAAATTCACCCAAAATGAAGTCTCCAATGTGAAGCAACCCAAAAGAAGGTAAGGAATTCAAATTTTATATAAGAGGGAAGAGAAGAGGATGAGGAGGATACATGTAGGATGCCACATCACAAATCCTCACCAAAACCCTCAAAAGTCAACTTCATTCTCCAATGCATAATAAATAAGTGGGTGAATAATATGACAGTTTACTTACACACTCAAATCCAACCCACACCCCAAAGGACTGAAATTAAAACATGTAAGAAAAGTGTAATTAAAACCTACAATAAGTCTTCCCAAAATGCATAATAAAATTATAATTTCAACTCCCCAACCATAGGTATGGTTGGTAAATAAATTTAAGAGGTATGAGACAAGTTTAACTTGTCCCACAAGCCTCAAAAATAGCCTCCAAGGACAAATTCAAATTTCTAAGAAGGTGGAGTGTTTCACACTCAAGAGTTAACTTACACATCACTTACAAGGTCACTTACACATTACTTACACATTCTTACAACACTTTAAAACATGGCCAAAAACTCTATTAATTACATTCTTATGACATCTTTTAATTAATTAACTAAACAATATGATTACCCACAATATTAACACCACATTAAATAAATAATGAAAGGGTAAGTGCACCACATAAAACACATGCAAAATTTAAACAAAAGGGACCAAATAAAAGAAAAACATAAAATCCCTTGGTCACATTTAAAGGTGATCTCCCCCATGGGAATCCCTAACACAAACAACACACACAAACAAATACCAGTTGCCATGGTGACCTTGTTGAATTCATCTAGAATTTGAATGCGGTTTGTCTCCAATACCGTGATGTTTGTTGTGATATTTTAACCTGCAAAACACAAATACATCCTTTAGCCTTGTGGCCATATCAAAATGTCCAAAATAATATAAATATAATTAAAATTCCAAAATCATCTAGATATATGAATCACAACAACATCAAAGCAATCTAACAATATCATTTATAGTTTTATCAACAACTATATCATCATCCAATAATTTTCCATTTCTAGGTCTACTCACAATATCCAAATATCACAAGTCCAAACAACATCCATCATATAACCATGTCCAATAGTATATCATCATCAACATATAAAATGTCTCTAATAATCATCATGCATCATAACTGAATCAAGTCAACAATAATCCATGATCTAACATTTAACATCATACTATAATAAAGTCCATAATCATGTCCATAATATAATCAATAGTATCATGATTAGTATCAAAAAGGTGTCAAAGGGAAGTGGGCACTACAGTTGTAGTAATAGTTTCTTTGGTTTTCCCTTCCACGGGGGTAGCTATCTCGACGAACGTTTGGCCCGACTAATTTCTTGATAACTTAGAGATGATTTTTGGTCATTGTACTTCCTTGTAAGAGTTGTTTCTATCACACTTAGGTAAATTATTTCTATCAGGGGCATGTTTTTATTTTTCTTTGGGGTATGGTGATATAGTTAATCGGGTATGCCAAATCTGATGAAGATGTCATTACTAAAGTTAAAACTGGGGTACTAGATAAAATTGAGGCAATAGTGGTAGTAGTAGAAGATGGAATGGAGGTGGTAATGATAGAAGACGTAGGTGTTAGAATAGCCTCAAGAGTGGATGAAACGGGAACAAAAGAAAGAGGAAGATAATGAGAAGGTGGAGTAGAATGTGGGGAAACAATCATCTCTCTAACTGAGAGAACGGGTAGGAATGAGAAACTTTGGCAATTGAAGGAGATGGAAAATTTGAAATGACATATATAAGGAAAGATGATAATGGAAGAGGAGGAACCACGGGTAGTGAAAAATGACAATGAAGGAGTTTGAAGAAAATATTGAGACTCAACCGGAGAAGCACTAACATCAATAACCTCAGACACTTGTATTTTTTGGGGCACAACCTTAGCAGTAGAAACCTTAGAAGAAGAACCTCCCACTACAAAGGAAATATTTCTTAGAGTTATGGTAGTATTTTGAGTGGATCTTTTGCTCCTTGAAGATGTGGGAAGGCTTAATGTTTTCTGAAATTGAACTGCCTTTATAAGTTAATCCTTAGGTGAAATACCTAGAGTATCCAACCAATCATATGTCCTTTGAAAAATGGTCTCCACCCTTTCCATTATGTTAGAAAACTCTTCTTAATAGCAATCGATCTAAGGTAATGGTTTAATAGTAATATTATTTCTCCTATAAACTAGGTCAAGTACCTCATCATCATCCTTGATGTCATCTAGAACATCTGCAATGCCATATTGTTTAACCTCTTTCAAAGTTAATCTTTTGAATTCTCGTTGTCTAATGATGACTTCATCTCGACAGTGGATCTAGATGTCTTCTAACTGTGGCACATGGGAGCTTGCCAACCCTGTTTCACTAAATTTTCCCCAATAATCAAAGTTGGTCCTAGGATGAAAAGTCCGCAAGGTGACCTCAGAAATTTCTCCATCTATGTTCTTGGATTTATAGATACTTGGCACAAGTATATCTTCCGATTGAAATAGGAAAATGGACTCCTAATTTGTGTCACTTATTCTGAATCTTATGATAATCAAGTAATTGGCGAACCAATTCTAACAGGACCCATTTATCAATTGGACATCTTGGTAACTTATTCGAGCACCTAAAAACCCTAGAACCCTAATATATGTAAAATTTAGAAACTGAAGATATATGGCTCCCCATTCCCTTACTTCCTGAAAGGCCTCATCAAATATTCTATGATTGTACAAATCTTTATCAAAATGATATAAAAGAACAACAAAGAATGCATCATTTACTCTCTGAAATGCTTTCTTCCTCCTCCATAGTGAGCTGAGGATAAAACTCATAGATTTGAGATGTGCTTCTAACACCTTTGGGGTTCAATCCAGTATAGTCTCCCATAACAATTGTTGCATAGACAAGGAAATAAGTCATGAAAAAGTCTTTTGAAAACAAAAGTTTCCAATTCTTGACATTTTGAAGTACTAATATGTCCCCCATCGTATGAAATCCTTATTAATTTTTATGGTGGTGATATATAGGAACATCCATTTGTGAAATTCTTTCACCGAAGAAAGACCCAAACTCTACTCAAGAGAATAATAAGGTCATTGACCTCTGGATAAAGTCTGAGTAGAAAAATGTCTTAGGGATCTTAGTAGTACCCTTAGCTAAGTAAATTTTCATCATGACTTTTATACATAATTCATACTCTTTATCCTAGTGTTTGATTGCCATCTTAGGAGAAATTGTTGCATATTCCTCAACATCTAGAAGTTTGAATAAATATTCAAAGAAATAAGCATCCAATCTGATTAAAATATTTCCATCATCATCCTTGATAGACTTAGTATCTTTATCGAAATTAGTTGCCACAGTTAAAACAAACTTTGGGAAATGCATGGATGCAGGAAAGGAGGCTACAAGAGAAATCCCACTCTCAAAAATAGATTGCATCTAGGTTATTTTCTTGGGATCCTTTAGTCTCTCCTAGAAATATTCCATGTCCACTTGTCCCAAATTGGTTTCTCTAATGTTTCCTACGTCGATGATAAAAAAGTATGAGGAGAGACATGTAAGAATGTATACTTCATCTTTCCCTTTCCTTTTGATGAAGAGGTTGAAATGAAGTCGAGTTTTGGATCTGATGGAACCTTGAAAATTTTATTAACAACCTCTTAAAATTTTTGAAAAAATGAAGCTTGAAAGTTTGAAATAAATCCAACTCCGAATCCTGAAACCCTTGAAAGAAATCCAACTCTAAAGCCCAAAATTTATGAAATCCCAAACTCTTCTCAGTCCCAAACAAAAATCTGAATAATTCTAGAAGTCTAGAATCCTTGGTTCCAAAATTCTGAAATCCAAATAGTTCCTGAAGTTTGAAATAATAACCATTGAAATGCAAACATCCGAAAGACTAAAAAGGTAACTCAAATCCTAAAATGGTGAATTCCAAATTCCTGAAACGGTGACTTCCCAAAGCTAATAATTCTAAATATCTGAAAGGAAAATTTTGTAAAACCCTTGAATTTGATGAGGTTTAATGCCTATTTTCAAAATCAAATAATATTATAGATGACATGTTTGAAAAGACTAAAAGTAAATAGAAAAAAATATTGGCTTTCATGTATGAGAAAGAAGAGAAAAAAAGAAAAAAAGGAAAATAGAAAACAAAATCCATGATTATTCTAAACCAAAAATATTAAATAAACTCAAAAATATTATGTCCCTTAAAGTATGATATAATGCGATTAAAATTAGGGTGTTAGAGTGAAAGCCAAGTATAAATGATGGGTGAAATAATAGGTTTATATAGGTAAACCCAAAATTAATTCACGCAGGATGACACATGTGGGGTAGTTGGAAATTAAATGTTCCTCAGAGAGCCCGAAATATGAAATGTAAGTATGATAGTTTCAATAGGAAACTTGAAACCTAAAATTTGAAAGGTTGAAGTTCTAAAATTTTAGAAATTTAGACTTTTGGACTTCAAAATTATTCAAATGAAAGTATCCTTGGGTGCAAAATGAAACCCCAAAACCTAAAAGGCTAAATTTCCAAAAATTTTAACTTTGGAATTTCAGATTTCGGAAAAAAAATGTGTAAACAAACTAGAAATGCCAAGGAAAACTTGAAAACACAAAGCCCAAAATTCTAAAATTTTGAAACATTGGAGTTTCATAATTCAGAAGTTTGAGAAAATTTCCTTCTTACAAATAATGAAAAACCTCGAATAAGAGAACTCAAATCTGAAACCTGAATTTCAGACTTCGGAGTTTGGAAAACTCCCCACTTCTCAAAAAAACTTTAGGCAAGAAATTTTCGTGGGATGGCAGAAAATTTGAATTTTTTTGAAACCACCTTCCCATTAAAGGTAACTTAAAAGTTAACAATAAATTCCAAGATAAAAAACCCTCTCTGTCACATGTATTATCAATTTGTAAGGGTGTTTAGTACAATATATCCCTCCATGAAGTACCGGTTAGCTAGCTAATTGTATTTTTATCCCAGTTGAATGAAATCTCTACAGGTCATAGGCAATCTAGGAATTGTAATTTTTGAAATTTCTTGATAAATTGGAGTCCAAAATTAGTCCACAAATTGATTGTAGTCCCTTCAATTATCAAACATCCTTATCTTGGGGGTCCACTCAATTAATGGAAGCAACACTTTTGGTTGGCCCTCAACATCATTGTAGGCCTAAATTGTAAGCTTGTTTCTCACAAACCATTTAGCAAACTACCATAGAAATAAATAGCACAAGTAGGTAGTGAACCTAAAGGTCTTAGTGTCAGAGCCTTCTTTGATTGTTAAGAATTGTTTATGCATAGATTCTACAATGTTCTCAACAAATTTGTATGCACAAGGTGGAGAAACAAAATGGATATTGTATACCATTTTGAGGAGGGTTACATCCACTTGATCATCACTATTGAATCCAAGGAAAAATGCTAGCATAGAAATGGTATCCCTAACCCATGGTTTAAACATCAAAATTGTATACGGAGGCTTCGCTTTTGGTATCATTCCATCAATTGTTAATTTAAAAAATCATCTTTTGCATTTTGAGTGGTGGTATGATAATGTTAGCAATTGTTTCTAGGTTTATATTGATAGTTATTTGTTATTTACTTTCAAACCCCAACACATGACCAAGATTTACCTCCATAATGGAAAACATTTCTTCTCTAGTGCCATTTGCAACAATTGATTTTTTTCCTTTTGTAATTCTTGGCACAAAGAATGAAAAATTTAAGGTAGGGTAAAACCTCATGGAGCATCATGCATCCCAATCCAACCCCATGTTATCCAACCTGATGGTTAGAATGCTTATTTGAAATTTCCTTATTCTCAAACATGTATCTAAGTTGTGAATTTCTTGTGCCAATTATAGGATCATAAATATCATTATATTCATCAATAAAACCAGGGGTTTTAAGAAATTTGGCGTATGGGATTGGGGTTTTACTTTATTTGGGGCTCTCTTTGGAAGTATACATGTTTGTAATTTTGGATTCTAGAAACCCTCAACCCTAATTTATAAATCCTTATATTAAAATATTTCAAAGAAAAGGCTTATACAATGCTACTTATAAAAATTTAATATTTAAAGAATCAAATGTAGGATGACACTTACTTGGAAAAATGAATATTTTGAGTTTTACAGGTCAAAAACTTCTATGAATCTATTCAGCCTTAAGTTATAGTATGCCTTCTAGAAATAAAATGCACCGAAGTTGACATATCACCTCACAAGAAGTAGCGCATCATTATAAATGATTACATATTTTAGTATAGATGTCAAATTTAGTCTCTTTTCAAATTCCATTCAGTGGATGACAATTGTCACTTTTCTAGGTCTATTTCACACACTTCCATTTATAATGTGAGTGTGTTAGGCCTTTTCCCATAATAGAGCCTATGTCGTTGATCTTGATATTTTGAATGATGCCAAATATTAAAAATAATTTAATAAAATCATACTTCCCGTCACATATCCATACATTTAACGTATCTTAGTATCTATACGTGGTAATCCGACATTGAAAAAGAGTCATGGACATAGTTATCCTAAATTTTTAATTAACCCCGATTAATTTGGAATCTGGATAACTTATTTATAATGGACTTAGGCGGATCTTGTTTAAAATCCCCTGAAACAATTACAAATCCATATTTGGAAGGCACTAAAATACTCTGCTAAACCTTTTGATAAGCCACATAAAATAAGGAGTAAAAAAGTGTCACCCATTCTTGGCACCTAAGCATAAAGGTATGGAAAATAATCCCTAACTCCTAGAATTGAATATCAGACAAACATGTGGTTGGATTCCGGGCCTCCTCAAGGAAAAGGAATTATGTCAACTCCAAGCCCATGGAATAAACCGATTCAATAAAGTTTTGGGTCCATGGTGCCAGTGGCCAGGTGAGGTGAGGCAGAGTGGCAATCAAACGCATAAGTGGAAAATGTAATCTCGGTGACAAATCTAAATCTACCATGTGTCATTCTCTTGTTCCTTCAGAAGCCAAGTGTCACCCGATCAAGGAACCTGAGCATAAAGGTATGCAAAATAATCCTTTTCGCCCATAATATAATATCATATAGTCACATGGTAGGATTTTGGGCCTCCTCAAAGGCAAATGCATTCCATAGAATCCAAGCCCGTGGAATAAACCGATTCATTAAAGTTTCAGCTATGTGATGCTAGTGAGGTGAGGCATATTGGCACTGTCAATTGGGGGTACATGTTTCAACAGAAATATTAGTGACCAATCATAAGATGCCACATGTAACTTTCATGTTCCTAATCCTCCCAATATGTAAAAGTTCAAATGACCATAATTTTCAATCTGCTACTCTAATTCTTGTAAAATTGGTCTCATTGGAAAGGTCTCCATGAGCCCTTTAATTTTGCATCATCATATTCAAAAATTAATGAGGTTAGGTGGGAAAAGGGGTAAGAAACATATGAATTGATGGGACTTAGATATGAAAATATAATAAATATGAATATCTATGGGAATATATGGAGAATGAGGAAAAACGACATATTAAATCTATATCAGTTGTAAAAGCCACGAGTTCTAGTAGGAAGTAGCTCAAAATCAAGTTATATAATGATTATGATTTATGATTTATGAGTGGCCCATGGGTTGATAAATAGAATATGGTGTGACAAAGTGTCAAACATTTGTCATTAATATAGCTTCCCACAAATATAATTAATATTGGCTTAGATATAAATGTTTTATCATTATCATTACACTTTTCAATTTTGTTACAGATTCACGACTCAACATTGAATACAATTTTTATTTTTCATAGTTGATGTGAATTTGAATTAAATGTGTTAGTGTTTTGATCTTGTAAATGTAGTTGTGGTGAATTGTACATAAGGAAAAGTTAGAACTGGTATAATTCAAAATTTTTATTGCCAATTTGAGCTCTCTCTCTCTCTCTCTCCTTATCCTATGATGTTTAAGCTTTAGATTTTTCCATGAAAATTTATTATTTCTGTTTATCCAGTTAATAGTGACCTTACATTATAAGGAGATTATTGTGCTATTACTTTTTAGACTTTTTCAATCATGTCTTAACATTGCCTAATCTCATGGAGTTAGTGGAGGATTTTCTTCTTCTTCATAGTGTCCATTTTAGTTTTTTTTAGGCTAGCTATTATTACCCCTATTTTTCAAATGTATCAATTCCTTGTTCATAATATTTTTCCTGAAGGATATTCATATTTTACTTCCAAGGATGACCTTTCCTAAAGCTTATCTATAAAAAAATTCCACCCAAAGGTTATGGGGGTAGGAGATGCACGCTCGATGTAAATTTTATAAAAAAATATGTTTTTGAGTTGATGAAGAAAGTAGTGATATTGGAGAGAAAGGTGTGCAAGGTATTCAAACAGAAAATCTGAGAGTGGAATTACACTTGAGGGAGAGCTATAATTCATGATTTTTAGGGGAAGAGGAAGACAACCATTACCCTATGGTGGAAAAATGATGCAAGATTAGCTAGCCACACTTGAAGGGAAGGCTGAGATTTTAAAGGTTTTAACTGACCCTCCTCTGTCCTGGAGGATTTTTATTGAAAAGGGGATGTTTGCATCCTGCATTATTCAAATTTTGTATGTATTTTGGGCCATGGAAAATTACAAGGAATTTAATGAAAGGATTGAGATTCTACTCTCAGGTTCTGCACCAATCTCGGTTTGTCTTACTCGCATGCAACCGTGAGTAAGAATAGGCTTGTATAGTTGTACATCTATTTTGTCGATTTATAAGTGTTTATGTCAAGACTATTGTTTCCTCCTAAAGGATATCTTTTGTAACTTTAGGTAGTATAATTATATGGCTTTAATTTTTACTTTGATGTTATATATATATATATATATTGTTGATTTTTAAGTGTTTATGTCAAGACTATTGTTTCCTCCTACATCATATCTTTTGTAACTTCAAGTAGTATAATTATATGGCTTTAATTTGTCTGTGTGTGTGTGTGTGTGTGTGTGTGTGTGTGTGTGTGTGTGTGTGTGTGTGTGTGTGTGTGTGTGTGTGTGTGTGTCAAGTTTTGGTCTCTATTGGGGCCTTTCTTGTTGTTATTATTTATTTTTTTGATTATCATAACATTTTATTATTAATAGAAGCATTCTCAATTTTTACTAAAACACCGAAGTACTCTTTTCTTTTCAATATTTGGTGTTTGGAATAATTTGATGGTTGGAATAGTTTGATGGTTGGAATAATTTTCAAAATTAAATTACTTGTAATTATCTCATCCTCTGTAAGATTGTAAGATATTCCACTCTTCATCTACTTGAATTAATATTTTTTGTAAATCAAAGTGAGATGTAACTTTTTGATGTTAACGAGTTATTTTTAATAAATGATACTTTTTGGGCCTTATACCAGCTTAAATTTTTGTAAGTATTAAATCAAAAAATTCTTGTAAATACACATATATTGACATGAAAACTTCACTTTATAAAATAGTTGAATTAACTAGTCACATCAATTTTTAAAAAGGATTTAGCCTTTTCTTTCAATTTAAAAATAAAGAAAATCCAACATTTAATACATATGACAAGATAACATTTATTATTAATATTTTATTAGATATATGAGAAGACAATTTTCAACTATTGACAATTTTTGATATTTTGTAGTTATATTATCATATTTAATAAATTATCAAGATTTCATTAGATAATACTAAAAATTAAATATATGATAATCTTGACATATATAATATATAAATTACCAAGATTTCATTAGATAATACTAACATGATAGGACATTTTTATTATTAATATTTTATTAGATATATGAGAAGACAATTTTAAACTATTGACAATTTTGTATATTTTGTAGTTATATTTTCATATTTAATAAATTATCAAGACTTCATTACATAATACTACAAATTAAATATATAATACTTTACATATATAATATATAAATTGTCAAGATTTCATTAGATAATACTTGACATGACAACTTCACTATATAAAATAGTTGAGCATTGACTAGTCACATCAATTTATGAAAAAGGGATTTAGCCTTTGTTTTCAATTAAAAAGAAAGAAAATCCAACATTTAATACATATGAAAAGACAATATTTATTATTAATATTTTATTAGATATATGAGAAGACAATTATCAACTATTTATAATTTTGGATATTTTTAATTATATTTTCATATTTAATAAATTATCTATAGTGTTGATGTTTGTTATGAACAATGTTGGCATTGATTGGCATTTTTTATTTAAGTTCTTTCCCATGTCAGGCCTGGTATGCTTTCATGTATACACTTTTCCATTGCACTCATTAGTGTAAAAATTACATGTACTCATATATGCATTACATTTGGTAAAATATTTGACAAAAAATAGTCTTCAGAAATGTCACCTGAAATATTTGCTTTATCCCTACAAATGTCTCTGTCACATTTTTATATCATCATCTAATTTCCACCCATCCATCTCCTAACACATAGGTAGTAACTTTTTTCTTCACGGATCTTGTTTATACTTGATCAATGATGATAAAATTCAAAAAAATAGAGTAATTATAGATATGTAAAGTTCTTAATTTATTAATCTTTGAAAATATCAATGTTGGCATGATACAATACTCTCTTTTGCTTGGTAATTGATAGAAAATATCCAAGTTACTTTGTAATTCACAATGTCGAGTCCTATTATAGCCTTGTCTATTGTTAACCAATAATAATCTTTCATGTTACTTTATTGTTTGTATAACCAATCTATGTTAAGACTTTGTCAAAAATATTCGAAGTGAGGCAATATGACATCTCCACGTTATTTCTCGTGTTTTTTCATTTGTAAAACCATGTCATAGTGTGAAAGGTTATCCAGTAAGAATGATCCACGTATGTATGGTGTTAACGGGACGTTTTCTATTAAATGATCTTTTTGTCATGTATGTTTCACTGCAAAGTGCACACCAATATCAAAACACCATGTACATACATATTTTTCAAAGTGTCGAGACTCTACATATCATCTCTTACTCACCCCAAAGCACAAACCAACAAGAAATATCCACGCTTATAATCATAATGTTTCCATACTTTAGTAAGTGTTTTGAAGGTGTAATAACACACAAATTAATAGATTCGAGTAGTGTCCTTTCTTTGGAGAAGTCAAGGTTTGTAATATTCACAAACAACTTGTCCTATCAATTTGCGAATAGAGAATGAATCAACAAGATCCACATAGTTTCATAACTGAATAAACATTGATGGGTTATATAACACTTTGTGATGACATTCTATAAATTTTCATAGACCAAAAATGTTTGTTTCCTTTGCAAAAAAATATTAAATTTTAATCAGTTACCTTCCAATTATGTTTTCAAACTTACACCCGTGTCTCAAATCTAGAAGAACCAAGTCATTTGAGACAAAAATGAAACTATCTCCAAGTTGTGGGACCTTACGTGCTAGAAATGGATCTTTGGAGAAGGTCAGTTCCTCTATCTATTTCTACCAAGTTATTACTACTCCTAATGTTAAAAGGTAAAACTAAGCTAACAATGCTAAAGTACAAGGGATGTTAGGAAATAAGGGATAAAATATGTGGAATAATCCCTCACGAGAATCACAACAATAGAATCTAATATGTAGAAAATATTACGATAAAAAAAAAAGTGCGAAATAAATAATAACACAACACAAAGAGACAATATTTAACGTGGTTCACCCAATTTGGGCTACGTCCACCAAGAATCACTTGCTCAGATTTTATTACAAGCCACTACTCTCTCAATACAATACCCAGATATATTTGGAGCTATGCTCAACAAACTCTACATAATTCACACCCGAATTCAAAACACATCTGCAATGTTACATCATCCCTACCATATGCACAAAACAACATAAGTAGGAAACTGCTTAAGTAGTTTTACAAAACCGTGGGTATCAAAACCATGGGCCAAAACCATCCCATAAACCTATGGGTCAAAAATCCTACCCATATGAGAAAAAGCACATTTCCTAGTATATCGGACATGTTTTGTTTCGAGGCCAAAAATGGACCCAATTGTGGAAAGTGTACATTACTCTTAGTGTATAGTCTTCAACTCTTTCACACATGAAAATAGGCTCCACAACCTAACAAGGGATAAAAGGATAAAAAAAAGTAAAAATAATCTAAGGAAGGTGATAGCACCAGAAAAAGAGGGATGAACACCATCCATTACAACAAAAATGAAAGGAGAAGGCATGAAATAAGGCTAGTCACATGTAAACACAACTAAAACACATTTACGGATCAGTTTCATGGAAAGAAACTAAAAATGGAGCTATAAGGGATGTAAAGTGACACAACAAGCACGTAATGTAAAAGAAAGGAAAGAAGAAAGAATACAAACACACCTAGGAAAAGAATAGTCACAAAACAATGCTTCCATTACTTCCAGAAATGCACAAAATTATTACAATGGAGAAAGAGGCCAATATCCATATGCACGAGCCAAATATAGAGGTTTGCGAATTAGAATACAAAAATATGAAATACTTAGCAAAATGTGTAACAATACAAAGTGTCCAACATTAATAATATGTCAAGATCTTACATTTATAGATGAATCCATGGGAGAAGAAGGAGGAAAAACTTGATTTTGAAATACAACCACCAACAAGAAGCATTCAATGCCTACAAATCCACCTAAAAATCAGTCAACTACATTTCCCTAAGTTTGTTTGGTTTGTTGGAAAAGGAAAGATAGTGGATAAGATCAAATCGGGTGTTTGGAGTAATCATATCTACTCATTAATTCCCAAAAATACATTTTCCCATTTTTCACCTACCATATCCACCAAGAATTTGAATTTGAATACATAACACTTTAGCCTATATCAATAGCTATCGATTGACACTAGGAATGTGCCAATCAAAGATCTGTAGCAAAATATATGGTTTTCAGAATATTTTTAGGGCCACCTACGTATGCAAGACATGTAGTGAGCATTGATTGATTGAAAAGATGGTTAACTATGCAAAAATAATTTTCCATTTCTGCCACGTGTCACTCACTAGTTTGTTGCTGAGGATTTTCTACCATGTTTGTACACTTTGATAGATTGTGTGTGTAAACTCAATCATGTCAGAGATTAACATGGCATGGAATGGTGTAAAGAAGGTCACAAAGGTATGTACGTGGAAGAATGAGGTGCCATAAGAAGGTAGAAGGAATGTGCATGCAATCACAATGCGCACAGAGGAAAAGGGGAAAACTGGTGAGTAGAAAATGTATGGTCAAGGTGAAACTATTACAAGGTAATGTGTGGGTTGCACAAGAAGTAATTAGACTTAGCTAATTAAAGAAAGTGCAAGGAACACGGGAAGGATGAATAGCTTATATGAAGAAGTTTAATGCAAAAAAGATGTGCACAAGGTAAGAGTAAAACAAAGAGGAAAATGAAAATGGAAAGGGGAGAAGAGGAAGTGTAAGGGAACATGAGGAAATAGTGACCAAGTGAATGTGCCAAGGATACAAATGAGGTGTGTACCACTTGTAATGAAGATCTCTGAGCTAGAATATGTATGTAAGTTCAAATAACTAGAAGATTTATTTGGATAACGAGGTTTTGGTGACTATTAAGGACATTTACCTACTAGATGAAGGAGATCAATAGCATGGAGTGTCCATTGGGCATGGATTCTAATATGTGATCATGAAATTTTGATTAGCATCTTTTAATAATTACCTCTGAAGTCACTTGAAGGATTGTTTCTTCACTCTATTTTGAATCCTGCAAATTGCTGAATTTTATTGGAAAAGATCGACACCAACCCGGAAGAAAAAGAAGAGCATACACAAGAAACATGGGAGAAGAAATAACTATGTACAAACAAACAATGTGTGCACAAGTGTACTTGGAGGAATTTAAACTATTCTAATATATACAAAACAATGCAACAAACTTAATGGAAGGGTTTGAGATAGATCCTATTTATTGGGATTTGCAGCACACCTCCATCAAGATGATTTAACTCAAAATATTTATCCTCCTTACATGAACTGATGATGTATGGGCCACTCCAAAGTGCATTAAACTTTGAATGACACCCTGGTTTAGCTCAGTCAACATCCCATTTCAAGACCAAGTCCCCAACTTTAAAATATTAAGGCCTAGCCTTTCTTTCAAACCATTTCTTTATTGCTTATTGATTTTGTTATAGCTTGGTCATGATAGAGTTCATTTATTCTTCAATATTAAATAGCTATACCATTCTAATTTCTCTTTGATCTATGCCTTCAAGTTCCAGTTTTTAGGAAAGTGCAAATGAGTTCAACTCTAGCATCAAAGGAAGGGTATCCTCCGTGTAATAGACAAGCTTATAAGGTGAAGTTCCCATTGTTTTTTAATTATGATTCTATCTTCCCATAGCATGCATGTGACCTTTGTATGCCACTATCTTTGGATAATGTTCATTGTGTGCTTCATGATCCTAATCAAGTTCTTGTTTGTTGACTCTGCTAGACCATTACCTTGAGGGTAATAGTTGGAATAATTCTTTAGATAGATGCCCAGAATTAGATCATAATCATTGATTTTAGTGCCAAGGAAGGATTTTGCATTATCAAAGATAATGGTTTAAGGAATGAAAAACCTTGTGACTATACCTTCGAGAAAGTCAAGGATGACTGACTCGGTTTATTCCTTGAGTGCGATTGCTTCTTTCCATCTACTAAAGTAGTTTGTAGTTAATAGCACTCATCTATGTATAGCGCTTGAAGGTGGATTGATCATGCCTATGATGTCAAGACCCCTAAAGACACCAAATTTGGGTCACACTCCCCTGGTCCCCTTTAATTAATTAACATAATTTATTCACCTAACTATGACCCTTAACCTACATTCATATTAATTTAATTACTTACAATTGAATTAATGTTCATCCTCACATTATTAATTAATTTAATTAAGTTAATTTACACATCACCTAGACACCTCACCATGGACTTATTCCTAGCCTATTAATTAATTAAGACTAGGTCCTTACTTATCCCAACCAACTGGGACTTAGTCTAACCCTAAAATTAAATTCATATTCCTTCTCCAACAACACTCCCACTTATCTAAGTGCCAACCCTCACTTGAGACCCAGATTGGCAATCAAAATCACACCAAAAATAGTAAAGATCTGGGTATTTTTGGTAAACCTATACTTAACTTCCTTAATTGATGTCGGTTATCCCTCAACTGGCATCGGTCACCTAACAACCACCAATTAATTTATATACAACTTTGTAACCTTTTACCCGAGTTGGTCATTTTTAGTTTTCGGAGAACTATTGCATCAAGTGTGAATCCAAAGTCTCTTAGCATCCAAACGACATGAAATACTCAACCACATGCCCAAACAAGCATCTTGCTCTCCTTTCGAGCATTAGAATACTCATAGGAAAATTATGGGAGTATTTCCATGGAACCGACTCTAGAATATCTTCACAGATCAACTCCCATCCACCTTCACCTACCAGATCTATAAATACAAGTAAGTATATGTGATTTCAATCATATTGAGCTTTCTTAAAGTATATATTTCTTACCTCTTTAATTATACTTTATTTCTTCATGTATTCCTTCATCTCCACCTCCTTACCAATCCACAAACCCAACCACCTATATCCTTTTTACCTTCTATGACTTCCCCCTATGTATCCCTACGTCTTCTTAGTAATATTACGAACCTAACCACACCCTTCTCACTCTCTGTGCAATCACAGAGAAGCCCAAAACCATTTTTATCAATTTATTTACAATTTCCCCTACCGCATCAATTAGCTAACTGCCATTGATTTCACCTCTATACCAACATCGTCACCACCCGACCAATATTGTTCTATGTGTCATTTCATTCCTTTTGACTAAAGAACCCTCTCGATAAACCAAAACTAACCCAGCACCTTACCCAATCAACCCAAACCTTGCCTAATCAATCCTGCACCCTATCGGACTTACAAAACCAAAAAAACCTACCAAACCTCTAGATCTAATCATAACCTTGTCTGTTAGATTAGATTTTCTTATTATATTTACATGAGATACCTAAATCCTATAACTACAATAGGATTTACTTAGTTCATGATATTTTCATTAAATTGTATTTGAAAGTAGATTAACAACCTTCTAAGAAGAACCTTGCTTCCTAGATCTAGAACTCGCTAGGTAGTCCACTAACCTATATTATTAATACTATTTTGTTGTCTGGTTGTGTTTTTTATAAAGGTCATTCCTCTAGCCAAAAGGAATCTCTTCACGACTAGCTTGGTTTACAAATTCATTAACACGCACATTTAACCTTCAACCTACATATCACAAGTATTCCTCCTGAACCATTTTACCTTCTTTTTGTTTCATCCTAAAAAGTATAAAACTTATTGGTGAAACATTTTGGCATGCCATGTGGGACCCATTAGGGGTTCTTTCAATTGTTCATTCCTAGAAAAATCTTGTGTGTCGGTACGCACCAAAAATTACATGTGCTACATTGTCAGAAAATGGTTACAAAAGCCCCAATGATGATTCATGTCCTTTCAGAAGATGTTTGAGCTCCTAAATCCATCTGTAGTGTATATTTGTAGCCTAGACATTTTTACTGAGCCTTTCCACACTTTCTTCCAGCTTCCCACCTCTTTCTGTGTAGGTTTTGGCATTTAGTGCCGGGATTGCCACCTAGCCAAGGCAAGGGTCCCATGACCGCCACCCCGTGCAGGTGATGGTCTTGCCCATTTTTTCCAAAATCTATCATGTGTGTTTTTAACATGCGACGCTTCACTTAACTTCACTTTTAGGATGCGTTTGTGAACCAAATTGTCTAAAAATATTTTTGATTTCTTGGTTCTCCTTCCCTCTTCTATTTTTAAATAGATTTAGTTAGTTGGAACTACCTCTTCTTGCCTTGTGCATGAAGGCACATCCCAGCCCCAATTCCTATATATTCCATGCTTGTATTCAAGCAAATGGCATGAAATTTTTTTCCTATCTTGTATAGTATTGCTGCCATAATCTTGCTTGGAATTGCATAGCCAAGCTCAGATCTCTTGTGTTATCTCTCTTCTACTTGCATTATAACCAGACTGCCTTCAAGTAACCATTGCTCAAGTGTCTTCTTCTTTGTTGTTCTTGCATACCCAATCCCTTGGACTCATACGGATACACAAAGAAAAAAAGGAACAAACTGAGGGGATACATACACATATAACTAGATTTGTTAAAGCTATTACTTATCCAGGTTAGAATTACTTGTTTTTTTGCTTCATTTGTCAAATTATCAATTCTGAATCATTAGTTTCATTTACATATCAAATAGAGTAGAAAAATTGTTCATTTCAATTTATTAGGAAATTACAAGTAGATAAAATCATTTGAAAGGTTTCTCTTTGACATTGCTAGAGAAGTTGTGGGGAATAATATCTCTTTTACGGTTATGATTTGTTCTTCACCTCTAAGGTAGGGTTTGAAGGGTTTTTTATTAAATTAGGTTATCTGTTTTAGATTTAGATTTACATATTCGCACAAGTAATTAGCTACATCTAGCTAATTACTTGTATTTAGTTTTTTATTAGATTAGAAGTATTTCTTACAAACCATAAAAGATCAAAAACATTTACTTTTGTTAGATTAGTTTGTTTTTATTGTTTTTCTCTGATGTATTGTGAAAACACCAAAAGCATAGATTAAATTTCCTTTCGTAGTTAGCTTGTTTTACTAAAATCATTTCAATTCATTTTGCATGACCATCAACTACCCACAACAAGCCAAGACATACGGTTGTCATCCTTTGGTCCCACAACCCAACGGGCTAGAATTTTTGATGGAAATTGATACGGGTTTATGCTTGCAAGTTTTATGCACAATCTGTTAGATTTTATGAGAAAATAGAACAACTAAACATGCTAAACATCATAGCTAATCAAGCCTACAATTATTGGACTGCTCCTAGAAATAGGGTTTGATTATGCACATGACCATACAAGGACCACAAACCCCACAAGTTTTTAGTTGTGATCCTCAAGTACCATAACCTAGCAGGCCTACCTTGACTAATTCAACATTGACACTAGTTTGTGCACAAAGTGGTATTTAGGTCATCACCACTTCCACCTGATATCATTACACAACTTTCATTATTAAACATAGTAGCCGATCAGGCTAAGAATTTCTGGACTAGACCAGAAAATCATCCATAGTCCCGTGGTTTCATTATGCCTCTCATTCTCACTTCCATGACCTTGTATGGAAATCTATACGAGGCACCCGCATTTCAATTTTCGCATGTTCAAAACTAGTAAATAGAATCTTGACAGAGCTCGATATTGACTGGAGTCTCTCGAGCAGCTATTATATCAGATTGATCCATCACACCACTTTAGGTTAGGAGAGCATTCTTCACCTTAGACTTGTGTATCCCGATATTACATGTCGAATATATAATGTTTCATCATTAGTTTACCCATCATCACCACATTCACATCCATTTCTATTTTACACTCAAGCTATCTTGGCATGACCTCAGGAATTTGGGTGTAAACATGGTCAAGTGTTGATTTTATTTTGTATGTATTGATGAACCCGATGTGAAGAGATAGTCTCTAAACATTTCCATTTTCTTTTTCCATCCTTTATTCTATGGGTATTATTATACCCATGAATATGTCAGATATGGAAAGTACGAGTCAACCCATCCCGAGTTTCAATATGTACAATTATTAAATAGGTAGAAAATAACAATCACCTTCACTCTCTACATGGGCAAATAGCCATTCAACTCCTCAGGCTCAAAATCTTCTTCTTCAGGGAACCAATGTTGGTTCCTTTGTATGTATCGAAGAGCTTGACCAAATCACATAGACACATCCTCCTGAGCAGTCAAGTTATAACAATATGAATTTCACCGGGGAGGTAAGTTCATCTCGTATGGTTTTGTTTTGATAGCCCATTAGCATGTAGTTGGACCAACTCCTACCTCTAGATGAGGATTACTTACCATGATACGCCAGGAGAGAACAACACTTCCACAATATAAACCAAGATTTTGATAGGTTGCAAGGACATGTTGATGTCTTGCTCCAAAACAATAGCATTAACCCTCCAACAATGGAAAACAATGCCAAAAAGGGGTGGTATAACAATGAACAATTAATAGTAGGATACCACACTCCTCAACAACCTCCAAACTTTCAACAACAAGCACCGAAAAAAAAAACACTACTCATTCAATGGGTGACATCATCTCAAAGCATTGGTAGATAAATTCAAAGAGTTAGATCTTCCCAAATATACTCAAAATTCATATACGGGAAATTAAGAGTTTCTCACTATCTACGAATTATGTACAAGTACCTACCGTGTAGAATCCTATAGTTTATACAAGTGCTCCAAGCCTTGGAGATTTATTAACTGGAATGGGCACCTTAGGTATGCCCCCTCACACCATATATGGATATCTATAATAGGCATCAGTCAGAAGTGTGTTCTAAAACTCCATACTAGATGGAAATGGAACATTCCCTAGATTTGTGCCTTCAAATCCATATCAAAGTAGTCAACCCCCTTATGTACACATGTACTCTAAATCACTACAAAGGGGATATGTACACTTACCGAGGTTCATATTGACAACCATAGGGGATGTCATATGCCCCAAAAAAATTTACGATGTTCCATTTCAGCAACTGATGCGACCTCCATCTTCCCAATAGGGATCTTCAATGGTTGAAACATACGCAATGGGAACCTATTCTAAATATCTTAAAGAGCCACTAGACTTTTCCCTCCAAACCATCATGCTCCCAAGACCTTGCCTGATCTTTCAAAGTTCAAAGGGGAGGGTGATCCTAACGCTCACATCAAATCTTACACAATGGCCATTCGAGAGCTTCTCCCATGGGACATAGTTGTTGTGAATATTTTCCCTAATATACTAGAAGGTATTGCTCTCGATTGGTACTATAGTATACCGGAGGATTTAACACACTCTAAGAAAATTGTGTCAAAATTTATTAAGGATTTTGATATGAACAAACTTTAAAGAATAGGAATCACATAATTCCTTCATATAAAACAAGAGCATAACGAGTATGTATCCCACTTCATTCAAAGGTGGTGACAGGTTCTTTACTCCTTTGCAAACGATCCAAATATGGATCATACAAAGCTTTGTGATTTGTTCCTTCACTCTATCAATAGAGAGATGAAGGAATAAGTCCAAAAGTTTCCACTAAGGAGCTATGAAGAGGTGCTAGAGGGTGCTCTCCAGATTGATCAAGTAGCCATTGACAGTGGTCGTAAGACTTATGGAGAAAATGGAAAGTTAGTCACTCCTAACCAAAATAACCTTGGTTACTCCAACAACATGAGCAATAATCAAGGACTTAAGGTCCTTAATAAGAACTGTGGGGTCACAACTGATGGTGTTACTGATCAGCCCAAGAAACCTAATGTTGTTAGTTCTCCTAATACAAATACTACTAATAACAACAACAATGGCAATAATCAGAGAAACAATAACTTCTCGCCCTCAGTCAATTTTGTAGATTTTAATCGTCCTCAACAACGAAACAATAATAAAAACCTTTATAATTAAGACAAATGCATACCTAAGGCCCTAACCAATACCCAAGTGGGTATCTGAACCAATTCCAAAACCAAGGGAAAGGGTTCCCAAATTTTAACTATAACAACCATCAACTAAACAATAATCATAATTTTGAACCACAACAAGGTGCAAACCAAAGGCTTTAGATTATGATCTTGATTTGTATTATGGTTTCCATAGGGTTCATGGGCATGACGCAAGAACATGTTGTAATTACAAAACATTTCTAGTGTTTTCCAAAGGATCAAAGATAGTTATTTATTGACATGTTTTTGGCAAACCCAATAGCACCAACTCAGAACACCTACATGGGACCAGTATCCCCACATAACACACCACTTGGAATATTTAATGATCCTCTCCCCATGTGCCCAAAATATGGTAGAATAGATCCCAATGGCTCAAACAAAGGTATTGTAATAGGAACCAATGATCGTGAAGCCTCAACCTCTTTAAACCCACAAGTGGCACCTCCTTTGGATGGCCGCCAACAAAAAAAATTGTGGGATTGGTAGAGTTGGAAACTAAACCTCAGATTAATGCTACCACTAGAACCAAATATTATTCTTTGTAACCAATCCCAATCTACCCAACTATATCAGATGACATTCGTGATATGCTAGGAAAGCCAATAGGATCTTATGACTTGATTAGTGACCTAACCAAGACCTTCTCTCACATTTCCTTCTTGGATCTATTAAATAATTCCCCTGCTCATAGAGTCACTCTATTATAAGCACTAGGTCTTGGCCATTTGATTAACATCACCCCTCCTCCAGAAGCATAGATAAACCACGTGGACTTTGATGTCTATCCTCTAGGGCAGCCTAAAAGAGATGTTGGATTTATATTTGACATCAACAAGATTCCCATGGATGTTGAAATAACTCATAGAGGTGATCCAAAATTTTTTTTACAAGTCTAGATTTACAAAAACTATGTAAAACGTGTGATGATTGATGATGGGGAAGTGGTTAACATAGTCCCCTTCTCTTTCCTTCAAAATTTAGGTTATGGAGAGACCAATTTCTCCTCAATGTAAAATATGTTGAGAGGCTATGAGCCTCCTCAAAGTGACTTCAATTAGAACTATAGTTTTATCACCACTCGGACCTAAGATGGAGCTAACCAAGTTTTATATTATAGATTAGGAAACCAACTATAATATGATCCTTGGCCATCCTTAGATTCATCGCATGAAGGAGATTCCCTCCACTTTGTTTTAGGAAGTCAAGTTCCTACATTTAGGGAAGGTCTTTGTGGCATAAGGTGATCCAAAACCCTTCAACATACATCTAGCTAACTTAAAGAAGACGACAGGGGTCCAATATGAGTTTGAGCTTCCTACAAATCAATTAAATTCATGGGATTATGATTCCTACAATGAAGGCAATGATTGAAAGCGATCGATCGGCGAAAATACCATCATCGTAGAGACAGTTTCATTAAGCACCACAACAAATATTGTTGAGCTATTGGATTCACCTATTCTCCTTCCATTTGATTCTATGGGTATGGGACATACCCTAGGACTCGGTTCTCTTCCAGCAGATGAAGTTTTTATGGTTGAAGTAACTAAGGTAAAGGAAGAAGACACAAAGGATGATCCAACATCCATTTTCCAAGTAACTATTGGAATCTCCATTTTGATGGAGCCAAGTTTTGTTTTGATGCCAATGTAGGTGTGATCCTTACCACTCCTAAGGGAAGTATTCTTCATTTTTCCTTCAAGTTAAACTTTGAATTTACGAATAATGGCGCTGAATATGAGGATCTTCTACTTGGTATCATTGTATCTAAAAGAATGGGTGATCTTAATATTAGGGTGCTGGGTGATTCACAATTGGTTGCAAATCAAATATCTAAGGTATATGAGACTAGAGCTGAGCATCTACAATTCTACAAAATAAAAGTGCTAAATCTAACAAAGGGATTTGAATTCATATCGATTGAATAAGTTCCATGCAAATAAAACCTTCTCATAGACTCTATAACAACTTTTTCTTCCCACTTCACTCCAAGCAGTGAGTTAGAAGATACAAACTTCACAGTATCAGTTTGTGTTGAACCTTTGGTTTGTAAAATACCGATAACCCCGATGTTGACATACATAAAATCCTAGAGCGATCCTGTCATCTCGGATCACATTGAGAGTGATAAAATAACTATGAGATATCTAAATGTTTTTTCTGAATTGCATCTTACTTATTAGTAGGTTGATATTTCCCTAATCCCACATTCTTCTTCCTCTTTTTGAAATCCCATGATAGAATCTTCCCCAAGAAGGAGCTCAAAATTTATGAGGTAGGAGAAGGGGGGGATTTAGATTTACCTCCAACCCTGCCTGAGTTTGAGGAAGGAAATGCCTCCTTAATTTAGGGAACAATTGATATAAATATTGGGATGGAGTAGGAACAAAAAATATAGAAACTTGGATCCTCTCTAACTCCTAAGGAGGTTGAAATGCATACATGTATCCTCAAGGAGTATTAAAACCTTTCACATTTAGTTACAAGTAAATGATGGTAATCACACAACACATTGCAATTCATAAACTCGTCACCAAGCCAAATGTTAACCTAATTAAGGAAAAGTAAAGGCCCATGAAGCCAAAGGTGGCCCTCATGGTGAAGGAAGAATTGATTGAACTCCTACGGTAGGGTTCATCAAGCGCCGATTAACTACTCATGATGGGTGTCTAATATCATCCCTGTTCTCAAGAAGAATGGAAAGATCCACATTTTCATAGAATTTTGGGATATCAACAAGGCTTGTCCTAAAAGTGATTTCCCATTACCATTCATCGATGTTATTATCAATGTAACAATTGGTTTTGAGTTGTTGTCTCTTATGGATGGGTTTTTGGGTATAATCAAATCAGAATATCCAAGGAAGATCAGGCCAAAACTACATTCATAAGTCCTTGGGAACCTACTATTATGTTGTCATGTCATTTGAACTTAAGAATACTAGTGCCATGTACTAACGAGCAATGAATTATATATTTCATGATCTTATACATAATATTGTGGAATCCTACGTGGATGACCTTCTGGCTAAGGCTAGAAAATGTTGTGATCACCCAAAGGTGCTTCGTATCATCCTTTCTTGCTTAATTGAATACAAAATCATGTTGAATCCAAAAAAATGTGTGTTCGGTGTAACAGAGGCAAGATTTTGGGATACATCATATCTTCACAAGGGATTGATGTAGACCCAACCAAAATATGAGCTATACTAGAAATGACTCCACCATCAGACAAGTCTGACATCAGATATTTTCTTGGAAAAATTGGTGCAATCTAAAGGTTTATCCCTGATTTGACCTTTTCTATTCACCCAATAAACAATTTGTTGAAAAAGGATTGCTGCATTGATTGGACGAAATAATAAAATGAGGCATTTGAGTCGATTAAACGGTTCTTATTGTCTCCTCCCACACTCATGCCACCTAGGTCAAATCACCCCTTGATCTTGTATTCACGAGCTACAGATGTCTCATTGGCCTACATGTTAGCTCAAGAAGATGATGATAAATGAGAACGTGTGTTCTATTTCATTAGTCAGATATTTCTTGATTATGAGACATGTTATACACAAGCAGAGAAGGAATGTCTTTTTATAGTCTTCATGACAAAGCACTTAAGACATTACATGTTAAACCAAGAAACAAGGGTTATTGTTAAATCAGATCACCTGTGGACATTTCTCACGTAAGGGTCCTTATCTAAGAAATTTGGACACTTCATAACTCTAATGGGAGAGTTTGAGTTAACATTTGTTAATCAAAAATCCATCAAAGGAAAAATCATTGTAGACTAGTTGGCTGATAACCCATTGGATGGAGGCGATCTAGTAAATTTAGACTTCCCCAACGAGTGTGTGTATTTTTTGAAACTAAGCCTCCCATTTCTGCGATCTCATGGTACAATGACATCATTAATTTTATAGTGGACCATACATACCCAGAAGGATAAACAACGTAACAAAAAAGGTGGTTATGTGTAATAGCCACTAAGTATGTTTTCTTGGAACATGTGCTCTATCATAGAGCATTTGATGGAATGTTGTTAAGATGTGTTCACGAAGAATAATCCAAAAAGATTCTTTATGAATCACATAGTAGAGTATGTGGAGGTCACTTTGGCAGCCATGTGACTTCTCGGAAGATACATTGGATGGGCTACTTCTTCCCACACTAGAACATGACATAGTAGAGTTTGTGTGCAAATACCATAAACATCAAGATTTATCCCATGAGATCCACATATTGGCACATGATTTGTAACAAATTACAACACCATGTCCCTTTTCCACATGGGACCTATATTTGATGGAAATTATGTCCATCATCAAGAGATGGTCATAACTTCATAATCATGGCCACATAATACTTTTCTAAGTGGGTAGAAGCCATGCCTCTTACCACCGTGTCTAGATCTCAGTAATTGAAAATTTCATTCTTAACCAAATCATTTATAGGTATGGGGTCCCACAAATCATTATCTCAGATAATGTCACATATTTCAAGAATGAGGAAGTACATGAATTGTGTGAAAGGTTCAAGATAAATCACCATACGACTTCTCTCGATTATCCTTAGGATAATGTACAGGCTAAGGCTATCAAAAGGACATTAAAATCCATTCTCCTTAAGACCGTCAAGGAGAAAAAATGATATTGGCATTTAAATATTTTTCCGACCTTGTGGGCCTATTAAAAATTAATAAGAATGCCGAGGGGGCAACCCCTTTTCTTTGGTATTTGGTGTAGAAGCAGTTTTACCACTTGAAGTCAAAATACCTAGTCTTTGTATCTCATTGCAAGGAATTTTGGGAGAAGAAGGCTATTGAGAGGTGCAAATATCTTAATTAGAAATTATTGATGAGGCTAGACTCAACACTGAACAACAACATAGCATTTATGCTAACCAGGATGGCTTGGAAATACAACAAGAAAGTCTACGAGCATGAAATATATGAGGAATATTTAGTTTTAAGACTTGACATCGAATAGACAAAAATACCAATAAAGGAAGGAAATTCAGACCCAGGTGGTTGGGTCCATATCGAGTAATAGAAGACTACAAAAATGGGGCATTTCACTTATGTACACTAGAGGGTGAGGAGTTTAGTGAATCTGTAAAATCTCTTCACCTGAAGAGGTACATGTATGATCCATTAGCATTTTCATATGTACATTACTGCATCTACATTGCATTTTCATCTGCTAGTTCATTCTGTAAAATTTGTGATCAAGGGACTTATTCTTATAGAAATTCCTAAAAACTTCTAAAAATGTTGGCAAAACATTCAAATCATGCCTCTACAAATCTTCATGGTATCATCAATTGTTTCCAAATCATTTCATTGATCCAAACAAGATAAGACAAAGTTTTGACAGTAACCATACCAAGGCCTGCATACTTGGTTCTACTTATAGTCTCTTTCTAGATTAGGTGTCTTTTCCTATAGTATGTTCTATAAGCTTCATGGTGTCGCATCTATCCCGTACACATCTCTTTGGAAATAAGAACATTCTAAACATTTTTCCTAGATAAATAAGTCAAATGAAAATCCACAGAAAATTTTTATTTTACACATTTCTCTACCCTACCAACCTTCGATGTTGAGCCTGTGTCTCTTACTAGTGATGTAGGGTTGGGAAAGGAGAGAAATACCACGACTCGATTATGCCTTGTCCACGATGATGAACCCGTACTTCCTACTAGTAGGATGGGGAAAGGTTTAGGGGGTATCTTTGAAAAACTTAAAAGTTAGAAACTATTCATTCAAATATTGTGAAATCATAAATCAAAACAAAGTGACTTAGATGTCCAAAATTCCAAAAGATCTTAAAACCTCAAAACCAGATTTTGTCAACTAAGAGGCCATCTATAGATTGAAGTCTAGATAAAATGGTAAGTAATTCACATTATAAACTATGAAGAAAACTTGAGAGGAGTGAGGTTGTAGTGTCTCAATTTGGTTTTGTTAAATCCTTTAATTTCTCTCATCACTACCATTCAACAATTTTTCATAACTTGTGCCCTTTCTCACTCTTGGTGTTGATCCCTCACATCTTACTAGTTGTGTGGAGTTAGGAGTAGGGAAATTTCATTCACTTATCATATCACTGTATCACCATGTTTTTCTAAAACAATACTAAGTACCAAATATTTCTTAAAGAAACTAAAGTTCAACATTAAAATTTGTTTGCATTATCGTATATCAACATTATAAGATAAAAAAAGAAATCATTCTGTAGCATTCATATCCACTTTGCATACATTAAGAAAGGCATAGAAAAATGGGATTTATAAACATCTAGATTACACATGTGAAATAATCCAAGATGAATTCAACTAAGATACAATGGATTACCGAACCAAAAAGAAGAGTTTGTATATATTGTAATGAGTCAAGTTTGTGTACAATGCCATCACGCAATGGGCATGGTCAAAATGCTCATAATGAGCCCAAAATATACAAAAAAATCATATAATGCCCGAAAAAATGGTAACAAATCAACAAAGGCCCAATGTCCAATCAATCCCTCTAAGATCCCTCAGACGAGTGCACAACCGTGTCCAAGACTCCTACTATGGATAAGACGATGACAACGTGTTGAATGGTGTGAGTTCTCATGGTGGAAGCTTTTGTCCATGGTCTCATTGCAAGAATTAATCCACCTTATCATTCTATCGGTTGCCTCATACCTATCCACCTGAGTACAAAGAGAGATCATCACCTTTGCTACTCTCTAAAAAAGTGCAAACACATAGATGTGTCTGTCACCTACTAGCAGCTAGCCTAAATCCCCAGTCAAATTAGTTTAGGTCTTCCTTGAGGGGATGAGTAGGATTTCCATGCACACCCATAAAATAAGCTCTCACCACTATTTTGCAGTCACTGCAAGAAATAAAATAAGAAGAAACAACAAGTTAGGAAATTACAAAACGAAAAAAGAGAAGTACCAACTAACATTTCTAACTAACAAAGTCAAGAGAAGAGTATCAACATACTCGGATCTCCAAGCATTCATGTAGGGTTAGTGGTTTTTCCTACTTTGGTAGTCACTGTGGGGCCTCCCTAAAGCCAAAGGTGAGACATTTTCTTATTGCGGGAAATCTTCTCCCTCTCCATCTTGAGGAAGTGGTCCCTCCAAAACCAAGGTCTCTCTCCGCACTTTCCTCCTCCCGTGCCGCTCTCAATATATCATGAGTTTCATGCCACTTAGGATCAATCTCATCCTCCTCCATATGGGTTTCCTCACAAAGCTCACCACCTAACCCCTCATCCCCTATATCCTCTCCAACTTACTCCTCATTGGTCTCATCTCTTGTGTGATCCTTGGATTTAGAGTCTAAATAATTTGGGCTTATCCTCCTCTCCACTCGAGTGGGAACAGCCACAATCTGAAGTAAAGGTGCTTGAGGGGCACCATCTTCCCATTAGGTATGGACCACATGCCTAACTACAATAGGAACATCTAGAATAACCACATTCCAGCCAAGATCCCCTCTAGGGCCCTTCTCTCGGCCTCCCGAATAGTCCTTATACTGGTGCCACTAGAGGAATAATATCTACATAAGGGAGCTAAACTTCTTAGGAACACAGGTCGAATGGATGAATCTCAACTCTTCTTGCCCTCTCAACTAACCGCTATGTGGTAGAGCAAGATACCACTTTGCTCACCTCTTTCCCCACAACTTTGTCATATCCTAGTAGGATGTGATAACCATGTCTTCTATAGTCAAAGAATCCACTAGCTCATGTGGCATCCAAAGAACTGACATCGTTGTCCACCTTTCTACCCGAAAAACCCCAAGTCTTGCACTTGTATTCTGCTCCCATAGGGGGAAATACACTCATATACCAAGCTCATAACTAGTGTGGGATGGCTCGGAAACTATCCCTATAACCTGATGACCTCATATAGGTCATGATAGGTAGCCCCCCAGGATGTCTTATCCCCATGAATATATGCGGCCATGCCCCTTAATTTGTGCAATAATGAGATCCAAACAATAGAGGAGAGTATCACCTCCCTCATTCTCGATCAATCACGAGGACAAGATACCCATGATGGGGTTAGGAGCGGTGGAAATAAATTGGACATTTATCCCCTTTTTTGAGCCAAATGAAACAAAGAAATCCTCCATTTATTTGACCAACGAGTCATCATAGACCTAGATCATGTTGTCTCCAAGGTCAATCTCCTCCCAAGTATCAAAAGCCCAAGAATGTGGTATACATCCTCCAGGGTGATAGTCCACTCACCCTGGCACCTGACAACCGTAAAGTGTTCCATTTTACATCCCAATAAGAAAAAAATTCACACAATATGTGACTCACAAGAGTGATATGGGGTACCTGTGCAATCCTCCAAATCCCTGCCCTCTAGAGAATATCTATCTCATCCTGAGTCATTTTGTCTAAAATCTCTAGGATCTAATCACACTCCCTCTCACGACTCTAGCGGATGTATTCATCCTTCTTCTGCATCCACCAAAACATAGAAAAATAACAAGTTCGTAACGTATTTTAAAGGATAAGATCACCAAAAACAAGATAAAATGTCAAAAATCCAAAAAAAATCAAGTTAGCATGCATTTTGGTCATTATGTTCGTAACCATCACCTGCTTAGGGTGGTGGTCCTAGGCCAATTTTTCAAACATGTTTTAACCCTAGAAAATGCTCAAAACAAAAAAAAAATACCATTTTGGACAAAATGAAATACTTCCCTATGGGTGCCCCCCTAAAGACTCATTTAAGACGATAAATTTTGAAAATGATCCCCTCTAGGTAAACTATTCAACATTTTTACATTTTAGGTTTAAAAATGCAAAAGTGAAAAAAACAACCTTAGACCGTGTAGGTCAATCTCCTACTCATGGAGGCATGATCACAATCTTGTAATGGTCATTTCGGCTATACTCTCATTGAAAATGGTCACCATGGGTTTAGAGCTCGAAAGTCACCAAATTGAATATGAGAAAATGAATTGAAAAATGAGTTTGTTTGATATATATATGTTGTTTTGACCACGTTTTGAGTGTATGTGTTCACGGGGCTAAAGCATTGGCACGGTATATCTATATACCCAACCAAATGGTAAGTCCTCTTGTCATTTTCATTTAGTGTTTATTTTTCGATGTTTTA
This sequence comes from Taxus wallichiana var. yunnanensis, assembly GCA_018340775.1. Lineage (NCBI taxonomy): Eukaryota > Viridiplantae > Streptophyta > Pinopsida > Cupressales > Taxaceae > Taxus > Taxus wallichiana. The sequence goes on along the minus strand of CM031243.1, from coordinate 300,264,568 downwards.
TCTACCTTCACTTGAGTCTTCTCTTCCTTTTACAACTAGCAAGAGTCCGGATGGTGACATTTCGACACACGGGTGTGTCGCATATAGCTTCTAACTCCTTGTTTCGGAAATGCCATACTTAGACTCTATGTTTTATGCCTCTTCATGGCTAAGATGCTTCTCCAAGGGGGAAATATGTATGCACCCAAAATTAGATGTGTTAAATAGTTAAAAATCGGTTAAAAATTTCCCCAATGATGATTCATGTCCTTTCAGAAGATGTTCAAGCTCTTAAATCCATCTGTAGTGTATATTTGTAGCCTAGACATCGTTACTTATCCTTTCCACACTTTCTTCCAGCTTCCCACTTCTTCTGTGCAAGTTTTGCCTTGAGTTCTAGGACCGCCACCTAGGCGGGTAGTGGTCCTTTGACCACTACCCTGCATCTGAGCCACTGGTCCTACCCATTTTTCCAAAATCTATCATGTGTGTTTTTAACATGTGACACTTCACTTAAATTCACTTTTAGGATGCATTTGTAAACTAAATTGTCTAAAAATATTTTTGATTTCTTGGTTTTCCTTCCCTCTTCTATTTTTTAATACATTTAGTTAGTTGGAACTGGCTCTTCTTTCCTTGGGCATGAAGGCACATCTCAGCCCCAATTCCTATATATTCCATACATGTATTCAAGCAAATGGCCTAACAATTTTTTTGTATCTTGCATAGTATTTCTGCTAAAATCTTGCTAGGCAATGCATAACCAAGCTTAGATATCTTATGTTATCTCTAAACCACTTACATTGCAACTAGACTACCTTCAAGCTACCATTTCTCAAGCGTCATCTTCTCGTTGTTGTTATTGCATTCCCAATCCCTTGGACTCATATGGACACACAAAGAAAGAAAGGAACAAACAAAGGGGACAAATATAGATACAACCAAATTTTCTAAAGCTCTTGCTTATCCAAGTTGGAATTACTTGTTTGTTTGCTTCATTCATCAAATTGTCAATTTTGTATCATTAGTTTCAATTACATATAAAATAGAGTAGAAAAATTGTTCATTTCAATTGATTAGGCAATTACAAGTAGATAAAATAATTAGAAAGCTTTCTCTTTGACATTACTAGGAAGTAATGGGGAACAATAGCTCTTCTAGGGTTATGATTTGTTCTTCACCTCTAAGGTAGGGTTTGAAGGGTTTTTGATTAAATTAGGTTATCTGTTTTAGATTTAGATTTACATATTCACACAATTAATTAGCTACATCTAGTTAATTACTTGTATTTAGTTTTTTTATTAGATTAAAAGTATTGCTTAAAAACCAGAAAAGATAAAAACATTTACTTTTTTTAGATTATTTTTCTTTTATTGTTTTTCTTTGATATACTTTGTGAAAACACCAAAAACATAGATTAAATTTCCTTTGATAGTTAGCTTGTTTTACCAAAATCATTTCAATTCATTCTGCATGACCATCAATGGCCCACAACAAGAAAAGACGTACGATTGTGATCCTTTGGTCCCACAACCCAATGGGCTGGAATTGTTGACAGAAATTGATACGCGTTTACACTTGCAAGTTTTACACACACCTGCTAGGTTTTATGAGAAAATAGAACAATTAGACATGCTAAACATCACAGGTAATCAAGCCTACGATTATTGGACTACTCTTGACAACATGGTTTGATTATGTGCATGACCATATAAGGACCATAGCCCCTATGAGTTTTCATTTGTGATCCTCAGGTCCTACAACCCAACTTGCTTGCGACCCGAGTTGAACATCATTACACAACTTTCATTATTGAACATAGCAGCCGATCAGGCTAAGACTTTATAGACTAGACTAGAAAATCATCCATAGTCCCTATGGTTTCAATACGCCTCTTGTTTACAATTCCATGATCTTGTCTAGAAATCTATACGAGGCGCCCACAAGTTACTTTACTTGTTTTCAATAACTAGCAAATGGAATCTCGATAGATCTCGATATTGATTGGAGTCTTTGAGAAGTTATTATATCAGATCGATCCATCACACCACTTCAAGTTAGGAGAGCATTCTTTTCCTTAGACTCGCAAATCCTGATATTGTGTGTCGAAGATATAAGGTTACCTCATTAGTTTATCCATGATCACCACATTCACATCCATTTCTATTCTACACTGGCTATCTCGGCGACCTCGGAAGTCGAGTGCAAAGAAGGTCATGTATTGATTTTATTTTGTATAGTGTCTATTTTTATTTAAAACAAGTTCACATTAAGCTTCTTCTCTGGAAATATTCTTTTCTTCTAATTGAATCAATAACACTTGTTTTTTGGGATTAAAAAGAAATATTCTTTATTTTTCTTGTATTGCACTTAGTGAAATTCATACCCTTAACCTCTTCATAATTTTTTCTCATCAAATATAATTTGTGGATTTGGGTTTTAAAACTTGTGCACTTGCATTATTGAGTTTGTTAAATTATAGCTAATCTAAATTGTGGGAAACCTATATGCTGGAAGTCATGCCCATCTGATGGTTGAAAAATTGAACCGTAGCTCACATTTTGCACACTCTCTATACCAAATCACTAAAAACAAACTACACATTTCTTAAACAATAGCTTTCCGGAAGAAGCTATCAATGATCACACGATCGAGAGGATTAACTATGGGCTCCATCTAGTTTCTTTGTCTAGTCATCATCTTAGAGAAGGATCTCCCACGCTAAAACTTACCTAAAACTAGCCATATTTGTCTAATTTTATAAGGCACCTTTGTTAACTAAAAATTCTATCCTACTCACAGTTAATCCTAAATGGAATAAGCCACAACATAAAATCTACAACTTAGGATTTCATGTTTGTTAGATTTTTGTCTACTTGTGTTTTGAGGTGTGAGTTGCATTTCTTCATTATTTCTTATCCTTTTATGCCCCACATCATAAATGGTGTATTCTGGTTTTATTTTGGGTTTATTAGGACTCCTCATAGTCATACTCAGTCTCAGGGTTGGCCCTTTTATTTGATCCTAATCACCAAAACTTCATTTTTGCTCTTCCTAGATTTCAAATCAACTGATATTGGTCCATTGACCGCATCGGTTGTATCATCTTACCCACATCGGTTAATCGACCAATGTCAATTTATATGCTTTTTGGTTATTTTTTCCAGATTAGTATTATCCACCTTCATGTTCTTTTCATGGCTTTTTCTACCATTTTTATCCCACTCTTAAGTCTCGATATCATTTTTCGGATCCGGTGGACCTATATTCACCTTTCATTTCCAAATATTCAAATCTCTTATTTTTCAAGTAATTGACATTGATCCGAGCCAACCACGGGTGGTTACCCTCATACTTGGTATCGGTTACTCTAATCGACATTGATCTCTCGTATTCGACTTTCTAATCGAATGCAATGTGATATAATCACTCATTTTGGACTAATTTTCCCATTACTTATGTAGTTTCTATATCATCGGTAAAGATAGGAATACCTATTTTATCAAGACTCACATGGTATTGATTCATAAATAATCTAGCACTCTCGTGTTTCATGCTATCCGCTAGCCGATACCACTTATATCATCACCGATGGACCCCGATCAGGATCTTTCATATACCCACTAGTGATGAGGAGTTTGTAAGACTCCTTAATCACATCCTGTTGCTCTGCATTACTATCTCATTCATTCATCTACCCATGACTCATCATGGTAACTTGTATATGACATGCTTGTGTCCATTCCTCCTACCCTCGCACCCACATTTACATCAACTACTACTCTTTGGGCCTTACCCTCTTCCACCTTACCACTTGTGGTGTCCCAAACAGAACCTACATAATTGATATCTCTACACCTACAACATTTTTTACACCTTTAACATTTTTGCTCCTACAATGTTAACTTGCATTCCTTCCTCAAAAGTTTCTTACTCGACACCGCCACATATCGGGATGCCACCTATGTCATACCCTCCTCATCTACCCCCTTATAATGTAGGGGTTGCCTAGTCATCACAACCTACCAATGATCTTATAAAATGATGATGGAAAAGATGCAAACATTTGAAGAATCTATCTCTAGCTCACATAACTCTCTGACATACGATGATATTTACAATGAGCCCATTCACCCATTTATTTTGATTCCTACATACCCTACCCATTGGGAAATTCCTAAATTCAACCGATTTAATAGGAAATAAGACCCGCAACAACACTTGTGTTCTTTTAAACATGTGTGTTATCTGATCGCTCATGATGACGCTTTTCTCTTACAAACATTCCCAACATCCTTGACAACACTAATTTTATATTGGTAGTGTTATACCTAGGCATTCCATATTTTCATTCAATCGGGAGCTTAGGATTTTCTAGACCACTTTTCTATCAACATTGTCAAAGAAGGTCACCATGAAAGACTTGTATGTAACATGCCAATACGAAGATGAATATATCACAAATTTTTTCGCTCGTTAGTGGAGCCTCGATCAACCAAATCACATTCCAACTACCTCAAATGGAGTTAATAGAGTTATTCACCAGATCTTATGCTAGAGACATCTCAAAACTCTCCAATTTCAGACCTTGTGCACATTTGATGAAGCATTCACCATGGCCCTAAACTTAAAATTCATTCCATTAAAGAGAAGAAGATATAATTGCGTAATAAGAATGTTGCATTTAAATCAAACGATAAATATTCTTCTTACAAACTACAAAATAATTACTCTAAATCAAAAGGATCTACCAACACAGTAGTTTTGAAATCCAGCCCATCTCACCCATCCAACCAATCAAATCCTTCTTCTAATCTTTCTCCTATTCAAGATTTCCAGTTCAAGTGGGAGCAATGAAAATATACTCCCATAAGAGATCCCTACTCTTTAGTTTTAGAAAAACTTCTAAAATCTAGAGTAGTCACTCTTCCACTCGTCAAACCACATGTTGGTTTTGATCCCTCTCATCCTATGTGTACATGGTACAAAGAAAATTATTACTACAACTATCATCGTGTTAGAGGTCATAGTGACAGTAATTTTATAACTTTAAAAAATATCATCAAAGAAATGTTAGATAACGGAGATCTCGACTTGGATAATCCTAATACACAAGCTAATTATAACCTTCACATCTTCAAGAATCCATTCCCAAATCACACCCCTTCTTCTAACGAAATTGACAAAACCTCAACCAATGACAGTAACATTCGTGAGGTTTATGTTGTTTTCGACATCATACCAGCTCTTCCTGCTGAATTTCCTGGTACTCCATCTATCAAGGAGATTCTTACATGAGCTCCTTCATCCACAGAGGGACTTTTTTCATCTTCTCCTTTATCCATAGAGGAGTCTTCCTTATCACCTCCTTCACCCAAGGAGGAATCCACCATATCCATAGATGTAGTTTCCCCACTCACTTCTCAACCTGGTGAACAACTCATAGTATTTAATCTTCTACCCATGGGAGATTCATGCTTAGCTTCTTCTTTGCAAAAATATGAACTTACCTCAACCAACTTGTCATCTCCACTACCCATAGGGTTTCCATTAGTAGTGTCTCTACCTATTGGTGACAATTATCCATTAGCATTCAAGGATCATGTTTATTTTCTCTCATCTTTTTTATCCATAGAGTCTGAAGCCAACCATTTCCCTATCTCACAGAGATTCTTTATATGGATTACTACCAAATCAACATCATCCCCCTACAGTGGTGCCATTTTCACGTTTGGTTTACCACTTGGATTATGTTGACAATTCCATGCTCTGGAGACACCTTCGGCTTCTTTTCTCAACTCAAATGCAAATAATGTCTACCGATACTTCCAGAATCTATCCAAAGGTGTTTTAGATAACCAAACACAACATGCCCATGCCGATTATAGTGACCTCTTCTTCATGAACCTCACCTACACCTAAACCTTTACCATCAAATAATTTTTTTCCTTTGCTAACACCTTACTCCGCACCTATATCTTCCTTCGCATCCAGGACCCATTTCCACATTGGGAGTCATGTCAACATCAATCCTAGTCTGTCCTCCTATCAAACTAGATTTAGCCACCTCCTCACAAGCTATCACAAATAATATTCCCCCACGTAAGAGGAAGACCCAACCTCTTAGGCTGCATACACTGACTTTTCCCACTACCCCTCTGTCACCTTCACCACTTCCATCTATCCTTGGTCCCTACCCATCAACCTTGGCTAAGCGACCTCCTACCTAGAGTAAACCAAAGGCACAAAATCATACCTCGACCCAAATTACCCGTAAAACTTACGCCATTTCCATCACCTACATCCTTTCTACTTCTTATACCTACACCAATTCTAGTATCCTAATCATTACCTATGTCATTCATTTATCTTCAACTAGTACCTTCCACATTGCCTCTTACTACGACCTTCACCGCACCTCCATTATCACCTTGTCTAACCCGACCCCTTCCGCCATCTTCCTTCCCTTATACATCACACACTTCTTCTTCACCTTTACCCAAGAAGGTGCAACCAAAGCCCAAGAACCCACTACCCCCAAAGAGGTAGTTAAACCTACACCACCTTTAACAACTAGTTCACCTACTCCATATTTACCCAAGAAGGTGCAATCCAAACCTAAAACTATACTATCTACCAAATAGATGGTCAAACTTACTCAACCTATGATTCCACATCCAAAGTGGTGCCTCTCCCACCAAAGTCACCCACACTTCCATCCAAACCCACACTTTACATTGTGACCCATTGGATGGGTCTTGCGCCAATATCTTAGCTAACCTTTTGGAAACCTCTATCATCACATTTCCATGACTTAGATTATACGAACCACTCAAACCTAAACTAGAAAGTTTTGACAATACCAAAATTTTTGCTTACCATCGTGTACCAGGGCATGATGTGGAAAGTTGTAAGGCTCTTAAGACTATTCTTCTCCAACTATGTCCTCTCGAAGAAAACTTTTATGATGATTATCTTTTAGATGAGGACCATATTCCACCTACACCTATCACCATACATCTTTGTCCCTCACCTAGTCAAGTAACCTTCATCCCCCTCCACAAACCTTTTATCCTCCTCCAACATTTGAGATCAATATGGTCTACATAAGAGAGCTAGCCAAACCTTTGCCAAAATGTCAATGTGTTGCATTGTTTTCACAAAACCAGTATATGCCCTCACCATATTTTTTTCTATCTTATCACTACACCTATCATGACTCACTTTCTCCTTTACCACAGATTAATATGGTTCAAATTGCCACTCAAGCCTAGAAGGACAAAGGAAAGGAGAAAACAACTAGCTCATCTGCTACTCTTTTACCCAATATTCCATCTGCACCTGCACCAAAAATCACCATTCGTGGACCTAAATACCCTATTTATGATAGGGTTACCCATCGTACAATTCTTAAATAGTTATATCAATCTCCTCTCAAATTGTCTTTGTACGACCTTGTCCAAACATCTCGAGTCTCATCAACTGACCCTCATTGAGTTTCTATAATCTATTGAGGTACTACCTAAAGACCTTATTCCTATTTCATCCATTATCACTCCTTACCATGTGGCCTCTCTCACCACTTCACCCCCTTACTCTACTCCCTCTACCCCTCATCAAGTAGTCACTCTCGCTTTCTTTGACATTGAGATTTTACATCTCCAATCGGATGATCTTGAACCCAACCTATTTATCTCTATCTACGTTGATAATATACACATTCAATGTGGTATGATCGATGGTGGTGCCAATATTAACATCATTTCCTCTCATATGTATAACCAAATGCGCATCCCTACCAATTGTATGCATAATAACCCAGTTATGTTGTGTTCATTCAATAATGCCATGAATTTCACCCTCAGCATAATCATTCTCCACATTCATGTGGGCCCCTATAGAATTCTTGAATTATTCTATGTCTTACAGGAGGAATTCTAGTATAACATGCTATTTGGATAACCTTGGATCCACGCCATGGGTTGTGTTCCTTCAACCTTATACTGTTGTTTAAAATTTGAACATGAAGGGCACAACTATACCATTCCAATTGACCCTTCACCATTCAAGACCTATAAAATATTATATTGACCCATGATTTCCTTATACCGCTTTAAGGCATCTACCATTTGTTACCACTTCTTCTTCCACCACTACCTCATCCACCAATGCTGCCACTACATCTTCCACAACTAACGATCCGAGGATCCTCACAGAAACATGGATCTAAGATCTTGTTAGAATTAGTTGCAGTCAATTCCATGGCATGGATAAAAATTAGATGATTCCGTTGATATCTTGTTTGTAGGAAATAGAGCTCGTATGTAAAAGTTATGGCTCGCTGAAATTTTTGGGTAACTGGAAAATTTAGGGGATTGTGCATAGGTTGAACATGTGTACACTCATCAAGTGGACCAATGAAAATATGATACATGGAAATATGGAAAATAAATAAATAATAATATTAAAAATTTAGCCACACCCATTTATTACTCCACATTGGCCACATTATTTAATTTCGAATTAAATTTGCCAACTATTATCCTTATATTTCAACACACATTTTCCAAACAGCCATTTATTAAAATATCCATGCACAAATACCTACCATGTCACACCCCTTATCTCTCTAATCACCCACATTCAGTAACCCATCCTTGGGGATAATATAGCTCTTAAGCTAACAACTACATACACCACCCACCTATATAAATGCCTTCCTATTTTCATGCCCAAAAAATGTGGGATCTTATCCCTATGTAAAATGTGCCCCACGTGGAGTGGGACTTTAACTCCGAGCTTCTTGGGTAAAAGGATAGGTTCCCAACCATTATACCTAGAGCTATGAAATGTTATGAAAGGAGCTATGTTTTACTAGTATAGACACGGGAAAGTGACTGTGTTATTGTTTTGCTCATAACTTGAGCTAGTGATGAAATTTTGAGATGAAGTAAAAAGTGACTCCTATTATTTTTGGTAGAGGAACATGATGAGAAGATAATATTCTTGTATAAATCATTATAAATATTTATTTTCAAGATTTTAATAGATCGGTCCCATTCAACCGGACCTAGAGATGTAGGCCACAAGTGTCGAACTCCATTATCAATTCTTGTGTCAAATTGCTAGTGATTCATCTCTTTATTTTCTATTTTTACATAGTAATTTTAGTTTTAATTCTTTTATTAAAAATACAAAAGGATATAATATTCAATTTTTATATCAAAAATCAATACAAAGCAAAGTTAAGTGTGTGCACAATTGCTAGTTAAAATTGATTTTTAGATCACTGGTATTAGAGCTGGTTTTGACTGATTTTTGGTTTAGATTAACTATTTTTGGATTGCAAGTTGTGTTTTGGATGTTAACAAGGTCTCAATCTAAGAAGGGTGAAGGACATTTAGTTGAAGGAGATCCCAAAATTTGTACGAGACCATCTCGAAGTCCTACAATGGTGGATCGAGAGGAAGAAAATTTTTGTCAATCATTCCTACAAATGAAGGAAATGATGGAAAAAATGTACCAAGATAGACAAAGGGAAAAAGTAACTAGAGAAGGTAAGAAAGAAGAAAGCTCTAGTTCTGATAATCCTAAAATAGACCCTTTGAAATCTGATTTTCCTTCATTAAAGTTAGATATCAAGTTTGAATTACCTATGTATACTTTGGAGAGCTAAATGCAAAGAAGTTGGATAACTGTGTCAAGAAGATAGAAGTATATTGCAGGGTTCGGAGAATTGTTGATGATGAAAAAAATATTCATCTGGAAACTCTTCGAATGGGTGGCACAACACTCATTTAGCGGGAGAGTAAGCTTTAGGAAGTGGAAGAAACCAAAGGTATAAAAATCAATTCTTGGTCTAAATTTGTTTCAAATCTTAGGCAACAATTTTATCCTCTTTGTTGTAAGCAACAAGCTATGATGGATTGGAAAACATTAAGACAAAGTAAGGGAAAAATTGTTCAAGAATTCACACAGGAATTTAGGAAAAGGGATTTAATTCTAGGAATTTCCCTAAACATAGAAGAAACACTACTTAAATATATTGGTGGATTGCATAGTTATCTAAGGCATATGATACTTGTTTTAGGTCCTAATAATATTGATGCAATATGTGTTCAAGTAACCCATTTGGAAGCATGAGGGAAAATGACAAAGGAGTCCTCTTTCTCTTCTTTTAAACAAAAGAACAAGAAATCTGAAGGAAAAGGTTCGAAAGAACAAGGAAAAGGAAAGGGTAAGCATAAGACAAACTCTACTGTTAAGAAGGAAGATGAAAAACCATTTTGTAATCATTATAAAAAGAACCATGATGAGTCTAAATGTTGGAAATTACATCCTGAATTGAAACCTAAATGGATGGTTAAGAAAGGAAAGGAAAAGAAAACAAACACTGCAGTTCATGATCTTGGGTCAGATTCAGGTGATGAAACCAAGATCACAGCTATGATTTTTCAAGGTAAATCAAAAATTTAAATTTCCAACAATAGTACTACAAATGTTGCATCTTCTTCTAGTAAAAAAACTATACATGATGATAAGAAAAGGAATGAGATTTTCCACATTAGAGTGATTTCAAAACATACGAAAATTGATACTTTTTTTTATAGTGGATCTCGAGTTAATCGATTTTTGAGGAGGTTGTAAATAAATTAGGACTCAAAACTAATCCACATCCTAAGCCTTATCATTTGGGATAGATTTGTGATGATGCAAAACTATAGGTAATTAAAACTTGTACTTTCATTTTCCATTACGACAAGTTTATAGATGAGGTTGAATTGGATGTAGTTCCTTTGGATATTTTTGGGGTGGTTTTGGGAAGTCCTTATTTGTATGATCGTAAAGCAATCTTCTATAGGGAAGAAAAATAAATATTTTCTTGTAAAGGATGGAATTGAGTTTATTGTTATAGCTCACCATGAAAAGAATAATCTATCCTTGGTAACTACAGTCAAATGAAAAGGTTGGTAAATTCAAGAAAAGTTTTGTACTCATGGTGGTCAAAAACAAAGAGAAAGAATATGAGATGGCTTTTGAGACTTGTGATCTGAAACATAAGGATGAATTGGTAAAAATTGTTTCTAATTTTGATGATGTTTTCCAGGATCCACAAGGTCTACCTCCCAAAAGAGGGGTTTAACATAAGATACAGCTTGCTTGAATGCACTTCTTCCCAATATCGTAATGTATAAGTTGTCGAGTAGTAAAGAATGAGTAAATCAAGAGACAGTAATGGAAATTTTGGCTCAAGGTATAATTCATCCAAGTACATCCCCATGTGGTTCACCAATTATTTTGGTTCCTAAAAAGGATGGCACTTGGAGAATGTGTGTTGATTTCTGTGCTTTAAACAAGATTACTATAAAGAATTGTTACCCTCTTCCTAGAATAGATGATTTATTGGATCAATTAAAGAGTGTAATTTATTTCACTAAGTTAGGCTTAAGAAGTGGTTATCACCAAGTAATAATTGCAGAAGGTGATGTTTGGAAAACTACTTTTAAAATGAAACAGGGATTGTTTGAATGGTTAGTGATGGATTTTGGTTTGTGCAATGCACCAACAACATTCATGAGAGTTATGAATGATATATTTAGACCATTCATTGATAATTTTGTTATTGTCTACTTAGATAATATTCTTATTTTCAGTAAATCATGGGATGAACATGTTAAACACATCCGAGAAAGACTTAGATGCACTAAGGAGAGAGAAATTGTATTTGAAGATGTCAAAATGTGAATATGGAAAAAATATTTAATTTACTTGGGTTATATTGTAGGAAATGGTGAATTGAGAATTGATCCTGTAAAAAACAGAGGTTATTGTGAAATGGCCTAGACCCACTAATGTGATAGAAGTTAGGATTTTTCTAGGAGTAGTTCGATGCAAGAGAATTTATTGCTAACTTCTCATATATTGCATCTCCTTTGCATGCTTTGAAAAGTATTAAATAAGTCTTTTAGTGGGGAGGAAAGCAACAGAAAGCCTTTGATACATTGAAAGAGAAGATAAGTACCACTCTGATCTTGGCACTTCTAGAGTTGCAATATTCATTTGAAATTGAGACAGATGCTAGTGACTACGCAATGGGGGCAGTTTTGATACAGAACAAATGACCAGTGTGTTACCATTCAGAAACCTTTACAAGTGTGGTAAGAAACTATCCAACTTATGATAAAGAGTTGTATGCTTTGGTTCAAAGTGTTAAAAAGTGGAAGCATTATTTAATGGGAAAAGAAACAATTATACATATTGACCATCAACTACTTCAATACTTACAAACAAAAACCAAATTGCAGCAATCTAGACATTTTAGGTGGATGGGATTTTTGCAACAATTTCATCTTGTAATAAGGTATAAAAAAGGTATTCAAAACAAGGTTTCCAATATGTTATCTAGACCACCAGTGGTAGTAGCATCTATCCTTTTATAGCATAGTTCTTTGGCTCATGTTAGTTACAAGGAACAATATGTTAATGATGTTGATTTTAGAGAAGTGTATGAGGATCTAGTAAGTGGGAAAAAGTAGGAGAAAAATACTATCATTTGCATGAAGGATTGTTATATCATTTTCATAAACTTTGTATTCCAGAAAATGAACGTGTGCATATGATTAAGGAAGCACGTACTTCTCTTATTTTGGGGCATTTTGGTGTTAGTAAGACAAGTAGGAGAAAAATATTATCATTTGCATAAAGGATTGTTATATCATTCTGTAAACTTTGTATTCCGAGAAAATGAACGTGTAGGATCTAGTATATCATTTTGGGGCATTTGTATGAGGATCTAGTAAGTGGGAAACAAGTAGGAGAAAAATATTATCATTTGCATGAAGGATTGTTATATCATTTTGGTAAACTTTGTATTCTAGAAAATTAACGTGTGCATATGATTAGGGAAGCATGTACTTCTCTTATTTTGGGGCATTTTGGTGTTAGTAAGACAGGTTGCACATCTACAAAAATATTGTTATTGGCCTAGAATGCATGAACATGTAAACAGTATATTAAGGGATGTGTTCTTTGTGCCACAAGCAATCCAAGTAATAGGAAATTAGGACTTTACACTCCTCTTCCTATTTCGACAAGGCCTTGGGAAAGTGTTTCCATGTACTTTGTAGGAGGCTTTCCCATGACATGGAATAAACATGATTACTTATATGTGGTAGTGGATAGATTTAGCAAAGGTGTGTCTTTGGTTCCATGTACTAAACAAATAATCTGGTGAAGGAATTACACATTTATTTTTTTAGTTTGTGCGGGTTCATTTCGGATTATCTACTTCGATTATATCGATCGATTTCTAGATTTCTTGGGAATTTTGGTCAAATTATGGGGGTCAATGGACACAAAACTGAAAAATAGCACTACTTTTCATCCATAGAGCGATGGTCAAATAGAGGTTATTGTTGTTGCAAATCAGCACACCCCTGGATCTTGATTATATTTCTAGTTTGATCATACTAGCATCCAAAGTGTGATTGCACAACATTGAATCCTTTCCCCAAGTGTGGGAATTTAAAAATGAGAAAGGAATCTCTAGATTAGAGGCTGGTTCCTCAACTCCTCTAATCAGCTATTTTACTTACACAATTACAGAGGTTTAAACTCCTAAATCTACTCTAAATTCCAAGGAGACAGAGATAGAGAATGCAAAAAGAAAGAACTAATGCTAATAGGTGATGCACCAAAGGAGTTTTAGACACCTAATGCTACATGAAATACACAATCCACAAGGAAACACAACACAAAACATGCACAAATGCTCAAAATGTAATGCAAGATCAAGAAATCAATGATAGATATATAAAAGGATTGAAGGATTTTAATCACAGAACATATATCAACATCTCAGATCCAATACAGTACATTACAGTGATCCAGACGCAAGAAAAGGTGCTGCATTACATGGAAAGGTAAAATTTCTTCACAAATTCTGCCAAGGAGGAAGAAAAAGGAAGTTGCAGAGCTGAAAAAGTGTCTCCTTTTGCAAAATGAACTCATTCTAGCTTTTACAGTGTAAACCACGACCCCAGGAGAGAGAAACATGGGAAAATGTGAAGGGGGTTAAACCATTGAACAAAATGCCATCAAAACAGCGTGGGTGACCTGACAGACCCATTCCTTGACATTTTTAACCATGCTGGGAGAGAATGCGAGCCATTCTTCATTAAAATCGGTGGTTGAAACGTCATTTCTGTTCATGACCATGTGCCAGAAGTGTTTTTTCATTTTCTCTCTCCAAACTCCACCAAAATTAAAAATTTACCTCAAAATCTTGTAGATAATTTCACCATCTTTCCATTGATATAAAGAACACAAAAAACTGAGCTCTAGATCGAAAGATATGGTGATTTGAAGTTTTAGGGCAAAACAGGGCCAAATCGGGTCGGTGGGAATTTTTTTTGAATTTTTACCTTTTTGGTCATTTGGAAAAAATTTCAAAATTTCCCCGCACTCCACCACTCTAGGTGGCATGTTGCGGCATCTCATTGGCAGCGGGCCTTTCAGGGAATTTTTTTCCAAAAACTCCACCGAGCTATAACATCAAAAATACATGGAGTTAGGAGGAAAACTTTACCTTTACGGGAAAGGCGAGAAAGAGCTCTATCCAATGGTGCAATTTCCGAGAAGGTTTTGAGTGCCTACAAAGAAAATTTTTGTGACTGAGGCACAAGAGAGGGAAGAAAGGGAGGAGTTAGCCACTAAATGAGTAGGGGGCACATTTTGGATAGCAATTTTGGCGACTCAGAGGGGTCATCTGCCTACTAGATGAAGTTACCAGTTGCCTGAAGCATCCATTGGGCATGGAGTCATGAGTTGTAGCCTGCAAACTGATCTAAACTTTGAAAACCTCCTCTCTAAGCCACTTGGAAACCCACTGAAATGGACTGTGTAAGAGCAAAACCAGCACCACAAAAACTATGTACAAAACTAAAGGTCATATATGCTCCAAAATGAAACATGCAGAGTGTGCGCAACCACTTATTTTACTGAAAGAAAACTACCTATCCTACTCTAACTAGAAGCAAAAGTGGGCTAAAAAATCCTGAATCGGTTAAGAGAAATAGCTTCCTTTTCTCAAAAGTTGCAACCATGCAACTGATTTGGCACTGAACATGGCTGATTGGATGAGTGGAAAATCAACAAGAAGCTAGTCTTCTACCCAAATCATCAAGGTGTCAACTGAAAACAAATCCAATACCTCTTTTAGTTACTCTACATTTGGATTGAAGAGGTATGACAGCTGATCCTTGGTACTTTGTAGCTCACCCTCATGCTTAGAAGCAAGCATGACTGGTTTTGACTTCTCCTTTGACTCTAATGAAGTCAAATACCTTATTGAGCAAGGTATGATCCATTTGATATGCCCATAGCTCGCTTTTCAACTCAAAAATGGAGTCTTCTTGTAGACCTTGGGTGGGTGATGTAGAAGCAATGGTAGGACTTTTCTGCCCTTTCTCTTCCTTCATGGCAACATGGAACTCTTCTATAGTGCACAACTCCTTGTTATTGATTGCAACATCCAATGAAGTTGCTTTTGCATTGTTGTTACCTGTTGTAATACATTGTTGGCTTTGGAGCTCCTCCATTGTAGCTTTTGGAAGATCAAATTCTTCCAGCTTTGATTCAAGAGGCATGTTGCAAACTATAGGCTATTTTCCTTGAACTCTTTTGTCCATGGCAGTAAGTTCTTGTTGTTGGAGAACGAATGGTGAAGAAGGAAACATGGTAATTTCAGCTAGCTCTTCATCTAAACATTCTTCTAAGTCTGATGGAAAATCAAACTCTTGAATGTCTTGTTGCAGCAAAGTCTCTCCCTCTTGTATGGTGGCCTCCAAATCTGCATTTTCTTCACCATGTATAACTTCATTTTCAAACATGAAACTTGTCAATCCAAACTCATCCCAAAAATCAAATTGTTAGAGAGATGAAGTGGGAGAGAAGCATGAAATTTCTTGTACCTTTGCTCATAATTTGTTTCAAGAGGGATGTTGCAAACTATAGGCTATTTTCCTTGAACTCTTTTGTCCATGGCAGTAAGTTCTTGTTGTTGGAGAACGAATGGTGAAGAAGGAAACATGGTAATTTCAGCTAGCTCTTCATTTAAACATTCTTCTAAGTCTGATGGAAAATCAAACTCTTGAATGTCTTGTTGCAGCAAAGTCTCTCCCTCTTGTATGGTGGCCTCCAAATCTGCATTTTCTTCACCATGTATAACTTCATTTTCAAACATGAAACTTGTCAATCCAAACTCATCCCAAAAATCAAATTGTTGGAGAGATGAAGTGGGAGAGAAGCATGAAATTTCTTGTACCTTTTGCTCACAATTTGGACCTGTTTTGTTCACCTCCATAATGGCTTCATCAATCAAATCAGCCCCTTCAAATGAAAGCAAAAATGTATCAATAATGCTTCCTTCTTCTACTGTTGTAAAAACTAACTTGACCTCATCCATTTTCTCCTCAAAGATGGGGTTTTGAGATGGTTTTCCTTCCTTCTCGATGGCTTATTTTGCAATGCAAACTGGATTAGCATTTTCTTTGGGCAAAGTGCCAACATGGACACCCAACTCATCACCAACAAACTGCTGTTTTCTTGATTGGCATTGTGATTTTTATCCTCCCAACATGGATTTGGGAATGCAAGAGGAGAAGTGGATTGTAACTCAATTGATTTTGCAATTTTTGTGGTGGTGGAGGAGGTATGAACTCTTGTTTCTTTGAGGGAATGGCTGTTTCGAAGGGAAAAGGACGGAAGAATTGAGACGGGGTGGAAGACTAGAGAATGGAGAAATGGATTCAACACTTGGGACAGCAGATGGAGAGTTTAAAACTTGACAACTGCTTGAGATAAAACAGATTGGGAAAGAAGGAGAGAAGAGGCATGAGATGGTGTGCTTACTGTTGACAAGGTTGTTGAATACTCCTCCCATACACCTTTATTCCTTCATCCACTTTGCAAGCAATGGTAGTGTTGTAATCATGAAGGCTATCTTCTCTTGAGGGCTGTAATGCCTTGGAAAAGGTCCCACCCATGGACAAGGTGCTCTACAACCGATTCTAAATGCTTTCATTTGTGCTTGAGCCCTGGATTACACCATGTTTACCTCCATCTTTTGGATTTGTTCCAGCAGATCTGCATTTTCTTCTTGACTTCCCTCACAACCAGCATACCCTTGTACTTGACATGCTTCATATGCAAGGCCGACGTTGGCACTACTTTTGCTCATATGGGTAGACATGCTGATTTTGAATTTGATCAAAATGCTGATTTAGAGGATTTGTAAAACTTGTTGGAGGTGTGATATAATGCTGTTGTAAATGTGAATTCCATGATGGAAATGAAGTCATGATTTCACAACTTCATGGAATGGAAAATAATGAAAATGATGGAAAGAAAAATGGATGGAAATGAATGGAAAATAGGTCTTCAACTTAGAGAATGAGTTGTTTACCAGATGGAGTCACTAGATGTGTTTTTGAAAGTGCCTCTAAAAGGCTGAATCTTTAATAGGAACACACCAACCTATCAAATATAAAGTGGAAGACCTCTAAGGTCCCATTGGGTGTGCTAAAATTGTTGTTGCAAATCAGCAGCACCCCCTGGATGCTGATCAAATTTCTAGTTTGATCATACTAGCATCCAGTGTGATTTCACAACATTAAATCATTTCCCCAAGTGTGGGACTTGCAAAATGAGAAAGGAATCTCTAGATTAGAGGCTGGTTCCTCAACTCCTCTGATCAGCTATTTTACTTGCACAATTGCAGAGGTTTAAACTCCTAAATCTACTCTAAATTCCAAGGAGACAGAGATAGAGAATGCAAAAAAGAAAGAACTAATGCTAATAGGTGATGCACCAAAGGAGTTGTAGACACCTAAAGCTGCATGAAATATACAATCCAGAAGGAAACACAACACAAAAAATGCACAAATGCTCAAAATGTAATGAAAGATCAAGAAAGCAATGATAGATATATGAAAGGATTAAAGGATTCTAATCACAAAACATATATCAACATCTCGATCCAATACAAGACATTACAATGATCCGAGGCAAGAAAAGGTGTTGCATTACATGGAAAGGTAAAATTTCTTCACAAATTCGACAAGGAGGAAGAAAAAGGAAGTTGCAGAGCTGAAAAAGTGTCTCCTTTTGCAAAATGAACTCATTCTAGCTTTTACGGTGTAAAACCACGACCCCGGGAGAGAGAAACATGGGAAAATGTGAAGGGGTTAAACCATTGAACAAAATGCCATCAAAACAGCATGGGTGACCCGTGAGACCCATTCCTTGACATTTTTAACCATCTTTGGGAGAGAATGCGAGCCATTCTTCATTAAAATCGGTGATTGAAACGTCATTTCATTCATGACCATGTGCCAGAAGTGTTTTTTCATTTTCTCTATCCAAACTCCACCAAAATTAAAAATTTACCTCAAAATCTTGTAGATAATTTCACCATCTTTCCATTGATATAAAGAACACAAAAAACTGAGCTCTGGATCGAAAGATATGGCGATTTGAAGTTTTAGGGCAAAACAGGGCCAAATCGGGTCGGTGGGAATTTTTTTGAATTTTTACCTTTTTGGTCATTTAGAAAAAAATTTCAAAGTTTCCCCATAGTCCACCACTCTAGGTGCCACGTGGCAGCATCTCATTGGCCGAGGGCCTTTCAGGGAAATTTTTTCCAAACAACTCCGGCTATAACATCAAAAATACATGGAGTTAGGAGGAAAACTTTACCTTTCTGGAAAGATGAGAAAGAGCTCTATCAAATGGTTCCATTTCCAGAAGGTTTTGAGTGCTTGAAAAGAAAATTTTTGTGACTGAGGCACAAGAGAGGGAAGAATGGGAGGAGTTAGCCACAAAATGAGCAGGGGGCACATTTTAGATAACAATTTTGGCGACTCAGAGGGGTCATCTGCCTGCTGGATGAAGTTACCAATTACCTGAAGCATCCATTAGGCATGGAGTCATGAGTTGTAGCCTGCAAACTAATCTAAACTTTGAAAACCTCCTCTCTGAGCCACTTGGAAACCCACTGAAATGGACTGTGCAAGAGCAAAACCAGCACCACAAAAACTATGTACAAAACTAAAGGCCATACATGCTCCAAAATGGAACATGCAGAGTGTGCACAAGCACTTATTTTACTGAAAGAAAAACTACCTATCCTACTCTAACTAGAAGAAAAAGTGGGCTAAACAAACCCTGCAACTGGTTGGGAGAAATAGCTTCCCTTTCTCAAAAGTTACAACCATGCAACTGATTTGGCACTGAACATGGCTGATTGGATGAGTGGAAAATCAACAAGAAGCTGGTCTTCTACCCAAATCATCAAGGTGTCAACTAAAAACAAATCCAATACCTCTTTTAGTTGCTCTACATTTGGATTGAAGAGGTATGACAACTGATCCTTGGTACTTTGTAGCTCACCCTCATGCTTAGAAGCAAGCATGATTGGTTGTGACTTCTCCTTTGACTCCAATGAAGTCAAATACCTTATTGAGCAAGGTATGATCCATTTGATATGCCCATAGCTCTGATTTTCAACTCAAAAAATGGAGTCTTCTTGTAGACCTTGGGTGGGTGATGTAGAAGCAATGGTAGGACTTTTCTGCCCTTTCTCTTCCTTCATGGAAACATGGAACTCTTCTATAGTGTGCAACTCCTTGTTATTGATTGCAACATCCAATGAAGTTGCTTTTGCATTGTTGTTACCTGCTGCAATACATTGTTGGCTTTGGAGCTCCTCCATTGTAGCTTTTGGAAGATCAAATTCTTCCAGCTTTGATTCAAGAGGCATGTTGCAAACTGTAGGCTATTTTCCTTGAACTCTTTTGTCCATGGCATTAAGTTCTTATTATTGGAGAATGAATGATGAAGAAGGAAACATGGTAATTTCAGCTAGCTCTTCATCTAAACATTCTTCTAAGTCTGATGGAAAATCAAAATCTTGAATGTCTTGTTGCAGCAAAGTCTCTCCCTCTTGTATGGTGGCCTCCAAATCTGCATTTTCTTCACCCTGTATAACTTCATTTTCAAACATGAAACTTGTCAATCCAAACTCATCCCAAAAATCAAATTGTTGGAGAGATGAAGTGGGAGAGAAGCGAGGAAATTTCTTGTGACTTTTGCTCACAATTTGGACCTGTTTTGTTCACCTCCATAATGGCTTCATCAATCAAATCAGCCCCTTCAAATGAAAGCAAAAATGTATCAATAATGCTTCCTTCTTCTACTGTTGTAAAAACTGACTTGACCTCATCCATTTGCTCCTCAAAGATGGGGTTTTGAGATGGTTTTCCTTCCTTCTCGATGGCTTATTTTGCAGTGCAAACTGGATCAGCATTTTCTTTGGGCAAAGTGCCAACATGGACACCCAACTCATCACCAACAAACTGCTGTTTTTCTTGATTGGCATTCTGATTATTATCCTCCCAACATGGATTTGGGAATGCAAGAGGAGAAGTGGATTGTAACTCAATTGATTTTGCAATTTTTTGTGGTGGTGGAGGAGGTATGAACTCTTGTTTCTTTGGAGGGAATGGCTGTTTGGAAGGGAAAAGGACAGAAGAATTAAGACGGGGTGGAAGACTAGGGAATGGAGAAATGGATTCAACACTTGGGACAACAGATGGAGAGTTTAAAACTTGACACTGCTGAGATAAAACAGATTGGGAAAGAAGGAGAGAAGAGGCATGAGATGGTGTGCTTACCTGTTGACAAGGTTGTTGAATACTCCTCTCATACACCTTTATTCCTTCAGTCCACTTTGCAAGCAATGGTAGTGTTGTAATCATGAAGGCTAGCTTCTCTTGAGGGCTGTAATGCCTTGGAAAAGGTCCCACCCATGGACAAGGTGCTCTACAACCGATTCTAAATGCTTTCATTTGTGCTTGAGCCCTGGATTGCACCATGTTTACCTCCATCTTTTGGATTTGTTCCAGCAGATCTACATTTTCTTCTTGACTTCCCTCACAACCAGCATACCCTTGTGCTTGACATGCTTCATATCCAAACTGACTTTGGCACTGCTGCTCATATGGGTAGACATGCTGATTTTGAATTTGATCAAAATGCTGATTTGGAGGATTTGTAAAACATGTTGGAGGTGTGATATACTACTGTTGTAAATGTGAATTCCATGATGGAAATGAAGTCATGATTGCACAACTTCATGGAATGGAAAAGAATGAAAATGATGGAAAGAAGAATGGATGGAAATGAATGGAAAATAGGTCTGCAACTTAGAGAATGAGTTGTTCACCGATGGAGTCGCAAGATGTGTTTTTGAAAGTGCCTCCAAAAGGCTGAATCTTTAATAGGAACACACAAACCTATGGAAGATAAAGTGGAAGACATCTAAGGTCCCATCGGGCATGCCAAAAGCTGTTGTTGCAAATCTGCACCACCCTTTGGATCTTGATCAAATTTCTAGTTTGATCATACTAGCATCCAAAGTGTGATTGCACAACATTGAATCCTTTCCCCAAGTGTGGGACTTTGAAAATGAGAAAGGAATCTCTAGATTAGAGTTTGGTTCCTCAACTCCTCACGATCATCTATTTTACTTGCACAATTGCGAGGTTTGAACTCCTAAATCTACTCTAAATTCCAAGGAGACAGAGATAGAGAATGCAAAACATAAAGAACTAATGCTAATAGGTGATGCACAAAAGTAGTTGTAGACACACGATGCTTTGCATGAAATACACAATCCACAAGGAAACACAAAGCACAAAACATGCACAAATTCTCAAAATGTAATGAAAGATCAAGAAATCAATGATAGATATATCGGAGGATTGAAGGATTTTAATCACAGACATATATCAACATCTCGGATCCAATACAATACATTACGGTGATCCGAGGCAAGAAAAGGTGTTGCATTACATGGAGAGGTAAAATTTCTTCACAAATTCTGCCAAGGAGGAAGAAAAAGGAAGTTGCAAAGCTGAAAAAGTGTCTCCTTTTGCAAAATGAATTCATTCTGGCTTTTACAGTGCCAAACCACGACCCCAGGAGAGAGAAACGTGGGAAAACATGCAAGGGGTTCAACCATTGACCAAAATTCCATCAAAACAGCATGGGTGACCTAATAGGCCCATTCCCTAACATTTTTAAGCATCTTTGGGAGAGAATGTGAGCCATTCTTCATTAAAATCGGTGGTTGAAACGTCATTTGCTTCATGACCATGTGCTAGAAGTGTTTTTGATTTTCTCTCTCCAAACTCCACCAAAATGCAAAATTGACCACCGGAATCTTGTAACATCCCCATTTTAAGATACTAGAACAAGGGATTTTTTTATATATACAATGTTCCCTGTTATGAATTATATAATTCAAACACATGTTCATGTTTTAATAATTACTCTCTGTCCAATTAATGCAGTTTGGATCACACAATTTCCTTTTAAAACTAATGTTCTCTGTTCACATATTTGCAATATGGAACACACATTCAGTGCCATTCAATCATATAAAAGATACCATATGTTGCTGTAAATGACTCGAAGAACTACCGACCTCCCACTTTATGGCTCGAGTTTCAGCGATTTCTCATTTCATGACTCGGCGACTTACCGATCCTTCATGTTAATTCATGCATAGTATAATGAATATACAGGGTTCTTTTACCGTTTCTAGGTTATCGAAGTGATCCATTTAAGAAGCCTATCTAAATATCTGATTCCGATATTCATCTGACATCTGCATCTTAAACTAGGTGATTAGGACAACGCAACCAGCACTTGCGATACTTTGGCCAAAGATTTTCACATGCTTTGCATGATCATATTCCTAGATGTGATACACACCAATGGAATACGTCCTTCACCTCACTTCATCTGTTATCTAGAATGGTCTTTCTGGTCTCTACCAGTCCTTCCATTTAAGGTCAAACTCTAACCTCAACTAGCAATATGAACGAGTATAGGAAGTTACTCATGGTAACTAAAGATACGCAGACATACGATGTCGTTCCTAGATGACTTCGTGTGTCTAGTTACCTTTAGTCCTCCGAGTCACTTCGTATACATGATCACATTTCTATCCCTAGCCAAGAACTTATTATCCAGCTTATGTAAACTTGATGATTTAATTCGGAAGGGCATTGTAATATGTCAGCTATAACATTGTGTCGTCATGAAGGCCCCACCTTCACAAAGACACCATATTGTAGCTGGCGTATGTCAATGTCCTATGGAATCCTCTCATCAAGGGTACACATCTAGCTCAATTGTGATTTGGTTATAATCTTAATATTTAAGATCAACTTTCAACAGCCATGCTAATCCTTTATCCTTGTTCTTGTTTCAGTTGTATGTAGCTAAGAGAGACTTAATCCATCTTCTAGCTTAATATGCATTTCCTCCTTCATACCGAAGGGTTGCCTATTCACTTCTTGGTTCCTTTCTTAATCTTTGGACTAAGCAGTCCATTATCGATAACTTAATAAGTTTAACCTATTAAACTTAACCAAGTTTTCCACAACTGTAAACAAATTCAAAATTCCATCTTATTAGACGTCATTTAAACGAGGTCTAATTCTAAATGAATTTATTCATTTATCCTCCTTAACCTTACTTAGTTAAGGTCTGTTAACAATAGATATGATTTCCCATATCTTTATTTTCTGAATTTAAACATTTGAGGCTATTAACGGAGTCCGAATACAAGGTTCGGCTGCCCCTAAGTTATTTGATATCCCTTAGCTTTCAAACTAATCCCGAATACCTTCCAATTAGGATTTCATGTTTATCTAAATCTTTTTAATGTCAATTCAAAATTCATCTTAACCCAAGTATGAACTAATTGCACATTTCAACGTAAAAGTTGCATTCAGGTAAAGAATAGATGTTATTTCCTTTTAAATTCATCCATTAACATTTGAATAATTCCAAGTCAAGGAATAATGTTATATTCTCAACTTATTCAACAATATCAAATTAATACAGTTATTGAAAATATCACACTTTTACTTGTATTCATCCATCAGATTTACAATCTATACATTTGCCAGTCCAAACGACTGGACTTTGTTTATATCAAACAACATTACAACTCATAAAGATAGAAGAATGTAACTTCTTCCTTTCTCATTTCCTCATGGAGTAATAATAGCTATCAATACTATCCATCTTCAGTTAATCAAAGAAGTATCGGAAAACAACCATGTCTTCATTTATACTCAAGTTTCATTTGTAAAATTACTTGCAGGTCGAGTTCATTGAGGCCCAGAGCATATTAAGCAACTTGTCTTTAAAATGAGGTGCTTTTAATTAACTATCTCAATAAAAGAACCTTTCTTTTATGAAACGTTAATATGAACATCATTCAAGAATTAAATACCAAAAAGGATGAACAGCATATCAACTCAATCATCCAAAACCCTCCTAATCGAAATAAGGATTATTGCCCTCTTTCTTAATAATTATTACAAGAATTAATTTCCTTCAACATTCCAGATTACAAACATCTGTAAGAACTAAAAACACAACTATGCAACTGTTGTTCTAACATAAATGCTATCAATTCCATTCTCTTACAATAGTTGTGAATTCAAAAGATAGATCTTAACTAAAATCTAAACCGAATTATTGTCCCTTCTTTCATACAACTCATCTGATTTCAAGCAATCAAACGCTGAAGAGAACAAGCAAACAACAATTAAATACAAATGCTTAACCCAAGCAGTACGAAATTCATTCCATAACAATTATAGATTTCCAACTGTATGAGAGAAAAATGATCATTAATTCAAATTATCCATTCACACTCTCTTTCTTTTCCTCATAGTTGTACTAGAAGTTTTTAATCCAAACGTGATATCAATCAATGATAACAGTCCAAAGAGAAATAAACAAAAATCAATAATCAAATATAAGGGAGCAAGATCATATCACCTCTTCTTCTGTCTATCCAAATACCTCTTATTTAGAGCAGACATACTCCAATAGTATAATTCATTTAGAGTAGTATATTCAGTAATTGAAAACTACTATTACCTTTCTAAAAAGTTGACCAGAGTTCATTGCAACTGGTCAATAAACATTAGTACCAAAAGAACCTCTAAACACAATCATTTCCTTTTAAATATTTCACTCTACAGACATTCACGTCAATATATAACATGTAAGAGTGTACAACAACAACATATCACGCTTTCATTGTAATAGTGAGAGAATTCACTTTCCAACAACAAAGGAGAAATCTTTTCATATTTCGTTTCAATGAAAACAATGAAAGGTTTTCAATCCATAAATTATATATACATATATATATCCTTGAGTTCAACAAGACACAGAGTATGAATTATATGCTCTACCCAGTCTATTCTATAGACTGACTTTTCTGTTCCCATTCATATCAGAACTTCTTTCCAAATAGTCATATATGAATACCAAGAACAAGCAGGTAGAACACCATATCCATTTAGAACAATGAGGTAAGATGCTACTATGACCTTACTATCCCAAGGAGGTTTCATACCCCACACACTGTAATATGACAAGAGGAACAGTTAAACATGAGTCTTGTCAAGCATTTTTACTTTCCTTAACCATTATCGCACACAAATCAAAACAACAATTCACACATTGTTGTTACTACAACAAGTTCGACCCATAATACACAATGAAATCCTATTATCATTATTTTTAGGATTCATAACAGCAAAAGAGATAACTCGTTTCATTAACTATTTCTGTAAGAAAACACTCATCATTCTTTTTAAAATGCAACAAGTATGCCCAAGTCGTGTTCGTTTTGTAATGACAGCTCAAACCAGAAGGTCCTACCGAATCCTTTTATTCTTCCACTTTTACAAGAGAGCACGAACTCATAAAATAATACATGCATAGCTAATATATTCAACAACTCAACTGATATTAAGTAAAGAAACGATTACCCAACATTGTCAAACAACTCACACATCAAGAACAAAATTATTTCATTTACCCATTTTTTAAAAAAATTTTACCCAAGTTGTGTTCAGCAAGGGAAAAACGACTCAACCCAGAAATTACTTCATTCAAATCAACAACATTATTTAACTAAAACACCCATCGTAAAAGTAGGGTTGTTTTAATGAGACGTTAAACAAAAGCAAACAGTTTTAAGGAGAAGGGCTTAACATGCCTAAATTCTTTTTGTGGTTCGAAGAAAACCACGTCCCACAAGAGCTATTTCTCTCCACGGCGTCCGCAGATAGGCTTTCCCAACAGTAAACTAACCTCCTCAAGCTCAAAAATAGCCGTGGCTATTCCAACAATAGATATAATAACCAACTCGTTAACAACAGGTTTGATGAACCATGGAAAAATGCGAGCAACTAAAAACCCGAATGCACAAAATGACAAACAATATTTTCCTCTATCCTCTTTCCAAGGCGAGCTGATCACTAAGACCAAGGTCATTGAATACATTGAATGTAGTTCTTTTTCCTCATTCCTCACACCACCGCCGACTCAAGGTTATCCCAAAATGTGCCCATGCTCATTTTGGATGGCTAACTCCTTGTGTTCTTGCCTCTCTTGTGCCTCAGTCTCCATTTTTGATTTTCAGGCACTCAAATCTTTCTAGAAATGGCACCATTGGATAGAGCTCTCTCTCAGCTTTCCAGAAAGGTAAAGTTTTCCTCCTAACTCCTCATATTTTTCAAGTTATGGCTCGGTGGAGTTTTTGTGGGAAATTTTCCCCTTGGAAGCCCGCAGCCAATAGGAAGCTGCCACGTGTCCCAGGAGGTGGCGGAGCATGGGGATTTTTAAAAATTCCAAATGCAAAAAAGAGGTAAAATTTGAAATTTTTTCCCGCCGATCCGTTTTGGGCTATTTTTTTTGCCCTAAATCTTCAAATGGCCATAACTTTCGATCCAGAGCTCGATTTTCATGTTCTTTATATCAATGGAAAGCTGGTAAAATTATCTACATGATTCCATGGTCAATTTTGAATTTTGGTTCAGTTTGGAGGGAGAAAATCAAAAAACACTTCTGGTACGCGCCCATGGACAGAACTGACGTTTCAACAACCAATTTTAATGCAAAATGGGTCGCATTCTTCTCCAGCATGGTCAAAAATGTCGGGGATGGGTCTGTCAGGTCACCCATGCTATTTTTAATGCATTTTGGTCAATGAGGAATGGCTCCCACATTTTTTCACATTTTCTCTCTCCTGGGTTCGACCCATGCACTGTAAAAAGCCAGATTTGGCTCATTTTTCAAAGGGAACACTTTTTTTGCACAACAAGCTTCTATTTTCACTTTCAACAAGTGATTTTGGCAAGTATCAGACCTTCCAGGGATTGTAACAGGTTTTTTCCCTCTTTGGTGTTGGAATACAAGGATTTTGATGTTGAAAATCACAATGCAGGCTCTGTGAATGCTTTCAGTCCTTTGTATGTGTTGTTTGCTTCATTTCAAACCCTTGTTTACAACTTATCAACTTGTGCATGATGTTTTATGTTGCAATTTCTGATTTGTGTCAATTTTCATGAGCAAAAGTGCTCACCACTCCTTTGGTGTATCACCCTTATCAGTTTAGTTTTAATTTTTACATTTCTTATCCCTGTCTCCTTGCAAATTAGGATAAAATTAGGATCTGAACCTCTGCAGTTGTGCAAATAATAGATCTAATCAGAGGAGTTTGAGGAACCAACCTCTAATCTAGAGATTCCTCTCTCATCTTGCAAGTCCCACACTTGGAGAGAGGTTTCAATGTTGTGCAATCACACTGGATGCCCTAAACATCAACTTAGAACCTTGATTTGCATCCAGGGGTGCTGCTGATTTGCAACAATAGTTTTGGCATGCCCGGTGGGACCTTAGAGGTCTCATTTTTATTGCAGCAAAGTTGATGTGCATCTGCTACAATTTTCTTGCTTCAAAAGAGCTATAAATTACACATCTGGCGACTCCAAGGGGAAGAATCAGCTGGTTTTAGCAGTGTAGACCTGAAAACTCATGAGAAGAATCACTACAAGGTCAAGAGCTGGAGAAGAAGAGGCACTGTTTGAATATCTACAGTTATCTCCAAGAGTAAGGCAAAGTGGGAGGAGAATCCAAAGGTCTCCATCTCCACCAAACAAAACTCTCTCAACTCCTCCACCTGGTAGGCCTTTCATTCAATCAACAAGGGTTCTAAGGCCAATTAGAATGGCACAAAACAACCCCTATGTCAATTTCACTTTGCAGCACCCACTTGCTCTCAATGCACAACATCTAATTCCAATTGCAGCCTTGAAGAACATTCCATACTTCACTTTGGAGAGAATCGGACTACTCCGGGGTGATCATGTTAAAGACATTGCCAACCTTTGTGCAATTCATGAAATCAATGAGATGCAGTGGTGTCAAAAATGCTTTGGCATCTTCATTCAGGGAAAGCATTGCAATGGTTTAGAAGTCTTGCCTCGGGTTCTATTCGAGTGGAACCAGCTATGTATAGCACTTCATGAGCAATTTGGAGAGAAGGAGACAACTTGTCTCTTTTGGAGCAGTGACAACCATCAAGAGAGCTCCCATGAGCGGTGGCCAGATTTCAACTTCAGATTTCAAAGGACTTGGGAGAGAATTCCGGTGGCGGTCGGGCCAACGGTGGAAGGTGCTTTTCTCTACTACCTCAAAGCTCTAAATTCTGATATTTCTATGTTGATTCAGTCCATGGGAGGCATAACTATCCCTATGGCTTATAGCATTGCCATTAGGGCTGAAAATTGTTTGATCAAGTGGCAAACTAGCCCCTAGACCTCCCATGCCATTGTTTCCAAGTTTAGGAGAGCCCAAACACTAATCAAGCACCTAATTTGGCTCCTTCTCCCATTCCTAGAAATCGAGTTCAAATGAAGCTTCTACTTCATCTCCAAGTGCCCCAAATGAGCTTGAGAAGTCATGAAGCAATTGCAAAATTTAGGCAATGAGCTGGTTACTCTCAAGAGGCAACAAGCCCAAGGTTTTAGACCTTCTTATCAGCCCCAAGCTCAGCCTAACAGGCAGCCATACCAACCACAAAGACCACCTAATCCAGCTGCAAATATAAATCAAACAAGGCCTCCTGCCAATAGACCATTTCAGCCCTATAATCCTAATGCCATATCTGCCTCTAAGGCATTGGTGCCAACACAAAACAACATTGCTCAGGAGTATGATTGGTGTTTTCCATGCAATGAACCTCATAACCAATCTATGTGCTTCAATGGTGCTTTGAATCAAGCATTAATGGTGACAACTACTGGTGTGGAGGGTGAGGGAAGTCGAGAAAACAACCAACAACAAGAAACATTCCAACAATCAGCCCCAAATGACACCACACTTGTGTAAACGCGAAGAGAAGGATTTTTGTGGCATGAATCAAATAGTCTCTCAAGGTGTTGCAGCCAACACAAGGTCAAAAAGAAGGAATTTGGGTGAAGAACAGCCATTAGCTCCAACCAATCCACACCTTCTATGGCTCCACAAATGGTTGGCAAGCAAAATCCAATTTAAATGCACAAGGGCAGCCAAGAACAGCTCTAGACCAACTCAAATACCGGTTGTTGCTGCCCACATGCAAGGAGTGAATATGCAACCAAGGGACAGCAAAGAGATCCTTCATCACCATTCGATATCATTGATCGGATGAAGAAGACAAATGTAAATATATCAATGTGGGAATCCCTATCTATCCCGGGCCAAAGAGATTTGCTACAAGCTGCCATGAAGGGCTGCCAACTTGAATCAGCAAGTTCGGATGCAAGAGAAAGTGCTCACAAATGCTGCCCACTGAAGGGAATCATGGAGGACAGCAAGGTAAAATGTTGAAGCCCCCTCCTTTATGTTTCATTAATCATTGGAAATCAGTTAGTGCACAATTGCATGATAGATTCGGGGCAAGTAGCTCGGTGATGCCTAAACAAATAGCTGATCAAGCTAGGGCTCCGATATGAAACCATATCCAAAGGGTAGTGCGGTTGGATGGGACAGCGATAACAACAGTTGGGAGTGATTAGAAACTTGAGTCTTACCTTGCATGCATGTCCAAATGTTGTTGTTTTACAAGATGTATCGATTATAGACCTTCCACCACTCTTTTCCCTATGCTTGTCAAGGACTTCACACCAAGATTGGAGGATATTTGTCTGCTGATTGGTCACACATGCTTGTTCAGAATGAGGTATGGAACCAAAGCTACAATCAGGTCTGAACCTATTGCAAACTTCCACATTGAGCCCTACACTCCAAGTCAGATCAATGCCAATTGTTCAGCATTTGATCAAGAAGATCACCCAAGCACTGATGAAGCTGACACCAAGGTTGGAAGCATCCCGGATCTAACTCTTGATGAATGGGCAAAACAAGGTACATGCTTTTGATCCTTATCAAGAAGTAGAAGAATCTGAGCTAGGGGTCTATTGCATACATGAAGAAGATCAGCCCATCCCTAGCATCACCAAGCCAAACTATAAGGATGACAATGAGGTATGGCAGCTGTTTTTTGATGGATCAAGGAGTAGACAAGGTGCAGGAGGTGGAGCCATGCTTGTTTCACCTCAAGGAGTAAAGTACTATTCAGCTTTTAGATTTCAGTTTGCATGCTCCAATAACACTGCTGAATATGAAGCCTTGGTGCAAGGGATGCATTGGGCAATAAAGAGAGGAATAAAGAACTTGCAAGTCTTTGGTGACAGTGAATTGATTGTAAATCAGGTCAAGGGACAACATGCTGCCAAGAATGATCTACTCAAGTGCTACAAGAACAGGGTATGGGACCTCATGGAAGATTTTGAGGGTTTTGGCATCAAATCCATTCCTAGGAAAGAGAACCAAGCTGCTGACAGGCTTGCAGCAGTAGGGGCAGCCTTTGACATTGTGGAAAGCATTCAACAAGACAAGGTACAGCCAAACATCCACATGATTGTGAGGCCTTCAGTGCTGGATAACAATGTAAGTTGGCAAGTGTTTGAGAATGACCAGCAAATCATCCATTTCTTGCAAGAAGAAGCTGAGTTCTCAGCTAAGAATCAAGAAAAATTGGAACAGCAGTATGGTGACCAAGTGGTACAGCTGAGAACTAACAAGCTGCCCAAGGGACTTATCACTTTGGAGTCCATTTTTAATCCCAATGATCAGTTTAGGAAGGAGAAAGCAAACATTCAGGTCAAGAGAGAGATTCAATATCCATCTTGGTGGAAGAGAACAAACCATTGCAAATTGGAAAGATGACAACTGAACAAGAAAGGTATGAGTTCATGCAGCTGTGTCAAGAGTTCCCTGATGTGTTTGCTTGGAGCTATGAAGACTTGAAAGGTTTCAATCCCAACTTAGCTCAACATACCATTGAATTGGATCCAAATACTAAGCACATCGAGAAACAAAGACCAATCAATCCACATATGGAGCCTCTCATGAGGAAAGAATTGAACAAGTTGATTGAGTCAAGGATCATATTCCCAATCAAGCATTCTAGTTGGGTTGCCAACTTGGTTCCAGTCAGAAAGAAGAGTGGAGAGATCAGATTGTGTGTTGACTTCAGAGACTTGAATAGAGCATCTCTCAAGGACCATTACCCACTCCCTTCCATGGAGCAAATCTTGCAAGTTGTGGCTGGCTCCGAGAGGTTTTCACTACTTGATGGCTACTCAGGCTACAATCAGATTATGGTGAAGGAAGAAGACCAGTTCAAGACAGCCTTCACAACCAAATGGGGAACTTATGCATACAGGAAAATGCCATTTGGGCTGTCCAACTCTGTGCTACCTTCTAAAGAGCAATGGACATGGCGTTCAAAGGTTTGATTAACAACATGGTGCTGATATACCTTGATGATATCACTATTTTTTCAAAAAATGCAGCAGACCACCTCTCTCATTTGAGACAAGTCTTCACGAGGTGCAGGAGATTTGGAGTGTCTTTGAATCCTAAGAAGTGTATCTTTCTTGCACATGAAGGAAAGCTCCTTGGCCATATTGTCTCCAAAGAAGGATTAGCAATTGATCCAGAGAGGTTGAAGCCATAAGAGCACTACCATTGCCAAGCCACAAGAAAGCCCTTCAGAGTTTCTTGGGGAGGATAAACTTTGTTCGGAGGTTTGTCCCAGATTTTGCAGCCCTTGTCAAACCTATCACCAAAATGTTAAAGAAAAGCATGGCTTTCAAGTGGACAGCAGAAGGCAAGGAGAGTTTTGAAGCAATCAAAGAAGCCATCTCTCAAGCACCAACCCTCATCAACCCGGACTTCTCCAAGGATTTCATCCTCTATGCATTTGGAGGTAATGATACTATTTCTGCCATTTTGGTACAGCAGAACAAGGACAACGATGAGCAGCCAATTGCTTTCTTCAGCCAGAGCCTAGATGACTATGAGGTGAGGTATTCTTTTATTGAGAAGCATGTACTTGCAGTAATCAGAAGCTTGAAGAAATTCAAGCATTTAGTCTCAAACAACAAGGTCCAGTTGCTGGTCTCTCATGTTGGGGTTAAAGACTTCCTCCTCAACAAAGATTTGAATGAGAAAAGGGCAGGTTGGATCACTCGTGTCATGGAGTATGACATTGAGATCAAGGTCACCAAGCTGGTAAGAGGAAAAGGATTGTGTGAGCAGCTGATTTTGGGGAAGCAAAAAGAAGTATGCAATGAAGAAGAGGTTGTTTTGACAGTTCAAGACAGCCATGAGCCAAGTGGCACTCAAGAAGAAAATAATGTTGTCCCCACTCCTTGCTGGACCCAAGGTATAATGCACTTCCTAAGCACAGGCCTATGCCCTCCAGAGATGAAACAAGACCCAAAGAAGACACTTGATTGCGAGGCTGTCCCATATGCCATTGTTGATGGAGTTTTGTTCAAGAAAGATGTGAATGGAGTGCTTTCTTTGAGATGCATTAGCACAAATCAGATTCATAGGGTGTTGGAAGAGTTCCATGGTGGACCAGTTGGTGGTCATTTTGCACCAGAGTGACAGACTCTAAAAATTATGAAGGCTGGTTATTATTGGCCCAAGATTTTCAAGTGATTGCTTTGCATGGATCAAGAGGTGTAAGAATTGTGCATTCTTCACAGGAAAAGAGAGACTTGCTGCCCTTCCATTGCATCCAATCTCAGTTGACCAGCCATTCATGCAATGGGGTTTGGACTTCATTGGAGTCATTAATCCCAATTCAAGCCAAGGGCACAAATGGATTTTGACAGCCACAGACTACTTCACCAAGTGGACTGAAGCAGTAGCGCTCAAAGAGGCAAATGAGTCTAGCATCTTAGACTTCTATGAGGGCATAGTAACCAGATTTGGCATACCTGCTACAATAATCTCAGATAATGCATTGGCATTCATTGGATCCAAGGTGACTGAGTGGGCTGTCAAGAATGGGATCTACCTAAGTACTTCATCAAACTATTACCCTCAAGGTAATGGCCAGGCTGAGTCTACAAACAAGAACTTGTTGAGGATCATTAGGAGGACTCTTGATGAGAATCAGAGGTCTTGGCATACCAAACTGAAATCAGCCTTATGGGCTGATAGGATAACTCCCAAGAGATCCACAGGTAACTCTCCATTCAGGCTTGTCTATGGAAGAGAAGCAATCTTGCCCATGTCTCTTGAGTTGCCAACATTGGAACTCATGAAACAGTTGGAGCTGTTGGAATTTGAGCCCATGGAGGTGAGATATGCAGAGTTGATGGAGCTTCAAGAGATCAGAGATCAGGCATCCCAAGCAATGGAGAAGGATCAAGCTTTGATCAAGAAGACCTTTGACAGGAAGGCCAAGAGTAGATCTTTCCAGGTTGGAGATCTAGTGTTAAAATGGGATGCAGATAGAGAAAAACCGGGAAGGCATTCAAAATTTGATGCCATTTGGAGTGGCCCATACATGGTCACAAAGTGCAAGAACAACAATGCTTTCCAATTGTCTTCATTGGATGGTGAAGAACTACAGATTCCAGTCAATGGAATCTATCTCAAGCATTGCTTCTAAAGGGAAATTCTCCACCTTGTAAATATTAGCTTAGGTTTCCATTCCTTCAAGTGCTTGTGCACATTGTTTTGTTGTAGGTTAGTTTTGCTTTCCCTAAGTGCTTTGGCACAGCTTGCTATCCCTGGAGATGTTTTGCAGTCCTTGCTTCCATCAGGTGATATTCCATCTTCCTCCTTGCAACATTCTAAGTCAGTTGGGGTTCCAAAGAAAATTTGATGACTCCATGCCCAATGGACTGCTTCAGGCAACTGGTATTTTCATCTAGCAGGCAGATGACCCCTCTGAGTCGCCAAAATTGTTATCCAAAATGTGCCCCTGCTCATTTTGGATGGCTAACTCCTTGTGTTCTTACCTCTCTTGTGCCTCAGTCTCCATTTTTTTGATTTTCAGGCACTCAAATCTTTTTGGAAATGGCACCATTGGATAGAGCTCTCTCTCAGCTTTCCAGAAAGGTAAAGTTTTCCTCCTAACTCCTCATATTTTTCAAGTTATGGCTCGGCGGAGTTTTGTGGGAAATTTTCCCCTTGGAAGCCCATAGCCAATAGGAAGCTGCCACGTGTCCCAGGAGGTGGCGGAGCATGGGGATTTTTGAAAAAAATTCCAAATGCAAAAAAGAGGTAAAATTTGAATTTTTTTCCCGCCGATCCGTTTTGGGCCTGTTTTTGCCCTAAATCTTCAAATGGCCATAACTTTCGATCTAGAGCTCATATTTTCACGTTCTTTATATCAATGGAAAGATGGTAAAATTATCTACATGATTCCATGGTCAATTTTGAATTTTGGTTTAGTTTGGAGGGAGAAAATCAAAAAACACTTCTGGTACGTGCCCATGGACAGAACTGACGTTTCAACAACCAATTTTAATGCAAAATGGGTCGCATTCTTCTCCAGCATGGTCAAAAATGTCGGGGATGGGTTTGTCAGGTCACCCATGCTTGTTTTTAATGCATTTTGGTCAATGAGGAATGGCTCCCACATTTTTTCATGTTTTCTCTCTCTGGTTCGACCCATGCCTTTGTAAAAGCGATTTGGCTCATTTTTCAAAGGGGAACACTTTTTTGCACAGCAAGCTTCTGTTTTCACTTTCAACAAGTGATTTTGGCAAGTATCAGACCTTCCAGGGATTGTAACAGGTTTTTCTACCTCTTTGGTGTTGGAATACAAGGATTTTGATGTTGAAAATCACAATGCAGGCTCTGTGAATGCTTTTAGTCCTTTGTATGTGTTGTTTGCTTCATTTCAAACCCTTGTTTACAGCTTATCAACTTGTGCATGATGTTTTATGTTGCAATTTCTGATTTGTGTCAATTTGCATGAGCAAAAGTGCTCACCACTCCTTTGGGTATCACCCTTATCAGTTTAGTTTTAATTTTTACATTTCTTATCCTGTCTCCTTGCAAATTAGGATAAAATTAGGATCTAACCTCTGCGGTTGTGCAAATAATAGATCTAATCTAGAGGAGTTTGAGGAACCAATGTTGTGCCTCTAATCTTAGAACCTTGATTCCTCTCTCATCTTGCAAGTCCCACACTTGGAGAGATCAAAAGATGTTTTAACATATTTATCTTCATTTATGTTGTCATTAAAGGTAATTACATTATCTTACAAAATCTTTGGATGCCTAAACATCAACTTAGAACCTTGATTAGGGGATATTGTGGCAAACATCCTAAGTTATGGGATGAACATCTATATTATGTGCAACATGCTTATAATCGTGCCTTACATTCTTCTACTTTTAAGTCTCCATTTGAGACTTGTTATGGATAACTACCTAATTCTCCTTTAGATGTATATTATGTACATGAAACTGTTGTTAATGGTTCAAGTGATTCTGACAGGGCTAAAAGATTTGTTCAGAGAATTCAATAGGTTCATCAGTATGTCCATGAAAAATTGGAGAAAATTCAAGCTAAGTACAAAGCTAGGCATGATAAACATAGAATTGATCACAAGTTCAAAGTTGGTGATATAGTTTGGCTTCACATCAACAGGGAAAGATTGACAGGTGAAGGTAAAAAATTGAAACCTATATGGTATGGTCCATTCCAAATATTGGAAAAAATTGGTAACAACGCTTTCCAGTTAGATTTACCTCCCTATAAGCAAATATACTTAGTTGTAAATGTTGAGAATTTAAGATTGTATACACCACCTATGATTGTTGATCATGATGATGCTAGCATAATGCCTTTCATTGATGATTTTTCTCCTGAGTATCTTGATGAGTTGTAGGAAGACATCATTTTGGACAGGAAGGTCAAAACTTTGCGAAGGGGTGATATTGAGTATCTTTGTGTTGGGTTTAAAGGCATTAATCAACAAGGCTAAATGGATGGAAACTGGAAAGGTGAGGGAGAAATACCCTCACCTATTCACCAATTAAGTTGACTTTTGGGGTCCAAAAGTTTCTCGGTGGGAGGAATGATCCGAAGATCCTCATAGAGAAACACCAATCTAATATCTTCTCGAGAATTAGTTTCAGATCAATTCCATGGCATGGAGAAAAATTAGACGATTCTATCGATATCTTGTTTGCAGGAAATAGAGCTCGTATGCAAAAGTTATGGCTCGCTGAAATTTTTGGGTAACTGGAAAATTTTGGGGATTGTGCATAGGTTGAACATGTGCATGCTCGTCAAGTGGACCAATGAAAATATGACACGTGGAAATATGGAAAATAAATAAATAATAATATTAAAAATTTAGCCACACCCATTTATTACTCCACATTGGCCACATTATTTAATTTCCAATTAAATTTGCCAACTATTATCCTTATATTTCAACACACATTTTCCAAACAGTCATTTATTAAAATATCCATGCACAAATACCTGCCATGTCACACCCCTTATCTCTCTAATCACCCACATTGAGTGCCCCATCCTTGGGGATAAGATATCTCTTAAGCTAACAACTACATACACCACCCACCTATATAAATGCCTTCCTATTTTCACGCCCAACAAATGTGGGATCTTATCCCTATGAAAAATGTGCCCCACATGGAGTGGGATTTGAACTTGGGCCACTTGGGTAAAAGGATAGGTTCCCAATCATTGTACACTGGAGCTATGTTTTACTAGTATGGACACGAGAAAGTGACTGTGTTATTGTTTTTCTCATAACTTGAGCTAGGGATGGAATTTTGAGATGAAGTAAAAAGTGAATCCTATTATTTTTGGTATAGGAACATGATGAGAAGATCATATTATTGTAGAAATATTTGTAGAGATTTATTTTCAATATTTTAATAGATTGGTCCCATTCACCAGACCAAGTCATAGGCCACAAGTGTCGAACTCCATTATCAATTATTGTGTCAAATTGCTGGTGATTCATCTCTTTATTTTATATTTTTACACATTAATTTTAGTTTTAATTATTTTATTAAAAATACAAAAGGATATAATATTCAATTTTTATATCAAAATTCAATACAAAGCAAAGTCAAGTGTGTGCACAATTGCTTTAGTTAAAATTGATTTTTAGATCAACTAACTCCTCTATTCCCACTATCATCGTAGCTTCTATAGCTGACCCATCAACCAACCCATTTATTTCTCAAAAAATAATACTTCTTCTTCTCAACTGTCCAATTATTCATCCATTCCCATTACCCACATATCAACTACCGATCCCTTAGAAGGTGTTTTTCAAGGCCTCACTCTAGGGAGTACGATCTTTATAACATTGATACATTCCTTACTCTGCAAGAGTATGATAACCTTCACCATTATCCCCACTAAGATCACCACATAGGTGAGGTTTTTCCCTATGACCCTCCCCATCTTTGCACCAAATTAACGTTTGGGGGACTTGATGCTTCTACCTACTCGCCCCAACCACCTTCCTAAACTCGACCATTTTACTCTGACCTTAAATATCTCACCAACCATCACTTTACTCACACCTTCCTCCATCACTATGCTTGGAAGGGATTTGGCTTTGGCTTCTATGAACAAGGCCACCATAATGTCATTCCTTACACCAATCATAAGCATAAATACCACAGTGGTATTGGATTTTCCAAACCACCTTCTAAGAAGGCCCGAGTCAAACTCATTGAGGAAGATAAAATTCCCCACCCCATTCAAAAACTTCACCACCTTCACCTATACAGTCTATGGATGAAGAATCTATTCCTCTTAACTTTTTTTGTGAACATTGTTTCCTTGGGACCTCTGACTTATCAACGTGATGGCGAGGCTCCCTCTTCTCTTTTTTTCCCGTATCCCCACATGATAGATAATGATACCCCTTCTATTAATGTCATTCAATGTCATGACAATAAGTCTATTCTCACCTACCTTGGTGTGGAATATTTTTATATTCACCGGTCATTACCTTCGAGATGAAAACCATGTTGAATGAGTCGACCATCAAAATCAATATTCACAAATGGGATGACCCACACATTGTAAAAATAGGACAATCTTTAGATGTTTTTGAGCATGAAGCTTTCACTTATTTCCTCTAATATCATAACAATGTTTTTTTTTGTCCTACGTTGATATTCTCGGTATTGATCCAAAAATATTTTTCCACAATATCATAACCATTCCGATGCCAAACCCATAAAACAAAATCTACAAAAATGCATCCTCACATTTCCCTTTGTGTCAAAGAAGAAATCAATTACATTCCTTTAGTTTCCTTTATCCTACCCATTGATTATCCTTAATGGATCTCTAACATCATTCTTGTCCTAAAAGCGATAGGGTGACTCTGCATTTAAATGGATTTCCATGACCTTAACTTAACTTTATCTAAAGATGAATTTCCTCTACCTGGTTTTGACCAACTAGTTGATCTCATCGCCGGACATGAGATGCTATCACTCATGGATGGTTTCTCGGGTTATAAATAAATATTACTCACCCCAAAATATCAACACAAAATCACCTTCATCACTCCTATGAGGACCTTCTATTATCATGTCATGCCCTTTGGCCTTTAAAACGCTGGTGCTACATATCAATGGGCTATGAATTATATTTTTCATGACATCATGCATAGCATATTGGAATATTACGTTGATGATATTCTTGCCAAATCTAAACATCGAGCCAAGCACCTTGTTGTCCTTAAATTTGTCTTTGATCATCTCATCAAATATTGTGTTTTCCTTCAACCTAAGAAGTGTGTATTCATTGTTCTCTCTAGCAAGCTCCTTAGTTTTATTATTTCTTTGTGTGGCATTGAAGTTGATCCCACTAAAATCAAGGCTATTTTTGAAATGCCTCCACCTACTAACCTTTTTCAACTTCATAGTTTTCAAGACAAGTTGCAATCTATTTATTTCTTTATTTCTCAACTTTTTGACCTTTCCATCCATTTCATCATCTTCTCAAAAAGGTTGCCTCCTTCAAGTGGGATGATGAATACCAAAAATCTTTGATTCCTTAAAATAATACCTCCTCCAACCACTGTGCTCATTCCCCCTAAGAATGACCAAGCATTTTACTTTACATGTCTCTGCATCGATCATTCCCTCGGTGTCATACTCTCTCATCGTGATGAGCAACACGAGGAGAAATCAGTTTATTATATAACTTGTACACTTTTAGACTACAAAACTAGATATACTCATGCCAAAAACTCTACTTATCCTTATTTATTTTGCCACTAAATGTTTCCATTACCTACTCAACCAAAA
Organism: Taxus wallichiana var. yunnanensis; assembly: GCA_018340775.1. Lineage (NCBI taxonomy): Eukaryota > Viridiplantae > Streptophyta > Pinopsida > Cupressales > Taxaceae > Taxus > Taxus wallichiana. The sequence goes on along the minus strand of CM031243.1, from coordinate 300,224,965 downwards.
ACTTTTATTATCAGCAATCTGACCCCTTGCATTATATGTATGCTAAGCCTTTCTAAAATCAATGTGTTTCACATTGATTCATTCTTCTTGTAGACCTCGATCTCAAATTCATCCATCAAAAATCTGTCAAAAGCAAAACAATTGTTTGCCAACTCGCAGATGCACTTCTCTCTAGAAACCAATCTTCTAACTTCAATTTCCCTAATGAATCCCTCTCCCTAGAAAATATTGTTTATTAGATGACTTTAGTCTTTGATAGCTTCAAATGTCAATGTGGGGGTGGTTCTAGCATTATCCTCTTTCCTCTTGACACTTTGATCCTATGTCATTATCTTTCAAACTAGATTTTGATTGTACTAATAATATCGTTGAATATGAAGCACTCGTGTTAGGTCTTCAAACCGCCATAGCCTTAGACATTAAATCAATTAATATATTTGGTGACTCTCAATTGGTTGTGAACCAATTTAATGGTATATACCAGTGTCGTAATGAGATAATTCAAAAGTATAAGCATCATGTTGACATGCTTTTGATTACCTTTGACCATTATGAACTTCAAACCACCCCACGTTCCACTAATAAATTTTTGGACACCATGGCCTCTATTTCTTCTCAAATCCATGCTTCATCCTTTGACTTAAATATTTTCCATAGTACACATATTGAAATCACCTTCTTATCTAATTTGAGACATCAACCTTGTAGGAAACATTGAAAGCCGACCCACGTGACCTTTGGTATAAGTAGTTTGTGAACTATCTTTCCTTTTAATTCTACCTCTAGAGCTTACTCACAATGGAAAATGAGCCTTTCTCAAAAGTGTATCTCATTATTTCATCATGAAAGGTCTTCTCTATAAATCCATATTTTACGCTATCCTCTTACGATGTCTTACAAGTTCTGAAATTCCATACGGATCAAGTAAGTTCATGACAAGATTTTTTGGGGTCAACTGCAAAGTGGCTTAGTTTTCACTAAGCACATCCTTTGCCTAGGCTTTTATTGGACAACCTTAAATTGTGATTTTTGTGACTATGTCAATTTTTGTGTGAAGTGTCAACAATGTGCTAATCTTCATCACACCCCTAGTCACACCTTATAGGTCACATGAGACCTTTGGCCTTTCTTTCAATGGGGTTTGGATCATGTCGGAGAGATCAACCCTCATTCTTCCCAATGTAATCAATGGATTATTACCACTACCAAATATCACACTAAATGGGTGGAATTTGTACCTCTTATTTCTACAAAATCTAAGAAAATATGTAAATTCATCAATCATCTCATCATTTTTCGTTGAGGTGTTCCTCATTGCCTCGTCATTGATAATGGAAAACAAATACAAAAAAACCTACGGAAACTCTATGATTCCTTCGGCATTAAACTCATTTTCTCTTCCCCTAGTACTCTCAAAAAAATGGTCAAGCCAAATCAACCAAAAAAACCTTAAACAAAATACATATGAAAGTGGTTGATGATACTAGCAAGGATTGGCATACACACATTCCTTTCACCTTATGGGCTTACCGCACTAGTATTTGCACCTCAACTGCTGCCACACCTTTCTCTTTGGTCTATGGTACAAAGGTTATCTTACCTCTCAAATTCAAAATTCCATCTCTTTTTATCTCACTCAAATATATGCTCAATGATGATGATTTTCTCTAGGATCATTTGGTACAACTTGAGTTATTAGACAAACACCGTATAAAATCTCTCGATCACCTCCAAATATACCAAAAACATATCAAATCTGCCTCTGAATAAACATGTCCAAGAATGAACCTTCTAGGTTTGTGACCTCATCATGAAGGAAAATCAACATATAACAAAAGTAGAGAAAAGTAAACAGGGCAAGTTTTCTCCTAATATGCTTGGACCATATATTTTTATTCATGCCTATGGATCGGGTGTTTATGATTTATCTTCACTCGAAGGTAATCCCAAACCTTAGCCCCATAATTCCTTCCATCTTCAACCATTATATTATTGAATCAAGTCCTATATCACCTTCTATTTCTTAAACACTCATCTCTTGAGTGACATTCACCTTCCACTTACCTATTTTAGGATCAATGACTAAACAAGAATCATGTGATTACCCATTGCCTTTCATCTTTATATTAAATATGAGTACCATGGCTCTACTCATGGAATGATTCTCATGGATGATTTTCATCCTTTTCAAGATGGAATCACATGGTCATTCGTCACTTAAAACCTCTCTTTCAGAGCTAACTCTTATGTGCTATGGTTTTATCCTCATAAAATAATCCTATACTTATTTATAGTCTTGTCCATGACCTAAAAGTCCAAAAAAAAAATCAAAATTAATATACGGGATTTTAAAATTAAAACTCCTTGAGTCAAACTTCTAGTAAATAGATGAATCCCTTAAAAGGGCATCTACCTTTCTATCTCATTGTTATAAATAGACTTCTCCCTCGAAGGACAGGTTATACAAAGTTGGCCATATTGTACATAATCTATCACAAAAAGAGGATTACCCATGCAAAAAAATATTTTGAAGCTTCCCACACATCGATCAACTTCACAAAGACCTGAAAGAGATATTTTATTCAACCCACATAGGCTTCCCATATCAATCAGTCTTTAAAACAAAAGAGGCATGTGGTCTCACACCATGTTTACGATAAAACAACCTCTTTCACCTCACCACCTTTCCTTTCTAATCTTCTACCTCCTTAAGGGATGTGCCACAAATGTAACATTTCATGATCATGTGACCTTATTCTCCCTTATAATATTCAATCATGTAATGATTTTAGGATTTTATGTTTATAAGCCATTCTTTGGTATGATAGACTCATAACGGTTCTTACTAGTTAGGTGGATTTTTTGTCTACTCTTACCATTCACCTATTTTCTTACTTATTGATCCTCCTTCACAAGTTTAGACCTTCGACACCTACATTCTCGGGAATTAATTTTCCACTAAAATCACCCATGCATATTTAATCTAAACTACCATGCCTAAATGACCTAACTCAACCATGCCTAATCGACCTAAACTAAACCATGCCTAAAATGACCTAGACTCAATCATGCCTAAAACCTACCAACCCATTCATCTATCCTCATATTATTCTTCCCTATCCTATGGGAGAATACATTGCCCAAGGGCTATGTAGGAAACACTCGATGGCATGGGACCCTTGGAGATTAGCTCATCCACTTTTTCCCCTAACTATTTTTCTCTCTTTATATTCACATTTTACCCTAGTTAGTTTCAATTTTAAACAAAACTTGGAAATTAAATAATCATAAAAATATACATACCTACCATTTTATAACATCAACCATATCATACATCAATCATTTAGCATTTCCATGATATCAAATACTTGGAAATTTAACCACAACATACATACAATCCATTATTTCCATAAGATCAATAACTTGGAAATTACCTAGACTCCACCATGCCTATACCTAACTCAACCATGCATGTACCTAACTCCACCATGCATATACTTGACTCCACCATGCCTATACCTAACTCCACCATGCCTATACCTAACTCCATCATGCCTAGATGACATAGACTCCACCATGCCTCTACCTAACTCCACCATGCCTATACCTAACTCCATCATGTCTATATGACCTAGAATCCACCATGCCTCTACCTAACTCAACCATGCCTATACCTGACTCCATCATGCCTACATGACCTTGAATCAATCATTCCTAACTCAACTAGTTTCCATAATACACAATAGTAATGGAAATTAAAAAAACTACACCATCCATTAAACAAACATCACCAACTATATAATGGTAGTGTCTATGAATCAATACATATACACACGATATAAATTTAAAATAAGTCTTAGTATCTCAAAAAATATCATGTATAATCTCACATCTTTGGCACATAGGCTGAAATATATTAAAAAAATCAAAATGATTGTATAATCTCCGCTATGGATATCAATCACTCCCACCTAATGCCCTCCTCTCTAATCTCACATGTCTCCTCCTCTCTCCCTAATAATCACCCTTCCATCTCTCCACCATATGTTGGTCCCTACCGACCTCCACCTCCCCCTCATGGCCCTCTCTGCTAGGCCGGTCTCGAGAACTAGTAACCTTTCCCGACCCTATCTTTGGGGCCAACAACCCTCTCTTCTACCGAACTATGAGTCCTAGATCTAGTCCACTCACTATCTACCTAATGGACTCAATACTTTGTATATGAAGGTACATCAATCCATGTGGTGGCTAGATGGTCTTGATAATAGTGAACCTCATTCAGTAATCCCTGAACCTTGTCATGGATACGGTCTGTGGTGGTGCCATCGTCCTCACTACCCCCTATGAAATCTATCTGACTAAAAGTGTACCATGTCCTAGTTCAGGTGCCTATACTATGGGACCCTATCTCTCTACTGTGGTGGTACCATTATAGCTACATGTGCTTGTATGGCTGAAAATTGTGCCTATGTTGTGGCCAACTGGACTTGTAATTCAGCCACTTATGCCTGTAAGGAAGCTACCTTACCTCCATCCCCATATCCACCCTTTACAATAACTTGTGCCTGTCTTTACCCGAGCCTACAAGGTCATCACCTGTGACTATGACCCTATATCGAGTTATCCCTACAATCCTATAATCTTCTCTTGTATGAAAGCCACCTATCCCTTAACAAGTTTCTCATACCGATCCCTTTACCTAATTCACTTAAAAACCTATTGTCTCCATTATCATATTTACCAAATATCCTAGACCATTTCACCTACATACTTATCACACATCGGCAACATAATGCCTTATCCTCTTCCACCTACATTAGTCTTCACCTACCCCTTCCTCACCTATTTAACTTTCCCATCTAGCCCTTTTTATCACCTGTAATTTTTATAGTGACCGACATCAGTCTCCTTGACCGTAATTGGTCATCTTGATCGATGTCGGTCACCCTTTAACTGACCGATGCTGGAAAACCAAACTAACGTTGGCTAACCCTTTACCGACTTGATCACTTTTTGGCGATAAACCAAAACCCTATCCACTCCCATTTCAAAAAATAATGACCAAAACCCACTAAAAACCTATCCTACCCCACCCAAATTCAACCTACATTCATTTCCCAACCTATTTAACCTATATTTTCCCTTCCCCACCTCAATTTCACCCATTTTCACCCATATTTTAAAAAAAAACTTCCCCCCCAAATTCATTCATTTTTACCCAAATTTTTTTAAAACAGGGCCTAAGGATTGATTCCTACCTCTACTCGGTGTCGTCTCCTTAGTGGTACCTCGGGTCTCTGCACCAGTGGTCCTCCTGTTCCCTCTCCCAGCTCTCGCCATGGCCATGAATCCACTCCTTTACTCATAACCAATCAAATGGATCCACTCGATCTTGTGGGCCTATCCACTGGATGCCAATCACCTCCTCGTAAACTGCTGACTCCACTCACGACTTGGCACAGTCATTTTCCACTTCCACACCTCTCACTTGTCATTTTATATAACTGACAATCAACAAATGAATCCGTAAAAAGTGTATTTTTCCTTTTTTAGCCCCAAATCGACATGACCGACATCGTTCAAGTCATTCCCTAGTTAGTGACGTCTGTTAAGTTATAATCGGCATCGGTCACCCAACATAACCATTTGACCCACACTATGCCCACTTTTCCTACAAACAATGTTTCTCAAACAACTTTTACCCTTACCAACACCTATTACAACTCACCCACAAGCCTACATTACCTGTACATTTCCTTACTTGCATTTAGGAACATGTTATTTACCTATACCTTGGCCTTGCATGTGCCTTAATGTATATACCACGACCTAAATTTGTGCACTCATTATAAGTTGTGATGTTGTTACCCATGTTTTTAGCCCGATGACCTTACCTTACCTAACGTTGTGATGTTTATCCCAACAAAAATTTAGTGCCCTACAAAAATATATTACCCCAATCTAAACGTTTCCAATTTTTTATTCGAGCCATATCCTATAGCTTATATACCTGAACCAATTCAAGCTCATTTGGATAAACCTATCAACCTTTAACGAAGTAGAGTTTGTAATCTCTTCAACCGGTACCTTACCACAATATATACATGTGTGTGTGTTTGATTGCCATTACTTATTACTCAACCCGACCATTACCCTTACCTCGTAACCCATCCACCCTTATTTGTATTAACAAACTATTTATCAAACCATTTACTAGATCTGTTTCATACCTCCTCGCCCCTGGTTTGAGGGGGTCACTTTCATCTATACTTGGGGCAACCTAATTGTAGAAACCTATAATTACGCCCAAGCAATTTAAATACTTAAATTGCGCTAATTATCCCCTTTCTCGCAAATTGACGACATATCATCAAAAGCACTCACATTCCCTCTTGTTGTCATTAATTAATTACAATACGCTAATTGATTAAGTCACCTATCCAACTAACACCCTAATTAATGACCTTCCGTTAATAAATCACCTCTTCTATCTAGATTAATTAATTATTATTAATTAATTAGTCTTCCCCTTCATTTAACTAGTAAATCAATATTTAATTGATTTAATCCCTTTCTAATAGCCTAAATCGTACTAATATTCCTCTAATTGGCTTCTATAAGCTCACATCTACCTATTAGTTAATCACATTTGATTAATTAAAGCACCCCCAACTCCCATGACTTGCTAAGCATAAATTAAACCCTTCTAAAGTAAGGTTACCTTTAATAAAGCAACCTTATCCATTCCTAATCATGTTTTACCTTTATCCCACATTCATGAGAATGTGTTGAATCCTTTATCCTTTGGGCTATATAAAGAGCCCTCCACCTACATTTTTACTTACACCTAAACTCTTTGAGAAAGAAAATGCAAAGCATATAGCAAAATAGACTAAGAGCTTGCTTTTTGTGTTTCTTGAGAGTTCATCATCTTGAGGATCTAACCTTCCTATTCTAGCCTAAAGTGCTTAGGTCATATGGGAGGTGTCAAAAGGGTCTCAGAGCCCAATTTTGATAAGCCCCCATTCTTAGGTTCTTAGAGACATCAAGGACAACCAAATATTGATTGCCATGGAGCTTATTTAGGTCCATTTACTTGTTTATTGGTAATCTAGAGAAGTAGAGGTTTAAATACTATAGCATTGTTAATTCAAAGTTAATTCATTATGCTAGGTATTAATCTTGTTTAGCTCTCATCTTTGATGGTGTTTAGATTTTGTCATTGGATTTGTTATAGAACTATTTAGGTGTTAGTTATCATCCATCTAACTTAGCTAAAAAGCACAAAACACTTGCACACATTTAGCACGCCCAGTGGGACACTTAGTCCCATGGCATTTTAGTTTAAATTTCATTGTTTTGGATAATTTTTGATATGCACATGTAGTAATTAATTTCCATATTTTGGATTTTTCGATCATTTAATATGTGTTACTTCATTTTTATAGCCTTAATTTTAATGGGTCATTTCCATTTTTAAACTAACTTGTCAAAATTTAGAGTATTGTGAAGTTTTCTACGTGCTTTTTTCCATACTTTGGTTGTAGGTTTAGCGCAGGCACAATTTTAGGAGTGCAGACATGATTTTCGGGGTGCAGGCATGATTTTAGGGGCACACACATCTCTCTGGTGGTGCAGGCGTGTTGTTAAAATATGTCATTCTATCTGCCGACCCCTGGCGCATGCGCACTAACCCTGGCGCATCCACCCTAACCCGTGTGTAGGTGCACTAACCTTGGTGCATAGGTCGTTTCGTAGTGTACCTTCACTACATTCAGAAACCTTTCAAAATGTTGCACATGCCCTAACCAGGGCACACATGCGGTTTAGTGGCACATGTATACTTTTCTAGTAATACGGTTTTTTTCTATTTTTCCTGTTTGTTTTCTCATAGTAGCGCATATGTTGTTTTTGTTACGCATACACCTCTCGGGTGGTGCAGAAATTTAATAGATTTGAAAAATCCACAGTGTGGCACAAGTGTTATTTTAGTGGCACAGGCATTGTTTTAGGGGCACACACATCTCTTGGGTGGCGCAAGTACACTATGTACCTATCCTTTCGTGATGCATATGCCCTAACCCCCACGCAGTGCTGAAAAAAAAGCGCAGGAACATCCTTTTGCATTTTTTGGATTTAAATAGTTGATGTGCTAACTTTCTTGCAGGTTTATCTAATCACATATGTCTTTGCAGGCTTTTTTTACATGTTGATATTTGATTAGGTAGTATTTTTCTTTGTTTACTAACAGGATTGAGATTGCGTATGCTCTTCCCTTACGTCCCTTGGGGAAATCTTGGGAATCATAAATGATTCTTAAAAATTTGACCGCTTTAAGATTGTTAACAGTATTTTAGTTAGAATTGATCAATTTGGTATTTGTTGAATTAAAGTTTTGTTCCATTTGGTTATCTTTTGAGATTTGTGAAGACATCATCTATGCTCTTCTCTTGTGTCCTTAGATGATCTGGAGAATTAGAAATGGTGCCTCCTCTTTTAATGGAAAACTACTAATCATTTTCATATAGTACCGAAAAAAATCTTGTCAAAGAATGAAGGACTCGAAACAAAAGTCAGAAAAATTCTAATACATGTGTTTCTTGCAAGTTGCCAAACGTTGTTCAAGAAAACCACATCTAATTAAAAAAGATAAAAAGAACAACATATTCAAAACACTGTATTGCAAGTTTTAAAAAAGGGTACATCCTCTCCACTCAATGAACATAACCCCTTTGGCATAATGCCTTGAGCTACAACAATGGGGGTGGTTCCAGGAACCCCAAAGTAGTCCACACAAGAGGGAACCTTGTGGATGAAATGGGAAGTGCTCCACACTACCTACTTGACTAGTCATTCCTTTGTGAGATAGCATTACAAGTTTTCCATGTGGTGATCCCAGTGATAGTACACGTAGATGCACTAGTTGCCTACTTTTCTTGAAGGGGGTAAAGTAAAGCTGAGATACTCCCAAACTAGTCAACGTGACTTTTTGGGTAAATCATGCTCACTCAAGGAAACTTTGTAACACCTAAGACGAGAGAACCACCTAGGAGAATATAATTTGGCTAGGAGCCCACTTTGACTATTCTAAAACAACGATGAGTTGTGAACTATATTGAGAAAACGTGTGACGCATTACTTTTGCCTAGTTTTTACTTGCCTTGGGGCGAGGTGAAACTATGCCAAACTAAGGATAACATTTTTCGTCATTTTATTTATTTATTTCCTTCACATTATTTTGACACTTTGTTGATCAAAAGAAGTGTGATTACCTTTATGTTGCCATTTGACTATTTTTCTCACTTTTATGTCCATTTACGCCCATCCATGTTTGCGGCTAGGTTAGTTAAACATCTAAAGTGAGAGGAGGTGTTTTCACATCATTGGTATCGATTGTGATCTTGATACCCACATCAAGCGTGTCATTATAGTTTGGCATGGTTCATCACCATGGAATTCCTTAGAAGAGTTAGCTTGTTTGTCTCGTATCATTACAATTTCAATATTTACCTCTTGTTTCTTGTAAACTCGACATAAATACTTATATTACAAGGTTACGTTGCACACATTTTAAACTATTCCTAGCTATACTTTGAGCTTTTTGGTTTGGTTCCTTTATTACGTCGATTTCAAAGAGTGCTAGGTGTTACCATTTGTGCATGTTATATCAATAACACCTCCATATCAATACTTTATTTTATCCCAAAGTGGGTTAACATATCTTGGTGATATTGTTGTGTCATTCACAAATCATAATTGGCACTTTTTAAGATAGGTCTTAATCAGATTTGATCTCACTCGTTGTACATTTTTCTTAGGAGATCGCATTTGACTTCTTGTATTTACTTACGTTTTGTTCATTTCCTTGAACTTGGCATAAGTGAAAACATCTTGTTGATCATCTCGTGATGCAAATTACTTTGGACACGTAGTCTAGGAGATATTTCATTCAAACGGGTTTTAATAGCAAACGATTGTTTCATCGGTGATTTTATCACTCTATCACATTGGTATTCTCACACTGTTGATTTAGTGTTAAAAAGTACATCTTGCACTTCACTTAGGGGGTATTCATTAAGTTTTGGACACATTTACAACTTTCCCTAGTGAAACCTTCACGAAAACATGGCTCCCAAGACACGTCTAGGGTTAAAGAAACAAACATATGAGGAAAAATAAGTGTAAGCTTAGGAAAAATCTAATAGACAAGGGTCAAACCCATTCATCAGACATGACCTAGGACCACTATTTTCTGTAGAGAAGGAAATAGATGAAATTTTCAACCACAATGGAAATGAATTAGAGTCACCACACATGACTTTTATTTTGACTCCTACTATGCTAGAAAATTTTCTTCTTAGAAACAAAGACAAATTGTTGGCCCAAGTTATTGAATTAGGGGAAAAATTTCCCATCAAGAATGAACCAATACTATAGACAAATGACACTACTGAGGAAGAAAACCCCTTATCAATATGGAATATATTTTAACAAGCGGGCATGTTTCCACTTCTTACGCAGAAAATGATAAAGTAGTACCACATATAATACCCCTCATCAAAGTGCCATGAAAAACAAAATAGAACTTGAGATAGAGGAAGAACCTCCATAATATGAAGAGGAGGAACCTTTAGAAAAAGAGGCTATAAACCAAGCCACGATTTAACAACAAATCAGTAACCTAAGCTGGAAACTAGCTTTGCTTACTTCCCATGTATAGAAAGATGTAACCAAGAACATTCAAAAGTTGAGGCCTAAGGTTAAGATTAATGAAATCCATCGAGAAAAACAAGGAGAAGAAGACATAGGGTATCATCGTGTATACATCCTTGCTTCTCCCACTAAAGAACAATTTCTCACATAGGAAGTGCAGTCTATGAAAGTGACACTTACGAGCTTACAAGAGAGAAATATAGGGAGCATTAGGAAATATCAATATGAAGAACTACGCCCCTATCCTTTTGACAAGACAATGACCCTTCAACCCTTTCCAAAGAAATTTGATATGCAAAAGTTTGACAAATACAAAGGAAAGGGAAACCCAAGGGATCATGTTAAAGATTTTTACATGGCATGTCAAGAGGTGTCTTATAGTGATAATTACCTCGTCATAATATTTCCCAAGAGTCTTAGAGGTAAAGCATTGGAATGGTTTACACACTTACCATGAGGATCAATTTCCACTTGGCTAGAATTGGCGAAAGAAAACACCCCTTTATCAATATGGAATATATTTTAACAAGTGGGCATGCTTCCACTTCTTACGCCAAAAACATAAAGTAGTACATCATAGAATACCCCATCAAAGTGCCAACTAAACACAAAATAGAACTTGAGACAGGTTAGTATAACCTCCATAATACGAAGAGGAGGAACCTTTAGAAAAAGAGGCTATAAACCAAGCCACGATTCAATAACAAATTAGTAACCTCTGGGAAGTTGACAACTAGCTGCTTACTTCCCATGTACCCCTGGGTAAAGATGTAACCAAGAACATTCAAAAGTTGAGTCCTAAAAATTAAGATTAACGAAATCCATCAAGAAAAACAAGGAGAAGAAGACATAGGGTATCATCGCATATACATCCCCTTATCTCCCACTAAAGAACAATTTCTCACACCTCCCAAAAGTGCAAGTCTATGAAAGTGACACTTGAGAGCTTACAAGAGAGCAATATAGGGAGCATTAGGAAATATCAATATGAATAACTATGCCCCTATCCTTTTGACAAGACAATGACCCTTGAATGGCTTTCCAAAGAAATTTGATATGCAAAAGTTTGAAAATACAAAGGAAAGGGAAACCAAGGATCATGTTAAAGATTTTGACATGGCATGTCAAGAGGTGTCTTATAGTGATAATTACCTCATCGATCATTTTTCCCAAGAGTCTAAGAGGTCAAGCATTGGAATGGTTTACACACTTACCACGAGGATCAATTTCCACCGCCGAGGTGGCGTAAAAAGAACACCCCTTTATCAATATGGAATATATTTTAACAAGCGGACATGCTTCCACTTCTTCGCCAAAAATGATAAAGTAGTACAACATATAATACCCCTCATCAAAGTGCCATGAAAACAAAAATATAACTTGAGACAGAGGAAGAACCTCCATAATACGAAGAGGAGGAACCTTTAGAAAAAGAGGCTATAAACCAAGCCACGATTTAACAACAAATCAGTAACCTAAGCTGGAAACTAGCTTTTCTTACTTCCCATGTATAGAAATATGTAACCAAGAACATTCAAAAGTTGAGGCCTAAGGTTAAGATTAACAAAATCCATCGAGAAAAACAAGGAGAAGAAGACATAGGGTATCATCGTGTATACATCCCCGCTTCTCCCACTAAAGAACAATTTCTCACATAGGAAGTGCAATATATGAAAGTGACACTTGCGAGCTTACAAGAAAGAAATATAGGGAGCATTAAGAAATATCAATATGAAGAACTACGCCCCTATCCTTTTGACAAGACAATGACCCTTCACCCTTTCCAAATAAATTTGATATGCAAAATTTTGAAAAATACAAAGGAAAGGGAAACCCAAGGGATCATGTAAAGATTTTTACATGGCATGTCAAGAGGTGTCTTATAAATGATAATTACCTTGTCCGACCTTTTCCCAAGAGTCTTAGAGGGCAAGCATTTGAATGGTTTACACACTTACCACGAGGATCAATTTCCACCGGCACTAATTTTTATCGCGAAAGATTCGTGCATCACTTCTCGTATAACATAGAGAGTAACGTCACAAGTTGATCCTTTCTTGTTTCGGCACCAAACAACACCCAAATGAGACATTTTCTAGCTTTCTCCAATGATGGAGAGGTATGCCAAATTGATCACTTCCCTTTTGCTTTCCCTGAAAAGTAGTTGCTAAGTATCTTCGTTCCCAATCTCAACCTAGATATCACCTTCCACCTCCAAATGCATTGTGTCCGTACTTTTGAGGAGGTTATCGAGAAAGGGATTCAAATAGAGAAGGCTCTCATTGCCAAATGAACCATTAAAAACAAATCTAAAGACAACCAACGTGTCAAACCAATGGAAAAGCCAAAGATTTTAAACAAAAACAAAAAGGTGGTGGGAGATGGAATCACTTATTCCAAACGTGTTCAAACGGTCCAAACTAGTCAACCTTTTAAACTAACGAAGGGTACAATTCAACCACCACCAAAGTGAAGAACATTCACCTCTCTCAATGAACCATTTTCAGTCATATTAAAATTGTTGGATGCATCCGACATGATGACCTATCCTACAAAAAAACCATTTGATGACAACACTCCTAAACCTTCATGGTATAAGGAGCATGAATACTACTAAATGCATCATGTTAAAGGTCATAAAACAAAAAAATGTCCTGCAACTTCACCACTATATTCAGGACCTCATTGATAACGGGGAGATAGAGGTGGATAACCCTGGAAAAACACAAACACCTAATGAGAAAATGGGGATTTATAAAGAACCATTCCCCAAGCATGATAAGTCGAAAAATAAAAATCCGGATCGAGGAGAGTTATCCCAAACCTATAAATCTCATGAATTACTTGTATACCCAAAAGAGATAACAATCATTACGATTCACTTATCAGATGTATTTTCTCTCCTATTGATTGTGTCAATACTATCAAGATTAAGGGAAAGGATCCTGTTTGGTAACAAGGCACGCCCACCTCCTAATTCTGGAACCCTCTCCATTGACCCGCATTTTGGTTCTAAATATAACCTTTTAGAACAACTCGAGAAGACATCTACTAAGATTTCAATCTTAGATCTTCTCAGATATCCAATTTGCATAAAGACATTCTTTAAAACTCTTCAGGGGTTGGAAGTGCCTTTAGAAGTCAATCATGCACACCTTCAAGTTGCGATGGCAAATATTGCACCAAGTGAGCATCTCACTTTCAACCATAGGGAGATCCCTACCGATAATCCCACACATAATCTTCCCTTATACATTGAGGTATTTATCACCCATAGGAAAATAAAATGGGTGCTTATGGACAATAGATCGGGATTGAACATCTACATGCTTAAGTTGGTCAAACAATTGGGACATACGAGAGGAGGATCTTGAGTCCCATATTATCACTATCACCGCATACGACAACGCGAAAGGGAATCAACAGGTACCATCACACTACCTATGGAAGTAGGCCCCATTTTTCACTAGATGAAGTTTCATTTCCTAGACTTGGAACTTCCATATAATATGCTTCTAGGATGACCATGGATTCATGCCATACAGGCCATGCCATCAATGTTTCATCAATGCATCAAGTTGAAGCATGAGGGGCATACGATAACAATACCAGGAGATTCAGAGCCCTTTTCTCATTGTAGAGCTCTTAATAGCTTTACATAAAAGGGTACATATGCATGTCCCTCCACAGATATAGTGGTTCCTCTTTAGTCTAAGGCTATGGAATCCCACATGGATTCAGATTCACATAGTTCTTGCGCTCATGGGGCATTTACTTCAACATCTCCATTTGATTCATGGGAGATGAAAATCTTGGAATATGGTGGTAGGGAGTATAATGTACAACAAGCACTTTTGGTGTCAGATCTCTCTTTGTCATCCAAGACTAGAGGTCGACCCAACTACCACTTTAGGAGACCTAGAGAGGAACACACTATTCGGTAGTTCCTACCAAGAGGCTTGTTAGCTGAGGAGAAATTTCTTGATCCACCTACTACTTGGGTCCCTAAGGACACTCAGCCATCCTATTATCAAACCCTAGAATATGAAAAATCTAACATAATGATGTACTCCATGGGCTACAAAGGCCTAGGATGTGGGAGGAATGAACAAGGACAAAGAGAACCAGTCCCTCTTCCACATTTCAAAATAGAAAGATACGGCATCGGGATTCATCCTTATGGAGCGTACCCTAATGATTAAGATGTGACTTGTTTTGAGCATTAGGATAGATTTGATTACCTAGACAGTGATATAGATTCCCATTGTAGCCAATATGAGGATCTAGCCTCCATAAACCTTTTCATGAATAATGTTGTCCTAACCATAACCCCCACTAAACCAACCCTTGACCTTGTATACCCTTCCCTTGTTGAATGGGACCAACAATGTCACGTGCCACTAGATTTATTTGAGAATGACAAGGCTATTGCAGAATTCATGGGCATAAGGGATATAATCCCCATTGGAGATCACAAGAAAGGTTTCTTTATCGACTTAGACACCTACGCCTACTTCGGTGAGGAGGCTGAACTTCGTGGTCAACAAAATTTAAAGAAAAATGAGGGCAAAAGTTCTAAAGAAAAGCCTCAAAAAATTGAAGTCCAAGTCACACAGTGAAAACCTCTTTGAGGCATTGGCTGACAAATAAATAAGAAAATCAAAGGACAAACAAAGTGACCACACCAAGGATGAAAATCTTGTGGAGACATCCTTGGATGAAGATCTCAACCTTCCTCCTGATCCTACGCACGTATGGAGGATTTATCAAAAAATTCAGTCGAAGAAACCATTGATGTCAACATTGGTACCGAAGAAGATCCCAAGATAGTAAAATTGGGGGCATCACTCTCAGCTAGAGAACAAAAGACATTCACTATGTTGTTGTGAGAGTTCATTGATGTGTTTGCATGGTCTTACAAAGACATGCCCAACCTAGATCCAACTTTGGTCATCCACAACCTGTCATGCACATAAACACAAAGCCTATCAAATATAAACTCGAAAGATGCATCCAAGAGTGGCCTTGTTGGTTAAAGAAGAGTTGGAAAGGTTGCTTGTAGCGGGATTCATCGACCAATTAACTATTCTCGAATGGATATCGAACATTGTTCTGTCTGTAAGAAACACATCCATATCTGAATCACATAAATTTTAGGGACATTAATAAATCTTGCCCTAAAGATGATTTTCCCTTGCCCGATATTGATATGATTGTTGACTCAACAAAGAGGATATGAAATGATCTCACTCATGGATGGATTTTTAGGTTATAATCAAATTAAAATCGTTGAGGAGGACCAACACAAAATAGCTTTCACAACTCCTTGGGGCACCTTCTACTATCAGGTGATGCCATTTGGCCTTAAGAATATGGGAGCAACTTATCAGTGGGCCATGACAGTAATATTTCATGATATGATTCATGACAACATGGAAGACTACGTAGACGACATCCTGGGAAAGTCCAAAACAAGAGAGGATCATCCTATCATTTTGTGGCGTATCTTTGAGTGCCTGCGTGAATATAAAGTTAGGCCAAATCCAAAGAAGTGTGTCTTCGGTGTGCTTTCGGGAAACTATTGGGCTTCATTGTATCAAGATGAGGTATTGAGGTAGACCCTGCTAAAGTGTTTGCCATCACTAAAATTCCTCCACCTGAGAATATCAAGCAACTGCATAGCTTACAGGGGAAAATTCAAGCCATTTTCTAGTTTATCCCCTAGCTTGCGATAAATGTCACTCATTCACTCATTTTCTTAAGAAGGACATCACTTTCATCTGGGGACCCGAGCAACAACAAGCCTTTGCTTTGCTTAAACAGTACCTGGCTAATCCACCTATCCTCATGCCTCCCACTCCGGGAGAACCACTTTTGCTCTATATTTTTGCTACACAATATGCTATTGGTGTCCTACTCACCCAATATGACCTTATCCATAAAGAGAAAGTGGTGTATTATCCGAGTCGCACCCTCATTGCCTATGAACTTAATTACCCTTAGATTGAAAAGGCTTGCTTGGCCGTTGTTGTTTACCTTTCAGAAACTTCACCATTACCTATTGAATACTAAGACCAAGCTCATAACCAAGGTTGACCCACTTAAGTATTTATTGTCCAAACCCACCCTCACAGGTAGAATGGCTAATTAGATCATTCTATTCAGTGATTTTGATATAGAATTTGTCCATCAAAAATCAGTTAAAGGACAAGTACTTGCAGAATAGCTAGCAGAAGCACCTTTGCAAAGCACAAAACCTTTGAGTTTGGATCTACTAGATGCATCTTTGCTCTACATTGAAGAATCTGTTGTATGGTAGATACATTTTGATAGATCTTTTAAATTTCATGGTTCGGGTGTAGGAGTGGTCCTTGTTACTCCTTCGGGTGATCCAATACAACAGGATTTCCACCTAGCCTTCCCTTGCACGAACAACATTGCAGAGTATGAAGAACTCATTGCAGGATGAAGCTGGCCATCAAGTGGAATGTTCATCATGTTAAGGTCATAGGTGATTTGCAGCTAATCATCAAACAGGTTAATGATGAGTATAAAGTTAAGAATGACAAGCTCATTCCTTACAAAAAGTTAGTGGAAAATCTAAAGGAGTATTTTGTGTGCATCACCTTTGAGCAGATCCCAAGAGTGCGAAACGCAGATCGGTGGACACCATGGCTATGGGAAATGGTGGGATCTATGCTTTTATTCCACCAGGGAATAATGATATGCCATTATTCATAGAAATTCTACGCCACTCCGTGTATGACATGCAAGAATCTTTCTGGCTTGTGAGGTTGTTGGTTCCCATTCTCCATGGTATGAGCCCATGTTCACCTATCTTAAGGACAACACATTCCCTCCCGATATCTCCCACTCTGAAAAGCAAAGCCTAATTCACTAGATATCCCATTACACCCTTTTAGGAGGTACACTCTATCATCGTGGCTACAACGGGAATATGTTATGTTGTCTAGATGTGACGGAGTCAATCCATGTAATCAAGGAAGTGCATGAAGGGGTATGTAGAGCACACACAAATGACATGGTCCTAGCTAAGAAACTATTGAGAGTAGGTTATTATTGGCCTACCATGGAAACTGATTGTTCTAATTATGTTAGAAAATGTGTGCTTTGCCAAAAGTATGGAAATTTCATCCATGCTCCGTCACAACCATTGCAACCAATCACTACCCCATGGCCATTCTCTAAGTGGGGAATCGATTTAATAGGGAAACTTACTCCTACCTCATCTGATGGTCATACACATATCATCATAGCCACAAAATATTTTAAAAATGGGTGGAGGTCATCCCTTTAACCTATGTTCACAGGAGCACATATTTCTAAATTCATCATGAATCACATTATTTGCCGATATGGTATTCCGGAAACCATTGTTAAAGATAATGGGAAGTCATTTAAGAAAAAAACTGTGAAAGGTATTTGCCAACAGTTCCAAATTAGATTGAAATGGTCCACACCATATTACCCTCAGGGTAATGGACAAGCTGAGGCAACAAACAAGACTTTGGTCAAGATAATGGAGAAGATGGTCAGCAAAATAGGTTGAAACTGGCACCTAGAAATCCATCCAGCCCTTTGGGCCTATCGAACATCCATTCACACCCCTATAGGTGCGACACCATATTCCTTAGTGTTCGGGATAAAATCTATCATCCCCTTAGAGATTGAACTTCCATCCCTAAGGATCTCTCTTCGAGACTATCTAGATAAGGATGAATATTATCAAGTGGTAAGACTGGCTGAGTTGGAGATACTGATGAGAGACACATTCACACCCTTAATCACCTAAAGGTGTATCAACATAGAGTATCCAAAAATTACAACAAGATAATCATCCCTCATCAGTTTGAGGTTGGTGATTTGGTTATGAAGGAGAACCAATTCAACACCAGAGCGGAGAAAGAAAAGAAAGGGAAGTTCGAGCCACATTGGTTAGGACCCTATGTAATAATTGCCATGTATGGCATGGGCATATAGAGTGGCTCACCCCAATGGTGATGAGCTCTGGGAGCCCATGAATGCCATGCATCTTAAGAAGTTCTATGCTTGAACATGGCACAAAAATCAAAAAATACAAAAACATCAAAAAAATTCAGAAAAAGAAAAAGAGAAAACAGGTCATCCACTAGTGAAAACCATGCAATTGTGGCACTTTGGACAAGTCCTTGGGTGAAAACCAGTTTCCGGCGCCTCGGGAGGATTCGTTGTTCACAAGCATTTTGTATTAGAAGGGTAGTTGTATTTGGCCTGGACCTGGTTCTACCTTTGAGTTTCCTTGTGCACACCATCCTGTCCAGCCTTGATCTAGCTTTGCCTTCTTCTATTCATCTATGAGGGACGTGGTCTTTCGTTATTTCCCATCTTACACTGGGGGAAACTCAACAAATTCACCTTCTTGTTCATAAGTGTGTGGCTTCTACCCTTGTATATTCCCCACCTAACACTAGGGGCATCCACACTTTCTTGGTTACCTACACATAGCTTTGGAAAATCGTTAAAAACACAAAAACAATAGAAAATTGTTTCGAGAAAAACACAAAAACAATAGAAAATTGTTTCGAGAAAAACACAAAAACAATAGAAAATTGTTTCGACAAAACACAAAAACAATAGAAAATTGTTTCAAAAAAACCTAAACAATAGAAAATCGGTGCATGAAAACATATCTTACAAAAACATTTACTTGCATTGTCTTGTTTCCTTGCTTTTCTTGTTGCTTGTATAGTGTTTTGTGCTTTGCTTTTGAGTTGTTTGTTGCTTGGGTGTACTTTGTCATAGTTCATCTTTTCTTTCTTAGATTAGATTCATTCTTTCTTGTGCATATTGCGGTGTGTCTTGACATGCTAGTGAACCTTGGGAAATCATGATGTAATGTTTTAATTCATTATGTTCTTTCTTGAGAATTTGGTTTTGTTTGTTACTTGTTAATAAGACAAGATGAATCATGATGTATTGCATTAATTCCTAGTGTTCTTTGTTAGCATTTGATTTTGTTTCTTACATGTTATCTATTTTTTATCACTCACATCACATTACCATCACTATCATTACATCTAGCATCATCTATACATCATATATAAACAAAAATGCTAAGCTTTACATCATGCATGTATGCTAAGCTAATCATCACATATCGTATCATCAATGGGGGCAAGAGGGGTTGTGCATAATAAAAAATCTATCCCCCCCACACCAATATCATCATATCATCCCGTCCATATACATCAAAATAACACATGAGAAATACATTTGATATCATCTAGATATATCATCTAAACATCCACAACACATGTATACATCAAAACATCAAAATCAAATACATACAAAGTACAAAATCAGATAATGCATCCATAAGTGTTGAATCAAAACATGCGACATACAATGAGAATCAATGTATGCCCACTCGTGTCACAATGCATCCATAAGTGTCGAATTCAACAAATGTAACATGTAATGCGAATCAACATATAGTAATTTCTGAAAAGGGGTATTTCACATCATAGAATTATGCCCACTTGTGTCACATGCATCAGAATACAAAGACAATAAAATAACATCATAACAACATCCATAAGTGTTGAATCAAGAAAAATAACATGCATCGAATCCAATGCAGGCAACAAGCCCACTCAAGATACTAAACACGATTCATGTCACGTAGTTAATTAGTTCCCCATGAGTTTAACGACAAAGAAAAAACCATCTATATGCTGGTATCACAAACAAAGATATACATCATCTCATAATCATGTGAATCTAAGCAAACAAAAGTAATCCTCATATATATATGCATATGTGTCAAGTATACATCTTTATTAAAAATGGATACATACAAATCTGTGCTCTATATCAAAAATACCTTCAGCTGAGGCATACAACAAGGATACATAAAAAATGTTTGTATACATACATACAATGTCCTGATCAGTGCTCAATACAAATACATCATGGCGATACACAATGCCATCAAAAAGGGGCATGCATTTGAAAGAATCAAGTCTTCATCATGAGGCATCATAAAAAATACATGTCTACAATCACTGTAAATCAAAATTATCCTTCATAAGAGGCATACATACAAATGAATCCATACAATACAAAGATGGCTATCAACCATAGCTCTCGCCCTCGCCGGGGCTCCCAGATCTGTCCTCTAGATGTCGAACTCAAGGCTTTGGTGGGCAAGGCTGTGTCTCAGTCTCGCCGGCTACTCTAGAAGGGGTTGTCTGACTGATATAGTAGACTTTCCATACCTCCGGAATGAGAGCCCGATGAACTTGATCCTGATAACTATGGCAATGTCACTCTCTTCTCTAGTGGAACCACTCTGTAATATGTTGTCTTGTATAATAATGCCTCACCACCAAGCTTGGTGGCATCACGAATCAGATCTACATCTCCTGAGGTGAGCACTTGCTAAAGGGGAGTGTCTTGCTCACCTATAACCCGGCCCAGGTCTGCCTTGGCCTGTCTAGAGGCGGAAGCCTCTTGATCTCTCTCCATGGTCATCACCTGTAACTCGACATGGGCCTGGTCCCTCTGTGCTACTACTTGCTAATAATGAGTATGCACGTGGTCTCTCTATGCCACGACCATGCACAACTATGACTGGGACTGATGTAGGAGACTCAATATCTGTGCCCCCTATGCAGTCTCTCGGATCTAGCTCCACCATGTTACTCTGTCATCTCCTAGCCTAGCCTAGGCCCGAGCCTGATCCCACCCTAAAAGTAACATAACAATATGGGCTCGGGCCTCGTCCCACTCTGCTATAGCTATCACACACCAACCTTGAGCCTCATCTCTCTCTGCTCTAGCCGCGTATCTCTCTGGCTATGAGCTACTGCACCTATACCTGTGTTATGGATGTCTGCACCACTAGATGTGGGGCTATATGTGCCTCAGGGACTAGTCCCTGTGGCACTCTGGAAGACTACCCCTACTCAAATATCTTGCCTTTGGGTGGTGACATGGCTGCCTAGACTAGGCCCTATGGCCTCGGTCCTTGTGCCTGTGTGGCACCCTGTCCATCGTGAGGGATCCCATCAAAAGGATCCTCAAGGTCTAGCCCCAATGCTACTACTCTAGCCTCTACGCTTTGACTCCGTGTCATACCTCCACAGGTGGGTGAATTCCTGCTACCTAGGCTACCTCTAGAATAGTAAGTTGCAGGGTAATATTATAGCATACCACGCTGCATAATCAGCTGTGGTCCTCGGATCTCTAACTGTCGTAATGGGTCCCATGCCTGGGGGACCACCTATAAGAAACTAGCCCTGGCTTAGGCTACTATAATTTGAGGCCCCATAGTCTACCTCTCAGATTCCCTGTGAGCATGACAGATATATCTAGCTGAGGGACACCATGTACTTGGCCTAGCTACCGTTGGCACCTATCAACACGATACAACTCCATGATGTAGCTGCGGCTGCCAATAAGAAAGTGCTCCACCAAGCACACACTAAGCTCTGTGGCATCCTCTGGCCACTGGAAGTGTCTATATGGATGCCAAATGACGTCTATCGCTGCTAACTCATCAAACTCCCACCTATATCTGAATAGGCTGCCAAGGTGACCACGGATATCTCCGCCAGCTGCTATCCATGCCATGTATGATGGCTCCTCGAGATCTCGAGACTTAGAATGGGCCCATAGGGCATCCAATAGCTATATGATCCCATGACCATATCTGTAGTAATGATGCTGGCCCCACGGTCTTCTGACCATGGTATGTGATGAGATGTAAATCCCAATATAAGTGGGCCAGTATACACTGCCCCCAATAATATCTCTCACCACTGTAAATGCCGTGAACTAGTGGTAGCAATCCTCTCGGGAATGAAGTCCATGTCTTATCAATGAGTAGGAACCCACTGATAAGCACCATGATATAGAGCGGCCCCCGATGCAATGTCGGGTCGGAGATACAATCATGTAAGGCCATAGTCATCCCATCATGGGGGATGTCATCAACACCAAATAAGGCACTGCATGCTGCTCTGATCAACCTTGCATCCGAGCTATACTCAATCAATGTACCCATCATGGGCATATGTAGAATCTACCACACATCCTCTATGGTCACTTGTCATCTCACTATGGGGGTATGCTAAAGCACTCGACTCTCGTTGTGCCATCACTCGGTAACATCGGTCAAGATCCCGTGATCCAGTACAATCGATGGCATCGAGACATGGGCTAAGCCCCACTACCTCAAATAGTATGGTCATCTCTCGGTGGTCACACTAGAGCATACTACCCTCTAAACTCAGCAATTTGGGTGTGACGATCCCATGTCTAAATATCGGTAATGTCTCTCTGCAAAATAACATGCCACTTGTTAGTTTCTAACATTTCCTCTAAAAATCTATCTCATTTTTTAGGGTTCACCCAAAATTCTAAAAATTCTTCTAAGTGTCACATTTTTGGACACTTTCCTGTCTTTTTCCTACATATCTAGGGTGCTTGCGTGCCATTTTTAGCATGTGTGCTATGTTTCTGCTGCTTACGATTACGCGGCGTATGTTTACTGGCATGTGCACCCTCTACCGGGCACCTACGCACCCTTTTTGGTGTGTGTGCCACCTAATTGGTGCTTGCGCATGCATATGTGCACTTTTTCCTATGTATGTGCTTGACTATCCATGCCTGCGCCATGCTTTTAGAGTGTGCATCCCTTTTGGTGTGTGTGCTTACGTGTACATGTGCTCCTGTGTGTGTGTGTGTGTGTGATTTTTGACTGCGCGTGTGTGCGCACAGACACACTGCACCTGCACCCTCAAACAAACACATGCGTCCCCAAAATGGCACATACGCACCCTATCCCATGTCTGCGCATGAGCGTAAGCACACCTACGTATTTTCTATGCCTAAATGACCTAATTAATGTATTAATGAAAAATATTTAAAGACAAGGTTGTGATACTCACAAATGGGCCCTCGTCTGCATGCCTCTGGTACCCTTGGACTGTGTCAGCATGCCTTAAATGGTCTCTTACAATCACCATCTCTCTTGAATGATAGAGCCTCATGGTAAGTTTTCTAAACTAAGCGGTTAAAATGAACTGATTGCGATGTTTTTACCCCCTTGGGGGTATATTAACCTATTTTTCACCGTTTGGAAGGTCGGGAGACCCGTTTCGATCATCGTTTTCTCCTCTGTTTGCTATGGAATAATTATTTTTATTAAATAATTATTTTTCTCTTCTTTTTCACCGTATTAGGGCATTTTTTTCCGATACCCCTTTCTTCTCCCTTGAACAATTTTATTGCTCCTGGCGATTTTTCTTTTCTTCACAATAATTATTTTTCAAATAATTATTTTTCCTTTAAACAAGGACATTATTTGTCCTTTGTTTCTCCTTTCTTCCTCCTAGGCACTTTCTGTCACCCCTAGGCCCTTCGATTTCTTCTTCTACTTTCTTCTACTTTACCATGGTTTGAAAAGAAAAAAAATAAAAACAATATATATATCAAAAATCCAAAAAAAGGGAAAATTTTTCCAAAAAATCCTAAAAAGTAAAAAACCCTACAAAAATGGTAACTTACTTATTACGGCTGAAACTTGTGTCTTGCGCATGGTATTTTCTCCATATCCTGTTGGTTTGTCTCACATCTTCCCGATTAATACGACTTGCGGATCACCGGATTCACAACCATTCACAAAGCTAGCTGCTTGCTTCGTCTCGTACTCTAGGGCACTTTTGTTGCCTGGTGTTGTTTCGTTGTGCACAAACGATTTTCATGGACCCGTGTCCATTATCATTCCCCCTTGTATGTATCCTTTCTTGAGGCATCATTTTTAACCCTTTTCATCAATCATGAACTTGTGGATCTCTTCAGCACTAATAACAAAACATTTGTACAACTGTCTTAACCATTGTTGGGTTGGATATGTGTGTTCATACTTATTTTCCCTATTATATGAGCTTGTTTCCTTCTCGTATTACATTGCATTATTGTATGTTGCATGGAGTTGGTACTTTTAGCAATGGACAATTGTTCGTAGTATGGCTTTTCATGTCATTCTACCTTTTCGTATGCTTATATTTTTCATAAGGACCGATGATGTAGTTCCTATGGCAATATGATGACATCAAATTTGTTCCAAACAAATAAGTGGCTAGAGGCTAAGCTCTTCTCTCCCCTCTTCCATATTTCTTCTACACCACTTCCCTTTTCACCCCTAATTTTCTCTCTCATCGGGGCATCCTGCCTCTTCCCCATTCTTCTATCTATATCTCACCTTTTTCGATCGTCGATTGACTTCTTCCATCACCCCATCGACACTCGAGGGGGCATCTCTCCCTCCTACTAATTTTTCTTCTATCCCTTCAAAATCTCTTTTCGTCTACTATCTTTGAAGTGGCATCACTTATGCCACCCCAAAGAGGGGCAAATGTAGACACCTATAATTACGCCCAAGCAATTTAAATACTTAAATTGTGCTAATTATCCCCTTTCTCACAAATTGACGACATATCGTCAAAAGTGCTCACATTCCCTCTTGTTGTCATTAATTAATTACAATACGCTAATTGATTAAGTTCCTATCCAACTAACACCCTAATAAATGAACTTCCGTTAATAAATCACCTCTTCTATCTAGATTAATTAATTAGTCTTCCCTTCATTTAACTAGTAAATCAATATTTAATTGATTTAATCCCTTTCTAATAGCCTAAATCATACTAATATTCCTCTAATTGGCTTCTATAAGCTCACATCTACCTATTAGTTAATCACATTTGATTAATTAAAACACCCCTAACTCCCATGACTTACTAAGCATAAATTAAACCCTTCTAAAGTAAGGTTACCTTTAATAAAGCAACCTTATCCATTCCTAATCATGTTTTACCTTTATCCCACATTCATGAGAATGTGTTGAATCCTTTATCCTTTGGGCTATATAAAGAGCCCTCCACCTACCTTTTTACTTACACCTAAACTCTTTGAGAAAGAAAATGCAAAGCATATAGCAAAATAGACTAAGAGCTTGCTTTTGTGTTCTCTTGAGAGTTCATCATCTTGAGGAGCTAAGCTTCCTATTCTAGCCTAAAGTGCTTAGGTCATATGGGAGGTGTCAAAAGGGTCTTGTAGCCCAACTTTGATAAGCCCCCATTCCTAGGTTCTTGGAGATATCAAGGACAACCAAATATTGATTGCCATGGAGCTTATTTAGGTCCATTTACTTGTTTGTTGGTAATCTAGAGAAGTAGAGGTTTAAATACTATAGCATTGTTAATTCAAAGTTAATGCATTATGCTAGGTATTAATCTTGTTTAGCTCTCATCTTTGATGGTGTTTAGATTTTGTCATTGGATTTGTTATAGAACTATTTAGGTGTTAGTTCTCATCCATCTAACTTAGCTAAAAGTACTAAACACTTGCAAACATTTGGCACGCCCGGGGGACACTTAGTCCCATGGCATTTTAGTTTAAATTTCATTGTTTTGGCTAATTTTTGATATGCACATGTAGTAATTAATTTCCTTTTTTGAGTTTTTACTCATTTAATATGTGTTACTTCATATTTATGGCCTTAATTTTAATGGGTCATTGCCATTTTAAACTAACTTGTCAAAATTTAGAGTATTGTGAAGTTTTCTTCATTTTTTCGCACTTTGGTTATAGGTTTGGCGTAGTGCATAATTTTAGGATCACAAACATGATTTTCGGGTGCAAGCATGATTTTAGGGGCACACATCTCTCCGGTGGCGCAGTGTGTCTTTGTTAAAATCTGTCATTCTATCTCGCTGACTCCTCGCGTATGTGCACTAACCCTAGCGCATCCACCCTAACCCACGCATAGATGTACTAACCCAAGTGCACACGTAATTTCATACTTGTACCTTCACTACATTCTAAAACCTATCAGAATGGCACACATGCCCTAACCAGGGCACACATGTGGTTTTAGAGGTGTAGGTATATTTTTCTCGTAATACGGTTATTCCGTTTGTTTTTTTGTTTATTTTTCTCAGAGTAGTGCATATGCTATTTTCATGGTGCATACACCTCTTAGGTAGCACAGGAATTTAATTAATCTAAAAAATCCATAGAGTGGCGTAGGTGTTGTCTTAGTGGTGCAGGCATTGTTTTAGGGGTGCACATATCTCTCGGGTGGTGCAGGTACACTGTGTGCCGAAAAACAACCTTTGGTGGTGCATACGCCCTAACCTACGTGCAGGTGATAAAAAAGGGGTGCATGCATCCTTTTGCATATTTTGGATTTAACATGTTGATGTGCTAACTTTCTTGTAGGTTTATCTAATCACATATTTGTCTTTGCAAGTTATTTTTACATGTTGGTATTTGATTAGATAGTATTTTGCATTGTTTACTAACAGGATTGAGATCACGTATGCTCTTCCCTCATGTCCCTTGGGGTGATCTTGGGAATTAGAAATGATTCTTAAAACCTTTTGCCACTTTAAGATTGCTAACAATATTTTATTTAGAATGATCAATTTAGCATTTGTTGAATTAAAGTGTTGTTCCATTTGGTTATCTTTTGAGATTTGTGAAGACATCACGTATGCTCTTCTCTTACGTCCTTGGACGATCTGGAGAATCAAAAATGGTGCCTTCTCTTTTTAATGGAGAACTACTAATCATTGTCATATAGGACCAAAAAAACTCTTGTCAAAGAATGAAGGACTCGAAACAAAAGTCAGAAAACTTCTAATACATGTGTTTCTTGCAAGTTGCCAAACGTTGTTCAAGCAAACCACATCTAATTAAAAAAGATAAAATAACAACATATTCAAAGCACTATATTGCAGGTTTTGGAAAGGGTACGTCCCTCTCCACTCAATAGAAACATAACCCCTTTGGCATAACGCATTAAGCTATAATAATGGGGGTGGTTCCAGGAACCCCAAAGTAGTCCACGCAAGAGGGAACCTTGTGGAAAAAATGGGAAGTGCTCCGCACTACCTACTTGACTAGTGATTTCTTTGTGAGATAGCGTTACCATTTTTCCGTGTGGTGAACCCAATGATAGTACACGTAAACACACTAGTTTCCTAATGTTCTTGAAGGGGGTAAAGTAAAGCCAAGATACTCCCAAACTAGTCAGTGCAACTTTTTGGGTAAATCGTGCTCACTCGAGTTAACTTTGTAACACATAGGATGAGAGAACCACCTAGGAGAATATAATTTATCTAGGAACCCACTTTGACCATTCTAATATAGTGATGAGATGTGAACCATATTGAGAAACGTGTGACACATTACTTTCACCTAGTTTTTACTTGCCTTAGGGTGAGGAAAACTCTGCCAAGTGAGGCTAGCATTTTTCATCATTTTTTCCTTCATTACCTTTGTGTTTCCATTTGATGATTTTTCTCACTTTTATGTCCATTTATGCCTATCCATGTTTGCGGCTGGGTTAGTTAAATGTCTAAAGTGAGTGGAGGCATTTTCACGTCATTGGTAGCCATTGTGATCATGATACCCATGTCAAGGTCATCATTGTAGTTAGGCATGGTTCATCACCGTGGACTTCCTTAGAAGAGTTAGCTTGTTTGTCTCGTATCACTACAATTTCGATATTTACATCTTGTTTCTTGTAAACTCGACATAAATACCTTTATTGCAAGGTTACGCTGCACACATTTTAACTATTCCTAGCTATACTTTGAGATTTTTGGTTCAGTTCTATTATTACCTCAATTTCAAAGAGTGTTAGGTGTTACCATTTGTGCATGTTATATCAATAACACCTCGATATCAATACTTCACTTTCTCACAAAGTGGGTTAACATATCTTGGTGATATTGTTGTGTCATTCAAAAATGATAATTGTCACTTTTTAAGATATAGGTTTTAATCAGATTTGATCTCACTCGTTGTACATTTTTCTTAGGAGATCACATTTGACTTCTTGTATTTACTTACATTTTTTTCATTTCCTTGAACTTGGCATAAGTGAAAACATCTTGTTGATCATCTCGTGACGCAGATTACTTTGACACATAGTCTAGGAGATACTTCATTCAAATGGGTTTTAATACCAAACAATTGTTTCATTGGTGATTTTATCACTCTATCACATTGGTATTCTCACACTATTGATTTACTATTAAAAAGTACATATTGCACTTCACTTAGGGGGTAGTCATTAAGTTTTGGACACATTTACAACTTACCCTAGTGAAACCTTCATGAAAACATGGCTCCCAAGACATGTCTAGGGTTAAAGAAACAAACATATTAGGAACAACAGGTGCAAGCTTGGGAAACCTCTAATAGACAAGGGTCAAACCCATTCATCAGACACAACCTAGGACCACTATTTTCTACAGAAAAGGAAACAGATGAAATGGTCGACCACAGTGGAAATGAATTAGAGTCACCACAACAGACTTTGATTTTGACCCTACTTTTCTAGACAAATTTCTTCTTAGAAACAAAGAAAGAGTGTTGGCCCGGGTTGTCAAATTAAGGGCCAAATTTCCCATCGAGAATGAACCAATAATATAGACAAATGACACTACTGAGGAAGAACGCCCCTTATCAATATGGAAGATATTTTAACAAGTGGGCATGCTTCCACTTCTTACACAGAAAATGATAAAGTGGTAGGGCATAGAATACCCCTCATCAAAGTGCCACGAAGAAAAAAATAGAACTTGAGATAGAGGAAGAACCTCCATAGTACAAAGAGGAGGAACCTTTAGAAGAAGAGGCTATAAACCAAGCCATGATTCAACAACAAATCAGTAACCTAAGCCGAAACTAGCTTTGCTTACTTCCCATGTACAAAAATATGTAACCAAGAACATTCAAAAGTTTAGGCCTAAGGTTAAGATCAACGAACTCCATCGGGAAAAACAAGGAGAAGAAGACATAGGGTATCATCGCGTATACATCCCCGCTTCTCCCACTAAAGAACAATTGCTCGCATAGGAAGTGTAGTCTATGAAAGTGACACTTGTGAGCTTACAAGAGAGCAATATAGGGAGCATTAGGAAATATCAATATGAAGAACTATGCCCCTATCCTTTTGACAAGATAATGACCCTTCAACCCTTTCCAAAGAAATTTGATATGCAAAAATTTGAAAAATACAAAGGAAAGGGAGACCCAAGGGATCATGTTAAAGATTTTTACATGGCATGTCAAGAGGTGTCTTATAATGATAATTACCTCATTATACTTTTTCCCAAGAGTCTCAGAGGTCAAGCATTGGAATGGTTTACACACTTACCACGAGGATCAATTCCCACCTAGCCGGCAATGGCGAAAAAGATTCATGTTTCACTTCTTGTATAACATAGAGAGTAACATCACAATGGCATACTTGTGCGGCACCAAGAAATGCCCAAATGAGATCTTCACTAGCTTCCTCCAACGATGGATAGGGATAGCCAGTCGCTTCCCATTGTGCTTTCCCTTAAAAGAAACTCGGTCATCATTCTTCGTTCCCAATCTCAACCTAGATATCTCCTTCCACCTCCAAATGTATTGTGTCCGTACTTTTGAGGAGGTTATCAAGAAAGGGATTCAAATAGAAAAGGTTCTTAGTGCACACACTAATCTCCACTCATACATAGGACACCGAATTCCTATTTTTGTAAGCATCACTTACCACTACAAGCTACGTGATAAAAGGTTCAAATTTAGACACCAAATTTGGGTCACAATCCCCTTGGTCCCCTTTAATTAATTAATGTAACATATTCACCTAAACATGACCCCTTACCCTAAATTCATATTAATTTAATTACTAACAATTGAATTAAGGTTCATCCTCACATTA
Organism: Taxus wallichiana var. yunnanensis; assembly: GCA_018340775.1. Lineage (NCBI taxonomy): Eukaryota > Viridiplantae > Streptophyta > Pinopsida > Cupressales > Taxaceae > Taxus > Taxus wallichiana. Next base: position 300,194,460 of record CM031243.1, on the reverse strand, counting down.
TTAATTAATTTCATTACTTTGATATAGTTAATTTACACATCACCTAGACACCTCACCATGGAGTTATTCCTAGACTATTAATGAATTAAGACTATGTCCTTACTTATCCCAACCAACTGGGACTTTTTATAACCATAAAATTAAAGTCTTGTTCCTTCTCCAAAAACACTCCAACTTATCTAAGTGGCAACCCTCACTTGAGACCCGAATTGGTAATCAAAATCACTCCAAATATAGTAAAGATCTACCTATTTTTAAGTAAACCTAGACTTACCCACCTTAATCAACGTCAGCTATCCCTCCCCCAACACCGGTCACCTAACCACCATCGGTTACTTTATATATAAATTTGCAACCTTTTACCCGGGTTGGTCATTTTAAGTTTTGGGAGAACTGTTTCATTCCATCATGAATCCAAATCCTCCCAAAGCATCTAGATGACATGAAATACTCAACCACAGGCCCAAGCAAGCATCCGGTTCTCCTTCCAAAGCATTAGAATACTCATGGGAACACTATGGGAGTAATTTCATGGTACTCGACTCCAAAATATCTTCACGGATCAACTACCATCCACCTTCACCTACCATATATGTAAATGCAAGTAAGTATATGTGATTTCAATCATATTGTGTTTTCTTAAAGTATAGATTTCTTACATTATACTTTATTTCTTCCTATATTCCTTTATCTCCACCTCCTCACCAATCTACCAACCCAACCACCTAAAGCCTTTTTTCCTTTCATGACTTCTCCCTCTATATCTCTGAGTCTTCTCAGTAATATTATGAACCTAACCACACCCTTCTCAATCTCCATGCAATCACGAGAAAAGAACAAAAACCATTTTTATCAATTTATTAACAATTTCCCCTACTAACACCGGTTAGCTAATCACCATCGGTTTCACCTCTAAAAAAACATCGTTCACTTGACCGTGATAATGGTCTATGTGTGATTTCATTCCTTTTGATCAACAAGCCTCCTAATCAACCAAAACTAACCCATACCTTACCCAATCAACCTAGACCTTGCCCGATCAATACTAGACCCCTATCAAACCTGCAAAACCTAGAATAACCTACCAAACCTCTAGATCTAATCATAACATTACCTATTAGATTATATTTTCTTATTGTATTTACATGAGATACCTAAATTGTATAACTATAATAGGATTTCCTTACTTCATGATATTTTCATTAAATTGTATTTAAAAGTGGATTGATAGCCTTCTAGGAAGCACCTCGCTTCCTAGATCTAGCACTCACTAGGAAGTCCACTAACCTATATTATTAATACTATTTTGTGGTCTTATTGTGTTTCTTATACAGGTCATTCCTCCTAGCCAAAGGGAAGCTCTTCACGATCAGCTTGGATCAAAATTCATTAATGCACGCATTTAACCTTCAACCTACATATCATAGGTATTCCTCCTTAAAAATTTTAACTTCTATCTGTTTCATCCTAAAAAGTGTAAAACTTATTAGGTGAAACAACCCCATTCCATAAAATATTGATCTTCTCGGATTGGTCGCAGGGGAAGCACTGTCAATCTCTTCTTTCCTACAAAGAAAGTCCATTCCTTACATTATTTGACCCATTAGTGTGCATCTGCAAATAGATTAGGCCAAAAAATACCTACCATTATGATATTCATTATTGTAGTCTTAGAAGAGAAGTGTCCACCATAGGATCCATCATGAAATTATGCTAACACTTTTTCAATTTGTGCACCATTGATACACCTTAATAGCACGCCATCAAGATTCTTCTTGAAGAGAAGTCCATTAATTAAAACATAAGGGATAGATTGTAACCTTAGATGTATTCTCTTTTCCTTGTTTAATCCAGGGGTATGCACCCTTGGAAAGGAATGTGATCATGTCCTTCATCCAATCATGCACACCAAGATCTATATTCGCTCAAGTTCTTGCATGGTGGAGAGCTTCATCAAGAAATAATGAAATCTCATATTCATCATGCACTTCCTCAACAAGTTTCTTGCATATCATGCTACCTCTTACCATCTTTTTGGATTTGATAGTCACATCATACTCCTTGATTTTTGTCACTCATTGTGCTCTCTTTTCACTAATTTCTTCTCCCACAATGAATTCTCTAATGTAAGAGTGCCAAACTAACATCTAGACATGATTTTTGGTGAGCATACTTTTGAATGTCTTAAGCGTGCACATAATGGCGTATACATGTTTCTCCATATGACTATATCTTAATTCATAATCTTTTAGCATCTGGCTAAAGAAATCCACTAGTTGTTCCAACCCTTGTTCATTTTCTTATGTTAGGACACCAAAAACCCTTGCATCGAGTGCCATAATCATAAAGGACAAAACTTTTAGTAATTCAAGTTGATGAGTGTTGTCATGCAAGAAATCTCTTACTTGATTTTTTTGAAGATTTCCTTTCCTTCTACCTTTGTCCCAACTTAAAGTTATGTCCTTCTTGAGCATCGGGGTGATGGGTTGAACTAGTCCTGCAGTTAGGAAAAAATGCCTAACAAAATTGGTTTTACAGGAAGGACTGCAAGGCCTTTTTCTGCGTTGGTAGGGAAATATCTAAGATGGTGAAACATGCTCAAGATTGATTATGATGCCATCCTTTGAAACCACATGACCCAAGAGCTTTCCCTATGCCACTACAAAATTATACTTCTTGGGGTTAATAGATACCCCATACCATATGCATCTCTCAAATACTTTCTCCAGTGTGCCATGTGATTTGTGCTCTTTTTTGAGAAGATTGTAATGTCATCAACGTAAACCAAGATGAACTCATTCATTTAACCTTTGAAGGAAATGTCCATCACACGTTGAAACATTGCACCTACATTTGATAGATCGAAGGGAATCTTCTGATACTCATATGTTCCTCACTTGGTTATAAAAATTGTTTTGAATTGATCCTCTTCCTTGACCAAGATCTGATTGAAGCTAGAGTATCCATCCAACATTGAGAATCTTTGCATGTTGGCCACAGTCTATAGAATATGCTCCATAGAAGGAAAAGGATAATTATCCTTTAGAGATGCCTTGTTCAAATCTCTAAAATCAACACAGAGTTTTATTTCATCATTCTTCTTACACACCAAAACTAGATTCATGACCCAGGTAGAGTACTTGATGGAAAAAATAATCTTTTCCTCAATGAGTTTGGATAACTCCTTTCTCATAAGGGGATTTATCTTTGGATTTATTGGTTGTTACTTTTATCTAACGGGCTTAATACTAGGATCAAGGTCAATGGAGTGTTGAGCAACACCTGGATCAAAACCTTTGAGATATTCATACTCCCATGAGAAGATATCACTTTAATTTTTAAAGAGAGAGATAAATGTATGTTTTTCATCGTTCACGTAAGATTTACTGAGAAGCATCTCCTTTATGTGAGCAATAGTGACTAGGAGAAGTTTTCTCGCATCACACGCATATATATTTCTTCACCCTTGAACTTATTTGAGCTCGGTTTAATCACTTGGTCACCATAGTGTCATGAAAGTCATATTGCATGCTTGGTGAGAACTCGCTTCATTCTAGATGAACTAGATGATTTTGTGTCACTATCAAACACTTTCCATCTGGTGTTGTTATCTAGGATGGATGGTCTAATGACCACCTTAATGTGCTAAGTATTTCCTTTAACAAATTCCTCAACAAGAGAAAACTACAAACCAAGCGTGGCCATCTGGTCAGCTTTCTTATTCATTTTACATGACACCACCTGCATATTTAGAGCATCAAAGCTCTCAAGGAGGCCCCAAAATTTTTGTTTATAATATTTTAGAAGATTGTTCATTTTCATGCACTCTTTGGTGACTTGGTGGATAACCAATTTCATGTCCTCAAATATCTACAACACCTTAATCTTCTTCTTTTCAACAATAAGCAAACCATACACCAACACCTCATACTCTACCACATTGTTAGAACATGTAAAATGTAACTTGTGTGTGAAGAATAATTTCTCATCCTTAGGGTAAATGACAACAAATCATTCTCCCTCGTCATTTCTGCTTTTGGATCCATCAAATTATAACTTCCATAGACTAGGGTTCTCATCACTTTTCTTGAATGTGTGCGGCGGTGTAGGTTCTTCTTCAAGAATGTAATAAGTACCAAACCCAATTTCATAAGCTTCTAACTCTTCAGCATATGGGTCAAATTTATGGTGCATCTCCACCCACTCATCAAGTAATAGATCATGAATAGAAGGTGGAAGAGGATTCTCTTCAAAAATTGAAGCTTTTTCTTCTTGGATTAAAAATTTGGCTTGGAGAAGGGATGGGACACATGAATCTACATGATAGGAAAATATTGGCTCAGCTTTTATGGTAAACCAAGTACCATACCTTTTCTTGAGTAATATATGGGTCCAATCACAAGACAAGTAACCACACACTTTAGTGGTAAAATATCTCGACAAACATAAGGCAAAAAAAAGGGAAGATCAATAATTTACACATCTTGAGTTATTATTAGACCTTGACATGCATGGAGGGTTAACTCAAGATCCTTGATGATTCCCAAAGTAGTGAAAGTTGAACCATCAATTTGCAGGACTCCTTTTGTCAAAGGGATATATTTAAGACCTAAGACATCAATAATTTTCTTGGGCATAACAGAAGTACTAGCACCTAATTCAATCATGCAATTATGGACAAGATGTTTTCCTATGATCAAAGACATATAGAAGGGTGGGGTTTTAACAATTTTACTTACTTTCTTCTCCTCTTCTTGGTAGATGTTAATAGAAGTGCATGACTTCTGCATAGCTGGATCAGTGTGTGGGAGTTGTGCTAGAGCTTCATGCAACAATTCATGCTAAGATGGAATATTCGGGCATCACACATTATAAAATTTATGTTTTTCTTATTCATCTAGTCACAATGCTGAATGGAAAACCCACTGACTTACATATTTGAGGGAAAAAAACATCATTTCTTAGTTTCTTGGGTATATAGGAAGGAACCTTAGTTGGCACAGAGGCTTGACCCACCAAAGGAGGGATGCATGTCAATTCTGGAGGAGATTCACATGGAGCCTAGTGTGTAGAAACTTGAGAACTTTTACCGTTGGATGCCTTGGCTACCTCTTTTTTTTAGGATCGGCGTATGTTGCTGGAATTTTGACCTATGCTTCAACCTTGAGCATTCTCCTTTTGTATCTTGTATTCTCTACAATCTAGGTGCATAATCTATTTGCATCATCTGTAACTTAGTTGATTGCACAAAAATCCTCAGTGCTAAATAACATCAAATTTTCCTCTAGAGGAGCTTCTGGACTTTCTTGGTTATCTATTTCATGTGGGCTTATTGAAGGCTCATATTTGGAAGAATTCTAGATCATGTAGGATTATGTGCATGTAGCATTGGCATAATGAGATTGACTATGCAGTATATTGTAAGGAAAGCACCATTCAGACTCTTGTGCCATGTTGTTCTAGACTGGGATAAGTGCTTGACTTGTGTTGGGCGCTAGAAGAGGTTGTGCAAGAGGAATAACTTGCAAAGGCAAGTGCACATTAGCATGTCATCTATCATTCTATTGGTTTTGTCTCGTATCTTTGATTCCCATACTGATTTATCTAAGGTTGATTGCTGCGCTTTGCACCCCGATTAGAACTACCTCTATAAAATTGAGCCTATTGCTTCTCTAATGATATGACCTTGTTGGACAAGTTTCTAATCAGGGCCTTCAATTCATCATCTTCTTTTTGTTGTGCAGGAGAGTAGGATGTAGATGCAATTGGTTATGCACTCTACACTAGAACTAGAGCAATAGAAGGCTAGGGCACTTTGGAGACATCTCTGGGAACAAGGGCACAGGAGGCCTAGGCACCAACTTACCATCCTTTATGAGACTGTTTTATACCCTTATTGCAATGTTTTATGCAATAGGTAAGGTTATACCTCCCATGAATTGAATCATGATTGGAATGTCACTATTCAAGGCCTTTAGATAGTATAATAAAGCATGTAGGCCTTACCACTTGAGGAATTTTTTCCTAAGTCATCTGGAATCTAATGTTTAAATTAGTCATCTACTCATTGGGCACACGCTTTGTTGTATTTATCTACTCTACCAGTGATAGATGATCTGATTTATCTTTAAAGTAATTACATAGAGTCATTCCAAGCCCATCCCAAGTAGTAATAGATGTAGGTTTTAGGCCATGGTATCATTGGAGTGTTTTACCCTTGAAAGATGCTACAAGTAACCTGACAACTACATCATCATGGGTAATCAAATAGACAACATATATTTGCCACATCTTGAATGTTTTCAATAGGGGTGACTTGATTTTCTCCTAGGAAGTGAGGAATAATCTTGATCACGGCTGTTAACATATCATGTTGAGCATTGAGATTGATCGTGCTTCTTCCAAAGAAACTTACGAAGTTCCATGGAGGAGGAGATTGAAGTGTCATGTTAGGGTGCACTTGTTTGTTTTGAGGAGGAGTAGAGTGTGTGTGGCACGCTGGAGATGGGGTTGCACATGTGGAAGATCTACTACATGTGGTTCTATGTGAAAGCTAGAGGTATTCAAAGGATCATTCAACCGCAACACTGTCTGCAGTACACACTCTTCTCATAAAATTCACTCATGACTACAAAACAGGAGCTCTGGAAATGTTGGGACTCGCCAGATGTGTTGAAATAAGCCTCCAAAGGATGGAAATACTAAGTTAACACACCAGAACTTAGTAGTATGAAATTTAATCTTTCACTGCTTGTCCCATCGGGCATGCTAGAAATTATTGGTGTTCAAACTTTCACCCATGTCTTGGATCTAGAAGAACCGAGTCATTTGAGACAACAATGGAACCATCTCCAAGTTGTGGGACCTTGTGCATTTAAGACGGATCTTCGAGAAGGTCGATTCCTCTATCTATTTCTACTACTACTACTACTCCTAATGCTTTGAAAGGTAAAACTAAGATAACAATGCCAAGGGACCAGGATATAAGGATAATAGAAAGGAAAACTAATCTAAGGAAGGTGATAGCACCAGAAAAAGAGGGATGAAAACCATCTGTTCTAAGTGAAAATGAAAGGAAAAGGAATGAAATAAGGATAGGCACATGTAGCACAACTAAAATGCATTTACCAAATCAGTTTCATGAAACACAACTAAAAATGGAGCTACAAGGGATGTAGAGTGACACATCAAACATGAAATGTAAAAGAAAGGAAAGAAGAAAGAATAAAAACACGCTTAGGATAGAGAATAGTCACAAAATGATGCTTCCATTACTTCCATAAATGCACAAGAACTATTACAATGGTGAAAGAGGCTGATATCCACATGCACGAGCCAAATATAGAGGTATGTGACTCGAATATAGAAATATGAAGTCCTTAACAAAATGCATAAGGATCCAAAGTGTCCAACATTAACAATGAGCCTAGATCTTACATTTATAGATGAATCTATAGGATAAGAGAAGACGAAGGAGGGAAAACCTGATTTTAAAATACAACCACCAACAAGAAACATTCAATTCCTACAAATCCACCTTCAAATCAGAAAATACATTTCCCCATGTATTTTTGGCATGTTGAGAAGGAAATAGGGCGGATCGGATCAAATCATGTGGTTGGAGTAATCAAATATTATCATTAATTCATATAAATAAGGTTTCCCATTTATCACCTACCAGATCTACCAAGAATTTGAATTTGAATATCTAGCACTATAGCCTACATCAGCAGCTATCAATTGAGACTAGGCACACACCAATCGAGCTCAGTAGCAAAAAAGATATGGCTGTCATTAAGATTTTCAAGGTCACCTACATACACAAGACATGTGGCGCATGTTGATTGACTAAAAATATGGTCAATCGCATAAAAATGTTTTGTCATTTCTACCATGTGTCACTCACTTTGGTTTGCTGCAAGGATTCGGTGCCCTATTGGCATGCTCGATAGTTTGTGTGTGGCACACTCAAAGCTGGTCAAAGAATGACATGGCATAAAATGGTGTAGAGGAGGGAAAAAGGTATGTGTGTGGAAGAATGAGGCATGGGAAGAAGGTAGAAGGAAGGCACGATAATCACAATGTGCATGGAGAAAAAGGGGAAAACTTGTGAGTGGAGAACATATGGCCAAGGCGCAACTATTACAAGGTAATGTGTAGGGTACACAAGAGGTCTATGGATTTAGTTTATTGAAGCAAGTGTAAGGTGCACGTAGGATGAATAGATGGTAGGAAGAAGGTGAATACGCAAAATATGTGCGCAAGGTAAGAGTATAACAAAGAGGAAAAGGAAAATAGAAAGGGAGAAGGGGAAGTGTACAAGGGAATGTGAGGAAACAATGACCAAGTGAATGTGCCAAGGAAATAACTGAGGTACACGCCACTTGTAATGAAGATATCTGAGCTATAATATGTATGTAAGTTGTCCAATTAACTAGAAGAGTGTAGTCTCTATTATCACCACCTATTTCAACAACCAATCCCAAGTGTGTCGGCATATCATCTAGTCTTAGCCTAAAATCTCACCCTAGGTGTGTGCATGCACCGAGTCCCTCCTTTATGTGAGCCTCATGAGAACATTCCTTCTTAACATGAGGATGTAATATAACCGAGAAAAGTGCATTCATTCATGGAATTCAAGATGTAAACACTAACTCCTAGCCTAAATGCATTGTAAACATGGATTAACATAATCAGCTAAAGGAAAGTAGAATCAACCCATGAGCATCATCAAGAAAACCTGTAACACACACATGAACACAAAGGAAAAATACACAGATCAAGATCCATTACAAGAGTGTTACAAAATTACTTCATTATATTCATAAGCCAAAATATGGTAGCCAAGATTGCATCAAGAGAGTTCCATTGTTTTTCTTTTTATGTTCATACTAGTAGAGCTTTCTTTACATCACAGAGCTCACCATTACATGTCTCCTTTCACACATACCCTCACTTTCTATCTCTCTCTCTCTCTATCTATCCATATCATTCTCTAGAAATACCCTCTATATCAAGCATAAGAAGGAATATTCTCCTAACCGTCCATCATCATCTGCAAAATCCTATAGGAATCTTCTTATGATTGCTCTACCACTACCTAGGAATATGCCAGATGTCACCATATGTTTCCCTCAATCGAGTGTCTTTAGAATACATGTGCTAGCTAATCCTTAACAAAATAAACTCCTCATCCTCTCATGATAACTATAATGATGCCCTAGAATATCATTTTCTTGAATCGTAAGTCTCCATAGCTTATCCACATCTGTATCTAGTCACTTTTCCATTTGCTCCCTATGTGCATATTTTTCCTATTGTCCAAAACTCACTAAGTCCTAACTCCATGCTTCCCCGGTGTGATCCTTCACACCTCTCCAAGGACTACTTATGTGTGTGCCTTTGCACCCTATTTTATTACACCACAAGGCTTCATGCCTTAGGTACTTAGTTACTTTTTAGGGGCCCAACATCACCCCACACTAAATTGGTTTCCATCTCGCAAACCTCCACACTTTCTAAACAATTTTTTTTTGTCAACTGGAATACTTCTAAAAATAATAAAGAATTTGAGGAATGGGGGATGTTGTGTGACTAATTGGAGGAGTTCAGGAACTCCACATCTATCTCATCATTCAATTTTTCTAAGCCTTCAATTCTGATAAGGCCTTACCTAGTCTAGATACCTAGTCTGGGTTGATTTCTTCCACTTTTCCCCTTAATGTGTTAATGGCCACTCCTAACTTTGTGCAGAGACACCCTCGAACTCATCCATTCATTCAGTGATGGAGTCTCAGAGTTTGTTGATTCTAAAATCCATCTTTTTACAATTTGTCTTGATCTTCTCCTTCTAGGGTTGTGGTGTTAATGACCAACTGTGTGCATTCTACCTTGTTGGTGGGGATGGTCTCTGTAAAAATTTGAGGGATTCCTCTTCCTCTATCACTTGTGCGTCGATGATTTTCATGCATTTTCTACAACTATTGAATCCCCTATCCATTGGTATATTCGCCTCCTTGAGTTGGGAGAGAAAATCTTACAACTCTATGATCTGGGCATCAATTGTGACCTTGTTTTCTTCTTTCTCCTTTGTGATCTCTGTATTTGTGGGTCCTACACCATCCTTAATGTTAACAAGTAACATCCCCATGAGGTCTTCAAGGTACTCCATCTCATCCCCATAGTTATTCCTATTATAGCTTACCAATGCCATACATTTCCCTAGAATTTTCTACACGAGGGTGCCAACTCGATCATACACCTCCTTTGTCTACGCCTGATCTCCCATTAACCCTTCACACAACCTATATATTTCCTTTTCCTTGCTCTTTCTTTCTATGATCAAGGTCTGAATAATGGCCCCTTTTATCAAGAATGTATCGTATTACCTCTCGACGACATCTTTTGTAATGCATTACACGCCTTCTCACCTATTAGGTAGTTGGGGTCCACCACTTTGTATGTATCTCCCCCTTATTCTTCAAGTGAACGGTCTTGATCACATGATCATTGACCTTGAACTCAAGTTCCTTAGCATGGCATTGCATGCTCCAACTGAGCATCTTCCTTGTCCTAGGCACACCCTTGTCTTGATCCATTAAATCCCAACCATGTAACTTTTCTAGTGGGAGGGTGGCCTAGAATTTTACACGCAAGACCTTCATGGGGTCATCCATGAAGTCCATGTGTGGGGAAACTAGCATCCAATTCTTCCTTGTAGCCTTGCACTTTGTCCTTTGCTTCTTTGCCCCAGGGGTGAATCCCTTATCCTCCTTTATAGTAAAGGAGTCCCCCTTATCTCCCTTTGGGTTTGATTTTTGCAAAGAAGTGACTTTGCACGTTAGAATATTCTCATCCCCTACCAAATTCTCCTCTCCTTCTTCCTATACCTCACCTGCATTTGTGGCCTTTACCTCAACCTCCTGCCCCTCCAACTCCACTTCCACCTCGCTTTGAAATTGGTGGGGTATTCTTCCTCTCCTTCATCCGAGCCTTAGGTGTTATGTTCCTCTCTTTTGACTTCCCTAACTCAACAACTTCCTCACTTCTCTTTCACATCACCTCCTTCCTGCTCTCTGTCTTCTTCCCTCTATGTTATGTCATAGATTTTACTACAGCTTTGCACAAGTCCACTAGTTCATGATAGTACTTTGTGTCACTCTTCTTCGAAAAACCTTCATCGCACTTCAAGCTCGGGAGCACAAAATAAATTCTCTAAGGCAAGGTAGTCGAAATGACTATCCTTATCTCTTATTTATACTTTATCGATGCCTCAGAGTTCCTCCGAACACATTTCCTGATGTCATTTTTTAATAAAATGTTTCACTTCACTTAAAGAAACTTCCACGACTTCCTCTTGTGTTTCACAGTTATAACCTTCTAGTGCTCTAATAGCACTTAGATTTCCAGAGGCCTCCTTCACATGCATCTTTGTGCCAAAGTACATAACCTCTGCATTGTCTACTAAGTAGTTCCCTATAATGTTGTCTATCTCGTTGTCTCTCAAAAAACCACTTTTTGTCTTCCAAGTTAAATTTGAAATTTCGAGCTCTCGCCCTCCTAAAGTATTTAAGCTAAGTTGAAAGTTTGGAGAAATAGAAAAATCCATGCCCTAGTGTTGTTTAAATCTCTATTTTGCTCATTTTGGGAAATTCTCCATCTCCCGGTCCATGCACGTAATATCCTCTTTACAAAATCCTTTTTGATTGAAATTGTTTCCTTGTTCTATAGCCCGGTCATCAAATCATTTTTTTGCCTCCATATCTCTAGCTCAGAAGGAAATTTAAAAATTGGACTCAAAATGATGAAGTTCTCTTCCTCTCGTGTATTTTGCCCATAGTCGGGAATGACGGGTGTTTTCTTCCCTATCAAATTTTTTCCCCATCGTCCATGGGTACTTGGACATACCTAATTGGAAGTGGGTCCATGGAGAAATTTCTGTTTTGAGCCTCTTTGAAAAAAAGGTGAAAAGTTATAAAGTGATCCGCAGCCCCGATCAGGATATAAAGGGAAAAAGTCAATGTTGAAGCCCTCTATTGAAAAGTAAAAGTGGGACAGTGGACCATCGGGGACTTTTGGAAATTTAACCAAATTCCCAAAAGTGAAGTAAAAGTTCTAGAATGCTCCATGGCTCCACCAAGGTCTCAGCCCACCATTGAAAAGTCAAAGCGGGAGAGCGGAACAACGGAGAACTTTGAGTTTTTTAGCCTTTTTCCAAAAAAGGTTAAAATGTTGAGAAAAGGGTCACGACCCCATTTCCAATGAAAATGTGCCACGTGCCTAAGTTGAAAAGTCAAAGCGGGAGAGTGGAACAATGGAGAACTTTGAGTTTTTTAGCCTTTTTCCAAAAAAAGGTTAAAATGTTGAGAAAAGGGTCGTGACCCCATTTCCAATGAAAATGTGCCACGTGCCTAAGTTGAAAATTCAAAGCGAGGGTGCAGCCAATTTTTTCGAATTGCCAAATCTCTAAAAATTGTAAAACGTGAAGGGGTTTTCCCCCATACCCACTCTAATCTCTTTCTACCACGTGGACGGCCTAATTTCAAAGTTATAAGAGAAAATCAAACAATTTGTATTCAAACTGGAAATTCAAATGTAACATTCGTGTTGCAAGATCTGGTTTTTAACCCGCAATGAGAATTTTCTTCTTAATGGAGGAATTTGAAGAGGCGTAAATGATTTGTAAAGTTTTAACCATTTTGGAAAAGGATATAATGGCTCCTTATAGCCATTCTAAAATGCAAGCGATTGATTTCAAAAAGACTAGAGTACTCTATACCGGAAAAGATATAAAATGCCATACTTCTTCTATTTTCCCTTCTCCTTAGATTATCCTCTATTCTCAAAGGTCTGTACAAATTCTACTTTAACTTCAATAATAAAAGAAAGATTTTTTTCCTCTTTGATTGAGGGATTGATTGGTACCTTACGACCAATGAATCTCATTCATCTTGTACCTTCCGCTACTTAATTTTTTTGTTTTTATAACTATAAATTCATGTAAACAAAATTTCTAATTAATGTGTGTGGGTATCTGATATTCTACTCATAACATTATGTTTCTCCTACCTCCATTTTCACTCCCTTCCCCTTTCCAAGACAAATTTTCTTCTCTATCGAGAAATTTCTAGCTTTTACATAGGATCGCTGGAGTGTCCTGTTGGATCTCTAGTTAAAAGGCCACCATTGAAACCCATTTTTATGCATGCACCTATAGAAGCTACACCATTCAAGTAGAGGGCCTTAGATTCCCATAGCATTGGCTTGAAACCCCAAAAAAATTCCATAAGAAAATTTTTCTCAAGAATAACTTTTGGCGCCCAAAGATGGGTAGATTTTGCAAAGATCTGCACCTAACAACGACCTCAGGGTCATAAAATACAAAAAAAAGATTCTAGAGGAAAATTTTCTAGAAATTGAATAATCACACAAACTACATGGATGTAAATCATGGCTATTATAGGAAATCCTCCTATTGAGAGACCTGATTTACTCTTTCACATCCAAGAAGACATTGCTTTTGATCTGAGAGAAGCTATTTGGCATAATAGATGAAGTGTCAATCATTACTTCATTGCCATAAGGATTCTGGACCTAGAAGAGGAACATGTTATTGAATTGGAAAGGCAGAGACAAATTCTAGCACCCCAAAGAAGAGCATAGATTTTCAAGCTGGCGAGATAGAAGATTCACCTAGAAACAGAGACAAGGAGGACAAACTGATCCCATTTTTGAGGAAATTCAAAGGAGATAAGAGCTACTCAGAATCTAGAGGCTTCCTTTTCAAGCAACCGGTCATGTTGGGAACCTGAGTGTTTCCAATCCTTTGGATGGTGAATTTTCATACATAAATGAGAACCTTGTAGACTTCACTGACGTGAAGACCAAAGAAGAAGCTAGAGAAAGAGAAGCAAGACCTGACAAATAAATAAGAGCTCAACTTGAAGAAATCAAGAGACTTCAAGCCAAGGAAAATGAAAGAGTAGGAGCAGAAGCCGCCTTAGAAAGGATAGAAAATAGAAACAAACATAGAATGGGGGATCGGGATTGTGAACGTGAACAAGATCGTGAAGCTTGTAGGCCTAATGTACCATGGAGAGGAAACACCAGTCCACTGGCTCTTGCTCAACCACTCCATGAGCTACCGAGAGGCTTGAGAAAAAACTTCTCGAAATTCAGAGGGAATGGTTCTTAGCTCCCCGAAGAACATGTAGCAGCACTCATCACTACTTGTGGAGTGTTGGTAGTTGAAAATTAAGATGATTTAGTTATCCTCTTTGTGGAGTCACTCCAAGAAAGAGCTTCAATGGTTCTACATGTTTCCCCAAGATTTGTCACATGCTGGGAAGATATAAGTAGTGCATTTGAACATATGTTCAAGAGCACAAAATATTGTCAAGATCTATTGGTCCAATTGGTTCAAATGAAGAAGGAGACCTCTAAATCAATGAGAGATTTAGTATCAAGGTATGATAGGTTGATAAGAAGGATCCCAGAAGATGTGGTACCCCATGAAAACAACTTGAAAAGGCTCTTCATCAGTTATTTTCCATCACAAGTTAGTTTCTTCCTCGAATGTTCCAACCAAGAACATTGAGGGAAGTTCAAGACTTTGTAATTGATACTGATGATGATCTAATTCTTTCAAGAAAAGTGAAGGGAACAAATAGGAAGCAAAAAAGTTAGAGTTCAAATTCATTCACCATTGATCCAATGTTCCAAAAAGGTAAATGACCTAGTTTCCTTGAAGAAGCAGCTACCACAAATCACAATGAGGAATGCTCCAAGGAGACCAAATCCTCCCCGACAGACCAAGAATTACTCCACCTCCTCATGGGCTTTCTATTGAAGCAGCACGAGTCAATGTTATCGGTGACAATATGGAATCAAAATAAGGAGCAGACATTGAGTAAATTGAAGAAGAAAGCATGGATGACCTTGAAAACTATCTTGAAATATAAGAGGTTGGCATGCATAATGGCCTGATTGAATACATTGATGATGAGGAGGAAGGTGATGAAGAAGCTCCAAGTTTTTTATGTGCCATTTTCACTCGTGCACAATCCAAGAATGGTGTTTCAACCTCAAAAATTACAACTGAGAGTAGGAAGAACAAAGAATATAGCTCTTCAAAGCCTCCACTAAACAAGATCATCAGAAGGGGATCACCATTACCACCTTCCATGGAATCAGCTAGATAGAAATAAGATTCAACAATTTTCAAGGATCAGCTTACTTCCCACACCATCCACACCATCTTCTCAAAACATGCTAGCCCTCGGTGCCTCCACCACCAACAGAGTTGATCCTTTTTACCCGTCACTTCTCATAAAAGGTTTCTATCTCGAAAATTGCATTATAGATTCTGAGCCTCAAATAATGTGATGCCAAAAAAGTTGAAAATTCTCTTAGCTTCACTTTGACCCAAGTAAATGGCACATACTACTCAATGGATTCCAAACAAGTTCCCTTGGTAGGAAGGATTAAGGATGCTCAAGTTACACAAGTGATTACCTTAACAAGAAGATACTCCTAACCATTTTGGTGGCGAGACATCCCAACATCTTTTGGTATGCTATTGAGTATAATTTTTAAAGAGATCTAGGTGGAGAAATAAAATGGATTGGTCATCTCCAACTATCCCAGCTTAAAGGAGAAATGAAGAAGTTCTTTTGCCAAATCGGAAAAATGAAGTTCACAAGAAGGGAAGTATGATGATCCAAGAGCTGATATCCTTTTTCAATATTTTGGGCTTAGAAATTACCTCCTTACATCACAGTAATGAAGAGGATTTTCCACTTCTCATGGAGGAAGAAGAAGAATAAATCTGGACAATGGAGTTTGATGGTAGTCATTCCAGAGCAGGTTCAGGAGCTGGTGTAGTATTATACTCTCCCTCCAATGAGGTATATCCTTTTGCCTACAAGCTACAATTTGACAATACAAATAATACAACAAAGTATGAAGCATTAATCTTAGGCATGAATGCAGTAGAGTATATGGGAATTAAGAAGTTGAGATGCAAAGGTGATGTAAAGGTTTTGGTAAAGTAGGTCTCACAAGAATATCGGTGAAAAACCCTAGACTCAGTACTATAGAAACATAGTGTGGGACTACATTGAATCCTTTGATGCATTCTCCATTGAAGTTGTCCCTATAGAGAAGAATGAAAAGGCTCATTCTCTAGCAGTGTAATCTTCCTTATTCACCTCATCCTTCTTTTGGCAAGGATAAAGTGACCATTGAGATGGTGTTTAGACTAAGTGTACCGATAATGCAAATTAATGACAGTCTTCAATGATGACAATCGATCCTAGTCTTCTTAGAACAAAGGGATAACTTCAATAATCTTTTCTTTGAAGGAAGTTAAAACCCACACCATGAATCAATCCCAAAGAAGAGAAGGAAGGAATTGAGGGAATTGATGAAGAGGGAGTAATCAAACTGAAAGGAAACAAAATCTCCAAAGGCCTAGTTTCTTTGGAAGACCTCTTTGACAAACATGATAGGTTCATCCAAGAGAAATAAAAACATTCTTCTCGATGTCCATCTAATTTTGATAAAGAAAACATTGGCACTTCAGAGAATCCAAGGATGGTTAACATTGGTAAATGTTGCTCACCAGAAGAGAAGAGAAAGTTTGTTTCTCTGCTAAAAAAGTACTCAGATGTCTTGGCCTATTCCTATGATGAACTCAAATATTTTCAGCCAAAGGAAATGCATCACTCCATTCCTTTGAAGCAAGGAGCTAAGCCCTTCAGGAAAAAACAAAGGCCATTGTTGATGTTATCAAAGAAGAGGTAAAAATATGCTCAATTCTAGAATCATCTTCCCCATCCACCATTCAACATGGGTGGAAAACATTGTCTTTAGTAAGGAAGAAGAATGGGGAAATAAGGATTTGTGTAGAATTTTGAAATCAATCAGGGAATCTCTCAAGGACAACTACCCTCTTCCAATCATGGATCATATTTTGTAAGTATTCACTGGATCTGAAATGATTTCTTTTCTTAATGGATTCTTAGGGTACAACCAAATCAAGGTGGCAGAAGAAGATTTCAACAAAACAACCTTCAAAACACCTTGGGGCACTTTTTCTTATAGTAGAATTCATCTTGGCTTGATTAATGTTGGGACCACTTTCTAGAGAGCAATGGACTTGGCCTTTAAAGATTTTAAATATTGCATTTTCATTTACCTTGATGACCTCACAGTTTTTTCAAAGAGGAGGGAAGATCATATGTGTCATTTGGAGCAAGTCCTTGCAAGGTTTGGAAAGCATGGCATTTCTCTAAATCCAAAGAACTACATTTTTGGAGTCATAGAAGGTAAGTTATTGGGACACATTATGAACAAACATGGAACACACATTAATCCTAAGAGGATCAAAGCTATCCTAGCACTAGCCTTACCGACCAGCATGAAGGGAGTTCATTCATTCTTTAGAAGGGTAAACTTCCTTCGTCGGTTTGTGCCTGAGTTTTCTGAACTGACTAAGCATATAACTTCCATGATGAAAGCCTCGAGAAGGTTTCAAGTGGAATAAGGAAGGAAAATCAGCATTTAAGGAGATCAAGAAAGCCATTGCCAAATCTCCAACTCTTGTATCTCTAGATTTCAACAAGGAGTTCATCATGTATTGTTATGCATCAAAACATACACTCTCTATTGTCCTTGTTCAGAAAAATGATGAAGGTTTGGAAGTACCCATCACTTTCATGAGCTATCCTTTAAAGAATCATAAGCTAAAGTATATCCAATTAGAGAAACATGCCTATGCAGTGGTCAAAGATATTAAAAGTTTTAGATTATAAATTCTCAATTCCCATATAGTGTTGATGGTCCTTGGAAGTGCAATCAAGTCCATTTTGACTCAACAAGATCCTGGGGCTAAGAGAGGAAGTTGGATTGCAAAGACCCAAGAGTATGACTTGGAGATTATACCCTCTAATCTGGTAAGAGGAAATGGTTTGTGCAAGTTGATTACTGAAGATGAAGCTCTCAAGGCTCAGTAGGGAGAAAAAGATGGTGTTTTCTCAACCTGTTTAGGAGATAGTCCACAGGCGCTCTTTGTCACCACTACTAATGAGTGGTATGCTGACATTTCTTACTACCTCACTTATGGAGAATTCCCTCCTCATCTTTACTACAAAAAAAGAAGGACACTCAAGCTAAAGGCATCCAAGTTTGTGATCTGGAATCATGCACTTTACAAGAGAGGCATAGATGGTTGTTTCCTCGGGTGTGTAGATAAGGCAGCAAGAAAAGTTGCTCAGGGAATATCATGATCAAGATTGTGGTGGACATTTCTCAGAAATGGTCACAACACATAATATCCTCAAAGGGATATATTATTGGCCCTCCATCTTTGCATACACTCAAGATTGGGTTTCCAATACAAAGCATGCCAACAATTTGTTAGAAAGCCACAACTAGTTGCATTGCCACTCGTGGCATGTGGTGATTGAAGAACCATTTAAGCAATGGGACCTATATTTTATTGGTGTTTAGAATCCTCATTCTAGTGCAGGGCATACTTATGTACTCACTACAACTGATTACTTAAATAAATGGGTGGAAGCCATCCCAACCAAGAAAGCCAACTCTGAAACAGTCTACAACTTCATCAAGGAGAATATCATTGTTCATTTTGGAATACCAAAATTTTTTTGTAGACAATGCCACCTATTTCTCTTCCAAGGAGATCATAAATTTTTTAATGGCTTTAGAATCTCCCTATCTCACTCTTCTGACTACTACCCACAAGGAAATGGGCAAGATGAGTCAAGCAACAAGAACATTGTGACCATTGTTTGCAAGTTGGTAGATGAGATTCAAAGGAACTGAAACAAGAAGTTATATAATGCATTGTGGGCCAATAGGATCACCCCTAAGAAAGAGAAATAGGTATGTCATATTTTCAAATGTTGTATGGAGTTGAGGCAGAGATTCCCTTAATAATTGAGATGTCAGCTCAAGTCTGCTTATAAGAAATAGAAGATGGTCAATACAAAGAATCCATCGACAAGAGGATCCTCTTCCTGGAGAAGCTGGAAGAAAGTAGATGCCAAGTGGTGGATAGAATTAAGAATCATCAATTTAAAGTGAAGAAATTTATTGACAAGAAGACCAAAGCAAGGAATTTCAAAGTTGGAGATTTTCTCCTGCTATGGGACAAGAGAAGAGAACCAAAGGGTGGCCATGGAAAGTTTGATTCATTATGCTCGGCCCATTCCAAATTCATGGAGCTTGTGGTGAGAATTTTTCTCCTCTCATACTTAGATGGAATGCCTTTGGAATTTCCTTGAAGTGGGTAATACTTGAATTTGTATCATCAATGAAAGCGGTTATCCCCCACCTTGTACCATAGGTGTGTTTTTCCCTTTTCTATTATGTGGTTTTGGTTTAGTTTTCTTTGGTTTTTGTTGTGTTTGGTTTGGCTTGTGTGTTCCTCCTCCTTCCATTCTTTCTCAGAATTATACACGACTCTACAAGGCCCAATGGATAAGGCACTCGGTCAACGTTATATGGTTTCAAAAATTTAGATTCTAGAACCTCATATCATGTCTTTGACATGCTCACCATGCCATGTCTCCAAGCTAGAGCCAATTGTTGTCTCCCGAAAATATCTTTTCATTTTCCAAGTTAAATTCAAAATTTCAAGCTCTTTCCCTCCTAAAGTATTTAAGCCAAGTTGAAAGTTCAAAGAAATAGCAAAATTTATGCCCTAGTGCTGTTTAAATCTTTGTTTTGCTTATTTTGAGAAATTCTCCATCTCTTGGTCTGTGCACGTAATATCCTCTTTACAATATCCTTTTTGATCAAAATTATTCACTTGTTCTATGGCCTGGGTTGTCAAATCATTGTTTTGCCTCCATGCCTCTAGCTCGTGAAAGGAAATTCAAAAATTGGACTCAAAATGATGAAGTTCTCTTCCTCTGTGTAATTTTCCCAAAATCGGGAATGATGGGCATTTTCTTCCCCATCAAATTTTGGCCCCATCGTCCATGGGTATGTGGACATACCTAATTGGAAGTGGGTTGGTGGAGAAATTTTTGTTTTTGAGCATCTTTGTAGAAAAGGTGAAAAATTAAAAAGTGACCTATATCCCCGATCAGGCTATAAAGGGAAAAAGTCAATGCGGGAGAGAAGACCATCAGGGGACTTTTGGAAATTTAACCAAATTCCCAAAAGTGAAGTAAAATTTCTAGAATTCTCCACGACTCCACCAAGGTCTCTAGCCCACCGTTGAAAAGTCAAAGTGGGAGAGCGAAAGAACGGAGAACTTTGAGTTTTTTAGCCTTTTTACAAAAAAGGTTAAAATGTTGAGAAAAGGGCTGCGACCCCATTTCCAATGAAAATGTGCCATGTGCCTAAGTTGAAAAGTCAAAGTAGGAGAGTGGAACAATGGAGAAATTTGATTTTTAACCTTTTTCCAAAAAGGTTAAAATGTTGAGAAAAGGGCCACGACCCCATTTCCAATGAAAACGTGCCACGTGCCTAAGTTGAAAAGTCAAAGCGAGGGTGCGGGCCAATTTGTTCCAAATTTCCAAATCTCTAAAAAATCACAAAACACAAAGGGCTTTCCCCCATACCCACTCCAATCTCTTTCTACCATGTGGACGACCCAATTTCAAAGTTATAAGAGAAAATCAAATGGTCTATATTAAAACTAGAAAATAAAATGTAGCATTCACGTTGCAAGATTTGGTTTTAACTTTTGCCATGAGCGTTTTATTTGTAATGAAGGAATTTGAAGAGGCGTAAATGATTTGCAAAGTTATAACCATTTTGGCAAATGATATAATGGCTCCTTAGAGCCATTCCAAAAGGTTGGTGATTGATTTCAAAAAGACCAGAGTGCTCTATACCTAGAAAAGACAGAAAACGCCATACTTCTTTTGTTTTCCCTTCTCCTTAGATTTTCCTCTATTCTCAAAGCGCTATACAAATTATGCTTTAGATTTAATAATAAAAGAAGGAATTTTTTCCTTTTTTATTGAGGGATTGATTGGTACCTTGTGACCAATGAATTTCTCTCGGTCTTGTAGCTTCTCCTACGAATTTTTTTGTTCTTATAACTATAAATTCATGTAAACGGAATTTCTAATTAATGTGTGTGGGTATCTGATATTCTACTAAAAACATTAGTTTTCTCCTACCTCCATTTTCACTCCCTTCCCATTTCCAAGACAAATTTTCTTCTCTAGCGAGACATTATCAAATTTTCCATAGGGTCACGAAGTGTCTCTGTTGGATATCTAGTCGAAAGGTCACCATTAACACCCATTTTTTTATGCATGCACCTACGTGAAGTTGCATCATTCACATAGAGGGACTTAAATTCCCATAGCGTTAGCTTGAAACCCAAAAATTTTCTCACCAACAGTTTTTGGCACCCACCGTGGGGTAGATTTTGTAGCATCTACACCTAAAAATGACCTCAGGGTCATAAAATACAAAAAAAAAGATTCTAGAGGAAAATTTTCTGGAAATTGAATAATCACACAAACTACATGGATGTAAATCATGGCTATTCTAGGAAATCCTCCTGTTGAGAGACCTGATTTACTCTTTCACATCCAAGAAGACATTTCTTCTGATCTGAGAGAAGCTATTTGGCATAATAGATGAAGTGTCAATCATTACTTCATTGCCATAAGGATTCTGGACCTAGAAGAGGAATGTGCTATCGAATTGGAAAGGTAGAGACAAATTCTAGCACCCCAAAGAAGAGCATAGATTTTCAAGCTGGCGAATAGAAGATTCACCAAAGAACAGAGACAAGGTGGACAAATTGATCCCATTTTTATAAACTTTAAAGGAGAAAAGAGCTACTTGGAATCTAGAGGCTTCCTTTTCAAGCAACTCGATCATGTTGGGAACTCCGAATGTTGCCAATCCTTTGGACAGCTTAATTTTCATACATAAATGAGAACCTTGTAGACTTCATTGACATGAAGACCAAGAAAAAGCTAGAGAAAGAGAAGGAAGACCCGACAAAGAAATAAGATCTCAACTCAAAGAAATCGAGAGACTTAAAGTGAGGCGTAAAAAAAGAGCAAAGAGAGAAGCCGTAGCCTTAGCAAGGCTGGAAGATTGAAACAGAGACACAAAATGGGGGATCGTGGATTGTGAGCATGAATAGGATCGTGAAGCATCTAGGCCTAATGTACCATAGGAGGAAATGTCGGTCCACTGGTTCTTGCTTAACCACTTCATGAGCTACCAAGAGGCTCGAGAAAAAACTACCTGAAATTTAAAGGGGATGGTTCTCATCTCCCTTAAGAACATGTAAAAACATTCATCACTGCTTGTGAAGTGTTGGGAGTTCAAAATGAAGATGTTTTAGTTAGGCTCTTTGTGGAGTCTTTTGGTGCTCAAAATTGTCTCACCTCATTTCTGCCCTTGGAAATTTATTGATTTATGGCCACCGTCATTTTATCCCTCCCCATGTTGTTCTTAGTTGATCTTTGTTGTTGTTTTTAGTCCGCTCATGGGTCCAAGATCATTTGTGTGTCCATATTTGTCTTATGGTTCCTCTTTTCCTCTAGAAAATCTCTGTATTTTGAGTCTCCCATGCTTTGTTCCTTCAAAACTCACGTTTTCCCGTTTCCTCCATTTTCCATAGTCAATATTTTTGTCCCTACCATTTTTTCCCTAAATACTCAAAGAGAAATGAATTGATGTGTCCCTGAGGAATGTATTTGAGTCTTGCAACATTTCTAAAATCTCTTTCCTTGAAGAAAATTTCACTTTCAGGCTCAAATGGTCATTTCTCTATGTTTTACGGTTTGATGGGCATTTCTCCCGGTCAAATTTACATCATTCAGTTGACAAGGAAAATTATCACCTATTGGTTGGATGCGGATCAACTTAATAATTCAGAAATTCCAAGAAAAGTCTCATTTTTTAAATGTGCCCACATGGAGGAACGACGCTCATTTGAAGACCTACTTTTGGGATTTTCCTTGGAGTAGCATTGGGAGGACACGTGGAGGCTTCCGCTGCTTGGCCCAGAATTATAAATTTTTATGCAAATGGATACAGTTTGATGGAACAGAATACATGGTGAGCTCATGCTCATTCAGGGTCTCTACTTTGGGCACCATCTTGAAGTTGCATTATGGAGACATGTGGAGGAACCACGCATGTTCGGGGATCGGCCCTTGAGTTTCATTCTAAAGAAGTGCTAGGCTGACACATGGAGGCCTCCGCTCACTTTGCATTTTGATTATACTTTTCAATAGCCAAAAGGATATTTCCTCGAGCATGACATGTGGCACCTTCTTCTGAACTTCAAGCATTTAGATAGACCTCGCCAGAGTAGGACACATGGTGAGCCCGCGCTTGTTCAAAGTATCAAAATTTTGGGACCATCTCAAGGAGTGCCGTGGTGACACGTGGTAGTTTGAAAATTCAAAGAGGCATGGAGGTGGACCATCAGGGGAAACTTGGAAATTTTTCCTCTTGTATTCAAATGACTCAAAGTATCAAAAAGCCCGAGGGCTTGAGGGAAATAGTCAATGTTTTGCCCATTAATGGCGAGGTATGTGCTTTGGCAAAGGAAATGTTAAAAAAATTATTTAAAAAATATGATTAAAATATGAAATGAGAAGTGTTTCCCCTCAACCAATCGTATGATGACACATGTCTTGTGGGAGGGCAGAGCCGCGAAGGAAAATTGAAAAAATTTATTTCGAAAAGAAGTAAAATGTGAAAAATTGAGCCGCGACTTTGTATCCAGATCATATTGCGCCACGTGTCGTGCCTAAATCGCAAAGGCAGAGTGGTAGAGGAAATTAAGAAATTTTACAAATTTTCCAAAAGTGGTAAAAAGGTTAAAAGACATCTCGAGGCTCATTTTTACCCTGGATCTCGCCACGTGGAGGGCTCATATTTAAAAATAAGAACGGATCGATAGTAGCTGTGCATTTCACCGCTTTGCCACCATTTGAGCTCCAGAAGTTTCGATATGCATTTTATACATCAATCTTCATTGAATTTTTTACCAATTCATGTTGTCTTGGCCTCGCAGGTCCGAATTAATCAATTTGGAGGTTCAATTTGTGAATCAAGGCATTTTTCAAATAAATTTTTACTCTAGTTTAGTGAAAAACATGAATTACCAAATCCAAAGTTGTAGAATAAAAATTAGGAAGGGAAAAGATAAAATAATGAAATGAAAGGCATCTACATGCATGGGGAATGAAAAACATGCTTCCACTTTGAAGAATGATGAAATTTTTGTGATGATTCACCTTTTGAAAGAACAACTACCAAATTTTTATGAGTTTGTTAAACATCATTTTTAGAAATATGGCAAAGAAAAGGTTCTTCAAATATTCCACTTTTGGAGGGAAGATTTGAGGGGCAAAGTGAGTGAGTGAGTAAAAATTTATATATTGCATGAATTTGTCATGCAAATGGTCGTAGAGAAACTTTGAATTTTCACAGGAAAATCTGGGAAGAATCCCATTCTCTGAGAAACCACTTGAGAACCATTTTAACTCCTTTTTGCATCAAATTTGTATCATGTTAGGTTGGTTGTAGATGTATAGCCACTAACAAGCTCTGATATTGTTCTTATAACATTCCCCTGCTGATAAATTTGGTCATTCTGGATTATTTTGTGTTGTCTCTTGGTAAAATTTGCATTTACTTATGTTTTAGAATGTTTTCAATTTTTGTTTCTTGCTCCTGTTGCAATCTGGTGTTTGGAATTTCCTTTTGATCATGCAGATCTAATTTTGGTAACAACTTAGTGGCATTTGCAATTCCAAAATCAGAAGATATTCATCTAATGAAGGGATAAACAAATTTAAATTCATTTTTCTTTCCTTGATATAGATTTTATTGTAAACCTTTGGGGGTACCTTAGGTTTGATAGAATAGAAATTTCTAAATGCTTTGTTGATTCATTTAACTCAAGATTTTGTGATAAATCATCATAGATTGTGTGGAAGAGTGCAGATTTGGGCTTCCATTTGATGCACATATCCTGGTTGAAGGAACACCTTAACCTCTTTGAAGCATTTTTGTTGTCTGAGTCTTTCAAGTTTTGCAAAGGTCCTCAAAGAAGTTGGAAAATTCTTGTTAGTCTTGTCTAAATATATCCCACCCCAAAATTCATTTCAAATTAACTCATCCTACCTATAATACCCCTGCATTGTATTATGTGTCAAAAAAGAATACAATCCATTTACAAAAATGCACAAAGCAAATCAGATCATACCATGTCTTTAATAGCCTTAGCCTTATCTTGAAAGAATTTCCATCATTTAGTAGTGACATGTATGTTGAGTTTGAATAATGGGAAATTGATCATGTTTTCTCAAGGCCATCTCCATACAATCTGCACAATATAGGTATATCTTCACCCCTTTCATAAAACAGAGGCTACAATACATGTTCTCTTACCTTGGTTGAGAGACACAACCTAAAATAGTGAGGATAATATCAAATTCTTTCAAGGTGATACCTGCTTCTTCAAATCTTGAGTGCTAATAAGCTAGATAAATTTCTTCTGCATCTACAAAATGAAATATAAATCATTTATCTACCTCTAAGTGTCTTATAAAATCCATGATGCAGCTCAAGTTGTGAAGGAGATTAAATCTGGATACCAACACCCGAATGGCACCATTTTTTTCTTATTATGGGCAAATAGTTTTGAAGGGACTATACCATGTGTACAAAAAGGCTCAAAATCCAGATATCAAAAGAAGAGAAACCAAACCTAGATATGCTAAACACCATAGACTAGGAGGCTCAACAACCAAATAATACAATATAGGAAGTAAAATAGGATCAAGACAGATAATGATCTGAATAAGAGTGAAAGAGACAAAAAATGAACAAGAGGGATCCACCACTGGTCATCCCAATCAAAAAACAACACCAAAATTGCCAAACAACAACAACTTCACCGCCAGTAAATAGCAACAGGGCACCGCATCACTTGATAGCTCGGTCAATCTTGGCCTTAATCATTTGGAGTGAGACAAAGAACGTAATGGCCATGGCCTGGGATGGATCTTTCAAATCCACCTAGGCAATTGCAAGATCTTGGTTCTCCTTTGATCCCCATATATCCTCGGTAATGCTCACTTTGAGACTGCATATACTTCACACATGTTGCTCTATAAAATTATAGATACTTTTAAGAGCTGAGAGGATATAGTCATTATGCCCTTTTGCATTGCCAAGCCTAACATCTAGAGAGAGAAGCTTCTTGAATATTTCAGCAGTGGTATCATCTTCTTCAAAGTTTTGCAGCTTCTTTTTTCCCTTTGTTTTATCCATATCCCTAATAGCACTCTTTAGGTCATGAATCTCCTTTTCCATCTTTTCAACCCTGACCAACAAGTCCACTTCCTTAGAATCCTTCACCGGTTTACTTACGTGAAGTAAATTCTTTGTAAGTTCTAGATCTTTATGGCTTCTTAAAACCCTCTGTGAAGATGGCAGAGGGACCTTAGCTTTCATTTCTTTCCTCTTCCTGCTGGGGTAGCAATGTCAAGTTTTCTATCGGCAAGGGGAGGAATGGAGGTAGGGGGAGTAGGTTGGGGGCGGGAGTAGGCTAAGCAATGGCGGTGGATGAGTAGGATCAACCCTTGGTGAAGGGGAACAGCCCTTGTATGATTTTTCACCTCAAGAACAGATTTCTCCAAGGAATTCAGCAAATAATGAGGAAAATTTATGGTAAGGTTCATGCGAAAGTGATTAAGGAAAATTAAGTGCTTCTGGGGGATAGTGACAAATCTCCCCTCCAAAGTAATGTACCTCACCACCATCCTTGCAATCTTAGCGAAGGGCTCAAGAATAGATACTATTTTGATGCCAGCCATCACAAACTCTAGATTCTCCCCCTCATCGAGAAACGTTTTAGCCTCCACCTCTCTGTGCACGCGCTTATTGAAGAATTTTCTTCCATCCAAATTGAGTCCAGTGACCTGGGAAATTATCTCCTCAAAAATTTCTACCTTAATATTACTATACTCAACAATATGATTCCTCTAGCCATTCATGAATTTTATTGAAATATCCTAATCAAAACCTTGAATCTTTTCAATAAAATTTGTAAGACCCCCTTTTTGCAAATAGTTCCAGAGAACTGTATCATTTTTCCATGCTAGATTATGGGTGGGCTCAGTCTTGCAAGGCGGTCCCCCCATTTTTCTTGTGATGCTTCTACTTCTCACAACAGTAAAAATTTGAAATCTATACGATTCATCCTTTGCTCTACTTTTGAAGACCTCCAAAATGTGTAGAAAATTATAATCATTAATCCTCACTTTGCAATTAATAAACCGCTCCTTAGCATCTGCCCTACATCTATTAATGATTATGCTCCAAGTCATGCAAATATTTGATGATGTCATCATGTACTTTAGTAGGAAGAGTGTCACCCCTTAGCCAAGTTTGCAATGTATTGTTTACCCCAATATTTTCCAAACCATCTGCCACACTATTGCCTTCCCGGTAGGTATGTTTGATTTTAAAATTATCAAAACTCTTGCAAATATCAATAGCTTCAGTTATAAAGTCCCTGATTGACCATCTTGGAGGTTGTTTTTGGTTTAACAAATTGATAATGTTCAGCGAATCTCCCTCAATTATAATATTGGAAATATTACAATCTCTAGCTAACCTTATTCCCCAAAGTGCTGCTAAAGCTTCCGAGTAGTGATTGGTTTTCCTACCCATTTGCCGAAAAAGTAGCAACAAAATAGCCTTTGTGATCTCTAATCACTCCACCTCCTCTTGAATCCCCAAGATTGCCTTTTGAGGCCCCATCAAAATTCAACTTGTGCCATGTACTGGGAGGCTGAATCCATCGAACAGTGGATCTATCAATGCTACTGTTATTCTTGTTCCTAACAGTGCCAATGTTCCAAGCAACTAGAATGTGCTCTTCTTCCTTAGGGTAAAGTCTATTTTTAGGGGGTTTAAATATTTCAATGTTGTCTTTTACTGCAATGATAATTTCTTTGTAAACTTTTTTGCATATCTTTCTGGTATTCCTAAAAATGACATCATTTCTAGCTTTCCAGACTCGCCACATGGTGTGAGGGAGAACCAGTTGCCATAATCTCCTCACCACATAGTGCTTGTAAGGAGAGTTCCATTGTTCCTAGGCCTATAGAAAAGTATGGGGAAAGATCCATTCCTGATTGAAGTTTTCAAAAATAAGATGCTAGATTTTGGAAGTATACTTACAATGAAGAAAGAGGTGTTTAATGTCTTCTGCTTCTTCCTGACACATGCAAAATCTCATTAGGCATGATAAATCCTTTCCTAATGAGATTTTCATTAGTGAGGATCTTACCTTTAATGATAAGCCACCAGAAGAAATTTACTCTAGGGGTTAGCTCGGGCATCCACAACTTATGCCATTCAATTTCACTTTCAATAGAGGAAAAGAAAGAATTGTAGCCAGATTTAACCGAGTACTCTCCATCAAAGGAATCTTTCCAAATAAGTTCATCCTTATGATTTTGAGGACTGATATGTATTAGGGAGAGATGACTCTGCATGGATGAAACAACAGACTACATATTATCCTCATCTACTTTGATTTGTTTCCATTTCCTTTTGTTGTCAACCACCTCAATATAGTCCTGGACTTTCTTCCCATAATTTCTAATTAGGTTGTCTTTAATGTGTCCATAAGAGGAAATCCAATTAATGTCTGACCATTTGTCATTCCGAAATCAATGTCTTGTCCATCTCTCGAGCTTCCAGCTACATCCCTAGGAGAGAATATGCCTGATGTGGAGAAGATTATTCTAGAAAATTGATCCATTCGGAAGTAGCTGATCAAAAAGAAAGGAATTCATGTTCTAATTAGAAAGGTATTTGATTTTGATCAACTCAGTCCATGGCTTCTACTCTTTTATAATCCTCCAACCCAATGTTTTTCCTGAATGGCGCCATTGCCGGGGACATTTTTCAGTATTTCAATTTTCAAAATCCCTAGTAATACTTCTCACGTATTTTATGTGCAACTACACTGCTGAGCATCAGTTTCGGATCAGATTTATATTGAGGAATGAGACTAGAATTTTGAATTCAATATGTTCAAGTGTCTCCAATTTTTTGTTTCAAAATTTGCACAATAGTTGATAAATTGAGTGAAAGAAAATCAGATATGTTCAAGCTTTGTATAGTGCTAATATTTGTAGTCATTTGATAGATCTTCATAGTGCATTTGCACAAACTAGGGTGAAAGTCCTTAGTGGTGACTCTTAGCTGTTATATTTTGATAAATACCAGTACCTTATCATACATTAAGTGAAGTGTGTCATATAAATCTACAAACCTAGAAGGAAGAAGATCTCTCTTCAGGAGAGACCCAAGTAGAAATTTATTTCAAGAATTTGGAAAGACAGTTTTAGAGGAGAGAAAAGTTTGGAAGGTTTTTGAAGGACAGACATCAAGCAAAGGAATATCCATTGGTGAGAGAGATTAGCCTTTAATAGAGGATTATCACTCTTCTTTTAGTGATTCCTATTTAAGCAATCTTCTCATAAACTTGTTTACTTTAACTAGTGAAGGTCCTTCTATTGTACCTGGTGAGTTCCTTCTTCAATCTGCACCTGTGGATTTCAATTCTAGTAAAAATTTCCAAGAAAATCAGCACCTAGAGAATACCAATCTTGTGAACCACATTCCTAAGCCCCAGAGACCTCACACTCCTCATCAGCTTATGTCACCCCCAAGATCACCTCCACCAGACAACATGGCTCACCTCCCACCTAATCCTCCATTTTTGGTCAATACCTTTGGCCCAATAAATTTTAGGGGAATGGTTGGTTATCCTAATGTTTTGCCTTAGGATGTTAGAAGTAGATTTCCAAAGTTCCAAGGGAACAATGGCATAATAGGTGATCAACATTTGAAACTCTTTATTAATATGATGGAGGATTTTGAAATTGGATTTGAGGATGTGTACATTAAATTGTTTGTCCACACTATAGAGGAGGATGCTAGGGATTGGTACAAGGCCTTGCCAAATAATTCTATTGATTCGTGGGCTGAAATGTAAAATGCATTCAGGCTACAATATAGTGACAAGACTGATCCCAGGTTCCTTTTATCAAAGTTTGAGAATATCAAGAAAAACCCAAATGAATCGGTCCATGACTTCAACACAAGGTTCAATAAAACTTTGAGGATATTACCGGTGAATTTAAGACCATGTGATGAATCTTGTTTGATAAAATATTCTGATGCATTTGACAAGAAGGTTGCATATTACTTGAGGGACAAAAATCCTAGAAATTCAAGCCAAGCCTTCACCATGGCACTTCAAATTGAGAACAATAGCAAGGCTATTGGGAAACCTCCTAAGAGAGATGGAGTTAAATTGGTAAACCCTGACAAGCCTTAAGCAAAAAAGAGTGTAGACTTGGAGGAAGTGGTGAAAACTTTGGCAGGAGCTGTTAAAGAGATTTCCTACAAGTTGGCAAGAGTTAAGAAAGGAATAGGACAAACTTCACAAGGTCAGCCTAGGCAGCAAGAACATGATAGATTCATAAATTACCATAGGAATGAGTAGATATTTTGAAATAGACAATCTCAGGCCAAAGAAATTAAGGTTGTGCCTGATCCATTAAATGATAGAGTGGCTGTTGTTGATGATGTAAATCAGATTGACTGGTGTGATAGATGTTTCTTACCCCATCCTCCATGTGAAACAGATCAATAAATTAAAGAGGAAGTTGATGATTATAATACGGATGATGATGCTTGTATGATGGACTGCCCTACACACTCATGTCAAGGAGAAACATCCACTGAAGTGATAAGTGCACAGCATCGGGCTTGTTAGCTTTTGGGATTGCATCCAATGGGTACATCTTCTTCCTCCTTCTCATGTTTTAGAAATTGATAATTTACAAGCATTTGAGCTGCCCAATAATGATTTTGAGTACTTGAGGGCATTGATGATCAAAAATTATGATGGAGGTATACCCTTGGAAGAATATAGGCAGCTACTTATGAACATTGTGCTATCCCAAGAGAAGTAGTATAACACAAGAAGTAAGGTTGTCAAGGGAGCTAGGATTTAGGCCAAGAATAAAACCCCATTGCTTTCTAATATCCCAAAATAAGTTCCTAAGAAAGAAACATCTGCTAAGAGCCCTGTTGTCCCAAGTAAAATTTATGCTTCACCCCATGCTCAAAATGTTAAAAACCTTGTGCCATCTGATGAAATTTCCAGCCCTCCTTCTACTATTGTTTTGCCTAAATACATTCCCTATGAAATTTCTCAATTTTTCAGCCAAATGAAGGTCAATGTTCCAATTTTTGAATGACATAGTATCCCTAAGCACAAGAAAAGAGCACTAGAGTATTTGGGATTGAAGGAAGAGAAGGCTTCCATGAAAAGGAATGTGAATGTTATAGAGGCTCCACTTGCTATTGTAGAGGTAGGAAAGACATCAGCATTGGAAGAATTTGGTGAACCATCGAGGTATATTTGGGAATATCCTTTGTTGAATCTCAGTTGAGTGTTGACCCTTTCTTCACAACTGTGATTATCAAGGACCGGTTGCTACACAATTGTATGTTTGACTCCAAGGCATCATGTAATGTCATGCCTTTGGAAGTCATGAATGAGTTAGATATCAAAGTAACAATAGAGTATGGCAAGTGTATTACCATGGATTATAGGGAAGTGCCGCTTTGGGTGTGTTAAAGGTTTGGTGGTGCAACTTGTAGCCTATTCGGGTAAGAATTTAAAACTTGATGTTGTAATTATTGATTGCCCTACCAAATGGGGTATGTTACTATCAAGAAAGTAGGTTACAAGTGTTGGAGAGTGTTTCCAAATGGATATGTCTTTTTCCACCATTCCCATTGAAGGCATCCTTGTAAAATTATATGGAGAGAAGAAGATGTTGCATCTAAGTGAGGATCCAAACAATGCTTCTTATGAAGTATTATTTTATGATGTTGATGTTGATAATTTTATTGGGTTTGCTGAAGGTAAGGAGCACAATATGGATCAGTCTAAGTGTCTTGAAGAGGTTGGCTCACCATGGACCTTGCTATTTGATGGAGCTTGCTCCAAATTTGGAAATTGTGCCGGTGTTGTTTTAATCTCTCCAAGAAATGAGGAATTTGTTTTCTCCTTCAAACTTAACTTTGAATGCACCAATAACATAGTTGAGTATGAGGCATTACTGTTAGGGCTGAGGATTTCTTGGGAATACAGTGCAAAATATGTTGTTGTAAAGGGAGATTCTGAGTTGGTTGTCAAACAAGTTAGAAAATTGTTTGCAACAAAAAATCAATGAATGAAACAATACAAACGTGCAGTTTGGGAACTAATTGATATGTTTGATTCCTTCAACATTCTTCATCATGACAAGTTTTAAATATGATTGTTGATAAGTTGGCGTGTTGGCGCTAGATTTGACAATTGTACTATTTCTCCATATTGTGAATATGATGTTGAGATACTCACTAGGCTCATGCGAGTCCCTGGATAACATCAAGCATTGGAAAGTGTTTGATGATGATGCTCAAGTTCAAAGGTTTTTATAGAACCAAGGTGATTTTTGGATCAGCATATTGATTTGGAACCATTGGTGTGTAATGTTAATGGAAAATAAACCTTGTTTGGAAAGGATATCATTCAATTGAAGACTAACACCATCCCTAAAGGGTTAATTGCTCTTGAGTCAAATTTTAACAATGTTGATTATATAATCAATAGAAACATGTTTACATATAGATATGTTGAAGAGCATGACTTGGTAACAAAGGAAAAACCAAGGAAGATTTGGTTACGGAGTGGTTTAAACAAGGAAGAAAAATATTCCTACCTCCAATTGTTGAAACAATATCAAGATTGTTTAGCTTGGTCCTATTTTGAGCTGAAAGCATATAGAGAAGACTTATTCCAACATGAGATCCCTCTTGAGAAAGATGTTAAACCATTCAAACAAAATAAAAGGCCAATTAACCCACTCCTTTCTGTCAAAATGCAAGAGGAATTGAAAAATTTGAAGGATGAAGGAATCATTCAACCCATAAGGTATTCTTCTTGGGTAGCAAACTTGGTGCCGGTTAGAAAGAAAAATGGAGATATCAGACTTTGTGTGGATTTCAGAAATCTAAATAGAGCATCAATAAAGGACAACTATCCTTTACCAAACATAAAGAACATACTGCAATTAGTGACTGGTTCTGAGATGCTTTCTACTTTGGATGGTTTCTCCAGTTATAACCAAGTTGTTGTCAAAGAATAAGAGAGGATAAAAACTACCTTTACTACTCCGTGGGAACATATGTTTTTGTCACGATGCCCTTTCGTTTAATGAATGAATCTTTGAGCTACTTTTCAAAGGGCCATGGATGTTTCTTTTACTGGCTATATCAATGAGTTTATTGTTGTTTATCAAGATGATATTACTATTTTTTCTAGCAAAATAATTGACCACTTGCAACATTTGGAAATAATGTTGATCAGATGTAGAGAATATGGCATTTCACTCAATCCAAAGAAGTGCCATTTTGGAGTGCAAAGAGAAAAATAATTGGTCACATTGGTCTAAAGAAGGAGTTATGATTGCTCCACAAAGGATAAAAGCCATCAAAGATCTCGCTCTAAAGACTAAGAAAGGAATCCAATCCTTCTTCATCGAATCAATTTCATTAGAAGGTTTGTGTCTAATTTTTCTGAGTTGACTCGCCCATTACTTGCATGTTGAAGAAGGACTAGAATATCAAGTGGGAAGAGGCTGCCCTTAAAGCTTTTGATGGAATCAAGGAATCATTAAAGCATGCTCTTGTTCTAGCGCCCCAAATTACAAGAAACCTTTCCAAATCATCCCATTTACTTTTGAGCACACCATTGCATCTGTTTTGTTGTAAAAGGATAATGATGGAGCTAAAGACCTATTGCCTTCTTTGGTAAGGCATTGCAAGTAGCTAAGTTAAAATACACAATCATGGAGAAGTAGGCCTTTGAATTATTGAAAGCAACTAAGGTTTTCAGACCTTATATTTTGAGTTCCAAAGTTGTTGCTTAATTTCCTCACACAATGGTAAAAGATGTCTTATCAGAGATGGAGATTTCAAGAAAAAGATGTAGGTGGGTTAACAAATTGCAGGAGTATGATATGGACATTCAGACCACAAAGCTAGTAAGAGGTATGGGTCTTGCCAAGCTCATGGCTGAAAGCAATTTGTAGAATGCTGAAGTAAATGAAGTGGAAGAAGAGAGGGAAGATGTTCTTGAAAGATTGTTGAACTCTGAGTGGTACAAGGATGTAATCTATTATCTCATACACATATGCTACCTTGGACATTTGAATAAAAATAAGAAAATATCTCTCAAACTGGATTCTCAAAAATATATCATTACAAACTTTGGGTTGGCTTGGAAGAACCCTGAGGGAATCCTCTTGAGATGTGTCACTGAAGATGAAGCTCCCAAAATAATTCCTGATTTCCATGGGAGAGTTTGTGGAGGAAATTTTGTTGGGAGGGTTATTACACACAATATTGTGAGGGTTGGTTATTGGTGGCCAAATATTTTTAAAGATGTGACTTAGTTGGTTAGAATATGTGAGAGTTTTCAGCATTTCTTCAGAAGAAGGAAAGCTTCAAGTTGCCTTCCTTTGCATCCTGTATCAAGTGAAGCTCCTTTCACATAATGGTGGCTGGACTTCATTGGTGAAATCTCTAATTCATCAAGTACTAGACACAAATGGATTTTGGTAGCTATTGATTTCTTCAAAAAATGGGTGGAAGCAATCCCCACTAGGAAGGCAATGCACCAAGTTGTAATGGACTTAATATTGAATCATATCATTTGCAGATTTAGGTGTCACCAAGGTTGTTGTTGATAATGTCATGAGTTTTAGAGCTGGACCTTTAGTGGCAATGTGCAAATAATATGGAATAAATTTGACATATGCTTCTAACTACAATCCACAAGGAAATGGATAGGCTGAGTCTAGCAATAAAAACTTGTTGAATATTATTAAAAGGAATTTGGAATTAAACAAGAAGAATTGGGGTGAACAAATAAAGTTTGTTGTTTGGGTTGATAGGATCACTGCCAAAAGAGCTACTGGTAAAGGCCCATTTGAACTGGTATATGGAACACAAGCTCTTCTACCTTGCATCTATAGTTTTCTTCATTTCAGTTTTGTTCAACAACTTGAAGATCAAGAAATCAGTTCATATGAAGCAAGGATTAATCAGATTGTTGAACTTGATGAAGCAAGAAGATCATCCTATCATATGCATGTCAAATTCAGAGAGAGAATGAAGAAGTTGTTTGATAATAAGGTAACCCCAAGAGCTTTCAAGTATTAGAGATCTTGTGCTATTGTGGGATAGTAGGCATGAAGATAAGAACAAGCATGGTAAATTTGATGCTTTGTGGATGGGCCCATATTCAATTGACATAATAATTGGTGAGAATACCTTTTCCTTAAGCACCTCGACAGAGAATTACTTGAGCTACCTATTAATGGCATACATTTCAAGCAATTTTTGGATTGATCCCCAAAACGAGGTTTACATATCACTTGTACAGTGTACAGTTGTTTGTTTCTGCTATGTTTTTGTTGTTTTTGTTGTTTTTGAGTTTTTTTGTGTGTGGTAGCCCTTTTTGGTGGTTTATCACCTGGTTTTTAAAAGGTGTTTTGGTTTGTGACTCTATTTACCCAATGGATATTTTGGCACTTGGTCTACTTTTTTTCTTGTGGCACTCATAGGGAGTGTCCATCCCAAAGTCAAAGCATGTGTTGGTGCTCAAAATTGTCTCACCCCATTTGTGCCCTTGGAAATTTATTGATTTACGGCCTCTGTCATTTTATCCCTCCCCATGTTTTTCTTGTCTAGTCTTTGTTACCATTTTTAGTCTGATCTTGGGTCAAAGATCATGTGTGGGTCCATATTTGTCTCATGGTTCCTTTGTTCCTCTGGAAAAGCTTTGTATTTTGAGTCTCCCGTGCTTTGTTCCTTCAAAACTCATGTTTTCCCGTTTCCTCCATTTTCCACAGTCAAGATTTGTTGTCCCTATCATTTTTTCCCTAAATACTCAAAGAGAAATGAATTGATGTGTCCCCAAGGAACATATTTGAGTCTTGCAACATTTCTAAAATCTCTGTCCTTAAAGAAAATTTCACTTTCAAGCTTAAATGGTCATTTCTCTGTGTTTTATGGTTTCAATTTCTTGGCTTAAATAATGATGAAATTTTTGTGATGATTCACCTTTTGAAAGAGCAACTGAAACTTTTTGTGAGTTTGTTAAACGTCATTTTCAGAAATATTGCAAAGAAAAGGTGCTTCAAATATTCCACTTTTGGAGGGAAGATTCGAGGGGAAAAGTGAGTGAGTGAGTAAAAATTTATATATTGCATGAATTTTCATGCAAATTGTTGGAGAAACTTAGAAATTTCATGACAAAATATAGGAAGAAGCCCATTCTCTGAGAAACCACTTGAGAACCATTTTAACTCCTTTTTGCATCAAATTTGTATCATGTTAGGTTTGTTACATATGTATAGCCACTAACAAGCTCTAATATTACTCTTATAGCATTCCCCTCGATAAATTTGGTCATTCTATATTATTTTGTGTTGTCTCTTTGTAAAATTTACATTTACATATGTTTTAGAATGTTTTCAATTTGTGTTTATTGCTCTTGTTGCAATCTGGCATTTGGAATTTCCATTTGATCATGTAGATCTATTTCTTGTGGTAGCTTAGTGGCATTTGCATTTCCGTAATCAAAAGAGCTTTCATCCGATGAAGGGATAAACAAATTTAAATTCATTTTTCTTTCCTTGATATAGATTTTATTATAAACCTTTGGGGTAACTTAGGTCCGATAGAATAGAAATTTCTAAATGCTTTACTAATTCATTTAACTCAATATTTTGTGATAAATCATCAGAGATTGTGTGGAAGAGTGCATATTTGGGCTTCCATTTGATGCACATATCCTGGTTGAAGGAACACCTTAACCTCTTTGAATCATTTTTGTTGTCTGAGTCGTTCAAGTTTTGAAAGGTCCTCAAAGAAGTTGGAAAATTCTTATTAGTCTTGTCTAAATATCTCCCAGCCCAAAATTCATTTCAAATTAACTCATCCTACCTATAA
This sequence comes from Taxus wallichiana var. yunnanensis, assembly GCA_018340775.1. NCBI lineage: Eukaryota > Viridiplantae > Streptophyta > Pinopsida > Cupressales > Taxaceae > Taxus > Taxus wallichiana. The sequence continues at coordinate 300,157,326 of CM031243.1, read as the reverse complement.
TACCCCTACATTGTATTATGTGTCAAAAAAAAAAAATACAACCCATTTACAAAAATGCACAAAGAAAATCAGGATCATACCATGTCTTTAATAGCCTTATCCTTGTCTTGAAATAATTTCCATCATTTAGTAGTGACATGTATGTTGAGTTTTAATAATGGGAAATTGATCATGTTTTCTCAAGGCCATCTCCATACAATTTGCACAATACAAGGATATCTTCACCCCCTTCATAAAACAGAGCCTACAATACAGGTTCTCTTAGCTTGGTTGAGAGGCAAAACCTAAAATAGTGAGGATAAGATCAAATCCTTTCAAGGTGCTACCCATTTATTCAAAGTTTGATTGCTAATAATTCAGATAAATTTCTTCCCTGGCTACAAAATGACATATAAATCATTTATCTGCTTTTGTGTCTCTTGTAAAATCCATGATGCAACTCAAGTTGTGAAGGAGATTAAATCTAGGTACCAACAAAGCCACTCTAAGAAAGAGCTACAGAATGGTTCTACATGTTTACCCCAAGATCTGTCACATGCTAGGAAGATATAATAAGTGCACTTGAACATAGGTTCAAGAGCACAAAATATTTTCAGGATCTGTTGGTCCAATTGGTTCAGATGAAGAAGGAGACTTCTGAATCAATGAGAGATTTTATAGCAAGGTATGATAGATTGACAAGAAGGATCCCAAAAGATGTGGTACCCCCTGAAAACAACTTGAAAAGGTTCTTCATCAGTGCTTTGCCATCAAAATTTGGTTTCTTCCTTAGAAGAGCCCAACCAAGAACATTGAGGGAAGTTCAAGACTTTGCAATTGAGACTGATGATGATCTAATTCTTTCTAGAAAAGTGAAAGGACCAAATGGGAAGCAAAAAGGTCAGAGTTCAAATTTAGTTGCCTTGAAGACACAAATGTCAGTAAATCACAATGAGGAATGCTCCAAGGAGACCAAATCCTCCCGATAGACCAATAATTACTCCACCTCCTCATAGGATTTCTCTTGAAGCACCACCAATCAATTCCATCTGTGACACTAGGGAATCAAAAGAAGGAGCAGACATTGAGGAAACTGAAGAAGAAAGCATGGATGACTATGAAAACTATCTTGAAATTGAAGAGGTTGGCATGCAAAATGTCCCGAATGAATATGTTGTTGATGAGGAGGAAGGTGATGAAGAATCTCCAAGTTTTTCATTTTCCATTTTCACTCATGCACAATCTAAGAATGGATTTTCAGCCTCAAAGAATTGCAATTGAGAGTAGGAAGAACAAATAAGATAGCTCTTCAAATCCTCCACTAAACAAGATCATCGAAGGGATCAACATTACCACCTTCCATGGAATCAACTAGAGAGAAATCAAATTCACCAGCTTTTCAAGGATCACACCGATGTGCCAAGTAAGTTATCTAATTCTTCTCCCAACTCGGCTATTAAGAGCAATTCTCTTCTAAATGTTGGTTCTACAAGAACATTTAAATTTTAATCAAAGGCTACACCACCATCTCTTTCCAAGAAAATTGCTACATTTGAAAAGGAGAACCCAACACCAAAAGAAATGATGCATCTACCATTTAGGTCCTCATCCACCGATGGAACCTCTTCCTCATCTACCATAACTTCATTTGACTTTTTAGAGCATGCTAATGAAACCAAAGTCCAGCTCTTTGAAACTCGAATACCTACAAACACATCCGTCCCAATTTGATGATTCATTAAGGCAGCCCAAGGTGGTAACCCTTCATCCCCAATCTCTAATTTTGAAGGCTTATTTCCCACACCATCTTCTCAAAACATGCTAGCCCTCGGTTCCTCCACAACCAACAGAGTTGAGCCTTTTTACCTATTACTTCTCATCAAAGGTTTCACTAAAAATTGCATTATAGATTATGGAGCCTCATATAATGTGATGCCTACAAAAGTCAGAAATGCTCTTGGCCTCACTTTGACTTGAGTAAATGGCACATGATACTCAATGGAATCCAAACAAGTTTCATTGGTAGGAAGGATTAAGTATGCTTAGGTTGCACTAGCTGATTACCTTGACAAGAAGATATTCCTAACCATTTTGGTGGCAGATATCCCAACATCTTTTGGTATGTTGTTGAGTAGAAGTTTTAGAAGAGATCTAGGTGGAGAAATAAAAATGGATTGGTCATCTACAACTATCTCGGTGAAATGAGAAATGAAGAATTTGATGTTAGTCGAAAAATGAAGTTCACAGAAGGAAGTATGATGATCCAAGAGCTGATATCCTTTTTCAAGATTGTGGGCTTTGAAATTACCTCCTTGCATCACAGAAGGAAGAGGATTTTCCACTTTTCATGGAGGAAGAAGAAGACCTAATCTGGAAAATGGAGTTTGATGGAAGTCATTCTACAATAGGTTTAGGAGCTCATGTAATATTATACTCTCCCTCCAATGAGGTATATACTTTTTCCTACAAGCTGAAATTTGACAATACAAATAATACAACAGAGTATGGAGCAGTAATCTTAGGCATGAATGTAGTGGAGGACATGGGAATCAAGAAGTTGAGATGCAAAGGTGATGTAGAGGTTGTGGTAAATCAGGTCTATGAGCAATATCAAGTGAAAAACCCCGAATCAAGTACTATAGAAACCGATTGTGGGACTACATTGAAGCTATCCCTAGGGAGCAGAATGAAAAGGATGATTATCTAAGTAGTGCCAACTTCCCGAAATTCTGAATTTGTCCATGTAGAATATGAAGGGTCTTGAAAATAGATATTTCTTAAATTTTTGCATCGCATAGATCATTGATAATGCTTCACGCTCAATATAAGTATAGTTTTGGTCTACTTGTGTCAAATTCTGCTAGAAAAATACAAGGGGTGATCAAAAATTCCTTCTCCAGTTGTGCTAATATTTCCTTAATTGTCATTCCCAAGCATCAACATGTACATGGAATGGCTTTTCCCAACAAGGAAAGCGTAATATGAGTGAAAAGCTTATTATTTAATGTGTCAAATGTCATTTGTTGTGCCTCTCCCCAATAGAATGTACATCTATGCTTCAACAAGTCCTCTAGTGTTACGGTGATTTTGGCATACCCCTTAATAAATTTCCTATAATGCCCTGTATGCCCAAGGAATCCACACACGCACTCGCTAGTAGGTTTCCCCAATCCCTCAATAATGGTAACTTTGGTGAGAACCATTAGAAAACTTTCCTTACATATGATATGACCCAACAGGATTGAAAATGGAGTAGTAAAGAGACATTTCTTGATGTTGAGGGATATGTGCAACTGTTGGCATCTCTCAAACATCAACCACAAATTTTCATAATGGTATTTCACTAGTCCATAAATTTTCCAGTCATCAAGGTAAATCTGAAGGAACTTATGGATAAAATCCTTAAATTCCTAGACCACTATGCACGAGAACATAGCAGGTGTATTTTTCAGTCCAAAAGGCATGAATGTGTAGGAAAATATTCCCCACTCAAGATCGAAAGTTTTCTTTTCTTGGTCTTCCTTTGCAATTCTAACTTGATGATACCCCAAGAATCCATCTCGTGAAATAATAGATCTCACGCCCGACTACTCCTTCCAAGATCTCCTCAGTGAAAGGAGTTGGGAAGGGATCAATGACACATACTACATTCAAATCTCTATAATCAACATAGATCCTTATCCTCCCATCCTTTTTAATGTTAATGACCATTGGGCTTATCCATTCTGATTCCTCAACAACTTCAATGATACCTGAAGTGATCATCTTTTCTATCTCTTCCTTGACCTAGATGCACGGTTAAGGTTCATTCAATAAGGTAACTTCCGAATTAGGCACATTCCTTGCTTTAGTTTGATATACATCTCTCCTAAAGAGTGGTGAAATCCCTTAAGCTCATGGTACCCGCATGGAAATAAATCCTGAAACTCATGCAATAGATCAATGATCTTTGAAACCTCCTTTTCTAACCAATAGTCCCCAATAGTAGCCTCTTTAGGTTTTTTTTCTGAGCCAATGTTGACATTATTTGTTTTGAGGGGTTATTGGTAGGTGCATGCTTACTCATAAGATCTATCTCATTACTTTTTGCATACCCATATTATGGTTAGCATCCAAGTTCTCCACTTCCTTGACATCTATCACATAGACCATTTTTCCCTTCTATTTCTTCATGAAATCACGCTCAAGTTGTATCTCGTCCGATTCTCCTTCATCGAGTGTGCTTCTAAGTTAGGTTCACCTAATAATTTGAATATTATATCCTCTACCATGGCACTGTCTCCCATACTTATGCGCTTAAAAACCTATAGTGCCTCGTTTACCAAGGGAAGAACACTTTAATATTTAAAATTTTGAATCAATTCATTTGTTAACTCCTGCCAATTCCCTATCCGATGGCATAAATGTTAATAAATGTACCATGTGAATGCATAGCCTTATAGTGTAGTATAAAAATTGTGCACCTAAAGGGAAGGAGGTAAATCCTCTATGCCTTCCATCCAGATCCTCTTGCACTCCTAGACATGTTCTGAGGTGGATTCTTTCCCATCATAGACACAAAGTTTAGTTGGTGTGTTGCTCCTAAAGAATCTAATAGAGAGTGTAATCCTCACCTCGTGTCACCCTAGAATATTTTCCTAATGCGTCATCCACCAACATGTTGTGGTTCCATACAAAGTGTAGATAAGCATGCTCCTTCATTTGATCTCACATCTCCATTGAGCTTCCATGGCTCATAGGAAAACATTAGGTTTTCATCCCTAGTGTAGCTCTGTAACTACTTCCCTTTCAGGAACCTAAGTAGGTGTTCCATTTTCACTCTTCTAACATATCCTCTCAATTACCACCCAATTAACTCATAAGTCTTGTGTGCCCAATTGTCACATGCTACACTAGTGGTATCACTCATATATTGAGCATATTCGAACTAAATATTTCCTTCTATAGGATTAATCACCTTAGGGTCCCTGATAGTGTGCACATAAATTCTATCAAGGACTTATTCTCCCAAGGGCTCAATATAGGGTGCTGACTTCCCATCAGTTAGAGGGATAATAACTTGTTCTTCCTTGTTTTCAAAACTTATGTACCCCTTATTGAACCATAGGTCAGCATTGTTCTTATAACACCAGGGGTGTTCAAGTAACGCTGGAAAGTTTTCCTCCTCAGCTAGCACCAAGACTTCAAATTCCCTAATGAATTTCTCCCCTTTGATGGTGATGGTAGCATCCTTCAAGACACCAATGGGAATCACATTTTTCATTTTATCCATATATAACACATTTGAAGATGGTTGTAATGGGGGCCTTCCCATTTGATTCAAGGCATCCAAGGTAAGAACATTAACTTCCACACCCATATCTATCAAAATATTTCTTAGGAGCCATCCGTCGACTACTACATTCAAGGTAATCTACTTATCATAATAAATGGTGTGAGGGGGAAGGTTAGCATGCGAGGGACCTTTCACTCGCGCTCTCCTTCGGCATGTGGTACTTTCTCTCGTAGCCATTCCCATAGCAAGGGAATGATATTATCCTACCTTAACCTCATCCAGATCCTTTTGTGGAGCCTTAGTGTTCTTATTTTTCTCTAACTATTGTGACTGCTCCTTTAGTCACTAGATCTCTCCTTATAGGCTCTGAATTACATCCACGGTCTCTTGATAAACCTCTTTCTAATGAGTATGGTTAAAATAATTCCCGTGCACCACCTTTTATCTAGTAACCAATGGTATTTACTTTGGTATTTCTTCAAAGACGTGCAACCTCATCTCATTTTGTCACCAATATAGTATCTAACTCTAGCTCACGTGCCACCCTTTGCATCCATTACAAGTCGACATTTTTCACACTTGCCATTCCTGTGCCTTTATCCTTTCATTGTTTCTATCTCATGTGTTCAAATAACTCTAGGAAATTCTCATACTTGTGCTTCTTTCCACACAAAGAGAATTGTAATAGATCAGGGCATTCACACTTATAGTGCTCCGTAGACCCATAATTGTAACAAGTTCCACATGAGAACTCACTTCTTCCACATCCATGGTTACCTCGACCTTGAAATCCTCCATGGAAGCTTCTTCCATGGGCTCCCCCATCTATATGCCATTTATAGTGAACACCATCATCTTTGGAATTGTTTGAAATGTTGGTCTGGTGCACACCAATATCAATGACATCATGTATCTAGTCAATCAATCTACAATCCTTGGTGTCATAAGTAGTGGAGGTACAAATCTTGCAATAACAAGACACATATTTACGTATCACACGCTGTAGTAGAAGAAACCTACTTGCATCATGATCTCCATGGAAAATCTTACGCCTAAGGTCGTGGCACGTATTTATCTTTGAGGAAACCTATCTTTTATATGCCCCTCTACCTCGTAGTCCATGTACCATAGGCCGGTGATAGTCTCATGTATCGAGTTTTTCATATAACTTCTCCAATTGATTTTTCATTGCAGTAATGTGAGATTCAAGAAAAGGGTTAACATCAAGATATATTCTTCTTACAAATTTCGATATAGGGAAGCCTCTAATACCTTGGCAGTCTATGAAAATATTTTGTGAAATTTCCCTCCCGAAAGGTGTTATTAGTCCTCTAAAAAACCACTTGAGCATGCTTTGAGAAGGATGAATGTCATAAGACAATTTTGATAACAAAGTCTTAAAATGTACATCATACTCCCATATACTCTCTACCATACCTTGTTAAATTTCCTTCAGGCACTAATGCTCTTTTGTTCGAACTCGTGAAAATGAAACTTAGCTAAGAAAGCATTATATGGTGCATTTTAATCTACCATCAAGCTTTGTTTGGGGGGTCATAATTTTGGTAACAATTATGCCTTCGTCCTCGTAATGTTGTTGCAAAGTAACTATCCTTTCGCACTAGGGTAGTGATCCCCTTCACATGCCATATCAGCTCACATTTGTGTACATGCTCTACAACATCCTCAACACCTTTGTAATCTGGTAGATGTAAAGACATTTCGAAAAATACTTGCTGAGGTGGTTGAGGCCCTTGTCCACCTGATCCAGAACCTTGATTTCCTCCTGTTTCCTCCACCACTAGATCCATTAGATCCACCATCATTTGTCCCTCTTAATCCACCAAATCCTCTAGATCCACTAGGTACACTAGTTCCTATTTCACTAGATCCACCTCCCATAGCTAGTAAAGGTCTTGAAGTGGTCGTGCCTTGCGTCCCTACCTATGCCAAAAATCTGTGATATTGCACCACTACTAGATGTGTGTCTTGCATCACTTCTAGACATGATTCCCAATATTTTTTTACCCATAATTTTCCCAAATGTTGTTCTAAATAATCTCCCTCCAAACAAACAAAATTATTGTGTAGCCATAGATGTGCCAAATGAAAAGTTATACCTCTTAGGTGTTGATTGGTCACTTCCACCAATACCCACTAGGTTAATAATACTTATCTCTAGATTTGGAAAGTTAAGTGTCAGGGGTTGGTCACCAGGTAGATTCAGATGTGTGCCAATGAATCCTCTCCTTTCTTAATATGACAAGCCTTCTCTAGAATCCAAGGGGGTTTCTCTTCCTCGCTTTCCAAGATGGGGTAACACGTAATGCTCAAAGCTACACATCCTCTACGTGAACCTCAATTCCTTCATGCAATTTCTACCTCTATAAATCCATCACTTATGTAACTTCACATTTTCTATCTAAATCCCTCTCATGAGCTTCATTATACTTGAGTCGTCTCTCTTCCCTCTCATTTTCAACTGCAAGGCCTACCATCTTCCTCTACCCCATCTTCCTCACCCAACACTCAGAAGAAGCTTCGCTGACCATAGGAAATATTTCTAAACTTAGTTTAATGATCATGATATTTATAGCTAAGGGTATAGCATGCAAGAATGATCCTCTTGGCTCTCTCAAAAACTCAAAATCAGCAATCTCTGGACATGAATATGTAGAAGTTGCGTACTCGGTGTAAATTTTCAACACTTCACCCCACCAATGATCAATAACACGTGTCCAAGCTAGATAAACATTCTGCAACCTCTTATGGTCATCTTGGGTCCACACGCAATATCTATATTACTAGCTTGATCTATATGCATACGTCAAAATCCACTCATACAACACAACTAGAAAACAACAAAAGAAGGTCTCGTTAAACTCATGATATAGATGTTATTCTACCTAATTACATTCATTAAAATCAGGTCCGATATTAAATCTTTAAGAAAACTCATCCTCTGTGATTTTAAGCCATGCTTTGACATTGTCCAAGGTCAAGCACTTTTTCCTCACGTATCATTCTAACAACAACTTCAAAAAGAGTTCATGGCAACAGAACCAAAATGTAGTCTCTATTATCACCACTTATTTCAATAACCAATCCCAATCATACTGACATATCATCCATTCTTATCCTATAATCTCACTTGAGGTGCACGTAAGCATCGAGTCCCTCCTTTATGTGAGCCTTATGAGAACATTTATTTTTAACACGAGGATGTAATATAACCATAAATAAGTGCATTCATTCATGTAATTTAAGATGTAAATGCTAACTCCTAGCCTAAATGCATTGTAAAGATGGATTAACATAATTAGCTAAAGGAAAGTAGAATCACCACATAAGTGTCATCAAGAAAACATGTAACACACACATGAACACAAAGGAAAAATAAAAAAATCAAGATACATTACAGGAGTGTTAAGGAATTACTTCATTATATTCATAAGCCAAAATATGGTAGCCAAGATTGCATCAAGAGAGTTCCATTTTTTCTTTTTATGTTCATACTAGCAGAGCTTTCTTTACATCACGAAGCTCTTCATTACATGTCTCCTTCCAAAATACCCTCTCTTTTTATCTATCTCTATCTATCTATCTATCTATATCCTTTTATAGAAATACCCTCTATATCAAGCATAAGAATAACTCTTATCCTAACTGTCCATCATCATCTGTGAAAGCCTGCAGAATCTTCTTATGATTTCTCTACCACTACTTAGGAATATGCTAGATGTCATCATGCATTTCCCTCAATCGAGTGTCTTTAGCATGCATGTGCCAACTAATCCTTAACAACCTTAACTCCTTATCCTCTCATGATAACCATAATGATGCCCTAGAATATCCTTTTCTTGAATCGCAAGTATCCATAGCTTATCCACATCTATATCTGGTCTCTTTTCTCGTTTCGCTCCCTATGTGCATCTTTTTCCTGTTGTCCAAAACTCACTAATTCCTAACTCCATCCTTCCCCGTGTGATCCTTTGTGCCTCTCCAAGTACAACTTTTGTGCAATCCTTCAATCCCAGCTTTATGTGCGCTACAAGGCTTCACGCCTTAGGTACTTAGTTACTTTTTGGGGCCCAACATCAAGTTATTTGATAACAATAAACATTAAGTAATTTCTTAAAAATACATAAGATCGGATAAAAACATAACTATAGAGGAAAGAGAAGGAATGATCCAAATGTGCAACATAGATAAACATACAGATCAAAGACTAAAAAGTATTCGGTACCACTACCAATCTTGGAACTTCTAAGGGACAATATTATATAAGTTATAACTACTATATGGTCATGAACTAATTTCTACAATCTTGACTTTAATCCTTCAAACCTTAACCTTTGACAATATGGATCTAAAACTTCTTGTGTGGTTGTGCTTCACTTGTTATAAAGTGATATTGACTCTCTTATATAGCCTTTTATAGGTTATTAGGTAAAATATTTTGATAAGGTATACCATACGAAGATAAAATGAAAAGACAAATGCAAATGCAAAAATGAAATTAAAGAAGATCAAATGATTTTTTGACATGGTGTAGATAATATTACATCACTAAGTCTTAACAATGTCTTATAGTGCTAAGTATTATTTTTGGTCATTATAGTGCTAAGTATTCAAGTTTGTTCACATTATAACCTTGATAGTTCTAATAGGTCTCTATAAGTAGTAAAATAGTAAACTAATCAAATTTATGACCATGCAAATAGCTTCTGCATATCTAAAAATTTCATGACAAAGAAAATTATACAGTGATTAATCAATCAAAACAAATCTAAGAAACTTTGCAATGTAATTGAGAAGGAAATACATAGAAATTAAAAACACTCACTAAACAATCCTTGGACTATCAAGATGACAAACTCTTTCTTTATAAACAATCTTCCTCCTTAGAGGGTAAACCACTGGTATAGTTACATTGTTACATAAAATTACTACGCTACGGGGCTTAAAAATAGGCTATAGCTAGTTAAAAATAGCTCAAATAATCAAAATGTTTGTGAGTGGCTAATTAAAGGATAAAAACTATAGCTTCCATGCAAGAAATTTGATACTTCCTATTTTTAAGATTATATATGTATCAATATTAAATCCTAATAATAGGAAAACTATTACTTGTGCCTTGTTCAAGCTCTACTTAGGTTCCAATAGACCACTAGAAGTTTCCTGTGTAGACTATGTTTGACTACGTTGAAGTTCAATCACACATGATTTAAACTCATTCTCAATATAATGCAGGTCTAGAATAGGCGGCCTCATCATATTAGGCACTTATTGTATGAGTATTGGAACTCTGTTATAGATAGGTTTAGCATTTTCACTTAGAAGTGAAGCTTTCTCCACTTTTCCATTTGTAGAAGTCACCAATGCCATAATATCTTATGTCTTCCCAACCATATCTTCTTGGGAAAAGCTAGCACTTAGAGTAGTAATGAATTCTTGCAATTATTGCTCAAAGATGGACTTATGAATTAACTTTGCCTTATGGTTGATGCATAGAGGTAATCTAAGCTTCAACTAATAATTCATATATCTTCTCTACTATACCCCATAGCTCTGTCAGCAATCCTTCCATTGTGGCCATCCAATCACCTAATTATTTCAAAATGTTAGCCATGCATATATTTGTTGTATTCAAGTCTTGGATTTTGATTCATAATACATTGAGACAAAGACCCCTGTTTATGACAGCTAGTAGCTTTTCCATCATTTAATTTATCTTGGTCATATGTTTTTTTTTCCTTTTACCTTCTATAACCCTTTCTCTTCTACATATTTATGACTTTGTGCAGCAAATAATAGCTCGTAAAAAGTTCTCAAGGAAATTTACACATTGGGAAAATTTTCTTTAGCACACTCGAATTGCTTCGAGCATATAGAGAATCAAATCGAGCTTGAATTATCTTAACCAAATCAATTTTAATTTTTTGAGTGACATCAATAATTGATTGGGGTCTCGTGCATCCATGACTTTTGCCCCCATGTGTGCTTTCTTGAAATTCCCAAAATGTCCACTTCTATTTCCATGTAGATATGAGTATATCCTTAGGAAAACTTCCTCTTTGTGACCCTCTTGAGGGTTCCTATGGGAGTATCATACTTGAGTTACACATTCAGTTTTTTAATATGTGCCATTTTAAATTCCATTTATTTTTTCCCAATATGAGGATTCCATGTTCCTTCTGAAGTAGTAGATGCAATTTTTGTTATGGAAGGAAAGGTAGAAGAAGGCCTTACCACTTGTGGTAAGGTGTGTGGTGTCCAAGGAAAATTTGGTTTATCTTGAACAGGTCCTAAAGGGGCTAAGAGATGGATCATGAAACTCTGAGTGACCATAGGAGCCTGGAAATAATAAATGGGAATGAAAGAGGGAATTGGAAGGAGTGGAACATGCATGCCTAATAAGAAAGTTTAGGAAACATATGGTGTGATATAAAGAAGAAAATGTGGATGAAGAGACTCGACTGAGATTGGGGGAAATTGAAGGAAGGTTAAGGAAAGAAGGAGAAGGCTACTTTGGTGCCTTCAAATTATCCTTAAAAGGTCTTCTGAAAAGACTGTCGATGATGTTGGAGCTAAAGAAAATACAACAATAATAGGAGTGGAAGAAGAAATTAAAGAAGTAGAACTAGAAGAAATGGTTGTAGGAGATACACTCATTGATTCTAATACTATTGTAGTAACTACAACAGGCTAAGAAGAAGTGACTGTAACAACTTGGGGAGACAATGATACAATCATTGGTGATGAAAAAGAAGGAGAAGAAACAATGAAGAAATGGGTGCAGAAGAAGATGGCATGGGAATAGAAACCTATGTTAAAATGAAGGAAGGAGAGAAGGAGAAATAATATAAGTATTATATATATGGGAAGAGAGGAGGATTTTTATAGCCATTAGGATTTAATATCCCATGATCTCCTCCTACTTCATCTTTAGAAGAAGAATTAGTAGAAATGAGAATACTACTAGTGAAAGGTCCTAGGGAAGATGGAATTGGAATAGAGGAAAAAGAAGAAACCATACCTATAGAAGTTGGAACCAAATAAATATAAAGAAAAGGAATAGACGTAGGAGGCATAAATGCAATAGTACTCACCATAGGAATTTTTACTTGTGGATCTACGTGAACTTGTGGATGTGCTAATAGACCTTGCAACACTTATCATTTGTATGCTTGGAGAAGGAAAACAATGAGAAGGAATCGATTTTCCTTTTGATGGAGGAGGCACACAAAAAGAAGATTATGAAGTTTTCTTAAATCATTACCTTTGTCATCTTAATATGCTTCCTCATCTTCCCTTTCTACTTCTAATTCTCCTGACCTAGATTCCAATCCACCAACTCTAGCATGCTTCCTAAAAGGTGCATTAGTAACATTGAAATTTCTCATATTTATGGCCACTTCTTGATCACTAACCTCATATGTATAAAATAGGTCATCTTTATGGGGATGAAGTTTGTGGTTGTAAGTGGTCATGTCAAGAGTGTGCTTGCAAAATTGTCTCACTCTTTGTATTGGGTCAAAATTCCTTAGAGTATGATAGTCTAAGTGGAATGATGTCATGTGGGATGCTATTCTCTTAGAATTTTTCCAATCATTCAAGAACATTGAACCTACTAAGAAAGGAAGAGGACCTGATAAGTATAATTTTTCTTCTTCTGTTTCTTTTTTTTCACATGACTGATGTCATGGGAAAAGTGATATACAATCTCCTACTCAGCTAGCTTTTCTAAAACATATTTGGGTAGTCTAAAAGGGATAGTGAAAACCCCTCTACTCTTATCATTGTATAGTCTGGGTAACACCAGAAATATCCCCATTCTCTCAATGAATTGATGATTCTTTGAATTACCATAGGCATTGTGGTTTCATATATGTAATTGTAGATTATAGGGTAGTAGTTATTACAAATCACCTCCATGTTATTCCTATAGTTATGCATGTGCATATTGCTAAAGACCCTATAGACTATATGAATTTCTTGTGGTGACCAACTGGGGAATCCCTAAAATTGTTGGACTACACACATAGCATCCAAAGAATTAAGAAATCATATAGAAAATTTCCTACTTTTCCAACTTCCTAACACTCACAAGATTGTTGAAGAGGTTAAAAGCTAGAACTCCAACCATATCAGGTATCTTTTCATCATTGATGATCATGGCTAGCAAGGGTACCCATGTTTGATTGACATGCAAAATATTTGGTGCTCCAAATATTCTATTCATTAGGGTCATTCCCACTCTCACTCCATGTTTGAAAGATCTTATATTCATCTTCTCTATTGATACTTTGGACTTAAAACTAGTCGGGTCCTCTACCCAATCTTTAAGCACGTCTTAAGGTTATTTCTCTTTCCACATTATTCCATTGTTTCTTGATTGAACTAAATATTAGATCTAGGAGATGGTAGTAAAAAAATATCCTTTTTAGTTATATTAGAAATTACATTTCCTCCTTTGGATTTTATATTTCCTTTAACACAACTTACATCATTAGCCAAAATACCCCAAAGCAAGTTGATAAAATGCATTACCTATGGTTTTCCATATAAAATATATAACCCACTCTATCTAATGGCCACTAGATTAATGTAGTCACAAAATCACACACACTTTATAAATTATTTATTCATGATGTCATACTAATATTCATATGGTTTTTAAGTGAAGAAATTACTAATTAACCCCCGTCTTTTGGCCATTTTACTTTGTTTTCTATTGTTCCTTCTGATCTCTAACACATGTAGGCCCAATCTATTTTTGTCATTCCATATTTTTTCCATTTCTTGGGTCACCCGGGCTAATATCTTGGTGCACCGACAGTGCCCCGGTCCTAGTCGGGCGCCTTGATCCTCTTTCTACTTTCCTACCACTTTTGGGCACTTTCTAGCCATTTGGACATTTGATATTTTTAATGGTCAAATTTTTGGGGGTTAATTACAAAATTAGAACAAGATAACCATATAAATATAAAGCTATTGAACCATAATGAGGGACCAAGCACTAGTCACTACTATCATCACCTAAGGTTGCATCCATCAAAGGCTCTATTTACATCCATCTAGCTTCATCACAAGGCACAAGGCTAGTTCATCCGCATCACACAAGCATAGGAGGGAAGTTTATTCTATTTCATCCACCATTTTATTACATTTTTTACACTTCAACACAACTTACATCATCAGTAAAAATACCCCAAAGTAAGTTGATATAATGCATTACCTCGGGTTTTCTAGCTAAAAGATACATCCCACTCGTATAATGGCCACTAGATTAATGTAGTCACAAAATCACAAAAAATTTGGACATTATTTAGTCTTAGTCTTATATTACTATTCATATGGTTTTTGAGTGAAGAAATTACTAATTAACCCCGTTTTTTGCCCATTTTACTTTATTTTCGGTTGTTACTACCGATCTCTAACACATGCAAGACCAGTCTATTTCTATTATTCCATATTTTTTTCCATTTTACCAGGGCTCCAGAGATAATATTGGGGTGCCAAAAGGCCTCTTGGTCCCATCGGGAGTCATGATCCTCTTTCCACTTTCCTACTACTTTTTGGGAACTTTCTATCAATTTGAACATTTCATATTTCTAATGGTCATCATTTTTAAGGTTAATTACAAAATTAGAACAAGATAACCATATGAATATAAAGCTATGAAACCATAATGAGGGACCACAAGCTAGTCACTACTATCATCACCTAAGGTTACATCCATCAAAGGCTCCATTTGCATCCATCTAGCTCCATCACAAGGAACAAGGTTGGTTCATCTACATCACACAAGCATATGAGGGAAGTTTATTCTATTCCATCCACCATTCTATTACATTTTATACACATAGTTATTGCTTACTACTTTCTCAAAGTGTGACTAGAACAAGAGCACCTAGGGCATGATTTCACACACTTGCACATATAACTACATCAGGTCTAATATGTAGTGTAGTTCTTAGTTAGTAAGTTTGTGTGGTAACGAGGTCATATCAACCCTTCATATGCATCTTTATTTTTTTAAGGATTTGATGCTTGTCTTGGGGTTTTATAGGTCTATTCTTCATCATTGAATACCAACGATATCTAGCGTAGTTCGAATACATTAGTATGACAAAGAATGAATGCTTCGATCAATTAGGGACCCTAAAAATCTAGTTTTGGACCTCCTGCATAGACCAGGGGTGCTCGTAACATAGACTATGGCACCCATCGGCACCCTGATACTCTATCAGGTGCCCCAACCCACTCAAATTACCTAGATCTACAAGTTTATAGACCTCAGAATAGATGTTTACTCCTCATGTTTCTCCAAATCACCTCTACAAAATAGTCTAGAAAGTTCACCGAATCAACTAAGATCCTTCCAACCCTTCTTTGCATATTAGGGTTTCTATTTTCATTAGCCTAGTTTCTTGGGTCACTTTCTATATTTATTTACCACTTTTATTTATGGTTATTTACTACTTTTCATAGTTAGATTAACTACCATATTACCACATTTTAGTTAATCATTTTTGTGAACCCAACATTTGAATCTGCTTTCTGCCTCAATTTTATTCTCCTTTCATCATGGCTCACTCTCATAAATAATTTACTAAATCTCATCTTAAGGTCATCCATGTCATATTGTTGAGCATCCCCAAGATCTAGATTTACATTTACATGTTGCTCATGAGGAAGCTACTAATTTGGTGAAGCTCACCACTTCTCGTGGGCATACCCACTTCTGTTTCTACTCAACCGCTCACTTCTACTCTTCCACCTATTTCTACTATTCTTGTTTCTATCACTACTCCTACCAATCACTTTACACCACCTTTAGTTTCTCATACATGACAAGTTTCATCCATTGGTACTCAAGACTTAATTATTCTTTATCAAGACCTTCAAGCTCAAATTCATAAATTGCAACAGGCCACTTCACATGTGTTACCATCAATAGATTCCACCTTGTTATTACATACTCCATTTTCATCGGCCATCTCAACTTAGTCATTTCCTCCTAGTTTTTCACCCCTAAGCTTCCCATTTTCAATGGGCATGGTGACCCATAGGAGCATCTTAGAGAATTTCATGTTGCTTGTCTTGATTTTACTAATGATCATATAATTCTGGCTAAAATATTTCCCATAGTCTCCTTTATTACATGATGCATTAGTTTTATGACCTACCAGTTCACTCGGTAACTTCATTTACACATATAATTAATTCCTTTCTTACGCATTTATCCATCAATATCAGCTCTAATATCTATTACACCCAACTAGCATAACTGAAACAGGGACCAAATGAACACTTAGCTAACTATTTTCTAAGATAAAAAAACTAATTTACCTTAGATGTCTAATGTTCTACTAGAATTTAAGCTTCAAGATTTTTTATTAAGATTCTTTTACCACCACTTCAGAAAGTGTTCTCTTTGAAACCTCTCCTTCATTCGATCATATTTTTCATACTCTTAAGCTTCATGAGACCAAACTCCTATCCATAGGTAAGATTAAGTATTAGGAGAAAGCATCATCCTCCACTCATTTTCAAAACAAGGCACCATTCAAACCATCTACAACTAATCCAACCGACACCAAAATTATTGTCAATGTAGTCACTACTCCTAAAGAGGTTCAATCATCACCGCCTAGGCATACATTTACTAACTTTCCTATGGCCCCACATCTCATATTGCAACAACTTATTGAGATAAATCTTATCATGCTCCCTCCACCACTCAAATTAGATCCATCATGACCAAAAGGGAGGAATTACAATGAAAATTTTTGATGTGACTATCATAGATGTGTGGGACATTCTACAAATTGATGTTTCAAGCTCCACACAATCATTCAAGATCTTATTGATAATAACAAGCTTGAATTTTAGGAACCCACAAACTCTTCCCGATCCAATGATAAGTGTATACTACAATTACTTAATAATCAATCATAACTACATGACAAGAAATCATATGACTCTTCTACTAATCATACATATCACGTAGTGCCTCCTCTTGCATCAGGGGCTCTTGATTTCTTAGTTTCACATATTGACACCTCACCACCGATAATCTCTTTCTCTAACCATGATTATCATACAAATTTCACATCTAATCACTTACATATTAAGGCATCTTTCAGTTCGGTCCCCATCAATAATACTAAGTTCAATCCATCATGTCCCATTAGTGCATGTTCCATTCCACTTCTTAAGGCTATTGGTTATCCTCAGTCACAAATTGAAAACCCTTTCTACAAAACCTTTGGTGTCATCGAATTATACGTTACATTTGGTCCTCTTACTATTCTTATGTCTTTCCTCATTGGAAACATATTTTATCAGTTTGATATGCTTCTTGGTCTCAATTGGATTCATCGATCTCAATATATCATCTCTATGAATCATTTGTGACTTAAATTCATTCACAAAAATCAAGTTATCTCTATTGACGGTGTCCCTCCATCTACTCCATGGTATCCATCTCCTCACATAGTAGCTAGCACCCCACCTACTTCATCTAGCGCACCACACTATATGTTACTCAAAGTAAAATCTACTCCTAGTTCACCTACTCATGCATTATCTACATGACCTCACCACTCTGCTAGTCCTATACATAGGTATAGGCCTATTCCTAGTACAGTTACTATATCTTGACATAGATCACCACCTCATTTTATTCCACATGGGTGTCCATCACCTTTTAAATCAACATCACGAAGATCTCCATCACCAAAAAAATTTTCTATGACACGAAATTTTTCATATATTCATCCCTCGCATGCACATAGGCTTAATTCACCAAAAAAACATTTGTCTACTATACCATCATTATTAGACCACACTCATACACTTTCATCATCACATGCATCGGATAAAGGAACTCCATTCTTCACTATCATTGGATATTTCATTCATATGTACACACTTGGGGATCACATCATCTAACACATCCCCCCATCATACTAACATTAGAAATTTTATCATCTTTGCATATATAAATCTTCTAGCATGGGCATACTCATCATACATTCTTTTTCATCATGACCTAATGACACACTCTTTTGCTTTGGTTCACACTTGACTGTTGAGGTATTATTACACATGAGCCCCACACACTACAAATAGGTATTACACACTGCATCTATTCACACATCATTCATCTTACATCACAAGTTTTATATTTAGTTTATGTCATTTTGACATTTACACATCTACATGTCATAAATCATACTAGTTTTCATCATACATTGGTCACACTTCTATTATCTATAACTCTCACATTACATCCTACTTCATCTTACATATTACATAGCACACATTTAGTCTCTCTACATATATCGCATTGCATTTTGCACATTTCATCACTAGGCCACATATCATCAAAACATATACAATTATCAAAACATAGACTCTTCCCCAGTTATACGATTTAGGCTACATCATCACACATTTCATCACTAGGCCACATATCATCAAACATATACACACTCATCACATTGTGTTAGGCATAATACACACATTTTGACCATTTCCCAATAACACTCTCTCATTTATGGTTTATTCTTGACAATGAGGAGGAAAACCAAATGAACCTTGTTGCATACAATTCCATTTACTTAGGGGGTGAGCAGCTCCTATCATTCCATCTTGCATTTCATTCCACCCATCCACAACATATTACATATCTTGGTTTCTTTTATTCTTGTTTACATTTTCTTGTATATGGTCATTTTATTACACATGCTAGTTAGATCTCTTATATGTCATTTATCTATACCATACACACATGTGCATTCATGCCTTTGTTTAGTTTTGATCATAGATATAGGTATTTTACACACAACACAAATGCTTGCCTTCTACCCATCCTACATTGGTCATTGGGGGCATCCACATTCATCTCTCATAGGTGTTATTATTTCATTTTGTACTTAGAACTTTTCATTACTTGGTTATACATGCTTTTTACATACTATTTATCTTTCTAACATGCTAACAAGTGCTTCATGTGTAGCATTTGTTTACAGGGATATTTTCTTCCATACTTGTTTGTTACATTGTCTGTTATTGCTTGTTTTTATATGTGGGCCTTGCCTTTTGTTTGGTGTGAACACTTGTTTTTGTATGCATTCATGATGAGATTTCGTGTCTTGTGACATTGTGAGTGGTGTCCTGTGTTTGTAGATTGCTTTGTGTGGATTAATTTTTCTTCTTGCGTGTTTTACTATCTTATTTGGTATCTTATACATTGTTTTTGTAGATTACACATTTTCTTATAAATGCATGTTTGTTGGTACTAACACTTGTCTTTGGATAGCCTCTTTTTTGTTTCATCCTTCGTTTCTACCAAGCACTTTCCTTTCCCCTGCAGGGTATATTTACAAAGTTCATGTGGTTGGTCATCTTTGGGGCCGCATTCTCCTATCAAAGCAACATCACATGTACCCCTAAAGAAGGGGACGTCATTTGGGGTTTTACATAATACACAACTCTTCTACATCAGTTTAGTTCAATAAATTTTTTCCCTTGGCATTGTGGGTTATACAATTAGTGGGTTCAAACCATTCTACAAACCCCGTACACAACAGATTTTACAAGACATGGTTTTCCTTAGCATTCTAGGGAGAAGTTACAAGTTAGAGGATATAGCGTAATTCCTCTCTATACTACTTCATCTAGTGGCATTAGATCTCCTAAAAAAGTAGGTAGTATAGAGATCTCTTCACACATATTCAACAAAGTAGTTACTTGGTTGGAGAATAATGCAACTTTCTCTCTACACTTACTCGGCCTATGGCGATGGATTACCAAGAAAACCTAGGACAGATATCCTCTTTCTACACTCTTTCCCTAGACATGGATTAGTGCACATTTTCCATTTTTTATCTACCTTACACTTACATGCTTTCACATACATATACATGTGTCTTTTACATTAATTTTTACATATACATGCGTATTTGACTACTTGATCATTTTATCCTTGTAGGTTCATCCGTATGAGAAACAAGTAGTCAACAAAAGTACAAAAATAGGGGCAATAACAACAACATTTTTGTTGCTACACACATCATCAACTACACACGCACTTTCACCTTAGGTTCACTCTCATCACTTTTTTGTGCTTTTAAACTTTAGTTTTCATGCTTCATCATCTTTTTTTCACTCCACACACTTTGTGTAGTCCTTTAGCGCATTTCTACATCACTCTACAAGGATTTATCAGTACGCATCTCTATCTTCTTTATATTACCGAGCATTCCGATCACCAACATAAAGTGGGGAAAATTTAGTCACAAAATCACACACACTTTAGATATTATTTAGTCCCACCTCTCATACTACTATTCATATGATTTTTGACTAAAGAAATTACTAATTAACCCTCATCTTTTTCCATTTTACTTTTCTTTTTTCATTCCTAAAAACCTCTCACACACGCAGCCTAGTCGTTTTATGTCATTTTTGCTATTTTACATTTGATTGTGGTGCTCGAGGCTAGTACTAGGGCACCGAAGGAACCTTGGTCCCTGCTCGAGCTCCCCGATCCTCTTTCCAATTTCCCACTAATTTTTGGGAACTTTTTAGCCATTTGGATAATTCATATTTCTTGTGGTTATACTTTTTGGGGTTAATTAAAAAAATAGAACAAGAAAACCATATAAATATAAAGTTATGAAACCATAATGAGGGATTAAGCATTAGTCACTACTTTCATCACCTAAGGTTACATCCATAAAATGCTCCATTTTCATCCTTATAGCTCCATTATAAGGCACAAGGTTGGTTCATCTACATCACACAATCATAGAAGGGAATTTTATTCTATTCCATCCACCATTCTATTACATTTTCTACACATAGTTATTGTTTACTACTTTCACAAAGTGCGACTAGAACAAGAACACCTAGGGCATGATTGCACACACTTGCACATAGAACTACATCAGGTCTAAGATATAATGCAATGCTCAATTAGTAAGTCTGCCATTGTGGTAACCGAGGTTAGTCTCGAACCATTCATATGCATATTTCCTTTTTAAGGATTTGATACTTTTCTTGGGGTTTTGCAGTCTATTCTTCATCACTTAATACCAATGATATCTATCCCGGTTTGAATACATTATTCGACAAACAATGAATGCTTCGAGATCAATTAGGGACCCTAAAAATCTAGTTTTGGACCTCCTACATAGACCAAGGTGCCCAGAACACAAACTAGGGCACCCACAGGCACCCTGATACTCTCTCAGTTCCCAACCCACTCAAATTAGCCGGATCTGCAAGTTTCTAGACCTTAGAATAAATGTTTACTCCTCATGTTTCTCCATTCACCTCTACGAAATAGTCTAGAAAGTTCACCAAATCATCTAAGATCCTTCAAACCCTTCTTTGCATAGTAGCGTTTCTATTTTCATTAGCCTAGTTTCTTGGGTCACTTTCTATATTTAATTACCAATTTTATTTATTGTTATTTTCTATTGTTCCTAGTTATATTAACTACCATATTGCCACATTTTACTTAATCAATTAGCCATGAACTATGCTTCTTCATGGTGTGCATAGTCATTGTCATCTATCAAACTAGCTCCTTCGCCTTCATTTTCAAGGTTGTGTAATGCTTGAAGTCGATGGATTTTTGTCAAAAATAGTATCTCCAAAGTGTAGGAAATCCTCCACCGACAATAAAAATTAAAATACTTGAGCAACTATAGGCATGTAAATAGCTCAATCTCATAAAACACTAATACTTTTTTTTGCCATGTGATATCTTGAATTTAGACTTTAAAATATTGGTTATAGGTTATAGATCAAATAACATGTGGTTGAGCATGAATTAATTTCAATAGTCATGTAAATATTTTTAATTCATGCTAAAATGGTGATATACAATTACACCATTGAAGTCTAGTCTGTCATTTAAAAAATTATATGTTTTGCATTAATTAAAGATTTACATCAATTTTTTCAGTCTTTTCACCTCTTAGTCCAAGTTAATTCCACGTGGCAAGATTTGATAGCTTTTCATGTTTTTTTCTTTTGTAATAACCATGTCAAAGTGCAAAAGGTGATCCATTAAGAGAATCCATGTACGTATGGTTTTAACAAATTGTTTTATATTAAATGATATTTTTGTCATGTATACTTCACTGGGAAGTGCAAACCAATAACAAACACCACAGTACGTATGGATTTCATAGTGGGACTGAGAGTTAGAATCTACAATGTACATATCCTCTATCAGTCACCCCAAAACACAAACCAATAAGAAATCTCCATGCTTATATCATTTTCCCAATGTCAATTGCTTAGTGGGTCTTGTTATTCATTTTGAATTGTGAGCCAATAAGAGAGCTCTAAGTATAACTTCCAAGTTCCACTGGTAGTGGTGAGTCAATGATTCAATGATTCAATGACTGCCACCAGAGATAAAATTTGATAGAGGGTATTCACCAAACCATTTTTAGGATATTCACCATTTGATTTCTAACTATTTTTTATATTTTTACCATTTTCACCAAAAGAACAAAACTAGTTATAGGGACATTCACCAAAACTATGAAACTATTTATAGGGAAATTTACCATGATTTCTATGTTTTTTCAGGGGTTTTCCTTAAAATTATCCTTTCTTTATGATCTTTACACTCTACTTTGTCTTCAATTCAAGGAATATTATAAAATAAAAGTAGTAAATAATCTTTCTACTTTATGTCATAACTTTCTATTTCATTTTTCATTTTTCATGTCTCGGATTGTACGAAGGGTCTAAATGTGGGGTCTGGTCTTGGCTGACCTATACAGTCCTGCTTTTCTTCTATGACTTTATTTTTATGTGAATATATGTATTTATTCATTTCATCTTCTTGATTCGGTCTTATTATAATATTTCATCTACAAAAGGCTATATAAGCAAGTCAATGCCTTTTTATAACTAACTCCGACACTTTTACAAGATCCTATTACAAATATAAGTTCAAAATCAATCAAATGTTTTCTTAATCTTCCTAAATCATCTAAAAATAAATTAGAGTAGCCCCTAGTATAGGTTTGAATCACTCTACTAGGTTAAAGAGTCTAGATTCATCCATTTCCAAGCATTAAAAGGTCATAAGGCCATGTCTTAAGAAGAGAAAATTCACTCTAAGTATTATTCAAGGATTTTAAGGAAAAAATATTATTTTATATATTAAAGGCATGTCGTATCACACTTGTACTAGATTGGGTACATTCTATACTTAATATTTATCCCTCTTTCTTGGTGTTAAGAGACAAGAGGGATTCCATAGGGCCTTTTCTAGTTTACAATCACACTTGCACAAATACCTAGAATAATTTCATGATGTTTGATCCCACATGGTGGCATATACTTTGTTGCACTTGGTTTGTTTTAGTAGTCGGGGTTGATTTTCAAGGGCATTCTAGCCTCACTACACATGTATGATTTCCCATTTTTGTTTTTTAATGATTTGATCAAGGATTCTATAATTTTTATGGTTTTCAATTTATTTTAGGTGTATATAGTGTTGGAATCACAATGGAATAAGAGGGGGTGAATCACCCTTCAAAACCTTTAACCAATTCAAAATAACTTGCTCAAATTATATACCATTCAACCATTAATGTGTGCATAACAACATAAAACATTTCAAATAACCATAACCATGATATTTTACACCATAACACAAGATATAAGTGAGAACCCCTCAAGGGGAAGAAACCCCACTGAAATTTTTGATTATATTACTCAAATAAAAATTCTTGTATGAATATGACTCATCGACAAGATTCATTTAGTGAGGCACCAGCCCTAAAACCCTTATTGATATTAATCACAATAAAGGACTTATGTGAATATGACTCATCACATAAGTTTTGAATAATAATACCATTGATGAAATTATTCCAATACACACAAAGATGATAGTGATCAAAGATTCAGCTCCAAACTCCTTCAAACCCTCTTCAAACACACCTTCCTCTAACTCGCTCAATCTTGGACTTTCATGACCTGATTTTATCACAAACCCTTACAAAAATATCTCTAAAACTATTAAAAATTTTTGACACACTTTAAAATATTATTTGATTCCTTTTAATCACCTTTAGTCTCTCAACTAGATCACATTTTCCCCTATTCTCAACTAGTTCAAATTTGAACCAAAACAAGCACTTTATATGTTTCTCAACTCAAAAACATAACATAGGTCAGTCCAAACCAAATATATTGAAAAATAAAAATTTAAAACATAAAAAAATCATAATATGGACCCATGTAGGTCGTCCATGCACCAAGACAACTAAACAAGCCAAAATAGACTCAAAACCCCATCACCTGGCTCATCAAAGACCTATAAACACATCATCATGCTTATTCAAGCCTCTAAATTCCTCAAACATGTAAAATATATCATAAAAAAATCATCCATTCCATTATATTACCTTTCACCAATCATTTTTTTCATAACTCTATCAAGTAGGACCATTAACTACTCAAAACAGTTGTTTCCATGAACTAGTCTTCACTAATCAATCTCAAGACCTCACCAAAACACCTCAACTACACCATGTAACCAATCATCAGAATTATATTGACCTTTAAAACACATACATGATTTATAAATCTCATGAAACATCCAAAAATGCAAATGAAGCCAACTTTCCTCTTCACCAAACTAAATTACTCGGAAAATAGTTTTGAAAACTTAACTTGTTTTCACCCTTGATATCACTTTCAAGAAAAATAAAAGAATTAAATAGGAACAAAATTAATCCATATTCACTCTTAAATTTATATCAATAATCAAATAATCCAAAACATGAGTCTTCTACATCCATCTTTTAGCCAAATAAATCTTGTCCTGAAACAATCAAACTTGGTCTTCACAAATTGAGTTGGTTCACCTATCAAAACACATCATCAAGAGAAAAACCATATATCATTGGAAATTTATTTTAATATAATTTCCAAAACATCTTACATTTCCTTCCAACTCTAAGTGTAAGGCCTTTAACCAAGTCAATCTCTACAACTACTCAAAACTACCTTTTCAACCCCAAAGAACAATCTTCAAAAATAGGGCACACTTTTCCCTCTAAGACTTCAACCATGACCTGAAACTATCATATACATAAATTAAAACTCCCAATATTTCATAAATGGTTATTTAGTTGATACTTCAATGGAAAACTTTTCTACAAACTAAAAATATTCAAAAACTTGCTATTTTAAGAGGGGCCCACATAATGTGACAAACTCTATCATAACTTTATATAAATATGGAGGAGTCCTATACAACCTTCAAACATCAAATTAGTAAAAAAATCCATTTTTTGTCCGTACCAAGAAGTTTTCTTCCATCTCTCTTAACCTAGGGTTTTAAATCCATAAAAAGATGTTTCACTTCCTAACATTCGTTCATATAATTATGACCATGAAACCACTCCATTATTTTTGAAAAATGGTCTTAACTAAATGGAATAACATCCTGAAAACATTTGGGTCCCATAAAAATCACATAATTCACAATGACCATCTGAAGTTACCTATCATTTTAAACCAATTTTCTTGTACCTATTTCAAATTAGTGAAATGGTAACAAAGAAGACAAGCAACTCCACTATGAGAGATTTTAAGGTACCTCTAGATTAGATGATGATAGATATGGGCATAAAATATTCTCATCATAGTGATCTTGATCGCCTATAAAAAAGAGAAACTTAAGATGACAAATGGATTAGTAGATAGGATGGTGGGTTGCTCAACAATGCCAATCCCGAGAAGTGAAAACTTCCTAGGATGAAATTCAACCATATTTTTTTAAGAGAGATGGATAAACGATTGATAAATTAGATATAGCAAATAACTAAATTGAAATAGAAACTTGAAATTTTCAGATAAGATGTGTATCTGATTATAGTAGATGTTAAACTAAACCAAACCTATATGGGTCGACGAAAACCTAGGATTACAGGTAGATTCGACAGAGAATGGAGCAGAAAACCAAATAGCAAGAAAAAAATGCAGATATGAATGAATCTAAAGCTAATCAAGGAGTGATGAAGATGTTGAGATGGTGTTGAGTTGATTTAGAAGGTATGGATATGAATGAAACATAAAATATACAAGGAAATTGATAAATCGATGAGGAAATTGATGACTACGATTAAGTCAATGGCGATCAAGGTAGTTCAACAGAGACCGGTGTGATGTAAGTGAGATATGAAGGAAAAAGTGTGCAAGATGGAAAGATTTGCAGCTCTTATGTCTGAAGGGATTAGAAAAAAATGCAGGAAAGGAATAAGGCTAGAAATAAGATAATCTGCAGGGTGGATCAACTATGATCTATTCAAGTTGATGGCAATTGAGACGGATCTAATATTTGAAAAGGTCAGAATAGACAAGAATGAAGGATAAATGAAGGATGGGGCAATGGCAGGGGTCCAAGAGGAGTGTTGAACCTAAAATGTTAAATCACAAGAGAAAATGAAAGACAAAGGGGGTTTTACACAAGCTCAAAGTATCTTCAAATCTCCATAATAATGAAAAAGGTCTTCAAAACACAGATCTTAAGATGACAACAGTTGTTGATGAGAAGATGGGAAGCCTGCAAAAAAAATCCAAAGTCGAAGAATACCCAAAATTCCATCCATTTGCAAGAACTTGGTAAAGATGGATTTATAGGGGTCGACGGCCCTGGATGGGTCATCAATGACTGTGGCGAGCCATTGATTTGGGCATTATAGATGTGTTTTACTTAAGAGATGAGTCCTTTATGAGTCATGATTAGGGTTTTGGATGGTTAATGTGGGTTGGGGTGTCTTGGGAGGATAAAAGGTAGTTGGGGGATAGAAACACATTAAATTTGGGTCTAGGGATAGTAAGTATTGGTTGAGGGATCGAGAAAACATTGAATGTGATATAGGAATGACAAATGGAGTGTGATTGGGGATTAATAAATGTGATTTAAGGGTTAATTAAGGGGAGATGAATTAATAACATGGTTAGGATGGGATTAGAATGAGAAATAACATTTAGAGGGATAATTGAAATTTAAGAGGGAAAGGGGTGATGGAACTAGAAGAGAGGTATGTATGTATAAAATGATGATGAAGGTGAGAGGATGTGGTATGAGGGACATGAGGTACCAAAATTGATGTCTATATTTGCCCCTTTTTTCAAGTGGTTTGCATTAAATAGGCCATCGACAAAAATGAGAAGAAATAAAATATGGATGATTGATGTGTTCCCCTAAAATTAGAGATTGAGGATTTGAAGAAGAATCGATCACAAGTTTGAAATAGATAAGTGAAGAGATAATAAGGTGGAAATGATGAGAAATAGAGAGGATATGAGAGAAGATTCCCGGGTGGAGAAATATAAAAAAACAAAAACCAAAATATGGCAGTAATTTTGGAATCACTTAGGGGAAAAATATGGCCCCAATGGAGAACATAAATTTCCTACATAATTATGAGTTGGAAAAAACCACCGCATTATGGGTTTCAAGACATGAGACAAAAGGATCGAAGGTAGAAATCAAACTTATTAGAAAATAAATGTGAGGATGGTCAAGAGAATGGTCTCGACAAAATACAAATTCGATATCCTTTATACATGAGCAATAAAAGTATGCATCCAGTGGTACGAAAAATGGAAATATGGCCACAATGGTGGGCTGAAGATGAGGCATGGTGTCCCAAGAGGTAACAAAAATATGGCCAAAAATTGGGCTCAATGATGAGGTATGGTGTCTCGGGAGGGAACAAAGAGATGGCCACGAACAGTGGGCTTGAGATGTGATCACGGATGCCCTTCTACATAAGATGATAGGAAAGAATAGTAAAATGAGCCACATAAGGAAAATATTAATGTGTTATGGGTGACACACAAGCCTAAAGTGGAAGAGATAAAAGGATTGGATGAAGAGATTGGATGAGATGAGATGAATTGGATGAGATAAGACAAGTGATTGGATAAGATGAGATAATAAAATGGGTGAGATGAGATAGGATGGTGTGATTGGATTAGATTAGATGTGATCGATGAAATTTGGCCTTATGAGGATGACCAAAATATAAGAAGGAAACTCCATCATAGGAAGGATCATATATATGATAGATGCTTTTAGACTGGATTGGAGGTAAAGGTGAAAGGGAATAACACAAAGTATTGCATTTATAACCATTGACAAGTGTTAACACATAACTAACAATACTTATTCATACTTAGGATGTTGATGGAAAGATGGAATGCATTCTTATAGACTCACTATAAACATGACAAAGGGGTTAAGATGGAGCTTGTATAGGGAAAATAGGTTCTCCTTATGTGGAATTCCTAGGTCTATGCCCCAAATCTGATCAATATGGTGCAAAATTATCAATGCAAGAATTTTTCTACAGATAGGAAATTTAATTGATGTGGGAAGATTTGTGGGGATGATTTCTTTTAAAACTTTACTTTTACTTTTGAGATTTGGAATGTTAATCAATGCAGGAATCATTTACTTCCATGACATAAGAAAGTATCCATCCTTCAAGGGAGTGGTATACATTTATATTTTGGATTTTGATTTTAACTTTTTTATATGGCGGGATATGATATACATGATATTTGTCTTGTAAGGGATCAGTCTATACTTTGATAATTTTATTTATATGAACAACTATTCTTCGAGGGAGCAGTATTTTTTCGAGATGATATATTTTTTATGAGAATCCAAAATTTTGAATTTAGGATAGAGTTGGGGATAGCCAAGTAAAGCACTTGGGGAGGGGATGATATGATGTACAAGTGACACCTATATACCTCTACCATGGTTCCAATTATTAGATAAGAGGGTGATGGATGTAATGATTGTGTGGTTCCCACCTAAAAGGAGGAACTTTTCCATAAGTAAAATGCTATGGGAATATTTGTGGAGCCCATATTCAAGGTCACATATAGGAAAGTGATGGTAGACCACATAATTCCAAATCATTACAATGAGAGGTGGAAATACTGATCAAGGAGATAGGATTATTGATACAACTAAAACTATGTTGGTAGGAATGTAATAGTAGAAGGGTCACAAGTGCAAGGTGTTAAGGTTTTGTTTCCTATTTACCATCTAGAGATGCCAAATGATAGGCTTGGTACCCATACTTAAGTTTGATAATGTATGGTCTAATCCATTTAGGAGAAAAATTTCCACATTGGATCCTTTCTAGAGTAGTGATAGAGATTAAAAGAGGTTAGGGGCAGGGACACAATGTCATATATATCCATGGGATGGTTGGATGAAGAAGGAGATGGATCAATGTGCATGGGATATGTGGATGAAGAAATAAACATGAGAGGGTTAAGAGTGAAGAGTGGATAGTCCCCAGGTGAGATATATTTCATCGTATTAGGAAACTTGGATGAGGTAATGGATGTCAAGGGAGATGGGGTAGGCTCGTTAGAAGGAGCAATGATGATGACTCTAGGTTTTGATTAGATATATGGTTGAGGATCATGAGGGTGAGAATGATTAGTAATAGGTACAACATCGATAAAAATGGGGGACCCACTTTGGAAGAAATAGAGTTGGATGGAGGTATTGCATGATGAGAAATTTGGGTGAAGAACCAGATTTAGATGCCTTAGGAGGTGTGGATTTGATTGGATAATTTCACTTGGATTTGGATGGACTAGCAGATGAAAGATGATTATCTTATTTGATGAGAATATTTTCTTCTTCTATAAGATTATGGATGAGAGTTTGGAGGGCCTTACAATGTTTTGTATCATGCCCAGGGGTATGATGATAAGCACAAATGACATTAGGATCAAACCATGAGGGTCTTGGCCCATATGAATTGAAGGATTTGATAGGAGGAAGAGTGATTGTGGAATTTTTGAGCCATACATTGAAGGATTTAAATATAAGATCTAATGCAGTTTTTTTAGGAAGGGGTTATGTGGGTTGTAAATGGATTAGAGTTGATAGTTGTGGATTAAGGTAAGAGAGGCATCTTACTTTTATGAGGATTTGTGAGTGTCTTAGACTATGTTTTGATCTTGGGAGAAGGAATGGGTGGTTGTGATTTTAATTTATTAATGATAGGGGATCTAGATGGAGGGATTTTCCCCAAGATGGATGGATGTGCGTGATGGGACTTAGAGGAGGAATCTCCAACTTTTTGTATGGAGGGGTAAGATATTTTTGGGTAGGGATGCCAAGGTTTTAGATTTTTGATGCGATGACTTACCCTTGGCAGGAATTATAATGATTTTGAATGGGGAGTCCTTAGAGGTAGAATCAAATGATGTAGGTTTTGTTTTAGATATGGGGATTAAAGATGGAATTGGTGTTTGGATAATTTTTTTGATGATGTTGGAAGGAGTTGCATATTGCATCAATGTTGGTATAGAAGTGATGG
Organism: Taxus wallichiana var. yunnanensis; assembly: GCA_018340775.1. Classification (NCBI taxonomy): domain Eukaryota; kingdom Viridiplantae; phylum Streptophyta; class Pinopsida; order Cupressales; family Taxaceae; genus Taxus; species Taxus wallichiana. The sequence continues at coordinate 300,126,648 of CM031243.1, read as the reverse complement.
TAGTTAATAGAGGTGAAGATGGGATTGGTGCATCCATTGTAATGGGATCAAGGGATGATTATTGCTTGGTAGGAGTTTTGAGGGATGACACGGAAGTGAACAAAAATTTAGATGTTGGTGTGGGCATGTTTACAATAGTGGATGTGGTTGGGGGTAAAGATACAAAAGTGGATATAGATGTAGGTATGTGTGATGAGGATGTTAAGATAGGTGTTGGAGTAGATGTAGGTGGAGGACTAGATACAATATGCATGGATGTAGTAAGTATAGATATAGATGGAGAAGTGGATATAATTGAGGTAGGTGGGGGTACAAAATTCATGAATATAGTAGATGTAGAGGTTGGTATAGATATATATACTACTATAGATGAAGGGTCGAGGTCAAAGTAGGCATGGATATGGAGATAGGTGTTGGGGTAGGTGTGGGGACTAATATAGGTATGGTATATGTAGAAGATGTGGATATAGGTGCAGATGCGATGATATTGTAGGGGTGAGATTAAATGTCAAGGTAGGAGTGGGATTAATAGATATAGGTAGAGTAGAGAGTATAATTGATGTGGGTGGTAATGTTGAATCTTGACCCAAAGTATTGATCATGTGGGCATTGGGTACTTGAGATATAGGGGGATTATTGTGATTATTTGGTGCATGGTTAGGAAATTTTTTTTTGAAAATATCTAAAGGTTTATTGGGAGGTGCGTTGGGATTATCCACTTGAATATTTCCATGATTGATAATTTTTTGAATGAGCTATTTTAAGGAATGACACTTCTCAATATCATGACCATATACTTGGTGATATTTACAATGTTGATCCTCACGATACCATGTGGGTTTGGGTTGCGATTCATTAACAAGTCGGATAGGGGGGATTTGGATGAGATGAACAACCATTAATTTTTCAAAGATAGAGTTCTATGATTTCCCAAGGGGATTACAACTGGGGGTTGGTCTTGGATCCCTTTATGGAGGCTTGGTGTGGGATGTAGATGTAGAAGATTACATGAATACAATGGTGTTGGCTACATTTTTTAGACTTTTCAATATGGGTGGAAGACTTGGTAAATTAACTGTTGGTTTTTTGGATCAAAGTTTGAGATAGCCTTGCTCAAGGGTGCAAAGTTCAAGTTTACGATCCACAATGAATGCCTCTTAAAAGGTTTAAATTGACTATTTTTAAAGAGTGGAGGAGATACACTTCACACAATACTGTGAAAATATTTCGATTAGCTCTTGGTCTGAGGAAGGAGAAGGAAAATTGATTGATTATGCCACGCCACCTAGAAACAAAATCTGTAATATATTTTTCATCAAATTTTATAATGGCGTAGAGGTATGTGATGGTAATTTTGCACACAATGTTAATTGAAAAATGTTCTAGAAATAGTTGAATGAGTTGGGTGAAGGATAATAGTGAGTGTTTTAGAATGTCATTGTACCAATCCAATGCGGGACCATCCAATGAAATGGGAAAGGTGCGGAGCATATGGTCTTGATCATGAGCAATGAGGTAGCTTGCATTCCTAAAGGCATGCATGTGTTTTTGTGGGTCCTCCTTGCTATTAAACATAGATAATTTCATAATATCCCAATGTGGGGGATAAGGCTTTATGGGAACAAATGGATTGATAGGTTTGTTATAAATCTATTCATAAGAGAAGGTGGTATTAGACCCTAAAGTAGCATCTTCGATATTTTCCATCCTACTTAGTAGAATGTGTATAGGGTCGTTAGATGTATGGGTATGATATATTGAAGGATGAGGTTGCAGGATATAAAAGGTGAATGGATTAGGTTTTGGATAAGATTGATATGATTAAGGATGAGTAGGTATTTATGGAGTTGGTTGATAGGGGAATATAGTTGAATGGTCGAGATTGAATAGGTTGAGATGTAGCTTGTTGTTGGGAGATTGGGAAGTAGTAAGATTTGTGGGACTATGTTTGTTGTTGAGTGATGGGGATATTAAATTGATTTTTATGGGATGTGTAGGGATATGAGTGTGGGGTGGTTAAATTTTTGAGTTGGTTGATTAGGAAGTATGTAACAAAAGGCACTTCAAAGAGGAGGTTGGTGGATTTGGATTGATTTAGAAGGATAGGGTTGTGAAGTGATGAAATTTTCATGGTTTTGATATATAGAGATGGGAACTGAGCTTTGAATGTGTTTCTTAGGGGGTGGAGGTAGATTAATTCCTTGATGAGTTTATAGGGTAAATTTTTGACAACAATAGATGAAGAAGTGATGGGGATAAAAGATGTATGGAAGGTGTTGATGAAAGGAAGATTGGGATGAATGGGAACCACCAATGGAGTGGGTTGATGGGATTGAGAGATTGTGATGGATTTACTAATAAGAAAGTCATGACGGGTGATAGGATTAGCATGAATAAGTTCTTAAAACTTTGAGCATCCATGGGGGGGATAGTAGGAGGTCCAAAGGTCTCTAAAGAAGTAGTAGATGAGTGCGTAGCTAGTATAGAGGGAATGGATGGATAAAATATAGAAAGATAAGTTTTAGAATGGGGATATTTTTTGGATGACATGGGTCTTGTGAAGAGATACCATAGAAAAAAGTGCTTGAGATACCCATGGCGTGGTGATCATAGGTGTAGAATAAACAATGGCAGATGTAGAATTTTTTTGGGAAAGATTGTCGGAAGAAGGGATGTTGTTGGATGATGTAGATCATTTTGTTTTCTTGGCCTGAGAATGAGTGATAATAAGCGTGAAATAGAAAAATAAAAACTTATATAGTTTATTAATAAATAAATCAAGCAACAAATTTTTGACCATTTTGATTTTTTTAGAATGATGTAAAAAAGAAGAAAAATGGGCTCAAAGGGAACCTAGGAAATGGCCAAACTATGGATAGTTTTAGGTTGTTTTGATGGATTCCTCGATATACCTAAAGGTATGTGTGGCCTTCGAATCTATGATAACTACCAAGACGGGCTTGATATTGAGGCCTACCCTTGCACTTGATGCATCACAGTGATAAGGGTGTCAAGCACTTCACCAATATATTGATAGCCAAAAAAATTGCAACATGGCAAGAACACCATGGAAAATTTCCTATTGGGTTATGAAATCCCAATATTTCTACCTCGAAGAAGATGTTTAAGATGTATGGTTTTGATATGTACATTTTGGATGTAGGTGGTAAGAGTGTATGCAAAGAATTAACCTCCTAATTAAACTAGATTACTAAACAAGTATCAAGGTTATTTTTAAGTCCAAAATGAAGTGCTATATTCGATGAAAATACTTAGAAAAGGAAGGGAAAAATGATGCAAAAGGAACAAATAGAGAAAAAATGAGGAATACTTGGGTATCACTTTTTTTTCTTTGTCTTTTTAATTTTTAAGCAAGAAAACACAAAGTGTTGATCTAGCTAACACTCCACCAAGAGAGTAAGAAAGAAAATATCCTAGCTGCAAGGTTAGTAGAAAGGATATTGAAGAAAAATGGAAATGAAAAACAATGAAAATACTCACCGGAGAAGGGTGGGTACCACTGGGCATGCCATAATTTTGAACCAATTTTCTTGTACCTATTTCAGATTAGTGAAATGGTAATAAAGAAAAAAAACTTAAATATGAGATGGTTTAGGGTTCCTCTAGATGATATGCTAATATATACCAATGCAAAAGATTCTCCTCGTAATGAGCTTACTCACCCGTACAACAAAGATAAACTTAAGATGAAAAATGAATTAATAGATAGGATGGTTGGTTTACCAACAATTTCGGTCTCAAGAAGTGAAAACTATTGGAACATAATGATTAAGTGGTTTGGCCAACCCTTAATGTATATGGGTTATTCACTAATATATAGGTTAATATTTAATAATATGAAATATTTATATTTCTATTATTAAATATGATAACCTAGGCATATGTTGTCGGTTCAATATTTAATATCATGAAATGATTATATTTCTAATATTAAATATTATAAATCTAGGTATATGTGTCAACCGATAAGGTTGAAAAGGTGGGTCAGGAGACATACTCGATCACCTAATATAAAAAAGACTTTAGGTCCTCATTTGATATGTTTGAAAAGAAATATCAAAGGTGAATATTATTTTACCCTTTTGATTAGGGTTGAAAGGAGGAGGTGAAAGTTACTGGATGTAAGTTTGGTTCTTGGAAAATAAAATGTTATTTCATAGTGCTTTTTACCCTATTTGGGGTTTTCCACTATAAACATTGTGTCATTGTGTTCTTACTTTTGGTATGTATTACTTATTTAATATGTTTTGTAATTGTATTTATTAAATTACATAATATTTAACATTTAATGTTTTATGGTTTATATTAATATTTAAATGTGTTGGTTGATTAAATTTGTAATAGTTAGAATCCTCTAATTTCTAACATGGTATCAGATCATGGTTTAAATTAAATAGGTTAGGTTTAAGTTATTGTATTTAATCTATTTAATTTTTACAGTTTTTTTTTCAACCAACCCGAAAGGGTATTTAAAATGATCAATCCCCTTTTCTTCCCTTTTTTTTGCAAACTAAAATTGTGTGTGTTTTGTGAAGAATTGGTATTTGCAGGAAAATTGTGGTGGACCATCTCGTCCTCGAAACCCTTGGTGAAAGGGGCTCTGGAATAATTTTTTTACTTAGGCATGAATATCATATGTAAAGGTTAAAATGTTTAAGAAATATTTTATTAATTCTTGTATAGTTTGTAATGTACATGTATACTAATTTACTAATGTAATACTAAAATTACTAATGTACGTGTATAGTAGTTTGAAATACTATAGTTTATAATTTTTATGAACTATATGTTGTTTTTTATTTACGTTATATAAACTATTTACCTCTTTAAAAAAACGTATATATTTGTACATTATAAATTATAGTAGGTTATTATAATATATTAAAATATAACCTTCCTAATATTATACAGAAGAAATTCTAAAATTTCACATTCTGAAAATACACTGCAAGTTTTGGCTCCATTAAATTTGATGATCAAATAACCGTCACAGTAGACTAAACATAAGGTAGTATGACAATCATTTAGATGTCAAATTTAAGCTCGTAGATTCTAGGAAACTTTCACTATGTTAAAATTGACAATCAAATGATCTCACGGCAGAACAAAAATAAGTCATAATGACAGTCATTTAGACATCAAATTTAAGTTGGCCGAGATCTTTTCCTACATTATTTATTTTCAGAAATTTGAAGTTGTTATGCATTCTTAGCGGTTTCTTCTTCTCTTCTATATGTTCGAAATATTTTTTATATAAATCTGGGGTATAATGCAGATCTCTTTATATTGTGGGTTTTTATTTTGATCATGGGAGGTTAATTAGTATGTATTGTAATGACAGAATTAGTTATGATCAAATAGTTTCTTTAGATCTATAAAATTTATATCTAACTATATTCAAAGTGATTTTTTTATAAATATGTATCTAGCTATGTGCTACATTGTATATTATAATGGGGTGTATTTTACAAGTTTAGGAAAACAATAACGTCCAAATATTTCTATCTTGACAAAACCCAAATCCTAAATAGAACCAACTACAACATTTGGAAGATTAGGTTCAAATAAGAACTTATGACAGGAAACTCTAGACAATTATTTCGGATCTCGAGGTTGTTCCCACCGGTCATCAAGTAATCAATAACATGAATGCATTCTTGCAATGAATTTAGGAGGATCTTTCTATGATTCTACACAATGTGAACGATGATTACCTTCTACACATTGGTAATATTGAAAAGCCAAAAGAGGTATGGACATAACTAGAATCCATGCATGAAGGATACTTGGTATATCAAGGATAGTAATAAGATTATAATAGCTGAAGGAATTCAAAGAAATGGTTTGTATATTTTTGATGATTTATCTTTTCCATCTTGTTTTATATCTCAAAGTTTGAATAATTCAAAATTATGGCATGAAAGGTTATGACATGTTAATTATCAAAGCTTATATGAAATGTCTAGATATAATCTAGTGAAAGGTTTACATGTGTTGTCTTCTTATCTTGAAGTTATTTCATTAAATGCTTCTAAACGATAGTTTTGATTCTAATTTTAAATGGTCCTGATGATATTTTGATGTTATAGATGTTTCGAAACTTCTATCTTCCTAGCTAAGAAATTAAATTGGGTTCAATCTATGTTAGAAATTTTCAAATCCTATTAACCTTAGGAAAATGACCAGAATCCATCATATGTACCATGCATTAATTACCTTATATGAACTCGAGTCACAAAGTATTATAGGTTCTAGGTGGTTATACAAAGTAAAATATAATGTTTATGGTAGTATTGAAAAACATAAAGTTATACTTGTTACTTAGAGGTTTCACTTAGAAACCTGGTATTGATTTTGTTGAGACATTTACTCTTGTAGCTAAAATGAGTACTGTTATAACCTTATTTGCAATTGCTTCTCAATTTGGGTGGGAAATCTACCAAATGGATGTCAAAAAAAAAATTTGAATGGTGATTTAAAAGAATAACTTTACATGTCTCAACCTAAAGAATTTGAATAAACTGGTAAAGAAAACTATGTTTTTAAATTGAAAAAATCATCATATGATTTAAAGCAAGCTCCTAGAGCTTGGTATGCAAAAATTAATTCTTTCTTTAAATAGTTGGGATAATGTTATCCCGTAAAATTGTCAAGGGCAATTTGCGGTAACCATACCCAAAAAAATTGTTTTGCCCCAAGGAAGTTTGACAACATTCAAAAGAATCCCAAAATTCTCTTCCGAACATCAAGTTTTAAGGACTTAGCCATTTTTCACCCTTTTCGAGAAAGGCACTTGATAAGTTCTTATCGACATGCTGAAGAGTGCGCCAAGGCGCTGATAAGTTCCTGTCGACATGCTGAAAAGTGTGCCCAAGGTGCAAGGAAGTTCATGTTGACACGACGAAAAGTGCACCAAGGCACTGAGAAGTTCCTGTCGACATGCTGAAAAGTGTGCCAAGGTGCAGGAAGTTCATGTTGACATGATGAAAAGTGCACAGGCGCTGAGAAGTTCCTATTGACATGCTAAAAAGTGCGCCAAGGTGCAAGGAAGTTCATGTTGACACAACAAAAGGTGCGCCAAGGGTGCTGATAAGTTCTTGTCGACATGTTGAAGAGTGTGCCAAGGGTGCTGATAAGTTCATGTTGACACAACAAAGGTGCGCCAAGGGCGCTGATAAGTTCCTGTCTACATGCCAAAAGGTACGCCAAGGTGTTGAGAAGTTCCTATCGACATGCTGAAAAGTGCGCCCTTTTACACTGAAGAGTAGTTTCTTCTTGGGATCCATTGATCATTTTTGTAAAATATTTAAAAAGCATGTTGGCATACACGATGACTTCATCCATGTTGCACCATGGGATGTTGCCATCCAAAAACTTGCCCAAGTCAACTGTTGACTTTTTAGATATTTTCTAGATATTTTGTAAGTGGTTGGTTTGTTTTTTCCTTCTCTTCTTCTATAAATACTTGAAGACTTGTTGTATTCAAGTGGTGGACATTTTTAGATGAAAAATAGAAGTGAGAAGAAAAGGCTTTGTACTTTTTGTAATAGAAGAAAACATTAATAAAAATATTGAGACTTTGTGCTGAATATGTGTGTTATGGGAATATGATCTTTCTTATGTCAAATCTATGCATTTATTATGTTGGATCTATCTCTACTTTTTGTCATTTGTTCATCAATATTGCTTTGTTTGTCTATGCAAGTAGGTTTGGCTCTATTTACTACCAACCCAAAACATAGACCCTCTAACCTTTCTACTTTGGAATTCATTTCTTTTCTCCCTTCAGATCCATCTTCCTTCCTTTCCTTCCTTCATTCCTTTTTGTTCTTCGTCGAACTACTCTACTGGGATGAGATCCCAAACCCCCTGAAGGTAGAATACTATAAGACTTGCACAAGTTCCTACTAGTAGAATAACAATAAACCGCCGCTTTGTCTTTGTCTCAAAGAGGGGCTATGCCCCACACTTTTGGCTCTTCTATCCATAGATCTGTCCACCCAATGATTTTCAAACCAACAGATAATGATATATTCATTAAGCAAGAAGGATCACATATTATTATTATTTGTATATATGTTGATGATTTTCTTATGACTAGTGATAATTCTCGCTTTAATTTCTAGAATTAAAGAAAAATTGAAATTGTACTTTAAAATGACTAATTTAGGTCTCTTACATCATTTTCTTAGCATGGTTGTATTTCAAGATAAACATTATATTGTTGTTTCTCAAGCATAGTATGCAACTAATATACTGAAAAAGTTTAACATGATTGATCCTAAACCTACATGTGAAAAATCTGATCCTACTTTATATAGATACTTTTTGTAGTTTGATCTATCTAACTATCACGAGACTAGATATTTCCTATGTAGTAGGAATTGCTTCTAGATTTATGCATGAACCTTATAGAGATCATTGAAATATTGGAAAAAAGATTCTTAGATATATTAAAGGAACAATCAATTATGGGTTGCATTATACTAAGAATGAAAATACTAACTTATATGGATTTTTTGATTCGGATCATACTTATGATGTATTAGATATAAAACATACTTTTTTTATATTTTTAAATTTGGTGTGGGTGTCATTACTTGGTGTAGCAAAAATGGCCAATTATTTCTATTTCTTCAACAGTTTCTAGTATAGAAGTATAATGGAAGCTGCAAAAGAGGATCTATGGCTAAAGAGGTTGTTTGATAAGATAAAGATGAAGGATCTAGGAAGTGTTCCTATGTTATGTGAAAACCAAAGTATCATAGCTCTTGCACATAATCTAGTACAACATCGAGGAAAAATCACATTGAGATACATATACACTTCATACGTGAAGGTGTTAAATGGTGAGATAGTTCTCAAGTTCATGCCGACTAAAGAGCGGGTTACTCGACATCTTCATAAATCCCCGAGTGCTACAAAATTTTGTCACTTTCGTGAAAAACTTGCATTGTGGAAGTTTCCATTAAGGGTGGATGTGCATGAAAAATTCACCTCCTAATGAAACTTGTTTTTTAAAAAAGACCTTCAGAAAGTGTAAAAATACCTTCGGAAAGTGTAAAAAGACCTTCGGCTTGTATACTTCCTTGGATATTTTTAGAAAGATGTGTAGAAATATCTTAAAGGAGGTCTTCAATAAACTCTTTAGTACTATTTATTTTACTGGTAAACATCCACTACAAGCATATTGTTAAGGAGGACCTTACTTAAAAAGGCTCCTATATGCTTCGGTTTAATGACCTTTTATGAGAACCTATGATAACATGTAAAACTCACAAATCATACTTAGCCATGGATCACGGGATGATCTTTTGGATTCAATCCTTTTGTACCAAAAGGTAACTTAAGTATGATGAAGGTGTTATAATTCCTTTAATCGATATGCTAGCCTAAAACCTTAATGGTTTAAGGATTGTAAATTCTATAGTATATCATAGATAGGTAATCTATTGGCATATGTTATGTTATCCCACTTAACATTAAAGGGGAGTGTTGTAACATAATTATTAAATGGTCTAGACAACTCTTAATGTATATGGGTTCATCACTAATATATAGGTTAATATTCGATAATATGAATATTTATATTTTTGTTATTAAATATGTTAACATAGGTATATATTGTCGGTTAAATATTTAATATCATGAAATGATTATATTTCTGATATTAAACATTATAAAATTAGGTATATGTTTCAACCGATAAGGTTGAAAAGGTGGGTCAAGAGACATACCTGATCACCTAATATAAAAAGGAATTTAGGTCTTCATTTGATATGTTTGAAAAAGAAATATCAATGGTGAATATTATTTTTCCGTTGTGATTAGGGTTGAAAAGAGGAGGTGAAAGTTACTATATGTAAGTTTGGTTCTTGGAAAATAAAATGTTATTTCACAGTGCTTATTACCCTATTTGGGGTTTTCCACTATAAACATTGTGTCATTGTGTTCTTACTTTTGGTATGTATTACTTAGTTAATATGTTATGTAATTTTATTTATTACATTGCATAATGTTTAACATTTAATGTTTTATGGTTTATATTAATATTTAAATGTGTTGGTTGATTAAATTCGTAATAGTTAGAATCCTCTAATTTCTAACAAAAACTTCCTAGGATGGATGTCAACCCACTTTTTGATAAGAGAGATAGATAAACGATCAATAAATTTGATGTAGAAAATAAGTGAACTAAAACAGAAACTTGAAATGTGCTAGATGAGATAAGATGCATATCTGATTATAGTAAATGTTAAACTAAACCAAACTTGGATGGTTTGATAGCAACCAAGGACTACAAGGAAGAGTTGACTTTTACTAGAGTAGGATAAATCAAATGGCAAGTAGAAAATACATATATGAATGAATCTATATCTGATCTAGGATTAATGAAGATGTTGAGATGATGTAGAAGGTATGGGTCTTAGTGAATCGAAAGGATGTAAGAAAATTGAAATATATGACAAGGAAAGTGATGACTGCAGATCGTGTTGACGATAATTAGGGCAGGTCGACTTCGATTAGGTGTGATGTAAGTGATATCTCGAAGGAAAAAATGTGTGGGATGGAAATATTGGTAGATCCGAGGTCCGGAGGGATCAAAAAATAGAGGTAGGAAAGGAAGAAGGCCAAAAATATGAGAACTTCAGGGTGTATTTACGATGCCTTATCAGGTCGATGGAAATTGGGATAGATCTAATATTTGATAAGGTCGTAATAGACAAGAACAAAGGATAAGAGTTGGTTAATCTATAAAAATGCCTCATCAAGAGATAAAACATATATAATTAAAAATTTATCTAGATCTAATTTTTAAAACATCTTACATTTCCTTACAAATCTAAGTGTAAGACCTCCAATCAGGTCAATCTCTCAGAATCGCCCAAAACTACCTTTCAACCCCAATGACCAGTATTCAAAGATAGGGCACACTTTTCCCTCTAAGACTTTAACCATGACCTGAAACTATCATGTAAATCTATTAAAACTCCAAATGCTTCAAAAATGGTGATTTAGTTAATACCTTCAATGGGACAACTTTTCTACAAATTGAAAATATTCGAAAAATTCTATTTTGAGTGGGGCCCACATACTATCACAAGCTCTATCATACCTTTATGGAAATATTTATGAGTCCTATACAATATATAATCATCACATTAGCAAGAAAATACATTTTGTGTCCATACCAAGAATTTTTCTTCCATCGCTCTTGACCTAGGGTTTCAAAGCCATAAAACGTTGTTTCACTTCTTAACATTTGTTCATAAAAATATGATAATGAAACCACTCCATTTTTTTAAAAAATTATCTTATCTCAATGTAAAAACATCCCTAAAAACCTATGGGTCCCATGAAAATCACACAATTCACAAAGAGCATCTGAAGTTGCCTATCGAGCTCGAAAATGCATTCTCAAGCACCCTATTTTGCCTAAAACATCATAACTTGAAAATTTCTCTTCATAATGACTTGAAATTTTTCTCACACCCCTATTCATTATCTCCAATTATCATCTTATATGAAATATTTTTGCATCTTATCAACCACCATGACTTGCATGAGTAGGTCTTAGGGTTTTCCATGGTATAAGCCAAAAAGAACTAAACGAACACTAAAACCAAGCATGAAACCACTCTAAAATTCCCTAACAACCTTGAGACAACATATATCACTCACCTACATTCTTCCATGAGCTTACATGGCTCTACAACTCATCCTCATGCTTTATTTGGCCTCCAAGCACCTAAACTAGGTTTAGAGGAGGACTGCAAGTGAGTCTTCTACATGTACCTACATTTTAAGGATAATGTGAGTATCTCCACACTCTTATAACATGTTATCCATGCATCTACCATGCCTCTCAAGCCACCGTTCAACTCAAATCATCATGTACTATCACCTATGCTAACTAGGTCACCTAATTAGGCTTGTTAGGCCAAGCCATTCTCATTGTCTCAATCCATGAAACCATGAAAAAACCTAAGTTTCCATGTCATCTTCATGATAATCATCCTCTAACGCTATTTTATCATCCTATTTATCATTAATTATATTTTACATCAATGACAATACATAAACGCAACATGTCAACATATAGGTCATTTTAAGGTTATGTGAGAAAGAGAATCATACAATGAAGGTCATTTCTAGACAAGAAAATAAAATAAGAAGTTTTAGAACCTTGATTTATAAAGGGTCCATGATGGTACTTGACTTACATCGTGATGATAAAGTTCAATTCTAGACTATACAATAGTTTTACGTTCCTACCCCTAATTAGTTTTTAGTTCCAAAATTTGCACTAAAACATTCCTAGTCTTTGATTTACATTTTCTGTTTGAGTACATATCCAAATCCTCTATATTTTCACATGTACATATAATTTTTGTTCTCTCCTTATGTACTTGAGATAATACTCATTATTTTATCAATCATTACAAGTGTCAATGCATTATTTTGGTTAAGAATGGTTAATTATTAATTAATTAGATTAGAAAAAAATCCATTTTACAAACCATTATATTTTATTTATTATCGTGTACTTTCCATAACAAATATTTAATTGGGGTGTAAAAAAATTATTGAAATCAACTCTTGAATCAAATTTATTTCTCAAACCATAGCAATCGTAGGATTTAATTGGTTTTATTTTACATATGACTTCCCTCTATGTCCTTTGGTGTACCAATCAGCTCGATCAACAACCTATTGAGCATATTGAGTTTTCTCCTCTAACTCGTAAGTTGTGCATCCTCATGGCCTTGAGTGAGGGCCTTATACCCTAGTTAGTTTTTTTCTTTATGGACATTGTGGTCTTGAGAAATCATCATGTACAATGGATGGTTTTTTGGTCATCATAGAATGGGGAAAAGTTGTGTCACTTCATATTCACACTCTTCTGTTGAGCCGAGAATATCCTTCTTACCTAGTTAAGAGCAAGAAAACTCATGATTGAACCAACTTAATGTTTCTACAACCACCTTCATATGTGGTGCATAAGACCTCATAAAAGGTGTTTCAAGTTACTCTTCCCCTTCTGTATAGTGGGAATAAGTAGGACCTAAAATCAGTAGAATAAAGTTGGTCAAGAAACCTATTATGGGTTAAGAAACTTAGTTATAAACATATCATTTCCTGAGCAATATATTGTGTGCATTTTTAATCATGCAAAAGCTACACACACTTAGACATAACCCTTTTTATAAGAGTTGAAGTTGTATTTTTGTTTAAATAAAGTATGATAAAAATATAGGAAACTAACACATGATTAAACCCAAGAATAGAATGAAAGCCATCTCAAATGTGGTATTGTGATTCTTAAAGATAGTAAATGGGATTCCACAAATCAAATACTTCTTAAGTAATAAAAATGAAAGCATACAACAAGTAAAATTGTAAACCTTGTATTATGTGTATCAATACAACTATGAGTGTTAGTGTTATGTGGGCCTAATGTTAGGTGTCTTGTGATCAATGTAATTGTAGTAACTATTTTCATAAAAATAATTACCATTTTTACTACTACATTTTGGGTTGTGAATTTTTGCAGCATTCTGTAGAGGTTAAAACACTTGAACTTATAGGATTAACATGTAAAGAGTTTTGTGCACTTGTATGTGTATGTGTGGCATGACTTTCATGTTGATTATTGTTGATGTGTTATGTGGAGTTATTGTGATGTTTTTTTTGTCTACTTATTTTACTACATATGTGACTCCTTGCAAGCATGTTGGATAGTGGGTCCTCAAATTTTTTTTTATGGACTATATTGGGTCAAACCCAATTAAGATATTCAAATTTTGGTTCATTGATTTCTTGTTGCAAATTTTGGATAGTAGTACTATGAGTGACACCTAGATACCGATATGGAAGATATTATGAGATTAGTTAGTTATTCTTCAGATTCTATTTGTTAATGTTTATGTTAGTTAGGTATGGCATTTGATATTGGCATCAAACATTTATGGTATTTTGTAATTGGAAAACTTATTTCCCTTCTTGGAAACAATTGACTTGTCCTTAGATCCTTCTCCACATTACTTCTTACTACATTATAGATACATTATTGACTTATCATGGAGCTATCAGTACTACAATCCTAACAGATATCATTCTTATTCCTATATATTTGACAATTGATCATATTCATAGAAATTTCATGGATGACCCTATCTCCTCCCTTTCCATTTGATGGAAGAATAACTATAGTGACATGTCTCCTCTCTTAAATCATAAAATTTCTTGCTACCAAATTTTGCATGGATGCATTGAATAATTATTTTTCCCTCTCGATCTTCAAATTTTGTAAACCTTTGATAACCATAGAAATCACTCTTGTATTATCCGACTAACTAATTATCTGACTCTCTAAGTGATAACACTATTGGAAAACCTTTTTCTTTGGTTGGTGTGACATTCTTTGTGTATTTTTTTTTCAATGGAAGTAAATTCTCTCATTCATATTTTTAGATATTTTGGGAGATTATGATTCAATTAGATATTATAAAAATAGTATTATTTGATCAGTTATTATGTTTATATACCAAAATTTTCCCTCAATGTTGTAGTACCCTTAAAAGTGGAATAGAATGTTGGAAGCATAATTCACTAAGAGGGGTTGAATTAGTGACCTTATAAAACTTTCTTTCAATTATGTTTTACCATTCAATACATATTAACCATAGTGATCTTATAATGCATAAAAACCCATTCACAAGAACATGAAACAAGAGAGAACACACATATATGAGTGGGAAAACCTAAAGGGGAATAAAACCCACTAAGAAATCTAAAAATGGACTACTTTCATATAAATTATTGCAAAAGATCAAATTCAGTTGAGCACCCACTCAACTTGGAGCACCAACCCCAAATAAGTTAAGCACCTACTTAACTAGGTTTTAGCAAGCACCAACTTGCAAGGAAGCACCAACTCCCTAAGTGACTCAGCACCAAATCATCCACCTCTATATTTTTTTCACCTTCTTAACCCTCTATTTCTTGATCAACAAA
This sequence comes from Taxus wallichiana var. yunnanensis, assembly GCA_018340775.1. Lineage (NCBI taxonomy): Eukaryota > Viridiplantae > Streptophyta > Pinopsida > Cupressales > Taxaceae > Taxus > Taxus wallichiana. The sequence goes on along the minus strand of CM031243.1, from coordinate 300,111,609 downwards.
TGATGACCATATTTCTTCCCTTTTTCTCTTGATCACTCTTCAAACTGCATGTTATGCTTCTTCACTCATCAATCTTCTTCACCTTGATATATGCATGTACAAATTGACTTTCATAGGCTGACCACCTTCATGATATTAAAAATAAACCCTCTACCCATGGTCTATAAGACCTCTTACTTCTCAAACATGAACTATATTTTTCTCATTCATACTCACACCTCTAATAGGCCTAAAATTACCTCTTGCATATATATACATGATTCATGAACATATACCACTTATTCAGTCATACACACCTAAAACCACTTATGTCATAAATATAATATTCCTTATAACATCTTATAAACATGAATTAATCACAACTTAAACCTATTTTGGTCTGCCACAACTCAATTAGGCCTTTTTCACCTTTAGGTCTCATGAAGACCTAATTGCATTAGGTCTTCCTACATAACAACACAACATGATCTTCTTGGGCTCACATAGCCTTCTCAAAAACTCAAAACCATTTCAAATAATTTTTATTTGAACTCTACTAACCTCCTCCATACTTGATTAGCTCTGTACCTTGCATTCATGCCATGAAAGCTCCTTAAGAACAAAATTATCAAATCACCTCAAAAACTAGTCATGAGAAATTGACCTCATAGGATCACTTAGAGAATAAAAACTATCCAGAAACCACCATATACATGAATAATGGGTCTCTAGAACCTTCTATCATCCATGTATCCATCTTTTTGAATGAAATTTTTGAGAGCTACAACTTCTTGACAAAATAGGCATGTACCTACACATTTTCTCTCTCATTTGACTAACCACCACCACTTGGAGGTACTTGGGAGAGTTGAATACATGCCCCAATAGTTTATTTAGAAGTTTTAATCCATTCTAAGCTTATTTGAACAAAATATTTCCTATCAAGTCCTTATTGGGGTTTTAGGGAGGTTTTTGACCAGTTTTGGTGTTAGTGATTGTTCATAAAGGATAGGACTTAGAATCCAAAACTAATGTTTATAAATATTAACTAGGACCCTTTCCCATATCTCCTAAATATCTTAGGTTATTATGAAGAGATTTTACATGCCTATGAACACCTGAAAGTTCTTCTCGGGTTTGAAACCCTCATTCTGTGAGCTTGAGAAGGCCTAAAATGCACTTTCTTGCAAAATCCTTCAAACCATGACTTCAAACTACATCAACATACCTAAAACAACTTATCTTACCTCTTTCCAAGCTCACATATGCATTCTTGAAAATTGATCATCATGACTCATTAGGTCAGGAAAGGTTTAGGAGGGGTCTAGGTGCAGACCTAGAATGGAGGTTTTACCCCTATAGGTGGACTCTGAGTGACTTTCCACCTCACTACCATGCTAAAATAGTGCTAAAACATCATTCACATTCTTGTGACCATCCATGCCTCTTCTATATCTCTTCATGCCTCATGACTAGGCTTCTTATGCACTTGACCTTGACAACACTTCTTCAACAATGACATGCATTTTACAAGCTAACCTTGACAACCTTCAAGTTTTCTTCAAATTCTCTCTTTCTCCTTAATATGACATCAACAACCTTTGACATCAATGAATCATCAACCTTTTACATCAACAAGTCATGTAACATTCCCATTTTAAGACTTTAGAAACAAGGGAAAAAAATTATGCATAATGTTCTCTGTTCTAAATAATCATAATTTAGAGCACACATTCCATGCCAATCAATCACATAACAAATAACCATATGTAACTGTAAATGACTCGGTGAACTACTAATCTCTCATTTCATGACTCAGTTTTCCCAACCGATCTCTCATGTTAACTTAAAGTATTGAATACTACGTGTATACTAAGTATACTTGTTCTCTTACCCTATTCTAGGTATTGAGTGTTCTGTTTAAGAAACCTATCTGAATGTTTGTTACCAATATTCATCTAAAATCTCATTTCTTAAACTAGGTGACATAGGACAATGTAACCAACAACTTGCGATACTTTGGCCAAATATTTCCAACATACTATACATGTTACTATTCCTAGATGACATACTCATCCAACGGAATACATCCTTCACCCCACTCATTTGTTATCTAGAATGGTCTTTACTAACTTCTATCAGTTCACTTGTTCAAGGTTTGACCCTAGATCTGGTTAGCAACATGATTTAGTATAGGAACTCATTCGTGATGACTAAGGGTATATAGACATACTCAATCAACCTAAGTCAATTGGGTGTGTCTAGTTATCCTAAGTCATCATGAATCACTTTCCTGTACTAAATCACATTCCTAATCTGACCTAGAGAGAAACTAAGATCAAGTCTAAGTTTGAGTAGATCTAGATGAACCAATGTTGAGGGGTGTTGCAACATGTCAATTGCAACATTATATCCTCATGAAGACCCTAGCCTTCACAAAGGTACAACCTGTAGTTGGCATGTGCCAACATCTGACAAAACTACCCATCTTGATGTACACACCTCAAGAAGAGGTCATTTTCACCCATTTATATCTTAATTAAGATTCAAATTACAACAACTCGTGCTTAACCCTAATTCCAACAACCCTTAAGTTTTTCATCCCTAATTGAGTTGTTAAGTTAATACGTAACTTCATAAACTTAGGATTACTTTTATGTTCATTAACTTTTTTCTTAACATTCAGTTAATCAAAAACAGAAACAACATCCATCATAATATTTACTTAGTACAACTCAACCATTCATGGTGTGTTTAAGATCCAAAACTGGTTCCATTACAATAGACTTCATAAAAATGAATTCGACTTATTAATGATCTATTGTACCATACATTTGTTTAAAACCTATGGAAGTATTGCTCAAGAGGTGATGAACCTTCCTCTTTCTTGTTTAAGTTTTGGGGTTTATTATACCCTTTTCATTTCACACTTCGTGATAGTTAAGTTATACTTTCATTAACATCATTTAGTGAACCATACAAATTAGATAAAATAACTTCCATGCATGCCAACTTATCAAGTTGCATTCAATTTAAGGGATATTGTAATTAAATCCCATCCCTCCAACTCATTTAATGTCAACCAGAAATAAGGATCCAATCAGGTAAGAATGGAAACCATGAAGATAAGATTACAAATTTCCTTCATATAATGCACAAGAGAAATGACATAACAAGTTTAAGTAACTCCAAATCTTTTCAATTCATCATGGTAAAATACATATTTTGCAAGACCATGAATTTTAGACATATTTCATGTCAACCAACGCATCAAGATCATTAAAGAATACAACTTTTCTTCCTTCAATACATTTCAATAATGAATCATATTTCTCTATAAAAGATCTAGACTTTAAGCAACCAATACATCATATAAGTTATTGCCTTCCTTTATCACTTACGAATTCCATCTCGTAAAAATTGCTAGCATGGGTTAGTTCATTGAACTGAGCATGATAAGCACTAAGCATTAAAATGATGTGCTTTCAACTAACTGTTTCATAAAACCAACTCTACTTTTATGAAACAGTAAAGCCAAGAAAACAAATAAATCATAAGTAATAACAACCATAAAAGAAGAACAATTGATCAACCTAAAATAACATTAAGAAAAGATCATGATATAATCAACACTTTACAGCATTATATTAGATAAGTAATATTTCAACCAATTTACTTATCTACATCAAATAAAAGTACTTACTACCTATTTCTTACATAATTCAATCTGAATTAGTAATACAGGAACTAACTCCACTATTTTCCAACATAGAGTTACTTTATGAAGCAGGAACCAACAAACTCAACAATACAAAATTCCATAAAAAGACATCTACAACCAAGTAAATTCCAACTTCTTGAAAGGTTTTAGGGTGAGTCATCTACAACATAAAAATAAGAGATTCCCATTTCGATGCTATACCCAAATTCATAGTCCACAATATAACCTAAGCTCTCAAGTTAGGTCACACCTTAGAATTAGGAAAATATTCACTCAATAAAAGGCATATAACATTAATGATCCAAAACAACGTTAATCCCTTCAATACAAATCAAGTGAATAAGAGAGGAGTATCAACAACTACTTGATGCATTCTAAAGAGTAATGCAATAGACTGATCCAATTATATATACTAGATTACACAAAGAGGGAAGGGTGAATTGAGATAACAAATAAGAACTTTCCTTCTAATTTAGTTAATCCAAATATCAATTCACAACTCAACAAATAGAATATGACACATAATCTCTTACAATTTCAAAAGGAGGCAGCAATGACTCTTTACCTCAAAGAATAAAAGACAAAGGAGTCAATTGACATGATTAGAGGAGGATTCCAACATTCCTTCACAAGCAAGGATGGTCGTAAAAGGATTGGTATAGACCCAATCATAACATCCTTAAACTCTTTTAAACATAGAAATCATGCACCAAAACTGTTAGACTAAAACATACGACCACAAAAATGTACTTTGGGTTTCAAAATAAGGCTCACTTAAACTCGAAGCGATAGTAGATACAAGAATTTTGAAAGAGGTGTAATAAGAATAATTGCTAAAAAATTTACAAGGAATTAACAAGCCTTCAACAGTCATTCAAAATCATCAAAGTTTCAGTCAAAGGAACCATAGTCTTTCCCTACCTTCAAAATGATAGTGCAAAAATCAGTGAGAAAGACTCACATTTGAATCCTCACAGAGGTGAGAGAAATACATCTTATGAATGGACAGAGAAAGATCCATCGTGATTCGATTTCAAAGAAGGTGCAACACAAGATCGACATGGCTTAGCTACAGTGCACAAGCTATCAATTAGAGATGATAAAAATACTTTTCGTTACATTTCTATGGATAGGTTCAACTGCACACCTCTACAAATTTGACAAGGTATATCATTCCTTCCAATCTCACTCAGAGATCAAAGAAATTGAAGAGTCTAGAAAACCCTTATTCAAAACTGATTTGGTTAGTTCCAGATCACAAAACATCAACCAAAAGTATGAATAAACATTCCTTAAAGCTTCACAATACCACTACAGAAGGATTTAACAAGTTACTCTAGAAAGTTACTTAAGAGGTTAACTCGATCAGGAACATGTATGCTTAATCAACAACATCTAACTCAAAAGTGGAGTAGATAGCAAGATCATCCTCAAGCAAGTTCAATTAGAACTACGTGAATAACCCAAATATCGATTCAGAAAAAGACAACTCTCAAAATGTCCTCAACCAAACAGACTTCATCTAGTAACCTTTAGTTCAGTCTTCCAAAACTTAAAGAAAGACACAATACATATAAGATCAGAAAGAGAAGACTTCACACATAGATATTCTCAACAAGATAACTTCAAAATCTAAGTGTCCAAGAAACAATTATCACATAGTTTCCATAAAATAACTTAATTTGAGCAACTCAGTTTATTTTTAACTAAAAAGATAAGAGGATTAATAAAACATTCATTCTTGTTTCCATACAAGTTGAATCCATAAAAATAGAAAATCCAAACACCCATTATCAACCCAGCTTCCATCAAATACTAGATTCAAGAAATGAGAGTTTATACAGTAAGTTCAAGAAGAAGTCACTCATTTACTATTCTCTATACAAATTCGAGTTCACACAACTCTAAATCAAAGTATACATATAGTTCCAACAAGAGTAAAAATATTCAACAAAATAAATATGCGATAGAGAAGGATATTATTTTACCTTCTAACAACCAAAACAACAAACCCAGTTCAAAACTTGAAGCAACATTACATTTCCATAAACCCCCTTTTGAACAGACAAGTAGGGTTCACACATGTTCAACATTACTCAAATCACAACTAGATTTAAGGTGAGATTCAACATTAAATGAACAAGAAAACAACCCATTTCCTACTTTATCAAGCAAAGATTCTTTAGAAGAAATACAGAGATTTTTCAAGCAAGATTGCATGGTAACCATAAAAAAATAAAAGACCCATTTATTTCATGAGAGCAGAGTTGTTTTAATGAATACGTTTAGAGAAAATAAGAATAGCTTAATGGATAGATCCTATCATGCTTGATAGTGCTTTTGTCGATTCGAAGAAGATTTCCAGCTGAGCCTCCATAATTCCTTCTTCTCCAAATGAAGTCAACAACCAAAAACTTCTTCCTCATATGCCTCTTATACCTCCATTGGATCAAAAATAGTCCAAAGGAGCTAAAAATAGAAACAAATTGAAAACAAAATTGCTGGTTTGAAGAACTAGATATCTCCATGCAGAGAAAAAATTGAAATGCATGAGTAACCAAACAACCCCCAAGAAATCCACTCGCATGGTTTCCAAGGTGGTTTTCTCACCAGAACCAATGACCATTAATGCCATTAAACTCCACTTTCCCACCTATATCTCCACACCACCACCATCTAAAGTTGGTGAGTCCAATTTCAAAGATAGCATGCATCACTTAACTCTAGTGATGATGCCAACTAGGATTCCCTCTAGTTTCCATGCCTCTGCCAAACCGACAAGCATTCACAATTTTTAAATTCAAAATCAAATCACATAAATGACTTAGAAACTATTACCACCGCCTTACACTTTCCATGCAACCCCTTAGGTCCCCTTCCATCCTTATATTAGTTTAGGTTAAATAAACATTAGTTTAGGATCCAACCTTAGGTTAGATAGAAAGTATTCACCTTAGGTCATTTTAATATTGCCATAGGTTACAAGCCATCATAGATTAAACCATATCCCATAATAGTTCAATATTAGGTAATAGGTTAGAGATAGACCTCTCTTTACCTTAGATGATCTTCACACCCCATGCCTGTAGAGTATACAACTTAGATTAGGGTGCAACATGCATAGTTAGGAATAGATCTAAGGTAGGTCTAGCTTAACTTAGATTAGAATTTCAGTTAAGGTAGATCTTAAAGATCTAGGACTTAGGTTTTATCTTTTATAGTCTTGAAGTAGACCTCTATCCTTCTTATGCCATTAAGCATCCTAAGAGATTAACAAGAAGATCCGAGCACACTATTCATAGCAAAATGCAGAGAAAGGACCTCTAAGAAAGATCAATAAATTGTGTATATTTAAGGACTCAGTCCCTTACTTCCTTTAATTTCTAAATGTTGGTTTGTCATACAGATCAGACAAGAAGAATTAAAGCATACCTTGGATCAATGGAATTGATCCAAGGTTTTGCTATTAGAGAGAGATAAATTTACAAACAACATTACCAGTTTACAACCTTACCTATCTCAAGTAGAATGGATTCCTTGCAAGCAACAACATTTCAGCAAAATGAATCCAAGAACAAAATAATTTATCCATTACAAGCATGATTTCCAATAGTCAAAAGAATACACCTTCTTAGGACAAATCACATACCAACACTTACAAAGGCATGGAGGAAAATTTAATAGTTTTTCAAAGATATTACAAGTCACATCATCAACCATTAACATCAATGGCAACAATCAACACCTAAAGGCCACACTTTGTAAGTGTGATGTGGATATTTTTATGTGTATTTTATTTGTAAACTTGAATTTATTAGAACTAACATTTTATTTTATTTATTGGGAAGATTCAATTATTTTCTTGCTTACTTTTTGTTTTCTTTTGATATTTTCATAGTTTGAATGTGGTTACTTATCCATTTCTCTTTGGTTGCGAGATATTTCTTGGTTTTATTTTTTTAAGTCATATTTTTATGGTTTTTGAGGCCACTTGGCTGATTGTCATCGTGAATGTTAATGTGGATTTTTTCACTTATTTGATGATTTGGTTCTACCTTGTTTTTAATTTACATATATGTTGTATGGGGTTACGAGCAAGGTTTCATGTCTACATGCTTAGTGTGAAGGACATACCCTTGATTTTTAGGTGATGGGGCTCTATGTGTCTAGGACCATGGAATGACTTGGCCTCAACTGGATACTTGATACTCGGTCCTCTTATGGTGGAGTGAAATTTTTGATACCCATTCCTCTTATCGTGGAGTGACATATGTGATAATTATTCCTCCGTGGTTGAGAGACTCTTATGATACTCATTCCTCTATGGTTGAGTGACTCTTATGATAATCATTTCTCCTTGGTGGATTGGCCTTTATTATATGTAGTACCAGTTGGTGGGTTGGACTCGATGTTTTTTCTCTTTATAACATGTGGGGATGTTACTTACCATTGAGATGGATATGATATTCAGTAAAACTCCATAGTGATGTTTTGAAATTTTTACAAAGATATTCATATTATGTACTATTTAGGGACAATGTAATTTTGGCGTATGTAGGATACACCAAAAAACATACATATGGGTTACTTGATAGCTTTTCTTGGTTCTTTGAGCTCCCCGAGAAGATTTTGAGATACTACACTATAGATTCTTTTTATCTATATTGTTATAGTTAGATTCATTGGGCACTATATATGTTGATATTTATTATATTTTAGTCATGGTGACCTTGTTATTGATGTGTTGTTATTATACCCTTGTTATGTGTTGAGTGTACACCATTATATACCCCTTTATGAATTTTAGGATATATATATTATGTTTTTGATCCATTACCTTTCCCTCCTAGATGTGTGGGTGGATTTTGGTGAGTAATTGTTGTGTTATTCTAAAAATCCATGTGTTATATCATAAACCTACAGATAGTTATAAAACCCTTCCACCTTGATAAGGTGAGTTTTATGGTGTACTCTTCTTCGTGAGTGATTTTAAAATCATAAAATTATGGTGTCAAATGTGTAAAATGGTGTTTTGTGAAGTTACTTGTGTTGTGCCCTAGGCCTTGTAAGACATAATGATGTCATATATTATTTGTAAATCTACTATAAATTTAAAATTTTAATTTATAAAAATGAAAATATTACAAGTATTCAACAAGATAACTATGCAATGGGAAAAAAATAATTATGAGTACACTTATGAGAAAATATGTTTGAACATGATAATTGAATTTATATTTAATTTCACTATGGTAGAGAGAACTAGAAATCTTCACGAAAATTAATAAATGAATAAAATTACAATTTTTTTATTCCTTTGCATTTGCACGGTAGTGATAAAATTCCTTTTCCTAGATACATGGTTAGTTATTGGGTTCCTCCTTACTCATGGGTTCCTTTTTTAACTTGGGAATTATGTCGCATTAGGAATGATGCTCTTATAAAAGGAGGAGATGTATTTTTGTGCCACTTACCATCTCATCAACGCCTCTTTCGAGGACGGTTTGGTGTCTTGGTGTGGATTTTTACCAGAAGTCATTGAATTGAGTGTTTTCCTCTCAAGTTTCATAACCACCTTGTTAAGATTTCATGGACCTTGTTAGTGAATTATCATTGGATTAATTATTCTTAATCCTTTTAAATTACAAGGTATGATTACTTGGAAGAATTCATGCCTTGAAATATGGCTTTCAAATCAATCCCTAAACCTTGTTTACGTTCCTCAGTAGAGAACTCCACAGTTTAATCATGATGTTGCTAATAAGGACAACTAAATATGAGAAGAAGATAATATTAAAAATAAAATATGGTTTAAATTTCTATTGATGCGTGAAGTCTTCTCATTTGGGAATATTTTATTCTTTTTTAAATTCCTCCCACTTCACATTCATTGTGTGGATGAAACATCTTTTAACTTTTTAATTATGCCTATGTGGTTTTATTTTGTATTTATTTTTCTTCTTTCAAACCGTCTCTACCCTCTCATCTCATATAAATCTAGAGAATATCCATTTCCTTCACCTCCCAAGACAATTTCTCCAAACTTGCATATATATTTGTGTCTATGAGTGTGATGTGTCTCCTTCACCCAGATTGCACTGAATGGGAGCTTTGGAACATGGTATGCACATACATCAAAGCGTAAAGGACATGGGAGCTTTTTCAGATGTTGTTACAAAAACATGGTAGATATGTATGTAAAATGTTAGATCATTTTCTTGGTATGTGATTTTGATTGTATTCTGAAGGATATGCAATTGCTTAAATGAAAATGGTTATCGAATAATATCATGGAAATTTTTTGTGTTATTCATACCAATGCCAAAAATAAATGTATTTTCATCTTCTTCAACTATGCATCTCCATGGAATCTCTTTTTAGGCAGGTGTTGGACTACCCCCTTTTTTTGGATTTTTCATGGAAGGATCTCAAATAATTTCATGATTGGTAGGAGAAAATTCAAATTTCACATATTTTTACTAAGATACTTGTCTTCCTACTGATTTGGAAGTTTTTCATAGCATAACAGCATAACACATTTTTGGAAGATTTTGTACTTGTAATTTCTCCGATAAATATGTATGTAAAGAGTGGATGCAGAGACAAGGCATGTAAACCATTTAATAATATGTCTTCAAACAATAAATAAAAATTATCCCATGTGTACAACAATAACTACAAGATATGTACAAAATGGGTTTTTGAATAGGTTTTAAAACTTTCAAGAAAATGAAATTGGTAGGAGATAATCCAAAGTCTATGACCTTTTCCAATATTCTCCCCATCTAGCCCAAGTATGGGGGATTTTGGGAGTCAACACATTCACAGAGAGGTTCTTGATGACTCTAATAGTTGTCTCAAGGGCATGTTTAACAATAAAAACTCTTTTTCAACATCTCACTATGGTGGTAGAGGAAGATTACTTTTCCTCCTTATACACGTTGTTCAATATAGGTTCTAATATAAAAAAATCATATTGGATTCATCTTCAAGACATTTTCTCCAACTTTGCATAAATCTTATGTTTATATGATTGTGATATTCTCTCCTACACAAAAATCTTGCACCATTTTATGGCCTTTAATCCAATTGAATCCAATTCTATTTTTTAATTCATCTATCCCTCATCAATTTCTTTAACATATGAAATTTTTTCCTCCTTTGCACTACTACATTGATATTTGATAGAAAAACATAATTTTCAATAGTAGAGGAAACCAACTCGTAAAGAGAAGTCACTATAAATAATTGTGCTAAATGTTGTAAACTTTGTGAGCATATTTCCTACATGTGAAAAATTAGGAGCTTTGAAGTGAGACACATATAAAAATGGAGGAATTGTGGTTAGTACACACAAACTATTTTATAGAATTCCTAAAGGATATTTAGAGTCTTGTAGAATGTGGGTGGAGCCGCTTAGATCCCCTCGTACATCACCTCTCCAATTTTATTTAGGTATGGTTTTCTCTCTCCTCTAGCCTAATTCTCATTTTTTCCCATTCATATTCATTTTAAAATTTTAAAATAAAATAGTGGGGTGTGTTATTTGTATAAAAAAACATTATTTCCAACCTATCAAAAGTTTATTTTGCTAAACCGTAATGACCATCTATAGTGTTTAATATGATCCCACATTGCGTTGAGCCTAGTTGAAACTTAGAAAAATAAATTTGGTAATTATATTCTCCAGAGTTGTGAGTCTAACATGAGTTTTTGCTTAAACACTACTCTTACATGCCCTTGTAAAATTAAATGAAAGTCACTTTAAAACCAAAGTGTAAAATAGCTTTGAAGTCAAGGTTTGATCATGTTCCCTAGTAATATGGAATGTCACATCCACATATAAAATAACTTTAGATGATAATTTGATTCATTAATAAAATGTGTTTAAGATCCCCATTGGCTATTTTCACAGCTTGGAATAGTTTCCAAAAGTTGGAAAGTGGTTTTAGTTTTGGCTCGCGGTTTAGGGATATTTATTGGGAAATGAATTTATACCACCACATCCTCTATATTTTCACCATGAAAATTGTAATCAACATTTTTGTGTTAAAAAAACTACTTTGGGAGTTATTTTTGCAAGTGGGTTTTGTAGGCCATTAGTCATTTTGTAGTAAGGACGAACATGCACATTCGCGATAATCGGCTCTTAAAAGGTAGGCATATATTGAGCACTGGTTGGTAGAAATGAATTGCCCTTATTTTGAGGGTTTATCTAAGGGTAGTAAATTGGAATTGAAAAAATGTGTTTGAGTCAGGACATTCTTTTTTGAACTTTGTTTCGTAGTCACTCTAGCTGAATTGGGCACTTTTGATAAACTTGCATCAATAACTGGAAAATTATCATGGGACCCCCTTTTTCCTTATAACTACTTGAGAGATCTTAGGACACATTCACGAGACCAGTATGGAACCCCTGTTAGTCATTTTCTTAAAGAATTTTACTTTAGGATGATTTTTTTATATATTCTCTCTCTCTAAAGTTGAAAATGCATTTAAACTGAATATGTACTTATTACCCTCTCCAACTACATGTAAGAGTTTTTATATCATTGTGAATGGAAAATATGCATACATGAAATGTGTTAGATCATAGGATTTTTTCATGCCATCTATCTCGGTTTACCATGCTTTTGGTTGTAGGTACCTTAGACAAAAGGATTTAGTAGTGTTATTATGTTGTTTTTCAATAACATGTATATTTTGAATGTATGTAGTTGTTATTGAAATTTGGGCCTCATCTAGGTAATGATTAAGGGAAATATAATTTATTTATTACCTCAAGTGAAAACCGCATTTCATTTTGTAAGGAAACAATAATGGTGTAGTATTTGTAACTTCGTTGATTGATATTCATGTATGACTAGGAATATACTTTCTAAAGAATAATATATATTCATAGAAAGTAAAAGGGTGTCAACATGTCATAAGATAATAACAAGGTAATCTAAAAAAATAAGTAAATTTGATTTCATAATGTGGTGAAATAATAATACTTTGATCTTGTTGGTTCCTAGATTTACCCCTCGGGAAGAGGGATGAGACGCGAATGCAATGGGGAATGGGGCAAGGGAGTGCAACCTAAATTTGGTGTTGTTTTATAGTCGGGGATATGGTCTTCCTCTACTCACTTGCCAACTCTTCCCAAGGGATTAATAGGCGAGTAAGTGGAAAAATGGTTTGGCTAATTATTCCTATTATTTTTACTTTTATCCTAGTCATGGTGAGAGGACCCGAGATGTAGTTAGGGAAGCACGAGAGGTTGGGGCACGAAGTTAGGATAATATCCAAAAACCTCAAAAATAAAAAATCGGAACTAGGTGCAGCCACTGAATACAACGTTCACTCAAAATATTTTTCAATAAGCACTTCAGACCCCTAAGGACTCAATAGAGACTGCTAGGGGCAATTATAGTATGATCTACACCTTAACTCCAAGGATTTGCATAACTTGTGTCGTGTTATTGATGTATATTTTAGAATATGAATTAAAGCACTCTAAAGTTCATACGTTAATAGTTTTCTTCCACATGTGGACTCAAATGAGATAAACACAGGGTATGAGATCTACACTAGGATTTAGAGTACTTAGAAAAAGGGTTAATCAAATTTTGCGGGTTGAATAGAAACTTGGAACAAAAAGGGAAGTGGAACTGAGAACTCAGAAGTAACTGGGGAAAATTCATGGACAAAATTCCAACCATCACATATTTCTTCTATTATATGACGGTGAGGGGAAAATCAAATGGGCCTTTCATAGAACACTAGTTTGTAAGGAAGGCTCTGGGAAATCATGGGATCACGTTTCTTAATAACCTAGCTCAATACACCTAAGAATAGATCACCTTGTATAAATTATGTTGAACAATCTAGATCAAGGGACCCCAAGATTTTATAAGCATACCACCCAATCCTACTTAGTCCACAAGGAAATTTTTATAGGTTTTCAGAAATGACATCTCGAGGTACACCTAGAAGGCATCAATATCCTACACCATTCCTAGACAATATCTAAGTAGACACAGGGTGTTTTCAAATCAAATTACAGCCATAATTCACACAAAATCACAACAAAAGACACATATCATTCCACCCTCAACATCATTTCACAACAAGAACATGAAACACAACAAATCCTCATGAATTATCTAGGGTAAACCCATAAATATTAGGAAAAATAGGGGAAACATATATTAATGCTCTCGAGCATGTTAATGACTATATGCATACAATCACCTTAACATTAATTCCTATTAAGTGGGTTACATAGAAAAAAATATTCATCATAAGATTTTATCTTCTCCTCATTGATGATGTATCCAAAATTCCCTCTCGCTTTTCTTTGATAGCTTCCTGCCCTTTTTGCTAAGACCTCCTCTAAGGACATCCTCATTTCTCTAAACCTTGTTTTCTTCTTATATTTCCTTATCTGCTTAGGGTTTTAGATAATATTCTTCAGATTTCCAACAAACTATTACTATCCACAACTTCTTGGGGTCATCATGGGATAATGTAGATGATTCCTCACAAATGGCCTAAGAACTTTACTTATTATCACCGTGTAACTCATATGTCATCACGATGCGATAAATTTTTTTTTCAGATCATGTCACATTTAATATTATAATTTCCACATGTGTATAAGTATGACTTGGCCCAAAGACTTAATATGATAAGACATTCTTGAAATGTGTGGGCCTTTAATCATTCTTTGGCGACACGTTCCATATAAATAGCTGATCTTTATTTAAATTTCACATGTACCTATCAATCGGAATGGTATATGGTATTAATAGAGAAATAATTTTTGTACCACATTAGAATAAGTGTCATTCCTATTTAAACGGTTCACCAGACCTCTCATTCATTTCCTATATTTTACAGAGCCTTCGCTTTCCAATTTTGACCAACTATCTTGTTTCCATGTCTTCCTCATCCCCAACATTGAGATTTTTTTATGGATATCTTACTCACTTGGGTTAGGTTTTCTAGTTAATGGGGCCAAACAAAGCCCTTATCGGCATATTTTTAGTATTCTCGATAGTAAGATTGGACTCCCGATAGTTCTTCCCTAGAGAAGATGATTTTACCCTTTCTGCATAGACTATCAAAATTGTGTGCATCATGTTCCCTCTTTCAAACTTTCCCTTTCCATTTAGTCTTCCCGCAGTATCATATGAACACCGAGTAACTAGAATATCATTGGATTATCCACTTCCCATATTTTCATGAGAACCAAAGTGGCATATAAAGCCACTTATTACCATACTACCTTGCTTTGACCATGGAGCTTTTAGTGCCATACTTGCAGACCACCCAACAAGAAGAAGAATAACCTCTAAACTCGCCTTCAAGGAGGAAATAGAGAATAGGTTTTCAATATTAGAAAATCCTCTAGCTAAGGTATGGTCTATAATGAGTGCGTGAACATTCCTCCTAAGAAAATAAAGATCATGAGGGAAAGTTATTCCAGCTAAACCACTCATTTATCTACAACTTGGCTCTCTTTTGTCATGAATACCAAGGCATATATAAGATGGGGACTTCCCTCTCGAGTCGGTGAACTCACTTTGAAAACAAAAGAGAGCTTACCCATATTTTGAATGGGCCATGGGTGAGATTCCAAGAGCTACTTGAGAGAGGGCAAGTCGTGGGGACTTATGAGTGTCATCCAATTTGTTTTTAGTGCAGTCACTCATGAGGAATTTATCCAATATAGGGATAGTCTGTTGAAATTTTCTCCAATGGTCCTGTGAAACTATGTCTTTAGAGGATTGACTACCATATTTTACCTTTATAAATTAGTTTGTATTTTAGAACATAGTGTATGTATGCTTATATGCTTTCAAGGGAAGGGGACCCTAAAGTAGAACCCCATTTTTCTCATGATATTTTTTATTATTAATTTCCCTTCTCTTTTTTAAATATATGAGATGTGTAAATATTCTTTCATTAAAATCATTTCAGACATGTCGTGTACTTCCTTGTTTTATTTTCTTGTAATGAGAACGACCCCAAAAAATAAAAAAATTCCACCATGTTGTTGAACTTTCTTATATCGTACACAACCGCACGTCATCACGAGAGATAAAAATGGGCATTCACTACCTCACTTACCCTTAGCCCCTTCAAAGCTTGAAAAGACTAATTTTCTCCTTTACTCTTTGTTTCATTTTGGTGACTAGGATCACAAAAAAATGCATGAAATGCATCAAAGTAAGGAAAAATAAAATCATACCTTGGGCCTTGAAATGGTTTTTTACTTTATTAGTCAGATAAGTACATTTTCCTCAGATGTCGAGGAAAAACCACCTTTTAAAAGTTTATCGGGAGTAGTCCAAAAATTGAAAAATCCCTTCCCTTATCGATATGGAAGTCGAAAACTTGACCAAACTCTAAAGTAAACCAAAGTATATTTCCAAGTTAGGCCTATAGCTCTAGAGATACCTTTCCCTCCAGCCTCGGGGAGAAACTGCCCCATCCTTACAATAGTAGCACTTAACATAAATAGCCCGAAGTCCCGACCTTGTATAAAAACACACTCTGTCATATTCATATAATTATGTGAAAATCCAGAAAAACTTCTAATAACAATGGGACCTTTTACATACTTAACCCTCTAACTATAGAAGATAATATCGATAGGAGAAATAATCTCCAAAATCTATCCCTCATCAATTTTTTCTCCTAAAAAATAGTTCGTGAGCAAAACAACGGAAAAGAAGACAGACATATATGGGTGCCAACATTGGCCCCTTCTCGTGGATGGACTCCCTATTCTGTGTCTAGAGAACACCAAAACACTACTAGAAGAAGAATACTATATTCATATCCTTTAGGAAATGGATTCAAAAGATAATCAAAACCTCCACTCATAACAGTGAGAGAGAGAGCAAAAAACCAACACAAGAAATGAAAAGGAAATTTACGCAACCGTACATTGTACAAATTAATGACCGGGTCCGAGAGGACCCATAAGCTTCCATCAGAATCCACCTGGATCCCACACAACATGTATGTGTCCACATAGGATATATAAGTTGGCACTCCAAATCTCAGAGGTAGTGATTCCAACCATTTCAAATGAAACATGGACTATCAACTAGTCACCATCCCCTAGAACCCCTTCATCTTGTAGAAGAAAAAACACATCTTCATTCATACCTATAGATCCACTTTTCTCACAAGGCACATTCCACTCATAAATAGTTCCCTTTTCATAACACACCATATGGTATAACAATCTTAGGATCTACATGTGTTCCTTAAGATGTCTAACAAATTTCTCCCTTTTAAGAGAAGATAAATATCCATTCATCTAATCCCTTTTAAACTTAATATAGGAATAAATTAAAAAATCAAAATACTCACCTTTACTTACATTTGTCATACCCATTTTTTAGAAGATATTATCTGTTCACATTGTATCCTTCTTAATAGGCGAGGAACCAATGCCAAACTTCACACACCTATCGGTATCACTCTTTGAAGGAAAGGGACTAATCTGAATTTGAAACTCATGCAATCCTCAGGTGAGGTAACTTGTTGCATCCCCAAATATTTGGGAAACCAAGAGTGCTCCACCAATTGATCAGAAAATAAGGGATCATGAACATCCACTCCTGACTTCATAGAAAACAAAACACTAACCCCTCCTAGAGACAAAGCCAAATCACCGTTCCCATACCTTTCATTTACTGATACAAAATTATTAACATAATCAACACTAAAGTGAGATCCCTAATTATCCATGTCTACATGGTGTGCATGATCTATCCTAGATTTATCTAGTATTTCATGTCTCACTCCAAACTAGTTTTCCTTCTCCACTACTACATCAAGCAATGCACATGTATCTTCCATAGAGGGAACACTCCCGTTATACTTTTAATCATTTCATCGTTTAATCAAGAAAATTTGTGAGTAGAAGAAATAAAACCAGAGCCTACACCCACTATATCAATACTTCTTATGAGAAAATGACATACTCTAGAAAAGAAATCCCAAAATTCATCGATGTTCGGCACACAAAAGATCAGTGGAAGATACCCACCATCATGGTCTCAGCAGGGATCATGTGGAACAAATTTTCCTTCAGTGCCTATTTTTGATATTTCAACAAGAAACACACTATCCAAATCACGGGGGTATGGGGCATAAAGCTTTGATTTCACCACACACCAGCATAACCAACCTAATCATTTTGATCAATACAATCTTCAACCAATGCCTTAATAACTCGATACATGCTCTATAGTGTCAATTTCTTCATTCTTAAATAACATGAACCTTCTTTATCCAAATGAACCCATGGCATCTCCACTACACTCATTAAAAAGGGAAGCATGTTCATCACTAAATTGATTTCCAAATACTATTACCATTTCCATATAGGAACACATAGATCCCTAAGTTAAGGAACTAAACCATTCCCTAGCATCTTCTTGCAGTGTTTGCACAAATAACCTCATAAAAATATCTTCATAAGTTATTTGGTATTCATGTAGTATGTCCTCAAATAGGGAAAGATATTGTTCCATAGAAGTATTTCCATATCCTTGAAATGCAGGGAAGTCTAATCCTAGTTCCAAAAAGGATCTAAAGGGGTTATCCACATATTTTTCCAAAGTCAAGTGGTCTTAATGTATTTGGTTTAAAAGGGACTCTAGAAGGAACACAAAGCTCATCACTATCACAGATACCTATGGAATACTTCACATAGAAATAATTTTTACCAATAAATACACACCTTATGATGTCCAAAACATTAAACACATAGTTAAACAAGACACGTAAATTTAGTTGTAAAAGATCAGGATGAAAAAAATTGGACTACTATAAACCAAAAGATAACAAAGTCACCAATAAAGTGATAACTCTAGAAAAATAAAACACACAAAAACATGAGAGTAAATCACAACTAAAAATGATTCTCCAAATGTTAGATGGAACAAGATAATAAGGTTAAACCAAAAAAACCCAAATGAGTACCAAATGTAGGGTCCCTAAAAATGGAACTAGAAAAGAGTTAATTCTCAGATTTACCCTCCGGGTGAGAGGTATGAGACATGAATGTAAAGGGGAATGGGGGGAGGGAGTGAGACCCAAATGTGGTGCCATTTTATAGCTAGGGATATGGTCTTCCTTTTCTCTCCCTCTCACTCTTCTCGAGGGAGTAATGGGGAGGCACCTGGACAAAGGGTGTGGTTGATTGTCCCTAATGTTTTTGAATTCTTCCCTAGTTAGGGTGAGAGGACCCAAGATGTGGTCAAGGGAGCACAGAGGTTGGGGCACGAAATCAAGGTAATATCGTAAAACCTCAAAAATAAAAAACTATAACTATATGTAGCCATCGAATACAACGTCAACTTGAAAGAGTGGTCACTAAGTGTTGTAGATGCTCGAGGGATTGATAGGGACCACTAGGGTCAGTTCTAGTATGATCTACATCTTAACTCCAAGGATTTTTATAACTTGTTTTAGGTTAATGATGTATAATTTGGAATATGATTAAAAGAACTCTAAATTTCATACATTAATATGGTACTTCCACATGTAGAATCAAATGAGATAAACAGGGGATGAGATCTACACCAGATTTAGAGTAATTAGAAAAACATTTAATCAAATTCTTTGGGTTGAAGAGAAACTTGGAACAAAAGGAAAGTGGAACCAGAACTCAAAAGTAACTAGGAAAATTCATGGATATAATGCTAGCCATCACATATTTCTTCTATTACATGACGGCAGGAGGAAATCAAATGGGCCTTTCATAGAACATTGGTTTGTAGGGAAGGCTTCGGGAAAGCATGGGATCTAGATTCCTGATAACCTAGCTTAGTACACCTAAGGATAGATTACCCCATGTAAATTATGCCAAAAAATATAGATCAAGGGACCCTTAATATTTAATAAGCATACCACCCGATCTTACTTAGTCTACAGGAAATTTTTATAGGTTTTCATAAATGAATCTTCCAGTACACCTAGAAGGCATTGATATCTTACAAAGTATTCCTAGACAAGATATAAGTAGACATAGAATGTTTTCAAATAAAATTACAACCATAATTCACACAAAATCACAACAAGAAACACCTATCATTCCACCCTCAACATCATTTCACAACAAGAACATGAAACAAAACAAATCCTAGTAAATTATCCAGGGTGAACCCATAAATATTAGGAAAAAACAAGGGAGACATATATTAATGCTCTCAAATCCTGTTAATGATTGTACACATGCAATCACCTTAACATTAATTCATTATAACCAAGTCGGTGTCTAAATTTGTATGCAAAAGGAGAAAGATAATCATATTTAACAATACTTCTTCCTAAGAAAACATACTAAAATTAAACTTGCATGAAAAGGAAACACACATCAACTAAATTACTGAAATAAATCTGCAGTAAATAAACTATGCCAGAAATAACAAAAATCCTCCTCCTTAGGGAAGAGTGTATTTTGGCCATTCTCTTCCCTTCGAATTTGGAGCAACTATAATTAACTTTTAAAATTACACTTGTATTGACTCAAAACTGATTTACAAAATATGTCCCCCTTTCCAAATATATGGAAAAGGTATTTATAAACATTATTCCTAGTTTACTTATTCCACACTCCAAGAACTAACTACCTATTCTTGGGTGAATTTATTCAAAGAAATAAATACTAAAAAAATTGACTACAACAACCCACTTATCATGGAGAATATTTCCACAACTCGTCCCTTTAATCTAGGAACACAAAGTGGGAGGGTACTTATTCAACATTCCTAATATTATTCCACTATTTCCTCATCCTTGAAACATAAAAAAATTAAGTCTGTAAGTCTATGAATTTGAATTCTTCTCGGAATGCCGCATGTATGCATGAATTTGGATTGCCACATGTTTGGATCTATATTCTTTCTTGATAACGTGGAAGAAAAGAGTGGACTAAAAATTTTGGTGCTCCTTTACATTAATTTGGAACAAACCAAATTACTTTCACTAGCTTGGTATTTCCGTAGATGCACTTGGCATTTCCATAGCTAAATGTAATTTTTCTATAGCATAAATCTAGTAGTAATCTATGAATAGTTGGGATTTCGTAACTACGTGAAGAGTTTTGATAGATTTGATCTATGAACTTGGAGTAGAGTTGATTATGACCTAATTTATACATGATATTACATTCTAACTTAGAGTAAATATTAGGAAATAACAACAATTAGATTGCAAATAGATTTCTAAAGAGATGATAAGATAAATTCTATATTCTACCTTAAATATGTTATCCATTATTAAAACTACATCTAAATTCACTTAAAAGATTTATTTTAAGAGAGATAATAAGAGTGCTATTTGGTGATATAATGAGACATATTTTGGTCTCATCATTTCCCCACACTTAACTTATTGCATGCCCTCATGCAAGCTACTAATCTTCCTATAGAATCTGATTTTGTCAATACTTCTACATCTTTCAAATTGTCTTCTCCTTTTTCATGATAATAGCAAACTAAGATTCTAGAAGTAAAATTTTTACTTCTTTCTTATTCATGCTCTCATGAGGTTTTTCGTAGATAATGTAGAGATATTTTTCCCCCACACTTAGCTTTGTGCATGCCCTCATGCAAACTATTTTTTTATTGAGCAACTTATAGATCCCAATTGTTGTAAACTAGAAAGATGTCATTTGCATCATTTGCTTTGTTACTTGACTTGATCAGCACATGTAGATCTTGAAAAATTTCTCTCTTTTTTCTTTCTTTTTTTTGTAAGATTTCGAGAAGTGAATCTATTTGTAATTAAAACAACAAATAACAATATTCGAGAATAGAAAAATAGAAGTTACCATACCATACTTAGTATTTATCCTTGCTTTCATCATGTTGTATAATCGTGATTTCCATTTGTAGCTAAAAATATATATATGAAGTCAAGGCCTCTGCGCAAGATATAAATTTTCAATAGTAAATAATTTCATCAACCAAGTCAACATAAGAGAAGCAATCATAGGGATCCAACAAATACTTTGAAGTGAAAAAAATTAGTTTTTGTTTTCTTTTTTTTTTTTTTTTTTTTATAGTAATTGGCCATCTAGTAAATGGGTTTTCTAACCAATCACTATCCTTTTGAGAAATGTCAACATGATGGAAAATTAGGAAGCAATCTTCCAAATTTTTTGCAGCATCCAACCATCTTATAAAGCCGATAATGTAGCCAAATTAAGAACAAACCAGATATACTGCAAATAATATGAACTCCAAAAGAAAATAGATCTCCTTATTTGTTCTCAAATAATGAATTAAAATTTTTCCTAAATAGGAAAACAACTCCCAACTCAAGTTGCCAAGTAAAATCTAGCTAACTCTGACTAAATCTACTCTAGGTGGCGGAAATTACTATTTTTTAGCAGTTTACTAGAACCTGCTATTCTTAGTAAGTTCGCATGCTTATTCCTACGGGCACATAAATTTCCACGCATCTTCTACATCCCTAAATTAGAGGAATTTCCAACTTTCTAACTCATAATGCAATTAATAGACTAAAATTAACTAATGCTCAAAAATAGGAAAAAACCAAACTATAACTTAAATCCTAATTTTTGCCTCAAGATGGTGGATTTAGGGCCCGAAAACGTGTCAAAAACTTTCCCCAACTGGTAGGGTGGGTTGCCGCTACATTCATCTCATTGAAACACGTGGTTTCAAAAAAAGGACTCAAATGGACACCCGGAGCTCAAGTTATGACCTTGTCAAGTTCCTGCTAATTCTGGCGCATCATTCTCCCCTGCTTGAAAAAACGTAGCTCCTACAAGTTGTCTTCTTCAAACTGCTTCCATTTATCTACATCCAACTTCTGAATCTCCCACTCTATGACCCAAGTATTTTCCTCTTGTTCCAGTCCTTTCCAATGTACCAAATATTTGTTGTATTTCCCATTTCGTGTGTCCATTGTTTTCTTATCTAGAATCTGATCCACTTCTTCTTTCTTCTTCACCGGAACCTACTGCCTCCAATCTACTACTTCCTCAATAACATCCCCTTCTACACCATCCCCATGAAAAGAATACAAATTTGAAACATTAAACACTAGAGAAATATCAAAATTCCCTGGCAATTCTACCTCATAAGCATTATCGTTTATTTTTTTCACAATTTTGCAGGGACCAATCTTCTTGTACTTCAGCTTGTTATAGGTTCCTCTTGGAAACCTTTCCTTCCATAGATATACCATAACCAACTCACCAATTGTAAATACCTTTCTCCGTCTGTGCACATCTGCTATTTCTTTATACTTATCATTACTATTTTGTAGCTTCTTCTCGCACTTCTTCCTGCAATTGTTGTATATGTTCGGCAAATGCTTCTGCATCATCACTGACTCTGCCATCAACTGGTAGTTGTACCAAATATAACACCCCGTTTGGATTACTCCCATACACAATTGAAAATGGAGAATTTCATGTGGATCTGTTTATGGAACTGTTATATGCAAACTCAGCTTGTGGTAATGCTAAGTCCCATTGTTTCGGCTTTTCCCCAACAATGCACCTTAACAGGTTTCCCAAACTCCTATTTACCACCTCTGTTTTCCCATCAGTCTACGGATGATAGGCACTACTAAACTGTAGTTGAGTTCCAAATTTCTTCCATAAAGTCCGCTAGAAGTGACTTAAGAACCTTGTGTCCCTATCTGAAGTAATGGTTTTGGAACACCATGCAAACGAACAAATTCTCTAAAAACAAATCTGCTACGCCTGTTGCATCACTTGTTTTCTTGCAGGAAATAAAATGAACCATCTTAGAAAACCTATCAACAACCAAAAAAATTGAGTCATTACCTTGTTGTGTTTTTGGTAATCCCAAAACAAAATCCATACTCAGATCTGTCCACGACCCTTTAGGAACAAGCAACGGCATATACAACCCTGTATTCTATGCATGGCCTTTCAAGACTTGGCAAATTCTACACCTCTCCACATATCTTACCACATCTCTTTTCAACTTTGGCCGATAGTATTTGTCTACTACCAAGGCTATCGTCTTATCTTTACCCAAATGCCCAGCCAACCCTCCGCTATGCAACTATTTCACTATATTCTCTCTCATAGACCCAAATGGAATACATAGTTGGTGTCCCTTAAATAGGTAGCCATCCTATAAAATATACTCATCCAGGACATCTCCTGCATTATCTAACAATGGACTAATTAGTCTTTCAACAATATCCTTGAAATCAGAATCAAAAGAATACAAACCCTTTATTGCTTCAAAACCCACCACCTCATTTTCCATAGTGGTAAACAAAGTCACATGCCTACTCAATGCATCTACAACTTGATTATGTTTTCCAGATTTATGTTTTAGAGAAAAATTATATCCCTACAAAAATGATACCCACTTTGCATGCCTACTATTTAACTTCTTTTGGGTATTCACATACTTGTGACTATGTGGTCTCAAATAACACAAACTCCTTAGGCACTAAGTAATGCCTTCAATGCCTTAATGCTTGTACAATTGCATAAAATTCCACATCATAAGTAGAGTAGTTCTTTCTTACCTCATTCAGTTTCTCACTAAAGAAAGCTACTGGCTTTCCTCCTTGACTTAGAACAGCCCCAATACCCACATGTGAGGTGTCACAATCAACCTCAAACACTTTATCAAAATCTGGTAGTGCCAAAATGGGTGCCTCTGTCACCTTATTTTTCAAGAATTGAAAACTATCCTCAGCTGCCTTTGTCCACAAAAATTCCCTTCCTTTTGTGCAATCTGTTATAGGAGCTACAATACTACTGAAATTTTTAATAAATTTTCTATAAAATGTTGCTAGACCATGAAAGCTCCTTACCTCTATTATACTCCATGGGGTAGGCCATTCAATAATTGCCTTTATCTTTTCTGAGTCCATCTGTACCCCATCTGCTGAAATAATAAAGCCCAAGAATACCAAACTCTCTTGCATGAATGTGCACTTCTTCATATTTGCATAGAGTTTCTCTTTCCTTAACACTTCAAATACCAACCTTAGATGCCTCAAATGTTCTTCTTTAGTTTTACTAAAGATCAAGATATCATCAAAATAAACCACAAAAAACTTACCATTATACTCCCATAGCACGGTGTTCATCAATCTCATAAAAGTACTAGGTGCATTGGATAACTCGAATGGCATCACCAACCACTCATATAATCCATTACCTGTCTTGAATGTTGTTTTCCACTTTTCTCCTTCTTTGATCCAAATCTGATGATAACCACTTCAAAGATCAATCTTGGTGAAATACTTAGATCCAACAAGCACATCCATCATATCATCAAGGTGACGTATTGGGAACCGATACTTGATTGTAATTTTATTGATCGCTCTACTATCCGTGCACATTCTCCATGTTCCATCCTTCTTTGGTGTTAATAAATCTGGTGTTGCACATGGACTCATGCTCTCCCTTACGACCTCCTTTCACACGAGCTCTACCACTTGCCTATTTAACTCTACATGCAATGTCGGGTTCATCCTATAAGCCACTTGATTTGGGAGTGAAGACCCTGGAATCAAATCAATGTGGTGTTGAATATCTCTTTTGGGTGGTAATCCATCTGGTAGCTCATCAGGAATAACATCTAAAAATTCTTCTATTAATTCTAATGTTTCTATTGGTATTTGAGCACTTACAAGTTCATCCTTATTTACAACTATTTCATAACAAAAACTGGTTGCCTTTGCCTCCTTCACAAATTCCTTTGCAGAAAGCACATTTTCAGCCTTCCCCTCTTCTTTAAGAGGTAGCAAAAATATTTTTGTGCCATCCTTCCGAGAAAGTATAAGTATTCTTTCCCCATCATGAATAAATTTTCTATCAAATTGCCATGGTCTTCCTAGTAGCATATGACATACATCCATAGGAATAACATCACACTAAAGCTCATCCTTATAACTGTTCCTAATAGAAAAGCTTATTAAACATCTCTTATCAATAGTAACTTCATTACCCTTCTTAAACCATGCAATACGATAAGGGTTAGGATTCTTCTCACAATGCAGACCCAATTTATCGACCATCTCATTTGAAACCATGTTCTCACAACTACCACCATCAATAATAACATTACATACCTTTCCTCCTGAAGTGCATCTTGTTCTGAAAATATTTGTATGCAGCCATGCATCCCCCTTGACCTCCTTTCTTAGAGTAAGCATCATCCTCTTGATCATCAGAGTTTCTCCAACATCTGGTGGAATTTCCAGGTCCTGTTCATCTTCTACTTTCTTAGCTTCAACAAGATTTACTCTTGGAGCATCTCCTTTCCTTTTGTCATGTGTATAAGTATGTGGGCATTCAAAATCTCGATGCCCTTCTTCACCACATCTGTAACAAACAAATGGTCTTCGTGGAGCCTCCCATCCTCTATCGCCAACATATCCTCTGCCCCTAGGAAATCCTCTGCCTCTTTGTTGATTTTGGAAATCTTGTCTCGTATCCTCTTGCTTTTCCAATCCACAAGATGATTCTCCCCTATCTTGTCTGAAACCAGCTCATCCCCAAAAGTAAGTTGAGGCCTCCCTATTCATTCCAAGTGATCTCCTAAAACTTTGATGATTTTTTTTTCCTCAACCTTTAAGGCTAATTGATAGGTATCCTCCATGCTTTTAATCCTATGCATACTTATCTCATCTTGAATAGAAAATTTTAATCCATTAACATACCTTGCAGCCATTTTTTCCTCAGTTTTTTCATGCTCTACAAGAATGGACAAATTATAGAATTCATCTGTATTCTTGCACTTTGTTTGTAAGTTTTGTCTCGAGATTCTGAAACCTCCTATAAAGGGTTTGTGCATAATCCACAGGAGAAATTTATCTTTCAGCTTCTTCTCCATCTTACTCCACATCCTATTATTTCCCCTTTCTTGACGGCTCTTTCTATAGGTGATCCCACCATAACATAGCATGACCTTTCAATTTCGTGCATGCAAATTTTACCTTCTTTTCTTCTGACATAGCCTTCCACTCAAAAAAATTTCCCATACTAGTCAACCAATCTATCACTCCTCTGGTTTTAGACTACCACCATACTCAAACATCAACTCTTATCCCATAATTCTTTCCTTCTAATGCTAGAAGCGTCCTTTCTTCAAAAGCTAATGGTGGTGCTTGTGTTTCCTCCTCTTCAAAAACTTCTTCATTTGTGTCATCTCCACCTTGATTTCCTCTCTAGGTTATCATTGCAGCAAGCGCAACAACTTGTCTCTGTAGATCTTGCATATTTCTATTCATCTGGCAATACCACCTCCTCTTCCTCTTCCTCTTCCTGCCATTTAAAAAAAAAAATACTTCGAACCAGCTCTGATACCAGATAATGTAGCCAAATTAAGAACAAACCAGATATACTGCAAATAATATGAACTCCAAAAGAAAATATATCTCCTTCTTTGTTCTTAAATAATGAATTACAATGTTTCCTAAATAGGAAAACAACTCCCAACTTGATTTGCCAAGTAAACTCTAGCTAACTCTGACTAAATCTACTCTAGGTGGCGGAAATTACTATTTTTAGTAGTTTACTAGAACTTGTTATTCTTAGTAAGTTCGCATGCTTATTCCTACGGGCACAAAAATTTCCATGCATCTTCTACATCCCTAAATTAGAGGAATTTCCAAATTTCTAACTCATAATGCAATTAATAGACTAAAATTAACTAATGCTCAAAAATAGGAAAAAATCGAACTATAACTTAAATCCTAATTTTCGGCCTCAAGATGGCAGATTTCAGGCCCAAAAACGTGTCAAAAACTTTCCCCAAATGGTAGGGCAGGTTACCCCTGTGTTCATCTCATTGAAACACGTGGTTTAAAAAAAATAGACTCAAACGGACACCTAGAGCTCAAGTTATGACGTTGTCAAGTTCCTGCTAATTCCAGCGCATCACCTGATTATAGTCTTCAACTTCTCCTTCAAAATGTAACCTTTGTGATCTGAGAACAATATACAGCCATTGAAACAAATGTCTTCTTTTGCAGAGAATCAATCAGCCCTTGGAATCCTCATATGATGAGTGCTCCATGAAGTGATGAACTACTTTGAACAAAGCAACTGCTTAGAAGCTTATGTTGTCACCAAATTATGAGCAAATGAAATACAAATATTAATGTATTAGATAAAAAAATATCAAAAAACTTCATTTGTCTGAGGTATGGTTTGGCATAGGAGAAAACTTTGGCTATAATTGTTTCTTTGAAGAGTTAGGTGTACATGACAAATAAGAAGTTGAGAAACAATGGTAAACTATTCGGGAAATGAGATGGTTCAAGGAATTCTTCATTTATTGGGAATGGATGGTTTATTATGAGAGGTTGTGGGTATGATCCCTAAATACAAATGGTATGTTGGCATTTCAATTAGCATATATTGGTTGATATAGTATTTTCCTACAATCGTTAGAAATATTAACATTAACTACTACATATTGGATGAATTTTTGGTGGTTCCAGAAGTTGGGAAAATGAGTTTTAGGAAAAATAAAAAAACTGAGACAGAGAGGGTAGCATGTAATGAATCAGGTACTGAAAATGAGGAGTAGTAGAATATTACTTACATGCATCATAATATTATTTTTTAAATAAAAAAATAGTCTTCAACATGTTATGTTTTTTTAGCAACATTCATTCAAACTACGATATCTTGGTCATTTCTCAATGAAAAATGAGGAATTAAAAATGATCTAGAAATCTCATGTCATGTAGAAAACAAGCCAAAAATAATTTGAGCTACTTCTTTGTGAGTCATGAGTAATTTTCATATGGAAAACGTTGCCATTTTTCACATAAAAACTCCTTATCAGCTGAATCTTTTTCTTTGACCTCCACTGCAATGCCCCATTTCTTTTTGAATTTTTCCTCCTAATCTACTTGCACAAATAATCCACAAAAATATTTTTCTCTTTTAACCTGCACAAAGTTAGTTTTTTTATGCATTTCTTGCATGCATGAAATGTTATTTAATCTTTTCGAAGTAATACATGCAAAAATAAATATTTTTTTATTAATGAGATAAAAGGGTTAAGGGGACCCTGCCCCAATACATATGGAGATAAATTTATTGCACTAAAGAAACAATTAGATTCATCCTTTGTCACAAGGCACTATAATGAAACAAATAACGGTAGAATAGAAAAAACTTAACCAAGATATCCCTTCCCATGGGATCTTAACTTCCTTTCAAAGGCATCATTTACAATTTTCCCTTTCTTATTTTGACCCATTATAGTCCAGCCCACTTCGATATTCAGATATTCATTTTCATTTCTATGAACTGGTATTTCAAATTACTCTTTCTCCACTTGAACTTGGAGATATATTGAAACTAAAGTTAGAGAGTTTCCATCGAGTGAAATAGAAGAAATATGAGGAGCAGGCTCCTTGTTCTTAGAGATTGAATCATCCTTGCTCTCTGAATCCACCTCTTAATCAATATCCAATGGACCTTTAACAACTAAGTGACAAGAGTCAGAATTCTTCCACCATGAGATTCTACTCTTGATAGGTTTCCTCACAACCTGACAATCTGAAGCTAAGTGTCCGAGAGAGAAACAAGTTCTACATCTAAAGGGAAACCCTTCATAGTCTAAATTCTGAATCCAAATCTTTTCCTCCACTTTCAGCTCAATTGATGCAGGGAAATCTATAGAAATATTCAAGTCCACCAATATATGGGCATAAGAGGTGTAGTCGTAGGCCAAATTCCTTGGGTCAATAGCCATACATTTACCCAAAGTATTCCCAATTGACAAAGAAGCAATTCTCACTCCAAAACTGGAGGGGCGATTTGGTAAATAGACCCAAATAGGCTTAACATAGAAAGTTTCAGTCATTGGGTTAAAGAGAGGGAACCAAGGTTTCATCAACAAAAAATGGGATTGAAAATCCCAAACTTTACCAAAAATCTCATCCTTATCAGGTGTTTCAGCAAAAACAATAATGAAGAAACCTCTGGATTGAGGGTAAATGTCCAATTTACCTGACATGAGAGGCCTCCAGTGAGTTGAGATCCAATCATGCAATGTCGGGAGCCCAGGGCAGAAATTGTTAAATCTGCATATCAATCCATTTTGCTTGAAATAAGTCTCGGATTTCAGAACCTCTACACCAAAGTGTACAACAGAGGATTCTTTACAAAAGCCATAGGCTTAGAAGGGGTAGATCTAGCAATAGCCACGAAACTCTATTTTTCCCCCTTTGAGATAGGGTCGATTTCCTTGTTTGCAATCGGATTTAATAGACCAAGCTCCCCAAAACTACCAGATACAAGGGAAGATGATTTGTCACGATTCTGAGCACATCCTATGAACATAACCTTTCCTGGGGCAACAGATCCACCATGTTTTGATCCAAAGAACTTCTTCCCGTCTAACGCCAACTTCCTCCTTTCTAGCACTGACTCCATCCTTTCCAGCCCTAGGGTTAGGGAAAAAATGCAAAACACATTTTTCAACTCCATTAAGGATTCTAAACAAATAATTTTAAACATTATAAAAAATAAAAATAAATATTTTAGAATAGGAAACCCAAATCAATTTAGACCGTACAAAAATATATACTTTTACAATTTTTATAAATATTAAGAAAACTTATCATCAAACTCCTATTGTATCCATTCCATCACACCAAAATACATGGGTAAATAGCCATTGTAATTTTTTTGTATATAGGAAATGGAAGTAGATATAGATTTTATTTGATGATAATGCATTTTTATTATGAATTTTCATCCATATGCTTTGATTAAGGTAGTCAATCTTATCAACAAGCTATAATATCATATTGAAATGATCAATATGAATATAATAGAAATATTTCTTAATAGAATAAATAATTGCATAAACACATGTCTAGATGGACTAATATGAAATGGTGTTTCCATTTTATTGATGGTGGGGTTTCTTTTGGAAATATCCATCAAGTTTCTAAATCTAATCTGTAGAAATAAAATTTAATCTATTTGCATAAAATAAATTTGTAAAAATAAAATTGTAGGAAAAGAAATTATAAATAAGCTATTGAATAAGAATCTCTTGTCACAAATCTTGGTAAGAGGTATTCTACTCGCACTAGAATACTCTTTTAAAAAAAAATTAGTCTCCTACTAACACTATAGTCCCCTGTAATGGCGCCAAAAATGAAGGGTCATTGTATTGTCACCATTTAACCAACTCATAGACAAGTTTGTGTCATTATTGTTTCACCATTTTCTTTACATTTTGAATGTGAAAAAATAGATAAGGGTGTGATTCAAGGAGGAATACCTATTATGATGGTTGGTTTGAAGGTTGTGCCCACGTTCTGACTTCTTGATCCAATGTTGACTATGAGAGCTTCCTTTTGGCTAGGAGGAACTACCTAAAATAGAAAACAAGACCACCAAAGAAGAGTTAAATAATATATGACAGTGGACTGCCTAGCATATGCTAGATCTAGGAAGTGTGATACTTCCTAGAGGGATGTGTTTTTGTGCAAATGTGCAACAAGGAAATTGAAAATTTCCAAGCATGACAACGATACCCCAGTGTTAAGTTTTTCAAGTCCCATCATTCCAAGACACCCCAAGTCTGTCCATTCAGTCCAAATGACCTCCTAAATAATGTTATCTCATCCCCTAGGTGATTTAGAGAAGTCTATTCATTCTCCCTAGGTGATTTTAGGGATTTCTGAAAAGATACTATCTTCTGGCAGTATTGGGAAGGGTTATCGCTGGCCTTCCCAGGATTGGATCAACCCCTTGGGGAAGAAAAGAAGGGTGAAATTAAAAATGGAGCTGAAAATAAAACCTTAGAACATCATAGAAATTATTTTGGAAGGTTTTGGGAAGTTTTGAGAAACTTGGAGCAGTTTGAGAAAAATTAGGGTTCACAAGCCTAAGTTTGTACACGTGCCTAAAATAGCTACTAGGCTTCAAAAGATAATTCTTGGAGCTCAAGATGGATTTAGGAGAAAAACAAAATACCTCTGGAAATAGGATTCAAATACTTTCATGATGGTGAAATTATATTTTTCACAACACCTTGGCACATAGTATTGGCAGGCATTTTTTATCAAGTACAAGTGGAGTCTCAAATCAAAATCTGAGTTTTAAGGGATCAGATGAATGAAAAAATAACTGAAACCCCCACCATTAGATTCAAAAGGCAATTTATAGTTAGGATCATATAAAATTTCACCAATAAATTCCACCAAGAGTTCAAGTTATCTTCTTTCTAAGTTGCCCTCTCAAAGGCAGTTTGGGACTTAGTCATTTTTCGGAGGACACGTGTCAGCACCAAGAGCCTAATAGGATTTCATGTCCCCAACGTCCCTAAGGTTAGGTACACCAACCATTGAAAAATTCACCCAACCCCCATGTGACCTTTTGGAGCCTCATGTGACCTCTAGACTTGACAATTCAGCCCCCATGCATTTTTGAGATTCCACTCCTGCCGCTTCGGATCAAATGCCACATGTCAGCTCTAGGGCCACCATGGAAAATGATGTCCCTTATTTCCCTAAGATTAGGAACATAAAATCTTGAAAAATTTCTCATCCCCTATGGGGAGCCTTTTGGACATCCATGTGACCTCCAGACTTGACAATTCAGCCCCCAGGTGCATTTTTGGAGCATCCACTCCCTGCCGTCGGATCAAATGCCACGTGTCAGCTCCAAGACCACCATGGAAACTAATTTCCCTTATGTCCCTAAGGTGAGGGACATCATACATGGAAAAATGTTCCCAGCCCCCTATGGGGAGCCTTTTGGACATCCATGTGACCTGCTTTCAGCTCCCAGTGCTTTAAAGCAGCTTTTCTCACCTTCATTCCCTGCCATCGATCACCGCCACATGTTGTCCTCTTGACCACCATGGAATTTGATGTCCCTCACATCCCTGAGGTTAGGGACATCAAGCATGGAAAAATTCACCCAAGCTTCTCCTCTCATAATTTCAAAATTCAAAATCACAGAGAAAACTTCATAGCTTCTTCGTGGCTAGTTTGATCGTGGGGTGTGCCCTTTACCACCCATATTTTTTGTGGATAGGCTGTAATATTTTATATTAAGTACTATAGACTATTTCATCAAAAATAAATTCAAAATCTAATTGCCACTCGGTGCTTCTTAGTTCTTCCACTGCTTCCACTCCAAAGGCACGGATAAAATTCATCCTTCCTCTCGCAACTCTCCTCCATCACTCCACCATTACAAAAAAACTAGACCTTCCGTAGAGATAATTAAATTCACTCCACAAAAGCACGCAAGCCCTAGAAGGATAATTAGATAAAACATAGAAGGAGAAGCACAAAACAAAGAAAGAGAAGCATAGAGAAAACTTCATAGCATGAAACAACAAGTTATATTTTTTGTTCATTCCTCTACCCAAGGCCATCAAGAAGACACCTTCAAACTATCCTCTCATGCACCAGAGCATCTACAATTAAGAAATCTCCTTTCCAGCTCAACGAAGAAAGAAGTGGGATTTCCAGTCAAACTGGTTATTGGATTGAAGTAAGATCACACATGAAGCACTAGAAGAAAAACCCCACATCAAAAATATAATTTTCTTCACAAATAGAGGAAAAAACCAAACCTATAATTTTGAGGTCCATTAATGGTTGTTGTACATAGAAGCATTGTCAGGTCTGAAAATTGAAACTTTAAAATCTCTTGGAATATTAAACGAGTAGGCCCAAAATTTTAGAGGGGCGATATTGGGAAAAAACCCATATCAAAAACTTTGTTACATGTCAATCCGACCTCCGTAAGAAAACTTTCTAAAAATAACAAGCCTACTACATATGAACTGCTATTTTGGAAAATACATCGATAGAAGAACTTGTGAAGGAGGCGAAGAAATTAGAGATGCAATACAACCAAGAACTCACCAGAATGGGCATTTTTGTCACTTACTAAAAATATAAAGTGGGCCCACGAGCACCTTCTAAAAATAGAAAGTTGATCCAGAAGGAACGAGGAACACATGGAGAAAGAGGAATCAAGGTCACAACACTCAGTACAAGTTCCAAGGACTTTATTTTTCACACTTACTAAAAATAGTGAGTTGATTTTTCTAAGGGAGACATGAAGCCGAAGTGGACGGGTCAGAAGCCAACACAACCCTTCGCCTGTGAATATAATGTGGAAGACATCGATGTCTTGTGCATAGGCCTTGATGACCTTAAGACTCACATGGCCTTCAAGGACCGAAGGATGATCGAAGGAAAAATATTCACAAGTGGCTTGTTTGCTATTTTAGGACACCTAGTTTCGTGTGATTCAAGAACTATTCCTATCCTACTCTTTCCACTACGAGCCCGAGACATGAACCATCCAATCTGACAATGGTACCATAATTGTGATCATCAGCAAACAATTCACTTAACTTGAGAGTGATTCGTGAGCCAATTTGAAAGAGTTTCACATTTTGCAAGGGATTTGAAGATTTAGAATTTCACTACATTTGGAGCTTTCCATTAGTGAGGATCAACTAAATTCATCGGGAAGGACATCTCTTCTTCTTCTTCTCTCTCTCTCTCTTTCTCTCTCCTCTTCTCCCCCCAACTTTCTCTGACTTTCCAATATTATAAGTTTGCATTAAGGTTGCACTTTTTCACATGTCCTAATGTTCCTAATGTAATAAGTCACCTTTATGTTATAAAAATGGACTTAAAGTTTCCTAGGAAGTTGAAAAGTTTTAAGTTTTACAAGGACATATGAAAAGGCATTGGGGGGTAAATGAAGATTAATATTCTACTCTATTAATTGTAATGCCATTCCCATTTCAAAGGGTTGGTGATTGATCTTGTAAACTCAAGAGTGCATTATACCTAGAGAAAGCAAAGGAGATAGCCATTTTCTTCTACTTTCCTCCACTCTCAAATTTCTTCCATTCTCACCCTATGTACAACTTTTCTTTAAGCTTTAATACAATAAGAAGGAGTTTGTAGCCTTTTTGATGAGGATATTTTAGAAACTTTGAGTTCACAATCTTATCTCATCTTGTTGCCATTTGTAGGGTTGTTTCTTCTCATAAATGTAGGAATCTGATTTTCTATCTACAGTATTAGTTCTCCAACCTCTTTTCTCACTCCCCTTTCCCACTCTTCAGAAAAATTCTTCCCTAGAAAAATATTTCTATTTTTTCCGTAGGTTCAATGGAGTGCCCCTATTGGATCCCCGATCAAAACGCCACCACATAAATCCAAATTTTCTTGTGCATGCATATACGGAAGTTACATCGGTTAAGTAGAGGGACTTAGATTCCCATAGCATTGGCAAGAAATCCACAAGTTTTTCCACTTGAAAATTTTTCTCACCAATAGTTTTTGGCACCCACCATGGGGCAAATTTAGCAGCATCTACACCTAATATATGACCACAAGGTCTGAAAATTAAAAAAAATTAAAAAAATAGTTCATGAAAATCCATTGCTAAAAGACACACTGCTGATTTCTACATGTGTCTTTTCACATTCCACATTGTCTTTCCATATTCCCATTGCAAAGTTTTTTAGTGCCGGAATTTGAAAAAAGATTTGCCAAAGAAAGAGCTGAAGCAGAAGTAGAAATGAAAATGGAAGATGAAGAAGAAATACCTCAACCCATTGTTTCATAGGGAAGGAATACAAGCCCGCTTGCTCTGTAACCTCCTCTTCACGATCTACCAATGGGTTCACGTAATAAATTTCCAAAGTTCAAAGGTGACAACACACAACATCCTAAAGAACACATCACTACTTTCACAACATCATGTGGAATTCTTGGTGTCCAACATGAAGACGTTGTTGTGAGACTTTTCGTGAGTTCTGTTGTTCCCCTCAAAATTCCCCTCTTTTGAAAGTCAAAAATTTGAAAATTTTGAGTTGGCACCCTTCAGTAGTGTTTTAGTGAAGTAAGAAATTCAAAGAGATGGTGGAAATTCCATTTTTGGGGTCATTTTAGTGACTTGTGGGTCTGTCGGACATTTTTGTCCCTCATGTCCCAAGTACCGGTGGGCCTCCTATTCGCCGATCGGCCAATTTCCCTGCAAGTCCTTGTCCATCGGATTTTTCAGACTTTTTCAGCCCATCTGTCCCAAGTATGCCTAGGCCTCCTGTTCATCGATTCCTCACATCGCCTGCATTGTCTGAATCATCTCTTCACATCCTTTGTGTTTCTGTGTACCTCGGACCGCTCGTGCTCTCTTGAACCGCATCGGTCAAATCGGCTCTTTACGTCCCTCATGTCCCAATGTTCCATGGACCGCCTGGGCTAGTTTTTTCCACTTTTCCCGCATTTCACCTTTTTGATTCAGTGTGAGGTATATTTAATACAAATTTATGATCTTCTCTCTCTTGAACTACTATTTAAAGGGGCAACCATCTATGCACTTGTCACATTACTTGCTCATTATATCTTTCCTACTTTTTTGCAAAAATTGAGTTGTTTGTCCACCTTCCTATATCTCTTTGCAATTTTTTTCATGAATCTATTCTTTGAAGGTCATTCCTTTGTTCACTATCAAAATGAATATCAAATTTCAAGGGCATGAGCATTTGTCCCCTTTGGAGACTTATGTGCCCAATATTGGAGATAATGAATTTTTACATTTGGATTTCGATGATTTCTGGGGTAGATTAGCATGCGACAACCCTACTCCCATGGCTCAACTAATAAATGATAGTGGAATCACATACACTTTGCTGGTTTTCCTCTTTGTGTGCAATGTGCCAACACTTTTCTCACCTATGGGGCTAATTTCAATCCAGACACCAAGGAGGTTGTCAATGTTCATGACGAGTTGATTGAAAAATTGGACACTTCCGCCATCATCGCTACCCTGTGCATCCCTAAAATAGAAGACTCCATTTTTCTCACTCTCGCTCAAGCTCATAATCTATTTGATTAAGAGAGCAAGAAATATAAGGCTCGTAGTGAAATCATGGCTGAATTTCCCTAAGAAGGAAGTTTCCCGACTCTCTAAGGCATTGTTCATGGTTGACTTCAATGAAGAACTATCGATTTCATCACCTTGCTCACCCGGATTATGGGAATTCCCTATACTAAAAATTTCCATTTTGGATGTGCCTTTTCATAAATATCATCTCGAGGGTAAGAAAAACCTAAATTTGGCTGAGAATATCTGTGGAAACTTCACTGAACAATTGTCAAATTTTTAGCAAACCAAAAATTTCTACATGACTTCCTATCTCATGTACACCTTGGCAGCATCTTGTGAGTGGCTCAGCTTCACTTTCATTGAAGGAAAGAAGGATGAACCCATCTATGCATATTGCCCTCAGTTTACCCTTAAGGTCAGTAATCATAATTTAAGAATGGTAAATGATGTCTTCACCATGTACATTGTGAGACTCTTGGAGGGTGACACTGCCAGAAGGTTCTCTAATGAGGCTAAGGCTTTAATAACCAAGTATGGGGATTTCTTCACTCAGTTCTAAAATTTCTCATACATCAGGTTGGCTTGTTTTGAAAGTACACCTCTCAAGCTTCCCATGTTCTATAATGACAATTTGGCTTTGGTTGAGGTGTGCAAGCGGCTGGATAAACTTCATAGAACCTACCAAGATAAGAAGATTACTGGTCTTCATTTCCCTATCACCTTGGGTAATTATACATGCAGAAAACTCTAGATTCCCAAAATATAGAAAGGGCTATTGCTCCTCTTATAGTTCATTTCTTCAAGCCCAGGACTTGCTTTGATCTAAAGAAATACATTGATCAAAATCTCAAAATAACTTATCATCACCGTCTTGACACTAAGGATTACTGGGCTGATTGTGCTGATGATTTTGAAGCTAGGAGGAGGAATTTTGGCAGATTTTATCTACAATAGATCATAGAATTCAACCTCTACCAAGTTTCTGAAGGGCTTAAGGATGATGATGAAGATTTACAATCCTTTGAGTATGAAAGATCAATCAAGCACACTCCTCTAGAAACCCTAGATTGGTATGTGAAGGAAATAGATGACTTGAATGAGGTGATCACCCTTGTCACCATCAGAACTAAGATTTGGTTTGACGGGAAACTACATGACCTCAAGATGAAAAAAGTAGATCCTCTTCAAGATAGACTTCCACACCTAGGAAGGAAGTATATACGCCTAGCAAGACTGAGCCATTTGAGCAAACTCCTCCTTCTTTGTGAAAAGAACCTAAGTTGTTGATTCCTTTCTCTTCCCCTAAAGTGTATCGAAGAAGGTCAAAGAATTCAAGAAAGAACCAATTGAGGAAAATAATCTTCTTAAGTAGTCAAGATTTCCAATTGGGTCGTAGAAAATTATTTTTCTAAGTGAGAATGATGATGATGAGATGAAAGACCTAGAAGAAACCCTTGAAACCATTGCTGAAGTAGAGAAGGAAGGACCAAGGACCGAACCTCCAAGTTTAACAAAATCCTCTACAAAGGAAATTCTTGTGGTTACATTCATTTCCCCACTAGAGACAACAGTGGTTCATACTCTGAGTGCCATGAGTTCACTTGCACTTGGGTCCCTTGATTCTTTTATTTCTTCTTCTTCCTTTTCCTGGGTATAGCCCCTAGTCGACAGCAAGAAAAGGAAATCTTCCTCCCAATTAATAGGGCCTAACTTTGATGTTGTAGCAGCTCTGCTTGGTACTACTCCTCCTCCCCCAACAAAGAAATCCAAGACTACTTTGAGGTTGGTAACTGATGCTCAAGGCCAACAGTTCCTAGAGGTTGTAAAACCCAAAGTGGATAAAGAGGAGAAAGATATTTTGATCTCTGACTTGGAGCTTTCCATAATTCCAATGGGAGAATCCACACTGAGAGTGAATTTCATAACCTTTGGGAAACCATCACTAAGGTTATTGAATGGGTGGAGAAAGGAAAGAAAACCATGGAGAAGTTGGAAGAACACAACCAAATTCTTTCCAACTTTATCAAATCATTGTTGGCAAAGGGTAAAGTTTTGGATGCATCCCCATGGGCTGCTCTCCCACCTTCCATAGTTCTCAGCCAAGATGAGGTCCAAACCATCAATGACATCCAGAAGTATTCTACTTATGGGAAGGTTGTTAAGGCCATGGTGGATGATATGACTCAGTAGCAGGTTTTAAACTTCATTAAGGAAGCCTTCAATACTAATGAGAAGGTGATCAAGTTGCAGCAGAGAAATTCATTTCCTCGCTTAAGGCTATGGACAAGGAATTGAATGACTAGATTGGATGTATCACGATCTCCATCCGATGGGTCAAACTAATGATATGATCCTTTTGGCCAATAATGTGTTTGATGATGTCAAGAATAACTTGTCAAGGACATGGATCTTTAACATCGAGTGGAAAATAAAAGTTCTAGAAGAAGCACTAGGGGAATTGAGGAATGTATGGCAAAAAGGGGAGTCTTTTAAAACTTGTGTTTTATCTCGCCTTCAAGGATATCCACTACCATTTTCAAGATGAAACCACAGGTGTATTCTTCTCTCTCCAAGAAATCAAGGCTCAGTTTAAAGCCTTTGTCAAGGATGATTTTTTCAAGGAAGAATCAATCACTAAAGAGAAAATGAAGGACGTTTGTTCTCTCCATTCAGCTATAGCCGAGGATAATAAGGAATATCTGGACCATAATGAGTTTGAAAAAGATATGGAGAAATGCCTAGGCACATGGACTCATGCTACTTCCAACACAACAATTCCAATAGGCATGGAGATAGTGAAATCATTGAAGAGATTCAGGCACCGAATCCTCAAAATAGTGGGCCCTTCTCAACCACAACCGGATGTCTCTACTTTTGTCTCTTGACTCTCTTCTTCTATTTTTAGTTCGGATCTCCTTGTAATTTAATTAAGGACTTTATGTTGTGTATTTCCTTAATTAATATTTTGGTTAAAAGAAACAATTACCAAATGTAACCACTTTGTAAGCTATATAGTGGGCTCTCCATGTCATTCCAAAGGGCTGGAACTCTGATAATTTTGAAATTGTAAAAGAACTAAAAGCTATCAATATAGAAGATTTCCCTTCCTGTTTCTATCTGCATCGATTTATTTTCTCTTTCTTGTCTAAATTTTTTGAATCATTAATCTATTGCATTAAGAATCTTTGTATTCTTATGGATGTCATTTCTGGAACTTTGTGTCTATGAAATAATATCTGTGATTTAATATGAATGATTTTGTTCTATATATCATCCTTGTACAACATTTATAAGGAACTATTTTGCTATCTATATTTCCTAGGAATGCTATTATGTTCTACCTTTTCCCTCACTTAGTTCTTTTGTTCCTTTGTATTGATGATCTACCTTTGCATTAAAACACTTTCATGATATCAAAGTTCCTCATTAAAATAGAAAATTTTACATTTATAAATTATTTTGCTGCTTGCTTTCAATAAGGGCACCTCACCCATTAAAGAGGAGGGACTTTTTGTCCCCTGACTGTTGCTTTCATTAAAGTCCTAATTTGACAACCAACAGTTTTTTACGACTCTATTGGGGATTCATTTAAATGAATTCTAGTTTTAAAAGAATAATTTCTTGATCATTTCTAATATGGTGACTCCGAGATTTACTCGCGAGAAGAAGGGCTCTTGGAATTGAAGATTCTTAGTTTCAAATCCTATAGCAGCAAGGCCTTCCACTTCCTTTAACAAGTAGAAATAGAAGAGCTCATTCTACAAGCACACCCCTGTTGAAGATAGAGCTTTTGGGAGTGGTATCCCTCAAGAACAACTCAGCCCTAATCTTCACGCTTTAATTCTTGTTGGTGTTTCAGTTCCACTTCAAGAAATTTTTCCAAGGATGGCAGCTCCATTACCTTGGGGCCAATGAGTTGGGCCTCTTTCCCTCCCTCAACCTTTGCATGAGTTACCCAGGGGTAACAGAAAGAACTTTCCCAAGTTCAGAGGTGATGGCAAGGTACATCCTGATGAACACATTGTAGCCTTCATAGTTACATGTGGAGTCCTTGGAGTTGAACATGAGGATGTCTCTGTGAGGATTTTTGTGGAGACTTTACAGGAAAATGTAGCAGATTAGTTTTACCATCTCCTGTTGGGACCATCACCAATTGGAATACCATGAGAACTAGATTTGAGAACCAGTTCAAACCTACGAAGATGTGTATGCTTTACTTTACCGCATTTCTCAAATCAAGAAAGAACCACAAGAGCCCATGATAGAATTTGTGGCCAAGTTCAATAAGCTAATTAACAAGATCCCACAAGACACCTAGCCTATGGATAAAATTCAAAAATATTTCTTCCTAAACACTCAATTTCCTGAAGTAAGCTATGTATTGAGAAGAGCCAATCTTGTAACTTTAGATGTTGATCAGATATTATCCGTCAGTGTTGAAGATGACTTGATCATGTCTGGAAAATTGAGAAGAGACTCTTCCAAATCTAAAACTTCTTCTTCCTCTTCCTCTACTCCTAGAGCTAATGTAGATCAGTTAGTACAGAAGCTTGCCAATGACCTCATTTCCATCAAGAAACAATTGGCTCAACATGCTCCTTATCAAGACGTTCCAAGGAGGAATTTTCAGCCTAGAAATTGTTTTCCTTCTTCTCAGACAAGGTTGGCAATTGAAGGACCACCCATCAAGGTCCCTATTAATGCAACTTGTGATGTTGAAGAACCTGATGATGAAGAGGTTAATGAAGACTTTGAAGAACCTAGAGAAGAGGCTAAGCAAGAACTAGAAGAACTTGATTAATATCAAGTTAATTTCCTCACTACTAAGGGAATTGATGAAGAAGATGATTATGATGAAGTGGTGGCAGAGATGAATGGTGAGTCATATTCTGTTATGACTCGGGAGTAGAAAAATAAGAGAGAAAAAGTGATGCAACCCACTAAAAATCTAAGGAGCATCCCACGACTATTCCAGTGATTGCAAGAAGGGGATCTCCTATTCCCACTACATCTGTGCAAAAGGTGAGTTCTTCTAATTCTTCTTCTTCTACTCCTGCTTCTAAAACTTCTTATTCTCTAGCTCCAAAACTTGATAAGCCTAGGATTCCTAGTGATGATACCCCATCCACTTCTAGATCTTTTGATATCATTAACCACCTCAAGAAGACAAAAATCTAGATTTCAGAGGCTGAGTTTTATCAAACCCATCCAAAAGCCTTTGCCAAAATGGTCCACTTTGTCAATTCCCATTCCAAAAATTCATCCAACACTTCTAAAGGTATTTTTCCCACTCCCTCTTCCACATCCCAACCTAATCTCTTTGCTGTAATCACCTCACCCATTAAAGAGGAGGGACTTTTTGTCCCCTAACTATTGCTTTCATTAAAGTCCTAATTTGACAACCAATAAAGTCCCTCTAAGAAAAAGTAGTAGAATGGTTCTACCTCCTTCCTGCCCGATCCATCACTAGTTGGGATGACATCAAGTATGCCTTCGTAGAGATATTTGAATCAACTTAAGATTTTCAGGTACTCCTGGTGTAGTTGGCTCAAATAGAGAAAGGAGAAAATGAAATCATGAGAGACTTCGTGGCACATTTTGAAAGGTTGCTTTGTAGGATACTCCGAAGAGGATGTGCCATTTCAAAATAATGTCAAGAGAGTATTCATCAATGTTCAATCATTAGAAGTAGGATTTTTCCGTGAAGATCCCAACCAAGGAGCATTGTAGAAGCACAAAATATGGCTATTGAACTTGAGGACGATCTCATTCTCTTTGGAAATATCAAGAATCCATCAAAGGGAAAGGCCCAACATCCTAGAGATGAGAGAACCAATCCATCATTGTAAAATTTAGCAAATGAGATGGCATCTTTGAAGAGGGAGTTATTTGAATGAGTATCTTCTAAAAGAAGCAACATAAATCATATTACGAAAGCACCCCAAAGGCTCGCCTTGAGGCCCCACTCGTGAACGTAAGTTGTAGATTTCAAGAAAGTGAAGAAGAGCTTGAACAATAAATTGAAGGTGGTAATTTCAAAGAAATTTATGAGTTTGAGAATGATACACAAATCAGATTTTGTGAGTATTCTAGATGTGATGAAGAAGATGTAGATGTTATCCAAAATGTGCCCCCTACTCATTTTGTGGCTAACTCCTCTCATTCTTCCCTCTATTGTGCCTCAGTCACAAAAATTTCTTTTTAGGCACTCAAAACCTTCTGGAAATGACACCATTGGATAGAGCTCTTTCTCATCTTTCCAGAAAGGTAAAGTTTTTCTCCTAACTCCATGTATTTTTGAAGTTATGGCTCGGCGGAGTTTTTTGGGAAAAGTTTCCCCTGAAAGGCCTACGGCCAATGAGATGCCACCACATGGCACCTAGAGTGGTGGAGCGTGGGGAAATTTTGGAAAATTTTCCAAATGACCAAAAAGGTAAAAATTCAAAAAAATTCCCACCGACCCGATTTGGCCCTGTTTTGCCCTAAAACTTCAAATCGCCATATCTTTCGATCCAGAGCTCGGTTTTTCACATTCTTTATATAAATGGAAAGATGGTAAAATTATCTACAAGATTTTGGGGTATATTTTGCATTTTGGTGGATTTTGGAGAGAGAAAATCAAGAAACACCTCTAGCATGTGGTCATGGATAGAAATGACGTTTCAACCACCATTTTTAATGAAGAATGGCTCGCATTCTCTCCCAGCATGGTTAAAAATGTCAAGGAATGGGTCTTTCAGGGTGCCCATGCTGTTTTGATGGAATTTTGGTCAATGGTTGAACCCCTTGCATGTTTTCCTATGTTTCTCTCTCCTAGGGTCGTGGTTTGCACTGTAAAAGCCAGAATGAGTTCATTTGGCAAAAAGAGAGACACTTTTTCAGCTCTGCAACTTCCTTTTTCTTCCTCCTTGGCAGAATTTGTGAAGAAATTTTACCTTTCCATGTAATGCAGCACCTTTTCTTGCCTCTGGATCACTGTAATGTATTGTATTGGATCTGAGATGTTGATATATGTTCTGTGATTAAAATCCCTCAATCCTTTCATATATCTATCATTTCTTTCTTGATCTTTCATTACATTTTGAGCATTTGTGTATGTTTTGTGTTGTGTTTCCTTGTGGATTGTGTATTTCATATAGCATCAGGTGTCTACAACTCCTTTGGTGCATCACCTATTAGCATTAGTTCTTTCTTTTTTTGCATTCTCTATCTCTGTCTCCTTGGAATTTAGAGTAGATTTAGGAGTTTAAACCTCTGCAATTGTGCAAGTGAAATAGTTGATCATAGGAGTTGAGGAACCAACCTCTAATCTAGAGATTCCTCTTCCATTTTTCAAGTCCCACACTTGGGAAGAGGATTCAATGTTGTGTAATCACACTGGATGCTTAGAATGATCAAACTAGAAATCTGATCAACATCCAGGGGTGCTGCTAATTTGCAACAACAGTTTTGGCATGCCTGGTGGGAACTTAGAGGTCTTTCACTTTATCTTTGACAGGTTGGTGTGTTCCTGTTAAAGATCCAACCTTTAGAGGCATATTCAAAAGCACATCTGGCGACTCCATCTGGTAAATAACTCATTCTCTGAGTTGCAGACCCATTTTCCATCCATTTCCATCCATCTTTCTTTCCATCTCTTTCATTCTTTTCCATTCCATGAAGTTGTGCAATCATGACTTCATTTCCATCATGGAATTCACATTTTCAACAACAGCAGTATATCACACCTCCAACATGTTTTACAAATCCTCCAAATCAGCATTTTGGTCAAATTCAAAATCAGCATGTCTACCC
Organism: Taxus wallichiana var. yunnanensis; assembly: GCA_018340775.1. Classification (NCBI taxonomy): domain Eukaryota; kingdom Viridiplantae; phylum Streptophyta; class Pinopsida; order Cupressales; family Taxaceae; genus Taxus; species Taxus wallichiana. Next base: position 300,067,216 of record CM031243.1, on the reverse strand, counting down.
ATATGAGCGGCAGTACCAAAGTTAGTTTGGTTGTGAAGCACATCAAGAGCAAGGGTACACATGCAATGAAGACAATCAAATGGAAGATGCATATTTTGTGGAAAAAATCCAAAAGATGGAGGCAAAGATGGTGCAATCAAGAGCAATAGCTCAAATGAAGGCTTTCAAAATTGGTTGCAGGACTCCTTGTCCATGGGGAGGCCCTTTTCCAAGACACTTCAACCCTCAGGAGAAGCTGGAATTTATGATGAAGATGCTGCCCCAACTTGCACAATGGACAGCAGAAATAGAGGCCTATACACTTGGTGTTGAACAACCTTGTCAATGGGTAAGTTCTACACCATCATCTAGTTTTTCTCTTCCCATTACTCAAGCAGCATCATCTCATTTGGAATTTCAAATTCTAAATCCAGTCAATGCTGCCCCAGGAGTTAATTCCATTTCGCCATCCCCTAGTCTTCCACCCCATCTCAATTCTTCTTTCCCCTTTCCTTCCAAACAATCATCCCCTCCACAAGAGCTAACGGAAATACCCTCTCCTCCAAAGAAACAAGATTTTCTACCTCCTCCACCACCACAAAAAATTGCCAAATCAATTGAGTTACAATCCACTTCTCCTCTTGCATTCCCAAATACATGTTGGGAGGATAAAAATCAGAATGCCACCAAGGAAAATAGAAACAAAAAGAATATCCAAACAAAGATAAATAAATTCAAAGTCTCAAGAGTTGGGCTCTTAAATTTGGGATGACAAATATCCCTTGATGGTTAAGCCTTTAGAAGAGGTTGGAGTTGGAAAACAAGTGGTGGTTAGGACTGAATTTAGTGCAGCAAGAGAAGAGCAAAAAGAAGAAGCAGATCAGCAATCAGTTTGCCCAGAAAGTAGTGTCCATGTTAGCATTCTATTTGAAGAGAATGTTGATTCAATTCAAGTTACACAATCAGCCATGGAGGAAGAAAGCTCAGAAGAAGATCCTACAATCCCAACTTGTCCTCTAGAGTAGCGGATCGAAGAGTTTTACTTAACGAACTTCGTCTTTAGAGGAAGAGTTCTATCAAGAACAAAATTGTCAAGTAGTAGAAGAGGGAGAAGATTCTCCAAATCCAAAAGAAGAGGAGCACATTCTATTTGTGGAGGAAAAAATTGCAGATCTAAGGGCTTTGAGCGCAAAGCAGGCTACAAGAGAACCTTCAATTCTTCTTTCTACTTCATCTCTCTCAAGTTCTAGTGCTAAAGAAGATTTTGATCTCTCAAACTCAATGTTGGAGGATGAAATAAACCATGATGATCAAGTTACAGATCAAGAGGATACCGTGGAGGAAGTTGAGCATTTGCAGCAGGACAACAATGAGGTAGTTTATCTTTCGATTTAGAGGACTATTTTTGATGAAGAAGAAACTGTTGAGTTCCTACCATTTTATCTTTCATCATCCACGTTCCAAACACCTGATCCTACTATCATGAAGGAAAGCACCCATTTGTAGCAGCCTGCATCTTATAGTAGCTCTTTGGAACCAAGATTGGAAGATTTTAATCTTTCATGTCCTTCATTGGAGGAAGAGAAAGGGCAAAAAGGTTCTACCTTTGCTTCTGCACCATCCATTCAAGAAGGTCTACAAGAAGACTCCATTTTTGGAGTTGAAAATCAGAGCTATGGGCATATCAAACGGATCATACCTTGCCCAATAAGGTATTTTACTTCATTAGAGTCAAAGGAGAAGTCACAACCAGTCATGCTTGCTCCTAAGCATGAGGATGAGCTACAAAGAACCAAGGATCAGTTGTCATACCTCTCCAATCCAAATGCGTAACAACTAAAAGAGGTACCGAATTTGCCTTCACCGATACCTTGATGATTTGGGTGGAAGACTAGCTTCTTGTTGATTTTCCATTCATCCAATCAGCCATGTTCAATGCCAAATCAGTTGCATGGTTGCCAATTTTGAAGAAAGGAAGCTATTTTACACAACCAAATTCTAGCGGGTTTGTTTAGATTACCTTTGCTTCTAGTTAGAATGCAGATTGGTAGGTTTTCTTTTAGTAAAATAAGTGCTTGTGCACACTCGCATGTTCCATTTGGAGCATGTATGATTTTCAGTTTTTACATAGTTTTGGTGTCTTTGCTGGTTTTGCTCTTGCATGCTATTTTAAGTGGCATTTTGGTGAGAACAAATCTAAGTTCAATGGGTTTCAAGTGGGTCGAGGGAATTTTTCAAGATATCAGGTTGGTTTCAGGTTATTTCTTATGACTCCATACCCAATGGATTGCTAAAAGGCAACTAGTAACTTCATCCAAAGCAGCAGATGACCCTCCGAGTCGCAAAAATTGTTATCCAAAATGTGCCCCCTGCTCATTTTGTGGCTAACTCCTCTCATTCTTCCCTCTCTTGTGCCTCAGTCACAAAATTTTTCTTTTAAGGCACTCAAAACCTTTTGAAATGACACCATTAGATAGAGCTCTTTCTTAGCTTTCCGTAAAGGTAAAGTTTTTCTCCTAACACCATGTATTTTTAAAGTTATGGCCCGGCGGAGTTTTTTGGGAAAAGTTTCCCCTGAAACGCCCGTGGCCAATGAGATGCTGCCACATGGCACCTAGAGTGGTGGAATGTGGGGAAATTTTGGAAAATTTTCCAAATGACCAAAAAGGTAAAAATTCAAAAAAAAATCCCACCGACCCGATTTGGCCCTGTTTTGCCCTAAAACTTCAAATCACCATATCTTTCAATCCAGAGCTCAGTTTTTCACATTCTTTACATTCTTTATATCAATGGAAAGCTGGTAAAATTATCTACAAGATTCCAAGGTCATTTTTGCATTTTGGTGGAGTTTAGAGAGAGAAAATCAAGAAATTCCTCTGGAATGTGGTCATGGACAGAAATGATGTTTCAACCACCGTTTTTAATGAAGAATGGCTCACATTCTCTCCCAGCATGGTTAAAAATGTCAGGGAATGGGTCTTTCAGGGTGCCCATGCTGTTTTGATGGAATTTTGGTCAATGGTTGAACCCCTTGCGTGTTTTCCCACGTTTCTCTCTCTTGGGGTCATGGTTTGCACTGTAAAAGCCAGAATGAGTTCATTTGGCAAAAAGAGAGACACTTTTTCAGCTCTGCAACTTCCTTTTCCTTCCTCCTTGGCAAAATTTGTGAAGAAATTGTACCTTTCCATGTAATGCAGCACCTTTTCTTGCCTCTGGATCACTGTAATGTATTGTATTGGATCTAAGATGTTGATATATGTTCTGTGATTAAAATCCCTCAATCCTTTCATATATCTATCATTGCTTTCTTGATCTTTCATTACATTTTGAGCATTTGTGCATGTTTTGTGCTGTGTTTCCTTATGGATTGTTTATTTCATGTAGCATCAGGTGTCTACAACTCCTTTGGTGCATCACCTATTAGCATTAGTTCTTTCTTTTTTTGCATTCTCTATCTCTGTCTCCTTGGAATTTAGAGTAGATTTAGGAGTTTAAACCTCTACAATTGTGCAAGTGAAATAGCTAATCAGAGGAGTTGAGGAACCAGCCTCTAATCTGGAGATTCCTCTTCCATTTTGCAAGTCCCACACTTGGGAAGAGGATTCAATGTTGTGCAATCACACTGGATGCTTAGAATGATCAAACTAGAAATCTGATCAACATCCAGGGGGTGCTGCTGATTTGCAACAACAGTAGAGGATGCGCTCGCTTTCTCATGTATGGTATTTACTTGTTCTCAATCCGAGAAAATAGCATCTCCCTCCACTATTGCAAAAGAAAAGAATATTTAAGATCCTCTTGTGGCGGCTCTATAAAATAAAATAATTAGTTAAGGATCCCCACTTCCATCTTCCATTAATTCTACATTGTTAGAGCCTGACCCTGTAGCAAGTAAGAAGACTCCCACAATCCCAAGTAAGTCTTTTGATGTCTCTTCCAAGTCTAAATCTAAATCTTCTCCTGTAAAATATAGTACTTTGAAATCTCCTAGTGTACCTTTCAAAATACCCTCTATTCCCCAAAAATCTACTCCTACTTCCAAACTTGTCCTAAATCCAAAAGTAGTCCCTTCACCCCCTTGTCTACATCTACTCCTTTTGACTTCATAGAATATGCAAACAAATCCAAAGTGTAGATTACTGAAATTGAATATTTGCGGACTCATCCTAAACAATTTGAGAGCTTTGTCGATATATCGAGTGGGAATCTAACACCCAATGTTTTAACATATAGTTTCAAATGCATGCTACCAAACTCACCTAAACCTCCCTCATAGACCTTGATTTCTTTGATTGCATCAAATACCGATAAATTTGAACCTTTCTACATCTCCCTTCTTGTCGAGAGAATATGTACTCGAACAATTTCATAGTAGATTTTGGTGCCTCAAACAACATGATGCTTTTGAAGGTCACCAAGGATCTCAAACTTACCATGACTCCACGTAGTGGCTCTTTGTTTCTTTGGAATAAAAAAGTTCTAACTTTTAGGGAAGGTCAAAGATACACTTTGGTGGCTCTCACCAGATTTCTAGACAAGAAAGTTTTAGCGATGATTTTAGTAATAGACATCCAAGGCTCATTTGGAATTTTGCTAAGTAGAAATTTCTACCGAGACTTGGGAGGAAAATTCATATGAATTAGTCTTCTACAACCATAGCAGTGAAGGGAGACATGGAGAAATTTCTTCCCAAGAAGAAGATGAGGAACATGATATGAAAGTCTAGAAGCCTGGAAGCTAACATCTTATATCAAGATAGTAGGCAGATGAATCACTTTCGGAATCCAAGGAGGAGGATATCCCCATATTGATAGACATATACATTCCTTCATAGAGAGATTTGGACTTTGAAGAATCATTAAGGAGATTTGAGTTATAAGAGGGAAGCTCTAAATTTTCAGATAATGCAAACCACAAAGAAGAGGAAATGACACTTGATGATTTTCAAGAAGAAAAATCATCTTATATGTTTATCCAAGATGAGGAGTTATTCTCATTCCAATTTGGGGATGAAGATGACCTCATCCAGGCCATCTATGGAGAGACAAAATCATCTTGTGATGATCCCGTGAAAGGCTTGAAATAAATCTTTATACAAGGACTACTAAGAGCCGTGGAAGAAACAAAAGACCCTGAGATCAGTCTAGTACTTTTAATACAAGCCATGAATCTGGAAGACAAACGTGAAGCTGACTTGGAAACCTCAACTAGTGTGAAGATGGGCTATGTTGAAATAAATCTAGATGAGAAATATGATGTCCCTCTTGAGCCAATGGTTGGTGGATGCAATAACAAAATGGAGATATTTTCTTTCCCATTTGAAGAGGAAGAATATTTCCATGATGAACAAACTAAAGCAAGAAGTTTTGAGGCCTTTGAAGATGAATCTCTTTTGATGAAGGATCAGGTAGAGTACATAGTGATTCCCAAGATGATGAGGTAACTCCTCTAGATAGTTTCCTCGAGCTGCATTCTTCAAAGGCGTATAAAGATGAGCTGCAGGAAATGACGAAGTGTAACTTTGTGCAAGAAATCTTAGATGCAGTAGAAGTTGCGTAAGACCTCGAGCTTATTCTTGATCTCTTCACTCATGCCATGGATATATAAGAAAAGTATGATTTTACCTCTAATCCTTGAAGTGTAACTATGTTCAAGAAATATTAGATGCAGTAGAAGTTGTGTAAGACCCCGAGCTTATTCTTGATCTCTTCACTCATGCCATGGATATACAAGACAAGAATGATTTTCCCTTCAATCCTCCTGTCAATAATCAAATACCTCAAAATGGAGTAGAGATAAAGGATGAATAAAAATTTTCTCATGGAGAATATTTCAATGAGAATAGACCTAAGAAAGAAAGTAACTCAGAATACCAAAGGAATTGGAACAAAAATCAGCTCTGGGGCAATGATAGCACACTCGATGGAGAATCAATTATATGGATAAACATGGAAGGAAACTGGCACTATGAAACTGATTTCAAAGAACATGAAGGCAGTGGAATTTCCAAGCAAGGAGTTGGGAATCAAGAAACTCACATGGACTCACTCCTACATAGTACACAAAAATTTGTGAAAGCACCTAGCTTTCATAAGCGGTGAGGAGGGAAGGTTACTTTCTAGAACCCATCAACGGATTTACATATCAACATCACTCAGTGTTGCTCACTCAAGGGTAACTCTTGAGCTATGAAAATTGCTTCAATGAAAGTGGGTTGTCCCCACTTTGTACCATAGGTGATTTCTAGGTGTGTTTCCCTTCCAGTTGTGTGTGTCTTTTTCATTTTGTGTGTGTTTTTCCTTCTTATTCTCTCTCTCTATCTTGTAATTTGTACATGACTCTGCAAGTCCCAATGGATAAGTCACTAGTCAATGAACTATATGGTCTAAAATTGAGACTCTGTATTCCCATTTCATGTCTTCACTACGCTCAATCCATGTCATGTACCCAAGCCAAATCCAGCTTGTTGTCATGCAAATGCGCTACAGGAAAATTGACAATTTCCAAGCATGACAACGATACCCTAGTGTTAATTTTTTCAAGTCCCATCATTCCAAGACACCTCGTGTCTATCCAAAGATGTCCAAATGACCTCCTAAATAATTTTATCTCATCCCCCTAGGTGATTTAGAGAAGTCTATTCATTCTCCCTAGGTGATTTTAGGAATTTCTGAAGAGATACTATCTTCCCGACAAAGATTAGGAAGGGTTATCGTTGGCCTTCCCAAGAGTGGATCAATCCCTTGGGGCGGAATGAAAGGGTAAAATTCAACATGGAAGTGAATAGAATACCTTAAAACATCATGGAAATTATTTTGTAAGGTTTTGGGAAGTTTTGAGAAACTTGGAGCAGTTTGAGAAAAATTAGGGTTCACAAGCCTAAGTAGTACATAGGCCTAAAATAGTTATTGGGCTTTAGAATATGATTCTAGGAGATCTAGATGGAGTTAGGATGTAAATACCTACATGATGGTGAAAACATATTTTCACGACACCTTGGCGCATAGGATTGGCAGGAAGTTTTTATCGTGCACGAGTGGAGTCTTAAATCACAAATCCAATTTTTAATGGATCCGATGAATGAATCAAGACATGATACGCCCACATTCAAAATTCCATTTCAATTCAAGATCATATAAAACTTCACCAATAAATTACACCAGAGCTCAAGTTATCTTCTTTCTAAGTTTCCCTCTCAAAGGCGCTTCAAGACTTAGTCATTTTTTAGGAGGAAACGTGTCGGCACCAAGAGCCTCACGTGTTTTCATGTCCCCAACATACCTGAGGTTAGGTACACCAACCATTAACAAATTCACCCAGCCCCCATGTGACCTCTTGGAGCCTCATGTGACCTCCATACTTGATAATTCAGTCCCCATGTGCATTTTGGAGCATCCACTCCTTTTATCGATCAAACACCACGTGTCACTCAAGGACCACCATGGAAACTGATGTCCCTTATTTCCCTAAGGTGATGGACATAAGACCTTGAAAAAAGTTCCAATCCCCCTATGGGGAGCCTTTTATACATCCATGTGGCCTCTAGACATGACAGTTCAGCCCCAAGGTGCATTTTTGGAGCATCCACTCCGTGTCATCGGATTAAATGCCACATGTTAGCTCAAAGACCACCGTGAAAATTGATCTCCCTTATTTCCCTAAGGTGAGGGACATCATACATGGAAAAATGCACCCATCCCCCTATGGGGAGCCTTTTGGACATTCATGTGACCTACTTTCAACTGCCAGGTGCTTTAAAGCAACTTTTCTCACCTTCATTCCCTGTTGTCGGATCGCTACCACGTGTCGTCCTCTTGACCACCATGGAATTTGATGTCCCTCACATCCTTGAGGTCAGGGACATCAAGCATGGAAAAATTTTCCCAAGATCCTCCTCTCATAATTTCAAAAATTCAAAAATCTAACTGTCGCTCAGTGCTTCTTAGTGCTTCCAGCTGCTTCCACTCCAGTGCATAGACAAACTTCATCCTTCCTCTGCAACTCTCCTCCATCACTCCACCATTGAAAAAATAAAACCAGACCTGCCATAGAGATAATTAAATTCACTCCACAAAATCACGTAGGTCCCAGAAGGATAATTGGAGAAAACATAGAAGGAGAAGCACAAAACAAAGAAGGAGAAGCACGAGAAAACTTCATAGCCATGAAACGAATAGTCAAAGAATTCTCCCAAACGGATGCATGAAACAAAAATTTATATTTTTATATTCATTCCTCTACCAAAGGCCATCAAGAAGACACCTTAAAACTCTCCTCTCATGCACCATAGCATCCACAGTGAAAGAAATCTCACTTCCATCTCAACGAAGAAAGAAGTGGGATTTCCCATCAAACCGGTTTCCTGGATTGAACTAAGATCACACATGAAGCTCTAGACTAAAAATCCACATCAAAAACATAATTTTATTTTCAAACAGAGGAGAAAACCAGACCTACAATTTTGAGGTCCATTAATGGTTGTCGTACCCAGAAGCACTGCCATGTCTGAAAATTGAAACTTTAAAATCTCCTAGACTGTTAAGCAAGCAGGCCTGAAATTTTAGAGGGGCGATATTGGGAAAAAAATATCAAAATTTTTTTGTTGTGTGTCAATCCAACCTCCTAAAGCCAACTTTCTAAACATACAAGGTCTACTACATAAGGATTGTTATTTTGGGAAATCCATTGATAGAAGGACCTGCAAGGGAGGCGAAGCCATTAGAGGTACAATACAATCGAAGAAATCACCAGAATGGGCATTTTTGGCACTTACTAAAAATATAAAGTGGGCCCATGAGCACTTCTAAAAATATAAATTTGATCTAGAAGGAATGAGGAATGCAGGGAGAAAGAGGAATCAAGGTCACAACACTCAGTACAAGTTCCAGGGACTTGATTTTTCACACTTACTAAAAATAGTAAGTTATTTTTTCTCGTGGAGACATGAAGTGAAGTGGATGGGTCAGAAGTCGACACATGCCCTTCGCCTATGAGTATGATGTGGAAGATAGTGATGTCTCATACATGGGCTTGAATGAACTTAAGAATTGCATGGCCTTCGAGGACCGAAGGAGGATCTAAGACTAAATATTCACAAGTGGCTTGTTCGCCACTGCAAGACACCCAAAGTCTCAGCGAGTCTTGATCTAGTTTTATCCTACTCTTTCCACTACAATTTTGAGACACGAACCATCTAATCTAACAATGGTATCATAATTGTGATCATCAATGGAAAAATTCACTCAACTTGGAGATTGATTCGTGATCCAATTTGAAAGAGTTTCTCGTGTGCAAGGAATTTGAAGATTCATATTTTCACCGCATTTGGAGTTTTCCATCAGCGAGGATCAAGGAACTTCATCAAGAAGGAAATATCTTCTTCTTCTTCTCTCTCTATTTCTCTCTCCTCTTCTCCCCCAACTTTCTCTCACTTTCCAATATTCTAATTTTGCATTGGGGTTGCACTTTTTCACATGTGCTAATGTTCCTAATGTAATAAGTCACCTTTATGTTTTAAAAAGGGACTTAAAATTTTCCTAGGAAAATGAAAAGTTTTAAGTTGTGCAAAGACATTTGAAAAGGCATTGGGGGTAAATGAAGTGTCATATTCTACTCTATAAATTATAATGTCATTCTTATTTCAAAGGGTTGGTGATTTATCTTGTAAACTCAAGAGTGCATTGTACCTATAGAAAGCAAAGGAGATAGCCATTTTCTTCTACTTTCCTCCACTCTCAAATTTCTTCCATTCCCACACTATGTACAACTTCTATTTAAGAATCAATACAATAAGAAGTATTTTGTAGCCTCTTTGATGAGGATATTTTGGAAACTTTTAGTTCGCAATCTTATCTTGTCTTATTGTCATTTGTAGGGTTGTTTCTTCTCATAAATGCATGTGTTGAAGTTTCTAACTAGTGTGTGTGTAGGAGTCTAATTTTCTACCTGCAGCATTAGTTCTCCTACCTCTTTTCTCACTCCCCTTTCCCACTCTTTAGAAAAATTATTCCCTAGCAAGAGATTGCTATTTTTGTCACAGGTCGGGGTGCCCCGTTGGATCCCGGTCAAATGGCCACCACAGAAATCTCATGTATGCATATATGGCAATCGCACCATTTAAGTAGATGGACTTAGATTCCAAGAGCATTGGAAAGAAATCCACAAGTTTTTCCACCACGAAAAATTCTCTCGCTAACAGGATGTCAATCTACTCTTTTTATAATACAAATATAAGATAACTTAAATACGTACATAAACGAATCTAGTGCTAGTATTCTAATTTGGGTATCTCAGATCACTATCAGCTTCGATCCAATTAAATACTAAAAATATGTGTGTCAAGGTCTTTTGATCCGGTTGTGGGTTGTTTAGTTGGTCTACAGGGTGTAAGATAGGGTCTTAACAGGGTTATGTAAGGTGTTTGGGTTGTTTTGGTAGGTTGGTTGGTTGTTGGTTTAAATAGTGTTGGTAGGCACGAGACCAATGTCGGTCGGTATGAATGACTATGATTAGGAAGATCCAATGATGGTTATAGGTAATTAGCATCGGTAGAGATGGGCTAATAAAACTCAATAAGATATGGTTGTGGGGTTTTGGCTAAGGTCGTAAAAGCCGACACAGGGCATGACGAGGTATGTAGGGATATTAGGAACACTCAGAGATATGTAGAGGTTGGGTATAGGTGGTTTTATGATGTAGGTGGAGGAATGGTTGAGTTTACAAAAAGAGGAATAGTGGGAAAAAGGGAATGCAAGTAGAAAATGACAACAAAGATGACAAAAACCTTTAAAACAGACTAGGATGAAATAACACAGGTGATAAACATACTTACTGATGTTGCAATTCCAATGGCTAGGTGGTGGTGATGATTGATTTCTGGGAAGGAGCTTGGTGCTATAGTGGTGCTTCCCGAAATGCTAATGTGAGAGAAATACCTTTGGATCTGTCTTGATGTTGGCTATGGCTGTTTGGATGTGCGAAAGAGCTCTGGTTCTTGCTTGCATGTAGATATCCTTTTGCTCCCAAAATTTGAGAATGTGGCTAACCTCTCAAACAAGGTTACCAAAATGGTTATATGGTAACCGACGATGGTTCTTGGTTGACTAATTTCAACTTCGGGATGACTGACATCGATTAAGGTAGGATTCCCTAGGTTTACTAAAAATGACATATCTTGTAATCATTTGAGTCAGTGTCTGTCCATTTTTCATGGTTCAAAACAAACGTTATGTTTTAATGAACTCGGGATGTGGTTAGAGGAATAATAGGTATTTATATTTAGGTTTGAACTAAGTCCTAGTTAGTTATGGTGAATAGATAGATACTAAAAATAGGTTTATAATGAGATTTCTAGGTGAGGTGGTTGGGTGAGGTGTCTAGGTGAGTTGGAAATTAGGTTAGTTAAGATAAGTAAATAATGAATAAAGTGAGGATGAGTATTAATTTAATTAAGTTGATTAAATTAATATTAATGTGTGATGTAAAAGGTCACGGTTAGGTAACAAAGTGTGTTTAAATTAGTTATTCAAAAGGGGACGAAAGGGAGTGTGAGCCAATTTTGGTGTCTACCTTTTCCCCTTTTTTTTTGTAGCTTGTATTAGTAAGTGATGGTGACAAAAACAAGAAATGGTTATGTCGAGTGTAAGTGAGAGTGGTGTTGCCCCAAGTGTGGGTAAAGGTAACCCCCTCAAACTAGGAACCGATGACATGAAAGACAAGCAATGAGTGGTTTGATAAAATGAGAAGGTTAGAAAATGAAGGTCATTATGTGCATTGGGTAAACGTTAAAGGTAAAATAAAATAAATAGGTAAATGGGCCAAGGTCGAAGGTAGTGGAAGTTAAACACACACACACACATTGGAAATCGTAGCATGGTACTAGGCTGAAAAGATTTCAAATTGTATGGTTTCTAAATGCGATAGGTTTATCTAATCAAGGTTGAAGTGATTCTAGTATCCAAGGTATATGATATAGTGTGGAAACACAATAGGTGTCAGGTGCAAGAATGCTTAGGTATGTTTTGGTACACAAATGGTTTGGTTGGGATAAATGGCTCAAAGAATATGCAAGGTATGGTTGGTAGGCTAAAACAACATAGGTAGCAACATCATAAATTACAGCAAGTACATAAGGTCAATGGTCACACCAAGTAGGTCAAGTTTAAGAAACTAGGTCATGGCATGGGTATGTCTAAGGTATAGGTAAAATAATAACTCCTAAGATGTAGCAAAGGCAATGTAGGGGTAGGTTGGGTTTTTAGGTATGGTTCAATGGGTGGCCAAAATGAAAAAAGGTGTGGTGGTACTAGTGGATGTAAGAAACAGAAAACAGAGCAAGGACAAATATTTATAAGGGTTAACCAATGTTGGTTATAGGGTGACCGGCGTTAGTTGGCCAAGGCACAACTAGGACCGACGTTGGTCGGTCGTGGGGTTTATAAAACAAAAATTCCATATTTTATGGAATCATTGTTGTGTTGTGACATTGGAGAAAATGACAGATCCATTTGAATTTTGGTGCTTTTTTTGAGAGAGAAGGATAGGGAATTATACCCGATTGAGGTGGAGAGTTGAGCTAGTGAGCCTCAGAGTGGGTAATCGCATTCGATAGGTGGGTCCACGAGATAGGTGTGCTCAATTTGATTGGGTGGAGGTGAGGAGGAATTTTGTGATGGAAGAGGAAAGAGAGGGGTTGGGTAGACCACTCTGCGCAGTGCTTGATGTGCCCCCATGGAGACGACATCATGACGAGATAATATTCGATCCCATTCTACATTGGTTAGGTAGATTGATTTCTATAAATCGGGTTAGGGTAAAATGGGTAGTTGGGGGAAAATTAAATTTAAATTTGGGAGAAAATGGGTGAAATAGGAAAGGTAGGAAGTTGCATGTAGGTTGAAGAGGGGTGGGGAGAGGTTGAGGTGAGATTTGGGTAGGAATGGGTGGGTAGGAAGGGTAGAATATGGGATTTTTAGAGACAATGGGTAGGGTTTCATGGATTATCATTGCGATAGTGACCGACATCGATCGAGGTTGGCCGAAGTTGGTGGGAGTTAGCCAAAGATCGCTTATGGATGGGGTGATTGATGCCGCTTTGGGAGACCGGGTTAGCTAAGCAAGTAGAAACAGATGCTAGTTGGCATTGAGAGAAAAATGGTCTAGGAGATGAGTGTGGGTGCGTGAGTGAGATAGGAAGGTATTTTGGAATGAAAATAGGCAGGGTAATAGTTATAGGTGGGGGGTCAAGGGTAAATGTAGGTATGTTAATGGTTTAATAATGTGATGATTTGTTGGATGCGGTGAGGGACCGATTATGGATGCGAGATAGGAACCACCCCTATTATTAGTGGTATGAGGGAGTGCGATAGGCTGAGAAGTGATTTCATGTTGTAGAGGTTGTCTTGATAAGGGTTAGATGCTACCGGGCATGTAGTCCGAAGTGAGTTTGATGATTTTCCCACATCGATAGATGGGATTCATGTGACAAACACATTTTGTTTTCCGATAGGTGAGATGATTTTCACCTTGGAGAATGTGTATAGGATCATACGGCCATTGATGGTAGGGACATAGGTGTATTCGATTTCCTCGAGGCATCGAGGAGCTGATGCTTGATAGTGTTCAAAGTGAGGGGCTAGCGGAGTTGAGGTTCCATAGCACCAACGCATGAGTTATGGAGATATATACTAGGCCCATCCTGAGGAGATGAGGCTAGTAGTTCTGATGATGGAGGTAGTGTGTTGTTTTTCACTGCCAAATGCAGAGGGTGGGAGATTCACATGGGAATTGATGGGGGTGTTGCATGATATGATGGAGGACATGACCTAGTTTACATGGGCACCATCATTCTTAGTGTAGCTTTACAGAGAGTTATGGGCCTATGGGTGATTACATGGGTTTGAACTTATGTTGTACCTACCTTCTTCATTACTGGGCATATGAGCACCTTGTGTGTGTGAATCCAGTAGGCATGCCCTGACCTAATGCATTCAAGGAAGACATGGTTTGGGTGGACTACAAGTGATGGGTACCTGCTATTGGGGAGTTCTAACTTGTTAGGGCTACACACGATATAGCATATTACATGCATGTATTAGATGGATTTTCCAGTGTGGACATCATTTAGAGGCCTTATGTGGGTTTCCCATCATATAGGTGGATGCTAGATGAGTTGGAGGAGCTGAAGCTACTCTCATGGATAGAGGGGCATCGTGCAGGAGAGCACGAGATGATACCCATGTTGTTGCAAATCAGCAGCACCCCTGGATGTTGATCAGATTTCTAGTTTGATATTTTAGACATCCAATGTGATTGCACAACATTGAATCCTCTCCCCAAGTGTGGGACTTGTAAAATGGGAAAGGAATCTCTAGATTAGAGGCTGGTTCCTCAACTCCTTTGATCAGATTTATCACTTACAAGTTACAGAGGTTTAAATTCCTAATCCTACCCTAAATTCCAAAGGAGACAGAGATAGAGAATGCAGATAAACTAAAACTAATGCTAATAGGTGATGCACCAAAGGAGTGGTGAGCATTTCTCACTTCTGCAGATTGACACAATTCATAAAATGTAACAAAACAACATGCACAAACTGATAATTGTAATGAAGAATCAGAAATTAGTCAAACAACACCAACAGAGGATGAAAAAATAATCACAGGGCCTATATTATTATTTTAACATCAAAATCACTTGCATTACAACACCTAGGAGGAAAAAATGAGTTGCAGTTCTTATAAAAGGTCTAATATTCCACCAAAATCACTTCCAAGGTGAGAAAGGGGACCTGTAATACACAAAAAATGTTCAACACTTTGAAAATGAGCCAAATCTGGCTTTTACAGTGGAAGGGACGAGTCCAGGAGAGAGAAACATGGGAAAATGTGGGATAGGTTCAATCATTGACCAAAATGCATTCAAAACAGCATGGGCATCCTTACGACTCCCATTCCTTGACATTTTTAACCATGCCGGGAGAGAATACGAGCCATTCTTCATTAAAAATGGTGGTTGAAACGTCATTTCTGCTCACCACGTGCCGAGACATTTTTCAATTTTATCTCTCCAAAATCCATCAAAATGCAAAATTGACCAGAATCTTGTAGATAATTTCACTAGATTTCCATTGATATAAAGAACGCAAAAACCGAGCTCGGATCGAAAGATATGGCCATTTGAAGTTTTAGGACAAAACAGGGCCAAATCGGGTTGGCGGGCAAAATTCGAATTTTGCACCTTTTTGGTCATTTGGAAAATTTTCCAAAATTTCCCGCACTCTGCCACTCTAGGTGCCATGTGGTGGAATCTCATTAGCCGCAAGCCTTTCAGGGGAAACTTTTCCCAAAAATCTCCGCTGAGCCATAAGTCAAAAATACATGGAGTTAGGAGGAAAAATTTACCTTTCTGGAAAATCGAGAAAGAGCTCTATCCAATGGTGTCATTTCCGAAGGTTTTGAGTGCCTAAAAAGAAAATTATTATGACTGAGGCACAAGAGAGAAAAAATGAGAGGAGTTAGCCACAAAAAATGAGCAGGGGCACATTTTGGATAACAATTTTGGCGACTCAGAGGGGTCATCTGCCTGCTGGATGAAGTTACCAGTTGCCTGAAGCAATCCATTGGGTATGGAGTCATTGAATTCTCTGTTTGATACCCCAACTGACTAGAACACTACAAGGAGGAAGATGGAATATCACCTGATGGAGCAAGGCCTGTAAACACATCTCCAGGAACAACAAGCTTGTGCCAAAGCACTTAGGGAAAGAAAAGCTAATCCACAAAGAAACAATGTGCACAAGATCTTGGATGAATGAAAAACATAAACTAATATGTATAGGGTGAATCATTTCCTTTAGTAGCAATGCTTCAAATGGATTCCATTGACTGGAATCTGTAGTTCTTCGCCATCCAATGAAGACAACTGGAAAGCATTGTTGTCCTTACACTTTGTGACCATGTATGGGCCACTCCAAATGGCATCAAATTTTGAATGCCTTCCTGGTTTTGCTCTATCCGCATCCCATTTTAACACTAGATCTCCAACTTGGAAGGATTTGTTCTTGTCCTTTCTATCAAAGGTCTTCTTTATCAAAGCTTGATCCTTCTCCATTGCTTGGGATGTCGATTTCGATTTCTTAGAGTTCCATCAATTCCGCATATCCGACTTCCATGAGCTCAAACTCCAACAACTCCAATTCTTTCATGAGTTCCAATGTTGGCAACTCAAGTGATATGGGCAAAATTGCCTCTCTTCCATAAACAAGCTTGAATGGAGAGTTACTGTAGATCTTTTAGGAGTTATCCTATCAGCCCATAAGGATGATTTCAATTTGGTATGCCAGGACCTCTCGATTCTCATCATGAGTCCTCTTAATGATCCTCAACAAGTTCTTGTTTGTAGATTCAACATGGCCATTACTCCGGGGTAATAGTTTGATGAAGTACTTAAGTAGATCCTATTCTTGAAAGCCCATTCAGTCACCTTGGATCCAATGAATGTCAATGCATTATCTCGATATTATTGTAGCTGGTATGCCAAATCTAGTTACTATTCCCTCATAGAATTCTAGGATGCTAGATTCATTTGCTTCCTTGAGTGCTACTGCTGTCATCCATTTTGTGAAGTAATATGTGGTCATTAAAATCCACTTGTTCCCTTAGCTCGAATTGGGATTAATAACTCCAATGAAGTCTAAACCCCATTGCATGAATGGCTGGTCAACTAAAATTGGATGCAATGGGAGGGCAGCTAGCCTCTCTTTACCTATGAAAAATTCACAATTATTGCACCTCTTGATCCATGCATAACAATCATTGAAAATCTTGGGCCAATAATAACCAGCCCTCATGATCTTTAGAGTTGTCACTCTTGGTGCAAAATGACCACCAGTTGGTCCACCATGGAACTCTTCCAACACCTTATGAATCTGATTTGTACCAATGCATCTCAGCAAAGTACTCCATTCACATCTCTTTTGAATAAAACACCATCAACAAGGGCATATGGGATAGCCTACAATCTGAAGTGTCTTCTTTGGGTCTTGTTCATCTCTGGATGGCATAGGCATGTGCTTAGGAAGTGCATTATACTTTGGGTCCAGCAAGGAGTGGGGACACCATTATTTTCCTCTTGAGTGCTTCCTTGCTCACGATTGTCTTGCAACACCAAAACAACCTCATTCTCATTGCATGATTCCTCTTGTTTGCTCAAGATCAACTGCTCACACAATCCTTTTCCTCTTACCAACTTGGTGAGTTTGATCTCAATGTCATACTCCATCACACGAGTAATCCAACCTGCCATTTTTTCATTCAATTCTTTGTTGAGGAGGAAGTCTTTAACCCCCGCATGAGAAACCAGCAATTGGACCTTATTGTTTGAAACTAGATGCTTGAATTTATTCAAGCTCCTGATTACTGCAAGAACATGCTTCTCAATGAAAGAATATCTCACCTCATAGTCCTCCAAGATTTGGCTAAAGAAAGAAATTGGCTGTTCATCATTGTCTTTATTCTATTGTACCAAAATTGCAGAAATAGTATCATCACCTCCAAACGCATAGAGGATGAAATCCTTGGAGAAATCCGGGTTGATGAGAGTTGGGGCTTGAGAGATGGCTTCTTTGATTGCTTCAAAACTTTCCTTTCCTTCTACTGTCCATTTGAAAGCCATGCTTTTCTTTAGCATCTTGGTGATAGGTCTGACAAGGGCTGTAAAATTTGGGACAAACCTCCGAACAAAATTTATTCTTCCCAAGAAACTTTGAAGGGCCTTCTTGTGGCTTGGCAATGGCAAGCGGTTCTTATGGCTTCGACTCTTTCTAGATCAATTGCTAATCCTTCTTTAGAGACAATGTGGCCAAGGAGCTTTCCTTCATGGGCTAGAAAAATACACTTTTTAGGATTCAAGGAGACTCCAAATCTTCTACACCTTTGGAACACTTGTCTCAAATGAAAGAGGTGGTCTCGTTGTATTTTTGAAAAAAAGTGATATCATCAAGATATATCTATACAATGTTGTTAATCAAACCTTTGAATGCCATTTCCATTGCTCTTTGGAAGGTAGCTCCAGCGTTGGACAGCCCAAATGGCATTTTCCTGTTTGCATAAGTTCCCCATTTAGTTGTAAAGGTTGTCTTTAACTAATCTTCTTCCTTCACCATAATCTGATTATACCCCGAATATCCATCAAGTAGTGAAAACCTCTCGAGCCAAAGAACAACTTGTAAAATCTACTCCATGGAAGGAAGTGGATAATGATCCTTGAGAGATGCTCTATTCAAATCTCTGAAGTCAACACACAATCTGATTTCCCCACTCTTCTTTCTGACCGGAACCAAGTTGGCAACCCAACTAGAATGCTTGATAGGGAATATGATTCTTGATTCTATCAACTTATTCAATTCTTTTCTCATGAGAGGATCCATGTGGGGTTGGTGGCCTTTGTTTACGCCCGATGGGCTTAGTATTTAGATCCAATTCAATGGTGTGTTGAGCTAACTCGGGATTGAAACCTTTCAAATCTTCATAGCTCCAAGCAAACACATCAGGGAATTCTTGACAAAGTTGTATGAACTCATACCTTTCTTTCTCAGTTGTCATCTTACCAAT
Source organism: Taxus wallichiana var. yunnanensis (assembly GCA_018340775.1). Lineage (NCBI taxonomy): Eukaryota > Viridiplantae > Streptophyta > Pinopsida > Cupressales > Taxaceae > Taxus > Taxus wallichiana. The sequence continues at coordinate 300,048,626 of CM031243.1, read as the reverse complement.
TTGGAGTGATTTGCCTCTTTCTACTGAGATGGACACTGAATCTTCTCCCTTCACTTGGATGTTTGATTTATCCTTCCTAAACTGATCATTAGGATTGAAAATGGACTCCAAAGTAATAAGTCCCTTTGGTATTTTGTTGGTTCTCAGCTGCACCACTTGGTCACCATATTGCTGCTCCAACTTTTCCTGATTTTTGGCTGAGAATTCAGCCTCTTCTTGCAAGAAATGGATGATTTGCTGATCATTTTCAAACACTTGCCAACTTACATTGTTATTTGGCACTGAAGGCCTCACAATCACATGGATGTTTGGTTGTACCTTGTCCTTTTGAATGCTCTCCACAACATCAAAGGCTGCCCCAACTGCTGCAAGCCTGTCAGCAGCTTGGTTCTCTTTTCTAGGAATGGATTTTATGCTAAAGCCCTCAAAATCTTCAATGAGGTCCCACACCCTGTTCTTGTAGCACTTGAGTAGATCATTCTTGACAGCATGCTGCCCCTTAACTTGGTTGACAATCAACTCACTGTCACCAAAGACTTGCAAGTTCTTTATTCCTCTCTTGATTGCCCAATGCAGTCCTTGCACCAAGGCTTCATATTCAGCAGTGTTATTAGAGCATGCAAACTGAAATCTAAAAGCTGAATAATACTTAACTCCTTGAGGTGAAACCAGCATGGATCCCCCTCCTGCACCTTGTCTACTCCTTGATCCATCAAAAAGAAACTACCATACCTCATTGTCATCTTTGTGGTTTGGCTTGGTGATGCTAAGAATAGGTTCATTTTCTTCATGTATGCAATAGACTCCCAAATTTCGATTCTTCTATTTCTTAATAAGGATCAAAAGCATGCACCTTGCTTGCCCATTCATCAAGAGTTAAATATGGGATGCTTCCAACCTTGGTGTCACTTCATCAGTGCTTGGATGATCTTCTTGATCAAATCTTTGAACAATTGGCATTAATATGACTTGGAGTGTAAGGCTCAATGTGAAAGTTTGTAATAGGTTCAGACACTGATTGTGGCTTTGGTTCCACATCTTGTTCTGAATAGCATGTGTGACCAATTAGCAGACAAGTAACCTCCAATCTTAGCCATGAAATCCTTGACAAACATAGGGCAAAGAGTGGTGGAAGGTCTATTACTGAGACATCTTGAAAAATAACCACGTTAGGACAGGGCATGCAAAGTACCGATTTGTTGTTACTACTATCCCATCCAACTGCACCACCCCTTTGGATATGGTTTCATACTGAATTCCCAACTGATCAGCTATTTGCTTGGGCATTACTGAACTACTTGCCCCGGAATCAATCATGTAATTGTGTACTAATTGGTTCCCAATGATCAATGAAACATAGAATGGAGGGGGCTTCAATATTTTACCTTGCTGTCCTCCATGATTCCCCTCAGGCTGGGCAGCATTTGTGAGCACCTTCTCTTGCATTTGGACTTGCTGATTTGAAGTTGACCAGTCCTTCATGGCAGCTTGTAGCAAATCTCTTTGGCCTGGGATAGATAGTGATTCCCACATTGATATGTTTACATTTGTCTTCTTCATCTGATCAATGATATTGAATGGAGATGAAGTATCCCTCTGTTGTCCCTTGGCCTACACATTCATTCCTTGCACATGGGCAGCAACAACTGGCATTTGGGTTGGCCTAGGGGCTGTTTTAGGCAATCCTTGCATGCTTGGGATTGCATTTTGTTTGCCAATAGTTTGTGGAGTGACAGAAGGTCGTGAATTACTTGGGGCCAATGGTTGTTCTTCACCCAAATTTCTTCTCTTTGACCTTGTGTTGGCTGCAACACTTTGGGAAATCATTTGATTCATGCCACAAAAATATTCTGCCTGCCAGTTTACAAGTGTGGTATCATTTGGAGCTGATTGCTTCGGAATGTTTCTTGTTGTTGGTTATTTCCTTGACTACATTCACCCTCCACACCGATTCTTGTCTGTCACCATTAATGCTTGATTCAAGGCACCGGCCCATGAAGCACATGGATCAGTTATGATGTTGATTGCGTGGGAAACACCAATCATACTCTTGAGCTATATTGTTTTGTACTGACACTAATGCTTTAGATGCGATGTAGCATTGGGATTATAGAGCTGAAATGGTCTGCATTGGCGGGAGAGGCCTTGCTTGATTTAGATTTGCTGCTGGATTGGGTGGTCTATGAGGTTGATATGGCTACCTGTTAGGTGTGCTTGAGGCTGGAAGGAAGGTCTAAAACCTTGAGCTTGCTGCCTTTTGAGTGTCACGAGCTCATTACCTAGATTTTGCAATTGCTTCATGACTTCTTGAAGTTTATTTGAGGCACTAGAAGATGAAGTGGAAGCTTCACTTGAATTCTGATTTCTAGGAGTGGGAATAGAAGCTAAATTAGGCACTTGGCTAGTACTTGGGCTCTCTAAACTTGGAAATAATGGCATTGGAGGCCTAGGAGCCAGCTTGTTAGCTTGAATCAAACAATTTTCAGCTCTAATGACAATGTTATAAGAAATGGGGATAGTTGTGCCTCCCATGGACTAAGTTAACATAGAAATATCAGAATTTAAAGCTTTAAGGTAATAAAGAAAAGTACCTTCTACTGTTGGCCTGACTGGCACTGGAATTCTCTCCCAAGTCCTTTGAAATCTGAAATTAAAATCAGTCAGCTGCTCATTAGGAGCTCTTTTGATAGTTGTCACTGCTCCAAAAGGGAAAATTTGTCTCCCTTTTCCCCAAACTACTCATGGAGGGCTATACATAGCTGATTCCAATTTTGAATAGAACCTGAGGCAAGACTCCTGAACCATTACAAATCTTTCCCTTTGAATGAAGATGCTAGTAGTTTGACAGCAACTTGCATCTCATTGATCTCATGGATTACACAAATGTTAGCAATATCCTTAACATGATCACCAAGTGAGGTCTTATTTTCTCCAGTGAAGTATGGAATGTTCTTCAATGCTGCAACTGGGATTGGATTTTGTGCATTGAGAGCAAGTGGGTTGTTGCCAGTGAAATTGACATAGGGGTTGTTTTGTGCCATTCTGATTGGCCTTAGAACCCTTGTTGATTGAATGAAAGGCCTACCAGGTGGAGGAGTTGAGAGAGTTCTGTTTGGTGGAGATGGAGACCTTTGGATTCTCCTCCCACTTTGCCTTATTCTTGGAGATAACTACAGATATTCAAACAAAACCTCTTCCTCTCCAACTCTTCACCTTGTGTTGATTCTTCTCATGAGTTTTCGTGTCTTGACCGCTAGAACCAGCCGATTCTTCTTCCTTGGAGTCGCGGATGTGAAATTTATAGCTCTTCTAAAGCAAGAAACTTGCAACAAATGCACATCAATTTTGTTGAAATGAAGATGAATACCTCTAAGGTCCCATCGGGCGTGCCAAAACTATTGTTGTAAATCAACAGCACCCTTGGATGTTGATCAGATTTCTAGTTTGATATTTTAGACATCCAGTGTGATTGCACAACATTGAATCCTCTCCCCAAGTGTGGGACTTGTAAAATGGGAAAGGAATCTCCAGATTAGAGGCTGGTTCCTCAACTCCTCTGATCATATTTATCACTTACAAGTTGCAGAGGTTTAAATTCCTAATCCTACCCTAAATTCCAAAGGAGACAGAGATAGAGAATGCAGATAAACTAAAACTAATGCTAATAGGTGATGCACCAAAGGAGTGGTGAGCATTTCTCACTTCAGAGATTGACACAATTCATAAAATGCAACAAAACAACATGCACAAACTGATAACTGTAATGAAGAATCAGAAATTAGTCAAACAACACCAGCAGAGGATGAAAAATTAATCACAGGGCCTGTATTGTTATTTTAACATCAAAATCACTTGCATTACAACACCTAGGAGGAAAAAATGAGTTGTATTTATTATAAAAGGTCTAATATTCCACCAAAATCACTTCCAAGGTGAGAAAGGGGACCTGCAATACACAAAAATGTTCAACACTTTGAAAATGAGCCAAATTTGGCTTTTACAGTGCAAGGGACGAGCCCAGGAGAGAGAAACGTGAGAAAACGTGGGAGAGGTTCAATAATTGACCAAAATGCATTCAAAACAGCATGGGCATCCTTACAAACCCATTCCCTGACATTTTTAACCATGTTAGGAGAGAATGTGAGCCATTCTTCATTAAAAACGGTGATTGAAATGTCATTTCTGCTCATCACCATGTGCCAGAGACATTTTTTATTTTCTCTCTCAAAACTCCATTAAAATGAAAAATTGACCTAGGAATCTTGTATAGAATTTCACCAGATTTCCATTGATATAAAGAACGTGAAAAACCGAGCTCGGATCGAAAGATATGGCCATTTGAAGTTTTAGGACAAAACAGGCCAAATCGGGTTGGCAAGGCAAAATTCAAATTTTGCACCTTTTTGGTCATTTGGAAAATTTTCCAAAATTTCCTTGTGCTCTGCCACTCTAGGTGCCATGTGGCGGCATCTCATTAGCCACAGGCCTTTTTAGGGAAACTTTTCCCAAAAAACTCATTTCGAGCCATAACTTCAAAAATACATGGAGTTAGGAGGAAAACTTTACCTTTTTGGAAAGCCGAGAAAGAGCTCTATCAAATGGTGTCATTTTCAGAAGGTTTTGAGTGCCTGAAAATCAAAATATTATGACTAAGGCAAAAGAGAGAAAAAAAATGAGAGGAGTTAGCCACAAAAAATGAGCAGGGGCACATTTTGGATAACAACCCGTTGATAGGGTCGACGATAATTTGGGTTATCACAAGATGTACCTCCACCATTTTCATAGTACATGAGGGAAGACATGGAGAGTCCTATGCCTCTACCATAGCCAACATTTTCTACATGGTAGGACAAGTAGGTGGTAGACTATTGGATTAATGATGTCGGATTTACATACAGTACAAACAAAGTGGTGGGTAGCATAGCTATGAGTAGTACCACCAAGGTCGGGGCAGCCGGACATGGCCGCCATCACAATTAAGAGAGATTCCCTACGGGGGCATGTGGTGACTTTGGTTACATAGGTGGGGATGGTGCAAGGATATTTGATGGGGTCGGAGGCACAGTTTTCACATTGTAAGCACACGTAGTAGCCCTACAGGTCCATGTAGCATAGGGATAGGTACCTACACAAGGTGGAGATGGAGATGGGGTAAATTTGTCCACCCTACAAGCAAAATTTATAGGTTTATAGGGCCAGTTGGCCACATAGGCACAGATTGTGGCCCTTCAGGCCCAGGTATAGGCACAGGCACCTACAAAGGCTCTGCATAGGGTCCCATTTTATAGATAGGGGAAAAATAGGTTCCCTAAGTATAGGTATAGGGTCAGAGGCCAATGGAACCACCGCAGACAGTACCCATGTCTAGGTTGAGGGATGCCTTACGAGAGACGAGATATTATCAAGATCATCTCGATGGCTACAAGGATAGATTTCCCTTCCTATGCAAAGTATAGAGTATAGCAGGCCTCGAGTGAGAGGACCAAGTTGCACACCCATAGTGTGGAGAGTACAGGAGGCCAAAGAACCCCGAGATAGGGTAAGGGTGAGGCCACCAGTTCATAGAGGCCAGCTCTAGGTGAGGTACAAGTAGAGGTTAGGCCACGGCCCATGGTGGGTGGTGATATGTTATTAGGACACCGCACAGAGCAAAGGAGATAGGCGAGACATGTATGGAGGATATCCAATGGGGATGCCTGATAATTATGCATGTACCTCCATTTTTGTGTATTTTTGGCATATATCAGCTTGTATGCCGAAGATAGCAAGGATCTAGATGAGATTTTTTGAGATTTTGTATTTTTTTGTATCTATGTACATATGTATATATACACAGAATTTCTGATTTATAGATGATGATATTTATAGTATAGATGATGTAATTATTTTTAATTTCCATTATTATGTGTGTACGTGATGGAAACTAGGTGATTTAGGCATGATTAAGTCAATGTCGTGTAGGCATGGTAGAGTGAGATCAATAGGCATGATGGAGTCAGGTTGGTTTAGGCATTATTGAGTTAGGTTGATCTAGGTATGGTGGAGTTAGGTGGGTTCATGCATGATTGAGTTAAGTTGATTTAGGCATGGTGGAGTCAGTCGGTTTAGGTGTGATTAAGTCAGGCTGATTTAGGCATGGTGGAGTCAGGTTGGTTTAGGCATGATTGAGTCTTGTATTTAATTTTGATTTAATGTCCAAGTTGTTGGTAACATGGGAGACAAATGGTGATGTATATGCATGTTATGGTTTAAATTTCCAAATATGTGCTATAGTGGAAATGTGAAAATGATAAATGCATGATTTGATGATGTGGTAAAAATGTGTATTAATTAATGCTTGTTTGGTTTAATTTCCAGTTATTGATATAAAATGGAAACTAACTAAGGTATAATGTGAATAGGAAAGTGAAAGGAGGAATTGGTTATGGTAAAGAGTGGTCAAGCTAACCTCTAAGGGCCACATGCCCTCAAAGTGATGCCTACATAGCCCCAATGAAAAGGTGCCTCAGGCCGATGTAGTTCTCCCATAAGCTAGGGAATAATATGATGAAGTAGAGGAATGGGTTGGTAGGTGTTAGGCATGGTTGAATGTAGGTCATAGGCATGATTGAGTTGGTTTAAATATATATTTTGATGATTTGGTCCTGTGTAAGATAATCAATAAGTAATGAGGAAGGTGAATGGGAAGAGGTGGAAAAAGAGTTTCTTAATTGATAAGATCCCTAATTATTTGACCATACCCAAGATGGGCTTATTAACGTAAGACCCTAAAGGTTTTGCATAATGGACCATTCCAAGGGTGAAGAAAGTCACATGATCAGGAAATGTCATGGTTGTGGTAGGTCCCTTGAGTAGAAAGGAAATTAGGATGAAAAGGTAGTGAGGTGAGAGCGGGTGGTTTAGCGTAACTTAGTGTACGACAACATGTTTTTTTAGCAAGCAACCCAAGATGAACAATAGGCAAGTCCATGACGAGAATTTCATCCTTTTCTTCATTTCATCATTTTTTTTTAATTTTGAATAGAATGATCAATGTGGGAAGTCTATATGGGATGATTATATTATCTCCTGGAGGTCTTCACAAAGTTGATTAATGCGAGAAGATTCTCGGTTTTTATTGTATCTTGTAAAATGACTTTATATAGTTGTTCTTTGAGGGATTAGTCTATTTTATAGTGGTGGAAAGATAGTGAAGAGATGTCCCTTTTTGATGGAGTCATCTTTTGTCAGAATTTTGACTCAAGAAGTTGAATCCTTTTTTTTGTGGACGTTTAACTCATGGACAAGACTATAGAGGAAGAGTAGGATCTTGTTCGGAAGACAAAACCATAGTACACAAGGGTTAACTATGAAAGGGGTGGTTTTGAGTGATGAATGACCATGGGATTCCATCTTGGAGAAGACAAAAATTATCCATGAGAATCGTGCTATGAGTAGATCCATGGTACTCATATTGAAGATAATGGTGAAAGGTGACAGGTAATCACATGATTCTTGTTTAGTCGTTGATCCTAAAAAATGGGTAATATGGAAGGTAAACAACGACTCAAGGGATGAGTGGTCAATTGACAAAAAGTGATATAGGACTTTATGTCAACAATAAAATGGTCAAAGATGCAAGGCATTGAGGGGCTTAGGTTCAAGTTTACCTTCGAGTGAAGACAAACAATAAACACTTGATCCATAGGCATGGGTAACGATATAGGGTCCAAGCCAATTAGGATCAAATTTTCCCGTTTACTTTTCTCTTCTTTAGTTACATGTTGATTTTCCTTCAAGATGAGGTCACCGACCTGAAATGTTTGTTCATGGACATGTTTTTCATAGGAATACTTGATACATTTTTGGTAAATTTTGAGATGGTCAAGATCATTAAGACGAAGTTCATCTAATAACTCAAGTTACGCTAAACAATCCTGGCGAAAGTCATCATTTTTGAGCATGTCTTGTAGTGAGATGCGAGACAGATGGAATATGGAATTTAAGAGGTAAGATAGCCTCGGTACCATAGACCAGAGAAAAATGTGTGGTAGCAGTCGAAGTGTGAATACTAGTGTGATAAGCCCACAAGGTGAAAGGAATGTGTGAATGCCAATCCTTGCCAGTATCGTCAACTACTTTCATAAGAATTTTGTTCAAGGTTTTATTAGTTGATTATGCTTGGCCATTGGTTTGTGGGTAATAAGGTGATGAGAAACTAAGTTGGATGCCAAAAGTGTCACATAGCTTATGTAGGGTTTTGTTTTTGAATTACTTTCCATTATCATTGATGAGATGGTGAGGGACGCCAAAGCGAATAATAATGTGATGGTTGATGAATTCACATATTTTCTTAGCTTTTGTAGAAATGAGGGGGATGTATTCTACCCATTTAGTGTAATATTTAGTAGTAGTTATAATCCATTGATGGCATTGTGAAGAATGGGGATTGATCTCTCTGAAAAGATCCAAGCCCCATTGAGAGAAAGGCCAAAGGTCTTGTGCGACCTGTAAGGCATGACTAGGTGTGTGATGAAGATTAACATGTTGTTGGCACTTGACATAACCTTTGACATAATCACAACAGTCATGGTTTAGGGTTGGTTGATAATATCCCAGGTGAAGAATGCATTTTGTGATAGCTAAACCACTAAAGTGGCATCCGTAAATTCCATCATGAACTTCCTTGATGGTGTAGGGAATTTTAGAAATTGTAAGGCATTGTAAGAGAATACCATCGAAGTCACACTTATAAAGGATACCACCCATGATGACATAATGAGAGACACTTTTAAGAAAGGCACGTTGTCCATTACGAGTGAGATTGGCGAGTAATATGGAAAGGGAAAGATAGTCTGCAAATTTCTTGTACCAAAGGTCACATGGGTCAGGTGCAACAGTTTCGATGGAGTAGACCTCATGAGGTAAATAAGAGGGTGATTTTAGCCTTTGTATTGTGACAAAGATTTTAGAGTCGGTGGGCAAAGCAGGTATCTAAGAATCCAAGCAGACCATTGTATCCACAAACTTATTGGTAGAACATGGGGTGGTTTGAAGTTTGTAATGGTCAAAGGTGGTCAAAAGTATGTCTACGTGATGCTTATACTTTTGAATTATCTCATTATGACACTGGTATATACCATTGACTTGGTTTACGACCAGCTAGGAATCACTAAATATATTGATTGACTTAACATCTAAGGCATAAGTAGCCTAGAGACCCAATACAAGTGCTTTGTATTTGGAAATATTGTTTGTACAATCAAAATCAAGTTTGAAAGACAAAGGCATAGGTTCACCATCAAGAGGAATGAGGATAACACCAGCCCCACCTCCATGCTGACACTTGGAGCCATTGAAGAAGAGTTTCATTTGGTAAGTGGGTTCATCTAAGGAGAGGGTAGCTATGGATTCATCGGGAAATCAAAGTTAGAGGGTTGATTCCCGGAAAGAGGTGTGTCTGCTAGTTGGTCAGTGATAGCTTGGCCCTTGATGGACTTTTGATGAATAAATTTGAGGTCGAGGTTGGAAAGAAGCATAAGCCAACATGCGGCACATTGATGTTGATAGGGTTTGGTGTACATATAGTGTAAGGGGTCAATATTGGTAATAACAAAGGTTTTGTGGTTGAGTAGGTAATGGCAGATTTTAGTGGCGATAAAAACTAACTCTAAGAAGAGTTTTTCAGCATGGGTGTATCTATTTTTGTAGTCCAAAAGGGTACAGCTTATGTAATAAAATTCTTGCTCTTTGTGCTTCTCATCATGATGACCGAGAATGGCACCTAAAGAATGGTCACCGGTGTTAATATGTAGGTAAAAGGGTTTGTCATCTCAAGGAGGAATGAGCACTGGTGGTTGAAGAAGGTATTTTTTAAGGCTTCGAAGGACTTATGGCATTCATCATCCCATTTGAATGAAACATATTTCTTGAGAAGTTGATGAAATGGTTGACAGTGGTTAGAAAGCTGCGAGATAAAACGACGAATGGATTGCAACTTACCTTGTAGGATTCAAAGTTGACGGAGATTAGTAGGCGGAGGCATTTCTAGAATATCCTTTACTTTAGCAAGGTTGAATTTTATGCCACACAAAGAAATGATGAAATCAATGACTTTTTCTAAAATTACCATAAAGATGCACTTCTTTGCTTGAAGACAAACACAATACTTGATGAGGCGGTCAAAGATGACCTTAAGTATGACTAGGTGTTTGGCTCAATGTTTGGATTTGGTAAGAAGATCATCTACGTAATCTTCCAAGATGTAATGCATGATGTCATGGAAGATGTAATTCATGGTTTGCTGATATGTAGCGCTGACATTTTTAAGGCCAAAAGGCATGACTTGATAGAAGAAGGTCACCCAAGCTTTGATGAAGGCAATCTTATGTTGATCTTTTGGAGCAAGTAATATTTGATTATAACCTGAGAAACCTTCCATGAGTGATAGAATTTCAAGGCCAATGGTGAGATCAACTAGTTGGTTAATTCTTGGTTGGGTAAAATCATCTTTGGGACAAGCTAGGTTGAGGTCACCAAAGTCCATGCAAATATGGAGTCCCCCTGTCACCTTTGTGATAGGAACAATGTTAGAAATCCATTGGGGATAATAAATGGGTAGGATGAAGGAAACTGAGAGAATGCATTGAAGCTCTTCTTTGATAAGAAGAGAAATGTCAGGATGTATTTTTGTAGCTTTAGTTTGATGGGTTTGGCATCAGGAATGGTTATGATATTATGGATGACAATTTTTTGGTCAATACCGGGCATATCGGCATAGGATTAGGAAAAAGTGTTGCTATGGTCTCAAAGGAAAGAGGTAAAAGCTTCCTGCTTAGTAGCATCTAAATATTGGCCTATCTTTAGAATGTGTGGGTCGTCTTGAGTGTTAATGTTGATTTTAATGGTTGATTCATTCAACATGGTTTATGTCTCAAAAGGTAACGACCGGTGAATATAAGAATCTTCCGCACCAAGGTAGGTGAGGATGGACTCATCACCCTGACATTGTATGAAATTAATTCATCATCAATCATGTTAGGGTACAGAATGGGAGAGAAGAGGGAGCCTCACCATTGTATTGATAGGTTAGAGGTCCTAAAGAAATTGTGTTTACGAAAAAAAAATAGGAGGAATAGATTCAAGATCTATGGACTCTGTGGGTGAAGATGGTGACATGGGTGAATGGGGTGGAGAAGGTTTGTCTTCTTGAATGAGGTCGACACGAGCCTTCTTGGGATGTGGTGTAGAAAATCCAATTCCACTATGGTCATTGTGTTTACGAGTGGTATAGGAAATGACAGTATGGTGGCCTTGTTCATAAAAACTAAAGCCAAATCCTTTCCATACGCAACGGTGAAGGAAAGTGTGAGTGAAGTGACGATTAGTAAGGGAGTGTAGGTCAGATGAAAATGGTTGTGTTTGGGATGGAGGTTTGGGTGAATAAGTGGTGATATCAATTCCCCCATATGGTATATTAGTGCAAAGGTGAGGAGGACCATAAGGAAAAACCTTGCCTACATAGTCATCATAACTAGGGTGTCTTGACATAGGTTCCCATATTCTTACGGGGTTAGGAACGTGTTGATATTGTATAGGTGGTACTCCCCTAGAGTGAGGCTTTGAAAAACACCTTCTAAGGGATTAGTAGTTGATATGTGGGCAGCGGGGATAGATGATTCTCTAGATTACTAGGAAGTAGGTGACTCACCAGTAGAGGCTGCGGTGGCGATGAATAGCGGGGTTAGATGTGGGAGAGGTGATGGTAGACTTAGTGGATGGGCTTGTGGGTGAAGGTGAAGTGGGGGTAGTGATAGATGCCTTGACTGGTACAAGCACATCGTTGGGCTGGTATAGCATGTTACAGGTCTTAAAATGTGATGGGTCGTGAGGATGGTGTATTTATGTCCTTCGTGTTCAAATTTGAGGTAGCGGTGTAAACTCAAAGGGACATAATCCATGGTGTGGATCCAAGGTCATCCAAGAAATAGATTATACTAGGAACTCCCCTTCTAGGACATAGAATAGTTCCAGGATAGTGCGGGGACCCACGCGAACATGGAGAACGAAGGTACCTAGGGTAGATGTCATGAAATCATTGAAGGAGAGAAGCATAACTGGGTTACCATGCATATAATTGGCAAGTATGAACATTTGGTTATACACATGGGAGGAGATGATGTTAATACTAGCACCACCATCGATCATAACATGTCATATGCATATATTATCGATAAACATGGAGATGCAAAGAGTGGGATCAGGGTCATCAAACTTGAAGGGGTGATCTCTTCGTCTGAAAAGCTGAGGGTGGCTACTTTGCGAGTAGGTGGAGGTGTAGAGGAAGATGATGACTTAGTGAGAGAGGCTATGTGATGAGGGCTAATGATGAAGGCTATAGGCATGGGGTCATTTGGTAAAACCTCAATAGATTGAAGGACCTCCATGAGGGCTTGATGATGTGACTCAGAGGTTTGGATGAGGTCAAATAAAGACATTTTGAGGGAGGATTGGTGTAATTATTTTAGCATTGTATGATGTGTGACCCCATCGGAAATAGAATACGTAGGACCATGAATGGTGACGTTGGGTGTGGGTGTAGATGGTATGTTGGGTACAGGGTTGGTTGATGGGCTAGTTTATTTTTCTTTTCCTTTATCTTTCTGAGCACGGGTAGCAATGTGAACCATGTTAATCTGAGGGGAGGTGGATGGAGAGGATGTTTCATGAAAGGTATAACGACATGAGGGGAAAAATCCTAGCGATAAATAAGAGCTTTGTGAAATGAGTAGGGTGCATTGACATTTGGGTGGTGGTTTTCCTAATTCCCTAATATGGACCATGTTGATCTCAAATTTGAGAGGTGGGAAAAATGGTTGTGGGGGTCGAGATACTTGTCACTAAGTAGGTAATGGAAGAAGATTTTGGGAGATTGGCGAAGGCGAATGGGGTCCTCATCAAGAAGATTATCGTCATATAAATTTTCTTTGGGAGGACATAATTAGACAAGAGTGGTTTTTAAATCCTTACAGTTCTCTACATCATGTCTTGGAACACAATGGTAGGCACAAATTTTAGTTTCGTCAAACCCTTTTGATTTGGGTTTGAGCGGGTTGTAAGGTCTATGAGGTGATAATGTGATGACCGAGGTTTTGAAAAAATTGGTTGAAATCTTGGCATAAGATCCCACTAACGGGTTGCAATGGGAGGTGAGTGTGGGTTTAGGTATAGGTGTGACTGATTTTGAAGGAAGAGGCTTTACGGGAGGGGGAATGGGTTGGTCCACTAGTTTGGTATGTGGAGTGGTCTTAGGTCTTGTGGGCATCTATTTGGGTAAAGGTGGGGTAGGAGAGCTGGTGATGGAATATTTGGTTGGTTTGACTACTTTTATCCAAAATGTGCCCCTGCTCATTTTTGTGGCTAACTCCTTGTGTTCTTACCTCTCTTGTGCCTCAGTCTCCATTTTTTATTTTTAGGCACTCAAATCTTTCTAAAAATGGAGCAGGAAGGGCCCGTGACCAATCATAATGTGCCACGTGGCACCTAGAGTGGTGCAGCGTGTGGAAAATTTGAAAAAAATTCCAAAGACCAAACAGGTAAAAATTCAAACTTTTTGCCGTCGATCCGATTTTGGCCTCGTATTGCCCTAAATTTTCAAATCGCCATATATTTCGATCTAGATCTCGATTTTCACGTTCTTTATATCAATGGAAATTTGGTGAAATTATCTACAAGATTACGTGGTCATTTTTTGTAGTTTGGTTTATTTTGGAGAGAGAAAATCAAGAAACGTCTCTAGCACGTGGTAATGGCTAGAACTTACGTTTCAACAACTAATTTTAATGTAAAATGGGTCGCATTCTTCTTCAAAGATGGCCAAAAATGTCAAGGCATGGGTCTGTAAGGATGCCCATGTCTTTTTAATGCATATTCATTCAATAGGGAATGGCTCCCATGTTTTTACACATTTTCTCTCTCCTGGGCTCGACCCATGCATTGTAAAAGCCAGATTTGGCTCTTTTTTAGGGTTGAACATTTTTTTGGACAACAAGCTTCTTCTTTCACCTTCAACAAGTGATTTTTGCAAGTATCAAACCTTATTCATGATTGTAATAGGTTTCTACCTCTTTGATGTTGCAAATGCAAGGATTTTGACAGTGAAAATGACAGTGCAGACTCTGTGATCAATTTTCAGTCCTTTGTTTGTATTGTCTTGTTTCATTTCAGACCTCTAATTACATCTTATCAGCCTGTGTATGATGTTTCATGTTGCATTTCATGAAATTGTGTCAATTTGCATGAACAAGAAGTGTTCACCACTCCTTTGGTGTATCACATATTAGTTTAGTTTCAATTTTTGCACTTTTTATCTCTGTCTCCTTGGAATTTAGAGTAGGATTAGGATTCAAACCTCTGCAATTATGCAAATAATAGATCTGATCAAAGGAGTTTGAGGAACCAACCTCTAATATGGAGATTTCTCTCTCATTTTACAAGTCCCACACTGGAGAGAGGTTTCAATGTTGTGCAATCACACCGGATGCAGAAACATCAACTTAGAAACCCGATTTGCATCCGAGGTGCTGCTGATTTGCAACAACAGTTTTTTGCACACCGGTGGGACCTTAGAGGTTTCATTTTTACTGCAGAAAATTTGATGTGCATCTATTGTAATTTTCTTGCTTCAAAAGAGCTATAAATTGCACATCTAGCGACTCCAAGGGGAAGAATTAGCTAGTTTTAGCAAGTCTGGTGACACGAAAACTCATGAGAAGAATGACTACAAGGTCAAGAGCTGGATAAGAAGAGGAACCTTTGTTTGAATATCTACAATTATCTCCAAGAGTAAGGAAAAGTGGGAGGAGAATCCAAAGGTCTGCATCTCCATCAAACAGAACTCTCTCAACTCCTCCACCTGGTAGGCCTTTCATTCAATCAACAAGGGTTCTAAGGCCAATTAGAATGGCACAAAACAACCCCTATGTCAATTTCACTAGTAGCAGCCCACTTGCTCTCAATGCACAAAATCCAATTCCAATTGCAGCCTTGAAGAACATTCCATACTTCACTGGAGAGAATCAAACTACTCCTGGTGATCATGTTAAAGACATTTCCAACCTTTGTGCAATTCATGAAATCAATGAGATGCAAGTTGTTGTCAAATTGCTAGCATCTTCATTCAAGGGGAAGGCTTTGCAAATGTTTAGAAGTGTTGCCTCAGGTTCTATTCAAAATTGGAACCAGCTATGTGTAGCACTTCATGAGTAATTTGGAGAGAAGGGAGACAACTTGTCTCTTTTGGAGCAGCTGACAACCATCAAGAGAGCTCCCAATGAGCAGCTAACTAATTTCAACTTCAGATTTCAAAGGACTTGGGAGAGAATTCCAGTGGCAGTCAGGCCAACAGTAGAAGGTTCTTTTCTTTCCTATCTCAAAGCTCTAAATTATGATATTTCTATGTTAATTCAGTCCATAGGAGGCACAACTATCCCCATTGCTTATAGCATTGCCGTTAGAGCTGAAAATTGTTTGATCCAAGCTGGAAAACTAGCCCCTAGACCTCTCATGCCATTGTTTCCAAGTTTAGAGAGCCCAAACACTAATCAAGCACCTAATTTAGCTCCTTCTCCAACTCCTAGAAATCATAATTCAAGTGAAGCTTCCACTTCATCTTCTAGTGCCTCAAATGAACTTCAAGAAGTCATGAAGCAATTGCAAAATTTAGGTAATGAGTTGGTTACTCTCAAGAGGCAACAAGCCCAAAGTTTTAGACCTTCCTTCCAGCCTCAAGCTCAGCCTAACAGGCAGCCATATCAGCCTCATAGACCACCCAATCTAGCTGCAAATCTAAATCAAGCAAGGCCTCCTACCAACAGACCATTTCAGCCCTATAATCCAAATGTTATATTTGCCTCTAAGACATTGTTTCCAACACAAAACAATGTTGCTCAGGAGTATGATTGGTGTTTTCCATGCAATGAACCTCACAACCAATCTATGTGCTTCAACGGTGCCTTGAATCAAGCATTAATGGTGACAACTACTGGTGTGGAGGGTGAGGGCAGTCAAGGAAACAACCAACAACAAGAAACATTCCAACAACAATCAGCTCCAAATGACACCACACTTGTGAACTGGCAGCAGAGGATTTTGTGGCATAAATCAAATGCAGTCTCTCAAGGTGTTGCAGCCAACACAAGGTCAAAAAGAAGGAATTTAGGTGAAGAACAGCCATTAGCTCCAACCAATCCACAACCTTTTATGGCTCCACAAATGGTTAGCAAACAAAATCCAATTGTAAATGCACAAGGGTAGCCAAGAACAGCTCCTAGACCAACTCAAATACCAGTTGTTGCTGCCCACATGCAAGGGATGAATATGTAAACCAAAGGACATCAAAGAGATCCTTCATCACCATTTAGTATCATTGATCATATGAAGAAGACAAATGTAAATATATAAATGTGGGAATCCCTATCTATCTCAAGCCGAGAGAAATTTGCTACAAGCTGCCATGAAGGACTGGCCAACTTTGAATCAAAGCAAGTCCAAATGAAAGAGAAGGTGCTCACAAATGTTGCCCACTGAAGGAATCATGGAGGATAGTAAGGTAAAATGTTGAAGCCCCCTCCTTTTTATGTCTCATTAATCACTGAAACCAATTGGTGCACAATTGCATGATTGGTTCCAAGGCAAGTAGCTCGATGATGCCCAAGCAAATAAGCGATCAGGCTAGGACTTCAATATGAAACCATATCCAAAGGGTAGTGCGGTTGGATGGGACAGCGAAGAATAACAAGTGGGGTGATTAGAAACTTGATTCTTACCTTGCATGCATGTCCAAATGTTTTTGTTTTACAAGATGTATCAGTTATAGACCTTCCACCACTCTTTGCCCTATGTTTGTCAAGAGATTTCACAGCCAAGATTGGAGGATATTTGTCTGCTGATTGGTCACACATGCTGTTCAGAATGAGGTATGGAACCAAAGCTACAATCAGGTCTGAACCTATTGTAAACTTCCACATTGAGCCCTACACTCCAAGTCAGATCAATGCCAACTGTTCGGCATTTGATCAAGAATATCACCCAAGCACTGATGAAGCTGACACCAAGGTTGGAAGCATCCCGGATCTAACTCTTGATGAATGGGAAAACAAGGTGCATGCTTTTGATCCTTATCAAGAAGTAGAAGAATCTGAGCTAGGGGTCTATTGCATACATCAAGAAGATCAGCCCATTCCTAGCATCACCAAGACAAACCACAAGGATGAAAATGAGGTATGCCAGCTATTTCTTGATGGATCAAGGAGTAGAAAAGGTGCATGAGGTGGAGCTATGCTTATTTCACCTCAAGGAGTAAAGTACTATTCAGCTTTTAGATTTCAGTTTGCATGATCCAATAACACTGTTGAATATGAAGCCTTGGTGCAAGGGATACATTAGGCAATAAAGAGAGGAATAAATAAGTTGCAAGTCTTTGGTGATAGTGAATTGATTGTAAACCAAGTTAAGGGGCAGCATACTATCAAGAATAATCTACTCAAGTGCTACAAGAACAGGGTATCGGACCTCATGGAAGATTTTGAGGGTTTTGGCATCAAATCAATTCCTAGGAAAGAGAACCAAGCTAGTGACAAGATTGCAGTAGTAGGGGCAGCCTTTGACATTGTGGAAAGCATTCAACAAGACAAGGTACAGCCAAACATCCACGTGATTGTGAGGCCTTCAGTGCCGGATAACAATGTAAGTTGGCAAGTGTTTGAGAATGACCAGAAAATCATCCATTTCTTGCAAGAAGAAGCTGAGTTCTCAGCTAAGAATCAAGAAAAATTGGAACAGCAGTATGGTGACCAAGTGGTACAGCTGAGAACTAACAAGCTGCCCAAGGGACTTATCACTTTGGAGTCCATTTTTAATCCCAATGATCATTTTAGGAAGGAGAAAGCAAACATTCAGGTCAAGAGAGAGGATTCAGTATCCATCTTGGTGGAAGAGAACAAACCATTGCAAATTGGAAAGATGACAACTAAACAAGAAAGGTATGAGTTCATGTAGCTATGTCAAGAGTTCCCTGATGTGTTTTCTTGGAGCTATGAAGACTTGAAAGGTTTCAATCCCAAGTTAGCTCAGCATACCATTGAATTGGATCCAAATACTAAGCTGTCGGGCGAAAACAAAGACCAAGTGAATCCACATATGGAGCCTCTCGTGAGGAAAGAATTGAACAAGCTGATTGAGTCAAGGATCATATTCCCAATCAAGCATTCTAGTTGGGTTGCCAACTTGGTTCCAGTCAGAAAGAAGAGTGGAGAGATCAGATTGTGTGTTGACTTTAGAGACTTGAATAGAGCATCTCTCAAGGACCATTACCCACTCCCTTCCATGGAGCAAATCTTGCAAGTTGTGGCTAGCTCCGAGAGGTTTTCACTACTTGATGGCTACTCAGGCTATAATCAGATTATGGTGAAGGAAGAAGACCAGTTCAAGACAACCTTCATAACCAAATGGGGAACTTATGCATACAAGAAAATTTCATTTGGGTTGTCTAACACTAGTGCTACCTTCCAAAGAGCAATGGACATGGCATTCAAAGGTTTGATTAACAACATGGTGTTGATATACCTTGATGATATCATTGTTTTTTCCAAAAATGCAGCAGACCACCTCTCTCATTTGAGACAAGTGTTCACGAGGTGCAGGAGATTTGGAGTGTCTTTGAATCCTAAGAAGTGTATCTTTCTTACACATGAAGGAAATCTCCTTGGCCATATTGTCTCCAAAGAAGGATTAGCAATTGATCCAGAGAGGGTTGAAGCCATAAGATCACTACCATTTCCAAGCCACAAGAAAGCCCTTCATAGTTTCTTGGGGAGGATAAACTTTTTTCAGAGGTTTACCCTAGATTTTGCAGCCCTTGTCAAACCTATCACCAAAATGTTAAAGAAAAGAATGGCTTTCAAGTGGACAGCATAAGGCAAGGAGAGTTTTGAAGCAATCAAAGAAGCCATCTCTCAAGCACCAACCCTCATCAACCCGGACTTCTCCAAGGATTTCATCCTCTATGCATTTGGAGGTAATGATACTATTTCTACCATTTTGGTACAATAGAACAAGGACAACGATGAGCAGCCAATTTCTTTCTTCAGCCAGAGCCTAGATGACTATGAGGTGAGGTATTCTTTTATTGAGAAGCATGTACTTGTAGTAATCAGAAGCTTGAAGAAATTCAAGCATTTAGTCTCAAACAACAAGGTCCAGTTGCTGGTCTCTCATGCTGGGGTTAAAGACTTTCTCCTCAACAAAGATTTGAATGAGAAAAGGGCAAGTTGGATCACTCGTGTCATGGAGTATGACATTGAGATCAATGTCACCAAGCTGGTAAGAGTAAAAGGATTATGTGAGCAGCTGATTTTGGGAAGCAAAAATAAGTATGCAATGAAGAAGAGGTTGTTTGACAGATTCAAGACAGCCATGAGCCAAGTGGCACTCAAGAAGAGGATAATGTTGTCCCCACTCCTTGCTGGACCCAAGGTATAATGCATTTCCTAAGCACGAGGCCTATGCCCTCCAGAGATGAATAAAACCCAAAGAAGACACTTCAGATTGTAGGCTGTCCCATATGCCATTGTTGATGGAGTTTTGTTCAAGAAAGATGTGAATGGAGTGCTGCTGAGATGCATTAGCACAAATCATATTCATAGGGTGTTAGAAGAGTTCCATGGTGGACCAGTTGGTGGTCATTTTGCACCGAGAGTGACAAATCTAAAAATTATGAAGGCTGGTTATTATTGGCCCAAGATTTTTAGTGATTTCTTTGCATGGATCAAGAGGTGTAAGAATTGTGCATTCTTCACAGGAAAGAGAGACTTGCTGCCCTTCCATTGCATCCAATCTCAGTTGACCAGCCATTCATGCAATGGGGTTTGGACTTCATTGGATTCATTAATCCCAATTCAAGCCAAGGTCACAAATGGATTTTGACAGCCACAGACTACTTCACCAAGTGGACTGAAGTAGTAGTGCTCAAACAGGAAAATGAGTCTAGCATCTTAGACTTCATGAGAACATAGTAACCAGATTTGGCATACCTGCTACAATAATCTCAAATAATGCATTGGCATTCATTGGATCCAAGGTGACCGAGTGGGCTATCAAGAACGGGATCTACCTAAGTACTTCATCAAATTATTACCCTCAAGGTAATGTCCAGTTGAGTCTACAAACAAGAACTTGTTGAGGATCATTAGGAGGACTCTTGATGAGAATCAGAGGTCTTGGCATACCAAACTGAAATCAGCCTTATGGGCTGATACGATAACTCCCAAGAGATCCATAGGTAACTCTCCATTCAGGCTTATCTATGGAAAAGAAGCAATCTTGCCCATGTCTCTTGAGTTGCCAACATTGGAAATCATGAAACAATTGGAGCTGTTGGAATTTGAGCCCATGGAGGTGAGATATGCAGAGTTGATGGAGCTTCAAGAGATCAGAGATCAGGCATCCCAAGCAATGGAGAAGGATCAAGCTTTGATCAAGAAGACCTTTGACAGGAAGGCCAAGAGTAGATCTTTCCAGGTTGGAGATCTAGTGTTAAAATGGGATGCAGATAGAGCAAAACTGGGAAGGCATTCAAAATTTGATGCCATTTGGAGTGGCCCATACATGGTCACAAAGTGCAAGAACAGCAATGCTTTCCAATTATCTTCATTGGATGGTGAAGAACTGCAGATTCCAGTCAATGGAATCTATCTCAAGCATTGCTTCTAAAGGGAAATTCTCCACCTTGTAAATATTAGCTTAGGTTTCCATTCCTTCAAGTGCTTGTGCACATTGTTTTTCTGTAGGTTAGTTTTTCTTTCCCTAAGTGCTTTGGCATAGCTTGCTATCCCTGGAGATGTTTTGCAGTCCTTGCTTCCATCAGGTGATATTCCATCTTCCTCCTTGCAACATTCTAAGTCAGTTGGGGTTCCAAACAGAAAATTTTATGACTCCATGCCCAATGGGCTGCTTCAGGCAACTGGTATCTTCATCTAGCAGGCAGATGACCCCTCTAAGTCACCAAAATTGTTATCCAAAATGTGCCCCTGCTCATTTTTGTGGCTAACTCCTTGTGTTCTTACCTCTCTTGTGCCTCAGTCACCATTTTTTATTTTTAGGCACTCAAATATTTCTAAAAATGGAGCAGGAAGGGCTGTGACCAATCAAAATGTGCCACATGGAACTTGGAGTGGTGGAACATGGAGAAAATTTGAAAATTTTCCAAAGACCAAACGGGTAAAAATTCAAACTTTTTGCCCGCCGATCCGATTTTGGCCTGTTTTGCCCTAAATTTTCAAATCGCCATATCTTTCGATCCAGAGCTCGGATTTTCACGTTCTTTATATCAATGGAAAGATGGTGAAATTATCTACAAGATTCCATGGTAATTTTTGCATTTTGGTTTATTTTGGAGAGAGAAAATTAAGAAACATCTCTCACACGTGGTAATGGCCAGAAATGACATTTCAACAACCAGTTTTAATGCAAAATGGGTTGCATTCTTCTTCAGCATGGCCAAAAATGTTAGGGCATGGGTCTATAAGGATGCCCATGTTGTTTTAATGCATCTTCATTTAATGGGGAATGGCTCCCACGTTTTTTACATGTTTTCTCTCTTAGGCTCAACCCATGCATTGTAAAAGCCAGATTTGGCTCATTTTTTGAGGGTTGAACATTTTTTGGACAGCAAGCTTCTTCTTTCACCTTCAACAAGTGATTTTTGCAAGTATCAGACCTTCTTCATGATTGTAATAGGTTTCTACCTCTTTGATGTTGCAAATGCAAGGATTTTGACAGTGAAAATGACAGTGCAAACTCTGTGATCAATTTTCAGTCCTTTGTTTGTATTGTCTTGTTTCATTTCAGACCTCTAATTACATCTTATCAGCCTGTGTATGATGTTTCATGTTGCATTTCATGAAATTGTGTCAATTTGCATGAACAAGAAGTGTTCACCACTCCTTTGGTGTATCACCTATTAGTTTAGTTTCAATTTTTTCACTTTCTATCTCTGTCTCCTTGGAATTTAGAGTAGGATTAGGATTCAAACCTCTGCAATTGTGCAAATAACAGATCTGATCAGAGGAGTTTGAGGAACTAGCCTCTAATCTAGAGATTCCTCTCTCATTTTACAAGTCCCACACTTGGAGAGAGGTTTCAATGTTGTGCAATCACACTGGATGCCTGAAACATCAACTTAGAAACCTGATTTGCATCCAGGGGTGCTTTAATTAATTTAACAACAACTACCTTATTGGAGGGTAGCAGATTCTTAGCTTTGGGTTACACTCTCTTGGGTAAAGGTGAGGCTGGAGTATGGGATGTAGAAGAAATAGCTGATTGTGGAAGAGGATGAGTTACCCATGGGGGAAGCCGAGTTTTGGTGGATGTGGTTGGTAGAGGTTGGGTAGAAGGTATGAGTGGAAGAGAGGAGAGTATCATGGGTAGTGAAGAAGATATGGAAGGTAGTAGTGGTATGGGTGGTAAGAAGGTCACGAGTGATGGCGGGGGTTGTGTGGATTTCTTAGGTATATTAGAGGGTCATGATGAGGACATGGGTTTTTACGTTCTTGGTTTACCGGTGGGAGAAGGTTGTTTGGCTAGGGTCGAGGGGTGAGGTCCTAGGATGGACGGGAGGGGTGAAGGTGACAACGGTGTGGTGGGTGAGGTTGGTGTATGAGGCCTAGCAGGTTGGGTCTTCCTTTTAGGCATAGGAATGAGTTTAGTGTTGGTTTGGGAAGATGTGGCTAAATCTAATTTGACGGGTGGATGAGTAAGGTTCGATGTTAGCATGACCCCTAAGGTAGTGATGGGTTTAGGTAAGGGAGATGATATAGGTGTGGGTAGGTGTTTTGGTATAGGTGTGTGTTGGGTTATGGGAAATGACATGGAAGGTGCCCCAATAGTCATGGTCATGTTTGGTTTGGTCACTTGAAACACTTTTGGATAGATTATGGAGGTGTCGTTGAGTGACACTTGCATTTGGGTTTATGCAGGTAGTAGAAGATGTCCCCAAAGTAAGGATATATCAACATAATCTAGGCGATCGGCCAAGCGTGAAAATGGTACTTTTGTAAGTGGGGCTGATGTGGATTGAGTATAAATCCCCATAAAATATGTTTGAGAGACAGGGAAATGGTTAGCTTCAGACTCTGTGGGTAAGAGAGCTGAAAGTAGGTCAGCAGGATCTTGGAAGGCCAATGGAGAATGGTCACCTAAAGGTAATGGTGTTTCTATATGATCCTCTATGGGTAAAGGAGATGATAAGAAAGATGAGGTAGACTCTCCTTGTGATGGTGTAGGGAGTGGACATGTGTCCCCTATGGGTAGGAGAGGTGCTACTAACGACTGCTCGGTAATTTGAGAGGCAAGAGGCAGAGTGCTAATTATGGGCTCTTTCATGGGTGAAGGAGAAAATGAAGGGGGTTCCTCTGTGGGTGGAGTAGATGAAATAGGTTCCTATGTAGGTAGGGGATTTTGGGATAGGATTTTTTCTATGGAAGGAATGAGCGGGAATTGGGAAGCAACTAGTATGTCATCAAAAATAGTGTGGACCTCACGGACATCGCTATCATTGGTTGAAGTGTCACCAGTTTGGTTGGAAGATGGGGCATGATTAGGGAATGGTTTTTTGAAGATATGTAGGTTTTGGTTGGCTGGTGCATTTGGGTTATCCAAGACTAGATCTTTGTTGTCTAACATTTCTTGGACGATATTCTTGAAGGTGATGCAATTACCATCGCTATGACCTTTGACACGATGATAGTTACAAAATTCATGTTCTTTATACCACATGGGTGTGGGGTGATTAGGGTCAAAACTAGTGTGTGGTTTTATAGGTGGTAGGGTAATGGCATCAACCTTAATAAGATTTTCCAAAACAGAGGAATATGGTTCCCTTATTGGGGTGTACTTTCATTGTTCTCATTTGAACTAGAAAGTTTGGACAAGAGAGAGATTAGCATAAGGTTTGGCTTGGTTTGATGGGTGAGAGGGTCCAGCCTTGAGAACCACGGCATTGGCAGATCCTTTGATTTTGAATAGTTGTTTTGGGGTTTCAAAGATGAATAAGCCTCATTCGATTTGAATGTGGTGTTTTTGTTACATAGCTGAATTTTCTTCTCTTCGATAGCACGAATATCCAATTTTCATGCCATGGTGAATGCCTCATCAAAGGTGCGGAAGGTATGCACCTGTAGGGTTGGTGAAATGTGTCTAGTACAAGCCCAAGTAAACAACTCTATGAGCTTAGTTTGAGGTAATTGAAATGTGATCTGGTTAATTAGGCTATGCCAATGAGTGACAAAGTCAATGATAGACTCATCATCATACTATTGAGTGGAGTAGAGATTAGTCATGGTGACTTTCTTGACAATGTTGATTGAGAAGTGGTCTAAGAAGACTTGGGCTACTTGATTAAACAAATAGATGGAATTTCTAGGTAGCCCATTGTACTAGTCTAATGTAAGTCATATCAGGGACATCGGGAAGGTCCGTAGGAGTAAGGCACCATCATGGGTGATCAGGTAACACCCATGTTTGAAAGACCAAAAATGTTGTTACGGGTCTTCTTTACTATTGAAGCAGTTGAATTTTGGCATTTCCTATTGTACATGGTGTGGGATAATAGAAATGGACAAATGAATGGGTTCATTATAGATTTCATCATATGTGAGGGAATTACATGAGCCAAAAACCGATGCTTCTAATGTCTGCATCCTTTCCATCATTAACTTGATGAGGTCATTGGTAGGTTATGATAAGAGGGTGCCTCCCGTGGTGTAAGAGGGTTGGTGTTGAACATGTGATGTGGGTGGAATTCTAGTGTATGGTGATGCCAAATAGGAAGGTTGAGAATGGGGGATCGACATGGAGGGAATATACCTAGAATGAATGACGGACAAGATAGGGGTTGTTGATAATATGTATATGTAGGTGGGGCATTTGAAGTGACTCTAGTAGCGATTAGGGGTAGAGACTATGGGATGGAGAGGACAAGATTCGGAATGGGGTAGGGGTCACCGACATCATGGGTGGTTGTGTTGCAATTGGTATATGTGATATAATGGGTGCAGATGGGGTTATGCTCTAGATGGTCAATGAAGGAACAACCGATACTATAGGTGTGATAGATGTTGCAGATGTGGTAGTCATAGCGTGATCCATAGGGATCCGTAAAAAACACACCACTTCATTTGTTCCATCAGCACCAAGAAGGAGAAATAAGAAAAATGAGTAAAATGAGGTAAGCGGATGTTCTGGAAGGAACCACCACTCAAAGCGAGTAGCGGTTTTAGAACTTCCACCCTACGGGTGGCGAGCTTGAAACGCCACCCGAAGTAGGTGGCGTTCTGACACTTTCCAACAAAAAAGAAGAATGGAACGCGAATGGAAAAGAATTTTAAGTTCTCAATCAAGTTTCTCTTCCCCTTCTATGCCCTTTCATAGCCTCCATTTCATGGGAGGACATGAGAATTTCTATAAATGCATGAAGGGAGCAAGAGAATGGGGATTTGGGAAGATCTAGAGAGATCGAGAAGTAGAGTCTAATGAGAGCAATGAGCAAGATCTTCAAGTCTTTGGAATGGAATTGTAGGAGCAAGGTGTAGAAACAGAGCAAGTAAGTAATTAAAGAGAAGTTTTACATTGTTACTTCTTTTCATACTTATTGTAATCTATAATTGTCTATATTAGACCAATAAAAGTGGGAAGAAAGAGTAGTTTCCCTTCCCAACTAGTTTTCCTCCATTGGAGGTTTCCAGGATAAAATTGTTGGTGTTGAAGTTTTGAATTATTTCCTTCTCTGTAATTTCCTTTCTATAGAACTAGATAATCAGTCACAAAGATTTAATTTTTCAATAAAATCTATCATTTTCCAAAGTTGAAAGTAGAACAACATAGTTGTGTGATTCGTAGAGTTCCAAAGTAGAAGTTTAGGGATCACAAAGAGGTGTAGGGCCTAGCTACAAAACCACTTTGGGGTAAAGCTAGTGAGGGTAACGTTGAACTAGTAGGGGTTGTTACGAAGTGGGGAAAATGGTAGGAAAGATGGATACAAGCATGCCATATATCAACTGACCTGAGGAATCCTTAGTGGATGAGTGGGAAATATAAAATTGTAAGGTCTTGGGATTCTGATTGATGAGTTGTGTGAACTCCTCGTCACCTATAGAAATGGTGGTAGGTGGAGTCAGATCCATGGGTGATAGGATAGAAAGTCGTGAGGGACTAGGTGGGAGTGGTTGACGACTAGCGTGGAATATAAGTGTGTTATTTTAGCTTTGAGTCAACACCATGTGAATAAGTGTTGACCTAGAAATATTGTATTCGTAAATGATACGAAAACAACAAGAATAGTGAAAAATGAGGCTTTGGGAGGGTGAATTTGGTTAAATTTGGGATTTTGAAAACCAAACATGGACACCAAAAATGGTCGGGATGATTGGTAACTTGATTAGTGGGGATCGATGTCGATTCTTATGAAAAAATACCGGTTTAGGAAGTGAAATAGGACTGATGAATGTGCAATGGAGGAAACTATGTATGATAGAAATATCAATAGAGGGGAATAGGATGGTGCCTTGAGGGCCAAAAATAGAACAGAAGGAGTGATGAAGGTTATTCTAGGAAAAATTACTAGAAAGCCAGAAGTTAAAACTAGTTAGGTTTAACCGATGTGAGTCGATGTTAACCGATGACGGTGTTTGGACTAACACTAATTACTATGAAATGAAAGAGAAATGAAGAAAATCGTCTTTATGAATTAAATTTGGTGAAGAATCAAACTCAAAAATCTTAGAATGAGAAGATGGGGCCCTGGTGCACTCAGACAAAGTCAAAATACTCCAACTATGATGGTGGAGTGTGCAAGGAAGAAGAACAATGTAGATGTGTAGTCTCACAACTCAAAACACAAGTCAAGAGGAACACTAAGAAAAAACATGATCCTAAAATTGATTTTATTATGTTTTTTTATTTTATACTATTTAGAACTGACCATGTGAATTAAGAATAGAATTTCTAGTTGGGAAGGCGTCCTATGAAGAAGGATAGCTAAAAGGAAAGGTTTCAAGTTATGTTATGGTGGGGGATACTCTCTGATAGGTGACTGGATAGAGATAACCATCTAGGGAGTACCTTATAATCCTTTGATCATGTGATCATTGACAGGCATTCCCAGGTAAGATGTCATTTAAGAAAATGTGTATATTTAGATTTGTGTAATTTGGTAGAAGAAGAAAGAGAGTTCTTTCTATGGTTCAATTGTGTCAACCATCAGCTGGGCATGACTTCTAGCATATAGGTTTCCCTCATTTTAATGTGAACTAAAAATGCAGCAAATCAGAATGCAATGCAAGTGTTTTAAAAACCCAAATCAAAATATTATTTTCAATGTAGCAAGTGATGAATAGGAAGAGGAATGCTCTTTCACTAATGCAATGTGAAAATAAAGAAGAATGTGTTTTTTTAAAGCACAAAAAAAAAAGGATTACTTTTAGACAATAAAGAGAGGAAGAATGATTCCAGAGAAGAAAAATTAATGTGTAATATTTTTGAAGGGAAAAATACACACAAATTCCACCTAGGAATGAATAAATGCAACAGAACCCCTGATTGGTCCCACTGGGCATGCCAAAATGTTTCACCATTTTCTTTACATTTTGAATGTGATGAAACAGATAAGGGTGTGGGTCAAGGAGGAATACTTGTTATGATGGTTGGTTTGAAGGTTGTGCGTGCATTCTGACTTCTTGATCTAATGCTTGATTGTGAGAGATTCCTTTTGGCTAGGAGGAACTACCTGAAATAGAAAACAAGACCACCAAAGAAGAGTTAAATAATATATAACAATGGACTACCTAGCATATGCTAGATCCAGGAAGTGTGATACTTCCTAGAGGGATGTCAATCCACTATTTTTATAAAACAAATATGAGATAATTGAAATACATACATAAACAAATCTAGTGCTAGTATTTTGATTTGGGTACCTCAGATCACTATCAACATCGATCCAATTAAATACTAAAAACTATGTGGGTCAAGGTCTTTCGGTCGGGTTACGGGTTCTTTATTTTGTCTACAGTCACGAAAAGGGTCTTAACAAAGTTGGGTAATGTGTTTGGGTTATCTAGATAGGTATGTCGGTTTCTAGTTTACATAGTGTTGGTAGGCACGAGACCGGTGTTGGTCGGGTATGATCAACTACGGTTAGGAATAACTGATGATAGTTATGGGTAACCGGCATCGATAGAGGCGAACTAATAAAACTCAATAAGATCTAGTTGTGGGGTTTGGGTTAAGGTTAGGAAAAGGCGATAGAGGACATGACGAGGTATGTAGGGATATTACGAACACTCGGATATATGTAGAGGTTGGGTATAGGTGGTTTTATGATGTATATGGAGGAATGGTTGAGTTTACAAAAAGAGGAATAGTGGGAAAAGGAAATGCATCTAGAAAATGACAATAGAGATGACAAAAACCTTTAAAACAGGACTAGGATGAAATAACACAGTGATAAATGTACTTACTGATGTTGTAAGTTCAATGGCTAGGTAGTGGTGATGATTGATCGGTGGGGAGGAGCTTGGTGTCATAGTAGTGCTTCCCGAATGCTACCATGAGAGAAATAGATCCGGATCTATCATGATGTTAGTTATGGCTACTTGGATGTGTAAAAGATCTCTAGTTTTTGCTTGCATGCAGATCTTTTTATGCTCCCAAAATTCAAGAATGTGGCTAACCTCTCAAACAAGGTTACCAAAATAATTATATGGTAATTAACGATGGTTCTTGGTTGATGACGTCGATTAAGATCGGATTCCCTAGGTTTACTAAAAATGACATATTTTGCAATCATTTGGGTCATGTCTTTCTATTTTCCATAGATCAAAATGGACGTTATGTTTTAATGAGTAGGAATGTGTTAGAGGAATAATAGGCATTGATTTTTAGGGTTGAACTAAGTCTTAGTTAGTTATGGTGAGTAGATAGATACTAAAAATAGGTTTATAATGAGGTGTCTAGGTGAGGTGGAAATTAGGTTAGTTAAGATAATTAAATAATGAATAAAGTGAGGATGAGTATTAATTTAATTAAGGTGATTAAATTAATATTAATGTGTGATGTAAAGTTCATGGTTAGGTAAAAGTGTTTAAGTTGGTTATTCGAAAGGGGACGAAGGGGAGTGTGACCCAATTTTGGTGTCTACAATTATAACTAAGGTGGTGTCTAAAGTTGTATGCAAAAGGAGAAAGAAAAACTTATTCAATAATACTTCTTCCTAAGAAAACATACTAAAATTAAACATAAATGAAAAGGAAACACACAAGAACTAAATTACTAAAATGAATCTGCAATAAATAAACTATGCTAGGAAATAACATAAAAATTCTCCTCCTTGGGGAAGAGCAGATTTTGGCCATTCTCTTCTCTTTAGAATTGGTGCAACTATAATTAACATTTAAAACTGCACTTATATTGATTCATAACTAATTTACAAAATATGCCCCTCTTTCTAAACATATGGAAGAGGTATTTATAAACATTACTCCTAGTTTACTTAGTCTACACTCCAAGAACTAACTACCTATTCTTGGGTGGATTTATTTAAAGAAATAAATACTAAAAAAACTTGAATACAACAACCTATTTATCATGGAGAATATTTCTACAACTCATCCCTTTAATCTAGGAACACAAAGTGGGAGAGTACTTATTCAACATTCCTAATACTATTCCACTATTTTCTCATCCTTGAAACATGGAGAGAAAATGGAGTGTTAAGTCTATGACTTTGAATTCTTCTTGGAATACCACATGCATGCATGACTTTGGATCACCACATGTTTGGATTTGTATTCTTGGTTGATGACGTGGAAGCAAAGAGTGGACTGAATAGTTCGGTGCTCCTTTACATTAATTTGGAACAAACCAAAATACTTTCACTAGTTGGGCATTTGAACTATATATGCGCTTGACATTTCCATAGTGTGTGAGTAAGTTTTACTGTAGCATAAATCTAGTACCAATTTATGAACAATTGGGATTTCCATAGCTACATGAATACTTTTGGTAGATTTGATCATGAACTTGGAGTAAAGTTTCTTATGACCTAGTTTCTACACACTATTGCATTCTAACTTAGAATAAATATTAGTGTTATCCAAAATGTGCCCCCTGCTCATTTTGTGGCTAACTCCTCTCATTCTTCCCTCTCTTGTGTCTCGAGTCACAAAAATTTTGCTTTTCAGAACTCAAAACCTTCTATAAATGGCACCATTAGATAGAGTTCTTTCTCAGCTTTCCAAAAAGGTAAAGTTTTCCTCCTAACTCCATGTCTTTTTGAAGTTATGGCTCAGCGGAGTTTTTTCGAAAAATTTTCCCCTGAAAGGCCCGTGGCCAATGAGATGCTGCCACATGGCACCTAGAGTGGTGGAGTGCGGTGAAATTTTGGAAAATTTTCCAAATGACCAAAAAGGTGCAAAAATTTGAATTTTTGCCCGCCGACCCGATTTGGTCTTGTTTTGACCTAAAATTTCAAGTCGCCATATCTTTCGATCCAGAGCTCGATTTTTCACGTTCTTTATATCAATGGAAATCTGGTAAAATTCTCTACAAGATTCTGGGGTCATTTTTGCATTTTGGTGGAGTTTGGAGAGATAAAATCAAGAAACACCTCTGGCACGTGGTCATGGACATAAATGATGTTTCAACCACCATTTTTAATGAAGAATGGCTCGCATTCTCTCCCAGCATGGTTAAAAATGTCAGGGAATGGGTCTATCAGGGTGCCCATGCTATTTTGATGGCATTTTGGTCAATGGTTGAACCCCTTGCATGTTTTCCCATGTTTCTCTCTCCTGGGGTCATGGTTTGCACTGTAAAAGCCAGAATGAGTTCATTTTGCAAAGGGAGACACTTTTTCAGCTCTGCAACTTCCTTTTTCTTCCTCCTTGGCAGAATTTGTGAAGAAATTTTACCTTTCCATGTAATGCAGCACCTTTTCTTGCCTCTAGATCACTGTAATGTACTGTATTGGATCTGAGATGTTGATATATGTTATGTGATTAAAATCCCTCAATCCTTTCATATATCTATCATTTCTTTCATGATCTTTCATTAGATTTTGAGAATTTGTGCATGTTTTGTGTTGTTTTTCCTTATCGATTGTGTATTTCATGTAGCATCAGTGTCTACAACTCCTTTGGTGCATCACCTATTAGCATTAGTTCTTTCTTTTTGCATTCTCTATCTCTGTCTCCTTGGAATTTAGAGTATATTTAGGAGTTTAAACCTCTGCAATTATGCAAGTGAAATAGTTGATCGGAGGATTTAAGGAACCAGCCTCTAATCTGAGATTCATCTTCCATTTTGCAAGTCCCACACTTGGGAAGAGGATTCAATGTTGTGCAATCACACTTGGATGCATAGGGTGATCAAACTAGAAATCTGATCGACATCCGAGGGTGTTGTGATTTGCAACAACAGTTTTGCATGCCAGTGGGACCTTAGAGGTCTTCCACTTTACCTTTGACAGGTTGGTGTGTTCTGTTAAAGATTCACCTTTTGAGGCACTTTCAAAAGCACATTTGGTGACTCCATCCGGTAAACAACTCATTCTCTAAGTTGCGAGACCTCTTTTCCATTCATTTCCATCCATTCTTCTTTCCATTATTTTCATTATTTTCCATTCCATGAAAGTTGTGCATTCATGACTTCATTTCCATCATGGAATTCACATTTATAATAGTAGTATATCACACCTCCAACATGTTTTACAAATCCTCCAAATCAGTATTTTGATCAAATTCGAAATCAGCATGTCTACCCATATGAGAAGCAGTGCCAAAGTCAGTTTGGATATGAAGCATGTCAAGCACAAGGGTATGCTGGTTGTGAGGGCAGTCAAGAAGAAAATGCAGATCTACTGGAACAAATCCAAAAGATGGAGGTAAACATGGTGCAATCCAGGGCTCAAGCACAAATGAAAGCATTTAGAATCGGTTGTAGAGCACCTTGTCCATGGGTGGGACCTTTTCCAAGGCATTACAGCCCTCAAGAGAAGCTAGACTTCATGATTACAACACTACCATTGCTTGCAAAGTGGACTGAAGGAATAAAGGTGTATGAGAGGAGTATTCAACAACCTTGTCAACAAGTAAGCACACCATCTCATGCCTTTTCTCTCCCTCTTTCCCAATCTATTTTATCTCAGTAGTGTCAAGTTTTAAACTCTCCATCTGCTGTCCCAAGTGTTGAATCCATTTCTCCATTCCCTAGTCTTCCACCCCATCTCAATTCTTCTATCCTTTTCCCTTCCAAACAGCCATTCCCTCCAAAGAAACAAGAGTTCCTACCTCCTCCACCACCACAAAAAATTGCAAAATCAATTGAGTTACAATCCACTTCTCCTTTTGCATTCCCAAATCCATGTTGGGAGGATAAAAATCAAAATGCCAATCAAGGAAAATAGCGAGAGAAAGAAAGAGCCAAACAAGGATGAAGAAATTCAAAGTCTAAAGAGTTGGGCTCTTAAATTCGGGATTACAAAAATCCCCTTGATGGTGAAACCAATAGAGGATGTTGAAGTTGGAGAACAAGTGGAAAACAAGGCTGATTTTATAACAGCAGTGAAGTGAGAAAAACAGTAGTTTGTTGGTGATGAGTTGGGTGTCCATGTTGGCACTTTGCCCAAAGAAAATGTTGATCCAGTTTGCACTTTGCAAAATCAGCCATCGAGAAGGAAGGAAAACCATCTCAAAACCCCATCTTTGGAGAAAATGGATGAGGTCAAGTCAGTTTTACAACAGAGAAGAAGGAAGCATATTGATACATTTTTGTTTTTATTTGAAGGGCTGATTTGATTGATGAAGCCATTATGGAGGTGAACAAAACAGGTCCAAATTGTGAGCAAAAGGCACAAGAAATTTCATGCTTCTCTCCCACTTCATCTCTCCAACAATCTGATTTTTGGGATGAGTTTGGATTGACAAGTTTCATGTTTGAAAATGAAGTTATACAGGGTGAAGAAAATGCAGATTTGGAGGCCACCATACAAGAGGGAGAGACTTTTCTACAGCAAGACATTCAAGAGTTTGATTTTCCATCAGACTTAGAAGAATGTTTAGATGAAGAGCTAGCTGAAATTACCATGTTTCCTTCTTCACCATTCGTTCTCCAACAGCAAGAACTTGCTGCCATGGACAAAAGAGTTCAAAGACAACAGCCTACAGTTTATAACATGCCTCTTGAATCAAAGCTAGAAGAATTTGATCTTCCAAAAGCTACAATGGAGGAGTTCCAAAGCCAACAATGTATTACAGCAGGTAACAACAATGCAAAAGTAGCTTCATTGGATGTTGCAATCAATAACGAGTAGTTGCACACTATAGAAGAGTTCCATGTTGCCATGAAGGAAGAGAAAGGGCGAAAAGTCTTACCATTGCTTCCACATCACCCACCCAAGAATTTCTACAAGAAGACTCCATTTTTGGAGTTGAAAATTAGAGCTATGGGCATATCAAATGGATCATACCTTGCCCAATAAGGTATTTGACTTCATTGGAGTCAAAGGAGAAGTCACAACCAGTCATGCTTGCTTCTAAGCATGAGGGTGAGCTACAAAGTACCAAAGATCAGCCATCATACCTCTTCAATCTAAATGCGAGAGCAACTAAAAGAGGTATTGGATTTGTTTTCAGTTGACACCTTGATGATTTGGGTAGAAGACCAGCTTCTTGTTGATTTTCCACTCATCCAATCAGCCATGTTCAATGCCAAATTAGTTGCATGGTTGCCAATTTTGAGAAAGGGAAGCTATTTCTCCTAACCAGTTATAGGGTTTGTTTAGCCCACTTTTGCTTCCAATTAGAGTAGGATAGGTAGTTTTGCTTTCAGTAAAATAAGTTCTTGTGCACACTCTGCATGTTCCATTTTGGAGCATGTATGACCTTTAGTTTTGTACATAGTTTTTGTGGTGCTGGTTTTGCTCTTGCACAGTCCATTTCAGTGGGTTTCCAAGTGGCTCAGAGAGGAGGTTTTCAAAGTTCATATCAGTTTGCAAGCTACAACTCATGACTCCATGCCCAATGGATGCTTCAGGAAACTGGTAACTTCATCCAGCAGGCAGATGACCCCTCTGAATCGCCAAAATTGTTATCCAAAATGTGCCCCCTGCTCATTTTGTGGCTAACTCCTCTCATTCTTCCCTCTCTTGTGCCTCAGTCACAAAATTTTGCTTTTAGGCACTCAAAACCTTTTGGAAATGGCACCATTGGATAGATCTCTTTCTCAGCTTTCCAGAAAGGTAAAGTTTTCCTCCTAACTCCATGTATTTTTGAAGTTATGGCTCGATGGAGTTTTTTGGAAAAAATTTCCCCTGAAAGGCCCACGGCCAATGAGATGCCACCACATGCCACCTAGAGTGGGAGTGTGGGGAAATTTTGGAAAATTTTCCAAATGACCAAAAAGGTGCAAAAATTTGAATTTTTGCCCGCCGACCCGATTTGGTCCTGTTTTGACCTAAAACTTCAAATCGTCATATATTTCAATCCAGAGCTCAATTTTTCACGTTCTTTATATCAATGAAAAGCTGGTAAAATTATCTACAAGATTCTAGGGTCATTTTTCCATTTTGGTGGATTTTGGAGAGAAAATCAAGAAACGCCTCTGGCACGTGGTCATGGACAGAAATGACGTTTCAACCACCGTTTTTAATGAAGAATGGCTCACATTCTCTCCCAAAGCACGGTTAAAAATGTCGGGGAATGGGTATATCAAGGTGCCCATGCTGTTTTTATTGAATTTTGGTCAATGGTTAAACCCCTTGCATGTTTTCCCGTGTTTCTCTCTCTGGGGTCGTGGTTTGCACTGTAAAAGCCAGAATGAGTTCATTTTGCAAAGGGAGACTTTTTCAGCTCTCGCAACATCCTTTTCCTTCCTCCTTGGCAGAATTTGTGAAGAAATTTTACCTTTCCATGTAATGCAGCACCTTTTCTTGCCTCTGGATCATTGTAATGTACTGTATTGGATCTGAGATGTTGATATATGTTCTATGATTAAAATCCCTCAATCCTTTCATATATCTATCATTGCTTTCTTGATCTTTCATTACATTTTGAGCATTTGTGCATGTTTTTTGTTGTTTTTCCTTATCGATTGTGTATTTCATGTAGCATCAGGTGTCTACAACTCCTTTGGTGCATCACCTATTAGCATTAGTTCTTTCTTTTTTGCATTCTCTATCTCTGTCTCCTTGGAATTTAGAGTAGATTTAGGAGTTTAAACCTCTGCAATTATGCAAGTGAAATAGCTGATCAGAGGAGTTGAGGAACCAGCCTCTAATCTAGAGATTCCTCTTCCATTTTTTAAGTCCCACACTTGGGAAGAGGATTCAATGTTGTGCAATCACACTGGATGCATAGGGTCATCAAACTAGAAATCTTATCAACATCCAGGGGGTGCTGCTGATTTGCAACAACAATTAGGAAATAACAACAATTAGATAACAAATAGATTTCTAAAGAGATGATAAGATCAATCATATATTATACCTTAAATATGTTATCTCATTATTAAAAATACATCTAAATTCACATAAAATCTTTATTTTAAGAGAGATAATAAGAGTGTTATTTGGTGATATAATGAGACATATTTTGGTATCATCAATAAGATTTAACATTAACAATTGTATGTAATGCATAGTACATAGTGAATCTTTGTACAAATACATAATTCAACCTAAGTACCTAGTTTTGAATGTAGTGTCACAAAGGTCATGTGTATCTAATTTTTACACCATCTTAAGGGAGTTTTCTTATATCATGCATAGGGAAGGTTATGCCTATTAGGATGTGTAAACTAAGATTCATTATTAATTAAGATCTAATAGAAATCAATTATCCAAAAGATACACAAGTAATTTAGTTGCATGAATATTACATATCTTGTTATAAGATCCATTCATTTATTATGATAATCAAGCAAAACCATTTTTCTCGAGTATCTCTTAGAACCTAAAAAGTAGGTGTTTGGTTGCACTTAAGTACATTTAGCATTATATTTAATCAATATCATGCTCATTTAAAGTGAGATTAGAAGTAATGAAAGGGTGGGAAATTATTGTCTTTAATAAGAAAATATATAGCACTATATAATGGTAATACTTCTATTACAATTCTAGTAACGAATCAAGATAAGGTGAAACCCTTCCACCAAAATGTAAATGGTCATCCCTTTTGGATCAACTAAAAAAACAAGATGTATAATGTGAAAGGAATTGATAGGTATTGCTTAATATCACACATAAACCAATGTAATAATTCCAATTCCTTTTTCTATCATTCATAATTGGAAGGAATCAAACATGTTAAATATTATAATGTTTTAACATATAAGAAAAAAGGATGAGCACTTTTATGGTTCTAAGTAGGGGTTTAGTCTCCTTATTAGTAATCGTGGTGATAAATTCCTGGAATTATCCTGTGGAAGGTTTTTCCCTCCATCGATCACATTAACTCATGTTCCTAAGTTAACATGTGAGCCTTGTTTCCCCTTATTATGTCATCAAATGACTTAGAGAAATTTGTGAAAGACAATTGAGGCAAGCTTATTTTTACCACAAAAGGATTTCCTTAGGAATATTATTGGT
Source organism: Taxus wallichiana var. yunnanensis (assembly GCA_018340775.1). Lineage (NCBI taxonomy): Eukaryota > Viridiplantae > Streptophyta > Pinopsida > Cupressales > Taxaceae > Taxus > Taxus wallichiana. Next base: position 300,011,950 of record CM031243.1, on the reverse strand, counting down.
TTCATAAGTGATCTTATTATCAACCCTTGCTCGTGTATTAGGCTTGAGTGAAGGCCTTATACCCTGGTTAGTTTTATTTCTTCATTGTCATTGTGGTCTTGAGATAATATCATGTACAATATATGGGTTTTTGTTCATTGTATAATGGGAAAAATTTGTGTCACTTCATAGTCGTACTCCTTTGTTGATTCAAACATCTCCTTCTTACCTATTAAGAGTATGAAAAATCGTGATGAACCTACTTAATGTTTCTACAAACCACCTTAGTAGGAGGTGCATGGGAATTCATGGAATGTATTGAAAATTATTTTTATCCTATTGTGTAGTGGGACTATGCATAACCTAGAATCCATAGAACAATAGTGGTCGAAACCTATAATGGGTTAAGTAAATTATTTATGAACATCTCTTTTCATGAGTGATAGCTTGTATGTGTTTTTGGATCATGTCGAAATTACGCACACTTGGACCTAAACCTTTTTCTAATAATTGAAATTGAATTGTTTATTTCAAAAATTATGAGAGAAAAATATGAAAACTAAAACATGATTGAACCCAAGAATAGAATGAACCCCATCTAAAATTTGGTATTTTGAGTGTTAAATATATTAACCGGGATTGCGCAAATGAAGTACTTCAGAAGTAAAAAAATCTCAATGCATACAATAGTAAACTTTAAATATTGTGTTATTAGTATCGATGCAACTACAAAAGTTATTGTTATTTGGGCCCAATATTATGTGTATTGTGATCAATGCAATTGTATTAATTTTTTCATAAAAACTTGCTAGTTTTTATTGCTAAATTTTGGGTTTTGGAGTTTTAGGGCATCACATAAGAAGATTCATCACAACGATCTATTTAAAACCAAAATAAAAATTCTACTTAATAATTAAAAATATTTTTAATGTTTAGGACTCTCAAACATAAGTTATCAATTGGAAATAGTTAGGTAGACCAAAATATATATTTGAAACTCCAAAGCCTTTTCTTTGTAATAAATTCCTATTGTCAAGATGATATTTACACACTGAGGTATTTATAGACAAATTAAGTCTAGGAAATCCTTTACAATATCTGTACTCCCTAGTCTATGAAAGAGGGAAAAATAATCTCCTAAACCACCAAGAATCGCCATTGAGACTTCTATAAGCATTCAATGGAGGTATATTATAAATTTTTAGCTGAAGAAATGATGATTCATCACTACATGAGAGAAATTATTTGTTAGAAAACCGATCCATGTCAAATGAATATGATGATCCCATGATATTAGGAGGCTAAATGGAATTTTAGATGACACTTGTCATAAGATTGCCTATGTAACTGAATTTTGATCTAAAATTCCCTTTTCTATGTTGTAGTGGGGTCTATGAAAAATATCCTACCTTTGGGAATCTCCATGAATGAAAAGATCAACCAAAATCATATAAAAAATGATTTGAGATCACTAAATTGAGAGGGGTGAAGTAGAAGGTGGTTAAAAAAAAATCTAAAAATATTGGATATCTCTTCATAATTCTTCCTCAAACTAGTCTCTATGTGTAGCCCTTTGAATTATACTACTAATGGTTCAAGTCTCATGTCAAATGGTGGTCTCAATCGAGAGATATAGAAAAAAAACATGAATCTCTTGTGCCCCATTTGTACTTAGTCTATTGACATGTTTAATTGATTTAATCACTTTGAATATTTATTTTAATTCATGATTCTCATCCATGTGCCTCTTTTTTATTTTTCATGTTTTGAATCTTTTTGTGTGTTGCGTAGAATTTTATTCATTCCATATACTTTTGCTTGTTCCATGGATCTCTACCTTGTTACATGGACTTTCCCTTATTCACGAGATCTCTAGATTGTTGTGTGAAGAAATTGTTTGTTCTACGTCCCCTTTTTCCTTGTTCCATAGAACCCTTTATTCCATAGACCTTTTTTGTCTCACGGACTTGTTTATTTATCTCGATTTTTTTGCATGATCCTGTTTTCTATGGATTTTACCTTATTAGTTCACACAACACTAAAAATTCAAAAACCCATGGAACATTGTATCTTTTTTCCATGGATTTTGAACTAGGATGAGCTATAACTTCTTGTGTGCTGGTTTAAAGCTCTTCATGGCTAATTTTTCATGCTTTGCAGATTTTCCTTAGTCTCTTTATATAGTTTTTAAGTTTTTTCTTTTTCTTCAAATCTACGGATAAGTAGTTCTCTTTGTTCCATGGATTCCTTTCTTCTGTGTCTTACATTTTCTTGTTGTGTCGATTCCTTTATTTTGCGGCTTACATTTTCTTGTTGTGTGGATTCCTTTGTTCATGATTTTTTTCCTTAGCATTCCACAAAACACTAAAAGTTCAAAAACATGTGGAACATTTTTCCTTTGTTCTGCGGCTTTTGAAAATTCTATAACTTTTTCTCTATTGCCTTATGGCCTCTTATAGATATTCCATTGTGTTTTGTGGCCTCCCTTTTAGTTTTAATAAATATTTTGATTTTTTTAATAAGTTGTAAGTATTATGTTTTTTTAAATCCTCATAAGTTAATTTCTTCTAACCGTGGATATCTGTAACTGATTAAAACCCACATAACACTATTTTTTTCAAAATTTTCTAAGTTTTGTCAAATATGGCTAGTTCATCTAATTTTTCCATGGATAAATCATAGTTATTGAATGGAACTAACTATAGTATTTGGAGTATTAGGCTTAAATATATACTTATGGATAGAAATCTATGGGATTTGGTTAGTGGTGTTGAAAAGAGACCCACTAGGAGACAAGATACCCCTGATAACTTGAGCATCTTCTCCCAAAAGTATTAAGAGGCCATGTCAATCCTATTGCAAAGTATCAAAGATGAATTCATGTCATATCTAGGACACATAAAGTATTCGATGATGCATGGATGTAATTTCAAATAATGCATGAAGGTAGCCACTTTTCTAAGATAATAAAATTAATTATGGAATTGTTTATAACTCCAATGAAAGGAGATGAAAAGATAGTTAATTATCTAGAAAAAATTAAGAACATTAAGGCTCAGTTAGATGGTTGTGATTTTCAATTATTTTAAGATAAATTGTTATATTTTATCATTCAAATTAATATTCATGAGAAATTTATAAATTATATCTCTATTTTGAATTCTAAATATCAATTTACCTGATTTAGATACCTTTTCTTCTCTACTCATTCAAGAAGAAAGAGTGATGGAGAACTTTGACTCAAAAGAGAATACCTCTTAGGCATTGTTCTCCCAAAATCAGAAAGCTATTAAAAATCATAATACTAGCAATGTTAAATCAAACTTTAAATCTAAATTTAATCCTAAAAACAATAGGAATAAGCAAAATTTTAAGGTTAAGTTTGATGGAACTTGTACTAAATGTGGAAAATTTGGTCATAAAGTAGTTGATTGTTATTCTAAAACTAATAAGGTTCATAATCATGCTAAAAATAAGAACTTCAACAATAAAAACAAGAAGAATAGAAATCAAAATCAATCTAAAAACCAAGCTAATAAGGTTGAGCAAACTATTGCTCTTTATACTACTCTTTCATCCTCTAATGAAAAAGAATGGATTCTAGATAGTGGTGCATCTAGGCACATGACATACATTCATGAATCTCTCTCTGATGTTGTTGAATGTCATGAGAATATATATCTAGGAGATAATTATGTTATTTGGTCTGAATGTTGTGGTAATGTTAAGTTAGAAAATGGAACCATTAGTAATGTTTTATTTGTTCCTAACTTAAAGAAAAACCTTTTATCTTGTTATTAATTATCTAGATAAAATTGCAAAGTTGTTTTCTTAAAATATAAATGGTATGTAAATAATGAGCTTGGTAAGATTATTACTACTGGTTTTTAGAAGAATAGACTATATATTTTTCAAGGATTTGTTGTTGAATCTTGTCTTTTGTATTATTCTTGTACCATAATGATGTTTAATCATGGAATGAAAGGCTTGGTCATGTGAAATTTAAAATTCTATTTGAAATGTCCCACCTTAACCTTTTGTAGGTCTTCCTAAGTCTATATCAGATAATGGATCTTGTGAAAGTTTTTGTATGGTAAGAAACATGTAGAACCATTTCACAAACATCATGAGTCTAATTCCTCTTGCTTGATTTAATCCATAGTGATGTAAGAGGTCCTTTGGAAATTCCTTCTCTTGGTGGAGCCTTGTATGTTGTTAGTTTCATTGATGAATTTTCTAGAATGACTTGGTGTTATTTCATTAAGAAAAAGTATGATGTTCTAGATGTAAGTTTCAATATTTTGAAGCTTAGGTTGAAAACGTGGCTAATATGACAATAAAGAGAATCGAATGGATAATGGAGGCACAAGTATGTTAATAAAAGGTTTGATGAATTTTTGTTTCTTTTGGAATATAAAGAGAGTTATAAAATCAATATTCCCCACACAAAAATGGCATAGCTGAAAGGAAGAATATGAAAATAATAGAAATGGATAGGATCATGCTTTATGCATCTAAAGTTCCTAAGATTCTATCGGTTGAAGTAATGAACATTTTTGTTCATATTCTAAATATAATTCCTATTGAATCTTTACATCAAACTACACCTCATGAAGTTTGGACCAAACAAAACTTGGTATCTCTCATTTAAATATATTTGGTAGTCATGCTTCCCTTCTCATTCCTAAAGTTAAAAGATAAAAACTTGATCCTACCTCTTATTATTGCATATTTTTTGGATATGGTATTCACACAAAAGGATTAAGAGTGTATGATACAATCAAGCATGTGATTTTATTAAACAAGAATGTTTATTTTTAGAGAAACCATTTTGTGAAACCTCCTCTATTTCTCATCTATGTTTCTTGAGTCTAGATCTCTTCAATTTGATAATCCTTATTTAGACAATATGGAAACTGATTTCCAAGAGGTTGATCACCCTTATTCTGATATGATGGATGTTGATATTGAGGGGCCTTATCAATCTATGTCTCAATCTATAATTCCTAAATGGGCTCAAAATATGATTTCTAATTCTTAGCCTAGTAATTTGAGAAATATGACCCACATTTAGCATGTTTATCATGCCTTGTCAACTATGTATGAGATTGAACCTCAATCTTTTGAAGAAGTCATCCTAGATGAAATATGGATTAATGATATGAAATTTGAATACAATGCTCTTATAAAGAATAATACTTGGGAATTAGTTCCTCTTCCTTCTAAAAAAGCATTGTAGGATCTAGATGGTTATAAAAATCAAATATAACTCTACTAGTAAAATTGAAAAATTCAAGTCTAGATTAGTTGTTATAGGGTTTACTCAAAAACTTGTTTAGATTAAGTTGAAAAAAATTCTCTCATTGCCAAAATTAGAATTTTTAGAATTATTCTTACTCTAGTTGCTCAACATGGATGGAAGATTCACCAAATGGATGTGAAAAATGTGTTTTTAAAAGGTGATTTGAAAGAAGAAATTTACATGCATCAACCTAGAGGGTTTAAAGAACCTAGTAAGGAATTATATGTGTGTAAGCTTAAGAAATATTTGTATGGTATTAAACAAGATCCTAGAGCTTGGTATGCTAAAATAAATAACTTATTTCAAGAACATGGTTTCAAGAAATGTTCTACTAATAATGATTTTTTTGTAAAATTTGAAAATAATCATATTAGTATTATTGTCATGTATGTTGATGATCTCTTTATTAATAGTGATAAGAATCTAATTCTTAGATTCAAAGAGAAGTTAATACACTTGCTTGAAATGACTGATTTATGACTATTAAAATCATTTCTTACGCATGGATACTTGTCAAAATCACAAATCTATTATTGCATCTTAAGAACACTATATTACTAACCGTCTTAAAATATTTATTATGATTGATTGTAATCATGCCTCTATTCCTATGGAAATTGGAATTAAATTATATCCAAAGCATGTTTTTGATAAATTTAATCCTACTTTATATAGACAACATGTTGCTAGTATGATTTATTTAACTATCATTAGGCTTGATATTGTTGGTGCATATGACTTGTCTCATCGACACTTAGGGTCTTGTCTACCTCATGTGGTTAGTCATCTCACTTAGTGAGAATAGGTCATTAGGGTTAGTTAGGGTTGTGTACACATGTCATGCACAGGAGTTACACAACACTCCTATATGTACCTCTTATTTTTGATCTATGAGCATGCTAAACCCTGTGTCTTTCTCTACTTGATTCTCATTTTTGTGATTTGATCTCTTTCTTACTACGTGGAGCATTCACGACACCATTGGAAGTGAAACCTTTTTTTATGTGCACGGGGTTCTATATTGATCCTCATATAACAATCGATATATTATCAAAGCTAGTGTTTGGTAAACATGCACTCGTTTGATTTCGGTTGATATTAATTCATTTTTGGTTCTCGTGTTTCTCGTGTAAGTTTTGAATATTCCTTTGGAATATTGTTAACAGTTTTAAAATATTGTTTTTTGGAGTTTGTGCAAGTTTTCTAGTTTTGCAGGTGCAAGTTTTAGGATTTTTACATCTAGATTTAGCTAACTGCAACTAAGTTTGGAGGAAAAACTAAATATAGAGGTAGGATCTTCAATCTGGTGTTATCAATCATTTATAAATAAAAGTGATTTTTTTAAAAATTTTGTTTAGGTCTTTTTATCCTCTCCTGCTAGTTTGCTTTCTCTATTTTTGGACCCCGTCTGCATGTTCCCTGCATGTCAACTCGGTCGAGCTCTTGTAGATCTTAAAGTGAAGCTCCTTAGTGAGCTGCTTCTTTGTACTACGAATTGGGAATTTTTCATTTTTTTTCTTTCCTTGTATTTTTTTACTTTGTATTCAATTTTCTCCTTTATTGTTGTGAGTTAACCCGCCCGGAAATTTGATTGCATGTTGGTTGCTTGCATTGGACCTGCATACTAGTTTTGTTATTTTGTCTTATGTTTACTTTTGAACCATGTTTTTTTAACCATTGCACATCTGAGTTACTCTTTCACCAAGTTTTCTATCCATTTTTCATTTGGTGTGTCATGTTATACTTTGTATGTGAGTTGTGTCCTTCAACCTTGTTTTGGCTCTTTCGTGCTCTAGTGAATTTGTGCCCTTCATTATGTCATTGAGTTGTTTTTTTACATGCTTTGGCACTACCACTAGTCATCTTCTCATTCTACGAGCTCCTATACATCTCTTTGACTCTTAAATGCACCATTTTTTTTTCATTCCTCATTGTCTCTTCCTTGCGTCCCCTACTGAGCCCATCCTAGTTATGTTTTCCCTACACAAGCCCCCGCATTTGGTCTAGTCAAATATCCTTCTTAGAAATATTACACGCCCGATATCATGGCATTTTCTCCCATCGTTACATGTATTCTTGTGCTTCAATTACCTACCTAGTGTCTCCTCCTTTTCTCAACAACCGAGTTAGACCTCGGGCTTCGTACTACATTCTTTAATTTTTCAATAATTATTTTGTGTTTAAAATATGCGATGGGTTTTTGGTTATATGTGGTCATTTTTTTAGTTGGGTTAGTTTTAAAAAGGGATTCTTAATAAAATAGGTGGTAGGTTTTAAATAAAGTGAGGAGAATTGGTTTGTTTTCAGTGATTCATATTAAGTAATGGGTGTGAATATATAAAGTGGGTTTTATATTAAGATGGCTTTTAATTAAAGTGGGGTTGTTAATTTCCTAGTGTGGGTGCTTAGTTTAATTAGGGAATCAAATTAATTTGGGACCTTAATTAATATTATTTAGCTCCTTAATTCTTTAACTAATTACATTATTAGTTTTTATTGTTCAAATTTAGCGTTATTGTTGTTTCTTTAAGCACTTTTTTCACCTTTTTCCTTAAATTAGGTTATTTAGTGTTTTTAAAAGTATGATTTATAGCGTTACTAGACGATTTTGTTACTACTGACCATTTGTTGAGTGTGTAGCATTCCTCTTAGCATTTTTCCACCTTTTGGGAGCCCTTATTACATCTTGGAAGCCTCTTGGACTCTTTTTGAGCCCTTTCTTCACTTTATAATTGCTCTTCTTCACTTGCAGTTAGTGAGTGTGTGCCGCCACAACTTTGTGGAAAGAGAGCTTCCTTCCCTTCTTGCTTGATTTTCTACTTTTCACTTGTTTCATTGCACACGACCGAGCATATTGTGGTCTCCATGCTTGTGTGATATTTCACTAATTACAATGTTAGTGACAAACCACCTCACGTCACCACGAAAACTTGGTGTAATCAATGCACTACTTATAAAGTTACTGCAATTAAGGGGGTGTTCATTTTGTGGTTCATTTCTTTCCACTATTTTCTTTGCTCACTTTTATCTGTTATGGATCTTAATTTTGTTCCTTTTATTATCTCATTTTACTATAACGAATGGAAATATGTCATGTCTCTCATTTTGAGGAAACAAAAATTTATCGAGATAACTATGGGATTGAAAAATCAACTTAAAGAAGATGTAGAGAAATAAAATTGTTTTAAAAATGTGATGAATCATTTGAATTTTTGTGTCTTTATATATCATTGGAACTGCGCTTTCATATTAACATAACCAAATCACCCAAGAAGTTTTGGATTCCTTAGAAAAAAATTGGGAAACAGGATTAATGAAAGGGCATGAACTAGAAAATGAGTTAATTAGTCTCACCCTAATAGTTTTGGCACTCTCCAAGACTTTTCACTAAACTCAAATCTCTAAGATTGCAACTAAAAATTATGGAATTGAAAAAATGACTCACATCTCATACTTGTTGTCCTTACAAAACATGTTCCCAACTGATTAACTAAAAAAGGACTAACTATGTGTGTGGGGATAGTTAATCTAAGATATGAACAGTTGAAATAAAATAGATAAGTGTAATAAATAATAATGTAAATGAGCTAAATAACTATGCAAAATGAAATGTTAACCATAATATGCAAGAAGGAAGAGGAAAGAACTCAACTAGATAATAGATGCCTATCGAGAGAGTTTCGCAAAGGTGACTGGAAAAATCAGGATCAAGAACCATTATGTAGAAGTCCCGAAAAGATGGATTTAGAGGATCTAGCTAGACTGGAGCACTTGGAGGAGGATTGGGGCACTTGTGGGCACTCTGTTCTCTGGTCTGGGTGCCTTGATCTGTGTAAAAACTCGAAACTAGTCTTCACAAGGCTAGGAGGTGATTTGAAACCTTCACTATGTGTTGTATCAACTTCATTTTCCTATGTTAGATGTCACCAATACTCCAAGATGGAAGAAAGACCTACAAGACCCCAAAACAAGCATCAAAACCTAAAAAATAATAATGCATATGAAGGGGTCAAACTGACCTCAATGCCACAATGGTGGACTTACTAATTGAGTGTTGCACTACATCTCAGACCCGATGTAGTTCTATGTGCAAGTGTGTGTGAACATTCCCTAGGTTGCTCTTATGCCAGTCACACTTTGTGAAGTAGCGAGTAATAACTATGTGTAGAAAATGTAATAGAATGTGTGCATGGAATATAATAGAATCCCTCCCCTATGAAGTGTGATGTAGATGTCCTAGCCTTGTTCCTTAATGATGGAGCTATATGGATGCAAGTGATCTCTAATGCAATAGATGGATGCAACTCTAGATGGATTGATAGTAGTAAGTGATGTTAGGTCCCTCATTATGGTCTCATAACTTTATATTTATAGGGTTCTCTTGATCTAATTTTGTAATTAACCCCAAAAAGGCTGACCACAAGAAAGATAAAGATGCCAAATGGCTAGAAAGAGCCCAAAAAGTGGCGAAAGTGAAAGGATTCAAAGGGGACCGGGGCACCATGGTGAGACCAGAGGCACACCTAATTGTGGCTAAAATGATGGGAAATGAATGAAATAGACTGGGCATGTGGATAAAAAGGTTTGTAATGATGAAATAAAATAAAACAATATGGTCAAAAGATGGGGTTAATTAGTACTTTCTTCACTCAAGAACCTTCTAAATAGTAGTATGAAACTAGGATAAATAAATGTCTAAAGTGCATGATTTTGTGACTACATTTTTCCCCCACTTTATGTTGGTGAGTGGAAATCTCAGTAACATAAAGTAGATAGAGATGTGTACTTATGTCCATAAAGAATGTAGTAGAAATGTGTCAAAGGACTAGACAAAAGCATGGAATGATGAAAAATATGGAGGAGCATGGAAACTAAAGATGAAAAATGTGCAAAGAAAAAAAATGATGAGAGTGAACCTAGGGTGGAACACATGTGTAGATACTTGGTGTGTGTAATGTACCTGCATGGTTAGTAAAGCATGTGTTATTGAGAAGTGTTTTTGTTGATGTTATTATTGTTGTTGTTTCCCCTAATTTGACTACTTGTTTCTCATACGATCGGACTGCAAGGAGAAAATGATCAAGTAGTCAAATATATATGTATGTATGTGTAAAAACGCAATGTAAAATATGACATGTATATGTAAGTGTAAAATACACAAATGTAAATGGAAAATTTAAATGGAACATGTGCACCTAATCCATGTCGAGAAAGAGAGTGTAGAAGGATATCTTATACTTGTGAGTTTTTGGGTGATCTCACCACCCTAGTCGAAGAAGTGTAGGGAGGAAATGTTATGTGTCCTCCAAGCTCTAACTCGCTTCCTTGAATGTGTGTGAAGATATCTCTATATCATCCTAGTTTTTTGGGTGATCTGATGCCACTGGCTGAAGTAGTGTAGAGAGGCACACCCACTATAACCTCCAAGCCTATAACTGCTTCCCAGAATGCTAAGGACACCATGTCCTGTAAAATATATTGTGTATGGGGTTTGTAGACTGGTCTGAAACCCACTCATTATATATAACTAAACCAAACTAGTGTATAATCTCTATGTTAGTATGTAAAACCCCAAATGATGCCCCCTCTTTGGGGTGCATGTGATTGATGATAGGAGAATGTGGCCCCAAAAGAGGACCAACCACATGTACTTTGTAACTCTTCCCTACAGGGGGAAGGGAATGCACTTGGTAGAAACCAAGGTGTGCAAAAAAGGATGGCTAGCCAAAGACAAGTGTTAGTATGAAAACACATGCATGTAGAAAACAAGTGTAAAATACGCAAAACAATGTAAAAACTACCAAGCAAAATAGTGTAAACATGCAAGAAGACAAGTAAGCCACATAAAGTGGGTCGAAAACATGGGACATCACTCACAATGTCATAAGACATGCAAGGCCATCATGGCTAAAAAAAAACAAGTGTGCACACTAAACATAGGGAAAGGCCCATATAAAAAAAAACAATGAAGATAAGATAAAACAAGTAAAAGAAGTAGTCATGGAAACATGTAATCCTACAAAACAAGTGTTACGCACATGGAACACCCATTAGCATGTTAGAGAAATAACCAATATGTCAAATCATGAATAACCAAGTAATGTAAAGTGCTAAGTACAAAATGAAACAATAACACTGTGAGAGAAATGAATGTGGATGCCCCCAATGACCAATGTAGGAAGGGTAAAGGCAAGCATCCATGTTGCATGTAAAATATTTTTATTTGTGATCACAACTAAACAAAGGTGTGAATGTGCATGTGTGGATGGTATAGATAATGACATATAAGAAATCAATCTAACATGTGTAGTAAAGTGATCATGTAAAACACTAGTAAACAAGAGTAAATGCCCCCAAGACAATGCAATATGTCTATGGATGGATGGAATGGAATGCAAGATGGAATGATAGGAGTCATGTGCCCCCTCGAGTGAATGGAAGTGTATGAAATGAGGTTCATTTTTTTTTCCCCTCAATAGTCAAGAATGAACATAAACGAGAGTGCGTCATTAGGAAATGGTCGAATAGTGTGTTGTGTCTAACATGTTGTGATGAATGTGTGTGTATGGTGATGAGATGTGACCTAGAAATGATGTGTGTGTGAACCCTATAGCTGAAGCATATATCATGACTAGATGAACATATAAGTGATGATTTATCCTAAGTGTATATCACTATAAGATGAATGGATGAGTGATGATTTATCCCTAAGCGTATATCACTACAAAATTAGATGATGAGAAGGAGTGGTGATGTAACCTAAGGTGTATACCACTACAAAATGATAGAATAGGTGACAATTTAGCCTAAAGTGTATGTCACTAACCTAGGATTTTGCATGATGAAAGGTCGAATAGTAAATGTGTGATGAGTGTAAGGTCCATTTGTAAACCTCGCAATCAAGTATGGACCGAGGAAATAAAGTGCATCATAGGGTGGTGAGTGTAGTGTGTAGAAAACAATATAGTATAGGTGATGACCATGTGATGAGTAGAATATGTAAATATACGGTGTGTAGAATGTAATATAAGGTGTATAGAAATGTACAAAATGTAATGTATAGTGCATAATGTACTATATCTAGATAGATTAGTAAATGTGGTGTGTAAGATGGAATAAGGCTAGACTCAAGTGTAATGAAAACTAGTATAGTATGTGAAAATGTATGATATATGTAAAGTATATGACCTATGATGTAGGATGTAAGGAAATATGTGTAATCAGCCTAATAGTGTGTATGATGTATGAATAGTGTACGTAAGGTGAGGACTATATAATGTATGATATATGAAAGTGTGAAATGGCAAATGTTGTAGAAAAACATGGAGAATGTATGAGTGTATGGTGTATGACATGTGATGTGTGATGAAACACAATGTATAATGCCTATAGTGCAGTGTGTGGGGTTTAAGTAGTAGTAATCCCTCAATAGTCAAGTGTGAGTCAAATCACAAGAGTGCATCATCTGGCAATGACAATGTTAAAACGTGCGATGAAAAATACCTAGAAGAAAATGCAAAGATGATAGATTTTATGATGAAATCAGGAGGATATTAGGTGTTATGCCCCCCAAGTATATATAAATGAGTGAACTAACAAATGATAGTGAAGGATGAAGGTCCTCCACTTGATGTCTACAAGGATGAAAGTGTAGGACCATGATCTAATAATGGTGGTATGGTAGATAAATGTTGTGTTGGTGAATGAAGTCTATGTGCATGTGATGAATGAATATAGGATGAAGTTTTGGGCATAGTAAAAAATTTTAGTGATGGAGATCTACATGATGTTGAATGCTAAGATGATGAGATACCATGTGGAATAAATTGAGGTGGTGATCGACACCGAGATGGATTGATTGTCCTAGAATAGGCCTATGCTGATGTGTAGGACTAGTGGAATGATTTAGTCATGTAGATGGTACTTGAGTAGGTGAACTAGGAGTAGACTGTGATTTTAATAACATAGAATGAGACATGTTAGAAGAAGTAGATGACACATGAGTGATTGTATGAGGAGATGATGACAATGGAGGAGATGGAGGGACATCATCAATAAAATGACTTATGTATTGTAAATGAACTTGAGTCGCAAATGATTCATAGAAATGATAGATTGAGAGCAACAAATCCAATTGAGACCAAGAAGCATGTCACATCCCTCAACTATGTTTCTAACAAGGAAAGGGAACAAGCATATTAAGAGGCCAACTGTGACATGTAACTTAACAACACCAAAGGGCTTGTGGAAGGGATACTTAATTTGTGATGTAGGATAATTGATGGCCTTAAGGAGGGACATAGAACATGCACTAATGGGCCATGAGGGTCAACCTTAGTATTATTGATGGAGGTCAATCCAATAGATGCATGGATGTGTAAATGATTAGATGTAAACGTAGCATGATAATTAAGTGTTGGAAAAATAAATTATTGGTGATGAAGCTTCAGTGTTAGCAACTAAGAAATCAAGATCTCTAGGGGAGAAGGATACTTCATGATAAACATAATTAGTAGAGGAATCGGCCATTTTTGTATCATGTTTTGGTAAGGGGTTATTAAAAATCTTAATTTTATGATTTTCATTAGTAGGTGTGGATGTTGTAGATTTTGGAAGCTCAATTTGACCATTGTCAAGAAGATCTTGAATGAGATGTCGTAACCGAAAACAATGATCAGTGGAATGTCTTATGCATTGATGATAATCACAATAAGAACTATCATTGAAATTATGCCCTTTGGGTCGAGATGGATCAAGTTGTAGAGGTGATGGTAAGGTAATAAGATTACTATCGATGAGTTGGTAGAAAAACACTCGGTGGTGTACTAATCTTAGTAAAATTACATCTGTATGGTTGTGGTCAAAGCTCCTTAGGAGTAGAGACTACATTTACAGTGGTTTTTCTATCCATGGGTTTAGTTGTAGAAGATTTGGATGGTGGATTACTTTGAAAGTGTGTGGATGATGATGTTTGTTCTTGATATTTAAGTTTTCCTATGGCTAATAGTTTAGTCTCACAAAGCTTGAGAGTATGAAAAAGTTGATCAAATGAAGAAGAAGTCTCAAAGAGAACACTCTCTTATAGAGGTGGTAATAGACTCTAATAAATAAATCTTGAAGCTTAGGATCCACAAGGACATTAGACATCTTAGCTAAGTTATTTTTGTACTGCAAGACATAATCAGATAAGTGTTTGTTAGATCTTTTTTGAGATTGCTAGTGAGTATAAGATATCTTAGAGCCAATATTGATAGAAAAATGTGTGAGAAAGGCATTGTCTAGTAATGCGTGAAAGAGACCACTGAATGTACAAGTAGGTCATAAAACCAACACATCACATAATCTTGTAAACTTTAAGGAAAATATTAGCAAGAATGGTGTGATCATCCACATAATCAAGACATGCTACATGAAAAGCATGAAGATGCTCTTGTGGGTCACCATGGTTTTTAAAATGGGAAATTTGGGAGAGAGGAAGTTGGGTGGAAATGCATAAGTGGAGATAGCTGGTGCAAAGGAGGGTATGTACAACAATTATGTAGAATCTAAAGATGGTGATCCTCGAGAAGTAGTGAATTGGAGCTGGATAATTTGATTTTACAGATCTTGATATAAATATGTTAAATCAAGAGTGTTCGAGGAAGAGCCAAGATGCATATTAGGAGATTCATGGTAGGTGATGGGAGCAGTAGTTGTAATAATAAGAGAACAAAAACATAAATAAGTGGAGTGGAGACCATGGGAGCCAAAGAAGCTATAATAGAAGTGGAAGCATCACGAGCTCACTTAGCAGAAATTAAAGTGTGCAAGACATGAGGAAGATGAGTGGGTTTTCATGCAATGCTTGGAAAAAGTCAGTAATAAGTGTTGAGTTGGTCTTGATCAACATTTGTGTCTTCATCATAGAATTTTCACTATCAGACACCTCTATTTTGTGAAGAGGCACATTATTGGAACTATCTAAGGGATTGCTAGTAGGAGCATAGAAGTAGATATATCATCCATTGGTTTGGAAACCCTATGGGTGAATGAGGGAAGCTCACAATATTGAAGAGATCCAAAATGACCGCTATGGGTAACAGAGCATAAAATGAAAGAAGGAATAAAAATTCACAAGACAAGTTCACCAAAATGATTAACTAAAATGGAATAAACTATGTAGTGTTAGGATAGTTAATCTAAGTTATGAACAACTATAATAAAAAATAAATACAATAAATAAGAATGTAAATGAGCTAAAAAAACTATGCAAAAGGAAATGTTAACCCTAATATGCAAGAAGGAAGATGAAATAACTCAGTTGAATAATAGAATTCCTATCGGAGAGTGTTGCAGAGAGGTTACTAGAAAAATAAGGAGTAGGAACAAATGTGCAGAAGTCTCAAAAAGGATGGATCTATAGGATCTAGAGGAGGAGCTGGGGACCGGGGCACCTATGGGTGCTCTAGTCTACAATTTTAACACCACTGGTCTGTGAAAAATCTCTAAAACTAGTCTTTACACAGGCTAGGAGGTGATCTGGAACCTTCGATGTGTGTCGTATCAACTTCATTTTCCCGCACTAGATGTCATCAATACTTTGAGATGAAGAAAGACATGCAAGACCCCAAAACAAGATCAAACCCTAAAAATAATAATTCATATGAAGGGGTCATATTGACCTCATCTACGCCAAATGGTGGACTTACTAACTAAGTGTTACACTATATATCTCATACCCGATGTAGTTCTATGTGCAGTGTGTGTGTAAACATGTCTAGGTTTCTTTTGTGCCAATCACACTTTGTGAAGTAGTGAGTAAATAACTATGTGTAGAAAATGTAATAAAATGTGTGCATGGAATAGAATATAATCCCTCCCCTATGAAGTGTGATGCATATGTCCTAGCCTTGTGCCTTGATGATGGAGCTATGTGGATGCAAGTGATCTCTAATGCAATAGATGGATGTAACTCTAGATGGAGTGATAGTAGTAAGTGATGTTAGGTCCCTCATTATGGTCTCATAACTTTATATTTATAGGGTTCTCTTCATCTAATTTCATAATTAACCCCAAAAAGGTTGACCACAAGAAAGATAAAGATGTCAAACGGCAAGAAAGATCTCAAAAAGTGGTGGGAATGTGTGAAGAGGACCGGGGCTCCCCACAGTGGGACCATGGCACCCATGGGTACCCCATTCGAGGCTAAAATGATGGGAAATGGCCAAAAAAATAGGCATTTGACTAAAAAGGGTTGGTAATGATGAAATAACATAAAATAAGATGGCCAAAAGATGGGGGTTAATTAGTACTTTCTTCACTCAAGATCCTTATAAATAGTAGTATGAAACTGGGATAAATAAATGTCTAAAGATTGTTGGTCATGAAAAATTGAGGGTTTCAAAAGAGAAGAAGCAAAACAATAAAGATCATGAGAATAAAAGGACCAATCCACTACCAAATAAAACTTTTCTACTTCCTCTTCTAGTTCTAAATCTCCTAAAGAATGGATCAAATGTGGGTATTGCAGTAGTAGGAATGAAGAATAAAAATGTTTAAAGAAGAAGATTGACCTCCTCACGAGTCTTCTTGAGAAGAAAAACATAGGATTTCTTGATTCTCTCAAGCCATCTTCATCATCAACTCACAAAATTTCTAAGGAAAAATACAATGGAAAGGGGAAAGCGAAAAAAAAAAAAAATAATCAATTAAGGAGAAAACAAAGGCAAGATATTTAGTTGTAGTTATGTCACCTACTCCTACATGGGTGATTGATTTGGGTGCATCTCATCATATGGCCTCATATGACATTAATTTTCTTCATTAGAGCCATGTGACATGTCTTCTATTTGGCTTGGTGATGACACTTCTACAATGGTTTTCGAGAGAGGGTATGTTGAAGTGAATGGTGGAACTTTTAACAATGTGCTTAGTGTTCCTTCACTTTTAACTAATCTCCTTTCTATATATTAGATTTCTCACCTTAGTCACAGCATGCGGGTTGGGTTCACTCAGATTCTATTTGTGTTATTGAGTTTCGAGTGACAATATTATTGCAGTTGGTATAGTTGATCATCACACTCAGCTTTACTCTTTTTCTCACTTTGTTCCTCCTTCATATTCTTCATCGGACTCACCTAGACTTGATGATATTTCTGAGCTCACTTATGATGATGATGAATTCTCTTCTAGCTTGGTTGATTTCCATAGTGATGGGGACCCACCTCCACCATCCACTTATCATCTACCACATATTGAGGAGTTATTTCTTGATCCACCTACTTCTAGTCCTCTACATACTTTTCGGGAACATGTACTTTGATTTGGGACTCGGTGGGAATTGAGCACTCTTCTATACGATTCTGGGCATTTAACCTTCCTTCTTTGCCATTGCTTTAGATTCACCATCACTTCATGGATTAGCTATCACTTCCACCTCACATATGGAGGATCATTCCTTAGATAGGAACAATACCTTGTCACTTTGGGGATCGTCTTCTTATTTACTTGATATAGGGTGGTTTTAGTTTTTCGTCTTAGGAGGTGGATAACATTCTTCATCTCTTCTCTTCTTCTAGAAAGATTATAGTTTATACATGAGTACCTTATAAGGCCTTTAATTTTTGGGACTCATTTGATGCATCTTTCTTAGGTTGTTTAGGGGTTTCTTTTATCTCTTGTAAGTGGATGTTTTTCCCTCGGGTTTTCCTCTATTACTTGAGATATGTATTGTACATGGGTACCTCATCAGGCCTAATTTTCGAGACCCATTTTCCTTCTCCTCTTCTTCTTTTCCAAAAATATTGTTGTTTGTACATGGGTACCTTATTAGGATTTTTTGGGCCCTATTGACACATATTTCTTAGTTGTTTAGGGGATTTATCTTTATATTTTGAATTTCCATGACCCCTACCTCAACTTTAATGAAGTGGGTGTTGGTGTATATAACTTATCTCATTAACACTAGGCCTCTTGTCCACCTCATATGGTTACTCATCTCACTTAGTGAAAATAGGTCATTAGGGTTAGTTATGGTTATGTACACGTGTCATGCATAGGAGTTACACATCACTCCTATATGTACCTCTTATTTTTCATCTATGATCATGTTAGACCTTGTGTCTTTCTCTACTTGATTCTCATTTTTATGATTTGGTATCTTGCTTACTAGGTGGAGTGTTTGCGACAACATTGGAAGTGTAATCTTTTTTGATGTACACGGTGTTCCATATTGATCCTCATAGAACAATCCGATAGATATATCCTATAAAGTTATAATCTTTTCTAGATTTATACATAATCATTATGAGAACCATTGGAAAATGGAAAAATGATTCTAAGGTATATCAAAGGTACAATCAATTATGGTTTGTATTATTCTTCTTGTGATGATGCAAATTTATTTGGTTATTGTGATTTTGACCATGATGTTGATATTGTGGATAGAAAATCTACTTCTGGATATGTTTTCAAGTTGGGTACATGTGCAATCACTTGGAGTAGCAAGAAGCAACTAATAGTATCTATCTCTTCTACTGAAGTAGAGTATAGAAGTGTTATGGAAGCAGAAAGGAAGTTGTGGCTGAAAATACTATTGGATGAACTTCATATGGGCATCAAAGGAAGCACACTTCTTCTATCTAAAAGCCAAAGTTACATTTCACTTGCAAATAATCCATCTCAGCATCAAAGAACTAAATATATTGAGATTTATATACATTTCATCCAGGATAAATTTCTGAATGGTGACATAGACCTCAAGTTTTGTTCTATTGAAGATTAGGTTGCAGAAATTTTTACAAATCCATTATGTGCTAAAAAGTTCTACAAATTTCATGTTATGTTGGAAATTTCAAATTTTGGTTCAAATGATCATGTGAATGACTTTGATCTTTACCTTTGAATCAGATGAGCTATGGCCTTTTAGAATTTCCCTTGAGGGGGAAATAAGAAGGAAAATAGGTGGACAATGAACAATGACACCTCTTAACATCCTTCTTTGTAATGCCACCTTTTATTAACCTGATTGTGTAAATTATAAACTCCCTATACTATTTCCATTTTGTTTAAGTAAATTTTCACTATGTGAGTTTACTTGTAATACCTAGCTAACATTATATATGCAAATTTTTAACTCCATAATTTTTGTAATAATTCATAGTTAATCACTTTATCTTGAGAATTTTTATTGTTCCAGTGTACTATGGTTTTTACAAAACCTTTGGAATTCTTTCTCTGTACCACAAATTTTTGAAGTTCATGGAACATTAAGTAGTGTATCGTATATTTTCTAAAACCCATATAATGCTTGTATTTTGTTTTCAACTTGTTTGATTCTATGGAATACTATGGAAATAAACTGTGGCACTAAATTAGTATATCACGTAGTTCTGAAATTCGTAGAACCAATGTTTTGTTACATGCTAGCCTAAATCACTTAGATGATTTATGGATTGTAATTCCTTTTTATAAAAAGGAAATTTTACATGTTTCCCTACTTAACATTAAGGGGAGTGTTTGGGTTGTAATATTAAGTAGGAAATTGAATTAATAGAAAACCTCTAAAGACTAATGGTCATGGCTTATGAATTAAATTTAAAATATAAGCATGAACTGAGTTGGAATTAAGAGTGACCTAAATTGGTCACCCACCTTATATAAAACAAGGTGATCTCATTAGAGATTGGTAATGAAAATGATATAGCAATATGTGAGAAAGAAATGTGAGCTAAGTGAAGATACATGATGCAAATGAGGAGAAGAATGATATCAATTCATGAACGAATGTATTAGACAGTTTATAATTCCTCCTTGAAGGTGTAACTACTAGAAATAGTGGGAGTGTTGGGTGAAACATATATTCTTAATAAAGATAAGTGATTTTCAGTGGGTTTTTACCTCTCATGGTTTTCCCACTTATATCTTGTGTTATTGTGTTGTGTTGTGTTTATTTATTTTCTTGTTTATGCATGCAATATAATATCTAATTCATACTTATGATATAATTCATATTAACTTGCTCAATCATAAACTATAATTCTTGGCTTGTTTATTTTTGTGGATATATAAATTTGTAGTATTATCTATCCCCACATTTCCTGATATTTTGGAAAAAGTGTCATGTTCATTACAATTTGTTTTTGTTCTATTTATTTTCCCTAAAAATACCAATTTCCTCTTTCAAATGTTGGTGGTTGTCCTTTGACCACTCTCGAAAAAAGATAGGTTTATTCCTACTCTTCTCATCATTTCTATAGATTATTCATATTTAATTAATTGTAATTTATTGATTAATATAATTTCATATGTTATAGATATGTAGTTGTGTTTTTTTAATGTAAAATCTATTTGTTGCAATTACAAAATGACATAGGCTTAAAAACTATATCACCTCCTTTATCGTTATTTCATGAAGAGCATGTCATGGGCCTAAAAATATAACATTATATTTTGTTTATATTCCATAAAGAGCATCTCATAGTGCCTCCATCAATATGAAAAATATTACTAAATTTCCAATTGTGTTTAGATATGAGGATTTTAGAATTGTAACAAGTAGTAGCAATGACGTTCTAGATATAACATAAGGATGTTAGGTATAACATTTTATTGAGGAGATTAATAGTAAGTCCCTTGCCCTCTGTTTTGCACCGTTTTTAACTTGTTCTAGGTGATCCAAACTTGAAATTCAAGGGACTTACTATTTTTAGCATGTGGAGGGGCATAAAATATGATATTTTTAGCAAGTTTATTGTGGGGTGTCAGATTGCAACAAAAAAGGTCTTGAAAATTTCTACTTCTCATTGGGGTGCTCTGCTCCAAATTTCAAGGGTTTTTCTCATTCGGATCTTCAAGAATTAGAATATGAAAATTGTAGGTATGCATTTCCATTATCGATAGGGAATAATTCTGATGAAAAATCAGTCCTCCATATCCCTAAAAATAGGTACTTCATGGCACGAAAACTAGTTCCCGCGAAACTAGATTTTTCAGGGATCATTTCCACCAAATTTCAAGGGTTTTTCTCATCCAAATCTCTGTGAATTCGAAGATGAAAATTTTAGGTATGTTTTTTCCTCGTATGATAGGGAATAATTATGATGAAAACTCAGTCTTCCATATCCGTAAAAACAGGGGCTTCATGGCACAAAAACTAGTTCACACATAACTAGATTTTTCAATGATCGTTCCCTCCAATTTTCACTTGATTCCGCCCACTAGAATCTGTTGTTGCAAATCAGCAACACCCCTAGATGCAAATCAGGTTTCTAAGTTGATGTTTCAGGCATCCAGTGTGATTGCACAACATTGAAACCTCTCTCCAAGTGTGGGACTTGTAAAATGAGAGAGGAATCTCCAGATTAGAGGCTAGTTCCTCAAACTCCTCTGATCAGATCTATTATTTACACAATTGTAGAGGTTTGAATCCTAATCCTACTCTAAATTCCAAGGAGACAGAGATAGAAAGTGTAAAAATTGAAACTAAACTAATAGGTGATACACCAAAGGAGTGGTGAACACTTCTTGTTCATGCAAATTGACACAATTTCATAAAATGCAACATGAAACATCATACACAGGCTGATAAGATGTAATTAGAGGTCTGAAATGAAGCAAGACAATACAAACAAAGGACTGAAAATTGATCACAGAGTCTGCACTGTCATTTTTCACTGTCAAAATCCTTGCATTTGCAACATCAAAGAGGTAGAAACCTATTACAATCATGAAGAAGGTCATTACTTGCAAAAATCACTTATTGAAGGTGAAAGAAGAAGCTTGCTTTGTCCAAAAAAATGTTCAACCTCAAAAAATAAGCCAAATCTTGCTTTTACAATGCATGGGTTGAGCCCAGGAGAGAGAAAATGTGTAAAAAACATGGAATCCATTCCCCATTGAATGAATATGCATTAAAACAGCATGGGCGTCCTTACAAACCCATGCCCTGACATTTTTGGCCATCTTTGAAGAAGAATGCGACCCATTTTGCATTAAAACTGGTTGTTGAAACGTCATTTCTGGCCATTACCACGTGCCAGAGGCGTTTCTTTATTTTCTCTCTCCAAACTCAACCAAAATTAAAAATTGACCCTAGAATCATGTAGATAATTTCACCATCTTTCCATTGATATAAATAACATGAAAATCCAAGCTCTGGATCAAAAGATATGGCGATTTGAAAATTTAGGGCAAAAACAGGCCAAAATCGGATCGGCGGGCAAAAGTTTGAATTTTTACCCGTTTGGTCTTTGGAAAAATTTTCAAATTTTCCCCACACTCTGCCACTCTAGGTGCCACGTGGCAGCTTCCTATTGGCCGCATGGGCCTCCTAAGGGAAAATTTCCCACAAAAACTCCACCGAGCCATAACTTGAAAAATATGAGGAGTTAGGAGGAAAAATTTACCTTTCTGGAAAGCTGAGAGAGAGCTCTATCCAATGGTGCCATTTTTAGAAAGATTTGAGTGCCTAAAAATCAAAAATTGAGACTGAGGCACAAGAGAGGTAAGAACACAAGGAGTTAGCCACAAAAATGAGCAGGGACACATTTTGGATAACAATTTTGGCGACTCGGAGGGTCATCACTGCTAGATGAAGATACCGGTTTCCTGAAGCAGCCCATTGGGCATGAAGTCATCAAATTTTCTATTCAGAACCCCAACTGACTTCAAATGTTGTAAGGAGGAAGATGGAATATCCCCTGATGGAAGCAAGGACTGCAAAACATCTCCAGGGACAGCAAGCCTATGCCAAAGCACTTAGGGAAAGCAAAACAACCTACAAGAAAGCAATGTGCACAAGCACTTGGAGGAATGAAAACCTAAGCTAATATTTACAAGGTGGCGAATTTCCCTTTAGTAGAAATTCTTTAAATAGATTCCATTGACTGGAATCTACATTTCTTCACCATCCAATGAAGACAATTGGAAGGCATTGTTGTCCTTACACTTTATGACCATGTATGGGCCACTCAAAATGGCATCAAATTTTGAATGTCTTCCCGGTTTTGCTCTATCTACATCCCATTTTAACACTAGATCTCCAACTTGGAAAGATCTACTCTTGGCCTTCCTATCAAAGTTCTTCTTGATCAAATCTTGATCCTTCTCCATTGCTTGGGATGCACGATCTCCGATCTCTTGGAGCTCTATCAACTCTGCATATCTCACCTCCATGGGCCCAAACTCTAGCAACTCTAACTCGCTTCATGAGCTCCAATGTTGGAAACTCAAGTGACATGGGAAAGATTTCCTCTCTTCCATAAACAAGCCTGAATGGAGAGTTACCTGTGGATCTCTTGGGAGTTATCCTATCAGCCCATAAGGTTGATTTCAGTTTGGTATGCCGAGACCTCTTATTCTCATCAAGAGTCCTCCTAATGATCCTCAACAAGTTCTTGTTTGTAGATTCAACCTAGACATTACCACCCGAGGGTAGTAGTTTGATGAAGTACTTAGGTAGATCTCGTTCTTGACAACCCACTCACCACCTTGGATCCAATGAATGCTAATGCATTATCCGAGATGGCTTGGGAGATGGCTTCTTTGATTGCTTCAAAACTCTCCTTGCCTTCTGCTATCTACTTGAAAGCCATTCTTTTCTTGAACATTTTTGTGATAGGTTTGACAAGGGCTGCAAAATCTAGGACAAACCTCCGAACAAAGTTTATTCTCCCCAAGAAACTCTGAAGGGCCTTCTTGTGGCTTAGCAATGGTAGTGCTCTTATGGCTTCAACCCTCTCTGGATCAATTGTTAATCCTTCTTTGGAGAAAATATGGCCCAGGAGCTTTCCTTCATGTGCTAGGAAGATACACTTCTTAGGATTCAAAGACACTCCAAATCTCCTGCACCTTTGAAAGACTTGTCTCAAATGAGAGAGGTAGTCTTTGCATTCTTTGAAAAAATAGTGATATCATCAAGGTATATCAGCACCACGTTGTTAATCAAACCTTTGAACGCCATGTCCATTGCTCTTTGGAAGGTAGCTCTAGCGTTGGATAGCCCAAATGGTATTTTCCTCTAGGTATAAGTTCCCCATTTGGTTGTGAAGGCTGTCTTGAACTGATCTTCTTTCTTCACCATAATTTGATTGTATCCCGAGTAGCCATCAAGCAATGAAAACCTTTCGGAGCCAGCAACAACTTGTAAAATCTGCTCCATAAAAGGGAGTGGGTAATGGTCCTTGAGAGATGCTCTATTCAAGTCTCTGAAGTCAACACACAATCTGATCTCTCCACTCTTCTTTCTGACTGGAACTAAGTTGGCAACCCAACTAGAATGCTTGATTGGGAATATGATTCTTGACTCAATCAACTTGTTCAATTCCTTCCTCATGAGAGGTTCCATGTGTGGATTGACTGGCCTTTGTTTCTGCCTGATGGGCTTAGTATTTGGATCCAACTCAATGGTGTGCTGAGCTAACTTGGGATTGAAACCTTTCAAATCTTTGTAGCTCCAAGCAAACACATCAGGGAACTCTTGACACAGCTGTATGAACTCATACCTTTCTTGTTTAGTTGTCATCTTTCCAATTTGTAATGGTTTGTTCTCTTCCACCAAGATGGATACTGAATCTTCTCTCTTGACCTAAATGTTTGCTTTCTCTTTCATAAATTGATCATTGGGATTGAAAATGGACTCCAAAGTGATAAGTCCTTTAGGAAGCTTGTTAGTTCTCAGCTGTACCACTTGGTCACCATACTGCTATTCTAATATTTCCTGATTTTTAGCTGAGACTTCAGCTTCTTCTTGTAAGAAATGGATGATTTGCTGGTCATTCTCAAAAACTTTCCAACTTACATTGTTATCCGGCACTGAAGTCCTCACAATCACATGGATGTTTGGCTGTACCTTGTCCTTTTGAATGCTTTCCACAATATCAAAGGCTGCCCCAACTACTGCAATCCTGCCAGCAGCTTGGTTTTCTTTTCTAGGAATGGATTTTATGCTAAAGCCCTTAAAATCTTCAATGAGGTCCCACACCCTGTTCTTGTAGCACTTGAGCAGATTATTCTTGACATGCTGCCCTTAACTTGGTTTACAATCAATTCACTTTCACCAAAGACTTGCAAGTTCTTTATTCCTCTCTTTATTGCCCAATGTATCCCTTGCACCAAGGCTTCATGTTCAGATAGTGTTATTGGAGCATGCAAACTGAAATCTAAAAGCTGAATAGTACTTTACTCCTTGAGGTGAAATAAGCATAGCTCCACCTCCCACACCTTGTCTACTCCTTGATCCATCAAAAATAGCTGCCATACCTCATTGTCATCCTTATAGTTTGGCTTGGTGATGCTATGAATGGACTGATCTTCTTGATGTATGTAATAGACCCCTAGCTCGATTCTTCTACTTCTTGATAAGGATCAAAAGCATGCACCTTGTTTTCCCATTCATCAAGACTTAGATCCGGGATGCTTCCAACCTTGGTGTCAGCTTCATCAGTGCTTGGGTGATCTTCTTGATCAAATGTCGAACAATTGGCATTGATCTGACTTGGAGTGTAGGGCTCAATGTGGAAGTTTGCAATAGGTTCGGACACTGGTTGTAGCTTTGGTTCCATACCTCATTCTCGAACAAAGCATGTGTAACCAATCAATGAGAAAAATATCCTCCAATTGGTTGTGAAATCTCTTTACAAACATAGGGCAAAGAGTGGCGGAAGGTCTATAACTGATACATCTTGTAAAACAACAACATTTGGACATGCATGCAAGGTAAGACTCAAGTTTCTAATCACCCTAATCAAGTTTTATGCTGTCCCATCCAACCGCACTACCCCTTTGGATATGGTTTCCTATTGAAGTCCTAGCTAATCAGCCATTTGCTTGGGCATCAACTGAGCTACTTGCCCCGAATCAATCATGCAATTATGCACCAATTGGTTTCTAATGATTAATGAGACATAAAAAGGAGGGGGCTTCAACATTTTACCTTGTTGTCCTCCATGATTCCCTTCAGTTGGGCAGCATTTGTGAGCACCAATCATACTCCCGAGAAACGTTGTTTTGTGTTGGAAACAATGCCTTAGAGGTAGATATAGCATTTGGATTATAGGGCTGAAATCGTCTGTTGGTAGGAGGCCTTGCTTGATTTATATTTGCAGCTGGATTGGGTGGTCTATGAGGTTGATATGACTACTGTTAGGGTGAGCTTGAGGTGGAAGGAAGGTCTAAAACTTTGGGCTTGTTGCCTCTTGAGAGTAACCAGCTCATTACCTAAATTTTACAATTGCTTCATGACTTCTTGAAGTTCATTTGAGGCACTAGAAGATGAAGTGGAAGCTTCACTTGAATTCTGATTTCTAGGAGTGGGAAAAGGAGCCAAATTAGGTGCTTGATTAGTGTTTGGGCTCTCTAAACTTGGAAACAATGGCATGGGAGGTCTAGGGGCTAGTTTTCTAGCTTGGATCAAACAATTTTCAGCTCTAATGGAAATGCTATAAGCAATGGGGATAGTTGTGCCTCCCATGGACTGAATTAACATAGAAATATCAGAATTTAGAGCTTTGAGATAGTAAAGAAAAGCACCTTCTGTTGTTGGCCTGACTACCACTGGAATTCTCTCCCAAGTCCTTTGAAATCTGAAGTTGAAATCAGTCAGCTACTCATTGGGAGCTCTCTTGATGGTTGTCAGCTGCTCCAAAAGAGACAAGTTGTCTCCCTTTTCCCTAAACTACTCATGGAGGGCTATACATAGCTGATTCCAATTTTGAATAGAACCTGAGGCAAGACTCCTAAACTATTGCAAAGCTTTCCCTTTAAATGAAGATGCCAGCAGTTTGAAAGCAACTTGCATCTCATTGATCTCATGGATTGTACAAATGTTAGCAATATCCTTAACATGATCACCAGGTGATGTCTGATTTTCTCCAGTGAAGTATGGAATGTTCTTCAATGCTACAACCGGGATTGGATTTTCTGCATTGAGAGAAATTGGGCTGCCGCCAATGAAATTGACATAGGGGTTGTTTTGTGCCATTCTAATTGGTCAGGAACCCTTGTTGGTGAATGAAAGGCCTACTTAGGTGGAGGAGTTGAGAGAGTTCTGTTTGGTGGAGATGGAGACCTTTGGATTCTCCTCCCACTTTGCCTTATTCTTGGAGATAACTACAGATATTCAAACAACACCTCTTCCTCTCCAGCTCTTGACCTTGTGTTGATTCTTCTCATGATTTTTCAGGTCTACACTGCCAAAACCAGCCGATTCTTCCCCTTGGAGTCGCCAGATGTGTAATTTATAGCTCTTTTAAGAAAGAAAATTGCAGCAGATGCACATCAACTTTGCTGCAATGAAAATGAGACCTCTAAGGTCCCACCGGCGTGCCAAAACTATTGTTGCAAATCAGCAAAGACCTCCCTAGATGCAAATCAGGTTTCTAAGTTGATGTTTCAGCATCCAAAGGTGTGATTGCACAACATTGAAACCTCTCTCCAAGTGTGGGACTTTTAAAATGAGAGAGGAATCTCCAGTTAGAGGTTGGTTCCTCAAACTCCTCCGATCGGATCTATTATTTGTGCAATTGCAAAGGTTTGAATCCTAATCATACTCTAAATTCCAAGGAGATAGAGATAGAAAGTGCAAAAATTGAAACTAAACTAATAGGTGATACACCAAAGGAGTGGTGAACACTTTTTGTTCATGCAAATTGACACAATTTCATAAAATTCGACATGAAACATCATACACAAGCTGATAAGATGCAATTAGAGGTCTGAAATGAAGCAAGACAATACAAACAAAGGACTGAAAATTGATCACAGAGTCTGCACTGTCATTTTTCACTGTCAAAATCCTTGCATTTGCAACATCAAAGAGGTAAAAACCTATTACAATCATGAAGAAGGTCTGATACTTGCAAAAATCACTTGTTAAAGGTGAAAGAAGAAGCTTGCTATCCAAAAAAATGTTCAACCTCAAAAAATGAGCCAAATCTAGCTTTTACAATGCATGGGTTGAGCCCAGGAGAGAGAAAATGTGTAAAAAACATGGAAGCCATTCCCCATTGAATGAATATGCATTAAAACAGCATGGGTGTCCTTACAGACCCATGCCCTAACATTTTTGGCCATGCTGAAGAAGAATGCGACCCATTTTGCATTAAAACTGGTTGTTGAAACGTCATTTCTGGCCATTACCACGTGCCAGAGGCGTTTCTTTATTTTCTCTCTCCAAACTCAACCAAAATTAAAAATTAACCCTAGAATCATGTAGATAATTTCACCATCTTTCCATTGATATAAATAACACGAAAATCCGAGCTTTGGATCGAAAGATATGGCGATTTGAAAATTTAGGGCAAAAACAGGCCAAAATCGGATCGGCGGGCAAAAGTTTGAATTTTTACCCGTTTGGTCTTTGGAAAAATTTTCAAATTTTCCCCACACTCCACCACTCTAGGTGCCACGTGGCAGCTTCCTATTGGCCAGCGGGCCTCCTAAGGGAAAATTTCCCACAAAAACTCCGCCAAGCCATAACTTGAAAAATATGAGGAGTTAGGAGGAAAACTTTACCTTTCTGGAAAGCTGAGAGAGATCTCTATCCAATGGTTCCATTTTTAGAAATATTTGAGTGCCTAAAAATCAAAAATTAAGACTAAGGCACAAGAGAGGTAAGAACACAAGGAGTTAGCCACAAAAATGAGCAGGGGCACATTTTGGATAACAGAACCTTGAGAAGTGGAGAGGTAGCTCACTTCCTTTTTTGTTTCTACATCATGACATCCATTAATGGATTATTTTATCTTCATATATCATAGAGGCTTGGTGAATAATAAAAATCATCCTCAACCTTGGTACGATCAATTCCTTTGCTTATCGAGAGGTGGAAAATCGTCATTAAAACTATGCATGTTCCGAGAGAGATTTTCTATGGTGTTTGAGGAATTTTTAGATTTAAAGGAGGACATATAGTGGCCTTCATTGATATCTAAAGAAAAAACATTAGGGGCAATGAGTTCACATTTTTCTTAAGTAGTTGTTTTTCTTACATGCACAAAGGAGAAGCAACACGACAATTGAAAATTTCATGAAATCTGGCATTTTTAATCTTCATGGGATTGGGTGGAGAAAAGTGTCCAAAATTTCCCAAATTTTTGGGATGTTTGGTCCAAAAAAATTCCCTCACCCAGGCTTAGCAAGTGGCACATCGTGATTCGATGAGGGTGAGGGCTAGAAATGAGAGCATGAGGACTAAACTGGCTTAGTTAGACTTAACAGAGGTCATATGAGGGTATACGGGTATAAAATGAGGTTTTGAAAACTTTTTTGTCCCAAATTTTTTGGATGGTTTGTACAAAAAAGTGTACCATCATTTGGGAGTGACATGTGTCCACCTAGAAAATTGACTCACTCCCAAATGCATACCTTGGAGAGAAACTTGTCGGAGGTGTAACTTGAGCATACTTGGCGGTCTTTTCATGCACTTCCTTATATGATTTTTACTAGAAAAATTATTTTGAGAAGAATTTCATGTGTCTTAGCCTTTTATTCTACATGAAATCCCTTAAAATAGGATTTTTTTCTCGGATTTCTGTTGTGCGTGTAGAAAATAGTTTGTGGAAGGAAATTTCGATGTCTTAGAGAAAATATAAAACCACCATCATTTAGAGATATGAAATACCTTTATTAATATGTCTTTTTATCCTCCAACTCTTTATGTATCTCCTAAAATCACTTCCTAAAGATTGGGTGTTGTTTTAGGTGGAAAGCTCCTTCACTTATGAGAACACTCTTTCGTTGAACTTGCTCCAAAACCTCTTAAACTTCCTAAAATATTCCAAAATAAGTTGCAAAATTATCCTATCTCCTCATTACCCCTTCATGATTAATTTTTCCTTCAACTTAGCTCGAGGGGGCATGCACCAGTCCTAGAAAGGCTAAGAATAGTCATTCCTATGCCTGCTTGAAAATATGCCTTGAGAAATAGCACCTCAAAAGTAATTGAATGATTTTGATTCTATATAAATCACCTATGGACATGATGACACAACACATTGGACCACTTTGGGGGATATGGTAGGCCTAACACAGGGGATAGAATGATTTGGTGGGGTGCTTAAGATGATTTACAAGAAAAAAATTTCACAGTAGGGTCCATTGTCATGCTTGAAAATTGGGAATTTACATGTTGCACATTTACATGAAAACAACTTCAAACCCAATTGAAATCTAAAGCTCCTTTATCTTCATATCCAATGGAAATAATCTTGATGTTAGATATAAATACACTTAAAGGGGAGGTAGATACATGTTTTACATCAAAATAGTTAGAGGCTCATACTCTTTTATTTGAATCCGTGATCTTCATATCCAATAAAATACGTCAAGGTGCTACAATTTATGTGACAAACCTTATAAAAATACACAAAATCCTTTTTTAGTTTCACAATTATCATGAAATAAAATGTATGAAAAAGGACATGTTTTGAGACTCTCAAATGTGTAAAATTTCTGCATAGAATTATCCCACTTTCATTTTTATATCTCTCCATAGGTTTATAGAACACATTATTCACTAAAGCATATCCAAATGAAGAAGTTAATTCAAAAATTCTATCATTTTATACTACAAGATAAGAAGAGTTTATATCTGAATACAAAAACAAGTTATACACTATTGTGATTGTTATTTAATGGATTGGTTTCTCCTATACCCTAAATATTTTTCTTTTTTTCTTTCATGACGCCCTATATTTTCTTGTCATGATGTATGACCTACTATGATTTGAGATTGTGTTTCCTTTCAAATTCAAAATGGCATATCATGTTATTTGCATGAATGAAAACTTTCATGTTTTAACATTGAATGTGATTTTACTCTCTTTCTTATGCCCTAAAAAATCTATTGAATGGCATCAACTAATTGCATTTTTCTGTTCGGATGCACAATTATGAACTTTCGAAAATGGTTTGAATAAGCTCAATAATACCTTGCAATGGTGTTTTTGATATTTACATTCTTCAAATAACATTTTCTATGAGTTATAGTCTTATGTTTATGATTTTCAATCTTATATGCATGAGTTGTAGTTCATATGATTCAATGTTAAATCCTTTTGAAAAACCTTCCTTCTAAGAAAATCCTCTTGTGTCATATCCAACAAGTATACTTGATCTAATTATGCATTTTCTTTCTACAACATTCCAAACCAAGTTCTAATTTCAGTGGGATGCATATTTTAGATTCATCATATCTTCAAAGATTATATGGTGTTGTACGTTATTTTCACACTCAAGATAAGTAAATCATCGACATTGAGTACTTACAAGCAAAGTTTCTTCATCATAGTCTAACTCTCCTAGCAACATATATTAATGATATATTTAATATAGTAGGTTCTCATGGATTTCAACCTACATGGATGTCACATATCATGTGTCCCATAGTTAATTCAAGGAGCTAACAACTATCCAAATACCTATATAATGATCATGGTTGACCACACCTTTAGTATGATGCTTTCATATAGTGTTCAATAGTTTGATTTCTAAATTCATGAAGTTCAAGAAACTTTCGACAAAAGGGAAAGAATATTTTATATGAAATCATTGTATGATAGACCATATATTGATGCTAATATTTGTAATGGAATAAGAAAATCCACACAAGTGTAAGGTTTACTTTGTTTTTTTTTTTTGAAAGGCATTTGACACTATTCCTAGGAAACTTCTAATCCAACATCTTCAAAATATACATATTCCATAAAATTTGATTGTTCTTGAGATGATACTTTATGAGAATGTGGTTAGATAGGTATAAAATATTATTGGTTTTATAGAATGTATCAATATCAGCATTGGTTTTAAACATGGTTGTCAACTTTATCTTACTTTATTTGGTCTCTACATAGATGAATTTAAGGATATCATTACAAGTTCAAGGAAAACAATTAACAATTTTATTGTCTATAATATAAAAATCACAATTTGTTTACTTTGTTATGAAATTATTATCATGTCACATACTATCATAGGCCTTCAAATACATCAGTTTTCATTCTAAGTTTGTTTTTGATATTCACAGGTCTACGAGAGAATTGAGTAAGACAAAGGTAATGGTTTTAGACACAATTAAGCCAAAATCACAAGGAACTAATGTAATTCATAAAGGTAGTTCGGTTGAATTAGTTCTATTATAAATGTACCTTAGTGTGTCTTTCATTATGTTTCCCTTTGATATATTCCTAATGTAGATAAGAGATTATGTAAGGGGTATGTTGTACTTAACACACTTGATAGGCAATGTTTCCAACTTAAATTCCACAATGTCAAAGCATAATTGCATATCTCCCGAACTTTAGTTTCACCAACAATATTATATATTTGTGAGATTTGGGGACCTAGAATTTGTAGTACTAGTTATAATTAGGTTCATAGAGTTCTTATTTCCATGAAATCCAAAAATTTGCAAGCAAGTTGATAGAGTTATTATTTCCAAGATATCCAAAACTTATAAGCAAGACAGTCAGTTCCACATGAATTTTTTTTTTTTTGAATTTGACATCCATCCCTTTCTTATTCCAATTTTTTTCCATGTAGTGACGGTGTTTCACAAATTAAAATGTATGGAAGACACAACAACTAGGAATAACAGATATTTATTCAAGTCTCTTCAATCATCTATTAAGTTATGTGAACTTCAATTCTAGTGGGGTTATGCTTCTTCTAAAATGTCAGTAGCTGAATTGATTGTGAATAAATCAACAAGACTCACAAGGTCTTTTATGACCACGTCTATGATAAATTATCTCCTTTCCATTTAGTTGTTTGTTTTTCTTTTAAGACTAGAGAATCTATTATACAAGTTTCTCATAATGATAAGCATGAGTATGATATCCCTTTGATAGATCCTAAGGATATCAAGTTTTTGAATCAAAATTTTTATAAATTTGTGCATATTGGTTACGTTTCAAATAGGCATCACACCTCTTTTTAGAAGAGGGTTGAATGCATCCGTTATTTTTTGTCTTCTTGACTGGTGTCACCATAGTTTTAAGGATTCCCTTCTTATTGTACAAACTAGTTTACATAATGGTCTTGTATCATTTGAAGTCTTTCCAAACTACCCTATAGGTATCCACCAAGATAATCTTCTAAAGAAATTCCTACATCTCCATCTTGCCACAACTAGTATAAACATGAAGCCTAGAGCCTGTCCACTTTCCATTCACTATAATATTATCTATCATCTTGTCAACACCCTCCATCCTACTATGAAAAATGGTCTCACCAAGGGTAGCAACGTGGTGAGTCATGTTAATATAGATTCAAATAAATAGAACCTGAATTGATTTCATGGTCAGATATCAAGGTTCCAAAAGAGTGGACTTTATCCAAGAAAACCTTAGAAGGTGGTCAACCATCTTTCCAAAATGTTACTAATGTTTCTAAGACTTCTAAAGTTGTATCTTTGTCTTTTAGAAGAAAATAACTACTATCCATGAGCTCTTATGTCAGATCTACTTCCTCATACTTTTCTATTGAGTCCACAATGGAGCCAAAAAGGAAAGATAAAGAAAAAAATTCATCTGTATTCGTAATAGCCTTATTCATGATCTAAATTCTGACTATTTATGGTGCCAAGATTTTGAGAAGATGAATAGACATAAATATATTCCATGTAATAGCCCAGTAATTAACATGATAAGAAAAGTCAACATGGAAAGATATTTTTCAAACCTTCCTCCTCTTGAAGACACAAAGATCGTTTCCTCTTATGGGAAACAAAAGGCTACATATTGGTATCAAATAACTATTATCAAAGAATTGGAATCTTTCTAATCTTCCAAGATGTTGAATTAGACAAACAAATTTGTCAAAACAGTCCATGAAACTTCAAATACACATCAAGATGCACTTGCAAAGATGGAATGAACAATGAAGTCCTTGGAGCTCTATAATAAAGGTGAGTTAAATTTTGCCTCTTTGTACTTAATAACAAAGTTGATTCCATTCATTATTCTATACAAAAAAATTTATTCTACGGTTAATTATATTGCTCCCACCATTTATGATATTCCTAGTTTGTCTTTATATTTTTCTAAAGGAGTTATTGAAAATACAAATCCCATAGTACAAATTGTTGAGGATACCAAAAGAGAAATAGGATCAAATATTTCTACCTGCCATAATAATCTACAAGAACATGTATAATTAGTTCACTAATAGTCTATTGACTAAAATATTAAACTTGATATCATACAAGCTTCAATAGAACCCATTTCTAATATGGCAGAAAAATTTGAAGCCATAAAATCCAATACCACACCTCTTGAGCCTATTATTCCAGATTGATCCAAAAAGATTTCATGGTCGATGTTATTAATAAGTCACCATCTGCTAAAATTCTTACTTCATCATCCGTAAGTATATCCATGGCTAAATTAATTGTTGAAGATGTTGAAAGCATATATACCCCTGGTGAATCCTCTCACACTGCTGAGCCACTAGATAATAATGTGTGCACCAAAACTCTATAACCTAGTTGGTATAAAATAGAATGTGATGATCGTGTAAAAATAAAAGAGATGGTTCATAGAATGTTAGCATGGTCTAACACACAAATTTTACAAAGTGGAGAAAAGATCCACATATTATGGCGAAGTAGTTGTCAATGGTTCTCGTTGACATACTTAAAAAATGGTGGGATTCTCTTCTAGAAACTCGATCAAAAATCCATTCTCATTCATGGTACTTATGGTCCCATTGTTGTAATGATAAATGAGTTTATGGGAACTGTAGAAAATGATAAATTTAAGATCGGTATTTTGTTCTTAAAAACAAGCATATGTGATATGTCCCAGATCAAGAAATATCAGTGTTATATGCATAATTTACACTATTATTTTGATAAGATCCATGATTCTACTACAATGAAAATTAGGTATATAGAATATTTTATTTCTTTCTTTTCAATTGAACATAACAAAGCAATGAGGCATCATCATATAGATCAATTAAGTTTTGGTGCCATCAATCAAATAATTAATGAAACTAATGCTCTCCTTTGTCAAGAAAAGATTAACGAGAAAAGAAGCTTCCAAAGCTCAAAAAAAATTAGCTGTTAATTTTTTCCAAATGTAATAAAATGATCCTTTTGGATGCAAGCCCATGCATTACAAAAAGTATTCTTCAAAGCACAAGCCATGTTCTAGATGCTCCTAATTTTTCAAAAATGGGAAGGGATCGCCATGGCAATATAAAAAGAAGAAATTTACAGGTATTCTCATCCTCCTACAAAAAGGTTTTTCAGAAAAAAATATCCTAGCTATGAAAAAATAAGTTTGTTTGTTTCATTTTCAAAGGAAAACACTATGCTAATAATTTTCCCCAGAGAAACACTAATAAAGGAAAAGAAAAGGTCAATTTTTTGAGAGAAAATCATATAGATGAGAATAATTATTACTTTACTTCTGGATCTGATTATGAAAGTTTAGACATATTGTATGATTCAAAAGAAGAAATTCAGAAAGTAAATGTTGTGAATAATTATGAAGAAGAATCATATTTTGATAGCTCTGATACATGGTATGATTCCCTGCCTTGTTTTGCCAATATAAATATGTTATCTAGAATTCATCATCCTTTCATTCCACCAAATTCGAATTGTTTGGTCATCAACTAGAAGAAGCTCAAGATGAATATGATAAGTGTTCACCATGGGATACTACAAGAAAACATATATGTACCAAAAATGACAGATCTACATTACATACATCAAGCTAGATTGAATGTTGAGCTTGAACAAAAACAAAAGGAAGAAGAAAGGCAAGCTCTCCTAGAGCATGAAAAAGAGAAATACAAATTTGAAAGCTTAGCATGCGATGAAGATTTAGATGATCTTTATGGTGGACCTATCCTAAATAGTCCTTGAGAAATATAGACAAAAATAACACACTTGGGTACATTTGTAGGTCTTAAAAGCATACTTGCATTTACATGACTCCTAAGCAAAAAAACTAGTAGTTGACAACTATTTTTGGCCCCTTTGCTTTGTTTCTTGTTTTATCTTTGGTCTTACACACCCTACATCCCAGTCATAACTTTTTTGGCTTATCTTTCATGGCTTGAGACACCAATTCCTATCCAGATAGCAATGCTTAGGCACTCCTTTCCCCTCTAGACGTCCCCGTCCCTTTTCTATCTTACTCACTCCTTTTGGGTATCTTTTATCTTTTGGGCATCTTTTTCACTTATGGGTCAGCCTTCCAGTTTTCAATTATGAAATTTAAACAAGGGAATCATATAAATACATATTCATGTGTTCAAAGTAAAGGACCAAGCACTAAGAATTACTACTATCACCTAATCTTGCATTCAAAAGGCACCTAAAGCATTCAAAAGAATTTATCTAGCATCCATTCAAGGGACAAGGAACTACACATTTTGCATACACTGCATAGGAAGGGGAGTTTCATTGTATTTCATACACACATTTTCATATTCTAGAAAATCTAGCTTGTTATTTAGTGCATCTTGCACAAGGGCTTCCTAGGGCACCATTCTTACACACACTCACAAGAACTACATGGAATATGAGATGTAGTGCAGTGCTCGGTCATAAGTTCACTCTGTCGAGTGACTGCTCGGGGTCATTCCAACTCCCCATATTGCATCTTTCTTTTTGGGATTTGATTTGGTTTTATGGGTTTTGCAGAGTTACAAGTACCTTCGGCAATCAAGGAGCGACATACAGGTGATCAACAGGGAATATTTGTGACACTTGTGTGACACAGTAAAAAATCAGATTCTGACCATTTATGTAGTCATGGGTGTGTTAGTGCGAATTCATAAAGCACCCCGGATGTTGATCATATTTCTAGTTTGATCATACTAGCATCCAGTGTGATTGCACAACATGGAATCCTTTCTCCAAGTGTGGGACTTGCAAAATGAGAAAGGAATCTCCAGAGAAGGTTGGTTCCTATTCCTAAACTACCTGCCACAAGCTATTCCAGTGCAGGAAAGCTAATCTAATCCTAATATAACCATGCCAAGGAGACAGAGAGAGAGAGAGAGAGAAGGGAAAACAGAGCCTACACTAAAATGGTGATACACCAGAGAAGGAAAATGTTGAACATCTATCAAAACTGCCATGGAACAAGGAGAGGTGAGCAATGGGAAGGATGGACAGATGCATCACAAGCCCAAGGATAGATTTCACACAGAAAATGTCCCAAAACTCCATGAACACAACTCCAAACCTGTAATGAGTATTAAAACATGCACAAATACCTGCAATGAAGAGAGGCAAGAAGAAAACAAGTGAAAAATGAGCAAGGATGGACAGATGCATCACGAAACATGTTTTTGTTGCTCCAGAAGTTTGCACAGAACATCATTTTAATGGTAAAAGGAAAAAATTCCATTACAGAGTAGGGGAGGAGGTTTGAACTCCATTTTCAACCCTGGAGAAGAAAAGAAGGGAGGGCAGAGCTGAAAAGATGAACCACACTTTTGAAAAATGAGCCAAATATGGCTTTATACAATGCATGGGTCGAGCCCAGGAGAGAGAAAATGTGTAAAAATGTGGGAACCATTCCTCATTGAATGCAAATGCATTAAAACAGCATGGGCATCCTTACAGACCCATGCCTTGACATTTTTGGCCGTGCTGGAGAAGAATGCGACCCATTTCACATTAAAACTGGTTGTTGAAACGTCAGTTCTGGCCATTACCACATGCCAGAGATGTTTCTTGATTTTCTCTCTCCAAAATAAACCAAAATAAAATATTGACCCTAGAATCATGTAGAGAATTTCACCAGCTTTCCATTGATATAAAGAACGTAAAAATCTGAGCTCTGGATTGAAAGTTATGGTGATATGAAGATTTAGGGCAAAAACAGGCCAAAACGGATCGGCGGGAAAATATTTGAATTTTTTCCGCGCTCTGCCACTTGGATGACACATGTCGGGCTCTGATTCATCTGCGGGCTCATCCTTTGAAAATTCCTTTTGGGCCCTCCCCGACCATTTCCCTTTTTTTTTTTGCCTTTGGAAAAAATTTCAAAATTTTCCCGCCGGGCCGATGAGGTGAAGACACGTGGCGAGATTTGATTCGTTGGCAGCTCTTTCAGCTTTTCACGTCCCACACATCTCTCACATACCTTTGGACCGACTATCCCAAACTATCTAGGACAAATATCTCTGAACCACCCGATTCGGGCTTCCTTGTTCCTGTTTGAGGTGAAGACATGTGGCGAGATTCCATTCGTTGGCGGCTCTTTCGGCTTTCCGCATCCCACACGTACTTTTGGTCCAACTGTCCTGGACGAAAGTCCCCTGTTTGGCTGAATCGCCGCGGTTCACGTCCTCCGCGTACTTCAGCCTAGATGTCCTAAACTACCTAGGACAAATATCTCTGAACCGTCTGAAATGGACTGACTTGCGCCAAACTGGCCGATCCGCGTCCGCGCGTATTTTCATCCCACTTGTCCCAAACCGAGTGAAACAAAGGACTTAGGCAATTTTTTCCCTCTTTCAGCCGATTTGGCTTTTTGCGTCCCATGCGTCCCGACATCCCAACTATCCCGCAGACCGCCTGGACTAGGACTTAGCCAATTTTCTTCATTTTTCAGCCCCAAGCTTGGTACAACGAACCTCAGTACAACCCGAACCCTTCAGACCTGAAATGCCTTAACACAGTCCTGCAACCTTATTTTTTGCATTTCTTCCATTTTCTCAACCTGTTGGGATTTCTTCTTGGATGGGAGAGTTAGAAAAAGGTGAGGGACCCCAAAAAACATGATTTTGGGCCTTGAATCAATCTACTTGCTTGGGACTAAATAATTTGATGCATGTTATCAAAATTACCCTAGGGGTAAATTTTGGATAACAATTTGACAACTCAACGGGGTCATCTACCTGCTAGATGAAGTTACCAGTTGCCTGAAGCATCCATTGGGCATGGAGTCATGAGTTGTAGCCTGCAAACTGATCTGAACTTTGAAAACCTCCTCTCTGAGCCACTTGGAAACCCACTGAAATGGAGTCGTTCTCACCAAAATGCCACTGAAATGGACTGTGCAAGAGCAAAACCAGCACCACAAAAACTATGTACAGAACTGAAAATCATACATGCTCCAAATGGAACATGCAGAGTGTGCACAAGCACTTCTTCTGCTAAAAGCAAACCTACCTACTCTACTCTAACTGGAAGCAAAGGCAAGCTAAACAAACCCTGCAATTGGTTGTGAGAAATAGCTTCCCTTTCTCAAAAGTGGCAGCCATGCAATTGATTTGGCATTGAACATGGCTGATTGGATGGATGGAAAATCAACAAGAAGCTGGTCTTCCACCTAAATCATCAAGGTATCAGCTGAAGGCAAATTCAATACCTCTTTTAGTTGCTCTGTATTTGGATTGAAGAGGTATTTGTAGCTCACCCTCATGCTCGAAGCGAGCATGACTGGTTGTGACTTCTCCTTTGGCTCCAATAAAGCCAAATACCTGATTGGGCAAGGTATGGTCCGTTTGATATGCCCATAGCTCTAATTTTCAACTCCAAAAATGGAGTCTTCTTGTAGACCTTCTTGAATGGATGGTGTGGAAGCAATGGTAGAATCTTTGTGCCCTTTCTCTTCCTCCAATGAAGGACATGAAAGATTAAAATCTTCCAATCTTGGTTCCAAAGAGCTGCTATAAGATGCAGGCTGCTACAAATGAATGTTCTCCTTCATGACAATAGATTCAAGTGTTTGGAATGTGAATGATGAAAAGAGAAAGGTGGAAACTCAACCGGCTCTTCTCCATCAAAACAGTCCTCCAAATCTGATAGATAAACTGCCTCATGGCTGTCCTGCTGCAAATGCTCCACTTCCTCCATGGTGTCTTCTTGATCTGTAACTTGACCACCATGGTTTCTTTCACCCTCCAACATTGAGTTTGAGAGATCAAACTCCTCTTTAGTACTAGAACTTGAGAAAGGTGAAGTAGAAAGAAGAACTGAAGGTTCTCCTGTAGCCTGCATTGTGCTCAAAGTCCTTGTATCTGCAATTTTCTCCTCAACAACTACAATGTGCTCCTCTTCTTTTGGATCTGGAGCAGCTTCTCCTTTCTCTACTACTTGAAGACAATCTTGCTCTTGATAGAACTCTTCCTCTAGCATGAAGTTTGTCAAGTCAAACTCTTCAATCTTCTACTCTAGATGACAAGTTGGGACTGCAAGATCTTCTTCTAAGCTTTTTTCCTTTATGGTTGATTGTGCAACTTGAATTGAATCAAAGACTACTTTACGAGCAAACTAACTCGCTGATCTACTTCTTCTTTTTGCTCTTCTTCTACTGCCACAAAATTAGTCTTAACCACCATTTGTTCAACCTTAGCCTCTTCTGTAGGTTTAACCATTAAGGGGATATTTGTCATCCCAAATTTGGCAAACCAAACCCTCAAGTTGTCTGTCATTTCTTTTCTGTTGGGATCCTCTTCTTGCTGTCCTTCATGGCCAATTTTTGCAATTTCTTCTTCCCCACATGGAATTGGGAATGCAAGAGGAGGGATGGGTTGTAACTCAATTGATTTGGAAATTTTTTGTGGTGGTAGAGGAGGTGAAACCTCTTGTTTCTTTGGGGGATAGCGTATTTCTTTTAGCTCTTGTGGAGGGGATGACTATGCTCTGGAAGGAAAAAGGAAAGAAGAATCGAGGTGTGGTGGAAGACTGAGAGGTGGAGACATGGGATCAACATTTGGGATAGCAGATGGGGAATTTAGAATTTGCAATTCCAAATGAGATGATGTTGCTTGAGTAATGGGAAGAGAAAAACTAGATGATGGTGTAGAACTTACCCATTGACAAGGTTGTTCAACAACAAGTGTATAGGCCTCTATTTCTACTATCCATTGTGCAAGTTGGGGCAGCATCTTCATCATGAAGTCCAGCTTCTCCTGAGGGCTGAAGTGTCTTGGAAAAGGGCCTCCCCATGGACAAGGAGTCCTGCAACCAATTCTGAAAGCTCTCATTTGAGCTGTTGCTCTGGACTGCACTATCTTTACCTCCATCTTTTGGATTTTCTCCAATAGACCAGTATCTTGCATCTGATGGTCTTCATTATATGCATACTCTTGCTCTTGGAAATATCCATATCCAAACTGATTTTGGAATTGCTACTCATATGGGTATGTATGATGATTTTGAATTTGTTCAAAATGCTGATTTGGAGGATTTAAAAAACATGTTGGAGGTGGGAAACATTGTTGCTGTTGTAAATGTGAGTTCCATGATGGAAATGAAGTCATGATTGCACAACTTCATGGAATGGAAAATAATGAAAGGGATGGAAAGAAGGATGGATGGGAATGGATGAAAAATAGGTCTGCAACTTCAGAAATGGGTTGCTAATCAGATGGAGTCACCAGATGTGTTTGCAAGTGCCTCCAAAGGCTGAAATCTTCACAGGAACACACCAACCTACAAAAGATGAAGTGGAAGACCTCTAAGGTCCCACCGGGCGTGCCAAAACTGTTAGTGTGAATTCACAGCACCCCTGGATGTTGATCAGATTTCTAGTTTGATCATACTAGCATCCAGTGTGATTGCACAACATGGAATCCTTTCTCCAAGTGTGGGACTTGCAAAAATGAGAAAGGAATCTCCAGAGAAGGCTGGTTCCTATTCCTAAACTACCTGCCACAAGCTATTCCAGTGCAGCAAGCTAATATAATCCTAATCTAACCATGCCAAGGAGACAGAGAGAGAGAGAAAAAGGGAAAAACAGAGCCTACACTAAAACGGTGATACACCAGAGAAGGAAAATGTTGAACATCTATCAAAACTGCCATGGAACAAGGAGAGGTGAGCAATGGGAAGGATGGACAGATGCATCACAGGCCCAAGGATAGATTTCACACAGAAAATGTCCCAAAACTCCATGAACACAGCTCTAAACCTGTAATGAGTATTAAAACATGCACAAATACCTACAATGAAGAGAGGCAAGAAGAAAACAAGTGAAAAATGAGCAAGGATGGACAGATGCATCACGAAACACGTTTTTGTTGCTCTAGGAGTTTGCACAGAACATCATTTTAAAGGTAAAAGGAAAAATGCCATTACACAAGTAGGGGAGGAGGTTTGAACTCCATTTTCAACCCCGGAGAAGAAAAGAAGGGAGGCGGAGCTGAAAAGATGAACCACACTTTTGAAAAAGAGCCAAATATGGCTTTATACAATGCATGGGTCGAACCTAGGAGAGAGAAAATGTGTAAAAAACGTGGGAGCCATTCCTCATTGAATGCAGATGCATTAAAATAGCATGGGCATCCTTACAGTCCCATGCCCTGACATTCTTGGCCGTGCTGGAGAAGAATGCGACCCATTTCGCATTAAAACTGGTTATTGAAATGTCAGTTCTGGCCATTACCACACGCCAAAGATGTTTCTTGATTTTATCTCTCCAAACTGAACCAAAATACAAGATTGACCCTGGAATCATGTAGATAATTTCACCAGATTTCCATTGATATAAAGAACGCAAAAATCTGAGCTCTGGATTGAAAGTTATAGCGATATGAAGATTTAGGGCAAAAAGCAGGCCAAAGCGAATCGGCGGGAAAATATTTGAATTTTTCCGCGCTCTCACTGGATGACATGTGTCGGGCTCTGATTCATCCACGGGCTCATCCTTTGAAAATTCCTTTTAGGCCCTTCCTGACCATTTCCCTTTTGTTTTTGCCTTTGGAAAAATTTTCAAAATTTTCCCGCCGGGCCGATGAGGTGAAGACACGTGGCGAGATTTGATTCGTTGGTGGCTCTTTCGGCTTTTCATGTCCCACGCATCCCTCGCGTACCTTTGGCCTGACTATCCCAAACCGTATCTGGGACAAATATCTTGAACCGCTTTGATTCGAGCTTCCTTGTTCTGTTTGAGGTGAAGACACGTGGCGAGATTCCATTTGTTGGCGGCTCTTTCAGCTTTCCACATCCCACGTGTACTTTTGGCCCAACTATCCGGATGAAAGTCCCCCTGTTTCAGCCGAATCGGCCTATTCACGTCCTCCGCGTACTTTCGGCCTAGATGTCCCAAACTACCCGGGACAAATATCTCCAAACCACTGAAATGGACAGACTTGCGCCAAACCGGCTAATCCGCATCCTGCGCGTGCTTTCGTCCCACTTGTCCCAAACCGAGTGAAACAAAGGACTTAGGAAATTTTTCCCTCTTTCGGCCGATTCAGCTTTTCATGTCCCATGCATCCCGACGTCCCAACTATCCCATGCAGCCGCTTGGACTAGGAATTAGCCAATTTTCTTCATGTTTTCAGCCCCAAGCTTGGTACAATGAACCTCGATGTCGACCCAAACCCTTCAGATCTGAAATGCCTTAACATAGTCCTGCAACCTTATTTTTTTCATTTCTTCCATTTTCTCCACCTATTGGGATTTCTTCTTGGATGGGAGAGTTAGGAAAAGGTGAGGGGACCCCAAAAACATGATTTTGGGCCTTGAATCAATCTACTTGCTTGGGACTAAAGAATTTGATGCATGTTATCAAAATTACCACAGGGTGAATTTTGGATAACATGGTGCCCAGTAGTAGTCACTGGTGCCCAAACAGCCTTTCCCTAGCCCATGCGCCCATGTATGACTCTGTTCATGAGTTGTAGAATTTATCCTAGGCATTTACGACATTGTTTACTTCTGTTTAGTAGTTTTTGCAATCCATAATAATTCCAAATCATGTGCAAATCAGCTAAGTCCTTTTCTCTCTCTCTTTACTTAGGGTTTTTATTTTACATGTTTTATTGCTTGTGTCATATTTTACTTTACTAGCTATATATCATAGTTTACATCTCATTACTCTGCACTAGGGTTTAATAAACTTATTTTTTTAAATCAAGAACTAACCCCAAAAAGACAAAATCAAGGGTAATATTTGTATGATTTAGAGGAAGAGGAAGAGGGAGAGAGAAAGGAATTTTCCTTTCCTATTTCTAGAAGAAGTCCCAGAGAACCCTCCACAAGGAATGAATAAGCTCCTCATGTTTTAAGAAAATAATGGCATACAAATGACTTTCCTCTAGAAATTCATATCCAATGTTATTAATGCATTTAGAAAGCTAGCATAATAAGATGAGCTTGAAAAGGAGAATGCAAAGGAATCCTAAGAATCACTGGAACAAGCCTACAATCAATTCATCTAGACTCCAAATGAAGAAGAACTAGTTCCAAAGGTGAGTACTTTAA
This sequence comes from Taxus wallichiana var. yunnanensis, assembly GCA_018340775.1. Classification (NCBI taxonomy): domain Eukaryota; kingdom Viridiplantae; phylum Streptophyta; class Pinopsida; order Cupressales; family Taxaceae; genus Taxus; species Taxus wallichiana. The sequence continues at coordinate 299,967,509 of CM031243.1, read as the reverse complement.
AAGTGCTCAAAATCCATTTATTACTGATTACTTTTTACATTCCCAATATAAGGCAATATTCTCTTAATGCCATGATTGATACTGGTGCAAACATTAGTCTGCTAAGAACCAGAGCCATCCCACAAGATTGTTGGGAGAAAACCTATTTGAAAATAACCTTTGATAATAAACTTAGTGTATCTCATTTTCTAACGTATGACCCAGTTAGCATCACCGATAGCAAATAATCAGTAAGTTTTATCAGCATGATATGCAATCCTATGATTGTTTGATAGGAATGGATACACTGTTGGGTACTGTGGAACTTTCAACTTGAGTAAAAATTATATTTCCTTGTTTAATCCTGCAGTCTAGATACCTAGAAAATATACCTACATAACCGTATTCTTATTGCTTTGCTGGACCTAGAAAAGAACCCAACAATGAATGGATCCATAAATCCATTTCATTGTGTCAAAGCAATATCAATGATATTGTCTCCAAAATCAAGAAAGAACTCTGCTTTGAAAATCCCCATGCTTTTACACACGAAAAAAAAGCATTACTGCAAAATAGAATTCATTCTAAAGGACCATAAGGGAAAAGAAGTGCTTCCAAAATTCAAAGCACATCATAGGGGAATGAAGCCTAAAGATAGAGCAGAATGTGAAGAAGAAATAAAAAAGTTGTTACAAGGAAAGTTTATTCAAGAATCCAACTCCCCTTGGGCATGTGCAACCTTCTATGTAAATAAGAGAAGTGAACAAGTGAGGGAAAAAAGAGACTGGTAGTTGATTACAAGCCCCTGAATAAGCTCATTCAGTTAGTCCAACATCCTATCCCAAATAAGGATAATTTGTTTTTCAGATTAAAAGCTTCAAGGGTTTAAAGCAAAATTGATCTTAAAAGTGGATTTTGGCAAAAAAATCCATCCCGAAGACAAATTCAAAACAACCTTTGTGGTACCAGGAGGCCAATATGAGTGGAACATCTTGCCATTTGGACTCAAGACAATGCCCTCCATATTTCAGAAGGTGATGGAAAAATTTTGGCTCCCTCTCTGAATTTTTGTTAATCTACATTGATGATATATTGATATATTCAAAATCTCCAAAAGAACATATAGACCATCTAAACAAGTTCTATGAAGTTGTTTATACTAATGGTTTATGTATCTCAAGTACCAAGATGGAAGTCTTTAAGGATTCCATATCCTTCTTAGGAATCACCATAAAAATGGAGATATCTAGGTCCAAGAACACATTGTGTCAAAAATTCAAGGATTTCTAGATGAAATATTTGATCTGACACAACTCCAAAGGTTTCTTGGATGTGTAAATTATATTGCAAGTTTCTATCGAGCACAGCTACAAATTGCATTATTCTCAACAAGAGACTCTAGAAAAGACCACTTCCATGGAGTTCGAAATGACTACAACAATAAAAAGAATCAAGCAACATGTTTAAAAGTTTTCATCAATGTCTCTTCCAGGCAATGGTCTCAAAATCATTGAGACAAATGCCAACAATGATTACTAGGGAGTTATCCTAAAGGAAAGAGAAGATAATGGAAAAGAGAAAATATGTAGATATGCATCTAGTGCATTTCATGGTTTAGAGTTGAAATATCATTCAACTCATAAAGAAATTCTTGTTGCAAAGAAAGCTATAAAGGCTTTTATTTTCTTTGTTCAATCTAAAAAAATCATTCTAAGATCATATCTAAAAGATTTTATGGCCAGACTAAACAAAGGAGATCCATTAGATAAAACCTCCTTCAACTGTCTTCAAAGATGGGGTCTATGGTTTGACAATTATGAATTCGAGGTCAAATACATTGAAGGCAAGAAGAATGTATTGGCAGATTTTGCTAGCAGAGAACTCAACCAAATAGCAAGAATAAATGTTACTCAAGTTATTCATGAATTTGTTAGACTTGTCTGGGCATGTAACAATGAGCATAGAGCTATAAGGGTTCTAGAACAAAATGACAACCAAATGTCATATGATGCTCAAAATCTTCTTCTAGAAAGATGAATTATTTATGTATCTCCTTACTCTATGTCTCAACTTAATATCTCCTACAGATCCAAAATCTCTTGGGTATCAATTTCATTCTCTCCATGATCCTATGGTTTTCTATATTCTCATATGGAAATGGAGGCATTACAAATTCATAGAATCAACTGATGACACTCCATTAGAAGGAATGAGATTGAGGTAGCTAGTACCAAGACCAAGGACTCGGAGATTTGAATTCTCCAGAATGTGGCTTGAAGATCATCCATTACAAAATGACATCTGGAACAGACCCCATCAAGTAGGATATCATACATATATAGCCAAATACTTTAAGTATTTTCTTCATAAATATCTTCCTACTAAAATTTCTAATCATCCTCTCCTGCAAATGCATCCCGACATTGTCATGAATGTCCTAATAAATTGCAGGATTCCTTGGTATACTAAAGAAATCTATTATGTAAAGCCAAATAGATTTGAAGGCCATCATTAGCATCCAGATAGATAACTTTAGAAGAAAATTTACTTGCATCATAGTATGGTCATACATCCTCCATCATATGGAAGTTTCCTGTGAATTCCAAGACAATATCTCTTCCCTTCCAGAAAGCGTGCAACATTGCACAATTATGGGAAAAATCCATATCCATATTGTGGTACGAGCGCAACATAAGGGACCTCCACTCAGCTAAAAGAGAAGAATCATCCAGATCATCTGATGATGACAGTGGTCCCCATGTATCTTTCAGTCCCTAGATGGAATCTCTTTTTGCTAGTTATTAGGCATGTTGACAATACTCTTGTCAATCATAAAGTTAGGCTTGTTTCCTTTGTCGTAGCATGGTGGGCCCATAATTAGGTGTGTAATTTGTTTTCTAGAATCTTTTTGGTTACCTTGGTTTCCACATTTTGGTTATCGGTTTCTTAGCGAAAAGCTATATTCATCATGTTATCCAAAATGGTGCCCGGCTCGTTTTTGTGGCTAACTCCTTGTGTTCTTGCCTCTCTTGTGCCTCGATCTACATTTTTGATTTTCAGTACTCAAGGCTTTACGGAAATGGCACCATCGAGATAGAGATCTCTCTCGATTTCCGAGAAGGGTAAAGTTTGCCTCCTAACTCCTTATTTTTTTCAAGTTATGGCTCGACGGAGTTTTTGTGGAAAATTTTCCCATTTGAGGCCCGACAATAGGAAGCTGCCACGTGGCATCGACCAGCGAGAGCGTGGGGAATTTTTGAAAAAAATTCCAAAGACAAAAAAGAGGTAAAATTTGAAAAAATTTCCCGCCGATCCGTTTTGGGCCGTTTTTGCCCTAAATCTTCAAACAATCATATCTTTTGATCCAAAGCTCAGATTTTCACGTTCTTTATATCATTGGAAAGCTGTTAAAATTATCTACAAAAACCATGGTCAATTTATAATTTTGGTTCAGTTTGGAGAGAGAAAATTCAAAAACGGTTCTGGTACATGTCCATGGCGAAAATGACATTTCAACAACCAAATTTAATACGAATGGGTCGTATTCTTCTCCAATATGGTCAAAAATGACAGGTATGAGTTTGTAAGGTCCTCCATGTTGTTTTAATGCATTTTCCATCAATGAGGGATGGCCCCATGTGTTTTTCATGTTTTCTCTCTCCCAGGCTCGACCCATGTATCTTGTAAAAGCCGATTTGGCTCATTTCTTTAGGGTTGAACACTTTTTGGCATTACAAACTTCTTCTTTCACCTCCAAAGTAGTGATAGTTGTAAGAATCGGACCTTTTCATAGTTTGTAACAAGTTTATACCTCTTTGATGGTGGAATGCAAGAGATTTTTACATGGAATTGACAAAGGTCTGAAACTCTATGAATGCTTTCAGTCCTCTATTTGTATTGTTTTACTTCATTTTAAGACCTCTAATTACATCTATCAACTTGTGTATGTTTTCCCTTGTTGTATTTCATGAATTTGTGTCTATTTACATGGCAAAAATGTTTCGCCACTCCTTTTAGTGCATCACCATATTTAGTTTAGTTTCATTTTTGCATTTTTATCCCTATCTCCTTGCAATTTAGAGTAGGATTAGGATCGAACCTCTGTAGTTGTGCAAAATATAGATCTAAATCGAGGATTTTGAGGAACTAGCCTCTATTCGGAGATTCCTCTCTCATTTTCACAAGTTCCACACTTGGAGAGAGGTTTCCATGTTGTGCAATCACATTGGATGCTCTAAACATCATTTAGAACCTTCATTTGCATCCAGGGGTGCTGCTGATTTGCAACAACAATTTTGGCATGCCTGGTGGGACCTTAGAGGTCTCATTTTTATTTCAACAGCTTTGGCACGCCCGGTGGGACCTTAGTTTATTGCAGCAAAGTTGATGTGCATCTGCTGCAATTTTCTTGCTTGAAAAGAGCTATAATTTACATATCTGGCGACTCCAAAGGGGAAGAATCAACTAGTTTCAGCAGTGCAGGCCTAAAAACTCATGAGAAGAATCACTACAAGGTCAAGAGCTGGAGAAGAAGAGGTGTTGTTTGAATATCTGCACTTATCTCCAAGAGTAAGGTAAAGTGGAAGAAGGATTCAAAGGTCTCCATCTCCACCAAGCAGAACTCTCTCAACTCCTCCACCTGGTAGGCCTTTCATTCAGTCAACAAGGGTTTTAAGACCAATTAGAATGGCGCAAAACAACCCCTATGTCAACTTCACAGGCAGCAGCCCACTTTCCCTCAATGCACAACATCCAATTCCTATTGCAGCCTTGAAGAACATTCCATACTTCACTGGAGAAAATCAGACTACTCCAGGTGATCATGTTAAGGATATTGCTAACCTTTGTGCAATTCATGAAATCAATGAGATGCAAGTGGCATCAAGTTGTTGGCATCTTCATTCAAGGGGAAAGCATTGCAATGGTTTAGAAGCCTTGGAGCTGGTTCTATCACAAATTGGAATCAGCTATGTATAGCACTTCATGAGTAATTTGGAGAGAAGGGAGACAACTTGTCTCTTTTGGAGCAGCTGACAACCATCAAGAGAGCTCCCAATGAACAGCTGACCGATTTCAACTTCAGATTTCAAAAGACTTGGGAGAGAATTCTAGTGGTAGTTAGGCCAACAGCAGAAGGTGCTTTTCTCTATTATCTCAAAGCTCTAAATTCTTATATTTCTATGTTGATTCAGTCCATGGGAGGCATAACTATCCCTATGGCTTATAGCATTGCCATTAGGGCTGAAAATTGTTTGATCCAAGCTGGAAAACTAGCCCCTAGACCTCCCATGCCATTGTTTCCAAGTTTAGAGAGTCCAAATACCAATCAAGCACCTAATTTGGCTCCTTCTCCCACTCCTAGAAATCAGAGTTCAAATGAAGCTTCTACTTCATCTCCAAGTGCCCCAAATGAGCTTCAAGAAGTCATGAAGCAATTGCAAAACCTAGGCAATGAGCTGGTTACTCTCAAAAGGCAACAAGCCCAAGGTTTTAGACCTTCTTACCAGCCCCAAGCTCAGCCCAATAGGCAGCCATACCAACCACAAAGACCTCCTAATCCAGCTGCAAATATGAATCAAACAAGGCCTCCTGCCAATAGACCATTTCAGCCCTACAATCCAAATGCCATATCTGCCTCTAAGGCATTGGTGCCAACACAAAACAACATTTCTCAGGAGTATGACTGGTGTTTTCCATGTAATGAACCTCATAACCAATCCATGTGCTTCAATGGTGCTTTGAATCAAGCATTAATGGTGACAACTACTGGTGTGGAGGGTGAGGGCAGTCAAGGAAACAACCAACAACAAGAAACATTCCAACAGCAATCAGCCCCAAATGACACCACGTTGGTAAATTGGCAAGCAGAGGATTTTTGTGGCATGAATCAGGTAGTTTCCCAAGGTGTTGCAGCCAACACAAGGTCAAAAAGAAGGAATTTGGGTGAAGAACAGCCATTAGCTCCAACCAATCCACAACCTTCCATGGCTCCACAAATGGTTGGCAAGCAAAATCCAATTTCAAATGCACAAGGGCAGCCAAGAACAGCTCCTAGACCAACTCAAATACCAGTTATTGCTGCCCACGTGCAAGGAGTGAATGTACAAGCAAAGGGACAGCAAAGAGATCCTTCATCACCATTCAGTATCATTGATCAGATGAAGAAGACAAATGTTAATATATCAATGTGGGAATCCCTATCTATCCCGAGGCCAAAGAGACTTGTTACAAGCTGCCATGAAGGAGTGCCAACTTCGAATCAGCAAGTTCATATACAAGAGAAAGTGCTCACAAATGAGGGAAATCATGGAGGACAAAGAAGGTAAAATGTTGAAGCCCCCTCCTTTCTATGTTTCATTAATCATTGGAAATCGGTTAGTGCACAATTGCATGATAGATTCTCGAGGCAAGTAGCTCGGTGATGCCTAAACAAATAGCTGATCAGCTAGGGGTCCAAATGATGAAACCATATCCAAAGGGGTAGTGCAAATTTGGAGATGGGACAGCATAAGAATAACAGTTGGGTTGATTAGAAAATTGAGTCTTACCTTGCATGCATGTCTAAATGTTGTTGTTTCACAAGATGTATCACCATCATAGACCTTCCACCACTCTTAGCCTCGGTCTACATTTTTTTATTTTTAAGCACTCAAGGCTTTACTCGGAAATGGCACCATTAGATAGAGCTCTCTCTCAGATTTCGAAAGGTAAATTTTGCCTCCTAACTCCTTATTTTTTCAAGTTATGGCTCGGCGGAGTTTTGTGTGGAAAATTTTCCCATTTGAGGCCCGCAACCAATAGGAAGCTGCCATGTGGCATCTGACCAATGGAGCATGGGGAATTTTTGAAAAAATTTCCAAAGACAAAAAAGAGGTAAAATTTGAAAAAATTTCCCGCCGATCCGTTTTTGCCCTAAATCTTCAAATGATCATATCTTTTGATCCAGAGCTCGATTTTCACGTTATTTATATCATTGGAAATCTGTTAAAATTATCTACATGATTTCATGGTCAATTTCTAATTTTGGTTCAGTTTGGAGAGATAAAATTCAAAAATAGTTCTGGTACATGTCCATGGCCAGAAATGACATTTCAACAACCAAATTTAATACAGAATGGGTCGCATTCTTCTCCAATATGGTCAAAAATGATAGGGTATGGGTTTGTAAGGTCCTCCATGCTATTTTAATGCATTTTCCATCAATGAGGGATGGATCCCATGTGTTTTTCATGTTTTCTCTCTCTTGGGCTCGACCCATATGCTTGTAAAATCTAGATTTGGCTCATTTCTTCAGGGTTGAACACTTTTTGGCATTGCAAACTTCTTCTTTCACCTCCAGTAAGTGATAGTTGTAAGAATCGGACCTTTTCACAGTTTTATAACAGAGTTTATACCTCTTTGATGGTGGAATGCAAGAGATTTTACATGGAATTGATCAAAGGCAAACTCGTGAATTCTTTCAGTCCTCTGTTTGTATTGTTTTACTTCATTTTAAGACCTCTAATTACATCTATTAGCTTGTGTATGTTTTCCTTGTTGCATTTCATGAATTTGTGTCTATTTACATGGGAAAAAATGTTTCACAACTCCTTTTGGTGTATCACCATCTTTAGTTTAGTTTCATTTTTGCATTTTTATCCCCTGTCTCCTTGCAATTTAGAGTGGGATTAGGATCTGAACCTCTGTAGTTGTGCAAAATATAGATCTAAATTAGAGGAGTTTGAGGAACCAGCCTCTATTCTAGAGATTCCTCTCTCATTTTCACAAGTCCCACACTTGGAGAGAGGTTTCCATGTTGTGCAATCACACTAGATGCTCTAAACATCATTTAGAATCTTGATTTACATCCAGGGGTGCTGCTGATTTGCAACAACACATCCTATGTAAAGGGGGTTTGAGGGTTTCATACATTACATTGGAGAAACACAATAACATTGGGGCGAACTTCTAGAGTCCAAAGTTATAAGTCTTTTGAGTCTGTAAGAACTCTGGTTTAAGGGTAAAACATAAGTGTAAGTTTTTGTATACCTTCTTAAGTCTCAATTTAAGTATATAGTCTTTTAAGTTTATATGTTTTTCTTTGTCTAGCTGATTTATGTTCATTTATGTGGTTTTGAGTCTCGATGCTCAATATGTTGAATATACATCTTTCCTATATGAACTTGGTATTGAGATTAATTGTTTACCTCCTAATACTTTTTCTATTCATACTCCCAACATGTTCAAAAGAGATTTACATAGGCATTAGAGATGAGATATGTATATCGCTACTTTGGGAGTATGATTTTCAAACAAAATATGGATATATTATTACTTCAAAGCACTTCTCCTTTGGTTTGAGATTTCCTTTGGGTCAATGTGGGTATGTTCTCATCAACTTTATATGGAGATAAAACACCTTTTTCTATGACATGAACATATATACAAATTTTGTAATAATGAATCAAAACCGGATGAGCATTTTGTGTTTACGTGTCCCGTGTATTATGATATCAATCATAGGTTTATTACCTCTTTCAATGAAATCAAGCCTCTTTATGAAATCTCATTCATTATGAGGATAAAAGATATGTAGCTTTATTCATCATGACCTAATACAAATATGGTCTCCTTGAGAATCATCGACACAAATATTAACTACATGATTCAACGTCATCCTCCTTTCTTCATCCGCAACTCCATAAGTAAACAAATCCATTGCTAACCTAGTAAAGAGAAAGACCTCAACAATTTTTCAACCTGTTTTCATTTATCCCTTTTTTCTCTTGCTAATTATGTTTATCTATTTTCTTATTTTTCTCTTACAAGTTCTTTTTTAAATTGTAACAAATAACGCTTTAGCTAACTTTTACATATACATACACATACACACATATAAGTTAGTTATCTGTGTGTGTCTCTGTGTGTGTGTCTGTCTCTCTTTATGTGTGTCTGTGTATGTGTGCGTGCGTGTACATGTTTGTGTGCTGTGTGTGTGTGTATACATCTATTTGTGTGTGTGTGTCTCGTGTGTTTGTGTGTGTGTTTGTGCGTGCATGCGTCTAAGCATCTCTATGTGTGTGTGTGTGTGTGTGTGTGTGCGTGTGTGTGTGTGCGCGTGTGCGTACGTGTGCGCATGTGCGTATGCGTGTGTGTGTGGGTGCGTGTGTGTGTGCGTGTGTCTATTTTTCATGCTTTTGTGCACGTGTGCATGTGTGTGCACGTGCACATGCACGTGTGTACGTGTGTGTTCACATGCGAATGTGTGTGCATGTGCGTGTGCATGTGTGTG